>CM034147.1:571765116-574165116 GCA_019776745.2 Taxus chinensis | reverse complement strand
TGCTAAAACAAGCTCATATATATGTTGTCCCTCTTCGTATTGATGTACTTTGGCAGCCTGTGAAGTTTAACAACTTCCTTGAAAAACAAATTAGTTACTACCTCAATTCTGCCCTTCTTCACTTTCATATTCAAAAATACATTAACAACCTTTCTCTTTGCATACTCAGTTGTACAAAAATCTTCCAATATGTTGTAATCTTAGTCATAGAGCAAAAATTTGAGGAATAATCAATAGCTTGACAAGCTAAAACACATTCCAATGTGGCATCTTTACTTCCCATTTCAACCTTGTCAACTATGGTGAAGAGAATCCTCTAACCATACACATGAATGCAACTAAAATAATGTGGGGGCTGGTAGAAATGGTGAAAACAACATTAATGGTAGCAATTTGATGCATGTATGTCTTGGAACTTCTTATAACATTTGGTGGTAGGACACATCATCCCACATTCCCTCCATGCTTTGTTGGAGATATTTTGCAATCAAAAACATGTTATCCTTCATTATGTCATCTTCATCTTCAGCTGTAACCTCATATGCCCATCATTTGCTCGGGGGGAAAGAAAACTCAAGTTTATCTTTGTTTTATACTTGTACCTGCACATGGAACAAAATCATTAAAAAGAAAAAAGAGTTTCCATTCATCATTGCTTCTTCATGCCTCATGGATATGATGGATAACTCTCTCCCATTGCTTGCAATCATCTCATATTCTCCACTCAAGTGATGAATGTTCAAAAATTTGACCATGTTGTCCCAAAATGCAATTGTAACCATGTTTTCTCCCCCAAAATTAGAAGATAGTGTCTGGGATCCTTCTTATGACAGTTGAAAACACACCAATGATGATAGTAGACTGGAAACCCTTCAATCAAATGGCTGCATACTCATCTCCGACTGTCAAAAAATTGGATAGGGAGTTGGAACTGTTATTGCAAAAAATAAATGAACAAAGGGTATAACAAATGTAAAATTGAAAATTCCTCATGGAATATCACAATGTAAATGATATAGGGCTGGAAACAACCCAAAAATGATTGACAATGCTTCAATAAACTGAAAATTATCCCATTTCATGATTGTTTTCTTTCGTGTGATAAAAAGTAAAGTATTCAGAAAATGAGAAAATGAAAACATCCTTTCAGAAACATGGGTTATAGTCTTGTTACCCATATCTACACCCACCATGCCATGCTGAGTCAAATATTTAGAACAACAAAATAACATCTATTTTGCTTATCCCTTAGTTGGTGAATTTATGAACTCAATACTTATCTTAATTAAATGACTCTTTACAAGTGTCTACTTTATCAGTTGAAACATCAAAAACAATATGAGAGAAGAATGTTGTTGCCATATCTAACATACCATAGGACCTTGTTTAGAGGGTATCCATTTATTCATTTGTCTACAATTCTCATAACATATGTATTTCCTATGCAAATCCCATTTTGGATATCAAATCTTAAGCTAGCAAAAATGTTATGTGTTGGTTTACCTGAATTTTTGATTGTTCCCTTTGTTGCTTGCTTTGATTCCTTATACATCACATTATGGGCTTCTTAAGATAATTTAGCATCTCAAGGTTCTACCTTCATCCCTTTACCATTATTGATGTAAAAGTTGGAATAGTTATTTGGCATATTTGAACTTACTATAACTTGAACTTGAATTATAAGGGTGTTGACCCTCTTGAAAACAATTTGGAATTTCCTTAGTATGGAACACAAAATATGATGTATGAAATCATTCCTTGGGATGTAATTAGAATGTCCATCTCCTTTGGTTGAAGTAAGAGCCTTCACACTATTAATATTTTCAAGTACCTTCCCATAATTGTCCTGAAAAACCATCTCATATGGAAATGGATCAATCTTTGGAATGCTTGGAAGATGGATAGGGGAATTCTTGGAAAATACCCTCTTTCCATTTGGTACATTTCATCTTATCCTCATTGTTAAAATAATTCTCATGATGATCAAAACATTAGAAGGACATAATATGACAAGTGATGCCACAATAAATCCTTGCTATGGAGATAATCAAATTCCTTACCATTAGTTGCTGATATGAAAATTCTAGAAAACTGAAAATAATCATTTATACCTAGTGAGATACTTTTCTCATGTGCATGCCTTCCCATGAAAGTCTTCTTGGAACTCCACCTCATAAACTTCATGATTTAAAGGGAAAGTTGCTACTTTTTTTCTTTTTTGCCACCTACATATACCGCTTCTTCTCGAAATTTTTGTGGTGTTGTTTTGCTTGAGCGGCTATCAACTTAGCTTCCCTAGCTATTCTTATCCATTCATCACAACTTTTATTGGGTCTTCATTACATCATCTACACTTGAAAATCTGAATTCCTTTTTCTCTTTAACCCCAACATTTTGTTCATTCGAATCCATACCTTTTCCTTTGGAAGGACTCTTCCTCTTCAACTTTGCATGGTGGACTCCTCTATGGGTTTTTCCTTCTCAATCTCCAACAACTTTGATTGTTCTTCCTTAACATTTTAATGCAAATCTCATGTTTATCACAAGCATACCTTTCTTTGGTTCTTCCTCTGGCAACACTTCTTCATGACCTTTGCCTAGGCCACTGTATCTTGGCTCCCAAGGTTCTTCACTGTTTTTTCATCAACCTTTGTTGAATATCCTTCTGGGGCTGGTCATTATGAAATCTTCTTCCAGCCTTATGACCATTCTTTGACTTCAAAGTGCAATAATCAATGAAAGATAGTTCTTGGCATATGGCTTGGCCTCAAAGCTTGGTACTCCACATAGAATCGACCCATATCATCATCTCAATTTGCTTTCCCTTCTTCCACTTGTTCCTTTTCTTCCCTTTGCAAAAATTCGCACGAAAGGTTCTTGTGGGAGGATTAATGGAAGTCCTTTCATTGTAGGACGAGTTGCATCACCTTGGTTCTTTTTAATTCTGGAGCACCTTGGATTGATTGAATCAACTCCAACATTGAAGCCCTCATGGTCCTTTGGAAGATTTGCTCCATGTCTCTTTGATTCCTCAACAACTCTTGCATGTAGCTCATTTTATTGGAAGGTGGAGGTCTTTGATCCTTATCCACCATGTTCTTTGTTGGAGTCCTTTTTGATAAACTTTAAACCCTTCCTCACTGGTATTCATGCAAATCTGAATTTACCCTTACACAGGACACAATGAGGAGGAAGGATGCTCGATACCACTGTAATGTCCCTTTTGGGCTCAAATTTGAGGAATTTGGATTTTCCCCAAAACCCTAATGGAACATTGCTGGAATTTATGACAACCACATGTATAAACCTGAAAGTTTATGACAACAATGTGATTTTATGCAAAAATTAGGGCAAATGACCTGTTTTAGGTCCCTAAAACCCTAAGCGACCTAGGTAAAATTCAGATTTTAGTATTTCTCACACACAAATCTTCAGAAATATATCAACTTGAAACCCTTGATGAAATAATGCAAAATAAATGCTTCAACAACAAAATATAGACTGTTGGAATTAATTATTGTCCAAAAAAAGCTGAAACTTCAAAATCCATATCTTCAGAAATACTTGGAGATAAAATGCAAATGATAGCTCAAAATGACCACAAAAATGGAAGCTATCAAACAAAAATTAAGTTCATATTTTTCCAACCACAGAAATCCACTGAAAAGTGATCTTGAAATCTCCAAATGGGTCACCCAAGATGGAAATGAGTGTGGCAGCCCCAAAAAGCGTGCCCTAGCTGGAATTTGTGCCCTAGCACAGATGGAAGCCCCCTGCTGTTCTGAAATTCTTAATATGAAGCTCACTTGTGACTCCCGGATGAAGCCACCAATGCAACAAATGAGGGTTTTCATCCCCAAGTGTTGTGACTATTGAGGGTTTTCATCCTCAATAGGATCCAATGAGGGTTTTTAATCCTCAAAGGCGAAAAATGAGAGCTCAATGCTCCAATTTCCAAAAGAGAAGTATCAATTCGCCTGATGATCCTTACAATGAGCCCTAACATTTACCTTTATAGCCCTTTTTCTTTCTTTTCCTTGTGGAGCGCTCCATGTGGGACACTTTATTTCCTTTTTAATATTTACTTTTCCCACTTAAAGAGGGACGACCTTCCCTTTTTAACATTATTTTTCTTTAGTATTTAAAAATACATTTTATTTTAATAATAATATTATTAAGTTGCCCATAAATAGAGAGTTATCTGGGCTCAACTTAAAAATATTATTAAGTATTTCCAAATTACGCCAAATCAGAACCATTGGAGAACTTTCGAGGAGTGCCTCCTGGTGGTATTCGTTTAAGCTCTTTATCTGATATGATATGGGAATCATACGCAATCATTAGTGCCAACTACCACTCTTTTGTTGTGATCCGAATCATGACAGTTGGTGGGGCTCTTCCTTCCATCAAGCGTGCTCAATTCTAGTTTGGCGGATATTCAGAATAGACCTTGAGGTCTGATTGGTTGGGATATTTAGCTACACACCACTTTTAAAGCTCCTTAATGTTCCCTGAGAAGATGAACATGGAAGATGCCAGTTGGAAGTAGAATATTCCTCTTTTTCTCTTCCCACCCTTCTTCTATTTAAGATAGACTGATCTCATTGTTAATGTTTCATCTCTCTCAAATGAAAAGTCACTCTGCACTTTTGAGGATTAAAATTTTGAGTGTCTAGATCCATGTTTTAGAGCTTCGGTAATGCATTCAATGTCTTTCATGGCTGTAGCAGACTTTGTATCTTTTAAGCATTTATATAATGTCTATTACGGCTCATATATGCCCTTTGATTGCTGTGTTATTAACTTATTGTTCTCTTGTCTTTCTGTTCTTTTATGATATGTTGTGTTTGAGTTGGATATACAAGGTTCTATTGCATTGTGTCAATAATAGACAGAGATTGCGATCCCCTATTTTTCTGGTGCATCACCATTATTAGTTTCAGTTGTTTCTTTCTCCCTTTTCCCATTGCAAGTGTTGTCTTAAATTAGATTAGTGGTAGCATTAGATTAGTTAGGATCAAAACCAGCTGTCTCTGGAGGTTTGTTTTGAAGAGCCAGGGTCTCACACTATGGAAGCATTCATTGTTATTAGTGAGGCACTGATCCCCATTTGATGTTCTTGGGTGCACATTTTCAGCAGCCAACACTTTCACTGCACGACCAGATTTAGAACTGCCTAAACTTGTGATTGATCCCATTTTTCAGCAAAGAAACCACACGATTGTACTTGAAATTTCCCCCGAGTCCGCTTAAGGCATAATTTTTGGACGCGGTCTTGATTAGGGAAGATTGAACAAAGCATCGTTACTGTGCAACATGATGAGTTAAACATTAAAGATTTTGTGGGCACTATAAATTTATAAACAAATTCATAACACATCACATCCATGCACTGTCCCAAGTCCCTCTCTTACCATTGAAGCCATGCATAGTGCATGATAGATAGATAGACATCTTTTAACATCCACTAGGCCAAGAGAAGCCTATGGGACAGTAAACCCTGCCATTTTTGCTTTTTGACTTTCTGCTCGTCTGCTGTTCAAATTGATCATGAAATCTCCCTTTGTCTCCACTCTCTCCTCGGTGAACATATCCTGTAACAAGGTTGCCGTTAAAACACTTGCATATTTGGGCCGGATGTCATTGTAAACATTACACTAAAGAATAAAGTGTATTTCTGATTTCTCTGCCCCATCGATGCAAAAGAGACAAATTCTCTCTTCCCATGCCTCTTTTGACCTTTTCCACCTACCTGTTTCATATTTCTCGTCGATTGGATAAAGTTTAAAAGTTTTTTTTGTGTTTTAATGCTCCACTTTTATCGAAAGAGGCTTGGTGAATTCTTGTTTACGTGATTATTTAACTTGTGAAACACACTTGAGGCCCCCACTATATTTATGTCGTTTTTGCCGCTTGTGTTTATTACGAATGTGATAAATTATAAACGTGAATTTCGTAAATAAATCATATTCACACAACACAAGGAACTCAAAAGAAAGGGACATGACGGATGCAATAAATTATAGAAGTAGATTTCATTAATCATGGCATCTGTGTGGTGCATCACAAGGAATTCAAAAGAAATACTATAACGGATGCGATAAATTATAAAACACAATTTATAATCTCCATTTGCTGCACACAAGTCAATGCCCTATGGTCCTCATGATACACTTGTATAGTGCGGAATGCTCAGCACATGGATGCCAAGCTCTCAGAAGAAGAATTTATAGTTCCATGGGTCCGCAAAGGGGTGTGATAAGGTAGGAGAAGACATAATGCAATGGAAATGCGATAATTGGGCCCACAATTACCAAACCTTGCATGACGCCTTATGTAAAGCCCAAATCAATGAATATGAGATTTTTAAAGTTTAAGCCCAGATTTACTGAAGAACATGTCAAATGAAGTTGGTGCATGGGGATCGATGCAAATAATAGTTGGCCTCTCTCCGGGAATTAAAAGCTTCATAAATATTTTGGCCTCTAAATTTTAAAAAGATAAATCAAAGAGATTCCAGTTATCATTTACAGTCAAGTAAGATCGCATAGAACAATCAAGAAGGGAGAAATATTTGTAGTCAAGCTCATGAAGAGATATCAAAACAAATAAACTGACAAAAAGAGAAGTTTCAGAGAATTTATACTAACGAAGCCAAAAGGGAAGTGACTAATGACCACTCCCACTCAGCTCCAGGAGTTTAGAGACATGCTATTTACATTGGGGATTGCAAAGGCTAAGAACTACAATGAACTCTATTGTAAGAAGGAGAATGAAGAAGATTGCTCTCTAATCGAATGCAGGAACAACTTGACTATGTAGAAGATATTACTGTGATCAAGAACTAAGACATGCACAAAGCAATGACCGAGCCAGAGGTGTTCCCCTCCACCGACTTGATCAAGGGCATGTGCTAGAAATTCTAAGTAGACTGGGGGTGATCTAGAAGCCAGTGGGCAAGGAATCACTCTTGTTACAGGCATAGCATTTTGGGAGATGTATAATCTGCCTGAACCTGGGTTCAAGGATAACAACAATTGTGCCAAGGAGTGGATCAATACGCACAAGGTGCACAAGCGCTCGAAGAATGGTCTGAGTATGTAGAAAGATGCGTGAACAAACAAGATGTAGCTAAATATACTGTTAGAATATTTAAACCAAGAGTTAGAATAACAGTGATTCTGTTAAAGAGATTGTATGGAGCCTCAGATATTGAAGATGTGATTCTGTTATGGGTTCCCCTCCTATCCATGCTCTTTAACTTTAAGTGGTACATTGTACCCAACCATGGGAAATTATTGCTTTTAACTTAGAGAAGAAAATTTAGGCTACAACTAGTCGGAGTAAGTTCTCTATGGCATCTTACCTTGTGGACGCATGGGGTTGCAGAATGGAGTTCGATAGAATACAATGTCTTAAGTGGGAGACCCTTTCAGATATACCAGTTCATGTTTTATTCGTGGAACTGTATGCCTATAATTACCAAGATTCCTACACTAAAATCTGCAATTACTTCTACCCTGTCGTGTATGTGAAAATTCATGAGTTCCATGCCTAAAATCTCAGGTGTCATTATGAATACCATGGGAAACATAGGAGCATGGTGGTTTTACCCCGAGACTACAATTGTCAGAATTGAGGGAATCATTGGTGGTGGTCCCTATGTCTTGCCTTAAAATGTGCCAGGTAGGCTGGCTGTCATGGAATTTTGCCATCAGTTTATTGATGAAGTAGCTGGACCATTCAATGAAAGGAAAATAAGTTTTTTCCCTCCCCTTCCCTCAGCAATTGGGGAACACACATTGATGACCTATCCATCAGTTGCTGTAATGGCACAACCTATTCAAGGCTTCGGATTCCTGGCTGGGATGAGCAGATCATGGGAGCCTAATGGTAGGGTAATGGCTTTTTCGAAGGCTAGATAGGCAGAATAAGTGTGTGGTATGAACACAGACCAAAAGATGACGATTATTTCAATCTCAATATTTCTTGTGACTAGGAAGTGTTTGATAAATTGAGAGGAGTAGGGAAATTACAAATTTCTCCCACGCAAGTGGTCAGTGTAGAAGAAGAAGGGAAAGCAGACCCAACAGTTGTTTCTGCCACAGGATAGCCACAAGTGGACGTTGAGCAAGACATCTCTCATATTTCACGAAAGGGTTACCAGGCCCTGATCAACTAGGATCCCAAGCAGCAGCATCCCAATCTTCTGGAGTGCAAAAGTTAATCCCATGCACCCCTTTGTGTTTCAAGTTGTCATTTTTTCCCTTGCTACTACTGTGTGCCAATTGTTGTAGTTCCACTAGTCATCACAAGCACCCGAAAATCACCAATTGTTTTAGCCCCCACTTCACATGTAACCAAAGTCTAATGACACCGTATCTAACTGCTTCAATTCCTACCCCACTTATACCTAGGACTATTGCACATATTGCATCTGCTGCAGTGATCCCAATAAATTTACTCTCCCAAAGGTGGTGGCCCCGTTACCTATACCCATTGGCAATTGCTTTACTGTGAGCACCCCTACCACGCCCATCCATCACAACTATGGCCTCCACCTCCACAAAGGTGAGGACGCAAAAAGTATATTCATTCTTGGGACTGTGCCTTCTCCAGCTCCATACACCTCTGTCACCACCTCATCCTCATCCTCTGCACCCACAACATGAGTAATCTCCTAGACAACACTCAATGTTTCTCTGCCACTAATGCTTGGGGACCTTGGCATCCTAATGCCCAAAGTGGAGAGTGAACATCCCAAGAGCACCCCTTGATTGATCCCCACCCATGGCTCCAAAACCTAGGTCCCATCCCTCCACTTGGACAGAAAAAAAATGCAAGCAGAAGCTCCCAGACCAGGCACTATCGATAGGATTATCTCAAGGAGCCCTGTGTTTGAGATGAGATATGAGAGGAGCACACACATTTAAGAGAGTCACTAAATAGAAGATAAATGTGTCTGGACAACCCTTAGATCTATGAACAAAAGAAAATATGTTCACACCCCCAAGAAAGAGGAGAGGTTAAGATCAAGTAATAAGGGAGGAGCTAAATTTTGTTATAGTGTCTCTCAGCGAGTATGCCCAACACTGCATGGACAACATATATGATGAAATCAAGGACCTCAAAACAAATACTAGGGTCACAGCCCCCCAATCTGTGGCCAAGAGTGTTGCGAAGCCCCGTGGGCCCTCTGATTGACAAATGGCTTTGCAAGTGTGTCTGGACAGGAACCATGGATTGCAGGTCTCAGGCCAACACCAGATAGATGAAACCAGGTTGCTAGAGGATCAAACCAAACTAATTTCCCCCACCCCCACCAGCGAGTCAGCAGGGTCTGCTACCCAATGTGCTTCTTTTGTCTGATGTGGAGGTGGACCGCTGCTGAGTCATCACAAGAGAATTCGAATGCAGGACCATCATTTTAATACAAGGCTTGACCAAGTCTGCTAGTGTCTTGGACACTCATATCCAAAGAGTGGCCAAAGTGTTCTGTTCCTTGGGGGTAACACAAACCAAATGGGGTGGTGATAAATTGCTGTCTACGATCAAGTTCTGGGCTGTAGTCAAGACATTTATGATATCCTTTAAGAAATAGGTGAGGGAAGTCTAGGCAGTTGCTGATGACAAGGCATTAGATTGTACTGTGAAAGCAGTCAAAAGAGTGGTAAGGACACATGCGGTGGTTGAAATAATCCCGGAAGTGCTCCAATTGCAGCAAAAGAAACCTGAGTTGCCAAGGTTGCAGCTTGGCCAACATATAATCATTGAAATTGTCTAGATTTGGCATGCTTATTCATTACATTGTGCCACATTATAGGAAAAAGGACCTGCACAGCCTTGAGCATTTTTATTTTTTCAGTCATTATTCCTACTGAATATGTGGATGTTGTGCCCCTTTTTCTACCATAGGCTCTAGGATTTTGAATAGGGTTTGCTGCAATTTGTGACTTTATCTTTTCTAACCATTGTGTTATCTGAATTTAAAGAACCCGTGAACAGTGAATATACTCCCCCGTAAGTAACTAATGATGCTGCCTGTGTAGCAGGGGTTTGTCTCCTCCTCCTGTATCTCCCCAGATATGTACCCAGTACGGATCTGTCCTGGGTACATCTGCTTACTGGGTAAGTCTGCTACGTACCCACAGGGTGGGATGGTGGGAAACATAAAAAATGCTTTAATTATTATTTTGACTTGGTCAATGACCAAAACTGAAAAAATCGAACCCTAGACAAGTAGAGTTAGACAAATATGTGTTTTTTTATCTTATATTTTGTTCTATTGAATCCCATGATCTTGGAAACTTACCACTGATTTATAGTGAATTCTATATTGAAATTTGCTCATCAGCTTTACTGCACGGTTACACTTTGCCATATATATGTTTATATTCAAATTGCACTCCGTATTATTTTGCATCTACTTGTTAAAACTGCAATTTCCAGATACAGGTTGATTTACAATCTAACAGACAGGACAGATTCACAATAAATAGACATTTTCTGCATATTGGTAAGTGCATTGAATTGATAGGGAAAGACTGATACGTAATTATACTATATTCAACAGATCCTGCTGATTGGTTTTTATAAGACTTTGTTAATTCATGAGGAAAATGTTCCACACCAGAAGCTTCAATACAATCTGTTTGAATGGATTATTCTTTTTTCATTTGTATGAATGTAGCTTTGCCATTATGTATACACAGTAAAATGTCTTGTGCTATTTGTGCTTATATATATATATATATATATATATATATTATTTTTATTTTTTAATATATATGTACGGACGTATCCAAGATGTGTCATGCCCAAGGTTTTTTTAAAATCCACGTACCAAACCCATACCCATACCTGTATCCTGGCAACATAGGATAATGCTTTAAGATTCAATCCCAATATGGTACTCACTACTCACTAAGATCACCTTACAACTCGTGCCGTGGGTTATTTCTTATAGGGCCTAAAACAAGAGAGTATTACCACCAATTATTTTGCATGTGTATCGAAACTCCCATCAACAGAATGTTGGAGCTAGGGAGGGCATAATGGAGTCCATTCCTCTCCTTACCAGGTCTAAACCATATTCAGGTAAGAGTTTGGTTAAACCACTAGAGTACCATACAAAACCCTGGCTAGACAAATGTTTAGCTAGAAACGTAAGTTCTAGTTTTCAAACGGAGGCTTCCCTTATGTTCCAAACTCCCACACAACCACCACCTAATCAAGCTCTAATGGCAGCTTTGTTAGTTGGCACTGCTGTTACTATTCCTGGGGATGTTCACGGATTACCCAAAAATGCTGAAAAATGCCTCCCTAAGTATAGACACAATGACAATAGAACAACTGAAGAACATATGGTTTCCTTCAAAGCTGCCTTTTTGTTGCTAAACGTTAAGCACACAGATGTAGCGCGCTGGCTGTTTCCTTTCACATTAGAAGATGTAGTATATGACTGGTTCCTCAACTTACTCTTGGGCTTCATCACAACATGGCAGATGTTTGAAGACATCTTTATAGCCCAGTTATGGCCAATTCATGGATCCCAGTGTCTTAAACCAACAATTTGTGAGTATAAGAAGAGAACCTGATGATCCTATTAGAAACTTTAGGTTCCACACGATGTTCAACTGGGTAACCCCAGTGTACAGGTCAGGTGACACTGTACGTACCCAAAATTGTAAGGTACTGTACTGCCGGAACAGTGTAACAAGTGCCCCAATGATGATACAGGTCTCCTCGCAAGGTGTTCAGGATCCGGAAAAGCTCTCCGAGTGTGCGTTAACATCCCGCATGCCCCGCTTAGCCCCCGCGTCCTTTGTTTTTTCCTTTTTCCTCTCTTTTCTTGGCCTTTTTGCTCTTCAGTGACGAAACCGCCGCCCTGATTAGGGTGGCGGTCCTGTAACCGCCGCCCTGCTCAGAGCGGCGGTCCTTTATGCGTTTTCCAGAAAGCATTTTAACGCGACTCACATAAAAATCAACGTTTCACCAGCTTTCCTTGCCGACTTAGGCTTGCATTTATGTTTTTGGTCCCCTGGAATAGTGTTTGGCCATTGTTTATTGTTTTAGAGTTCAGTTTGGTTTTGATCTTTGGGTGAATGAAAAGCTATAAATAAATGGTTTGTGCACAAGCAAATGGTCTGCCCCTCACTCACTTTCATGCTCTGATTTTCATAGTTCAGTCTTTTATTTTGTTTAGAAGCCATAGTTTTAATTCCTTGCGTGCTTAGTTAGCATTGTTTAGCTGTTGGTAAGCCACATACCCATCTTGTGCAGGCAGTACTGTTATTTCACCCAATCCATTGGAGTAGAATAGCTTAGGAAGCCATTAAAGTTGCAGGTTTTGCTCTTCAAACAGGATAGTTTCAGGTTCTGGACGCTTTATGTTGCATGACTCGCAGTAAATCCCGCTAGGAATTGCATAAGCCAAGCTCTGTACTCTTGCGCTATCCCTCTCCTACTCGCATTATATCCAGTCTGCATTCTGAGCTGCCTTTGTCTCAATATCTACTTCTGTTGATGCTAGCATTACACGCTTTTCTGGATTCACGTGAATACGAAAGAACGAGGAGATCACACTGAGGGGACAAGATCACACACACCATCGGATTCGCCACTGTTCTGCGGAATCCAGGTTCTAGCTTTCAAAGTTCTAGTTAGAATCATATCAAATAGAGTAGATAATTACTTCATTTCGGTAAATTCTATTCTCGATATTGCCAGGGAAGCTGTGAGTATTGATAGTTTCTGAGAAACTATGATTCACTCCTCACTTCTGAGGTAGGATCGAGAATCTTGCAGATAGATTAGATGAGCTATTTTATTTGTTTAGAATAAATCTACAAATTGCACAGGCAAATAACTACACTCGGTTATTTTGTTTGTTTTTAATTGTTATTTCTAGATACGTTTAAATAGCTGCTTTTCTTAAATTCTTAAAAGGTTTCTTAGAAAAATAGAGGTTATATATGTTTTAGATTTATTCCACATAGTTTAAATTTACTTTGTTACAGTTAGATTTACATTTTGTTTTGTATGACAATCACGGGACCTAGGGAGCCCAGGGAATACGTATTTGAGCCAATCGTGCCTCAACCAAACCTCCTCACAACAATAGTTGACATAGACCAGAACCTTAGAATACAAGTCTTCCAAACAACAACAGATTTACAACTGATCAGCTCTCAGTTGAGAGGGTTAAATATAGAAGACGACCAAGCACACACGTTTTGGTCAAATCAACCGAACTACAAATTACCCTAGGCAAACATTCACATGACTGTAGAAGGGTTCGAAAGAGAACAAACCTTTGGTTGTGATCCTTTGGTCCCACAGCCAGATGCAGGAGACACTCTCACAGACATAGATACTAGTTTAAGAATCCAGGTTGCACGAACGCCTGTGAGGTATTCCGAGAAAATCACGCAGTTATTAAGTCTAAACATAGAAGCTGAGAAAGCGTACGAGTATTGAATATTAGGGATTAGGACTTGATTTCATACATGACCATAAGCAGGGCCGCAACAACCAAGAGTCTACGGTTGTGATCCACAAATCCCGCAACCTAACGAATCCATAAGTCAATTAGATATAGACACTGGCCTATGCACGTTAGTATTCCAGTCCACTCCACTTCCACCTATCATCATCGAACAATTGTCCTTACTAGATATAGCGGCTAACAAAGCTAGAGAATTCTGGACTAGGCCAGAGAATCGTTCGTAGAGTCAATTGTATTCACCATCCTCCATATGACCTTATCTGGAGACGTACACGAAACTATCCCAGGTCATTTTCCACGTATTCCACAACCCATAGATCGAATCACGCCAGAACTCGATATTGATTGGAGCCTTCGAGCAGTCATCCTTGCTGATCGATCTATCACACCAGTCCAAGTTAGAAGGGCCTTCTTTGCCTTAGATTCGCAAATTCCATTAGTGCGCGTCGAAGACATTAGATTGCCTAACTAGTTTGTTTGCATCCCACGCATATTCCATCCCCACCGGCTGTCTCAGCACGACCTCGGGAGGTCGGGTACGTGGAAGAGTTACCTGTAGATTCCCACGCTCGCTTGTCGCTTTTCCGGCGTACAGACACCCTTGCCCTAAATATATACATGAACACCTTAGATCCCATGACCTCTATATTTGTTAGGCATATGCATAGGCTATAAGAGTGGATTGGCAATTGCTGCCCCAAGGGCTCCAATTAGGCTACTTCCCACTCATGACTTTGAAGCAGGCCCCTTGCCGAACTAGACGCCCATGATAACCCAATTTCCACTACAAAGAATATGCCCACATCAACATGCAAGACATATTGGAAAAAACCCACAAAACTTTCCATAGGCTAGCCAAAAGCAAGCCTTGATTCTTGTTGTCAATAATGTTCAAACGGTGCCTACCACGTCAACCAATCCTGAATCGGACAACATCCAGAGGATGGTCCAAAAGCTAAGAACTGACTTTCTCAACTTGTAGAAGAGAACGAGAAATTTTAACCCCAAATCCTCAAGGTGAGGATTCACTTACCAAAGAAATGGCAGGTCATGGAACAACAACCATTGAAGTGGTCTTACCTAACTGGTGTTGAGTACACACCATAACTCAACATGGTGAGCTGGATTGCCCAAAGTTCTGCATGGCATTCAATGTCTTCCAAAAGAAGATGAACAATTATGAAGTTTTACCTAGTGAAGATAAACATCTGCAAAGTGGCCTACCTAACTGGTGCCGAGTACATGCCACAGCTCAACATGGTAAGCTGGATTGCCCAGAATTCTGCATGGCATTCAAAGTCTTCCATAAGTAAACGGACAATTATGAAGTTGTACCTAGTGAACAAAACTCGGACAATTATGAAATTGTACCTAGTGAACAAAACTCCCTAGTTCTTAAAACACCAACACCGCCATGGTACTGGAAATGTATGAGTTCTATTCTGAAGTTGACAATGAATGTGAGGACAACACTGATGAAGTGCATGCATTCCAACACTTTCAAAAGAACAGTTGCTCTCTAGGAGTAAGAATAAACAACCACTCACTATCTGACGACCTCGTGATCATAATACAACTCCTCCTGATCCCAAGGCCAACAATAACCCTCCACCACTACAGGGGAGTGACCATGTAGCACCTGCTGAAAACCCAACCCCCATGCTAAAGGGACGATATAATATTGTAGAGGACATGAAGCACATAAAAGCCAATATCCCCTTGCATGAACTAGCCTGATCACAGAGTAGCAAGACTTGTTGCTGAAGTCCCATAGTGGGGGGAAAATCAAAGGTAAACAAAAAGTATCACGTGCAAAAGTGGCTATTTACAAGAAAGACAGCAAGCTCCCATCTTTCCTACTAACATTCAAAATAAATTGACAAAAACTTGCATAGTTTTCTAGTAAACTCAGGAGCCTCCACCAATGTCACGCCCTACGGAATATGCAAAATATTAGGATTGTGCCCAATCAAATCCAACATGATATTTGTAAAATTAGACAAGTCGGAGGTCAAAGTAGCAGGAGAATCGAACAGCATACCCATGCAGCTAGCCGCTTAATCACTTGTTCTGCAGTTCATAGACATCCAAGTAGTGGACATATCTGGGGCATATGGATTGGTCCAAAATGCTGAATGAATTTATGGCCACAGACTTCTCACATATATGGTTGCTGTGGAAGGTAGTAACCAACCAAATTAGGGTCGACAGAAAACCCATAACAAGGTTCTCACCTACGGAACATAATCAAAGAAACAAGAAATTCCAACCATTTCTACTGATACAGGTGTTTATCCACTGTCTGTCAAACACAGAAAAGGAAAATGAGCCAACCAAACGACCAAGTGGACTTATGGACACTTTCAATGGAGCAAAGTCCAAGCAAGGTTCAGGACCAAGGGGAAATAAATACCTTTCTGCATATAAGTTGCAGTTCCTTTGCACCAATAATTTTGCATTCAACGGAAAACTTGTGAATCCGAGGTTGACTTAAGTGGAGCTCAGGTATGAACAGAAGAGGCAAGTGAGTTTGAAACCTGATTCTTTCCTCTTGGGATTTAATTGAGTCTTTCAATGCAGTGAACATCACTTCTATCCCAAGAGGAAAGAACCAGGTCTCAAACTCACTTGCCTCTTCTGTTGCTACCTGAGCTCCACTACTCAATTAAATCCGAAGAAGAAAGAACCAGGTCTCAAACTCACTTGCCTCTTCTGTTGCTACCTGAGCTCCACTTATTTCAATGCCAGATTTGTAAGTTTTCCATTGAAATGGTGCCTTGTCCCTCTATCCAAGACAATATACAAATCTTTCAGGTCTTCTCTGATGACCAGCAGATTCTACAGTTCAGGAACAACACAGACACCTTTGAGACTAAAATAATAGATTATGATCAAATTCAGTCACATTTAGAGGAAGACCAACTAGATGATGACGAGATTAAAAACTTAAAAACTTAAAAACTAACAGAATCCCAAGAGAAATGGTTTTTCCTTGAATGGTTGTTTGACCTAGATATGCATTCAAGCCAACCTAGTCCCCAAAATGTAGAAATCCACACATCCACGATAGTCATATTGGAAACAAATGAGAAATCCCAAAATTTTAACATAGGCACTGCGTGTTCAGATGTAGAAAAGGCCCGATCAGTAGCATTTCTTATAGAATACAAAGATGTGTTGGATTGGTCTTATGAAGACCTCAAGAGTGTTTAATCCAGAGATAATGACCAGTACTATTACATTAAAAGAGAATGCCAAGCCTTTTAGGCAAGGACAAAGAGCAATAAACCCAATAATGGAGCCCACAATCCTTAAAAGAAGTAAAAAACTTCTGTCATCTAGAATAGTATTTCCAATCAGGCACTCGACTTGGGTAGCCAATCTTGTGCCCATGTGCAAGTAAAGTGGTGAGATCAGATTATGCGTGAACTTTAGAAACTGAAACAAAGCCTCAGTGAAAATTAATCACCCATTGCCCTCATTGGATGAAGTCCTGCAGACTGTCAGTGGCTCTGAAAGGCTGTCATTCTTGGATGGATTTTCATACTACAACCAAGTTCTGGTCACAAGAGAAGACCAAGTCAAAATTGCCTTAACTATGAAATGGGGTGCATTTGCTTAAAAATGTATGCCTTACGGCTTAATAAATGCAGATGCTTCATTTCAGAGTGCTTTAAACTTTTCCTTTCAAGGTCTTGTTGGGAAATGCATAACTATTTACATGGTGACCTGACTGTTTTCTATGAACACAGGGCATATCACTTCTGCCACATGAAATCGGTCTTTGAGAGGTGCCACTTGTACAGTATTTCATTGAACCCTAAGAAGAGCATTTTTGGGGTCTCCAAACATAAGCTACTGGGCCAATTATCACATCTGAAGGTATATCTGTGGACACAGACAAAATCACATCTATTTCAAAGATCCCTCCACCAAACAGTAAAAAGGATCTAAAATTATTTTTTGGCAAAATTAACTGTTAGGAAGTTTATTTCTGGCTTTGCAGAGATTGTCATGCCATTAAACTCCATGTTAAAGCAAGATGTCAAGGTAGAGTGGACTGCGAAAACCAAATCCGCTTTTCAGTTTATCAAGAAAGAAGGAAATCAATTAGCACTACCAGTTAATGGCTGGTAATTAAAGTATTATTTTATGGCTACACCTATACTCACGCTTTGGGGACTAGTAAGTTTTATATTAGACTCTTTCAGCTAGGATGGCTGGAGCAAAGGTGAAGGAAGAGGAGCAAAGCGACGTGAAAGAGATGGAGCTCAGAGTGAAGACAATCATCTAGCCCCCTCTGGCCTACAGCCAAGACAAGGTGCATGGTAAATTTCTTACACTAGAATATACAACCAAACTAGACCAAGATCAGTGAAAGGAATCTAGGGATCTCTCAATATCAACCTAAGACAAAAACAAAGAACTTGTCGGAAAGTCAGAGGAGGCAAGACAATCTTAACAGGACTAGATCAATAATATAGAGCTTGAGAGTGGTAGACCTTCGTATAGAGGATTGTATTCTGATCAAGATACAAAGGAAATGTGAGGGCTAGAAGTTTCGGATGACAAAAGGCACAAACAAAACCCCATGTCTGTGGAATAGGAAACAAGTCTCGAAGCCCTAAGAATGACTAGCATTTTGGAAGAAAAGTTTGGGCCTAAATTGAAAGTGGGATTTTAAAATCACCTTCCTTTGGAAGACCTCCGGGAGATAAAAGAAGTTTTTGATTTCAATGATTTGGTTCCGGTAAGAAAGACAAGAAAGACTAGGATTTTGGGTTTAAGGATGGGAGTAAACCTAACAAAACATTGAGAAACCTAAAAGGGTATTCTTAGAGGAGGGTTTTAATTTTCAGGTGGAAGACCAAATCCTCTTCTTGCACATCTTTTTTGAAGCTTGATGAAACATGGGTTTGCTGAAACAATAGATGGGGGGTAATTGTAATTTGTTCCCAAGACTGGAAATTTGGTTCTTAGCTTAGGGCTTCTTTCAAGTCATATTTCAAGCAGAAGCAGATAGAGAAAAGGTATATATAGAACCCTGGTTCTTCAAACATGTTGGTTTTTAAATAAGACATTGGTCTTCAAATTGCAATCCCTCTGAAGAAATGCTGCATGGAATTCCCGTGTGGATAAGACTTTACAAACTTCCTTTGGAGTACTGGGATGATCCGGTGCTAGAGCAATTGGCAAGTGTAATATGTAATATAAATTGCATTTCAGATTCCATGCTTAACAAAGAAGTATCTCTGTTCGCATCTGTGTGATGGTGGATTTAGTAAAACCTATTCTTGAAGCTATCAAAATAGCCTCAGCTGTTGGTATTGGGAGATGAGATTTAGATTATGAATGCCTACCCTTTAGATGCTTTCAGTGTAAAGCTGTAGCTCATTTCGAGAAGCACTGTCCTACGATTGTAAATCGCTATTCTGGTGAATTTAGGACTCAAAAGAGAAACCCCAAAGGATTTAAGCAGTTACCAATAATTGAGTTTAACAAATTTAAGAGGGAAGTCTTTCTTGATAATAGCAAGATGAACAATAGCAAATGGCAATGGACACCAAAAGTAGTATCTGATGAAAGGAGAGAAGCTTTCAAAAGGCGATTAATAGTCTTTTTTATCCGATAAAATAAATCCAGTGTTACACGGGGATGCGTCCCCTAGATTTTGGTGATGTCCCGGACGTCCCAAACGTTTCCAGGACTTGGGGACTTGGAGGGGACGTCCCCTATTTTTTTTAAATCTTTCAAAAAAATTCCGATGTTTTTTCTTTTAAAAAGTTGTTATTTTTACGAAGAACATTAAATTACAATCTTGAAAATACTTGAATAGAGTTTAAATCCCTAAATTTCATTGAATAAAGTTAAAATACTAAAAGTTTAATATTTTATATATTATTTTAATAGCCCTCGCCTCCCCGTCCCCATCCCTGCGTCTCCCCGTCCTCCTGTCCCTGAGACTTAGGTAACTATGAATAAATCAAGATATTTAACAACCAGAATTTGGATTTAGATTAGCGGCCAATGGTAGTTGAGTTGAGTTCAGTAGCATGGACCATAGGAATTTGAAGCAATTTCTTATTCCCGAGATGGCTGACTGGGATGGCCTAAAATTGGAGAATAGATCAAAAGAAAGTAAGAAGCAAGCTCTTTCGAGTGATTTTGTCCTCATTCAATCTAAAATAGAATATAATGGCCCACCCAAGGATATCAAAGAAAATCTGGAATCCTTAGAAAGTAAAAAAGACGATCGTATAGGGGGACCCCCACATCCTCAAAGAAGATCCTAGATGAAATTGGGAACACTAAAATTCAAGGGGAAAGCTCCAGCAAGAAGTTCAGGAAAGCAGGTGGGGAAGAAAAGGTAAAAACTACTAGACATTCATTAAGAATCCAAGGATCTGCAATTGGAAAACTTACACCTTCCCCTGGGCCTTGTGGAACCAAAGGTAGAAAATCTAAGGAAGGTAAGCTGGATTCTGATTCCCTGTTGGATTTAGAGCAGGGGAATCAACAAAGGCTCACAAACACAAGAACTTGGGTGATGGGGAAAATCTCACTACCAAGTCGCCATGAAAATCCTAAGCTGGAAAGCCTCTGACAAAAGCTGCCTTCTGAAGTGGTTAATTCAGGAAACAAAACCAAATCTCCTCCTTCAAGAAACCAAGGTAAGCAAGGGTCAATTTGAAATTTCAATAAAAGAAGCGTGGAAGAATTAAGAGTGGATTATACAAGATGCAGGAGGTACTCCAGAAGTGTTGGCTTTAGTATGGAATCCGAAAAATATGCAGTTGCACCCCTTTGTCGATGTTTAAGAAGGATATTAATGCCTTTGTCAAGGTATTAACTGGGAAAATCATTTTTTTGATCTCAAATATTTAAGAACCAATAGTGAGCAAGCCTGAATTGATGTCAGGATCCAGTTGGACGGGTTCTCAGGGGTGGCTTCAATTCCTTCCTCAGAATATCTAAAAAGAGAGGTGGTTTGAATAGAATCACTCAAACAATGTGTGATTGTATTGAATTCTGTCAAGAGGCTGGGTCAATTGATTTTGGATCAAATGGACCTGGTTTCATTTGGAATAACAAGAGAAGTGGAGATCAACTAATCTTGGAAAGATTTGACAAGTTCTTGGTAAACACAGAGCTGATAGCAAAAAGGTATAAATTTTCGACCAAGGTCATCCTCTTTGCAGGATTGGATCGCTGAGCTATATCTTTGACAATTGAGGGAAATAACAAACCTAGAGGAATCCCCTTAAAATTTGAATTTGTGTTGGTCTAGGACCCCTCTTTTGAGGAGAATATGAAAATCTGGAGGGAAATAGAGTTTTAAGGATCAAAGTGCTTTATCCTCATAAAGAAGCTGAAAGCAGTGAAACAAGCCCAAGGAGTTAAATGGAGCATAGAGAAGTGCAGGAATATTTGACAAAAAAGAAAGGGTGAAGCTGGAACTTCAAGGGTGTAGAAATTCATAGAGAAAGAGGGGAGCAATGATCTGGTTGACATGGAAAGGTGTTTGTTGGCAGAACAACAGAAGAGACAAGAAGAGGTCTTCTGGAAGCAAAAAAGGGGCAAGTGTTGAAAGAGGGTGATAGGAATACTAAATTCTTCCACCTGTTTACCATCATTAGGATAAATTGAAACATAGTTGATAAGATCTTAACCCCATAAGGCATCCTAGCAGAGGAAGAGGAAGAAATTAAAAAAGAACCGGAAAGATACTATCGGGATCTACTATCAGAGGAATCCATGGATAGGGAAGTTGATCAATCTTGCTTTTTGGACCACATTCCAGTCTGCATCTCAGAGGAAATGAATCAGAAGCTCATAGCTGTTATATCAAAAGATGAAGTCAGAAAAGCGGTCTTTGGTATGTGGGCCGATAAGGCCCTTGGTCCATATGGATTTCAATCTGGTTTCTTTCAGAAATATTTGCATATAGTAGGCTCAAAGATAGTTGAAGTAATTGAAGAATGTAGAAAATATATTTAGAGAATGGAATAAAATCTTTATTGACCTAATACCTAAGAAAGAGGCATGTCCCTTCTTTGACATCCCTTCTTTGACTCTTTCAGGCTCATTTCCCTCTATAACTCCCTATACAAAATTGTGACCAAAGTGATGACAAATATGCCGAAATTTTTCCTTAAAAAGGTTATATCTGAAGAACAAGGAATTTTTTTGGCAAACAGACAAATATTGGATGGAATAGCAATAGCCCACGAAACTATTTGTTCTTTGAGTGAAAATGATAAACTAGGTATGTTGATCAAATAGACTAGGCAAAAGCATATTATAGAGTCAATTGGAAGTTTTTGGATCAAGTTCCAGAAGGATTTGGTTTCTGTGAATGGCAAAAATGGGTGCGCAATTGCATCTCTACCCCTTCCTTTCCAGTTTTAGTAAATGAATCTCCTGTCTTCTTCAAGTCTTCCAGAGAACTGAGGCTGGGAGATCCGTTATTCCCTTATCTATTCACAAAATGGCTGAGGTCCTAGGGAGAGCTTTAAAAGCTGAATCAACCAGGGGTCACCTGAATGGATTGGTGATTAGTGTCAACCTAAATTTTTTTTATTACCTGCAATTTGTGGACAACACCATTCTGTTAGGAGAACCCTCAGAACAGGAAGCTAGAACTCTCAAGGCAATGCTAGATCGATATGTAAATGGTGTAGGACAACAAGTCAGTTTGATGAAGTCCGGGATTTTCTTTATCAATGTTGGTACCCAGTTGCAAGCCAGAGTAAATGAAATCTTAGGCTTTGAAGAACGATCTTTCCCTAGCCATTACCTCAGAATGCCTCCGGTTTTAGACAGGAGTACATGTGAATCCTGGCAACCTGTGGTAGAAAGGATACAAAAAAGGCTGATAGGCTAGAAAGGGAAATGATTATTCTTTGCTGACAAGGCTTAGCTGATTCAATCCACTTTGCAAGCTATTACCTCTTATCTTCTTTCACTATCCAAAGCACTGAGAAAAAATGCCGATGAAACTATGAAACTGCAAAATAATTTCCTATGGAGTGGTACTGAGGAAAAAAAATTGACATGAAGAAAAAACTGAATCCATACTTCGCAAGACAAAGTATGCACCCCGAAAAGTTGGAGAGGGTCGTGCTTGAGATTATTAGATAGGATGAACGAGGCATTGGGCTCTAAGCTTTGTTGGAGGATTTACAATGAAAAGGATAGACTCTGGAGTAAGTTCATCCAACATAAAGACGCACAAAAGGTCCTAAGATTGCTCACTCAATTAACTCCTTCAAGGGGATCGGCCATCATGAACTTTGTGAAGAGCTGCCAACAATTTATCTTGCTTTTGTTAAGATGATAGGTGGGTGGTGGATCATATATCTTCTTTCTTGAAGCATGCATGGCGAAGAAATGAACCTCTAGTTTACCATACTATTCTGAAAGAAATAATGGAATATCCAATAGATCAACGGGGGGATAAAGTCATGGATTATCTTCTTTCTCGAAGCATGCATGGCTAAGAAATGAACCTCTAGTGAATCATACTATTCTGAAAGAAATAATGGAAGATCCAATAGACAGATGGGGGGATAAAGTCATGGATTATCTGACTTGACATGTGGAGAGTAAAAGATGGAATAAGATGGTATGGCTAGAGAACCTAGATTCTTCTGAGATTTAGAGATTGGCTTGGGAGATGGAGAATTATATCTACCCTTATTTGAGTTTCAAGATAAATTAGTATGGGAAGGAAATCCTTCCAGGGATCTCATATTTCTAGAAGGGTATGAATGGATATTAAATAGTGAAGGATTTGCAAAAATGGAGTTCCCGTCACATCTGGAATAAGAATGGAATCTCAAAGGAAATATCTTTCTATGGGTGGCAGAAAATAGGAGAATATTGACATATGACCAGTTAATGAGGAGAGGATTCGCTGACCTTCCAATTCTATCTTGTGTAAAAATCATGAGGAATCAAGTGATCATTTATTGATACATTACTCCTTTTTTTGAAAAATATGGAGACCCTTCTTTTCAAAATTCCAGCTATCTTGGGTGTTCCGAGACTCAATTTTCGAGGCATTTTGAGGGTGTAACATAAAATATAAGTCACCTAGAATGATAGTTATCTGGGAACTAGGCATGTCTATTATTTGTTGGAATAGTTGGCTGGAGAGGAACAAAAGAATTGTTAGAGATGTGTGTCATTCAGAAGAATGTGTTTGGGGAAAAATCGAAACGTCCT
Source organism: Taxus chinensis (assembly GCA_019776745.2). Classification (NCBI taxonomy): domain Eukaryota; kingdom Viridiplantae; phylum Streptophyta; class Pinopsida; order Cupressales; family Taxaceae; genus Taxus; species Taxus chinensis. The sequence goes on along the minus strand of CM034147.1, from coordinate 574,141,382 downwards.
TGGCTGAAATTTTCTCATCCCTACATGGGAAAATAGTGAATGGAAAGAGGTTGAGGAAGATATCATCAACAACTAGGACTGCATGCCCTTCCAAGATAAAGGGCTCAATAAAAAGTAGGAAAGTAAAGAACCAAAGATTCTAAAGTTCTAGATAGACCATTTGAGAGGCTTGAGGCCATGAAAACATTGATAAACCATTAAAATTTTGAGTTTCCATAGTACCGCTTGATTTATAACTCTGTTTAAATGCCTAAACTAGTGATTGATCCCAATTTTGACTGAGGAAACTGCCCTAGAATATTCCGGCATCATGCATGTAGTGTGCTTGAAAGTTGTCCTGAATTCTCATAAGAAATAGTTTGTCAAATGCGGGCTTGTGTTATCCAAATTACCCCTTGGGTTATTTTGGCTTTAATAAGGTTAAAAATGGACTTAGCTTGTTTTAAAAGGGAAAATACATTTAAAAGGCCATCAAATTTCACTGCTTCAAACCAATGGCTGTTGGCATTTAAAAACCCGCGAGAGGCTGATTTAGTTTACCACGAAGTGTAGGAACTTAGTGTTCCACGGATTCTCCTAACTCGTAAAACAAAGGAGCATTGGTCCTGGACTTAGGCGGGGTTTAATTAAACCCGCAGGACGCAGGTAAAAAGCAACAATACAAAGGGTTGAAGCTGCAGTGTTGTGCGGAAAATTGGAAAGCCACGAGACAAAGACAAGCCAAAAGGCCGTGTGGCGTTCATTTGGCTGTCAAATTCATCGCCAAGTATCTAACATGGGGCATGTGGTGGGATTCCGGCTCTCCTCAAAGCATTTGGGCTCCGCACACCTCAAGTCCCTGGATTAAATTGTGTTAGATAATTCTATTGGGTGCCGGGCAGGGTTAAGGCAAGTCAAAGGACACGCGGCGGGTGAAGGCAACGAAAGGTGGCGCAGATCCAACGGCTAGAGGCAGGCACGTGGCGGCATTCCGTCACACTTTGAACAGATGAACTCCGACGGGTCTCAAGTCCACGGAATAAGCCACATTCGATAGCATTTCGGGTCTGCGGCAAAGGCGAAAGTCAACAAGGTCAACAAGGGCTACGTGACAAATTTTTTGAAGCCAAAAGTTTCTAAGTCCCCCCAAAGTTAAAAGCTGCGACGCGAGGGCAAACTCTGACAAGACTAACAACCCAAAGCTACGTGGAGCCTTTTCAATGGCTCGCCTTTCGCAGTCTTGCATCGCGAAGGTTAATCCAAAGTCTGACACAACGAATTGCGAAGAAGCGCAGAGCCTTCCCATTGGCTCATGCTTTGCAGCGACCAGTTCAAGGTAAAAGAAAGTATGACATTTGCGAGGAATGTGGCAATTTTCTAGTGGCTTCTATCTCTTAATATGGCAGACCCTCATAAACATAAAGGACAAAGCAAGGAAAAGGAAAGGAAAGGAAGTAAAACTTGACCTCGCGACCCAACCAGAGATCGACACATGAAAAAAAAGAAAAGCGTGCACACAGGTAGAGAAAATCCCCGAGCCAATCAAATGTTGTCACGTGTCACTCTCATGTTCATTCCGGTGTGCAAATATTCAAATGATGATATCTTTCTATTCCCTGTTCTAAATCATAAAAAATCGGTCTCATTGGAAAGATCTCCTCAAGCACTCCAATTTGGCATCATGGGAATCATATTTTGGTGGAATTTGATAGATGAAAAAAGAGGAGAAACAGTTTAGGCTATGTATAATTGTAGGCGGTCCAACTACCAAAATTGTTTAATTATGGGAGTTGCATATTTTCATTTCAAGTTTCTATTGGCTGTGCTTGAAGACATGCCAAATGCTTATCATCCTCTACAGAGAAATCATTTTGATCCTTTGGGATGGTGGGGACCATTAAAACACAGTCTGCAATCTCTCTCTCTCTCTTCTCTCCAGAAGTCTATAAATGCAAGTGCTTGGGCACGTATTGAGGGGGGGGAATGTTCTGAAAATGAAAGGGAACTCTGTAAAATTTGTTCCAGAACCTTTTCTGAGTTGCAAGCCTCAGATTTGAGCATTCTACGAGGCGATCCTTGCCTTATTTCTTGCATTGTAATGAGTTGTGCATCTTTTTAAGCAATAAATCCATGTTTTGTGGCTCTTTTTGCCCTAGCTATGTTCTATTGTATTTCTTTCCTTTCATTACAATTCTAGGTATATTGTGATTACGTTATTCTTCTTGCAGGATTCAAATCTGTTGTGCTCCAAGGAAATGATGGTGGTAGATGTAGTTCGGGAATATGTCACTCATGTCTGACCTCTCTCCCCTCCATTCTTCCTCGCATTTTCACCCATTGGAATGTTTTCCACCCTTTTCTTGGTGCCATCACCTCTGTAGTTTAGGATTTTCGTTTCATATGCCTCTTTCTCTTTGGTCCCTTGGAAGTTTAGGATAGGAATATATAGTTGCATTTCCCTTCGTAGGAGTAGATTAGCATTAGGATTAGGTAGAGGAACCAGCTTTCTCTGGAGGTTTGTTTCAACAGCAAGGTCCCACACTTCGAGACAATCCCACGTTAACCAAAAACACTGATTGCTCATCCATTATCCATGACAAATCAGAGGGTGCTGTTTTTTAGTGATAACAACTTGATTAGGGAAGATTGTGCAACCTTACTACTTTTGAAAAACAATAGTTGCAACATGTGTGCTGCTGTGCCATTTTTGAGAATCTGTTAACAACAGCATAGATAGAATCATTACCTTTTTTAATACTTGGCAACCCAAGAATGAAGTCTATACTTCTGTCCTCTGTGATCTTTCTGTGATTTGCAATGGCTGATACAAACTTCAATTAGGACATTTACCTTTGAAATGTTGGCAAACTCTACAATGTTGCACAAAACTTCTTCACGTACACATTCATCTCAGGCCAATAGCTTTGTTAAAAATTCCCCTATGCCATAGTAAGCAAACTCTGATCTTAAAGAACTGTCAACTAGTTAGCTTACAACTGAAAGCCAATCACAATTGTTGAATTTTAAATGCTAGAATCTACAATCACATATGGTAGAGAATCACTAACTGAAAAAAACTAAAATTTGCTCCAAATCATACCACTGTTTTATTAATCAGAAAACAAAAGCTACATTGCTTTGGAACACACTCTAGGAAGACACACATTGAATGAATAAAACACCTATCATATACCTTCTTTAATAGCTAAAGAAGAGACCCTAAAAATAACATAAATCCTAAAACTGGATCCATCCGAATAAAATCAACCCTTGACCTAATTTTATCCTAGGGATCTGTGCCCCTAAATAGATAAAGTCAAATTTTACAAAATAAAGCTGCTAAATAAAGAATTGCTATTCTAAAACTAGAAAACTACATAAAACTTTAAAAGCAATTCCTAAATCTTTAAAGCCAAGAATAGGGCTGCCAACAATAGGACAGCTGTTCTCTACGACTGTACGCCATGCTAAAGTGTCTCCAGGTTCCGCACGTGCACCCTTTTGGAGGACACAATCTAAAGTCCCATAATGATATGTCTGAGCATTGTATAGAGCAACTGCTCCATTCTGAACTGTCTCTGAGAAAGTGATATTTAGTGTCAATGTGCTTGGAGAAGTCATGAAATACTGGATTCTCAAAAAGCTTGATAGAAATTGAATTCTCGCAGTAATTTAATATAGGCTCCATTTTCTCACCTGTCAACTCTGTGATCAACGTGCAAAGCTAGAGGGGACTCACAACTAGTAGTGCTGGTTGCCAATTTCTCTGCCTCTGTTGAACTCAATGCCACTGAAGTCTGCTTTCTATTGAACTAGGATATGATGAACCCAAAGAAAAGCAACATCCTAAAATACTCTTCTTGTCATCTGTATCTCTTGCCTAGTCAGAATCAATGAATCCATGCAACATTAAATCATCATCCCTTGTATATTTCAGACCAAATGTACTATGCCTTTCAAATATTGGAGCACATACTTTTTAGCAACCTAGTGAATTTTGCTTGGCTCAACCACGAACTAGCCCAAAGTGTTCACTACAAAACATGTATCTGGTGTGGCAGTAACCAAATACCAAGGACCCAATCAACTACATGTACATGGAAGGATCCACCAAATCTGAATCCAAGTCAGTATGTATCTTTAAATTCAGTATCATAGGAATAGCGATGGGTTTGCAATCCATCTTATTTAGAACCTCTTCAAAATCTTCTCTGCCTCATCTCTAGACCCAAGAAATAGTGCATTGGTCCAATTCCCTTCATGTCAAATTCTCTGGCCAAATTTTCCTTGCACCTTGCAGTGAACTTCTTTGAATTCTCCGTAAGTATCAAGGCATCTACATATAGGACCAAATCCAACAAATCAGATACATCGAATAAATAATATGGATTGGGATTTGCAACTGTTTTGGTGAAGCCCAAACCTAATAGGTACATACCAATTTAGGGGTACCAAGCACAAGGTGCCTGCTTTAGCCCATAAAGAGCTTTCTTTAACCTACACACACGGGTCTCTTGCACATGCACCTCAAATCCTCTTGGTTGCTTTATACACATTTCCTTCTCAAAACTATCTTAAGATTCATTTGATGTAATTGCCATCCAAAAAATAGCTGCTAAAGACATAATGTCCTGATAGAAGTATACCTGCAACTAGAGCAAAGGTCTCCTCGTAGTCAACTCCCTCTCTCTGAGAGAAGCTACAAACTGAGCCATATACTTTTCTATGCTGCCATCAGCTACATTCTTCACCTTATACATCCACTTGGAATCCACCATTGATTTCCCTACCGGTCTCGGTGCTATCTCCCACACTTTATTCTTCATGGAGTTGTACAACTCCACCATGACATCTTGCCATACCTCCTGACCTGCTGCATCTGCTTATAGGACCAAATCCAATAAGTCAGATCCATCAAATAAATGATACAAATTGGGATTTGCAACCGTTTTGGTGAAGCCCAAACCTAATAGTTACATATCAATTTAGGGGTTCCAAGCATGGGGTGTCTACTTCAGCCCACAAAGAGCTTTCTTTAACTTACACACACGGGTCTCTTACACATTCACCTCAAATCCTCTTGTCTGTTTTATGCACATTTTCTCCTCAAACAATCCATTCAAAAAAATTGTCTTAAGATTCATTTGATGTAGCCGCCAACCAAAAATAGTTGCTAAAGACATAATGTCTTGATAGAAGTGTGTTTGGCAACTAGAGCAAAGGTCTCCTCATAGTCAACTCCCTCTCATTGAGAGAAGTTACAAACTGAGCCTTATACTTTTCTATGCTGCCATCAGTTGCATGCTTCACCTTGTACATCTAGTTGGAATCCACCATTGATTTCCCTACCAGTCTCGACACTATTTCCCACACATCATTCTTCATGATCGAGTTGTACAACTCCACCATGGCATCTTGCCATACCTGTTGACCTATTGCCTCCTCATAATTGGAAGTACAACTCCTCCATGGCATCTTACCATACCTGTTGACCTGTTGCCTCCTCATAACTGGAAGGCTCTACATCAACGATGGAAGATATAAGTGCAACATAATTGGCAAGCTTCCTAGGAGGATGACTTACTTGCAAAGAAGTCTTTGGAGCATCAACTTGCTCCTTTACCTCCTGCAATGTCTGTTAAATCCATTTAGGCATCTTGGTTGTGTTGGGGGGTGAAGTTGTTTGTGTACATGTACTAGAGCCTGCTTGATCTGAACCTGTACTCCCCAAAACCTATGGATAGACACTTGCAGCAGAAAGTATTGCTGTTGGAAGCTCCTAGGACTTGGATTACCACACATCCTCATCCACCTCACAACCCGAATCACTACCATCTTCCTCTGAGTGTAATGTCCCCTTTTCCTACGCCAAAGGCCTAAGGGCCAGATCGAGTCCATGCCGTGGTCAAACCCAAGGGGTTGTGGACGCTGGGAGCTAGTGGGAAGGGGCCCACGTGGTTCTAATAATCAAGTTTTGCATTTGGGGATCACTTTTGGACCATGGCGACTTAAAAAGGAAAACGTAACTTAAGTTACTTTTATTTTATTGGCCCCTCCATGGAATGAAATGTGTCTAGGGTCTATTGGGGCTCTTTTGCCGTGGAGAAGTATATAAGGAGCTGGGAGAGAAAGGAAGGGAACTTTTTGCATACATAATTTATTGACCTTCACGTGCAACTGTTGTTACGCATCTACAACTTGTGGAGTGAAATCCCACAGGGACCCTAGCTTTGGTGGTGAGAGACCCGTCCCTAGCTAGCAGGGCATTCTTCGATAGTGAGAGATCTACCCTAGTTTGTCATTTTGGAGCCGCTTTCAGGGCTGTGTTACAGAGAAATTATCAGAGGTTTCAGAGGAAGGAATTTGAGGGTTTTGGGGGCATTTGGGGAAGATAATCAGAGGGGCTTTCCAGATCAGATTTACGGCAGCCATTTGGGCAGGGTCTTAGTATCACTTTGAAGGCGTTTTCATCAATTTCCAACCCTTTTCCAAGCTAGGCAACTTGCAGCCTTTATTTGGAGGGTTTTCCAGTTGGTCATTTTTAGATCTGAAAGGTCTGAAATATCATTTCCTATATCTGTTAATGTTATTTCCAAAGACCCTTAATTTTTGCTCTTGTATTTGGAGAGTTACGAACCTCTGAAGTTTTCCAGCTGTCTAGGGCATGTTGTGCTTTTTCTGGCAGCATTTTAATTTCTGTAAAACTCCAAAAACAATTTTATTATGTCCTTTATAATAATATCAAGCTCTCTTTAAATTTTCAAGTAATTCGAGTGGATATTTTGGGAGATATAATTTTCTTTAGTTTGCTGTCCTTACTGTAAAAATCTGCAAAAATCAGTATTTTATTTGGCTGCAAATTTTCAATATTTTGTGCATTTTTTAAGTGGTATCCCATAAGGGATATTTCAGTGGTATCAGAGTTGTTGTTCCTCCAGCCTGTGTGGGTTAAATATGGTAGTTTGGAAAGATCTCAATGTGGGTTTTATGAAGGAAATGTTCACCAACATGGTGAAACAACAGGAAGCCACTAACCTTTATTTGAGTCAGCTCACTCAGAATGTGAATCAAAGCAAATCTAGGGACAATAAGGAAAAATGTGAGAACAATGATAAAGGGCACCCAATAGAGGTGATTGATGAGGATTCTTGTTGGAGGAAATACCAATCTTTGAGTAAGGGTTTCAGAGATAATATGTCATTTCCAGATTATTGCATGATGAAGATTGGTAGCAAGCCCAAGCGAGGTCATCATATGTCGGTACCTGAATTACAAAAGAACTCATTTGAAGAAGAAGCTTCTAGAGAAAAAGGTATGATTTCCATTGAGAAAAATAATTGCATTAGTGAAACTTTGCTTGTTAGAGAAATTATTCCAGCTCAGGAGAAGAAATTTGTATATGCAAGCAAGGAGGATGTAATGGAAACTCTAAAACGGTGTGAGGAATGGAATAGCAGAGCTAGAGCTGCTAGATTGATAGCCGCCCAAGCAAGACAACACCTACAAGAGTTCAAGGAAAAGATGTGGGCAAATGATGTAAGGAAGTCTACACCCATGAAAAAAGCTTTATAAAACAACTTGTGAGGAGGAGCCTCACATGGATTGAAAATCCTGCTGTAATTTCCAAACCAACAACTTTTGATCAGCTTTCAGATACTTTCAACGGGCACTCAGGCAACAATGTTGGGGGCAGCTCAACATATGTCTATCTTGAACACATGGAGGACATTGATGGCATTGAAAGGTATGAACAAACATGGCTGGTTGGTTGCAAAATTGAAAAAGATATTTCAATCCAAAAGGTACCTATCAATCCTCCAAAGAATAAGTCATTATCATATGGGATGGATTTACTAAGCAGTAATGAGCATAAAATTGTGAAAGGTGTTGATTCTTGTTCCACTTATTCTCCATCTAAAATCATGAATCACAATAGGGATGGTGTTGTTTTGGAGGTTTCTAAATCAGCAATAGAAGGTGAACCTTTTGATGATATTCTTTATAAGGAGGTTAGTAGTAGCATGGATTTATTTCATCATCTTCATCCTATATCATTACAACAGTTTTATCATGATGGTATTCAGCTATTGTCGATAAGAATGCTAAGAATTTGGTGCATCAAAGTCAAGTCATCATGAAGACAAAGAGTGATAATCTTCTTTATGAGGAGATACAAGAGAAGCAAAGATGGCAGACCTTACATGATACAAGGGTTCATGGGCATTATAAGGTATGGGATCCTGGTAATATGTTGCAATTATCCAAAACTATCAATTCTGATTTTGAAAACTTTGTGACTAATTTCATAAGAAAAGAAGGAATTCAAATGTGTCTTTTGGGATTACAAGTGTTGGCAAGCATGATTTCTTCATTGGAGACTCCGGTGCAAGAAGGGAGAGTAACTCTCAAGTCTAGCGTTGGTTTTCTGAAAAAAAGGGTAAGAGAATATTTTTTAATCATCTTCAGCCTGCTGGAGTGTATAACAACAGTCATAAAGAGAGGAGAAAATGCTTTATTAATAGAGCCCATGACTGATTTTTATACCAGCTACATGGTGGAACCCTTGGAAGGGTTAGTGGGGGCATTTGGTCCTCAAAGTGCTCAAAGAATCAAGGTGCAATTTGCTGTTAAAAAAGAAGAGTTGAATTCAAGGTGCATTCATGACTTTAGCATCCTAAGGTATGAGAATGGTTACCATTTTCCTAGCTTGTTGAGTTCTCCTATGTTGTTGCCATGTTTCTATTATTTGGGACAACATTTATATGCTTGGATGATTGAGGAAGACTATTTCATAATCACGTCTCAAGGTATGCTAGATGGGATAAACACATCCTCCATTCACATTGCTCTTGATTCAGCTAATAAGCATATGTTGGCAAAGAAAATAATGCAGGAGCCCATGATATTGAAAGGACATGAGGTATGTGGTATATTTATTGTGGTTGAATTTGCTAGAGGTAAGACTATTTTTGGGATGCAATGGTTGCATGATGTTAAGGAAGACGATGATGCATGTGTTGAAAAATCAAAGGAGAATGAAGATGTTGATCCTATATCAGAAATTCTGAGTTGCAAAGGTATGATGAGCAGCCCCAATTATGCTATTTCAGATGTGTTGTCTTCTCTCATGACGAGAATCAATGGGTACAACAAAAGGTATGAAGTTCCTTATGATAAAGTTTATGGATGCATGAGTTCTAATGTTGATTTCCCTTTCTCTTGCATTTACGATGAAATGAAAATATGGGGAAAGAGAATAAAGTATGATGAGGGAGCAGCCATGTGTATTCCCAACATAGAAGGAATTGATGAGTTATGTCCATGGAAAGACATGTCTTGCACAAAGAAGGTAACTCATTTCTTTATTGTCATTAAGAGATGTGAAGTACTTGAATGTGTTTGTACATTTGGGTTATTTGAAGTTGGAATCATTCATTGGACATATTGGCTTCCATCTTTTGGGAAATTTGCATTCATCCCTCATGTGGATAAACTGAAATTTTTCAAGGAAAACAAAGAAATCAGATTTCATGGTATACAAGGGTAGATTGCAAAAGATGTGATTGGTGAAGAAAGAAGCATGTCGTTGCAGCAGTTGAATTGTGAAGGAACTCAGTGTCTTGTGGATCATGGTGACATCACAAGGTATGAGACAAGTGGGATATTTGATGACTCCTATTCTGACGGATTGTTTGCTGCAGACACAGAGCACACCATGATGACTTATGTGGAGAGTGAGTCGGATGATGTTGAATTGGGGAGTGAGTTAGATATGATGGAGACTTTGACTCTAGATGGGGTGAGTGGAGTCATGGATGTGGGTGTAACCAATAGTGTTGCACATGAGATAGTTACAGAGATTGGGATTACAGGTTCAGACCATCTGAGTTTATCATTATGTTGGTTATCTGAGGTTTCGGTAGACTGGAGATCTCATTTGCTTGTTGAGTACTCCAAGAACCGACACACTTGTGAGATTCTGGATGGTCACATACAGGATGACAGCTACAGATTGGAGGATGAGATGATCTTCTATCAGGGAAGATTGTACCTTGTGTCAGATTCATGGTTGAGGATGGAGATATTGCGACATGTGCATTGTTCTTCCGTGACTGGGCACTTGAGCTTCGATGAGACCTACAGGTTCATGTCAGAGAGGTTCATATGGCATAGGTTGAGTGAGGATATCCTCAACTGTATACAGGCATGTACAGTTTGTCACTATGACAAGTCAGAGCTTACAGGTTCATCATTTTTTGAGTCGACATGGGATAACACACCTATGTATTTTACTGCTTCTATGCCCAGTGAGCACTTCGCCCACGTGCTAGTCAGTGGAGAGATGAAATTGACTCATGGTTATTCGGTAGGTTCACATTCAGCGCAGGAGGTGGACTATGTGGAGTTGATATTGCCGGTTGACTATCTACTGGAGTCTTGGGACTTTTCCCCCACGGGACACATTGAGATACATTATGAGGAGCCTTGCTCTCACATGAAGTGCAGGTCATGTGGGAGAGTTAGCACCATTTGTGTGTATACAGGTTGTTTCACAGGTTGATCCAGGGGATTCTACAGGATTCAGAGTGGACTTTCATACCTAGGAGTTGATTGGAGAGGCCGTGAGTGATCACATGATGACAACCTTGCATTGGCAGGGATTGGACAGATTGGCAATTTCGGTGTGGGTACCAGTGGAGAGTCGGTTTGGGTATCATTCTACTTCACGGACAACATTGCTCTCGATACCATATGGAGGTCATGATGACTGCATGGGGTTTCTTGGTTACTTCGGATTACACCGATCCTTGGTTGACGGCAGGGTGAGGTGGAGAAACTTACAGCGTGGTATTCAACTTCTGCAGCAGGACAGGATAATGCTTGGGGTCAAGCATTTCTCGGGAAGGGAGGACTGTAATGTCCCCTTTTCCTACGCCAAAGGCCTAAGGGCCAGGTCAAGTCCAAGCCGTGGTCAGACCCAAGGGTTTGTGGACGCTGGGAGCTATTGGGAAGGGGCCACGTGGTTCTAATATTCTAATTTTGCGTTGAGGGTCACTTTTGGACCATGGCGACTTAAAGGGGAAAAGTAACTTAAGTTACTTTTATTTTATTGGCCCCTCCATGGAATGAAATGCGTCTAGGGTCTATTGGGGCTCTTTTGCCTTGGAGAAGTATATAAGGAGCTGGGGGAGAAAGGAAAGGAACTTTTTGCATACATTTTATTGACTCCTTCACGTGCAACTGTTGTTTGCGCATCTACAACTTGTGGAGTGAAATCCCACAGGGACCCTAGCTTCGGTGGTGAGAGACCCGTCCCTAGCTAGCAGGGCATTCTTCGGTAGTGAGAGATCTACCCTAGTCTGTCATTTTGGAGCCACTTTCAGGGCTGTGTTACAGAGAAATTATCAGAGGTTTCAGAGGAAGGATTTTGAGGGTTTTGGGGGCATTTGGGGAAGATAATCAGAGGGATTTCTAGATCAGATTTATGGCAGCCATTTGGGCAGGGCTTAGCATCACTTTGAAGGCGTCTCCATCAATTTCTAACCCTTTTCCAAGCTAGGCGACTTGCAACCTTTATTTGGAGGGTTTTCCAGTTGGCCATTTTCAGATCTGAAGGTTGAAATATCATTTCCTATATTGTTAATGTTATTTCCAAAGACTCTTAATTTTTGCTCTTGTATTTGGAGAGTTACGAACCTCTAGAAGTTTTCCAGCTGTCTAGGGCACGCTGTGCTTTTTCTGGCAGCATTTTAATTTCTGTAAAATTCCAAAAACAGTTTTATTATGTCCTTTATAATAATATCAAGCTCTCTTTAAATTTTCAAGTAATTCGAGTGGATATTTTGGGAGATATTAATTTTCTTTAGTTTGCTGTCCTTACTGTAAAAATCTGGAAAAATCAGTATTTTATGTGGCTGCAAATTTTCAATATTTTGTGCATTTTTTAAGTGGTAGAGGGTTCAAGCTTCATCTTCTTCCTCTTTAGAATATGAATGAAGACTAGACTCCCAAACACTTTGAAATAAGAAGCATCCAGGTTCTTCCCTACAAAAGCTTCCTTTGGAGTCTTGTCCTTCAATACTCTGTGAGACACCTGTTCAGGATGTAGACTACAAGACTACAAGCTTTCACCCAAAGAAACATATGCAGATTGTAATTATGAATCATATACTTAGTTGTCTCTGTTATGGACTTATTCTCTCATTGTAACCCCATTCTGTTGTGGGCTGTACGATACTGTAAACTCCCTACTTCTTTGCAAAAGGAATTGAAGTCATTGGAGGCATGCTCCCCTCCAGTGTTTGGTACTAGTACCTTGATGTTCCTACCTATCTAGTTCTCAATAAGGGCCTTGAGCTCCTTGAACCTGTTGAAGACCTCATCCTTGATCTTTATAAAATAAATCAAGGCCTTATTGAAAGAATCATAAGTGAAAGTATCATAATAAAATTACCGATCAACAAGGTTGGTGACATGTTCAAAGTGTTACACCCCATAATTCCACAACCCAAAATGACCTCTAAAACCATGGAATTTGTTTTTGTGTTACAACATTAATTTTTATATTGTTAATTTGTTATACCACCATAAACAACTTAAGAATTGATTATTTCCCAGAGACTGATCCAATAAACAATTCTCACAATTAAGACAACATAACTGATCCCATACTCATTCAAATAGGCATGACACAAAACAACATGGTGTCTATATGAGGAAACAATTAAAGATCAAACCGACCCTGCCCATAGGTCCTATTGATTTGCATTTCCTTAACTCTTAAATACCCTTGGATTCCATTCACCATATTATCCCACATGTAGTGCTTAAAAGTCTTGTGTTATCATCCGTAGAGCATGAATATTCTCCTCGTCATAATGTTTCATCGTAACAGAAACACCCATCTCCTTTCGATTACATGATCATCATGTGAAGCATACTAACCGATTGGATATCGTTTCAAGATCACTCAAGTCTTTTTTTTTTTAAAAGAAAAACTTCCAGCCATATATTAATCAGAAATACTCATGTACATGTACAAATCCGCCCATGCCAAACATGGAAACTATTAGCCATATCAGTAGCCTTATAAACTATACTATTAATATTCCCATTCATTAAGCAGAATCTAAATTAAGCATTGTCCTAATATCTTCTTGAATCTTAGTAGTCCACCATAAAGGAGGTGGTCCATAGCAAAGGATATCATTGTTGTCTAGGGCCCAATTCGCTAATCCATCTGCAACTTTATTCTGCTGTCGAGGAATATGTCTGAAAAGAATTTGCGGGAAGTTTTGCTGCATCTTCTGAATTTGATCAATTTCCTTTGCAAGCCGCCAATTATGAGGATGACCATTATTAGATTTGCTTAGTAAATTCATCATGATTTTGTAGTCAGATTGAACCTTGATCTTTTGCCATCCTATTTTGATAGCTTCTTGCATTCCTCTTTGAATGGCTCTAATTTCTGCCAGATTATTCGTAGAGATACTCAGATTTTCCGCAAAGATAAAACATACCTCTCCTTGTCCATTACGCCCAACTCCTCCCATAGTTGTTACCCCTAGAAGCACCATCAGTATTGAGAATACCATGATAATCAGTCGGATCCCTTTCTGAAACTATATTCTATGTAGTGCTCTTAGCATGAAAGCGAGGTGTGGCCTCCTTAGGGTCTAAAGAGAGTTGTTTGTATATATGGTCCCATTGTGGAGTTGACTGAGCAGGAAGCGAGACCTTATGTTTAAGGCTTTCTTTGAAGTTGGATTTAATTCTTTCCCAAACATATATAGCTTCTCTGCTGGTTTGTCGGAAAATTATGTAATTTCTTTCCTTCCACATATTCTATAATAGAAGGGAAATGCCACTCCACATAGCTAGAAACAGATTTTTTCCTTTAGGTATGGCTTCCTTCCATGTGCTTGTAATATGCCCTAGGGATCCACATGTTCACCACCGAAGCGACATAGATTGACATAGCTTGAAGGATTGATTTGATGAGAGTTATCCTTCCATTTGTTGATGACCACTTATTTGTCCATTTCTGTAATTTCCGTTCTACTCTGTTAACCAACCATTGCCAATCTCTCAACTTTCTAGGGGATAAAAGAACACCCAAATATTTCAAAGGGAATATTCCTTTTTGGAATTGGAGTATATTCAGGATCTGATCTTCTTGGCTTTCAAAGCAATAGAAAAAGAAAATAGTGGATTTTTCATCGTTTATTAGCTAACCTGTGGCTGAATAAAAGGTTTGGATGATCTTATGAATTTGTTTCGCTTCTGTCACATTAGCATTGCCCATCATAGAGGAATCAACTACAAACTGCAGATATGATGGTGGTTTTACAGTTTTAGCCTAGACTGCACGGATATAGGTACTGATACGGGTATGGGTACGGTATACTAAAACGACAAATTTTTAAAAATCGCGGGTACGGTACGCTTTTGGGTACTTTTTATATATATATTTATATATGTATATAAATATATAAATATGTATATAAATTATAAATTTAAATAAGCATTTGCATACTTATTGAAATTTAATTCTCATATACTTATTGAAATTTAATACTTAGTCATGGTGCATTTACACCTATATTTGGCGAAGGCTTTCTTTTCACATTACATCATGTAGTAGCAGAAGAGGTCTTTTACCACTCATCTATAACAAATCAATTTACAAAGTATCAAATTATTGATACATTGCTTTTCAAAAAAATAAGTATTTAGATTGTACATTCTAAGGAAATGATCAAGAAAACAAGTGTGGTAATAAAAATTATCTGAAAGGAAGGAGTTGAACATGGCAACTCCATTTGCTTCATATTTCTCTATCACAGTTATTTATCTTAGTGACTGTGATAAGATTCAAGGAGTTTTGATTGTTCATGGTGACCTTCCTTGATCCACTCAGCACGATAGTATTGTCTGGCATATATCCCGAAACATCATAACTAAGCAGGAAAAATATGGATCCAAGCTGGCAGGTGGGACGATTAGTCCGAGCACGGGATAATACTCGCGAAGTTTTGGAAAGCTATCCAGTATTTTTAATTACTAATCTGTCCACAGGGGATCAAAGCTCATGATTCTTTCAGAAGATTGCAAGAAGTTGCTTGGTCCAAAAAGGTGCAAAAATGGATTTTATGAAAATAAGAAAAATATTGCCATCAATGCGTAGAGCTCGAGAAAATATACACTTTTAGAGAAAACAACACTTGAAACGGAGCTACAGAATGAAAGTTATGGCACATGCAAGTTTTTGCTGCTACATCTTCCCGGACCCTTTCCAAAAATGGCAATTTTTTTTCTATCTTTGTGATTTTTTCACGAAAAATCCAAAAAAGGAAAGAAACGTTGTCTTTGGCAAGTTTTCTTTGGACGGGTACGGCTGGAAATGTACCCACAGGGATAGGGTACAGTCTGGGTACGGTAAAAACCGTACCCGGATCGTACCCTATCCCTGTGGGTACATTTCCAGCTGTACCCATAGCATACCGTACCCCGTACCAATACCTGGTACGTTTCTAGGCTGGTACGGGGACCCCTAGGGTGTTTTTGTGCAGTCTAGGTTTTAGCCAATTGCACTCCATTAATTTTTTTATCCTGACAAGCTTTTTTGCTCATTCTTCCCAAACATTCGGCGAGGATAATGAGTCATATAATTGTTATGAAAAGTTAAAAGTTCCATCTCTTACAAGATGTAAATCAAGATTCATTTTACACTGCAAACTCAACATATCAGGAACAATTCAGTAACGGTAAAGGGCCACAAATTGTACCTAGACGGTCACACAATAATCAACGAATTCCCAAGGACATACATGCTTCCCATTTACATCTTGATCACTTTATTAAGAATGCGTACTTTTTAGAAGAAACTCAAGGTATTTTTAAACCCTAACACCAATAACGTGTATAGCTCCATTACCACTTGAGATTATTAACGAGCGTAATAGTTTCGTGGGATTCGTACTCTAGCTAGGATTTCTTATGTCCATGGCACATATTTTTTCATAAGAGAATTATTTCGCTTTCCTTAACTTCAAGGGGTGTTTAATTACAAATTGATAAGACAGTTTAAGTAAACTTACTTTCTTCCAATAACCTCCTAGTTGTAACAATCTTAAAGATGTATTTTTATCACAAGCACCATCTACAACAGCCTATTAGGAGGCCCTAAACTTACCTAATTCCCATCTACCTTCATGAGGATTATAATCTACGACGGGGTCAACACCGGGTAAGGGAGAATCCATTTTTTATATTTATTAAGACATCCTAGGATTCCTACATGCCCACTATTGGGATGTCCTTAGCTTAGACTCATGGGCATGATGAGAGATCATTGGTTCCAAAGTATATACTATCAAATATTAACTCAACTCCTTGCTTCAATTAAATACGCCTTGTATTAAACATAAGAGTCTTGCGAGGCCTTGTATTAGACATAGAGTTTTGCTAGGATAACCACTAATATCCAAGATACAAATAACGAAACACAGGGATCTCCACATACTAAGCACAAAATTTAAAGAATCACGACAACTGAAGGTAGGAGGATTAACTGAATGAGTCAACAAAGATGCGCGAGACAGACCCTAATGAACTCTACGATCTAACTAGTTTAGTAGATCATAACTTCCATATTTGAATTACATTATATAATAGGTTGCATGAGTCACTATACAAAGTTTGAGTTTCATGTCATGGCCATAAGGCACTACAAAGATGGGGAAGAGTGACAAGTATCATTACCTGTGATTCGAGGATTTCTCTAAACCATTATGACACACCATACGGGGTGTCGTGACATTTCGGGTTAGGAAAAATTCCCTAGTCCTAACCAACTTAGAGTTTCTTCCCTAAACTAAATCTTTACCCCCACTCATGGTTACAAACATTTTCTATCAAGCCTCAGGGTAGACAATTATATTGATTTCGAGGGACCACCCCAAAAATAATATAGGTACATTATCCAAGAAGTGAGCCGCAAAGATGATGTCACCAAGAGTCGCCTATAAGAAGAGATACCCAACCTTTGTTAGCATTAACATGAGGTAACACATTTTACTCTGACATGGTTAGGATATTGTCCCTAACCAATGTGTCAAAAGAATACAATATAATATTAAATTCAATATAATCCATGTTCAATCTCATTTCAAATGGGCTAAACCACCTTATCAACTTGATTAAGCATCTTCCCATTAGTAAATTTCCATTACGAGTAGTAAACAAGATGATAAAAGATTCAGGAAACACATGGCTTATGTTTTTCGACAGAGATGAAATAAAAGATTTAAAGGGTTGATACAAGCTATACTATCCACAACAACATTGTTTCCTAACGGGCTTACGACACATTTACTTATCTAGATTAAGTTCAAAAACCATTCTGTTATACAAAGTCACAAGAATTAGCCTTAATTAGCCAAATACACAATCTTCAATGCGTTTTGACTAGAACATACAATATATTATTTCATCAAATCATTAAATTCCACACTCAATTAAACTACTTTTCTTTCTTCAACTATACAAAATGTTCTCTAGTTGAATTTTTTTTTTCAAATGCATCCATTCATGTTGATTCATGCACTCTCTATAGAAGTTCCATACGTCAATCTTCCATTGTAGATATAACTAAATCAACTTATTTCATTATACAAAATCATTCGGAAGTACATTTAAATAAGAAAATAATACACTTTTCCACTTGTAAAGTTACATGTTAGAAGAGCATGTACAACGCTAACATTCAATTATTACCAAATAAATAATATCATCACGCCACTTGCAATCTAAAAAACCATGTAACCATGGGTTAGTGACACACACTGGCATGGACACACCCCTCCCATCTAACCCGTTAACAAAACTCCCCAGTCAATTTAATGTTAGTGAGAAAACAAAATATACATTTTCCCTACTTATTCAAATCAAACAATATTTTTTCCAAGTTTTAGAGAGAGATTAGAGAGAGAAAACTCATTCCTTTCAAGAAAGTAAACCAAACCATTATCATAACCAAAGAAGGGAAGAGATAACAAAAAAAATATTGATTCATTAAACTCAAGTTTCAAATATTTTCACAGTAACACCAAGTTTTTACGACGTCTAGAAAGTTTTCGCGTTCCGTTGTTACTATAAAGGACTAGATAAATGTGCCAAATTACGTGAGTCTAATTTTCCATTCGCAATCATGTTGAACCACTAAAACCTCATATTTCCATTCAACATACATATCTCCAAACATAACATCGGTTTTAAACATTGTATGAACCTCAAACAGACATCACGAGTCCGCGGGCCCTTGTTGCACTGTTGCGCGAACTAGCCAAAGTGGCCACAAAATGGGCCTGCAAAATGGTGTGGGACTCCCATAAGGACTGTCTCAAAACTCTACTCTATTCTTTGCTATACAAAGAATTATCATAAACTTACGGAATCAAAAACTGATCACCGAGGCTCAAACTGCAGCGGATTTTCGGAGCCAGTTGGCTGAAAAACAGCTGTTTTCTCAGTAGCAAACTAAGCCAAGTGGTCTCCGAGATGAATGTGCAAAAAAACATTTTTGAGGGTAACGAGTGAAGTAAATTACGCCAGATTATTCTCCATATAACAATGAAGAGGCATGTAGGGTCAAACTTTCCTTCTGGGATCCATGGCACAAAGTGCGAGGTGGTTTCTAGAGGGTTCGATCATAGGCGAATGGTTGCTCCTAGCCATTGGTTTTTTTGTAGCGACTAATACCCACTTCGCAAACAAAATTACCAAATGTTTTAACGATGTTTCCAGGCTGGGATAAGGTCTCCATATGACAAGGTAGAGGTTGCAATATTTTAACAACAGAAAAGAGGTTTAGAGATGCATTTTGTGCGTTAGTTTTGAGATGCTTTCGTCATAATTTGAGACTATTTGAACAATATAAGTTTGTATATTAGAATCTGTTTTCCTTTCCAAATGGTGAACAATTAGATGTTTGTTTTGGTCTAGTTCATAACCTAGTACTAAACACGCCATCCAAGGCAACCACTTACGATGTTGGTTCAACACAATGTAAGGAAACTGTATAACATGGTTTGCAATGTGATTTAAAACAAAACTTCCATAACAACTTGATGTAGGATTTAACATGTAAACTAGTATGGACAGAAAAGAGAGTTCAAAAGGAAGCAGAAAAGAGGAGTGTATCAATGTCTGAAACAATTGGCGAGTACGAGATGAGGAGTATACCCATGCTTGAAACAACTGACAAGTATGAGATGCAGAGTCGACATTTCATGTGCCAGTGGAACTTGCTTGCTGGTTTTACAAAATCTTCTCATCATACCCATTTTGTGCCTCCCTTGCAATGATTGTGGTCCATGAAGACACACCACTTTGAGGCATTCCTTTGTGAAATCTGGCTTTACTTCCACCACTGCTTTTTACTTAAAAAGTTTCCAAGGTCTTCTCAACAAGCCCATTTTGTGCATATTATGAAATCATTTCATTCCATGAGACCCCATTTCTTTGCCACTTCTGCATGGATGGATGGAAGGCCAAAATGAGGCATGCTTGTGTAGGAGAGAAACTCATAACCACAACACAAAAGGTCTATGCAAATTGAAGAAAATGTCTTCCAAGATGCAGCCTGCAAAGTTTTTTTAAAAAAATTCCAAGCTTGTATAGAATGACACATGCAAAGAGGAAAGGTAATCTTCCTCTGCCACCATAGAGAAAGAAGTTGGAAACTGTATTTGGATTGTTAAAACATGCAGGCAAAACCACACATCCGCCTCAAGAATTTATTGGCATTTTTCCAAATAGAACAAAATATAGTCTCCCCAGATAGTAGCACAGCTAAGAGGTCTGAATGCTGACACTAAGATTAGGTAATTTTGCTTATTTATTTGTGTTCTTGGCCTAAAACAAGGAAGCACCCACGTCCTGCATACATTCCTACTGCAACATTTGCAACTAAAAACCTTGACCATACGCATGCACCTTTATGCTTTGGACAACACCCAAATCTGGTTCCAAGACTCAAATTTTGGTACTGGCACGGAGGATGCTGGACATGGTTGTGGCATTTGGCTTATCTCTTACCAATTTGCATTTATTGGAAGGTTTCTACCGCTCTCTTCATGGTGGCGACGCCTCCAAACCAACCAATGCCTCCATCTTCCTCCCAACACCCTGTTGCATCCACCTTGCTTTACTCATTTGCCTCAAAACATAAAACAAAACATGAAAGACAAAAGCCTAACTCACCCTCACGGGCTCCACCTTTATTTTTTTGATATATATATATATATATATATTAAATATCCCCTTTTTCATTTTATTACTAAAGTAAAATTTAGATTTCTTTCTTTTTTTAAATGTTGCATGTGTATAAGGGCAATAACAATAATAATAATATTTACCTTATCAAATGTACAAGGGTTGAAATGAAAGGGAACTCGAAGAGTCATTTCCGCATTATGGAGTTTCTCTAATCATGAACAATAACCCCAATACGATAGACAACACTCAAACTCGAAAGGATGTTCTCGAAATGCACCCTCCAAAGGACTCAACAAAGTTTCACTCAATTGAATATTAAATTCTTTTGGCATAGACATTCCATTTTATGAAGGAGTTGATCTTTGGACACTGAGAAGCATAGTGGCCATGCTTATTGCAATTGAAGCACTTGAAATGAATTAGATCCTTCTTTTGGTGATTAGAAGAACTTGAGTCTTCTTTCCTCTTTTGACCATTCTTAAATTCTTTCTTTCCTCCCTTCCTCACCTTCCCAGCGACGATGTTGTTTGAAACTCATCCTGAAAACTATTTGAGACTTAGTATAGTCTCATCTCCCTTCAAGTCAACCTTTGTGAAGTACTGTGTTCCACTCAAGAATTCCATCAAGTCATCTATCTGTAGCAATGAACTTCTATACTCGATTGTAATTTGGCTATGTTGCTAGGATATGGGTAGGAGTTGTGCAGATACGCCAATTTTCAAAAACCCTTGTTTTGGATACATCTGCACATATGTATATGTATTATATATATACTCATTTTTTAATCCATAAGAAATAAAAAACTTAAAAAATATAGTAAGATCAAGGGACATAACATTCAAAATGCTTAAAATTTTACATTTTCTTTAATTATGTGGCATAATAAATATGATATATGAATATCATGTCAATATGAATACAAAAAATCTAGAATATATCATCTAGATTTTCTTCAAAATTAAATTCCTCCATGCCACTCCCACTAGCTTAACTTTAAGTAGCTCTACTCTCTGCTCCTTGTGAAGTTCCTTGAATGTTTGTAGTCTTTGGAAGAATATCCCAAAGTTTGCGAGGACCTCTAATATAGTCCTCAGACTTGTATGATAGGAGACACAAATTAGAATGCACATATACCAAATCCTTAGCATTTTTGGGTTACAACTTGTTTCGTTTAGTTGAGTAGTTAAATGCACATGTACTCCAATTCCGCTCTGTGGAAGAATTACTAGCCACTTGTTACAAAAATAAAAGTTTGTTGGAAATTTCAAATTAGTAACATACTGACAATGTATAAAAAATATGTTAGCAACTTAATATTGTTTTTAATAAATGTTATACTTATGAGAGAATTTTGATAGTTGTAGGTTGTAGGTACTTGGCATCATGGCCATGTACATACAACCATTTGATTGGGCTCATGTTCAACTTGTCGAAGAGAGCCTCAACCTCTCTCATGTTGCCTTCCAAAGCTACAAACATGCCCATTTCATTGCGGACCACATTGACTACAGATGGATCATGATAAAGTCTTCTAAATGCTACCTTGGTTCCATTTGCAACTTCAAAGTCATCCTATGGTGGTTGCCTCTTAGGTGGTCCAAGTATTTC
The DNA here is from genome assembly GCA_019776745.2 of Taxus chinensis. Taxonomy (NCBI): domain Eukaryota; kingdom Viridiplantae; phylum Streptophyta; class Pinopsida; order Cupressales; family Taxaceae; genus Taxus; species Taxus chinensis. The sequence goes on along the minus strand of CM034147.1, from coordinate 574,119,514 downwards.
AGAGTTATAATTCTTTGGATTAAGTGCATAGGCAAAGAGATGTAAGGGGTGGTCATTTTATTGCACCTCTTCATGGCCACACTCTTGACTTCCTTGTTGAAAGTTTCTTTTGAATCTTGCTCGTTTGTTTGTATGACCTCTCTCATACGTCCAAACATGGAGTCTATTTCATCATAAATCTCTCCCATGCACACTGCATCATTATTTGCATATTTGATCATAGATGAATGAGCTCTGTAAAACTGAGCAAGTACACAACCTTAGCTCACCATTCAGCATCAAGGGCCAATGATTTTAGCTTTGTAAATTTCTGTGTGTTTGCCTGGCTCCACACAGTCCAAACATTGTTGATAACCGTATTGCTTAAGGCCTTTTTTTCTTTTTTTTCCTGCAATGTTTGTTTAAGCCATTTAGGCATCCCGACTGGGCTGACGGGTAAAGTTGTCTGTGTACATGTACTAGAACCTTCCTGATCTGAACTTGTACTCCCTGAAACCTATGGATCAACACTTGGGGCAGCAAGTTTTGTCTCCTTCACAACTGCTGTTGGAAGCTATTAGGACCTGGAAGACCATGCATCCTCATCCACCTTCACAGCCCGACTCACTACTATCTTCCTCTGAGATGGAACATATATCTTGTAATAATTAGAGTTCTTATTGTAGCCAACTAAAATACTCTTGAAACATAATCTAATTGCTACTCATGTAACAATCACATCAGAATAGGAGTTAACGTGAGAGATTTTAGGAGATAGTTGGGTTGTGAAATATTTAGGGAGCTTTGAGATAAAATTTGAGTCTCTAATTTTAGGAGATCATCCGTCTATATATTGAACTATCTCTTATTGATTAAACATGTTGATTGAATCTTATTGAGCCTTGGTTCTCTCTAGATATGGGGTAAAACGCACATTTTGTATCAGAGCAAGTTTTGAAAGAGGCCTCTTTGATTTTCTCTCCACTCATGTTTTGTTCGTCCAGTAGACTAAGGCAACTGGTTAGCGGATACCACAAACCTTGTGCGACCCCGTTACCTTATTCATCCCAAATTCAACTTGTATGGAAATACGAAGAGCATTCATATGCCTTGAGATTGTCTTTAACATTGTCAACATGACCAGCCCAATAGGTGAGTTTGTGAAACTCCTTTGTGTAGTCCTTCACACTCATGTCCTTTTGCCTCAAATTCTGCAATTTATTGAACAAACTCGGCTGATAATTAAAACGAAAGAACTTATCCTTCAGCTTTCCAACCATCCTATCTCAGGGCTTGATTTTGTATTTGTCTCTTCTAATCCTTTCTAGCTGCACATGATCTTACTATAAGGATGCTTGTTTCTTCAACTTTGTGCAAGCAAACTTCACTCTTTTGGAATCTGTATTTTCTCATAGTCAAAATACTTTTCCAGCTCTGTGATCCAATCAATAAGGTCCTCAGGGGATGAACTGTTTGAGTTGCTAGGGGTGTTCAACCTTGGCTTAGTTCCCATCTTGGAAATCGCCTTCAAACATCTATCCTTTGGTTCATCAACCAACTCTTCAATCTAAACCTCTGATGCTTCTTCATCTTTACTCACATCTGCTATAATTACATTGTGCGGTCTCCATAGCATCCAATTTAGCTTGGATTCCTCTACCAAGTCTGCAAATCTTGGTACTCTTCATCCTCTTTGAAGGGGAACTCCTCTGTGCGCTATTTCTATTCCTCACAACACCAAACAATGCAGGACCCTTTGCAACCTGCAACAAACTCACCAGAGTCTCACATCTTCAACCAAGCACGACACAACCTGCTTTGCTACCAAATGATGTAACCTTTCCCTGCAGCCTAGACTCACCTCACTCCAATGGACACACAGTGAACACGCCACTCTTAGGGTTGGAAGCAAAACTCATTCTTTATTACGTTTGTGATTGTATCATAGAGATTGCAAACACATAAGGTTTCTTCTCCTATCACATTTTGAATAGATACATACATGAAGATGAAATGATGATTACAACAATCACACATTAGACTTGATACACTCTGTTATGTTCCTAGACACACATTGCCTAGCAAGCTCCTTGCTGCTCCTCCCTCTCTCGCTTGTTCTCCTCTCCAACAGGAGCCTCCACAACTGACAAATTTTGTTCTTTCTAACACCTCTGACAACTGGGATGCTTCTTCAAGCTCCCAAGCATCTTGATACCAAATGATGCCGGTTGGGTAAGATTGGGCCAAGTTAATGGCTAGCTTTCCCCACAGCCTAGACTCACCTCACTTCAATGGATGCACACTAAACATGACACACTCATATTGTAAACCAAAACTATATCTTTATTGCATTTATGACTGTATTACAAAGCTTACACACACAAGTACTCTTCTCCTATTGCTTATTGAAAAGACACATACATGAAGACAGTCCCACACTTGGCCTGATACACACTCTGTTCTGTTCTTGGACACATTGCCTAGCAAGCTCTTTGTTGCTCCTCCCTCTCTTGCTTGCTCTACTTTCCAGTTAAAGCTTCCCCAATTTATGGATTCAGATCTTTCTGATACCTCTGACAATCGGGTATGCCTCTTTGAATTCCTGAACATCTTGAAAACACTCAACATTTAACAATCCATCATTCCGGGAAGCTACTTTAGTTTGATCATCTATGCAGGCAAAACCACCACCTATTGTAGACCAACAGTTGAGAAACTGCTGAGGCAGTTATGTAATCAGCGGGTTTGAAATTGTCACCCATGTAAATTGGCAGGTTCGTCATCTGGTCAATTTGCATAGGGAAGATGATTGAAACCTTCTACACTTGATGTTCCAGGGTGTTGGAGTTCTAGTGATGCTTCTTGGGCTGATTATGATCATCTTCGAGACGCGCAACAATGTCGACAAGGTGCAAACACACAAAACTGTGGACTCATGTTTTTGGTTGATGCGAGATTGTTTGTGGACTTGGATGCTCCTACATCATTCTAGCTGCCCCTTCCAAGTATCACCCAGCTTCCTCTAAGAATGATGTGGAAAGTCCTCAAAATACTCACACAAAAGGTTAAATTAGCAGTATTAAACAATTAATGCTACATCCATAAATATGTTCATTAAAACATTAAATATAAAAACACTATTAGCATAAGCTTGGTTATTCATTTATAACATGGACTTACTTTACTAACATAGGAAAATCAAATTTATCACAAAAACGACTCCAAGGTTGCGAAAATGACATCCCCTAAGGGTCCGATCTGTGTAGGGATATCACCACACTAGAAGCAAATGCTTTATTTTCTGAAATGAAACAAGTTTTAACTTTGCATTGTCCTCCATAGACAGAATTCACTGAAGAATGAACGAATTTGCAGCTATTGGTTATAAATTTGACGATTGGCCTTCCAAAAATTTAAGATTTGCATTGTCCTCCATAGACAGAATTCACTGAAGAATGAACGAATTTGCAGCTATTGGTTATAAATTTGACGATTGGCCTTCCAAAAATTTAAGAAAGAGCACACTGTGTTCTTTATTAACTGTGCCAACTTCAGCATATATGTGGATGCACATTTGAGGAAGCGCTAGGAACGAGGATACATTATTGTGGAGGATGATGATGTAGTGCATCTTATACCTGGGAGGTGAAAGTTGATGCAATTGCCTTTCTTATATGTGTGGATGTCAAAGTTTCTCTTTATCAGGATTTTCTCTTATGGAATCTTTTTGATTATTGTTTTTGGCCATTTGATCTAGGTGGCTTGTCAGCAAAATTTGAAGAACTTTCAAGAATCTCAACTTGTAACACTTCCATTGTTTTGAGGGCAAAGCAATTCAAGGAGTGGGGGACTGCTATGAAACTTTTAAATTCTATGCCAATATTAATTGTTAGGTCATCTATGCAGTCCACATTTTTTATGTAATTACTAATTAGGCTCTTATAGCCAACGAGACTTGAATGGGTCCACCAGAAACACATTTTTTTCATTTTGTTTTTTGTTGGTCTGTGGGGCCCAGAAATAGGTGTCCATTTGGGATTTGGTTAGTGAGATATGCTTTTGGTAAGAAGACTAATTATCCCACATGTAAAAGGAAAGAGGAGCTAAATTGGGGAAAATACTATGAATAGATTCTTAGTGAGGGGAGAATAAAGCACGTGTTTGGATGAAAGGAGCTTTTTTATATTGGTCTGAAGACTCAGTTTGGTCAATGCAGTACCCATACAGCCATGGATTTGGCCAATGTGAGTATCTATACCCTCTCAATAAATTAGCTGTATTTCTGTTGAAATAGAAATATTATCACCATAAATTAAGGTGTCGTTTTCACAAGTTAATTTCAGTTTTTCAGAAGTTTCGGATTGCAGTTTACAGTTTTCAGATTCGCTTATGTAACAAATATTTTAGGTTTACATAAGCTCCAACATTATATCATTGCAATCATAGATTTCCTGTGAGGTCAAGATTTCTATTCCTTTATAGTTACAGATTTTGGACGGTTTAAAACAACTACAGAAAGTTTTAAGTTGGGCTCCCAACTTTGTGAGTTCCCGGATTTTTTATCTTCTTTACCATCTCCTTATGGTCATAAGCAGAGCTAGTGGCATAAAAGGCAAAGTGATTGCACAAAAGAACTGGAAATCATCATCATCTACTTCCTCTTCATCCTTGATGTTATAGTTCCTCCTAGTGAATGAAATATCCCTTTTCCGGATTTAATTTATATTCAAGATTTCCAACCAAATTTTCACAAATAACAATCTAATTTTTATGACAACAGTATATAGAAAAATATGACAGCAAAGTACAGTTATGGCAGCAAGGTATAAAATCAGAAAATAATCAATATCTTCACTTTAATTGCAATTAAACTAACATGCAACAACATGCAAGTAACATGCATCAACATGCAATGACATGCAAGTAACATGCATCAACATGCAATAACAAGAAGTTTCCACTGATAAAATAGATGATCTCTCTTATTGAATATGGCTGTCCTCCCTTTCTGGACTTGAAACTGGATCAGTAAGCCTCTGAAACTCTAAATCTGACAACCCGATCTGAATAGACTCCACAATAGCAAACTAGGGCTGGATCTTTCACCACCGAGGAGTGCTCTACTAGCTAGGGGTAGATCTTTCACTATTGAAGCTAGGGTTCCTGCAAAATTTCACCTCCACAAGCAAGGAAAGCACAAACAACAGTTGCTTCAATATCAAAATAGGTGAGTATGAATGAATGCCTATTCTCCCCCAAGCGCTTTCTTTTATAACTTCTCATTGCAACAAAAGGCCCAAAAGAACCCTAATCACCCCTTTGGGTCTTTTCTTTAATTAATTATAATAACTTAAGTCACTTTATTCCCCACATGCCAAAAAGTGCACTTAAGTCACCCCAACGAAGAATTAGAACATAAAGTACCATATATTCACCCATTACTTAAGTCATCGACATAAAGTACCTTAGGGGAGCATCTCACAACCTTATTTCACTTAAGTCACCTCAAAATAGGTGTCCAACGTCGAAACATAACCTATAAGTGAAATGAAGGTGCAAACCATACCCAATAACCATCAACGTCACTAGCCCCTTGGGCATGACCAAGGCTAAGACGGATGAAAGGCCTCCTAGGCCACCTGCTCGGAAATGGGGACATTAAAGTGGGCTGCTAATACAGGTCTTCCTAGTAGAACTCCTAGTAGGAGCCCCAGTATTAGTTTCTTGAGGCACGGCATTGTCCTCACCTTCTCCCCTTTCAGACCAGTCAAGGTTTATGACATTTCTGCTAGAAAAGTTTCCCTTAAACTCTGCTGCATTTGCAGCCTAATTATTTCATTTCGTTGGTCATTAATGTCACTCCTTCCCCTGTGATATTGATAAAATGACAATTAAGCCTACTATAACTGCCCTTTTATGGATGCTTACAAATATTGCACTTGCATGTACGCTACCCACCTTTATATTATCTGCTTCCCAGATTGTAGGGGAGCTTGGCAGTTCATTGAAGAAAGGTTTTCTTTGGTTGTAAGTTCACTTTGCAAACTATGCTATACGCTTGAGAGAGTGGGTGGAAATGAAGACCTAAAATTGCTTTTAGGCAAAATTACAATATATTTAATTTAAAAAAAAATTAGGCTATATTTTTATACAAAATAAAGTGTTTATCTTAAATTTTAGGCTATATTCTTATCTTAAATATAGTGTGTATTTTTAAATATTGTTTGATTTATATATTATCATTGGTTTTCTATTCCAAATTTTGTTGGGCTTTTACTTTATTTTATCTTTGACCATGTTGAGTTTTCCTTTGCAAGGAAGACAAGTCCCTCAATTTTGAGGACAAGTTTCCCTAAAAGATGAACACCAACTCTTGTCGGAGTGTCTTTTTTGGGAGGAGCTCCCTCAAAGTTCCCTTTTTTGGGGTCATTGGAGGGACGTGGGTGAAGTTCCCCATGAGTTTACCAAGTTCTCAGAGCATTTTGGAAGACTTATGGATCATTATACTGATAGGCTGCCTACAATGGCAGCCGGGTGTGGTCGTGGGGGTCTGTAAAAATAAATAATGTTGGCGTTAAATTTGACATCCATTTGACCATCACATGGTAATTTCAACCTTAAATTTGATCTCCATTTGACTGTCATTTAGAGTTTTTTCTTTTTTGTTTGAGAAGTGAATTAAAAATTTGTAATATCTTGGCCATACAGCGGAGATTGGAGCTTGTTTTGTTTTTTTCACAGAAAGTTTTTTCGTGTCCAACACATACATTTAGATTCATGGTTCAAAAACTCGAACTTGGCAGCCCAAAATTGTGAGTCAAACTTGGGATTTAACTACTCGGCAACTTTATTGCTACTTTACAGAATATATTAACTCATAAAATAAGCTTAAATAGCATATAAAACACTCTTAAATGACACAATAAATGAATGTAGAGTACACGTACTCATATTTTCCTTTAAATTTCTACCAAAAAAGAGTTTTATGCAAAGGTAGCCGAGTTTTTGCACAGACTTGCTGAGTTTTTGCAATTTTTAGAGGGCCAAAAATTGCAATTTTCAGGTTATTACTTGGCACACGAGTACTGTGCCAAGTTCTCATTTGCATGGTGAGCAGCAATTACTCACGAGTTTTGTATCTATGGCTAGATTGATGCCATTTTTCACAATGTCAGAGAAGGTAATGGAATTAATCGATATGGTACACAGAAAATCCAATATAAGATCCTGGATATTGGTATCTATCGGTGTTTTTCAGATAGGTGTATTTAAGATATCTCTACTGGTGTAGTGCAATAGCAGAAATTTTTGGGATGAGCTGATTAGCAATAGAAGAAATTTTTGGGATGAGCTAATTAGCAATAGCAGAAATTTTTGGGATGAGCTGATTAAGGATTAGTATAATCCTCCAGCCAAGTTGTCACAGATAGGAAATGCTGAACGGTGAAATGCAGTTTATGATTTGCAAGATAAGTCCTTGGTATGTGAACAACTATGCTGGAAAGTAGTAACTACAGATTCTTTCTTTTTCATAAAATTCCAGAAGATATTGCTAGTGTCAAACATTACAAATACGAGATTGAACATATCTGAATCTGAAAAGAAAATTTAAGCTTCTCATACGAATGATTGTACAAAACATGCCTTTGCCTTCTTTTCTGCCACACAAAAATATGCACTGTTGTGAACTCCTGTATGATATTCTTTATGTTGTCATTGAGGTCACATACAATGCATCCATATTCATCAGTATCCAGTAAGTATTCGTGTATTTTTGCAAGTTCTATACTTATGTTAGTTTTGTTTTCTGTTTGACATGGGTATTATTCTTTTCTTGTTTGTCAGGTTTTCTTATGCTTTGGAAATTCTGTTGCTTCGACTCGCTTCCTCCTGCAAGATGAATTCAATATCCAAACAACAGCATGTGATAATTTTATCATTGTAAGCAGGAACAAATTTTTATCGTTCATCAATGATTATACACTGGGAGATTATCTGTTACCTTCTAGATATCATCAGAAGCAACAATTATCTTCTGATTGGTTGATTTTTCGAATTTCGATAGATAATAGTCAAGTCTGCTGGCATTGCAGGGGTTCATGTTTTGCCTTCAACAAGTGGCCTGTATCTTCTCTATCATTGCTGCTATTGTTGGCAGCGATGAAATCCAAGCTGCTTCACAATTGCTGAACTGTTTGTCAGATGGTGTTTATTGCACGTAGGATAAATTAAATTGTAAACCTTAAGAATTATTTGATTTGTTTGAATGTGCTGGAAGCATGTCTTTTATAACCTTGAATTCCACAATTTCTTTTTGATTTATGATATTGCCGGGTAACAGTTTTTCTTCCCTTTATCATTTCTGCAAATCTAACTGGGAATTGAATAATGCATTCTGCAGGGTTTGTGCATGCATGCAGGTACGTTCTTCATTACTAGTTGGCAATAAAGAAGCGCATCTTCTATAGCAGTTATATATGCAATTATGGTTGATTATTTTGTTGATCACTCTGCAGACACAGCATAAAGTGGAAATGGACAAGCGAGATGGAAAATTCGGACCAGTTGAGAGGGTGATGCACGCACCCCCCATGCAACAGATGTCTCGCATTGATCAGGCTGTACCACCTCCTGTCGGATATGTTCCTTCCTATCCTGCTCAGCCTGCATATGGACAGCCTGCATATCCACAACCATATGGTTACCCAACTCAGAGTTATCCTCCTCAAGGATATCCTCCCTCAGGCTACCCTCCAGCAGGATATCCTAAGTAATGTTTGGGTACACCATTTATCCATCTTTATTTTCTGATTCTTTGAACGGGTTGTGCGTATGCTTCAACTATGCCGTCATAATACTGTCTTGGTGCAACAATATAAACATGCTTCAAACTGCTTTGTTGAATCACCTTCGTAGGAAAACTTCGCCTTTTTTGTGCACAAGTTACGGTATTGCAAAAGGTGTTTATGTTTAAGGATAAAATATCATAGTGGATGTGTAAAGTGGTTGTTTGGAAATGCCTATTATGAAAACAATTTTAAAAAATGAAACGTTAGTTTCCAAGTTGCTATCACATGTTGGTAATTTGCCTAACATCTCATTGTTTTTTTTTGTTTTTACGGAGGAGGTAAACGCTGACCATATTAGACGACCTGTAGTACCTAGAAACTTTAGACTTACCATGTAAATCAAATGATGTCCGCTCCTATATAATATATTTTAAAAGCATAAACTTTATCTAATTTTTGCCAGGTAACAATGTATAAATATTAATTAATCCAAAATACTAAAGAAATTTTCAAATGATGAGTAGATGTTTTATATTTTTCTTCAAAATCGAGCATCATATTAATTATGACATCAAGACAGAACGTGTAGGGGAGAGGAGCCAATCATGGTGCATTACCCAGTAGTGGTGAGGGTAGTGGGAGTATTTGCTGTCAGCTTTTGCACAGTAAAATATTAATAATGGAATGAATATTATCCTATAAATGTACAAAGTATCCTCAAAAACTGATGTGTCTGTCACTTTTCATGTACAACCATGAATCTGTCAAAAGTAGAATAGTCAGTGTGGCTTTTAAACATATAATAACATATATTACACTTCAAAAATTGCCAGATTTAAAGTCAACATGTTTTTAATACAAGGATATATTATTGTATTTCATCCCTATACAAAATAGATATGACATCATCATATCAATTTGATGTCAAATTTCACATAATTTAAGTTCCCTGTTTACTATGTAAAAGGTCTTGTCATTCACACACTTTAGGCCAGGTTCTCACAAAGCAGCAGTCCAAAGTGCACCATTTTCAGATACAAGCTGTCTTTCAAGCATTAACTTTGTCACCATTTTCCATCCCAGCTACTCCCATAAATTATGTACCTGCATATTTTGATCAAATGTGAGACTCAAGAAACAAACATTGAATTGAAATGAGCAATCAAATCAAATTGAACTTCACATATGAGTATTGAAATAAAATATCATAAATCTTGATCCACCCCTATCAGTTTCACCCAATCAAAAACAAGCACAAGGATCAACCAATTTTACCCAATCAAAAAAAAAGCACAGGGATCACTCAACTACAACACTTTCCATATCTCCTATAAATCTAGTTCCTCAACTGCTGTGAAATTTTATTCAGTTAGAGCTATTTTGCTAGTGCATGACAATTACAGTTCCAAGCTGCCATAATCAACTGTTATTCCACATCATAGTGCCACATACAGTAAGTTCTTAACTCTGTTCTTATATTGATGCACATTCATTTAATTTTAATTTTTTTTTATTGTCCATCTGCATATGTGAAAAAACCTGATGATCCCAAAAATCTGTCAAAAGAAGCGCTTGAGATTTCTGTACAGCCCAATCTACTTTGCAAACTATTTCATGTAAGATGTATATTAACAAGTAATTCCAGTCTAAATTAATGAAACCTGTATTTCACATTTATACAGTCAAAGTATGTATCCCCTTGCTGGTGCATGCTTTATGCTGCCTTTTCATGTGGACGTATATTAATAAGTTATTCCAGTCTAAATTAATTAAATCTGCCTTTTCATATTTAGGAGTAGATGTATGTTCCACCTGCTGGTGCATACTTTATGCTGCCTTTTCATGTAACATGTATATTAATAAGTAATTTCAGACTAAATACATGAAATCTGTATTTCATATTTACAAGAAGCTGTATGTTCTGTAGACGTATATTTACAAGAAATTCCAGGCTAAATTACGGAAAGGCTCTATGGCAGGGGAGGCAGTCATGGTGCACCCACACTTTGGCGGATTATAGTGGACATTAAAAAAAACATGGTAATCACAAAAATCCGTCAAAAGAAGCGCACGAGAATTCTCTACAGCACCATCTCCTTTGCCAACCACATTTGACACGCAGATCACCGTACACATGAACTGGAGTGTGAGGTGTCTCAAATTCCGAATTTTCATGGTGCGTACCAGTAGCTGTTAGTAGAACCCCCCACAGTTTACTGTATTCACTACCACTTATCACTAAAACAATCACTGTTTCCGAGGACAGCGAAATCCACACATAGGTATATGGTAGTAATAAACAACCAGTAATTTTCATGTAGATGTTTATTAACAAGTAATTCCAGACTAAATTAATGAAACCTGTATTTCATATTTACAAGCAGCCGTGTGTTCTGTAGACGTATTTTTACAAGAAATTCCAGGTTGAATTACGGAAAGGCTCTGTATTTGCAAATAGATATATAAGAAATATACATCTACTTGTAAAGATACATCTACAGAATACACATCTGGATCTAAATATACATCTATAGAATATACAACGACAAAAAAGCTAGGATAAATAATACAGCTACGTGAAAATGAAGCATAAAATATACAACTACATGAAAAGGCAGCATAAAATATCTGTGTAACATGTAATTTTTTGTAAGCATATATATATATACATATTTCTTCAATTTAGCCTGGAATTACTTGTAAATATGAATCTAATAGTACACATGTTGCTTTGCAGGTTTCATTACTTTAGACTGGAATTACTTGTTGATATACATCTTACATGAATTAGTTTGCAAAGTAGATTGGGCTGTAGAGAATTACTTGGCCAGCATAAAGTATACAGTTTCAATAATTTAGCTCACAATTACTTTTGAATATTCATCTACATTTAGAGGCAGCATAAAGTATACAGTTTCATTAATTTAGCTCAGAATTACTTGTGAATATTCATCTACCTTTGATTTTTGAACTATCCATTGCTCAGAACATAGGCACTCATATCAAATGGTTGCACTTGAGAATTACGTTTGATGATTCAATATGCTGAATATCTCATTGTTGTAAGTTACATCGGTTTGTTGAATTTAACTATATTAGCAGGTTTTTTATTGAAATCATGAGGAGAAGGCAGCTTCCAAAAAGAGTAAGACCTGCATGTGCCAAAATTAGGGGAGCAAGATTTTCCGCCAAGTGACGAACGTGAAGAAGAGGCTATCAATACCCCACCTCAAGATGCCAATGACAAACCACATGAAGAAGTAAATGTCCAAGCAATAAGAGTGAGCCCTTCAACACAAAATGTGTCAAAGCCAAGATCTGATTGGAACAAGTCTGATATGAATAATGCCATGAAAGATGTTGAAGATTATGGATACTCTACACGCGCTGCTGCAAAAAAATGGGGGTATACCAGCAACCACCCTTACTTCATGGCTAATGGGCATTACCACCACTAAAAGAAAGGGTCCATCAACAATTCTAACAGAAGAAGAAGAGATGGAGATAGTGAGTTGGTGTCATGAAATGGCTGACATGGGACATGGGTTAGAAATAATACAACTTAAGACATGTGTGGCACAAATCTGCGAAACAAGGTCTAACCCATTCACGGATGGTTTTCCGGGTAAGTCATGGTGGGCAGGTTTTAAAAAAAGACACCCGGATCTAACATTAAGGACAGCTGAAGGGCTTGATAAGGATCGAGCAGTGTGTTTGAGGCCATCAATTGTCAGTTCCTTCTACATTAATTTGTCTAAAGCTTATGAGGCCAACCCATATGGACCAAACCGAATATGGAATTGTGATGAAACTGGATTACAAGCAGGGAGGAACTGCGGTATGAGAGTGCTTGCTAAAAGGGGTAGTAGGAGTGTGCCATATATCATCCCAAAAAGCAGAGAATGGATTACCATTTTGTGTTGTGTAAATGCTGCTGGACAAAGTATTCCAGGATTCTATCTTTTTAAGGGGAAGAGCCATTTAGAAAATTATATTGCAGGTTGCGAGCCTGGAGCTTGTATGGCAACACAATCACATGCATGGATGACAAAAGATTTATTCATGAATTGGTTACATCACTTTGCATCATCTATACCTGGTGGAGTGTCTCCTACCAATAGGCATTTACTAATTTTTGATGGCCATGGTTCACAATGTTGCTTTGGGGACAATTCAAGAAGCCAGGAGTTTGGGGATTGATTTATTAACATTGCCTGCACACACCTCTCATAAATTACAGCCATTGGATGTGAGTGTCTTTGCTCCATTCAAAACATACTTCAAGGAGGAGAGACGCAAATGGATAGTCGCAAACCATGGGATAGATGTGAAAAGGGCTGAATTAGCAGAGTTAGGGAGCAAAGCATTCAGAATGGCTCTTAACACCTAGCAACATTAAATCAGGATTCAAAAGAACAGGGATATGGCCTCTTAATCCCAATGCCTTGGATGAAGACATGGCACCAAGCAGAACATTTGACACATCTTTTCAAGATGATGCTGGTGCAGCAGAAAATATGCTTCATCTATCTAGGGTTGATTTAGAGGGAAGTGAAGATGTTCAGATGGTCCCTAACACACAATTGGAGAAAGAATCAGAACCTCAGCAGATGGAGATAAATATAAATGAATGTGTTGCTCAACAATTGGGAAACTCCAAACAGAATTAATCAAATCGATGAATCACTATCTTTGCCCACTGAAGAAAGCCCACCCGATTGGATGAAAGAAGCAGCTCTTAATCTTGGTGTCAACTTGAACTTCAATAATGAAGAGGTCAGCCTCTCTTTACCCTCTCAACCAGTAGAATTTCATGACTCAGATTTGGTGCACTACTATGTTGGCAGTCAACCTGAAGATAATGATGCAGGGGTATTAGGGGCAGATTCGAACCAAACTTGTGAGGAAAACCAGGGACAGAAAACTCTTGGTAGATTCTTGAAACTCCCTGTGGAAAAGGTTAGAGAATCATCAAGGTCAAATAGTGCTTCTGGTATAAGATTGAGCAGGGAATCTCTACTAATTACAGCAGATCAGTACATGGAGCTTCTGGTTGAGAAAGAGAACAGAAAAAAAGAAATAGATGAATTAAAGCAACGAAAAAAGGAACAAATCCAAGAGAAGAAGGCTGAACGAATTGTTGAAAGGGAGAGGAAGGAGCAGGAAAAGATTGAAAAAGAATATAGAAGGAAAACAAAGGAGCACCAAAAGTTGATTCAAAGGCAGGAAAGGGAACAGAAAAAGGAACAGGAAAGGATTCAAAGGGATCAAGAGATAAAGGAGAAGGAGTTTGAGAAGGCAAGAAGAGAGTTAGAAAGGAAAAGGAGATTGAGCAGTCCAATTAATCCTTTTCCTGATCAACACTCAATGCTAAGAGAATTAATGGGCATACATTGCCCTTTATCAGTTTCAACACATAATACTGCAGTCGGAGTGAATGCTTCTCCAAGTTCTGATCCATTTCCAACTACGCCTACGAGGGATGTCAACATTGGGAGGCAATTGCAAAGTAACACCCCAGCTTCAACCTCAACTGCAGATTCAACGCCGCCCTTCCTCGGATTTTGGAAATAATATTTTCGAAAGTAAATATTTAATTTTGAGGGCTGAATTTTTGATGTGTGGAATTGGCCTTTCGATTTAAAAAGTACAATATAGTAGTAGTAGTTATATGGCCCAAGTATATTGTATGGCCATGTTTTTGTAATGGACAATGGAAATGTTTACTGAATGAATATATATGTCTTCCAAGTTATGTGATAACCTTTTTGAAAGATTTAAACTCCTATTGTTTCTGAAAATTACACTGAGTAACAATCAATGGTAAATGTCATTAAAGTAACACACAGAAACCAATAACCCAATCTACAAGTAGAAAAGAGAAATACGCAATAGTTTCTATCACTGCCTCAATGAGGGTAAAAACCTCACCTACTGGAAGCACATGGACTGAAGTTATTCAAACAGAATCAAACAATTGCCAAACTAAAAAATGTGTTGAGTTCGAGTTAAGACTTTCCACGCAAGAATAACAATAAAATATAAAAAGGCACTAGTTAACAGTCTTTTGATAGTGCACCAAATAAAATGTGTTGTCATGAATGACAGGAATCACACAGAAATACCTAAAATATTGAACTCTAAAACCAAATTGAATATATGGATACTCATGGAAGACCATGTGAATAGACCTTCATGGCCGTAAAGAATTGCATTTCCAATATAAGGGTTGCATACAAACATACAAGTTGCATACTTTCAGCCATATTGCAATTGAGGAATTTGCCTCCACACTTTTCTAATGATGCCCAATCCACATGGACAAGTTCTGAGTTCAGATTAACCATTTCCACACAACAATAGCAATAGAATACAAAAGAACCTAATTACACAATCTTCTAATAATGTAGTTAATTAAATTTGTTGTTACGAATGATGGTGGGCATAACATAGAGATTAAACTACAGATGGTAAAATGTTGAACTCTAAAACCAAATTAAAGAACAGGCTAATCAAGCAAGAACCATGTGAATAGACCATGATGGCCATAAAGAATGCATATATTTTCCAATAAGAAAACGAGTTCCATATTTTCCAATTAGAAAACGAGATACATCAGCTGATTTCATCATGATGCATCTACTTCAGAGGAGCATATGACAGGAGCATAAATCAACATGATGCATGCACTTCAGAAGGCACAAGACAGGAGCATAAATCTCAGGTGGTCAGTGTAAACACCCACACACAAAAATCTCAGGCCGAAACATTAGGCAGCTTTGTTGTTAAACTTACCATATCCCTATGCGTGGATTTCACAGTTGTTGAAAACAGCGAAGGAGATGGGGCTGTAGAGAATTCTCACGCGCTTCTTTTGACAGATTTTTGTGATGACGTGGTGATTTTAAATGTTCAGTTTAGTGTCCCAAAGTTTGGGTGCACCGGGACTGGATCCCCTCTCATACAGTAATGTCTTTAAAAGAATGGAAGCGTCCGTGTACATAGCTACAACAATGGAAACGTGAGAGCAAAAATCACACTTTGAGCACGCTCAGTTGAGCACAACCATGATTTTACTGTGTGTTCATTTGAATTGGGACGTGCAGTGCCTTATTATGTGGCAGAAAGGCCTGGAGTACATGATCTTTTCCATGAACTGAACAAAAATTATGACATTATAATTTTTACTGATTGTCACAGAGAATGTTCAGATCTGATTTTGGACAAGATTGATGTGAATTTCCATATAAAACAGAGGCTTTTCGTGAATTCTTGCAGGAGGGTTGTTTATGGTGTTTATGCAAAAGATCTTTCCATGACTTTTCTTGATTTTGATCCAAAAAAAATGCATTATTGTCGACCATAATCCTATTGCCTTTCAATATCAGCCTGAAAATGGGTATTTGATAAAGAGGTTTGAAGGTGATCCACAAGATAGAGAGCTTTACAAGCTAATCGAATTTTGTAGCATGGTAAGCCCTGCGCAAGGATGTAAGGAAAGCCATATTCTCGAAATACACAAGGCCAACGATATCTCCAGCCAACAACGTAAATCTGAAAAAGAAAATCAATAGAAAATTTTGCTGTTTCACACTCAAATAAATTTTTTCAATTCTAAGCTACAACAATGGAAACGTGAGAGCAAAAATCACACTTTGAGCACGCTCAGTTGAGCACAATCGAATGCTACAACGATACAATGATACAATACTCACGGCGCTTAGTTTGACATATTTTTATATAAATTCAACCTGCACAAAGATTCAACTCTCACGCACTTCGTTTGACACATTTTATGGAGCACCCAGCTGTTTTTTAATGTTCAGTATATTGTAATTTTCAGAAACAATAGGAGTTTAAGTCTTTGCGAGAAGGAATCACGTAACTAGGAAGACATATAACATCATCTACCAGTACAGAAGAAGTAAAAGTAATTGTTTCTATCACTCTGCCTCAGTGAGGGTTAAAACCTCACCTAATAGAACCGAATCGACTGTTAAAATTCGAAGAGAATCAAACAATTTCCAAGACATTTTGATGTGTTGATAAACACATTTGAAGGAATGTGTCTGCATCTGCGTGGATCATTCTCCGTCAACCGAACGAGCTCCTCCCCACCACTGCAACACGCGTACAGAAAAAACAGTCAGTTTCTCATATGTAAAACCACCAAATCAAATTGAAATTCACTTTAAAACGACTAAGGAGGGTCTGTCTAAGAGAAGTAAATGAGACGGAACAGAAGCGAACGAAACCTGTCATGAACACGTTTGTGCTGTTGAAAATTATCACGCCGCAGACTGTAAACACTCCCCTCCTGGTCCGATGGCTTCCAAAGTCATGGTGCGAGCTTTGCTGGTTCGAGCGGTATACGGTGTGGGTGCTGGAGGCGGTTTGGGAGTAGGTGGCGCCATACTGAGCAGTGCAATGAATCCGCGTGGAGGGAGTCATCAATCCCCTTGCTTCCCTGACACGGCGCGAAAAACATTTACTACGACCATATCCCTATGCCTGGATTTCGCTGTCCTCAGTGTACAGTCGGTTAATGCGCCTTAAATGGCATCAAAAATCTCAACCGGTGGGGGTTTTCGTGCACCGGATTCGGTCAAGCGCGGGAAAACACGAATTTTCGGACACCTCACATTCCAGCTCAGGCGTACGGACGTCCACGTGTCTGTTGAGCTGGCAAATAACATGGTCGTGTAGAGAATTTGCGCGCGCTTCTTTTGACGGATTTTTGTGATTCGTCTGGTTTTTGTGCTGTTGCGAATAGTCACCCAAAGTTAGGGTGCACCGTGACTGGCTCCTCTCCCATACATAGCAAAGATGTACATATAGAAATTCAATTACTCACAGTGCTCGACTTATGGAGCTTTGAACATGGGGACAAATATGCCTCAAAATATATGCGTTGAAACTCTTCTTGAAGGGTGTATATGGCAAAGATGTACATATAGAAATTTAATTACTTATGTTCTTGGCTTATGGAGCTTTGAACCTGGTGACAAATATGCCCCAAAGGGGATATACATGTGAAACTCTTCCTGAAGGGATTTACCCTCCACCTTGTAACACATGAGTTGGCATAATAGTGAATAACTCGTGCATTGTAAAACGAGGTCACAAGTTCAAATCTTACAAGGGGTAGGGTATGTATGCGTCATATTTCAAGCATAGTTAGGTGCCTCCTACATATTGGAAGTACGAGGTAGTCCCAAATGCTATAAGCCACCTAGAGTTTTAAAAAATAGGTTGCCTGATATCGTGGACTATAAAACCAACTATTATTAGTATTACTACTACTGCTCTTTACGAAGGGTCCTCCTTTTGGTCATTCACTGCCACGTTGCCACTGCCACTCTTGTGGAATTCCTATGCACAAATATATGTTACATTATTTACATATATAAATACGACTGCAAATGTTATATACATATAGAAATACAACCACTACAAATTATTATAATCCGTATTAAAGAAAAAATCATGATGGCCTTTGCTTGTTACCAACTATTGTTTTACAATTAATGTGTATTTTTATAATTTTGAATTTTACAATCAATGGTTCTACATTAGTAATTCTTCCATGTGTTACATAGTTGTATGATAAACTCCACATCATTTTTTCTAAGAATTCTTTGTACATAAATAAATGTTATCCAAAATTCACCCCCCCAGGGTAATTTTGATAATGTGCATCAGATTATACGGTCCCGAGCAAGTAGATTGATTCAAGGCCCAAAATCATATTTTCGGGGGTCCTCTCGGCCTTTTTTTCTAACTCCCCCATCCAAGAAGAAATCCCAACAAGTTGAGTAAATGGAAAAAATGCAAAAAATAAGGTTGCAGGACTGTGTTAAGGCATTTCGGGTTTGAAGGGTTCGGGTTGTACTAAGGTTCGTTGTACCAAGCTTGGGGCCGAAAAAATGAAGAAAATCGGCTAAGTCCTAGTCCAGGCGGTCTGCGGGACAATTAGGACGTCGGGATGCGTGGGACGCGAAAAGCCGAATCGGTCGAAAGAGGAAAAAATTGCCTAAGTCTTTGTTTCGCGCGGTTTGGGACAGTTGGGACAAAGGTACGCGCGGGACGCAGATCGGCCGGTTTGGCGCAAGTCGGTCCATTTCGGGCAGTTCAGAGATATTTGTTCGAGACAGTTTGGGACATTCGGGCCAAAGGTACGCGAGGGACGTGAAAAGCCGAAAGTGCCGCCAACGAATGGAATCTCGCCACGTGTCTTCACCTCAAACAGGGACAAGGAAGCCCAGATCGACCGAAGCAGGAGATTTTCGTCCGGGACATCCGGGCCAAAGGTACGCGAGGGACGCGTGGGACACGAAAAGGCGAAAAGGCCATACAAGAGACAAGGAGGCCTGCGGACGAATCAGAACGTGCCACGTGTTAGAAGGGGAAGAAAGGTGAAAAAATTAAGTGTTTGATGTAAGGTAAAAATGCGCCCCTCAGGCCCGAACCAATAAAATAGTGCCACGTGTCCAATTTTAAGGGCCCGAAAGAAATTTTCAAAGGATGAGCCCGCAGACGAATCAGAGCTTGACACGTGTCATCCAAATGGCGGAGCACGGGCAAAAAATTGAAACTTTTTTTCCCGACGATCTGATTTTGGCATGTTTTTTGCCCTAAATCTTCAGATGGCCATAACTTTCGATCCAGAGCTTGGTTTTTCACGTTCTTTATATCAATGGAAAGCTGGTGAAATTCCCTACATGATTCCGGGGTCAATCTTGCATTGTGGTTCAGTTTGGAGAGAGAAAATCAAGAAACGTCTCTGGCATGTGGTAATGGCCAGAAGCGACGTTTCAACAACCAATTTTAATGCAAAATGGGTCGCATTCTTCTCCAGCATGGTCAAAAATGTCAGGGCATGGGTCTGTAAGGACGCCCATGCTATTTTAATGCATCTTCATTCAATGAGGAATGGCTCCCACGTTTTTACACATTTTCTCTCTCTTGGGTTCGACCCATGCATTGTAAAAACCCAGATTTGGCTCATTTTTTAAGGGTTGTTCATCTTTTTTGCTCTACTCTCCTTTCTTTTCTTCCCCAGGGTTGAAAATGGAGTTTGAACCTCCTCCCCTCCTCTGTAATGGCGTTTTTTGCCTTTTACCATTAAAATGATGTTCTGTGCAAACTTCTGGAGCAACAAAAAACGTGTTTTGTGATGCATCTGTCCATCCTTGCTCGTTTTTTTGCTTGTTTTCTTCTTGCCTCTCTTCATTGCAGGTATTTGTGCACGTTTAAATGTTCATTGCAATGTTGGAGCTGTGTTCATAGCAGTTTTGATAGATGTTCAACATTTTCCTTCTCTGGTGTATCACCGTTTTAGTGTAGGCTTTTGTTCTTTTTTCTCTTTTCTCTCTCTCCCTGTCTCCTTGGAGGTAAGATTAGGATTAGATCAGCTTTTCTGCACTGAAACAACTTGTGGCAGGTAGTTTAGGAAGAGGAACCAGCCTTCTCTGGAGATTCCTTTCTCATTTTACAAGTCCCACACTTGGAGAGAGGTTTCAATGTTATGCAATCACACTGGATGCTAGTATGATCAAACTAGAAATCTGATCAACATCCAGGGGTGTTGTGATTTTGCACTAACAATAAATAAAATGTTTTACATATATTATATATAAAATTTAATGGATTTGTCATATAGACAAGATTAATTCATGTCATGGAGGACAACTGTAGACACAAAATTATGCACTTATTACTATTACATCATGCCTCTAGCATGTTGTTGTACACATGATTACAGTTGGTTGCTCAAACACGCACATGCGTCTCGGATCTCGGAAGGGCTGAGGTGTTTGAGACCACAATGGAACCATCCCAAGTTGTGGGACCTTGCGCACTTGGGCCGGATCCTCCGGAGAAGGCCGGTTCCTCTATCTATTTCTACTGTTACGGCTACTCCTAGTGTTGAAAGGGAAAACTAAGCTTAAAAAAATGCTAAAGGGACTAGGAATAGAAGAATGACATGAAAGGAATCTACACTAAAAGGTGATAGCACCAGAAAAGAGGGATGAGCCATATCTTCTTGGAGTGAGAATGAAAGGAAATGCATGAAAGGAGGCTAGGCACGAGTAGCACAGCCAAACATGTATTCACTAGATCGTTCTCATCGAACACAACTAAATAAGGAATTGCAAGGGACGTGAAATGGCACAACCAACACACAACACAAAAGAAAAGGGCAAGAAGAAGGAATGACAAACACGTTAGGACAGAGAATAGTCACAAAACGATGCTTCTATTACTTCCAGAAATGCACAAAGCTGTTACAATGATGAAGGAGGCCGATATCCACATGCAAGAGCCAGATCTAGAGGTCTGCAACTCAAAATATAGAAAGTATGGTGTCCTTAGCAAAATGCGTAAGGATCCAGAGTGTCCAACATAACAAATGAGTCTATCTCTTACATTTATAGATGAATCCATGGAGGAAGAGAGGAGGGAAAACCCGAATTTGAAATACAACCACCAACAAGAAGCATTCAATGCCTGCAAATCCGCCTGGAGATCTGTGAAATACGCTTCCCCAAGCCTGTTTGGCATGTTGAAGAAGGAAAAGAGGGTGGATCATATCAAATCAGGTGGTTGGAGAAATTAGATATGCTCATCAATGCTCAGAGAGATGTTTTCCCATTTCTCACCTACCAAATCCGCCAAGAATTTGAATTTGAATTTCCAGCACTATAGCTGATGTCAAGCAGCTTATCTAACAAGTCTAGGTGTGCGTTGATCTGGAGCTCTGTAGCAAAAGATACATGTTGTCAGAAGATGTCAGAGTCGTCGGCGCACACAAAACACGTGGCACACGTGATTGGCTGAAATGATGACGACCAACTGTGCAAATGTTTGTCGTTTCTGCCACGTGTCACTCACTGATTTGTTGCAAGGATTTGGTGTTGTTGGCGCGCGTTGACTGGTTGCATGTGGCACACTCAAGCATGTCAGAGATGACCTTGGCATAGAAGGAGCACAAAGGAGGGCACGACATAGGAAGGCGCAGAAGTAGCAGGTGCGTGAAAATGTGCAAGATGTGTGCGAGAAATGAGGCAAACTGGTGTGCAGAGAATGCATGGTCAAGGCGCAACTATTACAAAGTAATGGATGCGACATGCGAGAGGGCTAGGGACTAGGCTGATTTGAAGCAAGTGTGAGATGCACGTAGGGTGAAGAAGCTATTTAAGAAGAAGGTGAAGCGCAGAATGTGGGCGCAAGGGAAGAGTGGAACAAAGAGGAAAAGGAAAATGGAAGGAGAGAACAAAAAGCGCACGAGGGTGCTCGAGGAAAAAGAAGGGGCGCCAAGGGGAAACTGCAACAAGGAGTTATGTGAAGTGAACTTGAGTGTGTGTAGCCTTTAATGAGGAATTGAGAGCCAGAATATGTATACAAGTTACCTAAATAACTAGGAGAGTTATTTGGATAATAGTTTTGGTGACTTTCGGGGCCATCTTCCTGCTAGATGAAGAAGATCAGTAGCCTGAAGCATCCATTGGGCATGGAGTCTGCTATGTAATCATGAAAATCTGATATGTAACTTTGAAGGACCTGTAGTCACTTGAAGATCATTTCTTGACTCTATTTGAATCTTGCAACTACTGAAGAGAAGCTCTGCATTTTGGAAGCAACAGAAGAGCACACTTGCAAGAAGCACGTGAGAAGAAATAACTATGTACAAACAAACAATGTGCACACACACTTGGAGGAATTGAAACTACTCTAATATATACAACATGATGTAGAAAACTTAATGGAAGGGTTTGAGATAGATCCCATTTACTGGGATTTGTAGCGTGCCTCCATCAAGATGAGTTAACTCGAAAGAGTTAGCCTCCTTGCAGGAACTGATGATGTATGGGTCCAAAGTGCATCAAACTTTGAATGGCACCCTGGTTTAGCTCTGTCAGCATCCCATTTTAAAACCAAGTCCCCAACCTTGAAAGCTTGAGGCCTAGCCTTTTTGTCAAACCATTTCTTTGTTGCTTGCTGATGTTGTTCTAGCTTGATCATGGCAAAGTTCCTTGATTCTTCAAGATTAACCAGCTCTGCCATTCTGATTTCTCTCTGGTCTGTGCCTTCGAATTCTAGCTGTTGGGAAAGCACTAATGAATTCAATTCTAGTGTCAAAGGAAGGGTAGCCTCCTTGCCATAGACAAGCTTGTAAGGTGAAGTTCCTATTGCCTTTTTGACTGTGATTTTATCTTCCTAGAGCATGCGTGAGACCTTTGTATGCCACTGTCTTTGGCTGATGTTCATTATGTGCTTCATAATTCTGATCAGGTTCTTGTTTGTTGACTCTGCCAAACCATTTCCCTAAGGGTAATAGTTGGAAGAAGTCTTCAGATAGATGTTCAGATTTAGAGCCCAATCAATGATTTTAGTACCAAGGAAGGCTTTTGCATTATCAGAGATAATGGTTTGAGGAACACCAAACCTTGTGACTATACCTTTGAGAAAGTCAAGGATGACTGACTCGGTTGATTCCTTGAGCGCGACAACTTCTGTCCATCTGGTGAAGTAATATGTAGCTGTCAACACCCATTTATGTCCAACGCTTGAAGGTGGATTGATCATGCCTATGAAGTCAAGACCCCATTGCGCAAAAGGCTGATCCGCTTGGATTGGTCGGAGGGGAAGCGCTACCAATCTTTTCTTTCCTACAAAGAAAGCACATTCCTTGCATTTTGTGACCCACTTGTGTGCATCTGCAAATAGGGTAGGCCAAAAGATACCTGCCATTATGATTTTCATTGTTGTAGTTTTGGCAGAGAAGTGTCCACCAGAGAATCCATCGTGAAATTTTGCTAACACTTTTTCAGTTGCGCACCATTGATACATCTTAACAACATGCCATCAAGATTTCTTCTTGAAGAGAAGTCCATCAATCAACACATAAGGGATAGATTGTAACCTCAGATGTCTTCTCTTTGCTTTGTTTAAACCAGGAGGGTATGCGCCCTCAGAAAGGAATGTGATCATGTCCTTCATCCAGTCACGCATGCCAGGGTCTATATTTTGCTCAAGCTCTATGCATGGGAGACCTTCATCTAGAAATAATGAAGTCTCAGATTCACTACTGCACATCCTCAGCAATCTGCCTACAGAGCGTGCTACCTCTTACCAGCTTTGTGGCTTTGATAGTCACATCATACTCCATGATTTTGGTCACCCATCATGCTCTTTTCTCACTGATTTCTGCTCCCATGATGAAGTCTCTGACAGAAGAGTGGGAGACTAACACCTTGATATGATTGGTGGTGAGCATACTCTTGAATTTCTTGAGCACGTGCATGATGGCGAAGACTTGTTTCTCCATGTGACTGTACTTTAATTCATAATCCTTCAACATCTGGCTGAAGAAAGCCACTGGTTGTTCCAACCCTTGTTCATTTTCTTGTGTTAGGACAACAACAACACTTGCATCAGCACCATAAGCATAAAGGATGAAATCCTTTTGAATAATTTGGTTGATGAGTGTTGGTGCATAAGAAATTTCTTGCTTGATTTTGTTGAAGCTTTCCTTTCCTTCTGCTGTCCATCTGAAGGTTGTGTCCTTCTTGAGCATCAAGGTGATGGGCCGAACCCAGTCCTACAAAGTTAGGGATAAAATGCCTAACAAAATTGATCTTTGCCAAGGAAGGACTATAGGGCCTTTTTGTGCACCGGCATGGAAAGAGCTAGGATGGCTGAAACATGCTCAGGATCAATTGCGATGCCATCCTTTGAAACCACATGGCCCAAGAGCTTGCCCTACGCCACTGCAAAATTGCACTTCTTGGGGTTAAGAGACACCCCAAACTTTTGCATCTCTCAAAGATTTCTCTAGGTGCGCCATATGATCTATGCTTTGCTTTGAGAAGACAATTTATGTCATCAAGGTAAACCAAGATGAACTCATTGATGTATCCTTTGAAGGCAATATCCATGACATGCTGAAATGTGGCACCTGCGTTTGACAGACCAAAGGGAATTTTTTGATATGCATATGTTCCCCACTTGGTTGTAAACACTGTTTTGAATTGATCCTCTTCCTTGACCAGGATCTGATTGAAACCTGAATATCCATCTAGCATGGAGAATCTCTGTGCGTCGGCCACAGTCTACAGAATCTACTCCATTGAAGGAAAAGGATAATGATCCTTTAGAGATGCCTTATTCAAATCTCTGAAATCAACACAGAGTCTGATTTCACCATTCTTCTTGCACATGACTGGAACCAGATTTGTGACCCAGGTAGAGTATTTGATGGGAAAAATAATATTTTGCCTCAATGAGTTTGGATAATTCCTTTCTCATGAGGGGCTCTATCTTTGGATTGACTGGTCGCTGCTTCTGTCTGATGGGCTTGATACTAGGATCAAGGTCAATGGAGTGTTGAGAAACACTTGGATCAAAACCTTTGAGGTCTTCATACTCCCATGAGAAGATATCACTATATTTTTGACAGAGAGAGATGAAGGCCTACTTTCATTCATGCGCACAAGTCCTACTGAGCAACAACTCTTTCCCATGTGCAATAATGACTGGGGAATAGTCTTCTTGCATGGCCGTACATGTACTTTTCCTCACCCTTGAACTCATCATCAGGGCTAAACATTTTCTCTAAGGTGACCAACCCTTTAGGAAACTTGTTTGTCTTCAACTGTATCACTTGGTCACCATAGCTGTCATGCAAGTCGGCTTGTATGCTTGATGAAAATTCAGCTTCATTCTGGATAAACTTGGACATCTACACGTCAATGTCAAATACTTGCACAGCTGGTGTTATTATCTAGGATGGATGGTTTGATCACCATCTTGAATGTGCTGAGTGTTTCCTTTGACAAATTCCTTAGCAGAAGAGAACTGTGAAACCCAGTGCGGCCATCTTTGGAGCTTCCTTGTTCATTTTAAACTACACCACTTGATGAACTTTAGAGCATCAAATGCTCTCATTATAGGTAAAATCTAGTGCTGTGTTAAGTATTGAGAAGTGGAATTCCTTTTGAGTCTGACACTAATGTTCC
The DNA here is from genome assembly GCA_019776745.2 of Taxus chinensis. Classification (NCBI taxonomy): domain Eukaryota; kingdom Viridiplantae; phylum Streptophyta; class Pinopsida; order Cupressales; family Taxaceae; genus Taxus; species Taxus chinensis. Next base: position 574,093,725 of record CM034147.1, on the reverse strand, counting down.
CCATTATTGGTAAATAAGTTTTTTGAAAGGGAAGGCTACCCATACTTTACCTAACAGTGCTCAAAATAATAATAATTTAACCCCAGAAAGCCAACCAAAGAAAATAGCCAAGAACCAGCAAAAGGATCAAATCAGATCCTTCAAAAATAGCTAAAAAACAATTTCTTGAGCAATCACAGTTGGACTCCAACAAGTGCCAGTTGGCCATTTTCCCATATCTTCTTGAGTAGCACTAACAAACAAGGTTTAAACCTGGCCGGAGTGGTGGGGGGAAAAATAGATTCTGACATTTGGTTTTCTTCTTTTGATCCACATGTCCATTAAGGGTGGGTTTCCTTTATCCAATTTACTAGTCATTGCAAAAATAGGATTTGATGTGGATGTGACCCATAGATATAAGGTCGGGCCAAAAGAAACTTGGCCTTAACACTGAATCAAAAACCTTTGGGAGCATAGCCTGTAGGTTCATTTCGCCTATGTTGATCCTGTGAATCTATTACGGGTGAGTCAACTTCGTAAATGACAGGCAGAATCCTTATCAGCCACATGAGTCATTGGCCGAGATGGTTCAGGAAGTCCAATCCTTCCCAAAAGCCCAATGGTCTTTCTTTGGTGTTCATTAATGGCATGCCTTGTAACATGACTTTTTGGATTAACGCTATCATCGGCTGAAGGCAAGTCTCTCATAGTCCTCACACTCTGTACCTAGAGCCTTTGTTCCAATCTGAAAACATTTTTGTCGATGTTTTTCCACTTTTCACTTGGTATCAATATCCTGACCAAGACTACAGCAAACGTACCTATGTGTTTGAATGGACTTAGTCTTACCATCAACTGGCCATTCACCTCTAGATCCAAGATGTCCCCTATAGCAATGAGACAAGATTACGTTCCATGAAGTTGTAACAGAAGTCCTGGCCAAACTTAACCCAAATCTGGTCAGGTTTAAAAAGACTCCTTTAACGGGTAAGGAGGTTAGAAACCAATGCCGTGGACAAACCAGCCCATGTTCACCTTGGTCCCAATTAGCTTGCTGGCTAAAGATTAAATCACCTATCAGCATTTCAGAGCAATGAAGTATCTTTAGCAAGGGATAAGCAGCTCAATCTTGAAACTCTCCATCTCTTATCCATTGAGAAGCTTATTCTTTGTCTGAAGCACTTGTTGGTAACCTAGTGGATAACCAATTCTGTGTCCCCAAATATTTGCAGCAGTTAATTTTCTTCTTCTCAACAATGAGCAAGGTCATGCACCAACGCTTCATACTCTACCATATTGTTAGAACATGTAAATTGTACAGCTTGTGCATGAAGAATAATTTCTCATCTTAGGGGAAATGAGAACCACTCTTGCTCCCGCGCATCATTTCTGCTTCTGGATCCATCAAAGTACAACTTCCATAGACCAGGTTCAACTTTGTCTTTCTTGAGCACGTGATGGTAACATAACTTCTTCTTCAAGAATGCAGTAAGTACCAAGCCCATAGTTTCATAAGCTTCCAACTCTTCAGCATATGGATCAAATTTATGGTGCTTTCCTACCCATTCATCAAGTACTAGATTAGGAACAAAGTGTGGAAGAGGACTGCTCTTCAGGAACTGAAGTTTGTTCTTCTTGGATTAAATAGTTGGCTTGGAGAGGGGATGGGACATATGACTCTACATGATAGGAAAATATAGGCTCAACTTGTATGGTAAACCAGGTACCATACCTTGTCTTGAGTAACATATGAGACCAATCAGAAGACAAGTAACCACCCACTTTAGCAGTAAAGTCTCTTGACAAACATAGGGAAAACAAAGGAGGTAGGTCAATGATTGACACATCTTGAGTTATTGTTAGACTTGGACATGCATGGAAGGTTAACTCAAGATCCTTGATGACTCCTAAGGTGGTGACAGTTGAACCATCAAGTTGCAGGACTCCTTTAGACAAAGGGCTATATTTTAGACCTAAGACATCAACAATTTTCTTAGGCATAACAAAAGTACTAGTTCCTGAGTCAATCATGTAATTATGCACTAGATGTTTGCCTATGATCAAGGACATATAGAAGGGTGGGGTTTTAATAACTTTACTTACTTGTTTCTCCTCTTCTTGGTAGATGTTGATAGAAGCATGTGGCTTCTGCACAGCTGGATGCGTGGCTAGATCAGCTGATGCAGAGTTGCGTCCAGAGCTTCATGCAACAAATCCACTGAGATGGAATGGTCAGGGCATCCCACATTGTGACATTTATGTTTGTTCTCTTCATCTAGTCCACAATGCTAAATGGAAGGCCCCCCGTCTTATGCATTTGGGAACAACATCCTTTCTTGATTGTTCATCAGGTGTGACCTGAACTTTAGCTAGAGTAGAGGCTTGACCTACCAAAGGAGGAGGTGTGTGATTTAGAAGGAGCTTTGCATGACACCTCTTGTGTAGGGACTTAGCACCTTTACTACTGGATGCCTTGGGTGCATCTTTCTTGCTTTTGAGGATCTGCTTGTGTTGCTGGGAGTGTGGACCTACATGCGCGCCTAACTCTAACATTCTTTTCTTGTATCTTGTGTTGTCTGCAACTTGGGCACATGGTCTGTTTGTATCATCTGCAGCTTGGTTGATTGCACAAAAGTCCTTAGTGCCAAAGAACATCAAATTTGTTTTTGGAGGAGCTTCTAGTCTTTCTTGGTTTCTGCTTCAGGGGCACTTGTTGAAGGCTCACAGGTGAAGCATTTTGGATCATGAAGGCTTGGGCGCACGCGAAATTGGCACAATGATATTGACTATGAGGCATGTTGCAAGGGAAGCACCATTCTGACTCTTGTGCCAAATTGTTCTGAACTGGAACAAGTGCCTGACTTACACTGGGTGCTAGAAGAGAAGGCACGAGAGGAACAACTTGCAAGGGCATATGTGCATTGGGATGCCATCTATCATTCTGTTGGTTGGGCATGTATCTTTGATTTCCATATTGATTCCACCAAGGCTGATTGCTTTGGCCATGCACCTGATTAGAATTACCTCTATAGGCTTGTGCCTATTGCTTTTCTAATGATATGACCTTGTTTGATAAATTTCTAATTAGGGCCTTCAACTCTTCATCTTCCTTCTGCTGTGACTGGAGAGTAGGATGTTGAGGCAACCGGTTGCACACTTTGCTCAAGGATAGGAATAGGGGCCACAGAAGGCTGGGGCTTGTGACATTTCTGGGAACAAGGGCATAGCGGTCTAGGAGCTATCTTTCCCACCTGAATAAGACTATTTTCTGCCCTTACTGCAATACTATAAGCAGCTGGTAAAGTCCTACCTCCCATGGATTGGATCATAATTGAAATATCATGTTGAGCGCCTTTAGATAATACAGGAAAGCATGCTGGGTTGTAGGTCTTACCACAAGAGGGATTCTGTCCCAAGTCTTCTAAAATCTGATGTTGAAATCAGTCATCTACTCATTGGGTGCCCTCCTTGTTGTTGTCAGTTGCTCCACCAGAGATAGGTGATCTGACTTATCTTCAAAGTAATTGCAAAGAGTTGTTCCCAGCTCATCCCAGGTGGTGATAGATCCAAGTCTCAGGCCTCAGTACCATTGAAGCACTTTACCTTTGAAAGAGGCTGTAAGTAGCCTGACTTGCTACATCATCATGTGTGATCAAATAGAGTGAACACACATTTTATATCTTAGATATGCTCCTGAGGGGTGACTTGATTCTCACCAGTAAAGTATGGAATACTTTTGAGCGCACCATTTGGCATATCATGTTGTACATCCAACAGCAAGGGACTTCCTCCAGCAAAGTTTGCAAAGTTCCTTAGTGGAGGAGGTGGCTGATGCGCCATTGCAGGGCGCGCAAGTTGTTTGTTTTGAGGAGTTGAATGGGTGTGGTGACATGCGGAGATAGAGATGTGCGCACAAACTTTCTGGAATGAACTCTTTTAGGGGATAAATGGAGGTACTTCAAAAGAATCTTCAGCTACTGCACTTCTTCTTGTATGCACTCTTCTCATGAAAGGTGACTCAGGACTGCTGAAATAGAGATCTTAAAATGTTGGGAGTCGCTAGATGTGTTGAAATGAGCCTCCAAAGGCTGAAATACTAAGTCCACACACCAGAACTTAGAGATATGAAATTTGAGCTTTCAATGCTATCCCATCAGGTGTGCCAGAAATTGTTGGTTGCTCAAACGTGCACCCATGTCTCGGATCTCGGAAGGGTCGAGGTGTTTGAGATCACAATGGAACCATCCCCAAGTTGTGGGACCTTGCATGCTTGGGACGGATCTCCGGAGAAGGCCGGTTCCTCTATCTATTTCTACTGCTACTGCTACTCCTAGTGCTGGAAGGGAAAACTAAGCTAACAAAATGCCAAGGGACTAGGGATAGAAGAATAACATGAAAGGAAACTACACTAAAAGGTGATAACACCAGAAAAGAGGGATGAACACTATCTGTTCTGAGTGAGAATGAAAGGAAATGCATGAAAGGAAGGCTAGGCACGAGTAGCATAGCCAAAACACGTATTCACCAGATCGTTCTCATGGAACACAACTAAATAAGGAACTGCAAGGGACGTGAAATGGCACAACCAACACACACCGTAAAAGAAAAGGCAAGAAGAAGGAATGCAAACACGTTAGGATAGAGAATAGTCACAAAATGATGCTTCTATTACTTCCAGAAATGCATAAAGCTGTTACAATGATGAAGGAGGCCAATATCCACATGCAAGAGCCAAATCTAGAGGTCTGCAACTCAAAATACAAAAAGTATGGAGTCCTTAGCAAAACGCGTAAGGATCCAGAGTGTCCAACATAACAAATGAGTCTATCTCTTACATTTATAGATGAATCCATGGAGGAAGAAGGGAAGAAGGAGGGAAAACTTGCAAAATTTGAAACACAACCACCAACAAGAAGCATTCAATGCCTGCAAATTTGCCATAGAGATCTGTGAAATACACTTCCCCAAGCTTGTTTGGCATGTTGAAGAAGAAAGGAGGGAAGATCATATCAAATTGGGTGGTTGTAGCAATCAGATCTGCTCATCAATGCTCAGAAAGACGTTTTCCCATTTCTCACCTACCAGATCCGCTAAGAATTTGAATTTCCAAAACTGTAGCATTGATAGTGATGTCAACCTTCTCACAAGTCCAGGCGCGTGCCGATCTGAGCTCTGTAGCAAAAGATACGGCTGTTAGAATATGTCAGAGTCGTCGATGCACATACAAAACACGTGGCACACAGATTGGCTGAAATGATGGCCAATTGTGCAAATGTTTGTCATTTCTGCCATGTGTCACTTACTGATTTGTTGTAAGGATTCGGTGCCTTGTTGGCACACATTGACTGGTTGCGCGTGGCATATTCAGGCATGTCAGAAGATGACATTGGCATAGAGGAGCACAAAGGAGGGCGCGAGGGAAGGGCATGTGGAGGAAGACACAAGAAGTGTGCATGCGACGCACGTGGGAAATGAGACAAACTGGTGTGCAGAGAACACATGGTCAAGGTGAAACTATTACAAAGTAATGGGTGCGATGCGCTTGAGGGCCAAGGACTAGGCTAATTTGAAGCAAGTGTGAGATGCACGCATGGTGAAGAATCTGTTTAGGAAGAAGGAGAAAGTGCAGAAGGTGGGCATAAGGGAGGAGTGGAACAAACATGAAAAGAAAAATGGAAGGAGAGAACAAAAAGCACACAAGGGCGCTCGAGGAAAAAGAAGGGGCGCCAAGGGGAAACTGCAACCAAGGAGTTATGCCAATTGAACTTGAGTGCGCGCAGCCTTCAATGGGGAATTGATAGCCAAAATGTGTATACAAGTTACCTAGATAACTAGGAGAGTTATTTGGATAACAATTACCAAGTACAAAAGTTAGACACTATTGATACCTTTTCCGAGTCCTATTATCTTTGATTGATTTTGATTGTGCCATTGCCTTATACTTAATTTATATCTTTTGGTCGAGTCACAGGGATCCTTGTTCTTAGTCTTGGTCTTGTTTCCATTTCTTGTCTTTAGGACAATACTGCCCATTAAGGACACTACTGCTAGAGCGCTAGTATCCCCTTCTGAGCACTTTTGTCCATTCTCTTTGGTTTTCTAAATTATTGTTTGACACTTAACTTTGGGTCTTTTATAATTCTTTAAGTGGCCCTTTGGTATCACTAAATGTTGAAATTCAAACAAGGAAGTCATATATATGCACAACTTACTATTATAATGGGCTGAACAATTTGGGGTTAATACTTATTATCTCCTACTTTGGCAAAAAGAAACACTTAAGGACTGCATTTAAGATGCATTATTCACTACATATGAAGGTTTATTTCCGAATTCCATTTCACACATTCATCTTGGGGTCAAAGTAGTTGTAGCATGCAATCTTGGTGCGGCTGACACAAGGGCAACCTAACTTCAAGGGACAATTAAATCACACACACACACACACACACACACACACACACACACACACACACACACACACACACACACCACACACACACACACACACACACACTAGAACTACATATAGTCTAAGATGTAGTGCAACGCTCGGCGACAATCACATTGGTTGTGACCGCCGAGGTTAGTTTGACTCCAGCATATGCATTATTTATTCCATCTAATGTTTGCTTGAGCCTTATGCAGGTAGCTAGAGTTTGTTTTGCAGGTTTAAGTGCGACATATAAACCCTACAACGAAGTGATGTGACAAAGAGCAAAATGAAAAAGATAAGTTTAGGCCATGAAAAGATTAGAAGCAGAGTTTTTTTAGGACCACTGACACCCAGTTTAGACACTAATGCCTGAGTGGTCCTGCCCTTATCTGGGCAGTCCTGTTCGAAGAGGTTCTAGGTCCTAGTTTCTTAGACAAAGCATACATGGTTCAAATGTAGCCTTCTCAACTTGTTTCCCAGCCCAGAATCAACCTAGATCTCTAGATACAAGTTAAGTTGTTCTTATCTTACCATTGCTTACATTTTCTTGTTTCTTGCATGATATATCTTGCTTATTACTGTTATATTCATTTGATCTCATTCCTCTAATAAAAAATTAAATTTATTTAAATGATTTGGTGAACCCGTTTATTGATCGAACCTAGATTGCCATAGGATCCCTCATTTTGTTTGCTTCATCATAGCCCTAACCCGTGCAACCTTAGAGTTTCCTTCTTTGGTTGTGGATTTCAATATCTTTCATTCATCATGCCGAATCTTAGGGATCATTATCAGTATCTATATAGATTTCTGACAACTCCTAGCTATCATAGCTCCCATGCATCTTCATAGAACACATAAGCTCTCGAGTCTATTGCTCATTCCTAAACAATTGTTAATAATGCTCCATTTTATATTCAGGTTTACTTTTCTAATGTGCTTGTTACACGTGTTTTAGTTGATAATGAATATGGTCTTAATATATGCAACATTCCCCTTTCTAAATCAAATAGGTCTTTTTACTTCTGATTTAATTCCATCTACTCTATGTATATGTGGTTTTTACGATACACCTAAACAAGTATTGGGAAAAATCTATCTACCAATTATAGTGGGATCTTGTACTCTTGATGTTCTATGCCATGTTATGCCTAACAATCTCAATTATAATACTGTTTTAGGCTATCTTTGGTTACATACTATGCATGCAATCCCTTATACCATGCCATAACATGTAATGCCCTTGCCACACCTTTTTTCATGGATAATGCTACAATAGACTCCACACATCATGTTGTTACTCTTTGTGATATCCCTCACATCCATAATGATGAAATCACTACTTACATTGCATGGCATTCTCCTCTTGTGATGGACTATAGTGCTATTGATTTACATGATCAACCTTCTATTGGCACCCATGATACTCATCCCCTTATGTCTCACTCTTGATGTGCTTCTACTAAGGATATGCTTAGTGATTCCAATGTTACATCACTTTGCACAATTTTCTCATCACAAGTTAGAACACAATGTGCTAATTTGATAATAATTCATAATTCTCTCACTTTCCAAGCTTCTATGCATGAATTATTTACTATGGCTACACTTCATCTTGTTACATCCATGGGGGCAATCAATTTCCCTCTTTCCACATTTATGTCTATTATCATAGGGGCTAATACATACAACTTTAATGTTTCATATTTTCCCAAATCATACCTATTGTTTATGACGAGTCTTGTGTCTTTCTCCCCATTACTTGAGGTTGATACTAACAAGCCTCCTAACACTACACATATCTTGACTCACACATTGATCCTTATGTTTGCACTTATTATTTCCACTATTGCTAACACACCTAATGTTCCACATATTCTAGTTTTTCCTAATGGAAAAACTCTTATTGTTTATACACTTCTTACCCATGTTGTTGGGATCTTGGAATCCATAGGGTTATCCCATCATTTTGTTGACAATATATCTTTGGTAGCCCATTGGATAGATCACCACGACATTCACACTTGGGGGCCATATTACTCCCCCCTTGCTACCCCGATGCCACCACTTTTTTTCTAGGTTCAAACATGACTGTTAAGGGCGCACGTACCTACATGGACCAAACCCTGCACACATACAATGGGGGGAAACCTTGCTCCCCTCTCATAGCCATTCTATTTCATGTTCACATATTTGTAAAAATTCAAAAATATTAGCCTATATCTCGATGGTATGTATCCTTTGTTATGTACCTTGGGATAAAATATTATAATCTATATGGGTTGATGGAGATGCCGACTTGTGGCACACATCCCCCTTAGTTAGTTATATGTTTATAATATATGATGTCACATATGAATTAGTTATATTGGGTAATGAGTCAGCCTACATTGGGATTATGTGTTACCATCCATTAAGAGTAATGTATATCTATATAAAGGATGTGAGTATCATTATGAGTATGCTATGGATGTATGAGTTGATTCTTATACTTGGTAGAGGTATATTGGAGGTGTCCCCATTGAAGTGGATTCTCATCTTGGGAGATTGTGGAGTTACGCCTTAAGGAGCATTGTATGGTATTGCCCTACCTTAAGGGTAGTTTTCTTTCATATATTGAACATTTGGGCTTATATTGATTTAATCTAAATTTAATTAAATCCTATTTTAAAGTAACTTACTGTAATAAATTATATTAAGGTAAAAAATATACATTATGCACAAACAATAAAAATTCTAAGATGCAAAAACCTAAGAAAATGAGTGGAGAAAGATGACTTAGCTGAATCTGGATGGAAGCAGTGTCAACTGGGCTTGATGAGGGTTCGAAAACCCAAAATTGTGTAGAACAGGAGCACCCCAGGTGCTAGTGGTTGGTCTGGGCGCATGTGTTTGCTCAGATGCTAGAAGTATTTTCTTTTCTGGGTCGGAAGATCTTCACTATCACTCGCTCTTTGTCGATCTGGTTTTGTTGTTAGATTGTCGGTCGTACTTGTAACATGTAAAACAAATAGCTAGTTACACATGCTCACAAACCACATCAAATCTAATAAAAAAGATGCATAATGAGGAGTCAGATTGATCTGACAGTCACTCGAAGAGTGAACTTATGACCGAGCACTACACTATATCTTAAACTCCATGTAGTTCTCCATGTGTGTGTAACTGTGGCTTAGGTTTCCCTGTAAAAATTTGCACTTTGATAGTGAGATAGATCTAGACGTGTACTGAGTATGCAATACGTGTGTGATGGAATATAATGAACTCCCATCCTATGCAGTGTATGCAGATCAATGCAACCCTTTTCCCTTGTATGAAAGTGCTAGATGTATTCCTTGTAGTGTTCTTTTACCTTTGTGCAAGCTTAGGTGATGATAGATAATGCTTATAGTATTTTTCCCCCTTATTTGAGACAAGTAACTAAGTATATACATGATTCCCTTGTTTGAATTTCGTCATTGACAATTGAAAGGCCGACCCAAAGTGTTAAAAGGTCACCAAGAAGTGAAAATGTCCCCAAAAGAGTAAGAAGAAGAAAGAGAGGGGACAAGAACCACCCAGGAGGGATAGGAATGCCTGGGTGCTTCTGTCCTAGATGAGTGCTAGTGTCCAAGGCCATTAAAATATAAATTAGTCAAGTGCCGAAAAAGTTGTAAGATGTGTAGAGCCAATAAAGTGCAAGAGATAAAACAACCAAAAGACCAAAAGGAGTTGTCAACCAATAGTTTTCTTGCTTATGAATCATGTATAAATTAGTATGCTTTAGGACCTAGAAATGTACCTAAGTGCATAGATTTTGTGTTTACATTTACCCTCACTTTATGTTGTTGAGTGAATACTCGATAACATAAAGTGGATATAAAATGTGTACTTTGTAAACCAAAGAATAGTGTAGTCGATAGCGTGCTGAGTGGAAAAGTAGCCATGTGAAGCATGAGGTGATCATAATGTGAAGTGTGACAACTAGGAAAAGGAGGTCGACCCTAGGGGTGAATCATATGCGTGGTAGTGTGCCATTGGAGCTTGTGCTTGTTGATGTGAGTTGTTTCTTGTTGCTTTTAAGGAAGGACGTGCAAAAGAAGAGCAAGAGAGTAGTTAAAGTCCCGTTTATGAAAAATTAGAGTAACGTATGTATAAGTATGTAAAATTAGTTGCTAAGGAAAGAGTGCACCTGATGCATGAGAGAGTATAAGATAGAAAGTTTTCCTGTTTATCTTGTAGATGTTTCTGGATGGGGTCTAGCCATGGATTTGTGCATCCTGTCACTAAGGATGAGGTTTTTGGGGGATCTCACGACAAGATCAAGTTTTCTTGGGTGATCTTACGCCAAGGACGAGTTTTTTGGGTGATCTCACACCAAGAGAAGAGTGTTGGGGAGAGATGCCTATTTTTCTCTCCTTCCATGACACTTCTCGAATAATAAGTGCCACTACAGTTTGACAGTCTTGGTTTGTAACCGAATTTGTAGTTGAATGACTGAATTATGTAACTAAAGCCAAGTGTATGATACTGTAGATCCGTACTCTAAACTGCTGGAAACTCTTTTGAACTCAGAAACTGTTTGATTTTTCCCCCAGGACATAAGTACCCATGTGAGACACAAATGCCTACTATTCTTGCTTGATATTAGGCACTAGTGTTTGCTCTGTGTTTTTGATCAAAGTTTGATTATGGACCACTTTGTAATTGTGTGATTTTTTCAAATTTGTATTGTGTTCTTCTGTTCCAGAGCTTTGTGCTGTTGGAAGGGTGATTTGTTCACCCAATACTTTCCCCCCTTATTTGGGGTGCATGTGACGAATGTAGGAGGAGGCAGTCCAAACAAGAGGACCTGAAATTGATATGCATATTGTAGATTGGATAACTATAGGGGTTAGGGGATGTACATGGTAGAAACCAAGGCACATGCAAAAAATATAGGCTGAAACATGTGTTAGTGGTGTCCTTGAGATTTCACCCTAAAATATGGGACTACCCCTTCTATAAAAAAAATGTTCTTTTCAAACTAACGGGTTGTTTTGTGTTTGTTTTTCCTGCAGTTACTTGTATTGCTCTAAGGTATCCCCAGAGAGTCATAAAAGCCAAAATTTCCAAATACCCACATGCCAAAACTCACTCAATCCCTTCACCAGACTTTGTCTGCAAGCATTTTATTTATTAAATAAATAAAGTTCTTTTAAAAATAGATTGAGCTAAAATTGGAGGATTTAGGTTATATAAAGTACGTCACCCCATCATTATTACCACAAAACATTCACCCGGGGGGAATAATTTTTGCAGATCAACTAATTGAGGAATTTTTTCGAGCAATTAATTACCTGCAACTTCTTTTGTTTTGTTTTATTTCTTTCTGTCCGTGTTTTGGTTTGTTTTCTCCGGAAATTCCCGTATCCTATTCATTCTTCCCGCCAGACCTTTCACGGGCCTAGGGGTTTGAAAAGCTATCCAATATTTTTAATTAATAATTTTTCTAAAGGTGATCTGAGCTCAGGTTTCTTTCAGAAGATTGCAAGAAGTCGTTTGATCCAAAAAGGTGCAAAAAATGGATTTCATGAAAATAATAAAATATTGCCATCAATTCATAGAGCTCGAGAAAATATGCACTTTTAGAGAAAACGACACCTAAAATGGAGCCACAAAGTGAAAGTTATGACACTTGCAAGTTTTTGCTGCTACATCTTCCCGGACCCTTTCCAAAAATGGAAAATTTTGAAAATCCAAAAAATGGAAATAAAATGCCATTGATGAGTTTTCACGTGAATTTAGAAGTAGAAGTCATGTAAGTCACACTTTTTGGGAAGTGTAATTTCTTCATGCAAGTCACACTTTTGGAAAGAAGCTTTCTTCCATGCAAGTTGCATTTTTTGGAACGATGGTTTTTAAGTGCCAGTGGGAATTTTGGCGCTGCCTGACAGGTTATTTTTTCCCATCATTAAAGTCAAATCACTTAAGATGCCTATGGGAATTTTGGTAGTGGCAGGTAGGTGGGAATTTTATGCCTGCTTGGTAGGTTGTTTTTTCCCATCATTAAAGTCAAATCACTTAAGCTGCCAATGGGAATTTTGGTGGTGGTAGGCAGGTGGGAATTTTATGCCTACATGGAAGGTTTTTTTCCCATCATTAAAGTCAAATCACTTAAGTTGCCAATGAGAATTTTGGTAGTGGCAAACAGGTGGGAATTTTTTGCCTGCTTGGAAGGTTTTTTTTCCCCCATCATTAAAGACAAACCACTTAAGTGAAAGATGAGATTTTTGGAGCTTCCTAGAAGGGTAAAAATTCCCATTGCTTTGCCTTCTTATTTTTAACATGACTTTTAGCCAAAAAGTGTGACCCATTCTATCATAGGTAAATGCTTAAAAGCTGACTTTTTTTAATTAATTGCCGGGAAGCATCCAGTTTTGGCGCCTAGGGTTGGAAAGACTTCCTTTTTATTATTCTGGCTATCTGCATGTTGATGTGAGTGCACAAGTGAATAAAATAATATTTTTAACTTGCTTGGCATGCAAGAAAAGTCTAAAAATAGAGGGCAACAAACTTTATAATTAGATCTCGGTGAAGAAATTATATATTCATGGTATGAGCTTCATGTGTGTTTGAATTATTTGCAAGAATACTTCATTTATGCCCATATTGGTGAAGAAAGCAGAAGTCAATGTCTGATATATTGAATATATCTTCAGAATCTAAAGAAGAAATAAATCCAACTCTCATAATTACAAAGGCTTCCAACAAAAAATCATCCTCTTATTTCTAATGCAGCCCATGTGGAAGTCATTGCATGGAAAATTCCTTTCATGAGCTTGTGCATGTTCTTCCAATATTCCAGTTAAAGCATTGAATTTACTTATGTTTTCCTTCACCCAGAGTGCTTTCTAGAATTTAAAATTGCTCATATGCAAGTAAAAATAAAATGTGACGAGTTTTGTCTAAATTGTTTACGGAAAGCATTTTATTAGTGCATGTACTAGAAAATAATTACAAAAGCTTCAAGGATAAGAGGAGAAGATAGGTCAGCGGCAAAAACTGTAAAAAAATCACAGTCAGCTGCTTCTAGATCCAGTTTGGTGAGAATCAAAGGAAAGGATTCAACAACATATGAAAAAGGAAAAAACATCTTGGATTCAAGCAGAGATATCATTCATATCATTCATGAGGCAGAGGTGCAATACAGGTTGGATTAACATGCAGAGTATGTGTTGTAAACAAATTTCTTCTAATTTATTCTCCTTTTTTTTTTTTCTTATTTTCTCTGACAAAGTAATTGAGTAATCAATTAAATTGTAAAAATTAAGTGATTGGTTTAAAATCCGTTACTTCAAGTTAATGGAAGAAGTCAATTACTTGGAAATAGGTGCAGACATGCAAAAATAGAAGGTTCTATTTTTCATTTATAAATCATACATGTCATGCAAGAGGAATTGTTATCCAAAATTCACCCCTAGATTAAATTTTGGTAACATGCATTGAATTATCAAGCCCCAGGCAAATTGATTGATCCAGGGCAGAAAATCATGTTTCCAGGGTCCCCTCAGATTTTTTCTAACTCCCCTGTCCAGGTTGAAAAGAGCAAGTTCTGAGAAAAGGTGAAAAAGCTGTAAAAACAAGCTTGGGCCAGGAAAAATTGTGAAAATTGGATAAGTTCTAATCCTCGCAGCGGTTGGGATATTTGGGACATCGGGGTGTGAATCGACTGAAAGGCCGCCAGGCAGTCTGTAGGGCAAAGGAACATCCGGGCCGTCAGGACGTGCGGGACACGAAAAGCCGGTTCGGCCGAAGGAGAAGAAAATCGACTAACTGCTCCGGAACAAGTGGGACAAGAGTACGAAAAGGACGTGAACTACCTAAATCGGCTGAAAAGGAGAACTTTCGCACTAAGCAGTTGGGACATCTGGGCCGTGAGGACGCGAGGGATGCGAAAATGCGAAGCGGCCGAGAGCAAAGGAAGCCCATTTCAGGCGGTTCGGAAGAATTTGTCCCAGACATTCCGGGACAGTTGGAACAAATGTACGCGAAGGACGCGAACCGGCTGGTTCATCCGAAATAGATAACTTCAGCACTGGGACAGTTGGGACAAAGGGACGCGGAAGACGCGAATAGCCGAGAAAGCCGAAAGCGAATGAAAATGCGCCACGTGTCACTGGCAAAAAAGGGACAGGGAAGCCCATTTCGGGTAGATTGGAACTTTTTGTCCCAAACAGTTTGGGACATCCAGGACAGAGGGATACGAAGGGTATGAAAATCCAGCAGACCCGTGGACCAATCAAATCACGACACGTGTCACAAGGGAGAAAGTCCAAAAGTCAAAGGGCGAGGTTTCAGGAACTGACCCGAGCCAATAGAAAGAGGACACGTGTCCAATGAAGCAGGAAAACCCACGGGACAGGGAAGGAGAGGTAATTACGCATCCAATCAGTGCATGCCACATGTCATCCAGATGGCGGAGCGCGGGAAGAAATTTAAAAATCCGTTTCACCTGTTTTGTGCCCTAAATCTTCAGGTCTCCATATCTTTTGATCCAGAGCTCAGATTTGCACGTTCTTTATATCAACAGAAAGCTTATGAAATTTTCTACATGATTCAGGGGTTAATCTTGAATTTTGGTGTAGTCTAAATAGATAAAATTGAGAAACAGCTCTGACACGTGTTCATGGCCAGAAGTGACATTTCAACAACCAGATTTAATGCAGAATGGGTCGCATTCTCCTGTAATTCAATAAAAATGATAGGGTATGGGTTTGTAAGGTCCCCCATGCTGTTTTAATGTGCCTGTAGTCAAGAAGGGATGGGCTATCATGTTTTTGTACGTTTTCTGTCCCCTGGGCTTGACCCATGCAATGAAAAAGGTAGATTTGGCTCATTTCTAAGGGGGGGAACAATTTTGACATAGTAGCTTCTTCTTTCACCTCTAGCAAGTGATTGATGCAAGAATCAGACCTCTCCAAAATATTGTAACAGTTTTTACCTCTCTGAGGTTGTAATGCAGTGATTTAGGTATTGGAAATGATAATGCAAGCTTTGTGAATGGTTTTTAGTCCTTTGTTTGTATTATTTGCTTCATTTCAGATCCTAAGTTATATCTTATCAGCCTGTGTATGTTTCATGTTGCAAATCTCTGGTTTGTGTCTATTTGCTTGACAGAAATGTTTCACCACTCCTTTTGGTGCATCACCACCTTTAGTTAGTTTCATATTTTTGCATCTCTATCCCTGTCTCCTTGCAGTTTAGAGTAGGATTAGGATATGAACCTCTGTAGTTTTGCAAAATATAGATCTAAATCAGAGGAGTTTGAGGAACCAGCCTCTAATCTGGAGATTCCTCTCTCAGTTTCACAAGTCCCCACACTTGGAGAGAGGTTTCCATGTTGTGCAATCACACTGGATGCTAGAGTGATCAACCTAGACGCCTGATCTGCATCCAGGGGTGATGTGAGTCTGTAACAACAGTTCTGGCACGCCCGGTGGGACCAGAGGTCTCGTTTTTATTGCAGAAAAGTTGATGTGCATCTGCTGCAATTTTCTTACTTAAAAAGAGCTATTATTTGCATATCTGGTTACTCCAAGGGGAAGAATCAACTTGTTTCAGTAGTGCAGTCCTGAAAACTCATGAGAAGAATCACCACAAGGTCAAGAGTTGGAGAAGAAGAAGTGGTGTTTGAATACCTGCAGTTATCTCCAAGAAGAAGGAAAAGAGGAAGAAGGATTCAAATGTCTCCATCTCCACCAAATAGAACTCTCTCAACTCCTCCACCTGGTAGGCCTTTCACTCAATCAACAAGGGTTTTAAGACCAATTAGAATGGCTCAGAACAACCCCTACGTCTACTTTACAGGCATCAGCCCACTTTCTCTCAATGCACAACATCCAGTTCCTATTGCAGCCTTGAAGAAAATTCCCTATTTCACTGGTGAAAATCAGACTACTCCAGGTGATCATGTTAAATATATTGCTAACCTTTGTGTGATCAATGAAATCAATAAGATGCAAGTGGCTGTCAAGTTACTGGCATCTTCCTTCAAGGGTAAAGCATTGCAATGGTTTAGGAGCCTTGGAGCTGGTTCTATCACAAATTGGAATCAGTTGTGCATTGCACTTCATGAGAAATTTGGAGAGAAGGGAGACAACTTGTCTCTTTTGGAGCAGCTGACAACCATTAAGAGGGCTCCCAATGAGCAGCTGACCGATTTCAACTTCAGATTTCAAAAGACTTGGGAGAGAATTCTAGTGGCAATCAGGCCAATAGCAGAAGGTGCTTTTCTCTACTATGTCAAAGCTTTAAATTATGATATTTCTATGTTAATTCAATCTATGGGAGGCACAACCTTACCTGCTACTTATAGCATTGCCATTAGAGCCAAAAACTATCTTATTCAAGCTGGTAAATTGGCTCCTAGGCCTCCCATGCCCTTGTATCCAAACTTAGAAAATCCAAGCACTAGTCAAGCACCCACTTTGGCTCCTATTCCCACTCCTAGAAATCAAAGTTCAAATGAAACTTCTAATTCATCCTCTAGTGCCTCAAAAAAACTCCAAGAGGTTATGAAACAATTGCAGAACCTTGGAAATGAGTTGGTGACTATCAAAAGACAGCAAGCTCAAAGTGCTAGATTGTTTCACCCTCAAGCGCAAGTACCAGGCTAGGCCCACATATCAACAAAATAGGTGACCAAATCAGGCTGCAAATCAAAATCAAAGCCAAGTGAGGCATCCCACTAATAGACCATTTCAGCCCTATAGCCCCAATGTTGCATCTTCTAAAGCATTAGTGCCAGTGCAAAACAATATAGCTCAAGGGTATGATTGGTGTTTCCCATGCAATGAACCTTACAACCAATATATGTGCTTCAATGGTGCTTTGAACCAAGCCTTGATGGTGAAAACTACTGGCGTAGAGGGTGAAGTGAGTCAAGAAACAAATCAGAAACAAGGGATATCTCAGCAAAGCACATCTCCGAATGAAACTACTCTTGTAAATTGGTAGGCTGAAGATTTCTGTGGTATGAATCAAATACCCTCTCAAAGTGTTGCAGCCAACACAAGGTCAAAAAGGAGAAATTTGGGTGACGAACAACCATTAGCCCCAAGTAGTTCACAACCTTCTATCACTCCACAAGGTGTTGGAAAACAAAATGCAGTTCCAAACATGCAAGGAGCACCCAAACTAGCTCCTAAACCAACTCAGATGCCAGTTGTTGCTGCCCATGTGCAAGGAATGAATGTGCAAGCTAGGGGACAGCAGAGGGATGC
The DNA here is from genome assembly GCA_019776745.2 of Taxus chinensis. Lineage (NCBI taxonomy): Eukaryota > Viridiplantae > Streptophyta > Pinopsida > Cupressales > Taxaceae > Taxus > Taxus chinensis. The sequence continues at coordinate 574,076,067 of CM034147.1, read as the reverse complement.
TTCATCCCCATTCAACATCATTAATCAGATGAAGAAGACAAATGTTAACATATCAATGTGGGAATCACTATCCATCCTAGGACAAAGAGATTTGCTACAAGCTGCCATGAAGGACTGGTCAACTTCAAATCAAAAGGTCCAAATGTAAGAGAAGGTACTCACAAATTCTGCCCAGCCTGAAGGAAATCATGGAGGAAAAAAAGGTAGAATGTTGAAGCCCCCTCCATTTTATGTTTCATTGATCATAGGAGACAAGTTGGTGCATAATTGCATGATCGACTCTGGGGCAAGTAGTTTAGTAATGCCCAAGCAAATAGCTGATCAACTAGGGCTTCAATATGAAGTCATCTCCAAGGGTGTAGTGTAATTAGATGGGACAGCAGTGACAATGGTTGGAGTAATCAAAGGTTTGAGCCTCGCACTGCACGCATGTCCCAATGTAATAGTGTTACAAGATGTGTCAGTCATAGACCTGCCACCACTCTTTGCATTGTGCTTGTCAAGAGACTTCACTGCTAAAATTGGAGGCTATCTTTTAGTGGATTGGTCACACATGTTGTTCAAAACAAGATATGGAACTAAGGCCACGATCAGGTTTGAACCTATTGCAAAATTTCACATTGAGCCTTACACTACAAGCCAAATCAATACCAACTGTTCATCATTTGACCAAGAAGATTATCCAAGCACTGATGAAGCTAACACCAAGGTTGGAAGCATCCCAGATTTGACTCTTGATGAATGGGCAAGCAAGGTGCATGATTTTGATCCTTACTAAGAAGTAGAATAATCTGAGCTAGGAGTTTATTGCATACATGAAGAAAACCAGCCTATTCCTAGCATCACCAAACCAAACCATAGGGATGAAAATGAGGTATGGAAATTATTTTTCGATGGATCAAGGAGTAGGTAAGGTGCAGGAGGAGGAGCTATGATTGTTTCACCTCAAGGCATCAAATATTATTCAACTTTTCGTTTCCAGTTTTCTTGTTCAAACAACATAGCTGAATATGAGGCCTTGATTCATGGACTTCATTGGGCTAGGAAAAAGGGCATAAATAACTTGCAGGTGTTCGGGGATAGTGAGCTGATCATCAATCAAGTCAGGGGACAACATGCTACAAAGAATGACCTGCTGAAGAACTACAAGAATAGGTTATGGGACCTCATTGAGGATTTCAAATCTTTCAACATCGTGTCCATACCCAGGAAGAAAAACGAAGCCGTTGACAGGCTGACAGTAATTGGGGCTGCATTTGATGTTTTATAAAGTATCAAAAGTGAGAAAACTCAGCCTCATATCAAATTGGTTATGAGACCAGCTGTTCCAGATAACAACACAAGTTGGCAAGTCTTCAAGAATGATCAGCAAATTGTTAATTTCGTACAAGAAGAAGCTGAGTTCTCCACCAGGAATCAAGACAAGCTGCAGCAGTAGTATGGTGAACAAGTGGTGTAGCTGAGAACTAATAAATTACCAAAAGGCCTCATAACCTTGGAGTCAATCTACAACCTGAACGATCAGTTCCGGAAGGAGAAAGTGAACATTCAAGTGAAGGGTGAAGATTCAGAGCCTATTTTAGTGGAAGAAGGAAAAACATTGCAGATTGGAAAAGTAAGTACCTCACAAGAGAAATCTGATTTTGTTCAGCTTTTCAAGAGTTCCCAGATGTCTTTGCTTGGACTTACAAAGATCTAAGAGGTTTCAACCCAAAGTTGGCACAACATACTATTGAGCTGGATCTGGAATCCAAGCCTGTCAGGCAAAAGCAAAGGCCAGTAAATCCCCATATTGAACCTCTCATGAGAAAAGAGTTAAGCAAGCTTATTGAGGCCAGTATCATCTTCCCCATCAAACACTCGAGTTGGGTTACAAACTTGGTGCTAGTAAGAAAGAGAAATGGAGAAATCAGACTATGTGTTGACTTCAGAGACTTGAACAGAGCGTCCCCCAAGGACCATTACCCACTCCCTTCCATGGAGCAAATATTGCAAGTTGTAGCTGGTTTAGAAAGGTTCTCACTACTTGATGGCTACTCAGGCTACAATCAGATTATGGTGAAGGGAGAAGACCAATTCAAGACAGCCTTCACAACTAAATGGGGCACATATGCTTACAGGAAAATGCCATTTGGGCTGTCCAACGCTGGAGCAACGTTCCAACGAGCTATGGATATGGCATTCAAAGGCTTGATCAACAAGATAGTGCTAGTATACCTAGATGATATCACTGTCTTCTCAAAGAATGCAGCAGACCATCTCTTTCACCTCAGGCAAGTGTTTCAGAGGTGTAGAGGGTTCGGAGTGTCGTTGAATCCTAAGAAGTGCATCTTTCTTACACATGAAGGAAAGCTCCTTGGCCATATTGTCTCCAAGGAAGGATTAGCAATTGATCCAGAGAGGGTTGAAGCCATAAGAGCACTACCATTGCCAAGTCACAAGAAATCCCTTTAGAGTCTCTTGGGAAGAATAAACTTTTTTTGGAGGTTTTTCCCAGATTTTGCAACCCTTGTCAAGCCCATCACCAAAATGTTAAAGAAGAGCATGGATTTCAAGTGGACAATAGAAGGAAAGGAGATTTTTGAAGCAATCAAAGAAGCTATCTCTCAAGCACCAACTCTCATCAACCCAGACTTCTCCAAGGATTTCATCCTCTATGCATTCAGAGGTAATGACAATATTTCTGCCATTTTAGTACAACAGAACAAAGATAATGATGAGCAGCCGATTGCCTTCTTTAGCCAGAGCCTAGATTACTATGAGGTGAGGTAATATTTTATTGAAAAGCATGTACTTGTAGTAATCAGAAGCTTGAAGAAATTCAAGCATTTAGTCTCAAACGACAAGGTCTAGTTGCTGGTCTCACATGCTGGGGTTAAGGAATTCCTCCTCAACAAGAATTTGAATGCGAAAAGGGCAGGTTGGATCACCCGTGTCATGGAGTATGACATTGAGATCAAAATCACCAAGCTGGTAAGAGGGAAAGGATTGTGTGAGCAACTGGTTTTGGGGAAGCAAAAAGAAGTATGCAATGAAGAAGAGGCTGTTTTGAAAGTCCAAGACAGTCATGAGCCAAGTGGCAATCAAGAAGAAGATAATGCTGCCCTGACTCCTTGCTGGACCCAAGGTATTATGCAATTCCTAGGCATAGGTCTATGCCCTCCAGAGATGAACAAGACCCAAAGGAGACACTTCAGATTGCAAGCTGTCCCATATGCCATTGTTGATGGAGTTTTGTTCAGGAAAGATGTAAATGGAGTGCTGCTAAGATGCATTAGCATAGGTCAGATTCAAAGGGTATTAGAAGAGTTCCATGATGGACCAGCTGGTGGCCATTTTGCACCAAGAGTGACAGCTCTAAAAATCATGAAGGCTGGTTATTATTGGCCTAAAATATTCAGTGATTGCTATGCATGGATCAAGAGGTGTAAGAATTGTGCATTCTTCACAGGAAAAGAGAAGTTTTCTGCCCTTCCATTGCATCCAATCTTAGTTGACCAGCCATTCATGCAATGGGGTTTGGAATTCATTGGAGTCATTAATCCCAATTCAAGCCAAGGGCACAAATGGATTTTGAAAGCCACAGACTACTTCACCAAATGGACAAAAGCGAGTAGCACTCAAAGAGGTGAATGAGTCTAGCATCTTAGACTTTTACAAGGGGATAACAACTAGATTTGGTGTACCTGCTACAATAATCTCTGATAATGCATTGGCATTCATTGGATCTAAGGTGACTGAGTGGGCTGTCAAGAATGGTATTTACCTAAGCACTTCATCAAACTATTACCCTCAAGTTAATGGCCAGGCCGAGTCTACAAACAATAACTTGTTGAGGATCATTAGGAGGAATCTTGACGAGAATCAGAGGTCTTGGCATACCAAACTAAAATCAGCCTTATGGGCTAATAGGATAACTCCCAAAAGATCCATAGGTAACTCTCCATTCAGGCTTGTCTATAGAAGAGAGGCAATCTTGCCCATGTCACTTGAGTTGCCAACATTGGAACTCATGAAGCAGCTGGAGTTGCTAGAGTTTGAGCCCATGGAGGTGAGGTATGTAGAGTTGATGGAGCTGTAAGAGGTCAGAAATCAGGCATCCCAAGCAATGGAAAAGGATCAAGCTTTGATCAAGAAGACCTTTGATAGGAAGGCCAAAGATAGATCTTTTCAAGTTGGAGATCTAGTGTTGAAATGGGATGTGGACAGAGCAAAACCGGGAAGGCATTCAAAATTTGATGCCATTTGGAGTGGCCCATACATGGTCACAAAGTGCAAGAAAAACAATGCTTTCCAATTGGCCTCATTGGATGGTGAAGAACTACAGATTCCAGTCAATGGAATCTATCTCAAGCATTGCTTCTAGAGGGAAGTTCGCTACCTCTGTAAATATTAGATTAGATTTTATTTCCTCTAAGTGCTTGTGCACTTGTTTTGCTGTAGGTTAGTTTTGTTTTCCCTAAGTGCTTTGGCACAGCTTGCTGTCCATAGAGATGTTTTGCAGTCCTTGCTTTTACCAGGTGACATTCCATCTTCCTCCTTGCACATTCTGATTCAGTTAGGGTTCTAAATAGAATATTTGATGACTCCATGCCCAATGGACTGCTTCAAGCAACTGGTATCTTCTACCTAGCAGGCAGGTAACCCCGCCGAGTCACCAAATTGTTATCCAAAATTCACCCCCCAAGGTAAATTTTGATAACATGCATTAAATTATCAAGTCCCCAGGAAAATAGATTGATTCAAGGAAAAAAATCATGTTTCCAGGGTCCCCTCAGATTTTTTCTAACTCTCCTGTCCAGGTTGAAAAGAGTAAGTTCTGAGAAAAGGTGAAAAAGCTGCAAAAACAAGCTTGGGCCAGGAAAAATTGTGAAAATTGGCTAAGTCCTAATCCTCGCAGCAATCGAGACATCTGGGACATTGGGGCGCGAATCGACAGAAAGGCTGCCAGGCAGTCTGTAGGGCAAAGGAACATCCGGGCCGTCGAGACGCGCGGGACGCGGAAAGCCGGGTTAGGCCGAAGGAGAAGAAAATCGACTAACTGCTCTAGGACAAGTGGGACAAGAGTACATGAAGGACGCGAACTTCCCGAATTGGCCAAAAAGGAGAAATTTCGCACTAAGCAGTTGGGACATTTGGGCCACAAGGACGCGAGGGACACGAAAAGGCGAAGCGGCCGAGAGTAAAGGAAGCCCATTTCAGGCGGTTCGGAATAATTTGTCCCAGACAATCTGGGACAGTTAGAACAAATTTACGCAAAGGACGTGAACCGGCCGGTTCAGCCCGAAACAGAGAACTTTAGCACTTAGACAGTTGGGACAAAGGGACACATGGAAGATGAGGATAGCTGAAGGAAAGCCGAAAGTGAATGGAGCAATGCGCCACGTGTCATCTGGTAGAAATGAGGGACAAGGAAAGCCCATTTCAGGTGGATCGAAACTTTTTGTCCCAAACAGTTTGGGACATTCGGGACAGAGGGACGCGAAGGGCGCGAAAAGCCGGTAGACCCACGGACCAATCAAATCATAACACGTGTCACAAGGGAGAAAGTCCAAAAGTCAAAGGGCGAGGTTTCAGGAATTGACCCAAGCCAATAAAAAGAGGACACGTGTCTAATGAAGCAGGAAAACCCATGGGATAGGGAAGGAGAGGTAATTATGCATCCAATCAGTGCATGCCACGTGTCATCCAGATGGCAGAGTGTGGAGAAGATAATTTTAAAACATCGTGTTTCACTTGTTTTGTGCCCTAAATCTTCAGGTCTCCATATCTTTTGATCCAGAGCTCGGATTTGCACGTTCTTTATATCAACAGAAAGCTTATGAAATTATCTACGTGATTAAGGGGTTAATATTGAATTTTGGTGTAGTCTGGAGAGAGAAAATTGAGAAATGGATTTGACACATGTTCATGGCTAGAAGCGACATTTCGGTGACCAGATTTAATGCAGAATGGGTCGCATTCTCCTGTAATTCGGTAAAAATGATATGGTATGGGTTTGTAAGGTCCCTTATGCCATTTTAATGCACCTGTAGTCAAGAAGGGATGGGCTCTCATGGTTTTGTACGTTTTCTATCCCCTGGGCTTGACCCATGCAATGTAAAAAGGTAGATTTGGCTCATTTCTAAGGGGGGAACAATTTTTGACATAGCAACTTCTTCTTTCACCTCTAGCAAGTGATTGATGCAAGAATCGGACCTATCCAAAAGATTGTAACAATTTTCTTACCTCTCTGAGGTTGTAATGCAGTGATTTGGGTACTGGAAATGATAATGCAAGCTCTGTGAATGGTTTTTAGTCCTTTGTTTGTATTATTTGCTTCATTTCAGATCCTAAGTTATATCTTATCAGCCTGTGTATGTTTCATGTTGCAAATCTTTGGTTTGTGTCTATTTACTTGACAGAAATGTTTCACCACTCCTTTTTGGTGCATCACCACCTTTAGTTAGTTTCATATTTTTACACTCTCTATCCCTGTCTCCTTGCAAGTTTAGAGTAGGATTAGGATCTGAAACTTTGTAGTTTTACAAGCATATAGATGTAAATTAGAGGAGTTTGAGGAACCAACCTCTAATTTGGAGATTCCTCTCTCAGTTTCACAAGTCCCCACACTTGGAGAGAGGTTTCCATGTTGTGCAATCACACTGGATTCTTTAGTGATCAACCTAGAAGCTTGATCTGCATCCAGGGGTGCTGTGAGTCTACAACAACAGGAATTCTAAGAGAAAGATTACAAACTGCTTCCCTTTTCATAGCTTCCACATGTGGAAATTCATTGAAATCTTCATATTTGTAATTGCTCTCTATACACTATAAATAAAGGAAGAGCCTACGGAAAAAATCATCACAATTTATTAATCAACATTCTTGGGTTCCAGACTTTGTGCTGTAGCCCTTAATGTCATTTTTGTGAAAGCTGAGGAATTGAATAAAGACAGATTTTCAGAGAACTTTGTGTCCACGTTGCATTTGTTTCTTACTTCTGTGTGGATATTTAAATAAAATCTGTGTTATTTGAGATTTAGATTAGAAGTTTTTCTTTTCCTTTACTTCTGAATATTGTGAGATCTACTTGTTTATTTAATCTATATGTATGAGACCAACTCTATAAACTATTGGTCGAATTACATATGTTCCTTTCTTCTTTCCCAAATTTCATTATTTCTCCCTTCTACAAATACTTCATAAACAACTGCTTACTAGAGAATTACTTGGCTATGGTTCATGAGTTTTTTCATTAAAATAAAACCCCATAAATAATTATTAGGATTCATACCCACTAAATTGATAAACATCTTACATGGGAGCCTCACCGGTAAACGAGGGAGATTTATCTCATGATTGTCTAGGTTTTTAGTTGTGCAGAAAATCTAGCCAAAATTTAGTTTAAAAGAGCTAATATGCAATATAATACAAGAGGGACTGCAAAAAGTGGCTTGCATACATTGGACATCGCTCACAATGTCACAAGACAATCAGGGTCAAAGCGGCCATAAAAAAATAATGATCAAACATGATATAGGGCATATCTCACAAACAATGGAAAACGATAACAAACAAGATGTAATCGATAACCAATTGTATATAATCCTACAAGGAAAATGCTACACATGAAGCACCCGTTATCCTGTTAGAAAGATAAATATTATGTTAAAACATGTATAGATCAGCAAAAAGTAAAGTAATAGCAACAAGAAGTAGCAAATAATATAACAATAGAACTTGCGCGCATCAGGTAGGATAATATTAAAGGTAGATGCCAATAGGAGCCTCGACGGGACTTGTAAAGAATGGTGTTGAACATCATGCATCATGTAAGGATCTATAAAAGTCCTGCATTCACCTCAAGATACCATGTGAACACGTATGTTTGTATAGAAAAATATAATGACATACTAAGTATCCAACTAGAATAGGAAACAATGTGCAACATGTAACTAGTATAAAAAAGCAATAGTAAATACAACCAAGATGTGTAGATGCTATGTGAAAGCGATGGTTTGTTATGATATGCAAGATGTGCAAATGAGGAGGAGCCATGTTTCCCTCCAGTGGATGTGTGCGATGTGAGGTTCATTTAGGAATTGCGCCCTTAACAATCAAGTATGAATCGTAGAACAAGAGTGCGTCATCGAGTAACAGTGGTAAAGTATGTGTACCGGAGTTGTGGAAATTCTTGGAAAGGTAGACATGAAGCACGAAGCATGAGAGATAGAGAGAACATCACCATGATGTGACAAGTGAGGTTCATTGAGGAATTGTGCCTTCGACAGTTAAGTAAGAACTGTAGAACAAGAGTGCGTCATCAGGTAATGAAGGTAAAGTATGTGTACCCTAGTTTTGACAATGCTCAGAAAGGTAGACATGAAGCACAAAGCATGAGAGATAGAGAGAAATTCACTAGGATTTACTAATAGGGGGAGTGAAGTGCCCCCCATTGTATGCGGGGTGGGTAGTTAAGTAAATGTTAGTGTAAAATCACAGCACCCCTGGATGTTGATCAGATTTCTAGGTTGATCACTCTAGCATCTAGTGTGATTGCACAACATTGAAACCTTCCTCCAAGTGTGGGACTTGCAAGAATGAGAAAGGAATCTCCAAAGAAGGCTGGTTCCTTCTCCTAAACTACCTGGCACAAGCTATTCCAGTGCAGGCAAGCTAATCTAATCCTAATCTAACCATGCCAAGGAGACAGAGGGAGAGAAAAGGGAAAAACAGAGCCTACACTAAAACGGTGATACACCAGAGAAGGAGAACGTTAAACATCTATCAAAACTGCCATGGAATAAGGAGAGGTGAGTAATGGGAAGGATGGATAGATGCATCACAGGCCCAAGGATAGATTTCACACAGAAAATGTCCCAAAACTCCATGAACACAACTCCAAACCTACAATGAACATTCCAACATGCACAAATACTTGCAATGAAGAGAGGTAAGAAGAAAACAAGTGAAAAATGAGCAAGGATGGACAGATGCATCACAAAACACGTTTTTTGTTGCTTCAAAAGTTTGCACAGAACATAATTTCAATAGTAAAAGGCAAAAACGCCATTACAGAGCAAGGGAGGAGGTTCGAACTCCATTTTCAACCCTGGAGAAGAAAAGAAGGGAGGGAAGAGCCGAAAAGATGAACCACCTGTAATGAAATTTAAAAATGAGCCAAATCTAGTTTTTTACAATGCATGGGTCGAGCCTAGGAGAGAGAAAACATAGGAAAATGTGCAAACAGCCCAACCATTGACCAATACGCATTCTTCATTAAAATCAGTGGTTGAAACATCACTTCTGGATGCTGAGGAAGAATGTGACCCATGTGCATTAAGACTGGCTGGTGAAACGCCAGTTCTGGCCGTGCTGAAGAAGAATGCGACCCATGTGCATTAAAACTGGTTGTTGAAACGTCAGTTCTAGCCATTACCACGTGCCAGAGATGTTTCTTGATTTTATCTCTTCAAACTAAACCAAAATGCAAGATTAACCCTGGAAACATGTAGAGAATTTTTCCAGCTTTCCATTGATATAAAGAACGTGAAAATCCGAGCTCTGGATCGAAAGTTATGGTGATCTGAAGATTTAGGGCAAAAAACAGGCCAAAACGAATCGGAGGGACAATATTTGAAATTTTCCCTCGCTCTGCCACTTGGATGACACGTGTCGGGCGTTGATTGGATGAGAAATTCTCTCTCCTTCCCTTTCCACGGGTTTTCCTTTGAAAATTTTGACTTTTTATAACTATGGAAAATTTTCCATTTTTTCCCTGCGCCCCCGCCACTTGGGACACGTGGCGTGATCTGGTTCGTCGACAGGGGGTGGGGAGAACCTTTACCTTTAAGTTTTTCGGCCAAGACTTTTGCTAAATTTTCTAAGTCTTTTCCTGGCTCCGAACTTCCCCCGCCTTAGGACACGTGCTTGTGTCTATTAGCTTGGGCTGACCCTTCAAACCTTGCCCTTTGAAACTTTTTGGCCAAAAAACACTTAGCCAATTTCCATTGCGCTTTCCCTTGTGACACGTGTCACGCTGCGATTTGTCGGTGGCTCTTTTGGCTTTTCACGTCCTTCGCGTACTTTTGGCCCGGATGTCCCAAACTGTCGGGGATTAATTTCTCTGAACCACCTGATTCAGGCTTCCTTGTCCCTCTTTGCGGCGAAGACACGTGGCAAGATTTCATTCGCTCTCGGCTCTTTTGGCTTTTTACGTCCCGCGCGTACTTTTGGCCTGGATGTCCCAAATGAAAGTCCTCTGTTTCGGCCGAACCAGTCGGTTCGCGTCCTCCACGTACTTCTGTCCCAACTGTCCCAGACTGTCTGGGAAAAATATCTTCGGCTCGCCTGAAATGGACTGACTTTCAGCTTTTCGGCCGGTTCGCATCTTCCGCGTACTTTTGTCCCAACTGTCCCGAAACAAAGACTTAGAAATTTTTCTCCCTCTTTCGGCCGGTTCGCCTTCTCGTGTCCCGCATGTACTTTTGTCCCGACTGCTCCAACTGCTTTGCGGACTGCCTGGCGGCTTTTCGGCCGGTTCGCGCCCTGACGTCCCAACTGTCCCAGAGACCGCCTAGACTAGGACTTAGCTGATTTTCATGATTTTGGGCCTTGAATCAATCTACTTGCCCGAGACTGAAGAATTTAATGCATGTTATCAAAATTATCCTGGGGGGATGAATTTTGGATAACAATTTGGTGACTCAGCGGGGTCATCTCCCTACTAGATGAATGATCAGTAGCCTGAAGCAATCCATTAGGCATGGAGTCATGAGTAGTAGCCTGAAAGCTGATCTGAACTTTGAAAACTTCCCCTCTGAGCCACTTGGAAACCCACTGAAATGGATTGTGCAAGAGCAAAACCAGCACCACAAAAACTATGTACAGAACTGAAAATCATACATGCTCCAAATGGAACATGCAGAGTGTGCACAAACACTTCTTCTGCTGAAAGAAAACCTACCTACTCTACTCTAACTGGAAGCAAAGGCAAACTAAACAAACCCTGCAATTGGTTGTGAGAAATAGCTTCCTTTTCTCAAAAGTGGCAGCCATGTAATTGATTTGGCATTGAACATGGCTGATTGGATGGATGGAAAATCAACAAGAAGCTGGTCTTCCACCCAATCATCAAGGTATCAGCTGAAGGAAAACTCAATACCTCTTTTAGTTGCTCTGCATTTGGATTGAAGAGGTATGACAGCTGATCCTTGGTACTTTGTAGCTCACCCTCATGCTCAAAAGCAAGCATGACTAGTTGTGACTTCTCCTTTGGCTCCAATGAAGCCAAATACCTGATTGGGCAAGGTATGGTCCGTTTGATATACCCATAGCTCTGATTTTCAACTCCAAAAATGGAGTCTTCTTGTAGACCCTCTTGAATGGATGGTGTGGAAGCAATGGTGAAATTATTTTGTCCTTTCTCTTCCTCCAATGAAGAACATGAAAGATTAAAATCTTCCAATCTTGGTTCCAAAGAGCTTCTATAAAATGCAGGCTGCTGCAAATGAATCTTCTCCTTCGTGACAGTAGACTCAAGTGTTTGGAATGTGGATGATGAAAGAGAGAATGGTGGAAACTCAATCGGCTCTTCTCCATCAAAACAGTCCTCCAAATCTGATAGATAAATGACCTCATGGCTGTCCTGCTGCAAATGCTCCACTTCCTCCATGGTGTCTTCTTGTTCTATAACTTGACCACCATGGTTTCTTTCACCCTCCAACATTGAGTTTGAGAGATCAAACTCCTCTTCAATACTAGAACTTGAGAGAGGTGAAGTAGAAAGAAGAAATGAAGGTTCTCATGTAGCCTGCTTTGTGTTCAAAGCCCTTGGATCTGTAATTTTCTCCTCCACAACTAGAATGTGCTCCTTTTCTTTTGGATTTGGAGTAGCTTTTCCTTCCTCCGATGTTTGAAGACATTCTTGCTCTTGATTGAACTCTTCCTCCAGCATGAAGTTTGTCAAGTCAAACTCTTCAATCTGCTGCTCTAGAGGACAAGTTGGGACTGCAAGATCTTCTTCTTTTGCTGCAACAAAATTAGTCCTGACCACCATTTGTTCTCCAACTCCAACCTCTTCTAAAGGCTTAACCATCAAGGGGATCTTTGTCATCCCAAATTTAAGAGCCGAACTTACTAAAGCTCTTAATCATTTCTTTTTTTCTTGGCTCTTCCTCTTGCTGTCCTTGATGACTGATTTTTGCAATTTCTTCTTCCCCACATGGAATTGGGAATGCACGAGGAGGGATGGGTTGTAACTCAATTGATTTGGCAATTTTTTGTGGTGGTGGAGGAGGTGAAACCTCTTGTTTCTTTAGGGGAGAGCGTATTTCTTTTAGCTCTTGTGGAGGGGATGACTGTTTGGAAGGAAAAAGGAAAGAAGAATTGAGGTGTGGTGGAAGACTGAGAGGTGGAGACGTGAGATCAACATTTGGGACAGTAGATGGGGAATTTAGAATTTGCAATTCCAAATGAGATGGTGCTGCTTGAGTAATGGGAAGAGAAAAACCAGATGATAGTGTAGAACTTACCCATTGACAAGGTTGTTCAACACCAAGTGTATAGGCCTCTATTTTTGCTGTCCATTGTGCAAGTTGGGGCAACATCTTCATCATGAAGTCCAGCTTCTCCTGAGGGCTGAAGTGTCTTGGAAAAGGGCCTCCCCATGGACAAGGAGTGCTGCAACCAATTCTGAAAGCTCTCATTTGAGCTGTTGCTCTTGACTGCACCATCTTTACCTCCATCTTTTGGATTTTCTCCAACAGACCAGCATCTTGCATCTGATTGTCTTCATTATATGCATACTCTTGCTCTTGGAAAGTTCCATATCCAAACTGATTCTGGCATTGCTACTCATATGGGTATGCATGCTAATTTTGAATTTGTTCAAAATGCTGATTTGGAGGATTTAAAAAACATGTTGGAGGTGGGAAACATTACTGCTGTTGTAAATGTGAAATCCATGATGGAAATGAAGTCATGATTGCACAAGTTCATGGAATGGAAAAGAATGAAAGAGATGGAAAGAAATATGGATGGAAATGGATGGAAAATGGGTTTACAACTTCAGAAATGGGTTGCTGATCAGATGGAGTCGCCAGATGTGTTTGCAAGTGCCTCCAAAGGCTAAAATCTTCACAGGAACACACCAACCTGCAAAAGATGAAGTGGAAGACCTCTAAGGTCCCACCGGGCGTGCCAAAACTGTTGGTGCAGGTGCACGGTGGCTTAAACTTTGCTGTTAATAATGAGAAACCTCTGAAAGATGAAATAATCTAACCTCAGTGTCCCACCCGGCATGCCAAAACTGTTAGTGCAAAATCATAGCACCCTTGGATGTTGATCAGATTTCTAGGTTGATCACTCTAGCATCCAGTGTGATTGCACAACATTGAAACCTTCCTCCAAGTGTGGGACTTGCAAGAATGAGAACAGAATCTCCAGAGAAGGCTGGTTCCTACTCCTAAACTACCTGCCACAAGCTATTCTAGTGCAGGCAAGCTAATCTAATCCTAATCTAACCATGCCAAGGAGACAAAGAGAGAGAGAAAAGGGAAAAATAGAGCCTACACTAAAACGGTGATACATCAGAGAAGGAGAACGTTGAACATCTATCAAAACTACCATGGAACAAGGAGAGGTGAGCAATGGGAAGGATGGATAGATGCATCACAGGCCCAAGGATAGATTTCACACAGAAAATGTCCCAAAACTCCATGAACATAGCTCCAAACCTGTAATGAACATTCCAACGTGCACAAATACCTGCAATGAAGAGAGGGAAGAAGAAAACAAGTGAAAAACGAGCAAGGATGGACAGATGCATCACAAAACATGTTTTTTGTTGCTTCAGAAGTTTGCACAGAACATCATTTCAATAGTAAAAGGCAAAAATGCCATTACAGGGCAAGGGAGGAGGTTCGAACTCCATTTTCAACCCTGGAGAAGAAAAGAAGGGAGGGAAGAGCCGAAAAGATGAACCACCTGTAATGAAATTTAAAAATGAGCCAAATCTGGTTTTTTATAATGCATGGGTCGAGCCTAGGAGAGAGAAAACGTAGGAAAACGTGCAAGCAGCCCAACCATTGACCAATACACATTCTTCATTAAAATCGGTGGTTGAAACATGCAAGCAGCCCAACCATTGACCAATACGCATTCTTCATTAAAATTGGTGGTTGAAACATCACTTCTGGCCATGCTGAGGAAGAATGCGACCCATGTGCATTAAGATTGGTTGGTGAAACATCAGTTCTGGCCGTGCTGAAGAAGAATGTGACCCATGTGCATTAAAACTGGTTGTTGAAACGTCAGTTCTGGCCATTACCACATGCCAGAGACGTTTCTTGATTTTCTCTCTCCAAACTGAACCAAAATGTAAGATTGACCCTGGAAACGTGTAGATAATTTTGCCAGCTTTCCATTGATATAAAGAACATGAAAATCTGAGCTCTGGATCAAAAGTTATGGCGTTTGAAGATTTAGGGTAAAAAACAGGCCAAAACAAATCGGAGGGAAAATATTTGAAATTTTCCCACGCTCTGCCACTTGGATGACACGTGTCGGGCGCTGATTGGATGAGAAATTCTCTCTCCTTCCCTTTTCGTGGGTTTTCCTTTGAAAATTTTGACTTTTTATAACTATGGAAAATTTTCCATTTTTTTGCCGCGCCCCCGCCACTTGGGACACGTGGCGTGATCTGGTTCGTCGACAGGGGGCGGGGAGAACCTTTACCTTTAAGTTTTTCGGCCAAGACTTTTGCTAAATTTTCTAAGTCTTTTCCTGGCTCCGAACTTCCCCTGCCTTAGGACACGTGTCCTGTGTCTATTAGCTCGGGCCGACCCTTCAAACCTTGCCCTTTGAAACTTTTTGGCCAAAAAACACTTAGCCAATTTCGATTGCGCTTCCCCTTGTGACACGTGTCACGCTGCGATTCGTTGGCAGATCTTTCAGCTTTTCGCGTCCTTTGCGTACTTTTGGCCCGGATGTCCTAAACTGTCTAGGACAAATTTCTCCGAACCGCCCGATTCGGGCTTCCTTGTCCCTCTTTGCGGTGAAGACACGTGGAAATATTTCATTCGCTCTCGGCTCTTTTGGCTTTTCGCGTCCCGCGCGTACTTTTGGCCCGGATGTCCCAAACGAAAGTCCTCTTCCGCGTACTTTTGTCCCAACTGTCCCGGAACAAAGACTTAGACATTTTTCTCCCTCTTTCGGCCGGTTCACCTTCTCGCGTCCCATGTGTACTTTTGTCCTGGCTGCTCCAACTGCTTTGCGGACTGCCTAGCGGATTTTTGGCCAGTTCGCGCCCCGACCTCCCAACTATCCCAGAGACCGCCTGGACTAGGACTTAGCCGATTTTCATGATTTTTGGCCTTACATCAATCTACTTGCCCGGGACTAAAGAATTTAATGCATGTTATCAAAATTACCCTGGGGGGATGAATTTTGGATAACAGTAAACTCGCCAAGGAGGTTGTCAATGTCAGTGTCATAACCGATAGGATTTGGGTTTGAGACATGTTATGTGATAGTGTCAGGTTGATCATAGAAAGAGCATGTGTGGTGTAAATTATAAATGCACATATCATATTCTTCATCAATAAAAGGGAATTACAAAAAATCATGTACGTACCAGCGAGTTAGGTTTGTGGCATAACCAAGGAAGGAATCATTGCAAATAGAGACGCAACCAAAAGGCATATGAAAGGTATTAGTAGTATGGTTGAGGTCGAGGGTACCACCAATATAATCAATCCAAGATTTCTTGAGAGTGAGTGAAGAGGAATTGTGTGTACGTGTAAGGAGGACCAATAACTGCAAGACACAAAGGGTATAAGAAACAATGATGAATACATATCCATGATACAGGTGGGGAGAATGAGGAGGGAATTAGATCAACAAGTGTGAATACTAATTATGCTAAGAATTCATGTGTCCATATAATGTCAGGGAAAGTGGGGTCGAATGGAATATAAGGCCAATAAGAGTCATGTATGAGTAAGGTGCATGTGAATGGATTGAGTTATGAACTAGAGGTGACTTGGGAATATGGAGGAGGTGGCATGAGGTCTAGTGTATGCACAGTTTCCTGAAAAGGGATCATGTTTGTAGTAGAAGAAGGAGGTTGCTTGAATTGATACTCACCCGAGCCAATAGTCTATGCATATTAAAGAATCTAAGATAATTAAATGAAACTAACACCAATTAGTTCCAATAACAAAGCTAATCAAATATAAACATCAATGATAAAGCTTAAAGGAAATATCTAATCTAATGCATCAACATGAATAAAACATCTAATGCTAAGCCATCCCTTGAAATTGGATGTGCTTTGTAATGTATGATTGCTAATTAACATGAACCCATTTAGATCATAATAAATCAATTTGTATGTTGTCTCCAAGTGAGGAAAGAATCTCACCAGAATGGCTTAATGGCCATATTTGGATCTTCCTTTACTACTCAATTATGAGAAGAATGGATGTAAAGGTGAAGGAGCTATTCAACAATGGAGAATGCCCTTATCATATGCAAAAGTGTGGTGACAAAGATGTAAAGGTGTAAGGTGTGAAGGAAGGAGGTAGGTTCTTTATATAGCTTTCCAAATTGGGAGAAGCTAGAAACCTAATGAATGTGGGATAAAAAATAAAGTAGAATTAGAAGAGGTAAACATGGTTAGAAAGAATTGATTAGAATTAATAACTCATTGGAGTTGGAGATGATTTAATTAATCAACTAGGATTAACTAATAGGATATGATAAGATTAGAAATATATTTAGAGGGGATTTAAAGGAAAATAGGCACGATTTAGATGATTTAAGAGGGGGATTTAATTAATAAGAAGGTTTATTAATTAAATACAAGGTTATAAAGGATTAATTAACTAATAATAATTAGTTAATTGATTATAGGAAGATTATAACTAACGAAGTGTCGTTAATTGACATCCAGAATGAGGGAAAGACTTGTTAATTAATGAAGTGTTGTTAATTGACCAAAATGGATGGAAACATTAGTTGATTAGTGGGAAATCACTAATTATAATGGAAATGACAGGAAATAGGATAATAAGTGCAATTTTAGTATTAAAACTGTGTAGGTGGATTTTAGGTGTCTAAATTTTCCCCTCTTTGGGGTGGTGTAATGAAAATGACACCATTTCAAAGATAGTAAATAATTAAATTTTGAAGGAGTGGAAGAAAAATAAGTAGAATGAAGGATGCCCCTTTGAGTTTCGATGGGGTGATGGAAGAGGTCGATCGATGCAAAAAAATAAAAAGGGAAATAAGAAGAGTTGACACGAGCCTAATACGTGAGTGTGCAATGTGAGTGAGTGGGAAAGAAAATTTGATGTTTCAATGGATAGAAGAAACAAAGGGGGGAGGGGGGATAAATATAATTCCTATTTCCCCAGGTGGTGTTGAAGAAAACTTGTGATAGAAGAAAATGGTGTTAAAGAAAAGTGGAAATGAAGAAAATTCACATACGAAGACAATAAACATATTAGCTAGGTTAGAAACAACTTTTTTCTCGTCATTTTGCTATATGATCTATGTCATCGATTCTTTATTGAATATGAACATGTAAGGAATGACTCAAAGCAACATACATAACATAATATTATATGAGAAATTAAACAAGTAGACCAAAAAAGAAACAAGAACAAACAAACGTACTCAAACAAACAACGTTCAAGACAGTTGCACCAATGTTTTTGTTATCTAACCGTAGTTCCCAAATGTTTTAGTTAACAAAAAAGGTTAAATTGACACCCCAAACAAGGATACATGCAAGGTGAATAAACAGAGGACACAAGGGTCCTATGAAAAAGCATTCGTGACCTATGAAACTGCCCCAAACAACTTGATGTGCAAGGAAGGGCAAACATAGTAGGTAAATCATCTTTATTAATGGAGGTAGATTAACATGATCTGTAAGTCATGCGCGAGAACAAGAGAGGAAAAAAGAAAGTTGTTTTGTAGGACAAATTTCAATGTTCGAGGACGTTGTGTCCTATAAATGATTCAGATGCGTAAATGTTGTGTTTACCAATTTTTGGATTTTTGAAAATTTGACCAATGTTTTGGATTTTACCAATTTTTTTGATTTTTACCAATTTTGTGGATTTTTAATGATTTTTGATGATGTTTTGAATTTTGGAAATTTTGGGAAGAAAATTATATAGAAGAATGATGGTATATGTGGTACATTGACAAAAATCGTCGGGAAGCAAAAATATGCCCCAAGGGAAAGAAAAGGTTGCCAGGAAGCAAAAACATGCCTCAGCGAGGCAAAAAACATTAGTAAAATGATCATTTAATAAAAATAATAATCGCGAAGGAATGCCAACACGTGATGAGAAGAATATCAAGGAACAAATTAGTTATCTGGCCCCTGGGGGGCGAGAAAATGAAGAATTAGGGCTTGGAGGGTATAAATAACAGGGTGGGAGGGGTAAAATCCATCGCGACCCATTATTTGCTATTATATTCTACTACTTTTTGAGAGAGATTTACTCTGACGTTTGAGAGAGATGGTGTGAATCCAGAACCGTAGACATCAGGCTGACCAAGTTCAAGAGGGTCCCAACAGATGATATCCCACTAAGCAACACAAAAATTTAAATTTTTTTGTGGATTTATTGCTTGTTTTAGCTATGGAAAGTAGGCAGATTAACACTAGTGCAGGGATTTAAGCGCGCTACTGTGGATTTTCACAAGTTAGCGTGAAGGGTCACACACTAGCGTTAAAACAATAACATGAGTGTTACACTGTTAATGAAGTAGGGTAGGGCACATACTAGCATTAAAATGGAAACATGTGCGTTAAAATGGAAGCATGTGTGTTAAAATGGGCATGCTAGCGTGGCATGTGCTAACATCGAAATGAGAGCATGAGTGTTAAAAGGTATGTGCTATCGTTGAATGCGCTAGTGTATATAGACATGAAATAGTGTCAAAAAGAATGCGCTAACATCAAAAGGAATGCATCAGTGCAGAGTCCGACCTTTGAGAAGGCCTTAGAATAATTTAGGAGATGTTTAGAAGTGATTACAAGAACTAAGGAGTGATTAGAAGTGATTATAACACCTTAAAAAGATGTTATTAGAAGAAATGATGTTAATTATTTACATTTTTGGTGATGTTACATGCGAGATTATGTAATTTGGATGTGCGGAAATGTCATGGATGCCTACGAGCATATGAGTAGACATTCTCCCATCGCGAGCGAGGGTTGATTTCCATTATGGAGGTGACATGGTTATCTTATATTGCAAAATTATCACACATTATGCTAGACCATAGGCTCCTGATTGCCTTAGCAGAGAGGTTGCATAGTGGGAACAAAGCATTCACACTTCCTATTGGCGAGATTCCGATGACCCTAGAGGACGTATATTAGATCCTCAAAGTACCCATATAGGGTAGTTTGGTTACATACGATGGGCACCGTGGTCGAGTTTTAGAGCACATATGGGATCTATTTCAGCTAGAGGATATTCCTTGATAGAGCATGGACATGTACTTGTACAGGTGTTTTGAGGACCCGAGAATTACACGCATACCAGTTTATTCGATGGCTCTTGTCAATGACTACCTACTTCCTGACAAGATGGGTACACATTTTTGACTCGGTTTGATAGGAGTAGTGCACATAATGATGGATGGGGAGGTATTTCCCTGGGGTCAATGCATACTAGCCCATTTGTATAGGGATCTATATTTAATTTAATACAAAAATATGAGGATATTGAGTCTTGCGACGATGTTAAAGATTTGGTTATGGGATCACATTGCTATTGGACGCCCTCTTGGAGTGCTGCGAGTTAGAGCAATAGATGAGCCATCTTGCATGGGATGTTAGATCTCATTTGGGAGATACAACTTATTATATACGAGTATTTGACGATTTATAGATTTGGATGGTGACCTGACTGCCATAGCGTTTATATAAGTGGCGTGGGGATGCGGTTGAGCTAAGTATTTCCGAGGTCACGTACTTTCTAATTGGTATCTGCCGATACATTTTAGAGTGGTACTGAGTAGATCGATTATAATGGTAGTTGGGCCTCATCCAGGGTATCTTAGGGGATGAATGATGGTACACAAGCCTAAAGCATGAGACTTTTGATTTTAGGCCCTGCATTAAACCGGGGATAATATTAAATAGTTATAAGGGTGCATCCCACAGTTGTGGGATAGGCGATCACATATAGTGGATACAGGTAGCACTGCATATTATGGACCTTGGTATGTAACAATAGTGCCTCTACATATCAGGATCCCATAGGCCGCCATAGCTGCAACAAAAACAAGACTTCAGGGTTAGGATTTGCGAGATAGGGGCTAATTAGGGAAACCAGAGGCTAAGGTCAAGTTACAAGTAGCGTAGGGGTAGATACAGGGATAGGGACCGACACAACCATAGGGGTTGACACAATTGGGTCAACGGGTACAACCTCCACCACAACAGCCTACACAAAAGTAGTGTTAGGTTGTGGAGCTAAATAGCTTCACTGGAGCATGCATTACAAAGTGACTCGGTTAGACAATAATTGACATCGGTCATGAAGGGACCAAAATTAGTCACCTATAACCGACATCATTAAGGAAAGTAGGAACCTTCATTGGTTAGGGATAACCGACATCAATTACCTGTGCATGAGTGTTTTATTTAACTCACGGGAATTAGATCTATAGTTAGTATTAAAGCAGGATCTATTGATTGTAATTTCATGACTAAGTGCCCTAAGTTTGTATATCCCTATATAAGCATGAAATATAGGGTTAGAACTTGAATTAAGAGAAGGATTGAATTAGATCATTGATTCTCCAAGATTGAGAGGATGAATAAAAAGAGAAAGAAAGAGCAGGTTACATGAAGACAGAGCTTCCATGGAGAGGAGCTGAACAAAAGGAAATAACATGTACATCTAAATTGTGAGAAGAGGGTAACATCTTCTACTGTATTTCCTTTGTATAATTATTATCTCATTGTAATGGCTTGCATAGTATGCAAAGCACATAGAGTTTCTTTATGTAGATCCACATGCTAGTGAGATCTTGTATTATAGATATATGTAGATGTAGTCTTGTATTCATAGATCCATGAGATCATGTTGTATTATTGATCCATGTAGATCTATATATTGTAGAGGAGGTTTTCTTCATGTTGGCACACGTTATGCAGTGATGGAGAGAAAAAATTACTTCTTGGTGCATAGTTATACTTGCACATATGATAGACCCATGCGAGAGGTCTTGTTGCAGATCCATAGAGAAATTGGTTGTAGTTCAAAGATGCAGTAGTTCTTGGTTATATGAGATCTGCTGGGTGTTTGGAGGCACGATTATAGTGTAGTTATTTAGATCCATTTGGAGATCTGGAGGAGAGGAGATACTCTTTGAGAGATACATTGTACTCTTTTATTGAGGAGTATGCTTGTACTCTTGTTGTATTATATATGTGATCTCTATCTTTTGTGGGTGTAGCCCATATTGAGTGAACCACGACACATGTTGTGTTATGTGTGTGTACTTTGTTTTCATTAGGATTATTCTAGTTTATACTTCCATTGCTGTAGATTTTGGGGAATTTTTTAGATCATGTGTGCATGATTTTGTTTGTTATTAAATTAGAGCACTTTTATGTAGTCTCGAATTCCCAATAACTGGTATCCGAGCATGGTTATTTCAGAGCAAGGTTTTGCTTCAATATATTGTTAGTGTTTTATTGACATGTGTATGAGAATAGGGTTTGTTTTTCATGATGAGAAGATCACAGGAAGAGATCTAATATCAAGTGGGAGCTGGAAGAGTAAGGTTACTGGAAGTTATAGTGACCAACGTCGGTTAAGTGGTAATCGACATCGGTAGGGTGACCGTGGTTGGTTACATGACAACCTAGTTTTAAATAGAAAATAAAAAATTTGAAGAATTAAGGAGATGCATGGAACGTGTCTTGTTTGTTGAGGTGTCCTTGGTTCTTGGAGGCACAAGCATGTTGGTCAGATTATGGATCTGGGTTATAGAGGTATGGTTTTGTTACCTTGGTATTGTAGTACTTGTATATTTTGGATGCAAATGCATGTTTGGGATTGCAGATCTAGATATGAGAATGAGATAAAGGAGAAGTTATGCATATTTTGGTGCAGTTAGATGCATGTGATTCGTTAGAGAAGATAAATATAGTAACATAGAATGAAGACGAGGTTTCCATCAAATACTCATGTTCTTTAGCTAAAGATGTGGTTGAGTATCTTAGTACTGGTAAGGTGATGTATTTCATCTTGGTGTAGTTTTATTGCATGTATTATTGTTATAAGTGTTTGTGCAAGATTTGGGTGCTTATTGAGATGACTGGCTTAGCACAGCTACTGGATTTGGTCAGAGAGGGCACCTGGTTTGGTGACCTATGCCAATTTTTGGCGTTGTGTTAGTTTCAGCAGCACTGACATCGGTCATAGAGGGCAACTAGTATTGGTTAGCGAACCATGGTCGGTCTCTGTGACAACGAGTTTGCATAGGGTTTCTTACAGTAGAAGAGGGCATAGTTGGTCCAGTGTCCTGTTTTGGAGGATTAGGTTTTTGGCACATTGTGTATAGGCAGAAGCAATGCATATCACTTCCTTGTTTGGATCAGAAAGAGGATAGAGTTGGCTCAATTATTCCATGAGACTTTGAGTTAGATATCTCTATATGATTCACGCTTTATTTATTTCGATCGGAGAAATTGATATTATGATTGGATAGTGTGCACAAATTTACACCATGTTTTTGGTGATTTTTTGACTTTTATTTCCCAGTTGTGTGGAATCTTGAGGACAAGGATATCTAGTCTAAGGATGAGATCCTCAATGAAAAGTCATGATTAGACACAATTGCAAGTAACGAAATATGTTGAGTACATAGGATGGAAAGAAGGCGATTCACCTACTTCACAAGAAGTACAAACTTATGTGATGTAGAATTATTCTTTGATAAGAAGGGAATCAATTTATATTTTCTTTCATCTGGTTTTATTTCTCATTGACGTATAGAGCTTTTGAGCTTGGTTATTAGAATTAGTGTAGGGGATTTTAGGTGAAGTGGGATCTAGTCATGGTTGATGCAATTACAGGTTAGATACAATTACACATGTAGAGTGAGATGAGGGTGTTACTATTAAGAGTGACATGAGGCACAAGTTGTTTTTGAGGACATTCATAGTCTTGTAGGTATTTTGAGTTTATCACATGGTGATGTCACTTCTTGTTTTATTTTTTGGTGTCTGGATATCCCTATGGGATTACATTTGATGGTTAGATTCAGCTGTGTGAAGATGATAGAGAAATGTTTCAAAGTTTTAAGGTTTTAATGAAGGAAACTTTACTGTTATAGATACTAATGTTAGTTAGAAGCTAACCATGGTCCTTCATCTGGTAACCATGGTCAGTTTGGTCATAGGTTTGAAAACAATATTTATTTACCATTTTTATATCGTGCCCTTATTTTGCTTTCATCTTGGATGGTTTGTACATAATGTTGATGACATGTTTTCTGGTATTTGCACTATTTAGTAGTAGCATAGTTGTTGTTATTAACATTGATGAGCACATGATTCATATATGGATTTGGAATTATTTAGTGAGAGACTTGGAGCTTCTGGAGAGCTTGATGATATGGATGGATGTATATGTGAGTTTATACATGTGGATAGATTCAATTTTGTGAGTCTATGATGATGTAAATATTTGATTTGCACATGGTTTCCTATGAGAACAATTTAGATGCCTTTAGCATGAGTAGGGGATGTTTGTATTTCCTCTTGATTACTATGCTATTCCATGGGAGATGTTATCTACAGATGATTGTCTTGGACATGCTAGTTTTTTATACATGGTTGGATTTGTAGACTGCATTGTTTGGATTTCTTTGAGTTATGCAGGTGTTTGTGGATTTATCACCCACTTTTTCATGTAGAACTCATTCAAGGTTGTTTTTACCTGGGATCATGTTTTGCTTTCACATATTCTAGTTTGACTTGTCTTTGGATAGTTGCATTGGTGGTTGAATGGAGACATCGATAGATGGATGGAGAACATGGTTGGTTTTATAGGTAAGGATATGGTTACAGTTGAAGCTCAATACTTCATTTTTGAGTGGGATCTCTTGCAGGTGTGTTAGTCATGATGGCTTGGTTGCATGAGAGGCTTGGTGTTATGATTTAGTGGGATATTGATTTATGGATAGCTCGGTTATCACGGATCAGTAGTAGCTTTGTGCAGGTGTATGGTAAGTCACGGGTTTGTTATCTTCATTTTAGAAGATGATTTGATCTTCCTGGTTTATTTTTTTGAGAGAATTGTTGAAGGAAATAATAGATGTTCTTCATGGTGTGTAGAGGACGGTGATGTATAGGTACAAGTATAGAGGTTCATCAATTTATCTCCAAGTGGGAGATTGTTAGGTTGTGGAGCTAAATAGCTTCACTAGAGCATGCATTACAAAGTGACTCGGTCAGACAGTAACTGACATAGGTCATGAAGGGACCAAAATCAATCACCTATGACTGACACTAATTAGGAAAGTAGGAACCGTCATCAGTTAGGGATAACCAACATCGGTTACCTGTGCATGAGTGTTTTATTTAACTCATGGGAATTAGATCAATAATTAGTATTAAAGAAAAATATATTGATTTTAATTGCATGGCTAAGTTCCCTAAGTTTGTATATGCCTATTAAACATGAAATATGGGTTTAGAAGGTGAATTAAGAGAAGGATTGAATTAGATCCTTGATTCTCCTAGATTGAGAGGATGAAGAAGAAGAGAAAGAAAGAACAGGTTACATGAAGATAGAGCTTCCATGGAGAGGATCTAGACAAAAGGAAATAAAATGTACATCTGAATGGTGAGAAGAGGGTAACATATTCTACTATATTTCCTTTGTATAGTTATTATCTCATTGTAATGGCTTGCATAGTATGCAAAGCACATAGAGTTTCTTCTTGTATATCCACATGTTGGTGAGATCTTGTATTATAGATCTATGTAGATTTAGTCTTGTATTCATAGATCCATGAAATCATGTTGTATTGTTGATCCATGTAGATCTAGATATTCTTGAGGAGGTTTTCTTCATGTTTACACAAGTTATGCAGTGATGGAGAGACAAATTCACTTTTTGGTGTAGAGTTATAGTTACACATATCATAGACCCATGCGAGAGGTCTTGTCACAGATCCATAGAGAACTTGGTAGCAGTTCAAAGATGCAGTAGTTCTTGGTTATGTGAGATTTTCTAGTGGTGTTTGGAGGCATGGTTGTAGTACACTTATGTAGATCCATTTGGAGATCTGGAGGAGAGGAGATACTCTTTGAGAGATACATTGTACTCTTTTATTGAGGAGTATGTTTGTACTCTTGTTGTATTATATATGGCATGGTTGTAGTACACTTATGTAGATCCGAAAATCTGTCGCGTGGACAGATCTATGGATAGACGAGCCAACAGTGTGCAGGGCTTAGCCCCTCTTTGAGACAGCAAAGCGAAACTGGTTTATTGCTACTTCTACTGGCAGGAACCTATGCAAGTCTCACAGATTCTGCCTTCGGGGGTTGGGATCTCATCCCAGTAGAGTGTTCTAGGCTGCGAAGAGAAAGGAATGAAAGAGGGAAAAGAGAAAGATCAGATCCGAAGGAAGAAAAGAAATGAATTCCAAAGCAGAAGGGTCAGAAGATCTATGCTTTTAGTTTGGTAGTAAACAGAGCCAAACCTACTTGCATAAATAAACAAAGCAATACTGGTAAACAAATGACGGAAAAGTAGATATGAATTCAACAGATTAAACACATACAGATCTAACGTAAGAAAGATCTAATGCATAACACAGCTATTGAGCACAAAGTCTGAATAATTGTATTACTGTTCTTTTCTGTTACAAGAAAGCTCAAAGTCTTTCTCTCTTCACTTCTATTTCTATCTGAAAAATGTTCACTCTCGAATACCACAAGTATCCTTGTATTTATAGAAGATGAGAGAGAGAGAGAAGACAAAAAGGAGCCAACCACTTATCTACAAGATATTTACAAAATATCTAAAGTCATGTTGACTTTTACATTTTTGAGTGGATGACATCATCCCATGATGCAACATGGATGATGTCATCGTTGGCACCAACATACTTGAGATATTGCGAAAAGAAAGTCGGAGAATAGCGAGAGGAAGAAGAAGAAGAGGAAGAAGAAGAAGCTAGTCATCATCATCGTCCTGCGGCCGAAAAGGGGTCGCCTGCTTCTGATGCTGCTCAGGAGATGAGATGTGGAACTGAGCGCGGTATTCCAAGAACTTGTTGATCATTGACCCGAACTGATCCTGTGATGGATCCTTGTGCCGATCACTGATTACTTCGCAAGTTTCCCGCTCTTCTACAAGCTTTTCGGGAAGTTTGGAATAATCTTTCACCGCCTCAATCAGGAAACCGATGAAGTCCCTGCAAGCCAGCAGGTTATTGATGGATTCGGTATCAAACGTGACTTCCGGCCCTGTTCCTTGAGAAGCTAACTCCTTGAAAACCCGGATAGTATCATCAGCCGTTCTTAAGGTGAGGGAAGGAGTGAGCAACCCTGGATTCATGGATAAAACAATTTTCTCCATTCGATACATCGCATCCAGGGCCTCTTCCTTCACCTTATCTATTTTTTCTAACACAAACTCGAGCTGATCTATCCGATAGTCCAAAGTGGACATAGTCTTGTTGAGGGTCCTTGGGTGACCGAATACTCCGAATTTGACCAAATCTTCGACTGAACAGTCGAACATCTGTTGGAAGGCCTCGTGTTGGAGTCTAGCGTTTTCTAACTCTTCTGATATCGGGACTGCTAATGCTTGGAGCTCCTTATTCACCTTTTCAATGTTCAGAGATAAGTTGATATATTCGGCGATTACCTTTTCGCTATCTTTGAGAATCTGGCTTCTCCAAGCAGAAACAGCCATGCCCTGCTCACCGATCTTTGAATATTCATTGATCTTGTCCTGACTGAGCAGCTCAGGAGTCTCGGCGGCAGTTGTGGGAGGTGCACTTCCCATCTTCTGTAAGGCCTGAAGCAGGTATTTATTCTGTTCTTTCAGCAGCCTTTTCTCTTCTTTAGCTTCTTGAAGCTTTTCACAAAGTGCATCAATCGCGGAACGAGCTTCCCCCTGGAGACTTTCAGAGGACGTCCCCATCGTGACTTGGGTCACTGTGAAATCTGCTGGAGACAGATCTTCTTTCTCTTTGGTGGGATCGGGGTAAGCTATTTCCAGGACTCTCTCACCTGCAGCGCTCTTTGAGAAGCGTGTAACCGGCTTGTGCTTCTTTGCTCCTTTAGCCGGAATAATTGAAAAGTCCATCGGAGCGATGGGGACTTTCCTCTTTGGCTGGCTCAGCTGCTGAGAGATCCAAGCTGGTCCTATTGAAGAAGGACCAGAGACAGAGGGGGAGGCAGCAACGGTAGAAGAGGGGAAGAACGTGGAGACACGCGGCGGTGGCATTGAAAGAATAGCCGAGGAAGTGTCCACGGGAGGAAGGGAAACCGGGGCTGCAGAAGACAAAGGAAGGGAAGGGAGCCCGGAAAGGAGAGAAGAAATGGAAGGAGACAAATCAGCAAGAGAGGAGAAGATGGATGAAGAGGCAGGGGAAAGGGTAGAAGAAGGGGGAGAGGACACAACCAAAGGAGTGGTTGCTGACACCTGAGGAAGGGGAGGAAGAGAAGAAGAAGGGACAGAAGGAACCTCCGTAGTTGTAGCAACGCCGACATCCTGAGTGGATGGGCCTTCGGGAACATCCTCCATGAACTCCTCTTCCAAAGTTATGACTTGTTCAGGCTCCGAGGGAAGAGGACCTTCAGGGGCTTCCTCCTGACTGGTGCTTGAT
Organism: Taxus chinensis; assembly: GCA_019776745.2. Taxonomy (NCBI): domain Eukaryota; kingdom Viridiplantae; phylum Streptophyta; class Pinopsida; order Cupressales; family Taxaceae; genus Taxus; species Taxus chinensis. The sequence goes on along the minus strand of CM034147.1, from coordinate 574,048,185 downwards.
TCACCTATTGCACCCTTGCCTTTTAGCTGCTTCTTTGATCTTGGAGGCGCATTACCCAATGGAGAAGTTATAAAATCTACGCCGAGGTAGATCAATCCATTCATACGGCACCAGAGCTCCGTTCTCCGCATGGTTTCTTTGACCCTCTCCTCAATTGTCTGAGGAGCCTTGCTTCTATCAATGGCCGGGAAGGGCCAATTGTCTCCATCTGTGTTATTATACACCTTGTCTACTTCATCTTCCGAAGTTTGGAAGCCTTTGGGGACGATGGCCACTCCATAATGAATAATTTCTGCCAATGCTAAGCGGGAGTGATCCAATCTCCTGAGTGCCACCTCATGGATGACGTCAATGTAAATGTCCTCAATTTGAGGGACATGGATAGGATCAAGCTTAGCCCTTGGCAAGCAGCCTCTTGGGTCGAATGTAGGCCTTGCCGGGAAATCATGCTTTAGATTGAGCAATTCTAGCTCGGCAAACATCTCCTTCGCCTTGTGATAGCTGGAACAAGTGTATCGGCCTACTGTGAGGGGGAAAGGAGTTCCACCCTTCTTTCTCTTCTGGCACTTCTCATGATATGTGACCAGCTGCCTTGACAATTCCAATAGAACCAGCTTTGGTCCAGCATACCTTGGCAACCTAGTGGGCTCGCCCAAGAAGTTAACCGCCCTCAGATAGGTGAATGTGGGAAATTGGGTGAACAAGGCCCCCCACTTTTCCACAGCAGAAACAGTATTCTTAATTGTGCGGCCATGAGTCAACTTTGGTCGCAGCATGCATATAATATGGTAGAAGAAAGCATCATTGATTTTTGAAAAGTGTTGGATGCTATTCTCCAGCTTCAGCTCTGGGTAGTATTCATATATCTTGGCCTGAGGCCAAGTTCCACTTCGGTGCAGCCCTGGATAGTCCCTTTCAGACGCTGCAGCATACACTACATAGGAGTTCATATGAAACACTCCTGTTGTGGCAAACTGTTGTAGCTGCTCAGAAATGGCGCTGCTTATTATTTCCAGGTAGAATCATATAAAATTTCACCCCAAAATTCATCCGGTAGCTCAAGATATCACCTTCGCAAGTTGGCCCCTGAGGGTTGGATGACATGGGGGTTGGTAAGATTGGGCAACCACCATTATGAACTCATTATTAATAGCGCTGACTGGAATCCCACCGGCGAAATGTAGAGCACTACCCATCAATTTATCCATCCAGGGGCTTCTTGATACTTTCTGAGTTCTCACCCAGAATTCGTCCATGTCAATGTGGCCCAGTTCAGAATCTCTGACATCCATATTGCATTCCGCCTGAGATTCGGGCATTCTAACCCTTTGGTACTTATACTTCATTTCTTCCTCTGTTAGCTTAGCTTTTCCTCTTGGTTTGGCGGGTCTCTTGCTTGAGGTAGACATGTGTTCTTCAAGGCTTATCTGATGATCTGCACGTAGGAGGAGTGAAACCCAATCCAAGAAGCTTGAATTAGTCATTTGATTTTCAATGGGAACGCTAGCAGAAGAAAGAGTTAGAATTTTTAAGGCTCGGGGTGCAGGGCGCATGGAAAATGTATATAACAGGCTGAATAGACAAGGCGCACAGGAAATGCATGTTACATTGAGGTTTGGTGCGCCCTTTGGCGCATGGGCAGATTGTGCGACATGGAAAAAAGGCGCGCCAAAGGTATATGGCGCGGCGCATGGGGGAGCGACACAACATCATGTACTTGCAACGGAAGGTGCGCCCGCGCCTTGGAGGCTTTACGCTTGCGCAGATATCTCTCGCTTTGCATGGAAGCTGGGCGCGCCCTTTAGCGCATAGAAGAGGGATGCAACAGGGGTAAAAGATGCGCCAAAGGGATATAAGAAGGCGCGGGTTTTGAGCGCGTTACAGGCCGAAAGGGTGCGCTTAGGGGCGCATGATTCTTGACTGCAGCAGGATGGCAGGGTGCGCCATGGGGCGCGTGATTTAGATTGTTTACAAGGCGCGCCGGTGCGCCTTGTGAAATAAGTTCTCAAACCTCTTTCCCTCTTTCTCTTCCTCTTCAAAATTTACTTGGACAAGTAAGGTTTTACAAAAACTTGTAAACAGACCAAGTCAGCTATAAAACGACCCCTTTTCCAGCAAATCCGGAAAAAGGGAGGGAGAGGAAGAATAACAGAAGATAATGAACAGGACAGCACGGGGGGGGAAAAAAAGCTCAAACACATCGAACCACGATGAAAACCGGCCAGCAAGCTGGCACACACACCAAAACTGGACAAAAACAAACCCAAGGAACTGAAAACGTAAAACAGGGAAGGGGAAGAACCTCTTACCTTAAAAATATAGCGAAAGTTCCTGAGCGGGTCCACAATACGATGAAAGTGACAGAGCAGGGGCTGACACACCCAGAGCAATCACGTGCTTTGAAAAAAGAACAATGAAATGACATGGCGCGCACTATTATATATAACAAAACTTTGTCATAAATGCGCCACCCACTTTTGAAAAGGCGCGCGAAAACGACTGTCGACAGAGGAAAGCATGCGCCCTTTGGCGCATGGAAGTAACTGACAACAGGAGAATGGGTGCGACTTTGGCGCATCAAACGAGTTGTCGACATGAATTATTGTGCGCCCTTAGGCGCACCAAAACGTGGTGTAACAAGGAAAAAACATGCGCCCTAGGCGCATGGAAAAGAGGCGCGACAAATGATATGTCAACATCGAGGCGCATGCGCCTCGGCGCACGCAAATAAGGCTTAACATGCTTTGGCGCACCAAAAGACGTGTTGACATGGGAAACCATGCGCCAAAGGCTTTTTGAAGGGGCGCACCAAAATGTGGTGTTACAGTGAAAATCCATGCGCCCAGCCAAAAAGGCTCAAAAAGACTAAGTTCGAAAGCTAGATTTCCTGAGAAGGAATTTTAAATCGTTTCGAACGCGAGGGATCCCTATCGAGGGATCAAGACAAAAATTCTCGGTATGGTTATCAGTAAAATTGCCCTTGTCAATTTTACGGGATAACAAGTTTATACTTACACTATTGTGTATTTTGGGGAATTGTTTAGATCACATGTGCTTGATTTTATTTGTTATTAAATCATAACACTATTCCGCAGTCCTGAATTCCCAACAAGTAGGCTCCCACACAACAACTGCAATGCAGGATCCACAGGTGCCACCACAGATAGCACTAGTACGATAGGTATCACAACAAAAGGTAAAAATACATGTATTATTGTAGTTGGTTCAACAAGATGTGTTATCATAAATTTTTACCCCTGTAAATTTGGATAACCTATCAAAAATTTGAAGTGCAGACATGCGATGTTTTGATGGCCATAAAATTTCAGTCCTGGGTATCAGAAGAGAAGCGTGGTTTAGGATGGATTGTCCAAGTCAATGTTGAGGTAGATAAGTCTAATAAAGTACATATGGAAGTCATTTTACATGCCCTACATGGTGGAAAATATGGAACATCTTGAAACATCATGCACTTCTCAAGGCAACTCATTCTTTTGGCATACAACTAGAAATCCAGAGAAAGAAGGGGCCATCTAGAGGTGTTTAAATAAAAATTGTATATTGATATGATCACTATTGGATTCAATGGGTTGTTTCCAGGTAGAATCATATAAAATTTCACCCCAAAATTCATCCGGTAGCTCAAGATATCACCTTCGCAAGTTGGCCCCATTTACATATGTATTAGATGTATATATATTTATTTTACAGGATCCATATCTATTGTGCTCCACAAAAATGGGATTTGAATGTGGTTTTGGACTGTGTCACTTCTTAGAATTGTAAAGGAAATCTATCAAAAATTTTCCTAATTTTTTTGAGTTGCAGGCCTTAAATATGGGCATTTAACAAAGATTTCTTGCATTGTGTCTAATTTTTAATGGATTGTGCATCCTTTTGAGTAATAAAATTTGTGTTTTGTGGCTATCTATACCCTAGTTCAAGTTGAGTTGCATTTCTTACCTTCTACTACATTTACATATGTATTAGATGTATATATATTTATTTTACCAGGATCCATATCTATTGTGCTCCACAAAAATGGGGATTTGAATGTGGTTTTGGACTGTGTCACTTCTGTCTGCCCTTCCTTGCTTTGTTTTTCTCTATTTTCACTCACTAGGAATCTCTCCAACCCGATTCTTGGTGCTATAACTGGCATTAGTTTATGATTTTTGTTTTATGCATCTCCTTCTTACCTTGGACCCTTGGCATTTTAGAGTAGAGTTAGATAGTTACATTTTACTTCTTGGGAGTAGTTTAACATTAGGAGTAGGAAGCAAAAATCGGCCTTATTTTGAGGTCTATCTTGGTTCAAGTCCCATAACTTAGAGACAGTCCCATGTTTCCTCAAATCCTGAGTTATCTATGATTCGGGGAAGGTTGCACATTTGAGCTCCAACAATTTTCGCACGCATGGTGGGAAAAGTATTCAAAGCTATATATTTGAATAGGTGTGTACTCTGGTTTATCTTTCATTTCATCAAGTTTTTTATGCTCTTGGTGGAATTTTAGGCTTTGAAGGCATGTTCAATCACAACTGGCGACTCCACTGATCCAACTAACCCCGTATCTTGGTCGTAGACCTTTCCCTTCTATTTGCATTCATTTTAATTTTTCTTCCATATATTTCCATTTCTTCCATTCATGAAGTTGTGCAATCATGACTTCATTCATTCGTTAGGATTCTCATTTACATCAAAAAAAACCATTTCCCTCCATCCCCATAGTTTTAAAATCCTCCTATAAATCAATAGTATGATCCCTATCATCAAGAACATGCCTATAACCCATCCTTCAATGACCCATATGGTTATTCATCTAACCAAAATTATTTTCAAGAAAAAATGTTATGTAGGTGATGGTGGCCTTCCTATGGAAGATGTTGATTTCTAGAGGTAGATTGAAGAAATGGAGATGAGCATGGCACAAGCCAGATTTACATGCATGGTGAAGGAGACCATGATTGGTTTCAGAAATCCCTACACATGGAAAATATTTGTACCAAATAGGTTTAACCCTTAGCAGAAGCTGAAGTTTTTGGTTGAAATAATGCCACGAATTACAGATTGGGTTGAAGAAATGGAGGCTAACCAATCTAATGTTGGGAAACCTTGTCAATGAGGTAACCCTACAGTTCCATCCTAAAACCCTCCCATTCCTCCTCCACAACTTACACCATCTAATCCTGAGTTTCATATCCCTAGCTTCTTTCATGCTACCCCTGTTGTGGAATCCACTTCTCCATCTTCCATTCTTCCATCCCATCTCAATTTTTTTTCCCTTTTTCCTTCCAAACCCAAACCATGTCCACAAAAAGAAGAAGTCATACCTTCCCTTCCACCACCTCAACCAATGATAACATTAGTTTAACCCCAACCCACCCATCCTCTTGTAGTCCCAAACCCATTTCAGGAGGAACAAAATCAGAAGATCAATCAAGGGGAGGAGAAGATTGAGAAGTCTAACAAAGAGGATCTTGCAAGAAAATTGAGAGAGTGGACTGCAAGGTTCAACATTTCTCAAATCCCCTTGATTAATAAGCCCTCACTCGAGGTTGGATATCAAGAACATGTGGTGACAACTGAGTTTACAGCAACGATATAGAAAGAACAAGAAAATGATGATCAACAATCGATTTGCTTAGACTGTAGTGTACATGATGGCACTATATTTTCATAAGATGTTGATCCTTTACCAGTTACAGAGTCAACAAGGGAAAAAGAAAAATCTCCAAATCCAAAAGAAGAGGAGCATGCTCATGCTATAGATGAGAACCACATTGATCTAGAGGTATTAAACGAAGAGCAGGCCACACAAGAAGCTTTAAGCCTTCCTCCCACTTTTATCTCCCGAAATTATGATTTTGAAGAGAAGTTTGAGCTTGCAAACATCATGTTCGAGTATGTGGGGAAATATGATGAACACGTTGCAGATTGAGAGGTCATCATGGTGGAAGGAGAGCTCTTGGCACACAACATGAAAAATGAGGAGGTAGATTATCTGTCAGACCTAGAGAATTGCTTTGATGGAGAAGATCCTATGGATATCATGACCTTCGTTGCCCCATCATTCATCCTCAAACATCAAGAGCTTAATTTCATGGAGGAGAACATGCAAGAGTAGTCTGTTTCCTAAAAAAATACTCTTGAATCAAGATTGGAGGAATTAAATCTTCCAAGATCCTCACTAGATAAGGAGGAAGAGAATAAGGATGACACCACTTCCAAATCAATCATCAAGGTAGAAAATAAGTTGTCTGTAGATGAGAAACAAAGAGAAGATAAGCTCACAAAAAAATCATCATTTCTAGGAAGGCTTGCAAGAAGAATTCCGTGTTTGATATTGGAACTTAGAGAAGTGCGAAAACCCCATAGATCAGACCTTGACCAATAAGGTACTTGGCTTCATTGGAGGAAAATGAGGAGCAAAAACCGGTCATGTTCACTTCCGAACATGAAAATGATATAGAATAATGAGCATGTGCGTTAAAATGGGTGCACTAGCATGACATGTGCGAATGTCAAAATGAGAGCACAAACATTAAAAGGCCTGCACTAGTGTCTAAAATTCGAGAAGGCCTTAGAATAATTTATGAGATGTTTAGAAGTGATTAGAAGAACTTAGGAGTGATTAGAACACCTTAAAAAGATGTTATAAGAAGAAATGATGTTAATTATTTGCATTTTTGGTGATTTTGTAGGTGAGATTACATAATTTGGATTTTTGTGAGTGTCATGGACACCTACGATCATATGAGCAGACCTCTCATCATGAGCAACGGGGGTTGATTTCCATTATGGAGGTGACATGGTTATCTTATATTGCACAGTTACTGCACATTACGCTAGACCATAGCCTTCTGAGTGCCTTAATAGACAGGTGGCATAGTGAGAGCTAAACATTCACACTTCCTATTGGTGAGATGCCTGTAAGCCTAGAGGACTTATATCGGATCCTCAGAGTACCCATCTAGGGTAGCTTGGTTACATACGATGGGCACTGCGGCTGAGTTTTAAGACACATATGGGATCTATTTAAGCTAGAGAATATTCCTTGAAAAAAGCATGGAAGTGTACTTGTATAAGTTTTTTGAGGACCTGAGAATCACACACATACCAGTTTATCTGATGGCTCTTGTCAATGACTACCTTCTTCTTGAAAAGACAGGTACAAATTTTCCACTCAACTTGATACAAGTGGTGTAGAGATTGATGGATGGGGAGGTATTTTCCAGGGTCAGTGAATACTAGCCCATTTGTACATGGATCTACATCTAATTACATACAAAAAATGAGGAGATCGAGTCCTGCAACATTGTTACAAATTTTGTTATGGGATCACATTGCTATCGGATGCCCTCTTGGAGTGCTATGAGATAGACCACTAGATGAGCCATCTTGCATGGTATGAGATCTAGTTGGAGAGGATGTTAGATCTCATTTAGGAGATACAACTTATTATATATACGAGATTTTGATGATTTATAGCTACAGATGGTGACTTGAAGAGCATACCATTTATATAAGTGGCATGGGGATGCGGTTGAGCTGAGTATTATACCGGGTAGATCGAGTATGATGGCAACTGGGCCTCATCTAGGGTATCCCAGGGGATGAATGATGGTATGCACATGTAATGCATTAGAATTTTGATTTTGGGCCCCGCATTATACTGCAAATAACATTAGACAATTATTAGAGTTTCATCTCACAATTGTGGTATATGTGAGAACAAATAGTGGATCTAAGTACCACTGCAGATATGCTCCTTGGTATGTGATAATAAATCTTTGACGGATTAGAATCTCATAGGCTACCATAGCTGCCGGTATAGCTATAACATCGACAAGACTTTAGGGTCAGGATTTGTGAGATAGGGCCTAATTAGGGCAGCCAGAGGCTGAGGCCGAGTTATAGGCAACACAGGTATATGGACCAACACAACCACATGGGCTATCATAATAGGGTCCACAGGTACAACCTCCACCACAACAGCCTTCACAAAAGTAGACTCCTCCACTGGAGCTACACTGCATGATCCACAAGTGCCACCATAGATACCACTAATACAATAGGTACCACAAACACATGTAAAAATATGTGTATTACAGAAGGTGGTTCAATAGAATGTGTTATCATAAATTTGAACCCTTACAAATTTAGATAACCTATCCAAAATTTGAAGTATGGGTATGTAACATTCTGACGACCATCAAATTTCAGTCCTGGGTATTAGAAGAGAAGAGAGGTTTAAGATGGCTTGGATGAGTGAAATGTGGGGTAGATGAGTCTAAAAAGTACATATGGAAGTAATTTTCCATGCCCTACATGGTGGAAAAGATGGGACATATTAGAACATCATACACTTCCTGAGGAAACTCATTCTTCTAGCGTACAACAAGAAATCTTGAGAAATAAGGGGCCATTTGGAGGTGTTTTAGTAAAAATTGTATCTTAAGACCATCACCATTGGATTCAATGGGTTTTTTCAAGCAAAATCATATAAAATTTCACCCCAAAATTCATCTGGGAGCTTAAGATATCACCTTTGTAAGTTGGCCCCCGAGGGTTGGACGGTTGCCGGTAGCTAAGTTTTTTAGTTATACGACTTGGAAGTTGGATGGCTCATGGCTCATAGGTTAGCCGACTACTTGGTTGTAGGAATCACTATCATGGTTAGATGACCTGAGGGTTGGATGAGGTGGGGGTTGGATGGCCTGTGTGTTGGACGACATGAGGGTTGGACGGCCTAGGGTTTGGACGAACCTGGGGGTTAGACAACATGGGGTTGGACGACCGCCAATAGCTCTGTTGTCTAGTTTTATGGCCTTGAATTTGGACAACCTTCTGACCTAACATGGGTGGATGAATCACTGTTATGTTTGTATGAATTGAGGGTTGGACGACCGGGGGTTGGACGACCACTGATAACTCAGTTGTCTTGTTATAAGACCTGTAAGTTGGACGACCATCCAAACTAACATGGTTGGATGAATCACTATCATGGGTTGACATCGTAAGGGTTGGAGGACCTGGGGGTTTGATGGCTTGGGGGTTGGACGACCTGGGGTTAGACCGACCACCAGTAGTAGCTCAGTTGTCTAGTTGTACGACCTAGAAGTTGGACTTCCATCCAAGACAACATGGTTGGACGAATCACTATTATGGTTAGATGACACACTCGTAATTTGTACGGTTCAATGGTTGGATGACCGTCCAACTCGAATATAAAGGATGACATGTAGGTCGGATTGGACATCAATGGAAATATCAGCTACGAGAAGAACATTAATGGTGGTAGTTGAGGTTGTTCAAATACATGTCATGTTTTTAATGCTACCTATCATAAATTTAATGCATCGTAGGTGAGATGAATTTTCTATATAATGTAGTCGACCCCCTCATTTGAAGGGGGCATTTTCTAAGAATTCTAAAGGGACTCTATCAAAATTGTTCTTGAAGCTTTTTTTGTTAGTTGCAGGCCTCAAATCTAGGCATTCAACAAATATTTATTGCCTTGTGTCTACTTTGTAATGGATTATGCATCCTTTTGAGAAATAAAATTTGTGTTTTTTTTGCTATTTCTGCCCTATCTCAAGTTGAGTTGTATTTCTTTCCTTATATTACATTTGTAGAGGTATTGTGCATATCTTGTTCTTTTTCAAAACCCCAGATCTGTTGTGCTACTGGGAAATGGGGATCTGAATGCGGTTTTGGACTGTGGCACTTCGGTCTTCCCTTTCTTATTTCATTGTGTTCCTATTTTCACTCAATAGGAATCTCTCTGACCCTATTTTTTAGTGTTATCACCACCATTATTTTAGGATTTTGGTTTTATGCATCTCTTTCTCACCCTGGACCCTTGGAATTTTAGAGTCGAGTTAGATAGTTACATTTCACTTCCTAGGAGTAGTTTAACATTAGGATTAGGAAGAGGAAATGAGCCTTCTCCAAAGGTCTATCTCAGTTCTAGTCCCATAGCTTAGAGATAGTCTCATATTGTCTCAAATCCCTAGTTGTCTATGATTCAAGGAAGGGTGTACATTTGAGCTCCAACATGATGTATAGATGATTGACATTCAACATGGTCTGATACAAGGTCCACCATCACCTCCTAGAGAAGTTAGCCCAAAAAATTGTAATAGGTGGGGGTGATGGGGACAAAGTGGGGGCCAGCATAAAGGCCACCACAATTAGACATATCAGTCCCAAGTTATAGAGTTCTTCAAGGAGCCGGCTGGACCATCAGTGGTCATTTTGTATCTTGAGAGAGATATGGCCTTGCAGCGCGGCGATATAGATTTTATTAGAGCACATACCTTACAACGATGTTTAGAGCAGGTCATCGCAGAGTGAGACAAGGCCACAATAGAGATAGATCAGGTAGTAGCTACATGAGAGAATATCAACACACAATTGAGGGTTGACATAGCCCATATTATAGGGGAAGCGTGATGCTCTTTTATCGTGTAGATGAGATAGATGAAAGATGGGTATCTAGTGTATGATTTTGCAGCAACTTCGAGTGAGGTGACACATTACAGGGATTTATATCATACTGTAGTACAGGAGGCACAAAGGGTAGCTCCATAAAATTAGATTATAGGTAGCTGATTGAGATCTAGATCACACAGGCCCTCCAGCTGTACTAGATCAATACAAATGCCACCCACCTGTCAGAGGCTGGGTAGCTCGAGTCATAAGCCACGTAGTCCTAGTGACGATGAGAGTCATCCGTGAATCTTTACTCTGATGGGCTTCATGTATTATTTTTATGTATGCCTCGTGATGAAGGCACAATTTTGACTTGATGTATATGTACTTTTTTTTTACTATGCCTTGAGATGAAGACACACATTTTTGATTGATGCCCATAGTGGCTTATCTTGTATTTGATGTATATTGAGACACTTTTTGTATATGGACATTGATTTTTTACATGGATATGATGATGGAATTTGATATTTACCACATTTTATTTTTATGAGAAAGCATGTTTAGAGCATGTTTTTTACTATGGTCTATGACTAAGGGGGATACAAAATAATCCCTATTTCCCCAGTGATAATATTATATGATGCTAGCTTAGTATACATGTTGATTTTCATTGTATAATGATGTAGCTTAGCATTTTATTGATGATATATGATGTTAGATGTTAAATGTGATGGTATAAATGATGTGGATGATGAAATGATAACAAACAATGTAAAAACAAGCAATATAAGAACCAACAAAAGTTAATCAAATCTAACATATATACATGCTAAATAACACCACAAGTATGTACAAACATGCAAACAAAATTAATCTAATTGACCCTGACAATAGATTAAAGGAAGACTTAATCTAAGTAAGCAAAGAACACACTAATCTAGAAACCAACAAAACTATGCATAAACAAACTACCAAGTAAGAAAAATAGTACTTTGTTTTTGTGGGACAATTTTGAAACATTTTGCGTTGCTTTTTTAATTTCTCTGGATATTATATTATGCTGTTTTTGAGTTAGTTTTGAGAACACCTATTTCAAATGTTTTTTGATGTTTTCTAAAAGTGTATTTGAATGTTTTGGGACTTTCTAAAAGTTTTACGAAGCTATATATTATATGAAAACAAAGATGTGTTGATGCCCCCAATGTTAAATGGGGAATGTAGAAGGAAAAACATCACACATATGTACAAGAAAGTGAAGGTGCAAAGGATTTCTCCCAGTTTTAGATAAGAATGTACAAAGGCATACTCCTCACATACAAGTGTAGGATCAAATAGATCAAGGCAAAGAAAGACAATCTCAAAAGAATCCCAAACACAGGTTAAAAATAGCTTAGGATAAAACAATGGTACCCCTAGGCGTAAGACGCTTGTGAACAACAAAACCCTCTGATGGCACCAAAAAACTAGTTTTTCACTAAAGGACTTGTCCAAAAGTACCACAAATTTGTGGTTTTCACACTTGAATGAATGTATTTCTCTTTACTTTTTAATTTCTTTTTCTGATTTTTTATACTCTTTTTTATTTTTTTGAAGGACCCCCATGCTTAGGCATAGAAACAAATTGAGATGCATGAAATTCATAGGCTCCCTAGGTTCATCACCATAAGAATCAAAAAGTTTATATGCTCTTGAATCAAATATAGTGACCACAACATATGGTCCTAACCAGTTAGGTTCAAACTTACCTTTCTTTTCTTAATCTTTGGTAGTATTGAATTGATTCTCTTTTAAGACAAGGTATCCTAAAACAAATATGAAAGGTATGATCCATTTATTTTAGCTTCAACACACTCAATTATGATACAATTTTAGGTGGTCCAGTGCGTGAAGGCACTTCTCATCCAATAACTCTAGTTCTACAAGTCTAGGCACTCTATAGTCTTCCTCTTTGTCTAGATAATATTTAAAATATATGTGCAAAGATGGGAGCTCGATATCAAGGGGAAAGATATCCTCCGTGAAGAAAATAAGTGAATATGGAGTAGCATTAGGTAGGGGGTGGTAGATGGATGTTTGATAAGCAAAGAGGGCAGGATGAATATGTAGGTATCAATTATGTCCAACTTTGTTAACCATATTCTCCATGATGTGAAAAAAAGTCTTGTTCGAGGCTTCAACTTGTCCATTACCTTGAGGGTAATAGGTATTTGACCATTTTTTTTGATTTAGAAGCATTAAAACATCATCTTCACTTTCTTAATCTTAAAAACACTAACTATTTTAAGATACAATGACAGCGGGAATGCCATAGCGATAGATAATGTGGTTCATTATGAATTTGGAAAATTTCACACTAGTGATATAAGTAAAAGGAACATCCTCTACCCATTCTATGAAATACTTGGTGGTACTTATGATGTGGTTATGGCCATTAGAGGAAGTGAGCGTAATTTTCCCAATAAGATTGAGTCCCCACTTTGAAAAAGGCCATGGTGTTGTAATGTGTTGCAATGATTGTGTTAGAACATGTATCAGATTGCCATATTTTTGACATAATAATCATTTCTTGATATAATGAAAATAATAAATTTCCATGGTAGGATAGAAATAAACCTACTCTTAATATATTTTTATCAAGAATAATTCCACTTGAGTGGCCCCCCATAGAGTCCATCATGCACCTCTTTGACCCACTAAGATAGATTCTTCTGAATTAAGGCAACGTAATAATTCCCGTCATAGCCTCTACTATAGAGCGTACCTATAAGAAGGATATAGTGGGATATGTACTAGATTAAGCTAGGTTTTTTAAAATGGGAAATGTTAGGAGGAAAGGTTCCATCATGTAGGTTATTATAGATGTCAACATTCCAGGGGATAAGGGACCAAAACATTCACACACTAAACAAGATTCTGACATGTCATACACTGGTATTCTTAGATGTTCCAAAAAGAACGACATACCATTTTTTCTAGGTGGGATACGTAACATATATCCAACTATGGCCATGACATCCACCAAGAATTTTTTTCCTCTGGGTATCTTTGGAAAGTAATTTGTACAAATAACTCTTTCAAAGTATCCACCATATTCATTTAAGGGAGGAAGTTTTCATCCTTAACCTTATATTCATAATTTTATTTATTTATTATTAATTAAGAATCACCTATAACATTAACCTGTATGATGTCCCATCATATATCAATTTTCAATCCTACAATTAGGGATTCATATTCAACTATGTTATTAGTGCATGGGAAGCCAAGTTTTAATGATTGAGGAATCAGATCACCCGTAGGAGTGATAAGAAAAACTCCTGCACCTAAACAATGAAAGGTAAATGATCCATCAATGTATATTTTCCCTATGATGCATTATTCAATATACATCATAGAAGCATCTTACAGGTGTAGATTCAATGGCTCTATTCCTAGAAAGGGGGCTTCAACTAGTTGATCCACTAGTAATTGGCCCTTTGATTGATTTTTTTATTAACATACTCAATGTAAAAATCACTTAGCAAGATGATCCAATTATCCATCCTCCCAGCAAGTCCAGATTTAGAAAATAAGTACTTGAGTGGGTCGATTCCGGATATGAGATTGATCTTGTTATTTAATAGATAGTGGCAGAATTCTTGGAAATAAAAAATAACGGCCACGCAATCTTTATTGATATGTGGGTAGTTAAGCTCATAAGAAATCAAAGTGCGACTGAGGTAGTAGATGAATTTTTATTTTTGATTTATATCATACTGATCTAGAAGTATACCAATTGCAAAACTGAGTGGCTGAAATATGTACAAATTATGATGCCAATGGGGGTTTAGATTTCTTTTGCACAATTACTATGTTAGAAATCCATTCTGAAAAATCAATAGGTCTAATGAAATCTACAGCCAATAGTTTTTCCAGTTCTTTACTTTAACTAAAAGGGGTTTTAAATGTGAGGTTACATATTTCTAAGTTTTTTCTTGATTGGATTTGATTATTCATGCACAACTAGGTTATGCACTACTAATGAGGGATCTAAGCCTGACATATCTGCATAGGACCAAACAAATATGTCTGAAAAATATCTCATGAACATGAAAAAGGTTTGCTGCATTCTTGTGCCAAGAGGGAAGCTCCCATATTAACAAGTTCTAGGTTGATCCTCTGTTCTAATATTCAAATCTATAGTCTCTTCCATGAGTATTTTGGATACATCTTCCATATACGTAGGATTGGGACGGAGATTGAGATATTCATCTAAGGGCGTCTCAATGAGATTTTCACCTTTAGAGTGGTCACTTTTTATGTCCATTTTTATTTTAATTTGTTTGTGGGACTTGGAATTTTTCTTCTTACAAGGATTATTTGATGATATATTTCCCTTGTTTTCTCTTAAATTTTGTGGACCATGAAATTTGGCCTCCTCCCTGAAGTACGCAGATGCATCAAGATTGATGGATAATCATTTATTATGGTCTCCAACAGGAACACCGTCACGGAGACCCATAAACTCACCAATTTCTTCGTCATTCTCAAAGAAATAAATTGGTACATGTTGTTGGTCCTATTTGACAAGGGAAGGATGGACAAGATTTAATTAAGGAATGGTAGGGGATATGGTTAGGATAGCCATGTTAAGAAACAAGTTCATAGAGGAAAGGTATTTGTAATGGATACATTAGGAATCTATTTCACTTTTATAATCATATGAACTATCTTCATGATTAGAAGAGGTGGATTCAACCTCCTAAGGATGGGACCCATACGGTCAGATACAAATACCATATTTTTCTACTTTGTGATGTGGTTTCAAAAGAGGTTCCTTTACACCTTGTTCATTTATACCACATCCGTATCCTTGATATCCCGTGGAATATATAATTTTATTTGGGATGACATACTTGGGTGCTTGATAACATAATGCCATATCATCATCAGGAGATTGGGACATAGAAGTGTTGAGAAGTTTATCATCTGCCAATAATCCACTAGGAGTAAAAGTATCAATGTTACAGTGTTCCCGGGACCATTGATATTTGTAGTAGGCATTTCCACATTTTATGGGTGATAGGGGGAGTTTTGAAATTAATAGGTCCTGTTAGAGGTTATATTATCCATATCCAGTTGCAATAACCTTTATCTCCCATGAAGAAAAGAGAGAAACAGATGTAGAAATACCATCCTTACGAGAAAACAAGGTATCTAGATCAATGCAGGAAGTAAGAGCCTTTGAATGAAATTGGATAACCACTTCAGGGAAAGGATATTCATAGGAAGTAGGGAAATAACCCAAAAATCCTCTAAATTTGGTGAAGGGTTGGGGATTCCCTAGAATGGTAAGAGTCCATCTTTATGGCACAATTTGATACATTGATGGAATGTGGAAGGCATAGAATGCATGACGTGTATCCACGAGTGAATGAGGAGTATATTTTAGGGAAGGTCCAAGTCCAAGACATACAACTGAGTATCATGAATAATAGGCCCAAATTCTATAGGAAAAGTGATCATACCCACTAATTATCACTTTGTGTTATCATAAGACTTGATCATGAGGATTTTAGGCCCCAAATTCAGTGTCAGTGCGTCCCAAATTTCTGAAAAGTTTTAAAGTACAAATATCCAAGCTAGATCCACCATCCATAAGCACCCTTTTTGTATTTTTGTGAGTGACAATGAATTCTATGTATAAGGGTAGGTTATGTGTATGATAATCGTTAGGAATCTCATGCTGACTGAGGATAATGTTTTTGGAGGGATAAATCTATGCGACCAGGGCTTGAAAGAACGTAGGATAAGTATTAATTGAAACTCCTGACCCCTGAAGTGTTTTGCAAAGGATTTCCTTATGAACATTGGATATTTTAAGAAGATATAAGATCAAAATCTTAGTAGTGGTATTCTCATGATGTTCTAAAATATCATAGTGACTATCCTGAGGGGTAGGAAGAGGAGGTTATGGGATAATAAGGTCAACACATCGCGTTACCATGACACACTCTCGTGTCTTAATCTTAATAGTGCTTAGATGCTCAATATATGGATCAACACATCTAATAAGGGAATCAAAGGGATTAGTGGAGTCAACAACATGATTGGAAATTTTAATTTGAGAAGACTGACCTTGATCTGACTTTTTATCCACCTGTTTATGTTTGGGAAATGGATCTTTGCATATTCCCAATTGTTGATTTGAAGTTTTATTGGTGCAGGTGAATCCATTTCAACCCCTCCGCTATTTATGATGTATTGAATGAAGTGCTTAAACTTCAAACATTTTTTAGTGACATGGCCCTTAACACGATGATATTCATAATATTCATCGTATTTATACCATGATGGTTTAGGTGCATCATGTACATATGGCATAGTGTTGGGAAACTTGATCATGTTCACCACGTCTAATTATTTCAATATAGATGATAAAAAATCCGTAAGAGGAGTGAACACATGACATTTGACTTCTAGTGTAGCTTGCCCTTTGGTAAGCTTCAAAGGAGAACTATTTTAGACTTCTTGCACATGTTTTAAATTAGTTTATACCATCACCTACAACACTTTTTTTTTCTTATTTTAAAATAATTTAGGCTTTTCTGCATGTTTGGTTTCATGATTTTCTCTTGAAAAGGGTTTCAATGTCCCTTTAGCCAATAAATCCTTTTTGATCTGGCCTCCTTTTTCAATCACCTCCTTGAAAGTATTACCACAATGCATTTTCAAGTCAAAATAATTTTCAAGATTTAAATTTGGTACAAAAATGCTAACAAGCTATTTCTTCGTTATCGAGCAAGGGAAGCGAATAACTAACCTTTGCCATCTTTGTAAGAAACCAATGAAGTTCTCATTGTTTCATTGTTTGGTGTTGCATAAGTCTAACATGGTAATGTCACTTTCCATATTTAATGAAAAGTAGCACACAAAATTTTCCACTAGTTCAGCCCATGTGAAGATCAACCTTTTATGTATATGGAGGAACCATTCAAGTGCTTGGCCCCCAAGACTCCATGGGAATAAATGGATAAGGTAATTGTTACTATAGGTAACTTCTTGGAAAGCCATGAAGAATTCTTTAACATGATCACATGGGTCACCTTTACCCCTATATTTTTTGAATTTAGGGTATTCGAAGAGAGGAGGAAAGAGTGTTCTTAACATTTCTATATCAAAAGGATACAGACACAATTATTCAAATTGGTAATTTTTACTATGTCCTACATTGTTTTATTACAAATTGGTGAGGGAATTCTTCATTGATTTCCATTCTTGGTTAAATATTTTTCCACATGTAGGTGAAGAAGGCATATATACATGGTTAGATTAGTGTATATCTCATGATACAAAACCTTAGGTTTTTATTGACGTGGAGGATCAGTGTAAAACTCATGATATGTAGCTTTGGGTTTTTCTAGATGAGGATTCTTAGATTTTATTCTTGGATCTTTATGGACATTGGAAGAAAAACTCACCAATTGATGACTAAGGTCTTACAATTTTTATTGAACTGTAACCTCATTATTTTGGGTTTCTTCATGAGTTTGATGTGGAGGTGGTTGTTCACAATATTCATGCTTTTCATTTTCTACATTTCCATCACAGTTAATGCAAAAAATGGGTATATGATAACTACCGATGTTTTTATAAGGCACACATTCTTCATTCCTTGGGTCGGAAGTTGAAACATGTCCTGGATTTAGTATTTCATCCATAGATTGAAGGGATCATTCTTCCTCTTCTTCTCTGTGAACCATGTTCATGAGGAGAGTATGGGAAAATTTAGGTGTTAGTTTAGCCCCTAATTCTACGACTCACACCAAGACTTGATCTCTATTTTGGAATAGAAAGTTATCCATGTGGGTGGGGTTAAATTTAAAGTCATCAAGAGGGAAGCTCCCCTCATCACCACTATGATCAATGAAGTTTTCTTCCTCGAGTAAGGGATCTAAATTTGGGTTGAAAAAAGAATTTGGCTCCATTATTTTATTTCCCATTCTTGTAATAGGAGGCATAATGGGAAATGTTTAGCTAGGGTTTGAAAAATGTGTATAAAGACTATAAGGACCCTAGGAAAAAATCAAGTAGCGTGACAACTGCAAATGTCTCAATGAATGCCAAATAATCAAGGAAAATAATAAAAGAATCAATGAATATCCTAAGGATATGAAACTATATGAAGAGAAGAACCAAGGACAATTCAAGCAAGTTCCAAACAAGGATCCTAACACAAAAAGTATCTACTCCCTATGTCTAATAACCTATCTTAAAGGTTGTTATGATAAGATACCAACACAATTTCAGTATGCAAATCATGTTTTAGATAAACAATTTTGAACACTAAAAGAGGGTTGAGGTGATGTGAATAGCTTAACAACGTAAAGTATGTAATCTAAACTCAGTTTAATGTAAACAAAGTCTAAGTGTTGGAAATGTAAGCTAAAAATGTGGGCAGTGTACCAATACTACTTGGATACTTTTAATCTAGTTTTTAAGAAAAATAATATGTGAGTATCAAAATAGGATTGACACAATGGGAAAAATGCAATGATAACACTTTCCAAGACTTAGGGCAATGATTGGATCAAAAACTAGGTTCAAGTATATCAATGAATCAATAGAATGTGAGTAGCATAACAAGACAATCAAGAAACTTATATCAAGTTTTGAGAAAACAAGATGTAAGTATAAAAATGCATTTCTATAATGCAAGAAACATAACGATGCAAAGGGTAAATCAAGGTAGGATCACCTAAATACAATGGGATATATTTATTATGGGTATCAAGATAAGGTTTACCAAAACACGAGGACGTACCAAAACACTTTCAACACTTAACATTCCTGCCAGAACATGGTCATATAAGTGAATAAAAAAGTGGTGGACATGTTTATTTTCAGAAAACACTACGTATCTGTTGTTCTCCTTTGACAAAAATGGAAACAAGAGAACAAAGGAGATAAATCAAATGGGGATGAAAAATACGTGTTGTAACTTTGGCAAAGTTTTACCTTGTTTTATGACAAGGTACAAACTAGGAAAAAGTTTTTCTTTGTAAGTTTCATGATGAATGTCATGTGCTGATGACTTTAATGGACTGTCCCCTTGTTCGAATAATAAGGTTTTGACTCTGAAAAATTCGTTTTTTTGTGAGAGATCTTTAGAACATGATGGATAAAGTCAAGTTGGCCCCAATGCGAAATTATTTCCTAATATTTTGTTCTCAACACTTGCCAATAATATCCTAAGAGAGGTATGATTTTCTATAATAAGTCATAGACAAAGGACCATTACCCCACAATCAAATTAATGAATGAGGCATCATACGAGAAACTTGAGGCATTCCTCTTGGGTTTCTCTAGTCAAGTGGGTAGTGGGGAACTTCCCGTTTTATCCACCAGAGCCCTCAAGGTTTGGACTACTTTGGGGTTATTGTGGTAATAATCATAATGATTTTTATGACTTATGCCAAGATACTTCCCACAGTTCAAAGCAGACAAGTTTTAACCCTTATCCAAACATGCAAATACCATGTTTTGAATAGATGGTGTATTTTTTTTATCTTGAATTATTACAGCATTAGCAACCTGCAAAAAACTTATATTAATTGTTTAGATACTGAATTCTTTGACAAGTGAATTAGGTCTTACACTCAAAAGTTAGTTGTTTTTCCAAAAAAATCCACAATATTATGAAAGAGGATTTAAGGTTTCTTTTGATTCTCAAGAACGTCTAAAGACACAAGAGAAAAGCATACACAAAAATTAACCCAACTATATAGAAATGGAAAAATTTAAATCAAAGGACTGTTAAAATTCTTTGTAAAAGGTTCACTCCCTTAAGCAAAAAATGAATAATGAAATTCTAAGTTAATCAAAAGATTAGAAAAATAAGACTAAAGATGCTTTTGATTCTCAAGATCACCAAAGGTGCAAGAGAAGAACATACAAAAACTTTATAATAACTTAAGTAAAACATGGAAATACAACATTTCATTAAAGCATTAGACATGTTAGAAAATTGATTCAACACAAAACCTGTTAAACAAAAGTAAGAAAAACCTATAAAATGGCAACAATTACACAGAACGCTAATACAAGAAGTTTAACAATAACACAAGGCTATCAATGGTAGTGCAATATTAGTAACACAAACACAAGGATATAAATGGTAGTGCAAGGATATCATTGTAGACACATGGGTGTCAAGAGTAACAAAGGATAATTCTATGTACAGACAGAGAAGAAAAAAGAGTCAACACTAGTGCATGGTTTTGAATAGTAGCTTAGGGCTAGTTCAACAGTAGCGTGTGAGCTACACAAAGGTGGGAATTCTAGAGAAAAATAATGCAAACATAGTAAATGGTAGTGCAAGCATATTAACAGTAGCACAGACATTTCAACATAGATGTAGGGATATAAACGCCAACACAAGGCACCTGTGTAACTTCAAAAACACAAGATTTTGGCAAAAAGAATATTAAAAAGCTTAAATATTTTCTGATTAACTTCAAATTTGGAAACATATAACATCCCTTATACCTACAAGGAACACTCAACACATGCAAACTTAAGAAAACAAGTTAAGAAATACAAGATTTATCAATAAATGCTTAATAAAGGGTTAGTAAAGTAAAAATTAAACTAAGCTACCAAAACTTGAAAATAAGTGCATGAGACAATGGAGTAAGTGTCACTGAGTGTATGCATATTAAAGAATCTATTATAATTAAATGAAAATAAAACCAATTATTTCCTATAACAAAACTAATCTAATATAAATATCAACGATAAAGCTTAAAGGAAATAGCTAATCTAATGCATCAACATGAATAAAACATTTAATGCTAAGCCACCCCTTGAAATTGGATGTGCTTTGTAATGTATGATTTACAATTAACATGAACCTATTTAGATCATAAGAAATTAATTTGTATGTTGTCTCCAAGTGAGGAATGAATCTCACCAAAATGGCTTAATGGCCATATTTGGATATTCCTTTACTGCTCAACTATGAGAAGAATAGATGGAAAGATGAAGGAGCTATTCAATAATGGTGAATTTACTTATCATATGCAAAAGTGTGGTGACAAAGATGTAAAGGTGTAAGGTGAGAATGAAGGAGGTAGGTTCTTTATATAGCTTTCCAATTCAGGAGAAGCTAGAAACCTAGTGAACGTGGGATACAAGATAAAGTAGAATTGGAAGAGATAAGCATGATTAGAAAGAATTGTTTAGAATTAACAACTCATAGGAGTTGGAGATGATTTAATTAATCAAATATGATTAATTAATAGGATAGGATAAGCTTAGAAAACTATTTAGAAGGGATTTAGAGGAAAAATGTAGGATTTAGATGATTTACGAGGGGGGTTTAATTAATAAGAATGTTTATTAATTAAATACAAGGTTATAAAGGATTAATTAACTAATAATATTTAATTAATTGATTATAGGAGGATTATAACTAATGAAGTGTTGTTAATTGACATACAAAATGGGGTAAAGACTAGTTAATTAACAAAGTGTCGTTAATTGAATGAAATATAGGGAAACATTAGTTAATTAATGGGAAATCACTAATTATAACGAAAATTATGGGATAAAGGATAATTAGTGCTATTTTAGTATTAAAACCACGTAGTCAGATTTTAGATGTCTACAAGTATCAATGAAGGTGTCTTGGAAATAGGATTCTTCAACCTCAAGAGGATTAAAGTTGATGTCTTGCAACTTGTCATTGGTAAGCTCTATGAAATCAAATTCATCATCAAAATCATTGGTATATGAATTATCTTGTTGGATAACATTATTAAGGATGTTATGAGGAGGGGTAGTGGATGTAGGAGTAGGAGAAGTAGTAAGGGGTGGAATAGTGATAGTGATGGAGTGAGATATGGTAAGGGAAATAAGATCAGTGGTATGTGTAAGGATGAATGGGGTGAATGTAGAGGTAGAAGAGGTAATGGAAGTACTACACTCACCGATACCGTATGTATCAATAACATGTTAGGGAATTGGATTAAGTGGGGGTATAGGCATGAAAATAACTAGGTCTATTCGGTAGAACTTGAAAGGTTCAGGCTTTTCAAAAATAGTGCTCTCATATACATCATGTAAGAATATGATGTATTGATGAACTGTAGAAGGAATATGGTGCATAACGTGGATCCATGGTCTGCCAAGTAAACAATTGAACTCAAATGATGTATCCATGATATAGAACAAAGTGGGAAGGGTTTTGGGCCTAACCTATAAAGGTAAGGTGATGGAATTGATACATGTTTGAGTAGTTGAATCATAACCACAAATAAGGGTATATTATTTGGTGATTTGACTATCGAGAATTTGTAGCTGTATGAGTAATGATAGGGAACATAGATTTAGAGTGGAGCCATTGTCAATTAGTATGTACTTGAAATGAAGGCCAATTGTGGCTATAATAAGCAAAGGAATGAATGAAAACCAATAATACGAGTAGGGATATCCAAATTACTAAGTGATATAGCATGTGGCAGGTTTTTGAGGGATTGGATAAGATGGGTGAAGGAAACATGGGAATTTTCACTTGCCATTTGAATGGAATGTAGGGAATCCTCTAATATATGACGAAATTCTGGTGCATTACATAAAAGATCATAAAGGGATATTTTGGATGGTGTATTATTTATTTTCTCAATGATATCATAACCTTTGGAGGTGTTGGTAAGAATCGTAGAGGTGATAGGTGGTGGAATAGAGAGGGGTGGAGCCATGGGTTTCCTATTGCATCGAGTGGAGACCACATTAATAGCTGGGTCAGGCATAGGAGGGTTGAAGTGGGGAGGGTGTTAGGTAAAAAACTTCAAAAAATTAACAACAATGAAATCTGTATAAGAAATCATGGTGGGTGGATAAGATGAGTGAGATGATTTGTCCATGAATTCAGAAGAAGAAGAGAGAATCCAATGCATGTGTATAAGGTAGGGTTAGATTGATCGGGCTCACCAAATGATTTAATCTATTAAATCCTATTTCAGAGTAACTTACTGTAATAAATGATATTATGGTAATTATGGGAAGTACACACAAGTAATAAGCATTCAAAGATGTAGAACCCTAAGAAAATGAGTGGAGAAATATGACTCAGATGAATTTGTACAACCTGGTAGCAGGGTTCACTTTAAGGTCTCCCTCCCAAAAATTATTATAGAATGGGTGAAGAATCTCTGAAATGGGCTTTTAAAAAATGGTGAATATTCAAAAAAATGAATTTTCAGGAAAAAGAACTAAAGATAGAAACCGTATAGTCACCCGGATGTAAGCCTATAAAGTTACAAACTCCCAACAAGGTGACACATCGCATGCATAAAATGAACACCGGTGTAAAGATAAATAAATATAGTCACCTGACTACATATGCAATCAGGTGAAAAAATATGTAGACGCCTAGTTGCACATGCAACCATTTGGTTGTATATATAACCAGGCGGCTACATATGTAGCCGAGCATTTGCACATACAGCCGCCCAGTTACACATGTAGCTGCCCAGTTGCATTTGCAACTGGATGAAAAAAAGATGCAGTTGGGTGATAGGAAGATGCAGGTGGGTGACAGGAAAATGTAGGCGGACGAAAATACTTTAGAGGTCAGGAAGATATGAAAAACAAATCTGGGTGTATATACTTTAGATCAGTTGGGCATCTGGCTCTAGGGAAAATAACCGATCGTCTAGAATCTAGAATAAACTAAAAATAGAACATGTATATGATATTTTTAGTATATGTATAATGTATCCCTCATATTGGGGAAAATACATGTATTTATATGAAATTTCTTATAAACACTAGGCGAGTTGACCCCCCAAAATAACTTGCTCCTGGATTTTTTAGGTGAAATTTTGCACTAGACGAATCTTAAAATTCACCAAATATAAATTTCAAAGATCAAAATATTCATGAATTAGCGAAGAATCTCCACTAAATTTTTCCCTTCCTAGTAGTGATTGGGATGATTTGAGTGTTGGATATGGCTAGAATCAATGTCAACCAGGCCCGATGAGGGTTTAACAACCCAAAAATGTGTAGGATATGAGTGCCTGTAGAAGGATAGGAGCTCCCCAAGAGCTAGTGACTGGTCTAGGTGCATGTTTTTGCTCAGATGATAGGATTTTGATCTTTTATGGGTCGAAAGATCTTCACTATCACTCGATATTTGTTGATCTGGTTTTTCTATTAGATTTTTGGTCGTACATGTAACCTATAAAACATATAGCTAGCTACACATGCCCAAAAACAACATAAAATATTATTAAAAAAGATGTAGAATGGGGATTCAAACTAGCCTCGACGGTCACCTGAAGAGTGAGCTTACAACCGAGGGCTGCACTACATTTGTAGCTATCCACGTGTGTGTATTCATGGCTTAGATTTTGATTTAAAAGTTACACTATGATTACAAGATAGATCTAGACGTGTACTAAGTATGAAATATTTGTGTGATGGAATAGAATAAAATCCACTCCTATGCCGTGTATTCAAATCAATTATACCCTTGTCCCTTGTATGAAAGTGCTAGATGTATGCCTTGTAGTACTCTTGTGCCTTTGTGGCATCTTAGGTGATGATAGATAATGATTATAGTGTTTCTGCCCCTTCTTTGAGATAATTAAATAAGTACATATATGATTCCCTTGTTTGAATTTCCTCATTGAAAACTGAAAGACCAAATCAAAGTGCTAAAAGGAGACCAAGAAGCTAAAATAACCCAAAAGAGTAAGAAGAAGAAAGAGAGTAACATGAGCACCCAAGAAGGACAAGAGATCATGGGAACTTTTCTCCTAAATAGGTGCTAGTGTCTGAGGCCATTAAAATATAAATCATTCAAGTGCTAACAGAGCTGTAAGATGTGTAAAACCAGTAAAGTGGAAGAGATAAATATGCCAAAAGACTAAAAGGAGTTGTAAGCCACTAGTTTTCTTGCTTATGAATCATGTATACATTAATATTCTTTAGGACCTATAAATTTACCCAAGTGCATAGATTTTGTGTCTATACATACTGGCCCACCACTATATCTTGTGTTGTGTTATCTTTTACAAATTATTCATCTATTATAATAAAAAATCTTATCAAGTGGTATCAGAGCATCGATGTAGACAATTTGTGGGATAAAACTGCAATGTTGGTGATTCACCTATATCCAGAGATAAACCTTAATTTTGTAAAATATTTTTTTTGTGTTAAGTTGAGAAATAATTCAAGGGATATTCCCTCCAAATTTAATATATTTTGGAGCTATTTTGCAAAATATATGTCTATTTTGGGGTTAAAACCCTAATTTTAATGTTTTGTCCATTTATTCTAAGTTATGGTGAATTAGTTCTTCAATTTTTTGGGTTGATGAGAATATATTTGAAGATGATACGCATAAAATTTGGATATGTTTTGAGAGAGTTATTTAAGTTTTATGGTTTTAAAAAAAAATTCTCCACGAGCTGTAATATTAGGATTTTTTTTTTTTTTTTTACACTTTTGGAAATATTTTAAAAATGTAATTGGAGTTTATGTTTTGTGTTTTGTTATGTTGGCCCATATCTAGTCGAAAGGGTTAGAAAAAGTTTTTATGAAGAAGTGTCTATTCCTAAAACCCTAGTTTTTATGGATCATGGGGATGAGAAATTTTTATGGAGATGGCGAGATTGATGCCGGAGAATGGTGGAAAAAAATTAGGGAGATATCTTCTACATCATCAGGTATTTGGATATTCAAATTTTGGATTAGTGGACTTGCACAAATTTTGTTTTCTAAGTTAGAAACAAAAAAGTCTAATTGGTCTTGGGAGGAAGTAGAACAAGTTTTCATGGATATATGGGAAACAAAAAAATAAAATAAGAAGGAAGTAGGAGAATGTAAGGATAATAGTGAGGAATAAGAATTATCATAAGAATAATAAGAAGAATAAAGTGTTTATGTTGAATCTGCTACACTTGATTTAGAAGGAAAGACAAAATATCAAGATATAAGTTCAAATAATACATCTCTAAAGAAGGAAGCTTCAATATTTCAGTTTAAAGGGTGAATTCAAAGGAAAAAGGTAATTGTTTCAATAAACCCTAGCAAAAAATATAACTTTATCAATATGGATGTAGCTCAACATCTACATGTTCAAGCAAATCATATCAAGGAAGCTCAAGTGGATGGTAAACATATTAAAGTTTTTGAAGATTTAAATCTCTCTATAGGTAAATATGTTTTACATTAATTTTTTTTATGATTTATATATGGATGACATGGATATTTTTCTTGGATATCCTTGGTTAGAGAAATTGGGAACAATCAATATTAATTTGTAAAATAAATTCATGAAATTATGGTACAAAAGAGAAGATTACATTGTAGGATATCACACTTAGTAAGGAAAAAGTAATGTAAAAATGGAACATGGAGATGACTTTGAAGATGGCGAAGAAGGGAATACAAATGATTTAGAAGGAGAGGCCGAATAAAATGCTGAAAAATAAAAAAATAATTCATCTACTCAAGAGAAAATTTAACTCACAAAAAAGGCAGAAGAGGAACATAGAGTTGAGGAAAAGGTTGATAAAGTTGAGAATACTAAGGTTACACCATATAGACGCCCAAATCATCATGAGAGGAAAAAATCATGGATGCATGTTAGGACACATGAGGGTAGTAATATATATGGGTATACAGGGAATCAGAGGAGCAATAATTATGGCTATACATGGAATCAATGGAGTAAAAATTATATGACATGGAATCACATGAATAATTATTATGGATATGTATGGATGCCGAGGAGGAATACATATGGACAAGGATGGAATCAGAGGAGTGAAATGGAATATGTAATTAGGTTTGGAATAGTACAACCCACTAAGATTTCATTTGGGTGGTTGGATGATCGAGCATGGTGACAAGTGTTCAATGATTTAAAACAAACTCATTATATGGATTCTTCTTATGTTTCGAGGAAGAAACATGTCAAGGAGGGAGGGAATGATATGTACCTTGGGATATTATATTATAATGTATATGTGTTGATGGAGATGCTGACATGTGGTACACATACCCCTTAGTTATTTATATTTCTATAATATATGGGGTCACATAGGAATTAGTTAGATTGGGTAATGAGTCGGCCTACATTGAGATTAGGAGTTACCCATCCATTAAGAGTAATTTATGTCTATATAAAGGATGTGAGTATAATTATGAGTATTCCATGGATGCGTGAGTTGATTCTTATACTTGGTAGAGGTATAGTAGAGGTGTACCCCTTGAAGTGGATTCCCATCTTAGGAGATTGTGTATTTAATCCTTCCTTAAGGAGCATTGTATGGTGTTTCCCTAACTTAATGGAAATTTTATGAATATATTGAAAATTTGGGCATATTGGCCCACTAATATATCTTATCTTGTGTTATCTTTTATAGATTATTCATCTATTAGAAGCAAATATATTATCTTCCTTCCCTTCTCATATTATTCTATGTTACAAATTTCTTATCATGCATGCGAGTTCACATGGTACTTTTAAGGTGAATGTAGATCACTTATAGGTTATCACATGATGTATGATGTCTAGAAATGTTCTCTACCAGTCCCATTGAGGCTACTTGGGGCATCTACCTTTCCTATTTAGTTATATTCAGGTTCTATCATTGCAACATCTACTACTTTCATTCCTATTTTCAGCTGTATACATTGTGACATACACTCAAATTTTCTAACATGCTAAAAGGTACTTCATGTGTAGTATTTGTCTTATAGGCTAACTTCTAACCATGGCTATTTGATTTTATTGTATCTTATCCATGCTTGTGTCTTGATTGTCATTGTTTTATGGCTATTCCCTATTATTTATTATGTGTTTTTATTATATAACATTAAAGGATTTGAGTGTATTTCTGTAGTCTTTTATTTACCCAATATAGCAAGGTGAGATGGTACTTCATCTAGACAAGTTTGGAAGCTCACCCAAAGCATGCGTAACTACCAAGTACCTCCTTTGTTTTCTTAGAAATATGTTAGCATGCATGTTTGTAATCATAACCATACCAACATACAAACATAAATAATTGGAGATATAGCATAGTAACTCAATAAAACATATAATAAGGAAATAATTCATTTAAAATAAATAATAATATCTGAATGCCAATCAACCCATATTCAAACATAATCACTTTAGCTATCCATACACATTCATCCATAACAATCACCATTCATTTCATAACATAGAAACTAATTACATTACAAATCAATTCATCCATGCGCTAGACCATGCGTACTGACATACAAACTCTAGAATGGGATTACATCAAGAATACCCAACATTTCTCACCACTATTAGAGCTATCTCACCTCTAGCACTAGAAAATATAAGGACACATCACCTATTTATACAAGGTGGGGACTTTCCCTTCACCTTATTCATGTAACTTCTAATAATAGATATACTCTAACAATAAATTGCATGATTTTTCATCTCTTTCTTAACTACACTTCAAACTATAAATAAAATTTATACATGCTTTAACTCCTATTAATATACTTACTCCAAGTGCCACTCTTTTCATTATTTGCATGTGATTTATCCTAATAAATGGTCTTGCTTGTGTCTCAAGTCATCTTGCTTTTCTCTATTTTCAGCCCTTGTCCCAAAATGGCTAAGTACCGAATACTCTGCATGCACGTGTGCAAGTCTTACATGCTAACCTATTTAACTATACCTCCACACATTGTATTGTCTTTCTTTCCTTCCTGTGTGCATGCTCCCACGCGGTCCTTCAAAACTATATGCACATGTTTTTCCTCTACATGCATGGTCTTGTGCGTAATTCTTCACACATGACTGATATTTAGTCATTTCTTGTGACTAATATTACCCCATACTAGGGATATTGTATGTCCTTGGAAATATTTGTATAAAAAAATGTCCCTTAAAACATGATCAAAGAATAAACAAATAAAGAATCCAAACAAGAATATGAGTGTTCACCCCAAGAATTTAAAGAATTAGAATATAGCATCTGTGTGCATGTTTATACTTAGGATTTCTGGGGTGGAAGGAGCTCTTGAAATTCCTTTTCTAAATATTTTCTAACTCCTTCCATCCTTTTAGCTCTCTTGTTGATTTTACCTGTGTGATATCTATGATAATAGACACTTATGCGAGAGTCAATTAAACTATCTTCTCCTTAATCTCCTTGACCATCATATTACAGTCTGAGGCCACATATTCTAACACATTCATCCTGTACGTGACCAAAGGGAAGATTTCTTTGAGTCTTTCCCTAAGTGTGTCCTTCATGGCCTTAATAAGATCTATTTTCTGCTCAAACTATGCCATGAAATTCTCACACTTAAACTTATTATTATTCATGTTGGCCTGTATCTACTTCAATTAAACCTCCTCATTAGTGGTATGCATGCTCACAATCAGGTCAAAATATTGACATTTATTAAAAAAACATTCTTCCCTCCACGACAATTCCTTAACTTTTGCTTTTAGTGCTTCATATTGTGCAGTGTGTAATTCCACCTACCCCTTATCACTCTTATTTCATGCATCTACCCACCATTGGCCTTGGACTATCCTTATTTTTGGGAAAAAACATTCACACCAAGTCCTCTAGATAATGCAATTATGTGGGGTACTCATTTTATGAATTCTAGAATAAGTATGGGCGTGTGGTTGTGATCCTGTTCACTATGTTCTCCGCATTATTTTATGCTAAAAATTATTGGTACCTTTCTTCCTTCAAGCTCTACTCATGCTTCTTAATCCTCTGATATTTATGCTACTTTTCCTTACACGTCCTCTTGATTAGGGCATCCTTATAAAAAATTATTAACCCTGCCTCTAAAGTCTTATTTAATGTATTGCACACTTGTTCATCTCTGTGAGTAGTTGGGAGTCAATGATAGGAAAGGATTATCCTAGCGTAGACTTCAACCATGTTTCAGAGAGTGATTCCTTATTTATTTCAAACTCCATCTCCTATATGTGTGCTTGATAGTTCCAAGAGAGTATTTTTCTGGTGCATAGGAGGGCTTCATTTTTATAAAACATTTTCCAATAGAATAAATCATATGTGGCCACTAAATTCTAGTACCTATCCCTTAATAAATTCATAGGATCATCAATGTATTTCATTTGATGGACCAGTTGAGTCTTCCTTTGTCTTCTCCCTTTTCCACACTATTTATTAGGAACCTCTTGCGTAATAGTATGCTTTGCGCCACTAGTTTCTCCTATGTTTGTACCTTCCCTAGTGATTTCATTTTTCTATTCCTCCTCACGGTCTACCTCATGCTATCCTTCATATCCTCCTACATTCCCCTTAGTAGGCTCTCCATGTCCTTCTTCCTCTTCTCCATACTTTCTGGGCCCTTCTTCATTGTGTGCATCACTCTCGTCTTCCTTGTCATCCAAGTTATGGATAACCGGTGGATCCTTCTCGTGTACCTCCTCTTCTTCATTGACCATTTTCTCTAAGTCCTTTGCATCTTCATCACTGGACACCACCCATGTATTATTATTTAGTGGGGTCTTATTCCTTGGACTTGGTTTTTTTGGTTTGACAACCGGAAATTTTTTGGGCACCTTAGAAGTGATTGTGCCTTTAGTCATCTCTTTACACGCCTACTATTTCTTCTATCTAAGGCTCTGATCTAGTGCACAATAATCTTCCTCATATCCTTCTTCTTCCTCATCCATTTCTTGAGGAGGATTCTCCTCATCCATTATCTTGGTTCCCAAAGTCTGTTTCCTCCGCAGGGGATATGGGAGATGAAGATCGTGCTTACTCAGGTACTTCTTGTCCTTTGGATTTGGCCTAATAAAGATGAATATTTTGAAGTATTGATTTCTCACTACCACGGTTATGGGACTCAGGTTCATATTTTTGGACTTTATGATTTCCACATAGGCTGACCTTGATGGATAGAAAAACATTGTGCACAAAGTATGGTAGCTTAAATCCACACCATATGCATAAAAGTTAAATTTGCGTGCCTCTTTGATCTTGTTTATCACACTCTGGAAGTAATTTTCTGTGAAGGAAAAAGGTTTCTTGCACCATGGGTTTAATTCCCCATTAGTAAGGTTAAACCTTCCAAAAAAAAAGTGTTCGTGTACTGTAACATGTTATTTTCCATACAAAAGAGGGAAATTATCTTGGCACACACCATTCATTTTTGAATGCCTCATGCATTCATTTGTATCATTTATCTACACATAGCTTATATTGGATTGTTATTTCCCCTTCACAAGTGAATGCTGTAATTTTATCTGTGGGGGACTTATTGTTCACTGAGTATATCCACATCTTATCCTCAAAAAAATTAATAACAAGATTTTTCCCCAGGTTATATTTTCACGCTTCTCCGCCTAGATCCTTTCTTCATCTATGAGCCCTTCAATAATATAGAGCACAATATTATAAAGATTCTTTTTACCATCCTATACACTATATGAAACCACTTCTTGTTCAATTATGACAAACACTCTAATGCACCCAATTTACAACTAACCAGGCACGCTGAAACTCTTGTTCCTGGGTGAGTTATGCTTGTAACATCCATCACATGATTTAACCTTTGATAATTAAAATTGGTGGAAGTGGCATCCAGTTCCTCATCATATTATAGGTCTTTCCCAATCTCAACCTCTGAGTTGCGCAAGCCTGTCACCCTTCCAATAAGTTGCGTGGTAATGTGAATTCACCTCCCTATAAAGTAAATGAAGTCTTCTTGAATGCGTGACATGATCCAAGGGTAAAGTCACTTTAGTTTTCTGAAGTAAGGAATCTCATAGAGTTGTAGGACTCCAACACTTTCTAAGTCCTTATTCACCGTGTCATCATAAACCAATTACCCTATTTCTGTCCTCTGGGTTAACTATTTCATCACGACCTTTTTTATTTATCCTTCATGGGCATCTAAGCAATGGTTATAATATCTGATTTTACACTTTATGAGATGAGATACCCATGAACACGCTACTAGTACCCCAGTGGGGTATTGCATTTCAGAAAACCACTCCTCTGACATGTCCTCAACAACAAACTTATTTCCCTTTCCCTTACCATTAGGAAACTCCTTAACTGGATTTGATTTCTGTGGTGCCATTTCTTAACTTCACAAGTGTTCCAATTCATAATTAATAACTTCAAATTCACCTTCACCTTCACAAATTTCAAAACTCATAACTTGCAGAGAATTTTTGCCCTAGGTGCTGAATGAACCTACTCAAATGCTTGTGTATTTATGTTGAGCGTTTAACTCTTTTAACCCTCCTTTTCAATTGATTCAAAAATTTCTTTTTTCTGACTCGATTCTATGCCCTTGCTTCACTCTTTTCAATGTCATGCCCAAATTTCACAATCCTTTACCCTAAGCTCATAAACCATAGTTACATGCCCTCGATCGTAAACCTTCTCCTCAACGCCTCATTGCCACCACCTTTATTTGGCTACAACTTCATGCCTGTAATTATTCTATACCAAATTTTGCGTGCTCAATCACTTAGTTTCCTAGTTCGGTCAGATTTCTGTTTTTTTTTTGCACTAGATCACTCTAGTCTTTGAACTTAGCTCATATTCATATAAATTTGCAAAGGCAAGGTAGAAATGAACCTTTCCCATGCTCCTTTTATAGTTTTAGAAAGTTATATCACATTAATTGATCCTCACCTACCACCATTTTGTAGCTTTAAATGTGTTTTTTCTATTTTTTCTCACACCTCTTCCTTCTTTCTTCCATGCACAACAATCGTAACCTTATGGTGTGCTATTACTTCCAAGGCTACAGTCTTCCTTGCGTGTATATTCCTATACTGTAACCCATCTTCCTCTACACCACTTACCAAGTAGTCTATCATGTTGCTACCTCCCTCATGTTATACTATGTGGCCATATTTCTCACATGGTCTCCAAATATGAGAAATTCCTTTCAAGTACCATCATCCTAAAGCACTAATGAAACTTCCCTTTACTGTTACGCATACCTAGTTCATATCTATTAAGTACCATTTTTTCACATTTTTGTGCACATCTTTAACCAACTGTAATAGACATACCAACCTAACATAGTCTATTTTTTGCGCACTCAAACCTATTTCACCCCACACTAAAATTATGTACGATCGTCTACATATCAAATTATCAGATTGTAATAATCATATGCATGCTAATGTAATTATTACAATAAAACAAGAAAAGTAAAACATGAAAGGGAACTATAATCTAATTGGTAATACTACCTTATTATAAACTCAAAGGAATATTATTTATAGTAGCAATTGAACTTACTCTGATTGAAGTAACCAGGAAACATGGTGCCATCCAACACTTGCAATTGACATGCGTTTGATTCTAATATATTAGCTACTAAAATGGGCCCTAACCAATGGAATTTTGACTTACCTAGATGGTGCACAAACTTAGAGTCATATAGTAGTACCATCTTGCCAATTGTAAAAGACTTGTTCTTGCTATTCCTATCATGTTGAGCCTTTTGTCGTGCATTTTTTGTTTTTTTGAATCCACCAGGCAATGACATGCCACTCATCCAATTGCATAAAATTTGTAATGCACTCATCAAATTCCTGTATATAATCCAATCCTCATGTGCGTGTAATCTATAGGGATGGAAACATAAATTATATAGGTAAAACATCTTCTACACCAAACACAAATTAAAAAGGTGTGGCCTTATTCAACCATTTATAGGTTTTTCAATATGACCAAAGCATGAGTTATACCTCATCATCCTATTCCTTTCTCCCAACATCACATATATTCATTAGTGTCTGACCCAATATCTTGTTGAAAGATTCATTACTACCATTATCTTGAGGATGATAAGGGTTAGTCTTATGGTGGGCCACCATAAACTCTGTCGAAAAAATTCTTATAGTATCATTCGAGAAATGATTCCCTCTATCACTTTTTAGACTCAATGGAAATCCATACCTGTTGATAATATTTTGGCAAAGGAACCTCGCTGATGTTTCCGTTGTGTAATATTTTGTAGGTGCAGTCTCTGATCACCTCGTCAAATAATCAATACATTTAATGATGTAACGCGCCTCTTTTATACATGTAGGTGGTGTAATAGGTCCTACAAAATCAATTTCACACTTTTCAAAAGGCTCTGCACTCGCTATAGGCCTCAACAAGATCTCATCTCTATTTACAAGATTTCTAATTCTCTGACAATGATCACATGTCTTAGAAAAATATTTGGTGTCCTTATATAACTCCCACCACATACTTTATAAAAGGATCTTGCATGCTATAACATATACTTCATAATGTCCTACAGCAATTTCTCCATGTGCTTCCTCCATGATAGATGTGCGCTCATGCTCTAGAACACATTTGCACAAAATCTCATCTCAACCCATTTTATACAAGTATCCTCCAATGAGCTGATATGGCGTAGCTCTAATAGAAAGATTCTTCTTTTCCAATGTCTTCATTACTTCTAGTGCAAGCCAATTGTGAAAGAATACTACTATGTATTCTAAATTAGATGGGGTGTGGTTTAATCCGAATAATTGTGCATTGGGCATAGTATCCTCAATGCTCTGTGCATACTCTCCAGAGTTAATCCTTGATAATTAATTTGGTCCCACATTACTCTTGCCTAGTTTTACTATGACTATGAAGTCAAATTCCTGAAAAATAAGTATCCATTAGAAGATGTGCCCTTGCAAGATTGGTTCATTGACCAAGTAATTCAATGCCATGTGATATGTATAAAATATAAACGGTGTGGCCAATAAGTATTTTCTGAACTTATGGAGCACGTAGATCATGGATAATGCCTCACGTTTTGTCGTTTTATAATTCTACTTCACTCAAATAGGATGATAAACATTTCTTTTTCCTGGTCACACAAATACTGCTCCAATTTCCATACCATAGGTATCAACATGTACATGGAAAGGATTGTTCTAAGAAATAAATTACAATATGGGTGAAATAGTTAGTGTTTCCTTTAAGGGTTTAAAATATTGTTGTTACGCATCACCCTAGTAAAATTTTACTTTAGCCTTTAGTAACTCTTCTAAGGGAAGCAAATTTTTTTCCTACCCCCTAATGAAA
Source organism: Taxus chinensis (assembly GCA_019776745.2). Taxonomy (NCBI): domain Eukaryota; kingdom Viridiplantae; phylum Streptophyta; class Pinopsida; order Cupressales; family Taxaceae; genus Taxus; species Taxus chinensis. The sequence continues at coordinate 574,012,640 of CM034147.1, read as the reverse complement.
TTTACATAGTAACTAGTGTTCCCCAAGAAACCGTGCACTTTACTCTGATTGGTTGGTTCTTCTTACCCTAAAATCACTGCAATCTTAGTTGGGTCCACCAACAATTCATCCTTATAAATAATGTGCCAAAGTAATATACTAAAAGGGGTGGAAAATATACACTTCTCTATATTCAAAGAGATACTTAGTTTCCTACACCTTTCAAACATCAGCCTCAAGTTGTCACAATGATCTTTCACTAGCCTATACAAGTTCCAATCATCCAAGTAGACATGCAAAAATTTAAGGATGAAGTTTTAAAATTCCTTAACAATGATGTACAAGAACAACACTGACACATTATTTAACTCAAAGGGCATGATAGCGTATGTGAAACATACACATTTAGTTGTGAAGGTTTTTATTTACTGATCCTCATGTGCAATACTCACCTCGTGGTAGCATGAAAATCCATCAATGAATGAATATATTTTGTGCCTTGCCACTCCTTCAAGGATATCTTCTATCAATGGTGTAGGAAAATGATCTATGAGACATGAAGCATTGAATACCCTATTGTCAACATAAATTATAATGTCGCCATCCTTCTTGATACTAATTACCATAGGGATGATCCACTCTAATTCCTCAATAGGTTAAATGATCCTTGACTTAAGCATTTGGTCAATCTCTTCTTTTACCTTTATGTGAAAGTTCAGGTTCATCCTATAAGGCCTCTTCTGAACCGAACACACACCTTATTTTAGCTTAATATTCATCTCTCCTAATGAGGGATTTACACCATTCAACTTATGATAATGACTTGGGAATAAATCCTGGAAGTTACACAATATATCAATGATATTTTCCACCTCTGGGTATGATGAATAATCCCCAATACCAGGATATTTAGGCGCATCCTTAGTCCCAATATTAAATGTTTTCTAAAATAACTCCCCTAGTTATTTTGATAACTTACATTCTCATTCTGAATCTAAAAAATCAATGTGGTAGGGTGTGATGGGTGTCGTCATTCCCTTCATTTAATCAACTTCTTGTTGATGTCATATCAAAACAGGGGTGTGTCTAAAACTATATGCAACAAGAGTACTTTAACTAATCTAGTAGTTGGTTGTAGCTATTTTTATATTTTCTGGGGGATCTCTTTAATGTCTTAAGGACTTGGTAAAACCTTATTCAAATCAAACTATGAAATAATGCTGAAAGTAAAAAACACTGAAAGCTTGCTGAAAGGAAACACACCGTGCAGAATGGAAACACACTTGCTGTTGGAAAATAAACACAGTTCCTTCTGAAAGTAAAAACTCTTGATTTTGGAAATAAACACACTCAAATTAAAATTCTTGAAAACAATTGCAAGAAATATAAAGATTTATCCAAACACATGCATGAACAAGTATACAAAAAAATTTAATTGAAAGAACTAAAGCAATAAAAAATTAACAGATCTAACCTATTTGCTGAAGAAATATAAATACCAAATAAATGAATATCAGAATTCTCTCAAATCAAAAATGGATATTTTATTGATAAAAACATTCAATATTACAAAATGTACTAGATCTGGATACTTAATCTATTTCTTTTCTCTATTCTATGTCTATCTCATTCTATATCTCTATCTTCTATTCTATCTATTGCAAGTTTGCATTTATATACATTTTACAATCAGAAATGTCTTAATGATTCTGATGAAATTGAATCATGCCCATAATAGATGCTGAGTTGGATGGCGGTTGATCAGATAGTTGTAGGATAACTCTCCCTAGATCTACATTTAAAAATAGTCTCGTCCTTTATGATTATAGGGGTCGTAGATGCAAAATCTCTAGATGTGGTTTAAAATAGATAACTCCCATCGGTTCTAGAACTTTGGAGAAGTTTAGAACCATAGGAAATTGTTAAGAACCAAAACCTGTGAGCATTCCGAAGCTATCCTCAGGAGTTTCGGAACTAAGTCCAAACATTTTGGAACTAAATATTGGAGTTTTGAAACTAAGTCTGAAAGTTCCAGTTTTAAATGACGGGGTTCCGAAACTAAGTCTAAAAGTTCCGGAACTAATGATGAATGTGTGATGGAGTTCCAGAACTAGATTGGAAGTTATAGAACTAAGATGTGTAAGAAAATACACTATCAAAAACATACTGAACACCACTTGCTTCATTTCCTTGACTGATTAGACCTGCTTTATTACAAAACTAAATTTAAACACACACTATGTCAATAATTTTAGAGATTTTAATATTAGGATCACAATCAATCAAAAGATAGATAATTACATCCTACCTCATATCAGATCAACTAAAAGTCACACAATGCAATCAAACTTAATCAAAAGGAGAGTAAGATGAGATCATATATTATACATTAATCAAACATATTATGGCCTCATCAGGGTGCACACACTCTTGTTATTTCTTGGGCACATTAGTTGGTTGCAGTTCTTCTACACTAGATGCACATCCTTCCTTCTCCAATCCTATATCTCCTTCCATCCTCCCTTACGTGCACCCCTTATGTGCATCTGCCTTCCTTCCCATTATTTGCACATCTTTCACATGCCCTCCTAAATTTCCTTTCAAATTGGCTAAGTCCCTTACATGCTTCTTCTACATTATTCCCTGGTACATCTTACCTCCATATTTTACACACTGCATGCTTCCTTCCTAGCTTGTTCCGCATGCCCCTTATTTCCTACCACCATGTGATTCTTACTTGAATGACTGTGCCCTACTTACATACTTGTATATTTTTACAGATATACACTCTTTTCCTCCCACTTCCACTTGCACCTCTCTTCCATGTCTATCCTCTGCATTCATCTCTCGTGGTTACTGCTCTCACGTGCACTTTGTGCATTCCTTTACACCAATCACTTGTGCCACATGGCAACTTATCAAAATTGAGTGTGTAACACGTAACCTATAAAAGTACACCAACTGGGTGCTGAATCCTTGTGACGAACGACTATGCAACACATGGTGGAAATGATAAAAAAATGAATAGTTGGCTGATCCTTCAGCTAACCAACACATGCCATGTGTCTTAAGTGTTTAGTTTGCACTGTAGATTTCAGAACGCGTAACTGTTTCTATAGATATTGGATTTCGGTGCTCTTGGTCTTGTTAGAAAGCTGCTGACGTGGGATACACATCTGATCATTCAAATTATGATGTTGGTGGGATTTGGTAGTTGAGAAGTGGGGAAACACATTTCATCCATTAATGTAGACATTTAATCAACTCAACCACCAGAGGTTTTTTAGATATCACATCCTTCCTTCTTCTACAAGCCAAAAAGACACGGGGATGCACATCTTTTAGAATTACAAGAGGAATTTCAAGAATTCATTTCTTTCTATTGGTGGTTGGATTTTAAATCTGAGTTTCCCTCTTCTTTCTCCTTTTATTCTCTCATTCTTCTATAAATGTAAGAGCAATTCTCATTGTAAAAGGTTGGACCCCTTTAGTTTGTTAGGAACTCTACTCCTTAGCATTTTAAGTTGTAGGTATCTAGATCTGGTTTTTGTATTTGGATATCAGCCTCATCCACCATTGTAATCAACTATGTAATTCTTCAAAGTGATAGAATGTTTGTTTTGTGGATATTATCTTCCTTGGCTTGTTTTTATTGATTTTCTTTGCCTCTCTTTTACATTGTTTGTTTGCTGTGCTTTCTCACATCCTTTGCATGTTCCTTTTTTGATTGTACCCCATGAAAACAAGTGTGTAACTATGTTTATGACTATGATATGCATGTCTATCCTCCTTGTGATAATTATCCTTCATTTTCTCTTAAAGATAAATTTTTTCATCCCCCTCTTTTTGGTGTTATCACCTCCTTTATCTTATTTTCCCCTTTTCCATGCATCTTCTTCTAACCTTGGTCCCTTGGATTCTTAGAGTAGTGATAGGTAGTTGCATTTCCCTTAATATAGGTAGTTTGAGTGGTAGAAATAGGTAAAGGAACCAAAATTATTTGTAGGTCTATCTCAGGTGCACAAGGTCCCACAACTTGGCGACAATCCCATATTGCCTCAAAATTCTAGTTCATCCTGATCTAGGACGGTGTAAGTTTGAGCCCCAAAAATCTTTGACACGCCCGATGGGACCAACATTGAAATCTCATATTTCATCATTGCTAAGTTTTGGTGTGTGACTTAATGATTTCCAATCTTTGGAGGATCATTTTAACATGTTTGACAACTCCCAACTCTTAGATCTTCTATTTTCAACAGTTAACACACCTTTTTCATGAGAAGGATACATACTAGAAATAGCGCAATGACTGAAGAGTATTTTGAGTACCTCCAAATTTCTCCAAGAAGAAGAGGTAGCAGAGAAAATGCACGTGCATCCCCATCTCCAATGTGTCGGGTAATTTCTACACCACCTCCTGATAGGCCTTCCTCGCAACCTGCTAGAGTTCCGAGACCTATCATTATGGCAACACATCAAGCAAATCAGGGATTTGTTAATTTTACTAATAGTATTCCTCTTTCTCTTAATGCCCAAAATCCTATTCCAATATCTACACTTAAAAGTATCCCTTTATTCACTGGAGAAAACCATACAGCTCTAGCTAAACACATACAAGAAATTGCCATGTCTGTGCTATCCACCAAATCATTGTACAAGATGTGGTTGTTAGACTATTAGCCTCTTTATTCAAAGGGAGAGATTTACAATTCTTAAGGAGTCTAACAATAGGGTGGATTCAAAATTTGAATCTACTGGGGGAATTCCTTTGTAATCAGTTTGGAGAAAATGAAGAAAATATCTCCCTACTAGAACAATTGACAACCATCAAGATATCTCCCAATGAGTTTATGGTAGACTTTAATTTCAAATTTTAGAAAACATGGGAGAGAATTCCAGCCCTAGTAGGACCAACTCCAGAAGGTGATTTCCTTTACTTTTTAAAGGGATTTAAATTCTAATATTGTTGTCATGATCCAATCTATGGGGGGCATAACATTTCCTGGGGCCTATGCATTAGCTATTAGGGGCTGAAAATTGTCTAATTCAGGAAAACAAGTTAGCTCCTATACCGCATTTGCCCTTGTTTCTAGAAATTCCTCAAGCACCCCAGCCTTCCATTTCCCATGTTCCTAAAAATAACACTTAATCCACTACATCCACATCTTACTCTCCCATGCAACAAAAGGAGGATGAAGAAATGAAGGCCCCGATTAATTTTTTTTCCAATAAAGTCATATATTTAGAAAAACAGTAGGCGCATGCCTTCAAAAATAATTCTAATCAAGGGTATAACCAAGGCCATCAACCATTTAGAAATTAATATCTAAATTATAGATATGGGTAGAACTAGGAGAATGAAATATGGCATGCTAATGCACATCTCCCTTTGCAAACGATTCCTCTTATGAAACCTCTTGCAACTCCCAATTCAAGTCAAACACTTGTTCTATTTCAGAACAATATAACTCAAGAGACATAGTGGTGTATTACTTGCAACTTTCTGCATGGCTAGTATAGCTATGCTAATGCCTTTTATGAGCATGACTACATGATTCAAGCTATTTCAAACTATGAGCCTTCCACTAGTGCACAAAAAATTGAAAATGAATAAACATCAGAAGTTGTTTTTGGGGCCAACCTTAGAATATTTGGTGCCAAAGACTTCTGTGTAATCAATCAAGCTGGGAATAGTCTAAATAAACCACACACCCAGGTTGTTTATAACACAAGATACAAGAAGAGAATGCTCGAGTCTAGAAAACAACCTTCTGCTCCTGCCATATAAACTAATCCTTACAAGAAAAGAGATACAACTCATCTCTAAGCATCAAATGATGCCAAAGCACCCAAAAAGTATGACATGCAAATTCCTGAGTGCGAGGTTCCACAAAAAACTCCAATTGAAGTGGCACGCGCTACTCCTTTAGTAGGTAAAGCCCCTGTATCACCTAAATATTCTATTTCCGCACCTAAAAAATTAAGAAAAGAGAATGTTGTGCCTCAAAAGAACAATTCTATAGGCCTTCCATTTAAATTGTGGACTAGATGAAAAATAAAAATAAAAATTTCACAATGTGGGATGCCATGGCCATTCCATCATAGCGAGACATGGTGCATGAAGCTCTAGAACAATTTCCGCGTGCTGATCCAGTTATCCAAAGACCTCATGCTACTGTCAACATCTGTCAAACAAAGGAGAAACAAGTAAGAAAAATTGTCAAAACACCACCCTTCTATATGTCCTTGATAGCAGGTAAGCATCTTATGCATAATTATATGATTAATTGAGGGGCTAGTACTTCTATTAAGCCAAAGAAAATTTTTGATGTCCTAGGCCTTGAGTATGCCCACATGTATAAAGGACTTTTGTAGCTTGATGGCTCAACTTTCAATAATATTGGAGTCATCAAGGATCTTGAGTTAATCCTCTATGCATGTCTAAGTCTGACCATAACTTAAGATGTCTCAATTATTGACTTACATACTTTATTTTCCCTCTTCCTATAAAGAGATTTCACTACCAAAGTGGGTGGATACTTGTCTTCTAATTGGTCTCATATGTTATTAAGAACAAGGTATTGTACTTGGTTTACCATAGAGGTTGAGCCTATATTTTCATATCATGTTGAGTCATATGTCCTCACACCTCTCCAAGCCAATTTCCTAATCCAAGAAGGCCAAGAACATGATTCCATTTCAATAGAGAAAATCATTCCTCCCCTATACCTGATATAATATTAGATGAATGAGATGACAAGTGATATTCATTTGATCCTTATTCCAAAGCTATTGCAACTTTTGAAATTGGTCTTGGTACTTATTGTATCCTTGAAGAAGAAGATGTGCTTTTACATGTGCTCAAGAAAAATGAAGAAAATTCTGGACTGTGAAGTTGTACTTTGATATTTCTAGAAGTATAAATGTCACACACGCAGGTGTTGTTCTCATTTCTCCCAAGAATGAGAAATTATTATTTGCACACAAGATGTAGTTTACATGCTCCAACAATGTGGCAGAATATGAAGCATTGGTGCATGGTCTTTTTATCATTGAGAAGAAAAAGGTCAAGTCACCATAGATCTTTGGGGACACAAAGTTGGCTATCTATTTGGTCATAAAAAAGTGTGAAACAAAGAATAAGATTCTCAAAGCTTATAAACACATAGTTTGAGGCATACTAGAGGGATTCGATGCTCTATATCTGTACATGATACCAAGAAAGATGAATAAGGAAGCAGATCCGATGGCTACGCTAGGTTCACAATTCTCACCTATTGAATATTTCATCCAAGGAAGTGTGCATCACATCAAGATGGAGATCAGGCCATCTATTCTAGATAATCACACTAGCTGACAAGTGTTTGACAATGACAAAAAAATTGTCCAGTTCATTCAGAATGAAGTTGAATTCTCTTCAAGTATGCAAGATGACTTACATAAAAGATATGGTGACCAAGTGATATAGCTGAATAGAAACAAGTTTCCTAAAGGGATGGTCACCTTAGATCATATTTTCAACCTTGATGATCAGTTCAAAGGTGAAGAAAAGTATATGCACACAGTGTAAGAAGATTGCACTCTAGTCACCATTGCACATGGTAAATAAAAATTGCTTGGTAAGGACTGTGCTCATGATGAAAAACATGCCTTCATTTCTCTTTGTCAAAAGTACTATGACATATTCTCATGGGAGTATGAAGAATTGAAAGGATTTCATCCAAGTGTTTCTCAACACTCCATTTACCTTGATCGTAACATCAAGCCCATCAGAATAAAGTAGAGGCTAATAAATCCAAAGATAGAGCCCCTCATGAGGAAAGACTTATCTAAAATCATTGAGGAAAATATAATATTCCCCGTCAAGTACTTACTTGGGCCACGAATCTTTTTCCAATGTGTATGAAGAATGGTGAAATCAAATTATGCATTGATTTCAAAGATTTAAATAAGGCATCCTTGAAGGATCATTATCTTGTGCCTTACATGGAGAAGATTCTGTAGACAATGGCTGACATGTATATATTTTCCATGCTGGATGGGTATTTTGGTTTCAATTAGATTATGGTCAAAGAAGAGGATCAATTCAAAATAATATTTACAAATAAATGGGGAGCCTATGGATATCAAAATATGCCCTTTGATTTGTCAATTTTAGGTGTAACATTTGAGCGAGCCATGGAAATTTCCATTAAAGGGTATATAAATGAGTTTATTCTATTTTACTTGGATGACATAATTATCTTGTCAAAATAGAGCGCAGATCACATGGCGCATTTAGAGAAAATATTTGAGATATGTAGAGAATTTTGGGTGTCTCTTAACCCCAAGAAGTGAAACTTTGCTGTTGCACAAGGAAATCTTTTGAGCCATGTGGTTTCTAAGGATGACATTGCTATTGATTCTTAGTGTGTTTTGGCCATCCTTGCTCTTTATTTGCCAACACACAAGAAATCCTTGCATTATTTCCTAGGCAAGATCAATTTTTTTAGGAGATTCATCCCTAAATTTGTAGGACTTGTAAGTCCCATCACCCTCATGCTCAAGAAGGACACAAAATTCGAGTGGAAAGAAGAAGGAAAATAGAGATTCAAAAAAATCAAGCATAAAATTACATACACACCAACACTCATCAACCCAGATTATTCCAAGGATTTCATCTTTTATGCATATGGAGCTGATGCAAGTGTTGCTGTTGTCTTGACACAAGAAAATGAACAAGGATTGGAGTAGCCAATGGATTTATTCAGTCAAACATTGAAGTATTATGAGTTAAAATATAGTCACATAGAGAAACAAGTCTTCATCATCATGCATGCGCTCAAGAAATTCAAAAGTATGATCACCACAAATCATAAAAAGGTGTTAGTTTCACACTCAGGTGTGAGGGAATTCATCATGGGAGAAAAAATCAATGAGAAGAGAGCAATATGTGTGAACAAAATCATGGAGTACAACATGACTATCAAAGCCACTAAATTTTTCAGAGGTAAATCGTTATGTAAGCAGGTTACAGAGGATGTAAAGTATGAATATGAGACTTCATTATTTTTAGATGAAGATCTCCTGCATGATGAACCTAAGAAAAATGAATATTGCAGCCTATGCACCTGGATGAATGACATGGTCATATTCCTTTCCACTAGTGCATACCCTCTTGGTTTGAAAAAATAAAATAGGCCACATATGAGGTTACAGTCTATTCCATATATCCTCATTGGTGACCTTGTCTTCAAAAGAAATATTGATGGCATGCTAATGATATGTATTAATGGTGCATAAATTGACAAAGTTTGAGTATAATTTCACGATGGATTCTTTGGTGGACAATTCTCTGCCAAAGCAAAAAATATGAAGATCATCAAGGAATGATACATTTGGCCAACCATGTTTTCGTATGCGCACAAGTGGGCCATAAAATGCAAAGAATGCACTTTATTTATAGGAAATAAGAAATTGGTAGTGCTTACCCTTTGACCAATCCAAATGGATCAAACTTTTGTGCAATGAGGTCTTGACATCATAGGCACGATCAACCCTTCCTCGCATGCTAGCCACAAGTGGGTGTTAACAGCTACAGATTACTTCACCAGATGGACAGAAGCTGTCTGGATTAAGGAATCAACTGAGTAATCCATCCTTGAATTTCTCGAGGGAATTATAATAAGGTTTGGCATTCCTTAGACTATTATCTATGATAATGCAAAATCCTTCCTTGGTAAAATAATTTCTGATTTGGCGCTTAGCCTTAGAATCTACTTGAATAATTCCTCTAACTATTATCCCTAGGGTAATGGCTCAACTAAGTCTACCAACAATAACCTAGTCAGAATCATGAAACAAATGATGGAAATCAACTAGAGGAAGTGACACACAAAGGAATCATGTATGCAATGAGTACATATAATCATAGTGAAAAAGGAAATATGTACTTCACCTTACAAGCTTGTTTATGGAAATGAAGCTAGAATTCCTTTATCTCTTGAATTTATTTCATTAGAGCTTACCCAGAAGTTGGAATTTTTGGGCATGGATAAGAGAGAAATCATAAAGACATAGCTGGTTGAAGTTAGAGAATTTAGAAAACCTTTCATGATCAAGCTAGGAAAGCATCAGTAATTGACAAAGAAATGGTTTGAAAAAAATGATAGACTTTAGGATTTCAAAGTTGGTGATCTAGTCTTAAAATGGGATGCTGACAGAGCCAAACCTAGGAGCTATTCAAAGTTTGATGCACTTTGGAGTGACCCATACCCTATCAATTCTTGTAAGGAGGCTAACTCTTTTGGGTTGTATCACCTTGATGTAAGCGTGCTACTAATCCTAGTTAATGGGATTTATCTCAAGCATTTTCATTAAGTATTCTGAATCATTGTATATATTAGAATAGTTTCAATTCCTCCAAGTGTGCTTTGTGCACATTGTTCTGTTAGTATATAGTTATTTCCTTCCATGCGCTCATTTTTATTTCTTTTAGGATGCTAGTTTGGTTTAGGGATCTTCCAAAAGTTCCAGAAATTTTGGAAGCAACTCAATACAGAGTTCAGATAATGCTTCAAGTTATTTTAGTGGTAGTTATTCAAAATTACAGATCAGAAATTTCATTCTAGATAGACTCCATGCCCAATGGATTCTTATAAGGCTACTCATATCCTTCATCTAGCAAGCATATGGCCATAAAATTCAAAAAATTGTTGTTGAAAATAACTCCCCTAGTTATTTTGATAACTTACATCCTCATTTTGAATTTGAAGATAAATGTGGCAGGTCATTAGTTGGTTATAGTTCTTCCACATGTGACACATGCCCCTCCTTCTCCATTCCCCTATCTCCTTCCATCCTCCCTTACACACACCCCTTCTATGTGTTTTCCTTCCTTCCAAAATTTTGCACATCCTTTGCACACCCTCCTGAATTTCCTTCCAAATTGGCTAAGTCCCTTGCATGTGTCTTCCACATTCTTCCCTAAAACATCTTGCCTCCATCGTTTATGTGTTACATGCTTCCTTCCTAGCTTGTTCCATGCACCCCTTATTTCTTTCTGACACGTGATTCTTACTTAAATGACCGTGCCCTACTTGTATACTTGTATATTTTTACATATATGCACTCATTCCCTTCTGTTCCCACACACACCTCTCTTGCATTTCTATCCTATGAATTCTTCTGTCATACCTACTACTCTTACATGCACTTTGCGCTAATCACTTGTTCCACGTAGCAACCTATCAAACTTGAGAGTGTAACATACAACCTATCAAAGCACACAAACTGGGCATTGAATCCTTGTGATGAACCACTGAGTGAAACATGAAAAAAATGACAAAACAAATAAATAGTTGGCTGATCATTCAGCCAACTAGTTCACACCACATGTCTTACATGTTTAGTTTGCACTATATATTTTAGAACGTCATAAATGTTTCTAAAGAGATTGGATTTTGGCGCTCTTGGTCTTGTTGGAAATCTGCTGACGTGGGTTACACTTCAAATCATTCAAATTAAGATTTTAGTGGGATTTGGTAGGTGAGAAGTGGGGAAACGTGTTCCAGCTATTACTGTAGGCATCTAATTGACTCAACCACCAGATTTATTTAGATATCACCTCCTTCCTTCTTCTACAAGACAAACCCACATGGGGAGGCATATTTGTCAGCATTGCAGGAAGATTTACAGGTATTCATTGCTTACTATTGGTGGTTGGATTTCAAATATGATTTTCCCTCTTCTTTCTCCTCTTTTTATCTCCTTCTTATATAAATGTAAGAACAATGCTCATTATAAAAGTTTGGACCCCTTTAGTTTGCTAAGAGATTTTATCCTTAGCCTTTTAAGTTGCAGGTCTTTAGATATGGTTTTTGCATGTAGATATTGACCTCCTCAGCAATTGTAATTGATTGTGCAATTCTTCAAAGAAATAGAAGCTATGTTTTGTGGCTATTCTCTACCTTGGCTTGTTTTTATTTCTTTTCCTTGCATCTCTTTTACATTTTCTGTTTGCTGCACTTTATCACATCCCTTGCAGGCTCCTTTTCTAATTGTGCCCCATGAAAACAAGTGTGTGATTGTGTTTCAGGTTGTGATACACATGTCTATCCTCCCTATTTGGATTTTACTTCATTTTCATGTAAATCTAACTGTGTTCATCCCCATCTTTTTGGTGCTATCACCTCCTTTATCTTAGTTTTCCCTTTTCCACACATCTCCTTCTAACCATGGTCCCTTGGATTATTAGAGTAGTTATATGTATATGCATTTCCCTTCATTGGAGTAGTTTTAGAAGTATAAATAGGTAGAGGAACTGACCTTCTCTGGAGGTCTGTCTCAAGCGCATAAGGCCCTATAACTTGGAGATAGTTCCATGTTGCCTCAAAATTCTAGTTCATCTTGATCTCAAATGGGTGCAAGTTTGAGCCCCAACATTAACCTTTTTAGTCTTCAGGGGTACATAGTATTCACACACCTTTTCATCTACATAATCCATCACTTCACATGCACCCTCTCTATGGTTAATATCTAGATTCTCTATTTCCTCATCATAAATGAGGTAGACCATCTTCCCTTTTTATTTTTGTTTCCATGTGTGACCCAATAGTGTCTCTTCTATCTCTAGAACATCCTCACATGCCTTAGTCTTAGGCTCTCCTAAAAACCAAATCATAAGTTCCTATGCCTTTGCACTATCTCCTAGTGTGATTCACTTCATGATCTTCAAGGCCTCATGTACTAGTGGTTTAGTGGAAAAATAGTCAAAGGTATGAGAAACACCTTTTGACATGTCATGCCAACTTGTAGTTTCTTTCTTTAACTCAATGTGGACATATTAAGCACACACACATCCTCACCGAGTAGAGTAGAACTTGTGTACCCAAATCGATGGTGGTATAGCTTCTTTTACTTGTGCCCACTACCTCTCACAACTATGGATGTGTAACAGAGTAGGATTATTCCCATCATAATCATGTACAAGAGAGGGAGCATTTCTCTGAGTAAACCTTATTAAAAAGGATTCCCTTACCTTGTACCAACCTAATAAATTATCTTTGTATGTTTCCCACCAGTGCGGTGTTGTCCCACAAAATGTGTAAATTTTCATATTCCATATATCTCCATCTTTTCACCACCAGTCCTCCATCACGCGCAATAAAGAGTTAGGTCTTTCTTCTCTAGTATACCTAGGTAACTAAGTTTCTCCCAAGTGCCTAATCATGCAAAACCTAATCATCATGGTAACTCTTCCCTTAACCTTGTGACCTACCATATCATAAGTGCCATCGACCCAATTGTCACAAGAAACAACGGTAGTGTCACTAAAGAATTCACATCTTCCCAATGAAGCATGCCTTATTTTGATGGTTTTATCTTTTCCGGATCATGCACTGTATGTGTATAGATTCTATTAAGCTCCTCTTTATTAACAAGATTAATATAAGGTGAAACCTTGACATCATCCAAGGGTATGAAAACGTGTTCTTCCTTGTTCTCAAAATTGATATTTATTTTATTGAAGCACATGTACACATTATTTGCATAACACCAATGACTTCCAAGAATTTTGGGGAAATTATCTACCTTAGAAAGTTTCAATACTTCAAAATAACCTATAAATTTATCGCATTGATTAGTGATTGAAACATCCTTTATAACTCTAATGGGAATGAATCTTATTTTATTTACCATATATGGCACATTAGAAGAGGGTTGTAATTGTGGCCTTCTCACCTGGTTCCAAGTATCCAATGCCAAAAAAATTACTTCTGCACATGTGTCAATTAAAATTTTACTCACCAATAATCCATATATCACTACATCTAGTGTAATATTCTTGTCATATTTGTGGTCATGTGGTGGTAAATTTGTGTGAAGAATATAGAACTATCATTCAACCCCTGTGTGTAGTAATTTCTCATGCAACCACTATCCTATCAAAGGATTTATGTTTTCCTGTCGCAACACCCTATAAAATTTCTTCAAATCATCCACATCCTTATGCTGAAGCTCAATATTCTTTATACGGTCCCTCTCGTGTGACTGTTCCTTCAAGCACTAGATATTTCCTTATAAATACTTGATGAATCCAATGGTTTCTTGATAGACCTCTTTCTGATGATCCACATCTGGATCCTTAACATGTATAACCTCTTCTCTCCTAATAAGGGGTTTTAATTTAATAGGCTCACACGTGAACTGATTCTGCACACATACTGACTAACACAGGTTGGAGTTCCAGATCAACCGTATTCTTAGGTTCCCACTACTCATGTTTTGTATGCTCTAATTTAATCATCCTTGCACCTTTTTCCTTTTTTTCTTATAGATATTTACATAGAGGTATAAAAAATCTTCAACATTGTGTTCCTTTCCATAATACGCGTAGGCCTGGTTCTTAGGAAAATTACACTGGTAATGATTTGGTGATCCATAATTATAACATCTCCCATGCATGGACCTTCCTCTACCACAACAACCTCTATGCTGATATCCACCTCATAATCCGCCATTTTCACTATTGCACCTTTCATTGTCCTTCCCTTCATGTTGCTGAGAACTATTGGCCATAATGGTCTAATGTAATCTAGTCTCAAATACCTCATGGATATGGTTGATCAAATGGTATTAAAATGTATCATGGGTATGTGCATCAAAAATCTTACAATACATAGAGATGTTCTTTTGTGTCATGCACTGCATGAGTGGAAAATTCTAGACATCATGGTTCTTATAGAAAATATCACTAGATGGTAAAAATGCGTGCACATTCCTATGTGGAAAAATATCCTTCGTATTCCCTTCCACTTCAAAATCAGTGCAAAATAACCCACTACACATCTCATGCACCAAATTGGTAGAAAAATTCTCCAATTGTGTAGCAATAGCTGTTATTTGCACCTTGAGAAACAAGATTACCCCTGTATCTACGCTCCCAAATTCTTCAGTGTGTAGAGCTACTTCTAAGGCCTCACATATATTTGTAAATGTTTTATGTGATAGTTCTCTCTTTAAGGGTGTCAAAAAACCTCCTATGAAACACTGTGCATGCTGGATCTGATGAATATCATAGAAAATTTTGGATAACAGGGTCTTAAAAAATGCATCATATTCCCTTACGCTTTCTGACAGTCTCTATTTAATGTCCTTTAGTGCACTAATAATCTATTTCTCAAACTAAGGGATGTGAAATTCATGTAAACATGTAGTGCACATCACATCATAATCCAATATAGTTTTATGTGGATCATATTTTATATACCAATTGCATGTATGCCCTTGAAGTGTGGTGGAAAAATGACTTTCCTTTCTATAAAAATTTGTTATGCCTTTGGAAATCCATAATAAATCACACTTGTACACATGCTCAGCTGCATCCTCCACACCTCTTTACTCTGAAAATTGAAGATAAATATCAAATAAAATTTCAAGCATCTTCTGCTGTAGTTGCTGAGGTTGTGGTTGTGATGGCTGCAGTGGACCTTGTCCTGGAGTGGGACTAGATCTAGAACCTGATCCTCCACTAGGATTTCCTCTACATGGTGGCTGACCTAAACCTTCTTAGCCACCCATTTCCACATGTGGCCATGTAGATTAACTTCCTTGGTTATGATAAAATGGACACCAACCGTATGTTCTTTAGCAACAACTATAGGATTGCTTCCAATGGCCTATGTGCCAATGATTTTTCTTGATGAAGCACACGTGAAATTACCCCCAAAAATAATTGTTCTAAATACTAATGACTTTTAAATTTCCATGTGCATGTCCTTAATCTTCCACACCTCCTGAGATGATACTAAAAGATGCCTACATGTATCTCCTACCCAACGTGGAGATCCTATTTACTCACCTTCAATATGATGCTCTTCTACAACAAATTTTGTATTTTTAACACCTTACGCAAGGATTAGGTGGCTAGGATGGCTCAGATACACACCCATAGATTTCATTCTTTCCTCAGACTCACTCTCATTAGATGTTGAAGGGGTCTCTCTACTGTGCTATCTAAATTTCAGGAGGAAATGATCCTGTGGTCCCTTTCCTTCCACGAGCCTCTCATAATTTTTTCTAGTCATTATTCTTTTTGATATCAATTCCTCATCATCTACCCTCTATCACACATTGTTATACCTGAGATGTATTTATTATCTCTCTCTTTTCTCTTCTAAGGATACTACTATCATTCCCTAACCCACTTCTTTCCCTTATATACAATGGGGTTTTAGCTCGCCATTAGTAGTTTCTGCATTCCCAGTTCAACCATCAAAATATTGATAGTTAAGGGTGTTGTGTACAAATATGATCCTCTTGGATCGCGTAAAAAATAGAACTCTAATTCCTCTAGGAAAGAGAAATTTGAAATCACATACTCCAAGGTATAACCATGCAACACATCTTCCCACAAAATATCTAAATATTTTGTCCATGACTTTTCCAAATTAGAGAGTGCTTGGTAGTCTTCTTATCACAAAAATTACTTTCAACCTATTTAAACACCTTTGTTATCTTCTTAAACTTCCAACCATTGGTATAATTCTACTGGTAGTACACTAAAGAATATCTCGTATAAGAAATCATAGAGATTATCTTCCACCCACTTTTGCATATTAAATTTAGGTCTAATGCTATATCTCTGAGAAAACACGTCATGACCATCATACATCCAATTCTCAATATTATCTAAAGACAATCGAAACACCATGTAAAAGTAACATCCTAGTAGATAAATTGAAAACAAGTCCTGAAAACATAACCAAAATCTAGTATTTTATTTACCTAATATAGCTACACACACTGACACTTCATTGAGACAAGTCTGGAAGCTCACTCGAAGCACACGCAACCACCAGGTCCATCCTTTGTTTTCTTAGAAATATGTTAGCATGCATGTTTCTAATCATAACCATAACAACAAAAAACCATGAAGAATTGGAAATATATCATAATAACTCAGCAATACATATAATAAGGAAATCATTCATATAAAATAAATAATAATATCTAAATGCCAATCAACTCATGGTAAAAAAATGTTCACTTTAGCCATCCATACATAGTCATGCATCACAATCATAATTCATTGCATAACATAAAAGTTGATTACATTACAAACCAATTCATCCATGCACTGGACCATGGACACTCACATATGAACACTAAAATTAGATTACATCATTAATACCCAACACTTCTCATCACTATCAGAGATATCTCACCTTTAGCACTAGTAAATATAAGGACACATCACCTATTTATACATGGTGGGGAGACTTACCATTCATCAGCTCCATACAACTCCTAATAATAGGTATCTAAAAATAGATTACGTGCTTTTTAATCTCTTCTTAAATATAGTTCAAGCTATAAGTAGCCTTTATACATGCTTTAACTCCTATTAATAGACTGCATCCAAGCGTTGCCCTTTTCCTTATCTGCACATGCTTTATCATAGTAATAGGTATTACTTATGCTTCAAGTCATCTCACTTTTATCTATTTTCAGCCATTGTCCCAAAATGGCTAAGTCCTAAATAATCTGCATGTATGCGCGCAACCCTCTCATGCTAACCTATTTAACTATACATTTGCTCATTGTCTTGTCTTTCTGTCCATCCTGTGTGCGTGCTCCCGCATGGTCCTTGAAACATGTATACACATGTTTGTCCTCTAAGCATGTCCTATTGCACACAATTCTTCACCCACGAATGATAATTAGTCATTTCTTATGACCAACACTTGCGACATCCTAAGTGGCATCCCATGTATTCAACCAACTACTCGCTATGTCCTTTTCCATATTAATGTGTGTTTTGATATATTTCTATTATATCATGCATACTTATTTGTGACTAATACTTTTGGCTATCCTTTCCCATTGTTTTTCATGCATCATGGTTGTCACCATGAAAATTACCTATCCACCCTACATGAGTTCTACTTCATATGTGCACACTAGTTTCAACTTTTCTTTTCTGGGCCACACTCTCCTTGGTTCATTTCACGCACCCCAAATAAGTGTATCAGATGACTGCTTCAACCTCTTAATAGTCTAGAGATCATAAAAAATGGTACACAACAAAATTAAAACAAACAAGAGATGAGAAACATGTTAAGAATCAAAATTGGGCCAAAATCAGTGGAGGGACAAAAGTTCTTGAAATAGATAGGAAGTTTGAATGGTGGGCACTAGTATCCCCCTTGGGCGTTCCTGTA
This sequence comes from Taxus chinensis, assembly GCA_019776745.2. NCBI lineage: Eukaryota > Viridiplantae > Streptophyta > Pinopsida > Cupressales > Taxaceae > Taxus > Taxus chinensis. The sequence goes on along the minus strand of CM034147.1, from coordinate 573,994,458 downwards.
TTAGGGGAAGAAATAGGTACATTATAGGATTAAGATGTTTTTAGTGCTAGTATTTTCCAATTTCCAATAACACAAAATTATTTTCAAATTATTATTAGGAAGAACATGAAAAAAAGGGTAACACATAAATACAACAAGGAACAATATCAAAGCATAAGATGCTCCGAAAGATACAATATCCAATGAAAAAATGCATACATCATTTATACTACACAAAAAAGGTCACACCTAGGATCCTTATCATCTTCTAGATTCCATGATATGCATTCTATAATCTCCATTTGACACAATATCAAGTATAATCCTTACTTAGCATGATATCATTTACAAATCCATTCGACTCTCTACAAGGTATGCTCCTCATATCTACTCTATGCTATCAAATATTCATTCACCAACATAAAGTGGTGGAAAATGTAGACTCAAAATTATACACTTATTACTACCAGATCACACCTCTAATATGTTGTTATACATATAATTTCCAAGTACGAAGATAAGACACTGGTGACACCTTTTCCTAGTCCTTCTATTGTATTTGAATGATTTTGATTGTGACAATCTTATACTTATTTTATTTTTATCTTTTGTTCGAGTCACAAGGATGACTATCCCCATTCTTGGTTTTGTTTCTATTTCTTAGCTTTGGGACATTACCACCCTAAGAACACTACTTCCTGAGTGATAGTGTCCCTTCTGGGTAATTTTATCCATTCTCTTTGGTTTTCAAAATTACCACTTTCCACTTAACTTTGGGTCTTTTCTAAATTTTTGAGTCGGCCTTTGGTGTTACTAAGTATTGAAATTAAAACAAGGAATTCATACATATACACAACGTACTCACTATTATTAGGGGTTGGAAAATTTGGGGCTAATACTTACTATCTACTACTTTGGAAAAGAGAAACACTCAAGAACTATATTTTAGATGTATTATTCACTACATAGGAAGGGATATTTCTAAATTACATTCCACACATTCATCTTGGGGGAAAATCAGTTGTAGCCTACTATCTTCATGTGACTGAATCAAGGGTAACCTAGCTTCAAGGGACACAATTTAATCACACACACATACAAACTAAAACTAAATAGAGTTTGAAATGTAGTACATCATTCAATGAAAATCAAATTGGGATGAATTCTTGATCTGGAGGTTAGTTTAGAGGAATAAATTTTCAAGTTCTCCCAAAATCATTATAATATGGTAGAGGAATCCGAGATATTTCTGAAACCTATTTGAACATGTGAAATGGAATCCGTTTGAGAAATATACCATCCACAAAATTTCCCAGTTAGAGGAGAAAAAATAGGGGCAACAGACTAGTCCGAATGCAACACGTGGCCGTGTAAAAATAAATAAAGGGTATTTTTGGTTTTCACCTCCAGTCTTTGATACTCAAGTTTGGAAAAGTGGGCCCCACTATTTTTTGGCTGGGGGCCCTCATCTAGGGTTGAAACACTCTTTTCTTGGAAGGGTGCTTTTTCCTCCATATTTCCATATTAGCATTGTCACATTTTTGCACATATATGCCTCATGTTGTAATTTCTTGGTACATGTGGGATTAAATCCAAATTTTTATATAAGACCATGGTTGATAGCCACGTGGAAATGCCACCTACCTTCTAACTTTGGCATACTATCCCAACCAACCATGATGCTCATCTAAACCACCTCCTTCATTATCTTATCTCCCATGTCCTAATTTTGGTGCTCACAACATCCTTAGTGCTTTACCTTCCAACCTTGTCACCGGTCGAGCCCAATTATCTATGTCGTGTCCCACGTGGACCTCCCAAACAAGGAAAAAAGAGGTGATGCATGGCCCAAACTATGAGAGATACATGTGGCAAAAGACTTATTTAGATTTTTTTAAATTTCCACCCATGAAATGTGGGACCAAGTTCCCATACAAAGAAAATGTTGGGTGGTGGGTGGTTGGGAAGGATAAAACCCCCAACCAAATATTTTCAAAAACTAGAGCTCGCCATTAGGCCACATGGTGGATACAATTCTATATAAGTGTGAGTTTGTATTTGTAGAAGGGAACTGTTTAAATTGTGTTTTTTTAAAATAGAAAAGTTTGTAAAGAAGTGAAATTTTTAGCAGTTTAGGGACATTTTTCAGATCTCAGTATAAACTAGAAATTTTTAAAAATTATGAGACACTCCTATTACATTCATTATTTTCATGATTTGGAGTTCTTTGGATGTCATTTTAAATCCTAAAAGTCAACTTTGATAGAGAAAAAAGGGAAGAGATTGTGCAAGTGCTTAGAGAAGGTGGAAGACAAACACTAATCATCATTAGAGTCTTACAAAGGTCTAAGAGCACAATTTTTCAGGTTTCAAGATCTATTATTATTTATTGTAAGTTTACTGTACTTACATTTTTAACATATTAATGGATTGGTTCGAATGAACCTGAAGACATATGAATTTTACAAACTATGTACACAAGTTTGGTTCGTCTCTTATCTTTTTGTGCATTTCTTATTTATGATATTTTCTACATTATTAAGTCATATTTTAATTTAGATATGAATATTTTAATCATTTATGACAACTTATGGAAATCAGGTAAAATGAAATCTTGATGGTTTTGACAAAACTATTAATTAATTTGATTTTTTGGGATCTTTAAATTAGTTATAGATCAATTTATGACTCTTAAAATTAAGATTTTAAATCAGTTTTTGATTCATACAAGTCACAAAATTGATAAGTTAATTGATATTTTTGTAAACATTCAAAAAATAGGGGGTCTATTGTTGTTTACAAATCCCATTTTTGGTATTAGATCTAGTTAAATTTAGTAGTTTTACTTTTAGTTTGCATTTGGTATCAGTTTGGTTTTATAACTCCAGTAGACTTATATACATTGTTCGATTGATCTTCCATTTGCAATGTGCACTGTTTGGGAAGTACATGTTGTTTATAGGTAGCCATGGGTAAAGCCTTAAGAAGAGAGATGATGGAAGATAGTGAAATCATAAAATAATAGATCCTAGAAGAAAATGCTTTCCTGAGATGCAAGCTCTACTCCTTGGAAGATAATATTGAACGTTTTGAAATCAGAGTTAGAGACCAAGGATCAGATCTTGATAAGATTGTAGCGTGGTAAACAGAATAAGGATTTAAATTCCAATTTAGATGTGAAAACTATGAAAGATGATTCCATTGTAAGGTTATCACCATGTTGTTATTCCTCCCATTCAAATTCAGATATTGCTTTTGGTGAATTTGAAAAATGTACTAAGGGTATTGGATCTAAATTATTGTTTAAAATAGGAAATGATGAACGAGCCCTTGGTAAGAATGGCCAAGGTATTTCTAACCCAATATAGGTAGAGGATCATCCTAGTTTTGTAGGTTCATGTCATTTTTGTGTGGGAATGGAAATTGGAGAGTGTTCCCAAATCGTTAAAGGGAGACAAGATTTTGACAACCTAGTGATTACCCCAATAGTCCTGCATGAATATTCTTTGCATGAAATTGTTGATTCATCGACACATGATGAAAGGTGTGAGAAATTACAAAGACAAGGTAATAAAATACCACCTCCTCATTCTTACACACCTTTTAGCACCAAAAAGGGAAAATGTTGTAAAAATTATGATGATGCACTCTTTCAGTTTAAAAAATATGGATTTGATATTCAGAAAATGATGTATGATTTTCGATGCACTTTTTGTGGGTTAAGTAATCATTCTATTGCATTTTTTTGGAAGAGAAAGTCTTTTTTACAGAAGTGGTTTCTTGATGAGCTCAATACTAAAGAAAAATCTCATTGTTTCCTCTCCCAGGAAGAAAAAATTTTACACTCATTTTTGTATGAGTGGACATCATGTTGAAACATGTTAGAAAATTCATCCATCATGCCATCAACGTCATGGTAAGACCAAACTGGTTTAAATTCCCATTCAGAGGATAATAAATAACAAAGTTGTTAAAACACCAACTATTTAGTTAATAACCCATGATCAATTAACCAAGGAAATAAAACAAAGTAAAAACAAAAATCCATTAAAATGGGTTAGTAAACAATTCCTTAGTTTTAAGTTTGCATAACTGATGATGATTAATGATTAAAATGGGGTCTATTATTGTTTACAAATAATCACTGAGGTCATTCTACCTCAAGCATATATAGATTTTTTATTCCATCTAATGTTTGTTTGAGCCTTGTGTAGGTAGATAAGGCTTATTTTTAAGGTTCAGGTGTGACCTCTTTCATTACCCCATCAACACTTGAGGAGGAATTATTCATTGTATTAATTTTTCCTCATTCCTTAAAAATTTACTTGTCTGTAACTGTCTACTATATTTGAAGTGGCGTCGCTTATGCCACCTCAAAGAGGGGAAAATGTAGACACCTAAAATCCGCTTACACAGTTTTAATACTAAGATTGCTCTAATTACCCTCTTTCCTGTCATTTATGTTATAATTGGTGATTTTTTGATAATTAATTAACGTTTCCCTCAATTTTTTTCAATTAATGACACTTTGTTAATTAACTAGTCTTTATCCTAATCTAGATGCCAATTAATGACAACTTGTTAGTTATAATCCTCCTTCAATTAATTAATTAACTATTATTAGTTTATTAAACCTTTTTAACCTCACATTTAATCAATGAACCCTCTTATTAATTAACCCCCCTTTCAAACCATCTAAATCCTACCTATTTTCCTGTAATCACCTCCAAATATCTTTCTAAGCTTGTCTTGGCCTATTAATTAATCCTAGTTGATTAATTAAATCATCTCCAACTCCCATGAGTTGTTAGTCACTTGTTAATTCCTCTAATCAATCGTATATATTCTAAATCTACTTTATCTTTTATCCACATGTACTAGTTTGCAAGATTCTCCCAAATTGGAAAGCTAAATAAAGGACCTACCTCCTTCCTTCACACCTAACACCTTTACAAACACCACACTTTTTCTAGTGATTACTATAAGCATATGATAAAGAAATTCTCCATTATTGGAATTACTTCATCTTTGCATCCATTCTCTTTAAGTTGAGTAGTAAGGGAAGATCCAAGCATGGAAATTGTAGCCATTTCTTGGTGAGATCATTTCCTCACTTTGGAGACATCATACAAATTGATTTCTTATGATCTAAATAGGCTCACACTTAATAACAATCATACATTACAAAAGTAGCAATGGTTTAGCATTAGATGTTTCATTCATGTTTATGCATTAGATTATCTATTTATTTTAAACTTTTATCTTGATGTTAATGGTAGATTTACTTTGCTGTGAAACTAATAGATGTTAGTTGCATTCAAAGAACATAACAAGTTAACATAACAACATTTGACATGCCTGGTGGGACTTACTCCATTGTACTTTGCATTAAATTCAATATTTTTTTATATTAGTTTCAATTTTGGTTACTAACCCTCTTTTTAACATTTATAGATAAATCTTAAGTTTCTCAATTAGATTAATTAAGTTTTCCTGGTTTTAGTGCTCTTTGCAGGAATAAAGTGTTAGAATTTGAGGATTCTAATAAATATGGATTCAATCAACTTACATATTGTATAATGTTACAATAAATATTTAAATAAACATTACATCATAACATAAATAGATAAAGACATACTTACAAGAAATGAATAACACATGCGACACAATATTTATAGTGGAAAACCCCAATAGGGTAAAAACCACTTTGAAAATAAATTTTTACTTTAGAGAACTTATTTTACATCCAGTAAGATCACCTCCTCCTTTGAAACCCTATTTACAAAGGGTAAAACCAAATCACTTGATTTGCACACCTTTGATATATTGCCCGAATATATCAAATTAGGACCTAAAGTCCTTTTTATATAAGGTGATCGGGTATGTCTCCTGACCCACATTTTCAGCCTAAAATGGTTGACACATACACCTAGGTGAGTGTATTTTATAAATAGAAACATAAATGATTCACATTATTAAATACTTACCTAATGTATATTACCTAGGTATGAATATTTTATAATATAAAAGTATTTCATATTATTAAATATTTAACCTATATAATAGTGATGGACCCATATTAATTAAGGGTTGGCCATACCACTTAATCATTATGTTCTAATATAAAGGAGGTGAGGTGCTACCAAATTTAAAGCAAATTGGCAAAGTTTTGAGCCTTTTTGACATTATTTTTGTCATATCTCGTGTTTTGATGTTACACAGGTTCTCATAAAAGGTTATTAAAGACAAACATATTTGAGCCTTTTATAACCAAGGACCTCCTTAATAATATGCGTGTATTGGATGTTTACTAGTATACTCAATAGCACTAAAGAGTTTACTTAAGACCTCTTTTAAGATATTTCTACACTTATTTCTAAAAAAGAAGCTGAGGAGGTGTACATGCCCGAAGGTCTTTTTACACTTTCCTGAAGGTTTTTTTAACACTTTCCCAAAGGTATTTTAAAAATTCCTTGAAGTTATTTTTACAAAAAACCAGTTCCATTCATAGGTGACATTGTCATGCACACTCTCCCTCAATGGTAACTCCGACAATCCAATATTTTCATGAAAGTGACAAAATGTTGTAGCACTTAGGAGCTTTGTGAAGATATAAAAAACATACTCTTCAGTCGACACAAACTTGAGATCTATCTCACCACTTAACATCTTCTCACAGATGAAGTGTATATGTATCTCAATGTGCTTCATCCTCTAATGTTGTATTAGATTATGTGCAAGAGTTATAGTGCTTTGTTTGTCGCAAAACAAAGGAACACTATGTGGATCCTTCATCTTTATCTCATCGAACAACCTCTTTAGCCATAGAGCCTCTTTTGTAGCTTCCATTGCACTTCTATACTTAAATTTTATTGAAAAGATAGAAATAGTTCGTTGCTTTTTGTTGCACCAAGTAGTGACCACCTGCACCAAATTTAAACACAACCAAAAGTAGATTTTTTATCCAATACATCACCAACATGATCAAAATAAAAAAATCCATATAAGTTATCATTTCCATTCTTAGTATAATGCAACCCATAATTGATTGTGCCTTTAATATATTTAAGAATCCTTTTTGCAAGATTCCAATGATCTCTATAAGGTTCCTACATAAACCTAGAAATAATTCCTACTACATAGGAAACATCTGGTCTAGTGATATTTAGATAAATCAAACTACAAACTAATTACCTATATAAAGTAGGATAATTTTTTTCACATGCACGTTTAGGATCAATTTTCAGTCCAACTTCCATAGGAGTAGAAATTGGTTTACAATCAATCATGTTAAACTTTTTCAGTACATTGATTCCATAATGTGCTTGAGAAACAACAATAACATGTTTGTCTTGAAATACAACTATGCCAAGAAAATGATATAAGAGACCTAAATTAGTCATTTCAAAGTACTATTTCAATTTTTCTTTAATTCTAAAAATTAAAGTAGGATTATCACCAGTCATAAGAAAATCATCAACATATATACAAATAATGATAATATGTGATCCTTCTTGCTTAATGAATAGATCATTGTCAGAATAACAATTAACAAATCCTAACTATTTAAAGAAAGAATTAATTTTCACATACCAAGCTCTAGGAGCTTACTGTTATCACCGAATCACAACACCCTTCTATTTACACATACTTGAGCTCATGGTGTGATTGGATAAGATGGGTACTATCTCTAAGTTTTGGGACTTGCTACTTGAGATAGACCTCCAGAGAAAGTTGGTTCTTGCTCCTAAACTACCTGCCACAATCTACTCTAATGCAGGGGAAACTAACTATTTTATTTTAAATTTCCAAGGGACCAGGGAGAGAGAATGCATAAAATGAAAGCCTACACTAAAGCAGTGATACACCAGAAAAGGAGGGTGTGAGAGTAGTCTCCAAATGCGTGAAATACAGAAGTAAAGTGCACACTAGAAGAGGTGATGACAGTTCTCCATAATCTAGCAAAACGCATTCACAACAATATTTCAAACATACACAATGATAATGGATCCCTGGATGAACATAATAATAGACACAATATTCTTGTGAATCAGAGGTTGAAGGGGCAAGAAGAATTCAAGAAAACACAGCAGGGGAAGATACATCCACAAACTTATATTTTATTGCTTCTTGATATGCACAGTTCAATCGGTTACAAGGTAAGGGCCTGGATCACCATGCAAGGAGTCCACAACAAGGGCCTGTAACACATTGGCTTCACAAAGAAATTTTGGCAGAGCTTTGCTACAAAAACTACCTCCCCTTTACAATGAGCCCAACACTCCAATTTATAGAAAAAATGAGAAGAGAAAGAGAAGGGAAAATGGAAATCCCAAAATCTATCCTTCAACCACTTGTAAGAGGCATTAAATGGAGTAAAATGATTATATATTACTTGCAAAATGGTCCCCATACTGTCCCAGGTGCTGCAGCAGAGAAAGAATGATGACCATGCCTCTTAATTGCACTCCCAACCACCAAATAAAACACTGTTATGAACCTGTTCACGTTTTCTGAAAAAACTCCCCATCAAATCTCTCATCAAATCTGAAATTTCTTGATTACTGTGCATCGGAATCAGAGCCACAATTCCAATGGTACCAATTTTGTGTGATTTTGTTGAGAAATGCAAAAGTTATGGCCTTCTGAGTGCGGGCAGCTATTTTGGGTCTGGCAGGCGTTTTCTATCATTTGACGGGAATGAGCATTAACTGACTGGAGCTGAATATGTTTCTTTTATTTAAATATATCTACCCTTGTTAAAAATAATAAATCTATTTTTTTTTTGTGTAGAGGATGTCGTGCTCGTTCCAGAAAGTCTAATTTTGTGAAAATCAGAGCTCGGAATCAAAAGTTATGGCCGTTTGAAGTTCACGGGTCAAACATTGACTTTTCTTCTTTGCCTTCGGCCGTTTTGGCTTTTCGTGTCTCACGCATCCCTTGCGCATACTTTTTTCCTGGCTGTCCCATGGATTGCATGGGACACATTCTCCCGCATCGGCCAATTCGGGCTTCCTTGTCTCTGCTTGCGGCCTTTTCACCTTTTCGCGTCCCACGCGTCCCTCGCGTACTTTTGTCCCAGCTTTCCTGGACAAATATCTCCGAACTGCTCGAAATGGACTATCTTTCAGCAAATCGTCTGATTCACGTCCCACGCGTACTTTTGTCCCGGCTGTCCCAAACCACGTGAAACAAAAGACTTAGATGATTTTTCTCCACTTTCGGCCATTTTGGCTTTTCGCGTCCCTCGCGTCCTGACGTCCCAACTGTCCCGCAGACCGCCTGGGACAAAAATGTCTGACTTAGCCGATTTTCTTTGTATTTTGGCCCCAAGCTTGGTATGAAAAACCTTGGTTTGAACCGAACCCTTCAGACCCAAAATTATTTAAAACAATCCTGCAACCTTATTTTTTGCATTTTCCCCCTTTTTTCTAATTCGCTGGGATTTCTTCTTAGATGGGAGAGTTAGAGAGAAGCCGAGGGGCCTCAAAAAACATGATTTCAGGCCTTGAATCAATCTACTTGCTCAGGATTGAATAATTTGATGGATGTTATCAAAATTACCTTGAGGGAGAATTTTGGATAACAATTTTGGTGACTCAGCGGGGTTATTTGCCTGCCAGATGAAGAACGACCAGCTACTCGTAGCAATCCATTGGGCATGGAGTCCATTTGATAATCTCTCAGCTGATCTAAAATTTGAAAGCTTGTATCTTTGAGCCGTTGAAACGTTTGTTGAGCTGGTTTTCTTGCGGCTGCAAATTTCTTTTCCGAAGGCTCGATGAACTGCAAACATGCACATACTAGAAGCAATAGGACATGTGCACAAGCACTTAGGGAAATAAAAACTACTCTAATAGCAGTACAATGTGCATAAGCACTTAGAGGAATGGAAATTCTAAATTAATATTTACAAGGGTGAGAATCTATCTTTCTAGTAGCAACGATTGAGATAGATCCCATTGACCGGAATCTACAATTCTTCACCATTCAACTTAGCCAGTCGGAAGGCATTGCTACCTTTGCATTTAATGATCATGTATGGGCCACTCCAAATGGCATCGAACTTGGAATTCCTTCCTGGCTTTGCATGATCTGCATCCCATTTCAACACTAGATCTCCAATTTGGAAGGTTCTAGCCTTGGCTTTCCTATCAAAAGTCTTCTTGTTCAAGGCTTGATCCTTCTCTATTGCTTGGGCTGCATGCTCTCTAATTTTGTGGAGCTCCATTAATTCTACATATCTAACCTCCATGGGTTTGAACTCAGCTAGTTCCAATTGTTTCATCAGTTCCAATGCTGGCAACTCGAGTGATATAGGTAGAACTGCTTCTTTCTTGTACACAAGCTTGTATGGAGAGCTTCCTGTAGACCTCTTGGGTGTGATCCTATCAGCCCATAGGGCTGATTTGAGCTTTGCATGCCAAGTTCTTTGATTTTCATCTAGAGTCCTTCTGATGATTCTTAGTAGGTTCTTGTTTGTAGACTCGGCTTGGCCATTACCTTGAGGGTAATAATTCAATGAAGTGCTGAGATACACACAATTCTTGACAGCCCATTCAGTGATCTTTATGCCAAGAAATGCCAACGCATTGTCTGATATGATAGTGGTGGGGGAACCAAACCTCATGACTATCCCTTCATATAAATCTAAGATATTGGACTCACTTATCTCTTTGAGTGCCACTGCTTTGGTCCACTTGGTGAAATAATCCGTTGCTGTAAGTATCCACTTATGGCCTTGACTTGAATTGGGATTGATAACCCCAATGAAGTCCAATCCCCATTGCATGAATGACTGATCTACTGAAATTGGATTAAGGGGCAGCGTTGCTAACCTTTCTTTCCCTGTGAAGAATGCACATTTCTTGCATTTCTTGACCCATGAGTAGAAATCATTGAACACAGTAGGCCAATAGTAACCAACTTTCATGATTTTGAGAGCTGTTACTCATGGAGAAAAATGGCCTCCTGCTTCCCCTTCATGGAACTCATGTAAGATCTTCTCAACTTGACATGTTCCAATGCATCTTAATAGAACACCATTGATGTCCTTCTTGAACAAGATACCATTAATGAGTACATATGGGATGGCTTGTAATCTAAAGTATCTCCTCTTTGCCTTGCTCACTTCTGGAGGGCACAAGCCTGTTTGGAGGTAATGCACCAAGTCTTGAGTCCAACATGGAATGAGTGCATCATCAGCTAGTTGTTCTTGATCATTCTGTAGTAGTAGGACAACATCTTCTTCACCTTTTGAGCTGTCTGGTTGTTTGAAAGTGAGCTGCTCACACAAACCTTTTCCATGAACCAGTTTGGTTACTCTGATTTCAATATCATATTCCATCACCCAAGTGATCCAACCTACTCTCTTCTCATTTAAATCCTTGTTTAGGAGAAATTCCTTGACACCAGCATGAGACACCAGCAGTTGAATCTTATTGTTTGAGACCAAATTTCTGAACTTCTTCAAGCTCTTGATGACAGCAAGGACATGTTTTTCGATGAAAGAATACTTTATTTCGTAATCTTCTAAGGTTTTACTGAAGAATGCTATGGGCTGTTCTGAACCTTCTCTATTCAGCTATGTCAAGATAGTTGAGATTGTATTTGATCCTCCAAACATATACAACATGAAGTCCTTTGAAAAGTTTGGGTTGATAAGAGTTGGAGCTTGTGATATTGCATGCTTGATGTTTTCAAAACTCTCTTTTCCTTCTGCTATCCATTTGAATGCCAGACTCTTCTTCAACATCATTGTTAAAGGCTTCACAAGAGTAGCAAAATTAGGCACAAATTTGTGGAAAATTTTTATCCTTCCCAAGAAGTTTTGAAGAGATTTCTTATGGTGTGGTAATGGAAGTGTTCAGATGGCTTCAACCCTTTCAGGATCAATTATTAGCCCTTCCCTAGAGACAATGTGGCCCAAAAATTTGCCTTCGTGTGCCAAGAATATACACTTCTTTGGATTCAACGACACTCCGAACATTCTACACCTCTAAAACACTTGTCTGAGGTGAAATAGATGGTCTACTGCATTCTTTGAGAAGACAGTGATATCATCTAGGTATACCAACACTATATTGTTGATTAAACCTTTGAACGCCATATCCATAGCTCACTAAAATGTTGCTCCGGCATTTGAAAGTCCAAATGGCATCTTCTTGTAAGCATACGTGCCCCATTTTGTAGTGAAGGCCGTCTTGAATTGATCTTCTTCTTTCAACATTATCTAATTATAGCTTGAATATCCATCTAGCAATGAAAACCTTTCTGAACCAGCTACAACCTGCAATATTTGTTCCATTGATGGAAGCGGATAATGATCTTTAAGTGATGCTCTATTTAGATCGCGAAATTTGACACACAATCTTATTTCTCCATTTCTCTTTCTTACTGGCACCATGTTTGCAACCCAACTTGAGTGTTTGATGGGGAAGATTATACTAGCCTCAATAAGCTTGCTTAACTCTTTTCTCATGAGAGGTTTGATATGGGGATTCACTGGCCTTTTCTTTTTCCTGATAGGCTTGGATTCCGGATCCAGCTCAATAGTATGTTGTGCCAACTTTGGGTGGAAATCTCTTAAATCTTTGTAAGTCCAAGCGAAGACATCTGGGAACTCTTGACAAAGCTGAACAAAATCAGATTTCTCTTGTGGAGTACTTTGCTAATTTGCAATGTCCTGCCTTTGTCTACTAAGATAGGTTCTAAATCTTCACCCTTTACTTGAATGTTTGCTTTCTCCTTCCAGAATTGATCATTCGGGTTGAATATTGACTCCAAGGTTATGAGGCCTTTTGGTAATTTGTTAGTCCTCAACTGCACCACTTGGTCACCATACTGCTGCTCTAGCTTGTCTTGATTCCTAGTGGAGATAACTTAGCTTCTTCTTGCAGGAAATTAACAATCTGCTGATCATTCTCGAAGACTTGCCATACTAGTGTTGTTATCCGGAATAGTTGGTCTCACAACCACTTTGATGTGAGGCTGAGATTTCTCACTTTTGATATTTTCTACAACGTCAAATGCAGCCCCAATTGCTGCAAGTCTGTTCCGCTGCTTCATTCCTTTTTCTTGGGATGGAATTGATGTTAAAAGCTTCAAAATCTTCAATAAGATCCCATACCTGATTTTTGTAGTTCTTCAACACATCATTTTTGGTGGAATTTTTTTCATCTGACTTGGTTTTACGATTAGCTCACTATCACCAAATACTTATAAATTCTTGATGCCTTTCTTCTTTGCCCAGTGCAATCCGTGAATTAAGGCTTCATACGCAGCTATGTTGTTTGAGCAAGAAAACTGAAAATGAAAGGCTGAGTAATACTTTGTACCTTGTGGTGAAATGAGCATAGCTCCTCCTCCTGCACCTTGTCTACTCCTTGATACATCAAAGACTAATTTCCATCACTTCATTCTCGTCCTTATGATCTGGCTTGGTGATGTTGGGGAGAGGTTGATTCTCTTCATGTAAACAATAAACTCCTAGCTCAGATTCTTCTATTTCTTAATAAGGATCAAAAGCATGCACCTTTCTTGCCCATTCGTCAAGAGTCAAATATGGGATGCTTCCAACCTTGGTGTCAACTTCATTAGTGCTTGGATAATCTTCTTGATCAAACACTAAACAGTTGGTACTGATTTAGCTTGGAGTGTAAGGCTCAATGTGAAAGTTTGCAATAGGTTCAGATCTGATTATGGCCTTAGTTCCATACCTTTTTCTAAACAACATGTGTGACCAATCCACCAGACAAGATAGCCTCCAATTTTAGCAGTGAAGTCTCTTGACAAGCACAATGTAAAGAGTGGTGGCAGGTCTATGATTGACACATCTTGTAACACTATTACGTTGGGACATGCGTGCAGTGTCGAGGTTCAAACCTTTGATTACTCCAACCATTATCACTATTGTATCCCATCTAATTGCACTACACCCTTAGAGATGACTTCATATTGAAGCCCCAATTGATCGGCTATTTGCTTGGACATTACTGAACTACTTACCCTGGAGTCAATCATGCAATTGTGTACAAATTGGTCCCCAATGATCAATGAAACATAAAATGGAGAAGGCTTCAACATTTTACCTTGCTATCCTCCATGATTCCCTTCAGGTTGGGCAGCATTTGTGAGTACCTTCTCTTGCATTTGGACCTATTGATTTGAATTTGACCAATCCTTCATGGCATCTTCTAGCAAATCTCTTTGTCCTAGGATGGATAGTGATTCCCACATTGATATGTTTATGTTTTTCTTCTTCATCTGATCAATGATGTTGAATGGGGATGAAACATCCCTCTGTTGTCCTTTAGCTTGTGCACATTCATTCCTTGCACATGAGTGGCAGTAGCAGATGACATCTGAGTTGGTTTAAGAAGCTAGTTTGGGTGCTCCTTACATGTTTGGGACTACATTTTGTTTGCTAATAGCTTGTGGAGTGGTAGAAGGTTATGGATTGCTATGGAGCCAATGGTTGTCCTTCACAAAAATTTCTCCTTTTTGACCATGTGTTGGCTGCAACACTTTGAGATAGGGTATTTGATTCATACCACAGAAAGTCTTCAGCCTGCCAATTGACAAGAGTAGTTTCATTCAGAGATGTTCCTTGCTGAGATGCTTCTTACTGCTGATCCTCTTCATGGCTGGACTCTTGCGACCCACCAATGGTTTGCACCATCAGATCCTGATTTAATGCACCGTTAAAGCACATTGATTGGTTATGTGGCTGACTACATGGGAAACACCAATCATATTCTTGGGCCATGTTATTTTGCACAGGTACCAAAGCTTTGGATGTGGATGTAAAATTGGGGTTATAGGGCTGAAATGGTTTGTTGGCAGGATGCCTTACTTGATTTTGATTTACAACTGGATTGGGTGGTCTTTGAGGCTGATATGGCTGCCTGTTAGTCTAAGCTTGAGGCTGATAAGAAGGTCTAAAACTTTGGGCTTGCTACCTCTTGAGTGTAACAAACTCATTACCTAGATTTTGCAATTGCTTCATGACTTCTTGAAGTTCATTTGAGGCACTAGAAGATGAAGTAGAAGCTTCACTTGAATTCTGATTTCTAGGAGTGGGAATATGAGCCAAAATAGGTGTTTGATTAGGACTTGGGATTTCTAAACTTGGATATAATGGCATTGGAGGTCTAGGAGCTAGCTTGCCAGCTTAAATCAAGCAATTTTCAGCTCTAATGGCAATGCTATAAGCAACATGGATAATTGTTCCTCCCATGGATTGAATCAACATAGAAATATCAGAATTTAAAGCTTTAAGGTAATATAGGAAAGGCACCTTCTTCTACTAGCCTTACTACCACTCGGAATCCTCTCCCAAGTCCTTTGAAATCTGAAGTTGAAGTCAGTCAGCTACTCATTGGGAGCTCTCTTGATAGTTGTCAATTGTTCCAAAAGGGACAAATTATCTTCCTTCTCTCCGAACTGCTCATGGAGAGCTATACATAGCTGGTTCCAATTTTGGATAGAGCCTGAAGTAAGACTCCAAAACCATTGCAAAGCCTTCCCTTTGAGTGAATATGCCAGTAGTTTGACAACAACTTGCATCTCATTAATCTCATGGATTGCACAAATATTTGCAATGTCCTTAACATGATAACCAGGAGTGGTCTGATTTTCTCCAGTAAAGTATGGAATGTTCTTCAGTGCTGCAACCGGAATTGGATTTTGTGCATAGAGAGCAAGTGGGCTGCTGCTAGTGAAATTGACATACGGATTTGGTTGTGCCATCCTGATTGGTTGAAGAAATCTTGTTGATTGGATGAAAGGCATGCCAGGTGGGGGTGTTGACAAGGTTCTATTAGGTGGAGATGGAGATCTTTGAGCTCTTCTTCCCCTTCTTTCTCTTCCTGGAGATAGGTGTAGATAAACAAACAATCCTTCCTCCCTAGTTCTTGACCTAGTCTGTATTTTTTTCATAAATTTTTCTGGGCTTGGACTACTGAAACCAACGTAGATTATGCCTCTTTTGGAGTCACTAGATGTGCAATTTCAAAGCTCCTTCAAAGCTGGAACTTACAACAAGTGCACATCGATCTTGTTGCAATGAAAGTGAAGAACTCTAAAGTCCCTGTTATCTAATTTCATCCCCCCAGGGTTGAATTGATAACATACATCAGGATTCTCAAATCCAGGAAAATTGATTGATCTAGGGCAAAAATCGTGTTTCTAGGGTCCCTTCAGATTTTTTCTAACTCTCCTGCCCAGGTTGAAAAGAACAAGCTTTGAGAAAATGTGAAAAAGTTGCAGAAAATAAGCTTGGGCCAGAAAAAATTGTGAAAATCGGCTAAGTCCTAGTCCAAACGACAGTCAGGACATTTGGGACGAAAAGGCGCGGATCGGTCGAAAAGCCTACAGGCGGCCCAAACAACAAAGGGACATCTGGGACAAATGGACGCGAAATGCCCGAATCGGCCGGAAGAAGGAAAATTTGTCCAAGTCCTTTATCAGGAGCAAGCAAGACAAGAGTATGCAAAGGACCCGAACCAGCCGGTTCAGCCGAAACAGGAAACTTCAGCACAAGGACAAGTGGGACAAAGGGACGTGCGGGACGTGGATAGCCGAAGGGGCCGAAAGCCAATCAGATCATGCCATGTGTCGCCGGCAGAAAAGGGACGAGGAATCCCATTTCAGGTAGATCGAAGGATTCTATCCCTCAAAGCACTGGGGCATCTGGGACAAAAAGACACGGTGGACGTGAAAATCCGGTAGGCCCGTGGACAAATCACAGCATGACACGTGTCGCCAAGGAAAAAGGTCCAAAAAGTCAAAGGGTGAGTTTTCGAGCACTGATCTAAACCAATGAAATAGTGCCACATGTCCAAGTTTAAGGGGCCCACAAGAAAATCCCATGAAAAGGTGGAGAGAGAAAATTGCTCAGTGAACCAGAGCCTGCCACGTGTCATCTATATGGTAGAGCGCGGGAAAAGAAATTTAAAAATCCGTTTTCACCTGTTTTGTGCCCTAAATCTTCAGATCATCATATCTTTCGATCCAAAGCTCAGATTTGCACGTTCTTTATATCAACGGAAAGATGTTAAAGTTCTCTACATGATTCTAGGGTAAATCTTGCATTTTGGTGTAGTTTGGAGGGAGAAAATTAAGAAAACATCTCTGACACGTGGTGATAGAAAAAAGTAATGCTTCAACAACCAACTTTAATGTAGCAGACAGCTTGCCGCTCCTGTTAGACAACCCGCCATTTTGTTAGGATCTGCCACTTCTGTCATAATGAGATGATTTTAAATGCTACCAAGAAGTGGTTGGGGCAGATTCTGAATTTCCTCTCTCTTCCCTCTCTCATTTCTTAATATATATTGTAAAGAAGAGCTCCTTTAAGTGGTCGGACATTTTTTTTTTTTGCATCCTCCCTTATTCCCTCGCTTGCCAGAGAAATTGTGGAGCTTTCAAACCTCCCATATGGGTTTTAATGCCAGTATTTTTTACCTCTTGGCCACTGCAATGTACTGTATCAACTCTTGAGCAATAATATATGTGTTGTGATTGACTCTCGACCCTCTCATGTATTCATTGCTATCATTTTGATCTCTTATTACAGTTTGGTTACCTGTGCATGGTGTTTGTATTGCATCTATGTGGTCTGTGTTAAATTTGCAAAACGAGTGTCTAACATTCCTCGGTGCATCACCTTTGTAGTTTAGGTTTTATTCTATGCATTTTCTTATCCTGTCTCCTTGGCAAGTTAGATTAGGTTTTAGCAAACCCTCTACATTTTTTTGTGTGCATCTGAATAGAAGAATAGGAACCAGCCTTCTCTGGAGAATATTTTCTCATATTTACAAGTCCCACGCTTGGAGAAAGGATTCCATGTTGTGCAATCACACTGGATGCCTGAACATCAACCTAGAAGCTTGATTTGCATCTAGGGGTGCTGTGAGTCTGCAACAACAGTTTTGGCACACCCGGTGGCACCTAGAGGTCTCATTTTTTATTTGCAGCAAAGTTGATATGCATCTGTTGCAGTTTTCTTGCTTATAAAAGCTATTATTTGCATATCTGGTGACTCCACTGGGGAAGAATCAACTAGTTTCAGTAGTGCAGGCCTGAAAAATCATGAGAAGAATCACCACAAGGTCAAGAGTTGGAGAAGAAGAAGCACTGTTTGAATACCTGCAGTTATCTCCAAGAAGAAGGAAAAGAGGAAGAAGGATTCAAAGGTCTCCATCTCCACCAAACAGAACACTCTTAACTCCTCCACATGACAAGCCTTCCATTTAGTATACAAGGGTTTTAAGACCGATTAGAATGGCTCAGAACAATCCCTACGTCAACTTCACAGGTAGCAGCCCACTTGCTCTCAATGCACAACATCCAGTTCCTATTGTAGCCTTGAAGAACATTCCCTACTTCACTAGAGAAAATCAGGCTACTCCAGGTGATCATGTTAAAGATATTGCTAACCTTTGTGCAATCAATGAAATCAATGAAATGCAAGTGGCTGTCAAATTACTGGCATCTTCATTCAAGGGTAAAGCATTGCAATGGTTTAGGAGCCTTGGAGTTGGTTCTATCACAAACTAGAATTAGCTGTGTATTGCACTTCATGAGCAATTTGGAGAGAAGGGAGACAACTTGTCTCTTTTGGAGCAGCTGACCGATTTCAACTTCAGATTTCAAAGGTCTTGGGATAGGATTCCAGTGGCAGTTAGGCCAATAGCAGAAGGTGATTTTCTATATTACCTCAAAGCTTTGAATTCTGATATTTCTATGTTAATTTAGTCCATGGGAGGCACAACAATCCCTATGGCTTATAGCATTTCCATTAGAGCCAAAAACTATCTTATTCAATCTGGTAAACTGGATCCTAGGCCTCCCATGCCCTTGTATCCAAACTTAGAAAATCCAAGCACTAGTCAAGCACCCACTTTGGCTCCTGTTCCCACCCCTAGAAACTAAAGTTCAAGTGAAACTTCTACTTCATCCTCTAGTGCTTCAAATGAACTCCAGGAGGTCATGAAATAGTTGCAAAACCTAGGAAATGAGCTGGTTACTCTCAAGAGGTAGCAAGCCCAAGGTTTTAGACCTTCTTATCAACCCCAAGCTCAGCCTAATAGGCAGCCATACCAACCACAAAGACCACCTAATCCAGCTGCAAATATGAATCAAACAAGGCCTCCTACCAATAGACCATTCCAGCCCTATAATCCAAATGCCATATCTGCCTCTAATGCATTAGTGCTAACACAGAACAACATTTCTCAGGAATATGATTGGTGCTTTCCATGTAATGAGCCTCATAACCAATCCATGTGTTTCAATGGTGCTCTCAATCAAGCACTAATGGTGACAACTACTGGTGTGGAGGGTGAGGGCAGTCAAGGAAACAGCCAACAACCAGAAACATTCCAACAACAATCAGCCCCAAATGACACCACATTGGTGAACTGGCAAGCGGAAGATTTCTGTGGCATGAATCAGGTAGTCTCTCAAGGTGTTGCAGCCAACACAAGGTCAAAGAGGAGAATTTTAGGTGAAGAACAGCCATTAGCCCCAGCCAATCCACAACCTTCCATGGCTCCACAAATGATTGGCAAGCAAAGTCCAGTTTCAAGTGTACAAGGACAGCCAAGAACAGCGCCTAGGCCAACTCAAACGCCAGCTGTTGTTGCCCACGTGCAAGGGGTGAATGTGCAAACCAAGGGACAACAAAAGGATACTTCATCCCCGTTCAATATCATTGAACAGATGAAGAAGACTAACGCCAATATATCAATGTGGGAATCCCTATCCATCCCAGGCCAAAGAGATTTGCTGCAAGATGCCATGAAGGACTGGTCAACTTCGAATCACCGGGTTCAGATGTAAGACAAAGTGCTTATAAATGCTGCCCAGCTTGAAGGAAGTCATGGAGCACAACAAGGTAAAATGTTGAAGCCCCCTCCTTTCTATGTTTCATTAATCATTGGGGATAAACTAGTACACAATTGCATGATTGATTCCGGGGCCTCAATGATGCCCAAGCAAATAGCTAATTAACTAGGGCTCCAATATGAAATAACATCCAAAGGGCTAGTACAGCTAGATGGGAAAGCAATAGCAACAGTTGGAGTGATTAGAAATTTGAGTCTTACCTTGCATGCGTGTCCAAATGTTGTTGTTTTACAAGATGTATCAGTCATAGATTTTCCACCACTCTTTGCCCTTTGTTTATCAAGGGATTTCACAGCCAAAATTGGAGGCTACTTATCTGCTGACTAGTCACACATGTTGTTCAGAACTAGATATGGCACTAAGTTCACAATCAGATCCGAGCCAATTGCAAACTTTCATATTGAGCCTCATACTCCAAGCCAAATCAATGCCAACTGTTCAGCATTTGATCAAGAAGATTATCCAAACACAGATGAGGCTGACACTAAAGTTGGAAGCATCCTGGACCTAACTCTTGATGAATGGGCAAACAAGATACATGCTTTTGATCCCTATCAAGAAGTAGAAGAATCTGAGCTGGGAGTCTATTGTATACACAAAGAAAATCAACCTATTCCTATTGTCACTAAGCCAAGTCATAAAGACAAGAATGAAGTATGGAAATTATTCTTTGATGGGTCAAGGAGTAGACAAGGTGCAGGAGGAGGAGATATGCTCATTTCACCGCAAGGTATAAAGTATTACTTAGCCTTCCATTTTCAGTTTTCTTACTCAAACAACATAGCTGAGTATGAAGCCTTAATTCATGGACTGCACTGGGTAATGAAGAAAGGCATCAATAACTTTCAGGTGTTCGGGGATAGCAAGCTAATCATCAACCAGGTTAGAGGACAACATGCTACGAAGAATGACTTGCTGAGGAGCTATAAGAATAGGGTATGGGACCTCATTGAGGATTTCGAAGCTTTCAACATTGTGTCCATACCCAGGAAGAAAAATGAAGCCGCGGATAGGCTCGCAGTAGTTGGAGCAACGTTTGATGTGGTTGACAACATCAAAAGGGAAAAAACATAGCCACATATCCATGTGATTGTGAGGCCAATAGTTCCAGTTAATAACACCAGCTGGCAGGTGTTTGAAAATGATCAATAGATCGTCAATTTCTTACAAGAAGAAGCTAAATTCTCAGCTAGGAATCAGGACAGAATAGAGCAGCAGTATGGGGATCAAGTAGTGTAGCTGCGGACAAACAAGCTTCCCAAGGGTTTGGTAATGTTGGAGTCTATCTTCAACCCTAACGACCAGTTCTGTAAGGAAAAGGCTAACATACAAGTCAAGAGAGAAGATTCAGAGCCAATTCTGGTTGGGGAAGGCAAAAAAGTTCAAATTGGTAAAGTGGCCACTGAGTAGGAGAAATCAGATTTCATATAGCTTTGCCAAGAATTTCCAGATGTATTCGCTTGGAGCTATGAAGACTTGAGAGGATTCAACCTGAATTTGGCACAACATACCATAGAATTAGATCCAGATGCTAAGCCCATCAGGTAGAAGCAGAGATCTGTTAACCCTCACATTGAACTTCTAATGAAGAAAGAGCTAAATAAGCTAATAGAGGCAAGCATTATATTCCCGATCAAACACTCAAGCTGGGTTGCTAACTTGGTTCTGGTCAGGAAGAAGAGCGGAGAAATCAGGTTGTGTGTGGACTTCCGAGACCTCAATAGGACATCTCTCAAAGATCATTACCCGCTTCCTTCAATGGAACAAATATTGCAAGTAGTATTCGGTTCAGAGAGATTCTCTCTCCTAGATGGCTACTCAGGGTATAATCAGGTGATGGTGAAATAAGAAGACCAATTCAAGACAACCTTCATAACTAAATGGGGCACATATGCTTACAAGAAGATGCCATTTGGGCTATCCAATGCTGGTGCTACCTTTCAAAGGGAAATGGACATGGCATTCAAAGGCTTGATCAACAAGATAGTGCTGATATATCTAGATGATATCACTGTCTTCTCAAAGAATGCAGCAGACCATCTCTTTCACCTCAGGCAAGTGTTTCAAAGGTGTAGAAATTTTGGAGTATCTTTGAACCCCAAGAAGTGCATCTTTCTTGCACATGAAGGAAAGCTCCTTGGCCATGTTGTCTCGAAAGAGGGACTGACAATTGATCCAGAGAGGGTTGAAGCCATAAGAGCACTGCCATTGCCAAGTCACAAGAAGGCTCTTCAAAGTTTCTTGGAAAGGATCAATTTTGTCCGCAGGTTTATCCCAAATTTTACAGCCCTTGTCAAGCCCATCACCAAAATGTTAAAGAAGAGCATGGCTTTTAAGTGGATAGCAGAAGGTAAGGAGAGTTTTGAAGCAATCAAAGAAGCTATCTCTCAAGCACTAACTCTCATCAACCCAGAATTCTCCAAGGATTTCATCCTCTACGCATTTGGAGGTGATGACACTATTTCTGCCATTCTGGTACAACAGAACAAAGATAATGATGAGCAGCCGATTGCCTTTTTTAGCCAGAGCCTAGATGACTACGAGGCGAGGTACTCTTTTATTGAAAAACATGTACTTGCAGTAATTAGAAGCTTGAAGAAATTCAAACATTTAGTCTCAAATAACAAGGTCCAGTTGCTGGTCTCACATGCTGGAGTTAAGGACTTCCTCCTCAACAAGGATTTGAATGAGAAAAGGGCAGGTTTGATCACCCGTGTCATGGAGTATGACATTGAGATCAAGATCACCAAGCTGGTAAGAGGGAAAGGACTGTGTGAGCAGCTGATTTTAGGGAAGCAAAAGGAAGTATGCAACGAAGAAGAGGCTATTTTGACAGTCCAGGACAGCCATGAGCCAAGCGGCAATCATGAAGAAGAAAATGCTTCCCCCATTCCTTGCTGGACCCAAGGTATTATGCACTTCCTAGGTACAGGCCAGTGCCCCCCAGAGATGAACAAGACCCAAAGGAGACACTTCAGATTATAGGCTGTCCCATATGCCATTGTTGATGGAGTTTTGTTCAAGAAAGATGTAAATGGAGTGCTGCTGAGATGCATTAGCACAGGTCAGATTCAAAGGGTATTGGAAGAGTTTCATGGTGGACCAGCTGGTGGCCATTTTGTGCCAAGAGTGATAGCTCTAAAAATCATGAAGGCTGGTTATTATTGGCCTAAAATCTTCAGTGATTGCTATGCATGGATCAAGAGGTGTAATAATTGTGCATTCTTCACAAGAAAAGAGAAGTTTGCTGCCCTTCCATTGCATCCAATCTCAGTTGACCAGCCATTCATGCAATGGGGTCTGGACTTCATTGGAGTCATTAACCCCAATTCAAGCCAAGGGCATAAATGGATTTTGACAGCCACTGACTACTTCACCAAATGGACAGAAGCAGTAGCACTCAAAGAGGCAAATGAGTCTAGCATCTTAGAATTTTATGAGGGAATAACAACCAGATTTGGTGTACCTGCCACAATAATCTCTGATAATGCATTGACATTCATTGGATCTAAGGTGATTGAGTGGGATGTCAAGAACGGTATTTACCTAAGCACTTCATCAAACTATTACCCTTAGGGTAATGGCCAAGCCGAGTCTACAAACAAGAACTTGTTGAGGATCATTAGGAGAACTCTTGATGAGAATCAGAGGTCTTGGCATACCAAGCTAAAATCAGCCTTATGGGCTGATAGGATCACTCCCAAAAGATCCATAGGTAACTCTCCATTCAGGCTTGTCTATGGAAGAGAGGCAATCTTGCCCATGTCACTTGAGTTGCCAACATTGGAACTCATGAAGCAGCTGAAGTTACTTGAATTTGAGCCCATGGAGGTGAGGTATGTAGAGTTGATGGAGCTGCAAGAGATCAGAAATCAGGCATCCTAAGTAATGGAAAAGGATCAAGCTTTGATCTAGAAGACCTTTGATAGGAAGACCAAAGATAGATCTTTTCAAGTTGGAGATCTAGTGTTGAAATGGGATGTGGACAGAGCAAAACTGGGAAGGCATTCAAAATTTGATGCCATTTAGAGTGGCCCATACATGGTCACAAAGTGCAAGAACAACAATGCTTTCCAATTAGCCTCATTGGATGGTGAAGAACTGCAGATTCCAGTCAATAGAATCTATCTCAAGCATTGCTTATAGAGGGAGGTTCACTACCTCTGTAAATATTAGATTAGATTTTCCTTCCTCCAAGTGCTTGTGCACGTTGTTTTGCTGTAGTTTAGTTTTCTTTTCCCTAAGTGCTTTGGCACAACTTGCTATTCATGGAGATGTTTTGCAGTCTATTTCTTTCATCAGGTGGCATTCCATCTTCCTCCTTGCACATTCCGAGTCAGTTGAGGTTCTAAACAGAATATTTGATGACTCCATGCCCAATGGACTGCTTCAGGAAACTGGTCCTTTCATCTAGCAGGCAGATGACCCTGCTGAGTCGCCAAATTGTTATCTAATTTCACCCCCAGGGTTGAATTGATAACATACATCAGGATTCTCAAATCCCAGGCAAATTGATTGATCTAGGGCAAAAATCATGTTTCTAGGGTCCCTTCAAATTTTTTTCTAACTCTCCTGCCTAGGTTGAAAAGAACAAGCTCTGAGAAAATGTGAGAAAGTTGCAGAAAATAAGCTTGGGCCAGAAAAAATTGTGAAAATCAACTAAGTCCTAGTGCAAATGACAGTCGGGACATTTGGGACGAAAAGGCATGGATCGGCCAAAAAGCCTACAGGCAGCCCAAACAACAAAGGGACATCTGGGACAAATGGATGCGAAATGCCCGAATCGGCCGGAAGAAGGAAAATTTGTCCAAGTCCTTTATCGGGAGCAAGCAGGACAAGAGTACGCGAAGGACCCGAACCGGCCGGTTCGGCCGAAACAGGAAACTTTAGCACAAGGACAAGTGGGACAAAGGGACGCACGGGACGCAGATAGCTGAAAAGGCTAAAAGCCAATCAGATCACGCCATGTGTCACCAGCAGAAAAGGGACGAGGAAGCCCATTTCAGGTGGATCAGAGGATTCTGTCCCACAAAGCACTGGGACATCCAAGACAAAAAGATGCGGTGGACGTGAAAATCCGGCAGGCCCGTGGAAAAATCACAGCATGACATGTGTCGCCAAGGAAAAAGGTCCAAAAAGTCAAAGGGACGAGTTTTCGAGCACAGATCCGAACCAATGAAATAGTGCCATGTGTCCAAGTTTAAAGGGCCCATAAGAAAAGCCCACGAAAAGGTGGAGAGAGAAAATTACTCAGTGAACCAGAGCCTGCCATGTGTCGTCCAGATGGCAGAGCGCGGGAAAAGAAATTTAAAAATCCGTTTTCGCCTGTTTTGTGCCCTAAATCTTTAAATCATCATATCTTTTGATCCATAGCTCAAATTTGTACGTTCTTTATATCAACGGAAAGATGTTGAAGTTCTCTACATGATTTTGGGGTCAATATTATATTTTGGTGTATTTTAGAGGGAGAAAATTAAGAAAATGTCTCTGACACGTGGTGATAGACAAAAGTAATGCTTCAACAACCAACTTTAATGCAGCAGACAGCTCGCCGCTCCTGTTAGACAGCCTGCCGTTTTGCTAGGATCCACCGCTTCTGTCATAATGAAATGATTTTAAATGCTGCCAAGAAGTGGTTGGGGTAGATTCTGGATTTCCTCTGTCTTCCCTCTCTCATTTCTTGATATATATTATAAAGAAGAGCTCCTTTAAGTGGTGGGACATTTTTTGTTTTGCATCCTCCCTTATTCCCTCACTTACCAGAGAAATTATGGAGCTTTCAAACCTCCCATATGGGTTGTAATGCCAGTCTTTTTTACCTCTTGTCCACTACAATGTACTGTATCGACTCTTGAGCAATAATATATGTGTTGTGATTGACTCTCGACCCTCTCATGTATTCATTGCTCTCATTTTGATCTCTTATTGCAATTTGGTTACCTGTGCATGGTGTTTGTATTGCATCTATGTGGTCTGTGTTAAATTTGCAAAACAAGTGTCTAAAATTCCTCGGTGCATCACCTTTGTAGTTTAGGTTTTATTCTATGCATTTTCTTACCCTGTCTCCTTGGCAAGTTAGATTAGGTTTTAGCAAACCCTCTGCATTTTTGTGTGTGCATCTGAACAGAGGAATAGGAACCAGCCTTCTCTGGAGAATCTTTTCTCATCTTTACAAGTCCCACGCTTGGAGAAATGATTCCATGTTGTGCAATCACACTGGATGCCTGAACATCAACCTAGAAGCCTGATGTGCATCCAGGGGTGCTATGAGTCTGCAACAACAGTCCCACCGAGTGTGCCAGAACTGTTATCACCAAATCACAGCACCCTTCTATTTACACATACTTGAGCTCACAGTGTGATTGGATAACATGGGTACTATCTCCAAGTTGTGGGACCTGCTACTTGAGATAGACCTCCAGAGAAAGCTGGTTCTTACTCCTAAAATACCTGCCAGAATCTACTCTAATGCAGGGGAAACTAAATATTTTAATTTAAATTTCCAAGGGACCAGGGAGAGAGAATTCATAAAATGAAAGCCTACACTAAAGCGGTGATACACCAAAAAAGGAGGGTGTGAGAGTAGTTTCCAAATGCGTAAAATACAGAAGCAAAGTGCACACTAGAAGAGGTGATGATAGTTCTCCATAATCTAACAAAATGCATTCAAAACAATATTTCAAACACACACAATGATAATGGATCCCTGCATGAACATAATAATAGACACAATATTCTTGTAAAGAAGAGGTTGAAGGGGCAAGAAGAATGCAAGAAATCTACTTTCTCAGGACTGAATAATTTGATGGATATTATCAAAATTACCTTGAGGGTGAATTTTGGATAACACTTTAAACCATACAAGAATTTTTTCAATTTACAAACATAGTTTTCTTTACCAGTTTCTTCAAATCCTTTAGGTTGAGAAATTTAAAGTTATTATTTTAAATCACCATTCAAAAAAGAATTTTTCACATCCCTTTGGTGGATTTACCACCCAAATTGAGTGACAATTGCAAATAACGTCCTAACAGTACTCATTTTAGCTACAGGGGCAAATGCCTCAACATAATCATTAATATTATATTATCATTAATATCCTTGATATACCAAGTATATTTCAAAATTTGAATAGCCAAACCATCATGAGTTAATTGAGAACATGATAAACCATTCTTTTTGAGTTTGAGAAAAAATAAAACATTATTTAACACACCATTAGCAAATTTTACCTTTCTTTTCTCTATTGCTTTTAAAGATGAGTTATCACCAAGATACACACACTCATTGATTTTCACAACATCAAATAAGGAATTTGAAAAAATATTCATATGATTTGATGCACCTGGATCTAGAGTCCATTCAAAATTATAGGAAGAATACAATGCAACATATAATACAACAGTTTTAGGAATATTATTAGAGCTATCCTTTTTCCTTAAATTGTATTTAGAAGAAATAATTTGTTTTTTATTTTTATTTTTATGGATAAGTTTATTAGTTTTGCAATCCTCCTTTTTATGTCCAAATTTACCATATTTGTGACATTTACCACTAAAGCTAACACAAAATTGATCAGAAGAAAAACTTTTCTTATGAACAAAAGAAGATTCAGATCTAAATTTCTGATCTGAGAAGGGCTTGCGAGGTTTGAACATTGAATTATGAGCAAGAAGTGCCTGAGAGTCATTCACCTTAGAGTCAAATTTCATCAACACTTGCTCTTCCTATATCAGAAGTGAACTCAAGGTATTTAAATCAGGTAGATCATTTTCATTATGATATTTAGAGTTCAACATATAAATAAAATTTCTAAATCTTTCATGTATATTTAACTGAACAATAAAGTAGATTAATTGTTCACCAATTAAATCACAAGTGCATCTTCCTAATTGTGCGTTAATATTTTTAATTTTGGCTAAGATATTAACTACTTTTTCATTTCTTGTCATAGGATTTGTAAGAAATTCTAAAACTAATTTAATAATTTTAGATAAACGCGTACCTTCATGCATGGATTCTAGTTGCGTCCATACCTCTTTCGAATGTTTGATATTACCAATGTGTAGAAGTTACTCATTGTTCACATTGTGCAAAATCATGAAAAGAGCCTCCTGCATTCATTGCAAGATTGCATTCATGTTTTCTACAGTTTCTTGATGACTGCTGGGAGAAACCTTAGATCTAGAAACTATTT
This sequence comes from Taxus chinensis, assembly GCA_019776745.2. Classification (NCBI taxonomy): domain Eukaryota; kingdom Viridiplantae; phylum Streptophyta; class Pinopsida; order Cupressales; family Taxaceae; genus Taxus; species Taxus chinensis. Next base: position 573,966,371 of record CM034147.1, on the reverse strand, counting down.
CCCAGAGTTTCCTCGCCATAAGTTCTGATTTGACCATGATCTTCCAAATGTTATAGTTGGTTCCATTCAGGATTTGGGTTTTTTCAAGAAAGAAATAGATGGATGCCATTGTTTACCTGTATTTGTAAAACACACCCCATTATAATATACAATGTACCAAAGAGTAAGATACATATTTATAAAAAAAAAAAAAAACTTTTAATAGAATTAGATCTAAATTTTATAGATCTACATAAACTATTTAATCATAACTAATTATGTTATTACAATGCATATTAGGGTAAGTGCAGGAATTTGATGGACAAATATAAGGTCATTCGTGGACATCATATTGTAAATAACAACATAATATCAACTTGTAGGGATTATTAGCAATATATACACTCAAAATTAGACAAAATTATATTAATATGAATCGTAGCATCCGGAATCTAGTTTCTAAAATACTAATTTTTCTAAAAAATGGACAAGATTAGCTATATTAAACACTCAAAATTCAATGACTTGGTTTTTTTTTAAAAACGCCGATAAGATTATAGTCTGTTTGCCCACAATTTGGATGACCAAAAATTGATATATATATTTTTCCTTTGGTGAGAAGTTATATGCCACTATCTATCTTGGGATGGATTTTATTTTGTATTTTTTTGAGTAATATTTTTTTTTTAATGATTTTTTCCATGAAAGTGGTATGAAAACATAAAGAAAACAGAGCACTTTCCGTTTGCCCGCCATAACTTCATAAAAAAATATTGAAATCAAATAATTTTTTTTTTGACATTGTATATAATTTCACCACAGTTGGGATGGTATAAGTTTTATCACATTCTGATAAGTGAAACAAATTTTGCAGTCTTAAACGTAGACATAAACATTCACAGGAAAAAGTGTCTTAAAGACCTACTATTAGTAAAAAATTATAAAATGATATTTATCCTCTTCTATTCACTTTAAAATCAGTATTTCTACAAAGCTAATAGTCTCCCCTATGCAATGGTACCATTTTTATGATATAGTTTTTACTTTTTGGCATGGTTCAAGTCCGCGGAAGACTAAATTTGATGTTTTGCTGTTTTTAATGTAAAATTTAGGATTTGATGTCCACTTAATTGTCCCCCAACTTGGTGCACTTACCCATTAATTAACCTCCCATGATCAAAATAATAACCCACAATATAAATGGCTTTACATTATACCCTAGACTTTATATAAAAAAATTCTAACCATATAGAAGTGAAGAAGAAACCCCTAAGAATGCAAAACAACAAATTTCTGGAAAAATAATAATGTAGAAAAAGATTTGGCCAACTTAAATTTGCTGTCTAAATGATCATCATTATGACTTATTTTTGGTTTGTCGTGATGGTCATTTGAACATCAATTTTAACATAGAAATTTTCCTAGAACCTACAAGCTTAAATTTGACGTCTAAATGACCGTCATACTTCCTTATGTTTGGTCTGCCGTGATGGTCATTTTACCGTCAAATTTAATGGATTCAAAACTTTCTAGGTATTTCTAGAACGTGAAATAGAGAATTTCTTCTTCTATATAATATTAGGGAGGTTATATTTTAATACATTATATTAACCTATTATAATTTATAATGTAAAAATATATTGACTTTTAAAAAAGAGGTATATAATTTATATAATGTAAATGAAAAACAACATATAGTCTATAAAAAATTATAAACTATAGTATATATGTACTTTAAAAAAAACACATATAACCCTTATCACGGGGGCCCCTCATGAAAAAAATATTTAAAGCATTTACCAGAGCATGTAATTTTAAATTCTACATAAACCTTAGAATTTACAAAGGAGACAACATTTTTCACACTTCCAATGGAAAAAATTAAAATCATATTTTGATGGAGCTTTGTCTCCTCCTTCATTTACCATTGACAAAATTTAATCTGCACATATTAAAACTATAGAAAAAAATATTTCAAATATTTTACCCTTACCTGTACACAAGTTTTCACGGAAGGTAACAAATTTCTAAATTTTCCACCTGTGAATTCACCTTAATTCTTCACAAAGCAAAAATTTTAGGTTGCACAATGGAAAGAAGGGGCTGGTTATTTTAAATACCCTTCCGGGTTGGTTGAAAAAACCCATACAAATTAAATAAGTAAAATACAAAATATTTGATCTTAATTTATTTAATTTACCTCACTCTGTTACCATGTTAGAATTTGAGGATTCTAATAAATACGTATTTAATCAACTTACATATTATATAATGTTACAATAAATATTTTATAAACATTACATCATAACATAAATAAATAAAGAAATACTTAGAGGAAATAAATAACACAGGTGACACAATATTTATAGTGGAAAACCCCAATAGGGTAAAAACCACTTTGAAAATAACCTTTTACTTCAGAGAACTTATTTTACATCCAATAAGATCACCTCTTCCTTTGAAACCCTATTTAACAATGGTAAAACCAAATCACTTGATTTGAAAACCTTTGATATATTTCTCAAATATATCAAATGAGGACCTAAAGTCCTTTTTATATAAGGTGATCAGGTATGTCTCCTGACGCACCTTTTCAACCTAAAATGGTTGACACATATACCTAGGTGAATGTATTTAATAAATATAAATATAAATGATTCACATTATTAAATACTTACCTAATGTATATTACCTAGGTATGAATATTTAATAATAGAAAAGTATTTCATATTATTAAATATTTAACCTATATAATAGTGATGGACCCATATTAATTAAGGGTTGGATAGACCACTTAATCATTATGTTCCAACATAAAGGAGGTGAGGTGCTACCAAATTTTAAAAAATTGGCTAAGTTTTGAGCTTTTTGGCATTATTTTTGTCTAATCTCGTGTTTTGATGTTACACAGGTGCCTTGTACTAGTGTGAAGAACCCTCACATTAATGTTGAAAGACTTGCATTACTATAAAAACCTATGTGTTACCATTGTTAGGCTTGCACTAATGTGGTTAGGATTGCATTAGCACCTCTTGGCCTATATTACCGTTGGATTGAATTTTTCTCCTCTGTGTTAGGCTTGTGCTACTATTGTTAAGCTTGCACTACCGTCTCTCTACCTACGCTAGCGTAACACTATTTTGTATTTTTGTCTCAGCCATGTATTACTATCATTACCCTTATGTTAGTGAGAGATACCTTGTGATTCCATCATTATCCTTGTGCTACTGTAAAAATTCAAGCACTATTATTATATAGGCTTGTACTAGCAGTCTGTGTCAATTTTGGCTCAATTTTTGAGGTTTCTAGATTCTGATTTTTTGATGTTTGCTACTGTTTTATAGGTTTTCTAACTCTATTTTGTAGGTTTTTACATTTTTAATCATATTTATAACATGTTTTCAAGATTTAATAAATGTAATGTTTCCGTGCTTTGCTTGAGTTAGGATAAAGTTTTTATATTCTCTTCTCTTTCACCTTTGGGTGATCTTGAGAATCAAAATTAGATTTAGTTTTCTTTTTCTAACATTTGGTTTATTTGGAAACTTAATCTTTCATTTTTTACTTAAGGGAATGAAAAATTTATCAAGCATTTCTATGGTTCTTTTATTTCAAGTTTTCTTTTTCTATATAGTTGGGTTAATTGTTGTGTATGCTCTTCTTTTGTATCCTTGGATGATCTTGAGAATCAAAAGAAACCTTTGATCCTCTTTCAAATATTGTGATTTTCTTGGAAAATTACTAATATTTGAGTAGGGACCATATACTGCTTGTCAAAGAATCAAGTTCTAAACAAAACTAATATAGTTTGTTGCAGGTTTCTAATGGTGTTATAAACCACATTTTAAATCAAAGATTAAAAACACACCATTTATTCAAAACAATGTATTTTCTGGTTTGGATAAGGAATTAAACCCACCCATTTTGAACTATAGAAAGTATTTTAGTATAAGCCATAAAATTAATTATGAGGATTACCATAGGAACCCCAAAGTAGTCCACACCTTGAGAGAACTAGTGGATGAAATGGGAAGTGCCCCGATACCCACTTGACTAGTTGAAAACCCATGTGAGAAAATATTCAAGTTACTCATATGTGGACCCATTCATTAATTTGATCATGGGGTAATGGTCCATTGTTTATAAGAAATTATAGAAATGCGTACCTCTCTTAGGTAAGAATTGGCGTGTTTGAGAAAAAAATCCTAGGAAACCATTTGGCATTGAGGCCAACTTGACTTTATCCATTGTATTCTAAAGAGCTCTCACAAAGAAAAAAATTATTCGAAGCCAAAACCTTATTAGTCAAACAAGGGGAGAGTTCATTTAAGTATTTTCTACATGTTATTCATCACAGAAATTACAAGGCATCACTTTGTCTTAGTTTATACCTTGTCTTAAGACAAGGAAAAACTATGCCAAAGTAAGGCTAAGTATTTTTCATCACCATTTGGTCTACTCCTTTGTTTTTTTGTTGCCCATTTGGGATAAAAGAAATAATATATACATGTTACCATTAAAAATAATAATGTCTAACACTTTTGTATTCTAATTACATGACCATGTCACAACATGAACATAAGTGTTAAAAGTGTAGTGGTACATCTTCATGTTTTGGTAGGCCCTTGTCTTGATACCCACATCAAGACTATCTCATTGTAGTTAGGTTTTATCAGAAATGAATTCCTCTTGAGTTTTTATGCTTCTCACATTATATCAATATAATTTTTTATACTTACATGTTGTTTCCTTTGTGAAACTTTATTTAAGTCTCTAAGTTGTATTGTTACGTTGCTCGCATAAATATCAACATCTTGCTATACTTAGAACTTGTTTTTATTCCAACATTTTCTTGATTTTTGAAGAGTGTTGTCGTTATGTTTTTCACATCATGTCAAAACCATTTTGATACTAATATCTTGATTTTCCTAAAAATATTGATTAACGTATCCAAGTTGTGTTGTTGTGCTGATTGAATTTGTAGCTTCCATTTTCAAAGACTTGGAATTTGTTTGTGTTTAAGCTTGTTTAAATATACCTTGTTTAGAAATCACTTCAACACCATATTAGTACTTAAGTCTTGTTTATCCCAAAATTTATCTAAGTATTGATATTTTGTTGACATTTATTACACCAAACCTATCTTTGAGACATAGGGAGTAGTTATTTTTGTGATTGGATCCTTGTCTTGAAATTGCTTGATTTTTCCTAGATACTTCTTACCATATGGTTCCATATCATTGGATTATTATTTTATTCTTTGATTCCTTTCATATTGACTTGATTCTTTGGGATTCTTTGCCTCAATTCTTTGGCATTCATTGTGATATTTGTAGATATCACACTGTTTTATTTTTACCTAGGTTCCTTGTACTATATGTACACATTTTTCAAACCTTACCAAAAACATTTCCTATCAAGAAAATTTTGAGACAATTTGGATATTGGAAAAGTTTCATTTGCAGCCATTATGTTGCTAAACTTTGATCAACGATTTTGAAATTTACACTTGCAACTTGTTGTCCAAACCTCATTGGATTGTCAAAATTATGACGTCAATATGTTTGTTTTCCTTAGATCCCCTTTGTAAAATCACATGAGCATCCCCATATTTATAAAATGTTTATTTGGTTGCCATTATGCTCCCTGAATCGACATGGAACTTCCTTCCATTTGAAGGAGTTCAATCACACTATCTAGGTCTAGGCATTTGGACCAAATAATGCCAACAATGAATAACTATCACATGGTTCCTCACACTTATGATAATAAGGAACATATGTTTTTGAATTCACATAAAAATATTACCATCATAACAAAACCTCATTTGGTTCTTCACACTAGAGACCCCATTTGGTTACCCCTTTCCCCAGCTTCATCTCATATTTGGCGGTATGATTATGATGATTTTAATCTAAACTATTCTTCTGATTCCCCTCAGTCTTATGATGATTGCAATCCATACTATTCTTTTGATTCCCCTCATTCTTCAGATGATTCCAATCCATGTTATTCTTCTGATTCCTGTCAGTCTCATGATTATTATAGTATAAACTATTCTTTTGAGTCCCTAAAATCTCCTGATTATTCTCATCTAAACTATCATTCAGATTCCCATCAGTATCTTGAGCCTCATAAAATCAAATTTATTCTAAGGAATAACCAGTCTCCTAAATTTTTTTTACTCCTCTAAGGATTTGTGTTGTCAAAAATTCTCCCCATCATTCCTCTAATTCATCTCCTAAGTCGTGGTCCTCCCTTTCTCCGTAGGACCCCCTTTATCAGTAGCCTCAATGATGTATTCCTCTTTTGAAGATTTGTGTGATTCCAAGTTCCTCCAATCAATCATCCAAGTCAACCCCTACGTCACAATATACTTATTTTCTACGTGATCCTATTTGTCTACCTACACTTTTTCATCTTCTAGAAAAATCAATACAAACCTATTCTAAATCCACATCTTGTTCTACTTGCAAGACATCAAAATACAAATCTACTTCGTCTCTCGAGTCATCTTCTTCTATCAATCAAAATCCGATACCTCTTTGGACCTTGATCAATAAGGTCAAATATTCCCCTCATCTACATCATCAAACATCTTCTAAATCTTCCACACATGTTAGACCTCTTTCTTCCAATCAACCTACTATGGTAGAATAACAAAAACCCATATCGATCGATTTATTTCATAATGAAGAACCTATCAGAGAATTCATAGGGCTACATAAGGACATTCCTCTAGAGGACCACGAGTAAGTATTCTCTCTAGTCCTTGATGTGTTCATGTATTGTGGAGAAGAGGTTGATTTATTTTTTCAGAAAATAGAGGAAGATCCTAAGATCATCAAACTTGATCCTCTTGTTCTATCATTTTCACATTCCCCATTACATGGAGAAACGTCTGGGTCTATCATTGATCCTTGGCCTATCTTCTCATAACCCAATCATTCCTTACATATCAAAATTCCTCAATCAACATCTCTCCTTGGGTCACCTCCTAGTAGCACATAATCTTCTTATTATATGTGGGCCACTTGCTGATAGCCCATCTTCATCTTCTCTTGGGTCACATCCTAGTAGCCCATTATCTTCTATATGTGGCTCACCTCTTAGTAGACCATTATCTTATATACTTGGGCCACATCTTAGTAGCCCTTTATTTTCTATTTTTGGGTCACCTCTGGGTAGCCCATTATCCTCTATTCTTGGGCCACGTATTAGTAGCCCTTCACATTCTATTCTTGGGCCACGTCATAGTATCCCCTCATCTTCTATACTTGGGCCACATCCTAGTATCCCTTCATATTCCATCTATGGGACACCTCCTGGTATCCCATCTTCTTCTATATATGAGACACCTCCTGGTAGCCCATTTTATTCTATACTTGGGCCATATCCACGCTTCATCTTTTATCTATGGCTCACCTCCCGATAGCCCATCCTCTTCAATTATTGGACCATATCCTATTCATTCATCATGTAATAATTCTATTAAAAAATGTGGAAATACCACCATCATCCCTAATGTTCTTATCATCAATCCTAAACATCCACTTTCTTCTCCCACTTCTTGGGATAAGAAAAATCACACATAATCTTATATGAAACCAAAATAGTTTATTCATCAAGCTAAGATAAAAAATCCAAAGAGATCCAAAGCTCCAAACAAGTCAAACAACCATAAAGTAAAAATTCAAATGTGATTTAAGAATTCAAACCAATGTAATCATCAAGTATGGAAAAAGGTGTAGAAATCTATAGATAGGGAACTTAAGATCCCACATACAAAATCCATGTTTAAAGATAAGTCATAATCACTTATCGAATATGATCTCACCACTATCATCAATATTAGAGATAATATTACTCTTGATAAGAAAACACTCCTAGTATCTCTAATTAAAAAATTTGCAAACATCGTTGTTGGATCCTATCACGTAAAATGACATTGTTGGTCTCAATTTCCTAAAATCTAAAAAAATAAAAAATTGAAAAATAATTTTTTTTTTAGAAAAACATTAAAATATTACAAAAAATAAAAGGTACAAAGATCAAACATTGTAACCAGGTATTGCACACACATGAATGTTATTTCTTCCCTTTCTTTCCAATCATCTGCAAGTCATCTACCATGTTCATCCCTTCAATGATATTTTGGTTAGTCTATTTACACTTATTTTGTGACATTTATCTCTATAATATCCATTTGGCCTTGGTATTTCATCACCTTGGTAAAATAAAGAATGTATGACCTCTTAGAGATTCTATCACTATCTACATATAATAAACTTGCTGCAAAGAAACTTTTGGACATATTTTTTAACACTATCCAATGTTGTCATCATAATCACTTCCACATTCTTCCATCAAGCCATATGTGGTTCTTAACCCCTTATCAGCTGAAATATTTTTTAGAAATAAAAAAAATCAATAAAAAGCAAAGTAATATATAACTCTCTCTTGGGGTATTTCCAGTATCTCTACTGGGGCTATGGATGCATGGCTGACAGTAGAGAAATGCTGTGACTAGAATAAAATACATCTCCATTGTGGCTATGGATTCCTAGATAGCAATGGAGAAATGTATGAATATCCTTCCACCCTCCATTCAAAAATCACCTATCAAAATAAACCATTCCTACACATTTGCTAGTTTGTCTTCATTTATCGCTTATCAAATCTTCACTGCAAGAGGTAATTAATTTCCACATGCACACATTGGATCTTGATGAGAAAACATGATTAATATGTTACCAGGTGTTGTTTGGAACTTGTTCAGATTATTTATTTAGTCTTATTTTGTGTCATAATTTGTTCCTTTGGCTCATCACCTTTTCATCATGAAACTTCTAGCTACATTTTCCATATCCTTCCATAGAATTCATGTTTTTTCTAATTTTTTTAGGAAATCCATGTGTGTAAGATTGCATTTTTACCATGTTTGAGGGGAACTTTGTCCCTTATTTCAATAAACAATCTTTTCCTTCTTTCTATCATCTATTTCTTGGCCATCTTGCACGCAGGGCACACTCACTCCTTATCACTTAATTGGATTGAGTTCATCATCACATTGAACCTATCCATCTTGGCCTTGATCTAGATTATATTCCTCATAAATGACCAAGATTCACCCTTGTATATTCTCACCTCTCATTGGGGTAATATTTACATCTCATTTTCATATACATAACTTCAGAAAACTTTCATAAAACCCTAAAAATTCAAAAAATCATTAAAAATCCAAAAAAATTGGTAAAAGTAAAAAAATCCTATTTTCTTACAAAAATTCTATATTTTTTTTCTTCGAAAAATTGGTAAATATCATGCACGCAGCTGAAGCATTTATCAGACGCATTATCCTCAATAATATTTTTTTTCTATAAAACATATTTCTTTAATCCTCAATTGTTCTCACAAACAAATCACAGATCATCTAGATCTACCTCTATTAACAAAGATGGTTTTCTTATTATGTCTATACTCCCTTTCAAAATGAGTTACTTGGTACTATTTCATAGTGCATGATTGATTTTTCATAGGACCCTTGTGTCCTTAGTTTACCTAACATGTATCCTTGCTTGGGGTGCCATTTTAAACCCTTTTCGTTAAGTCAAACATTTAGGAACTGAAGCTCAATAACAAAAATATTGGTGTACCTGTCTTGAACATTGTTTATTTATGTGTTTTTGTACTTGTTTCCTTGTTAGGTTAGCTTGTTTACTTTCTCGTATTGCATTACATTATGTATGTTGCATTGAGTTAGTGTTTTAGAAATGAACAAATGTTCGTATTATAGATTTTCGTGTTATTTTACACTTTTGTTGTATACTTATATTATAATAAAGGGACGATGACATAAATCATAAAGAAAATGATGAAACAAAGTTTCTCTTGAGCTAAGCTGGATGAAATATATTTCCATTCTCTTCATCTCTATTCTTCTTCATATCATTGTATTCTATCCCAAATTTTTATTCAATATCACTTGAGGTAATAGGGATTATATTTATCCCCCCTTCCCCTCTTTTTTTCTTATATCAATTTCCTTAAACTTTTTGATCGTTGATCGACCTCTTTCATCACCCCATTGACACTCGGGGAGGGGCATTCTTTATTCTACTAATTTTTCTTCCATTCCTTCAAAATTTAATTTTCTATAATTGTCTACTATCTTTGAATTGGTGTCACTTACGCCACCCCAAAGAGGGGAAAATGTAGACACCTGAAATTCTCTTATGTAGTTTTAATACTAAGATTGCACTAATTACCCTCTTTCTTTTCATTTCCATTATAATTGGTGATTTTCTGCTAATTAACTAATTTTTCCCTCCATTTTGGTCAATTAATGACACTTCATTAATTAAATAGTCTTTATCCCATTCCAGATGCTAATTAATGACACTTCGTTAGTTATAATCCTCCTTAAATCAATAAATTTACTATTATTAGTTAATTAAGACTTTTTAACCTTGAATTTAATCAATAAACCTTCTTATTAATTAAATCCCCCTTTTAAACCATCCAAATCCTACCTATTTTCCTCTAAATCACCTCCAAATATATTTCTAAGCTTATCTTGGCCTATTAAGTAATCCTAGTTGATTAATTAAATCATCTCCAACTCCCATGAGTTGTTAATCACTTGTTGATTCCTCTAATCAAGCTTATCTCTTCTAAATATAATTTATCATTTATCCCACATGCACTAGTTTGCATGATTCTTACAAATTGGAAACCTATATAAAGGACCTACCTCCTTCCTTCACACCTAACACCTTTACAAACACCACACGTTTTCTAGTGATTACTATAAGAATACAATAAAGGCATTCTCCATTGTTGGAATATATTCTTCATCTTTGCATCCATTCTCTCATAGTTGAGTAGTAAGGGAAGATACAAGCATGTCCTTGTATTCATTTCTTGGTGAGATCCTTTCCTTAATTTGGAGACAACATAGGCTTATGATAAAAATAGGCTCATACTTAATAACAATCATACATTACAAAAGTAGGGATGGTTTAACATTAGATGTTTCATTCATGTTTATGCATTAGATTATCTATTTCCTTTAATATTTTATCTTTATGTTAATGGTAGATTTACTTTGCTTTGAATCTACTAGGTGTTAATTTAATTCAAATAACATAAAATTATTAGCATAACAACAGTCTTATATTGTGCAGTTGAGAAATATCACACACAACAATGGAAACATAAGATAGATGACCTATATAAAACATAAAATAATATTATGCTTCATATTTGATTTAGTGACGAAATTATAACTGTGCACAACATGAAAAGGAACATCAAATCCTTAACCTTGTTATCTTGCTTTAGTGATTCCAGCTAAAAATGAGATAACCATAGGAAATTTTTTAGACAAATCTCTTAAAAATTCCCTTTGAAAGAGATTTTTAGGTTTTTAGGTTTTCATTGCATGAAAAAATGTTTCTTGCATGTTACATGTCTCATGTTTCTCGAAACCCAATTATCTAAGTCCATTATGTCATGTTTTTTGAACTTTCGAGCATCGGAACATGTTTTTCCCAAAGCATGTTTTATGTCGCTTGTTCCCCGAAACCCGAAACCTGATTGCCTAACCATTAGTCAGGTTTTTGAAACTTCTGAGCATCGAAACATGTATTTACCAAAGCATGTTTTATGTATCTTGTTCCTCAAAACTTGAAACCCGATTGCCTAAACATTGTGTTAGGTTTTCATAACTTCCGAGCATCGGAACATGTTTTTCCAAATGCATGTTTTATGTCTCATATTTCCCAAAACCTGAAACCTGAATTGAATCAAATCCTTTGTATCAGGTTTTTGGATGCTCCAAGGATGATGACATGTCATTAATGTCTAGTTTTCTGGAAGTTGACACACATGTCAAGTGAGGTGTAATTAATGCTATGCTATTATAAATAGTCAGTTTTTCCATGTCATTTGTTAACATTCATTTTTGTTGTGTTAGATTTTCGTTGATGCTTCCTCTACCTCCAAACCTGACCGAGTTTCCCAATTGATTTTGACAGCCATTTTTGATCATTTTCAAGCCAGTTGAAGGTATTCTTATCTTATTTATTTTTATAAGCTTTTGGGTTGTTTTGAGAAGTGTTTGCTTGGAGTTTCCATTTATTTTCTTTTTTTATTACTGTTTTAGGGTTTTGGGTTATTTTTCTTGTTTCTTGTCTTTTTCATGAGGGCTCTTGTTTGAATTTTTCCCCTAGGTTAGTTACTTTTTTTTCATAGGTTATAACTTGTATATTTCAAAATGATTCTAAAATTCCTAAGTGATCATGAGGCGGGAATTTCTCATGTTCTGACATGTCAGAAACTTGATATACTTGTTTTGGGTTTTGCAGGGTGTTTTACATTTCACTCTTTTCACTTTGTTTCGGGTTTGGCTACCTTCTCGACATCCATCAAGATCCATACTGTGTCAGGGAGTTCTACCTACTTGACATCCTCTAGTTTCCACCATTGTGTCAGGGTTTCCTACTTGTCCAACACTTCCCCACTTCTGCAATGTGTCAGGTTTTCATTGATGCTCAACATGTCCTGAATTTTGACATACACTTCATTCTGTCAGGTTTCCGAAGGTGTTTTGCAAGGTTCAAAATCTGAACAGTGTGGCGGGTCTTTGTACCTATTCAACAAAATTTCAAGCCCAATTACTCTTCCAGAAATCATTAAGGCTTTTCTTTTTTGAGACTCCTCATGGCAGACCTTGGATAATCTAATGATAATTAAGGAAAGATGAAGTATAAATATCATAAGATGGAATCTTCTTCTAACATAAGCTGTAATTATGACATTCAGGACACTAAGCTTGGTAATATAGATATGGAGGACTTATGGAAGAGAATTGAGGATTGTTCTCAGAATTCTTGGATGAAGTCGATAGCAGGTAGCGGTCTCCCTCTTACAGCAAAATTTTAAATATTAGCTCAATGCCTTGAATTAATCTTGGCTTGCGCTTCCAAATATGATTTAGCCTCCTGCTCAGTAAGAAATCAAGCAAGAGAGTCTATAGTGAAATCAGACGGAGGTTACTTTGATAAACTCCTAAGGTTGCCTGACTTTATGGAGTATGTTGATTTAGACCTTAAATCAACACAAAAGGCATGGGACAAAGATCACAAAGACTGCATCAGGCATGCAAACAAGAAGTTATTGATCAAGGCTAAGCTAGATGTTTCTAAGTTTCCCAAGTTGGTCCATAGAAGTGATTTTATTCTTGAAATCTATGATATCATCACCTTGCTGAGTCAATTATTTGGGATCCCAGAGTCAAAATAATTCCAAGGGTGGATGTACCAGTTCATGTTCATCATAAAAAATAATGACCAAGGGATTGATTGGGGTAGCCTAATAAGTGATGAGATATATTCGTAAATGAAAATAGTCTTGTCTACTGAAAAGTTCTATATGATATCATATATCACCTATGCAGCAACAACCATGAGAAATTACCTAGGGGTAGATGTAAAGGGGAACTAAGCAACGGAACACATATATTAGTACTTCCCTTAGTTGAAAAGAAAAGGGTTTGAAGACCAATATAGAAGAGTGAATGATGCCTTCTTCTATGAAAATATTTGCAGATTGGATCCTGATCTGAGGAAAAGAAGGGTTTTTTGATGAAGCAAGGGCCAAAGTGTCAAAATGGGGTTGCATCTTCTTGAAACTCATGAATTTTACTTATCTTCAGGTGGTAAGGTTCCATGGCAATCCTTTCCATTTACCCAGGTTCCTAGGTGACAAACTGATCCTCATGGAGTTAGTCAGACAATTGTTGGATTTTCACAAGTTCCAACAATGCAGGAAAAAGGCCACCGTCTCCTTCCCTATTTCTATTGGAAGGTATAAATTATCTATGGTGGTTAAGGCCAAGAATGTGGTGCATGAGGTTTAGGAAAAATTGAGGAAACATATGAAGCTCAGGGAGGGATTCGACATCCAAGGAGTCCTCAAGTCATATGGAACCTTGTATCTGCACATGCCTAATGTTGAAAACATCTCAATTGATCTTTAGGATGAATTTTCCATCCGAAGAAAAGACAACATAAAACTGACGCTTGATGAATTTTGGATGTTAGATCTAGTTGATATCCCTGAAGGCAACATGGATAATGAAAGTGTTCTTGATAATAGGTACGAATAGTCAGATGGAGACAAACTTGGATTCCAGGCTATTGATTGGTCTGTTGCTGAAAAAGCTTCTATCGCTAAAAGAGCTACTCAGACTCTTGTCTGTACTAAGGCATGGCTCATTTCTTAGGGAATGAGTTATAAGGAAAATAGATTTTCAAAAATAGATACTCTATAAGAGGGACCCTCTAAGGGAGAGAGGGAAGAGGATAAAATCCCTACCAAGAGGAAGATACAATTTAATTGTGTCAGAAGGGAAGAAAAGCAAGGAGCCACATCATCTTTCACTCCTTCACAAATAGTTGATCTACTGGATTCATCTCCTCCACTAGAACAAGGAAAATTTCCTTCAGAAGATGAGGTTGGTCAACCTCTTGTTTCTCCTTTTAATGATTTCTCATCGGAGGTAAGTATTTATCTTTCTTCTCAAGCTTTGACTTTAGAATATTTACCTACTCTCTCCCAATATTCCTCATCTCATATTTCTACACCACTCTCTTCAGCCATGGCCAACAGCTTCTCTGATCTCTGACCTCTCTCTGCTAGACCTTAAATGGCTATAGATATGCCTCCTTCCTTTGTACCTTCATTCCCTGAGTCTATTCCCACAGTCAGCACACTTGTAGTCATCATAACTCCACAAGTAAACCTTCCTCCACCTACAGATGTAACCATAACACCTCCGATAGGGGAAACTTCTTCCATTATATGTCAATGGTTAACTGATCAGACCCTAAGGAAGAGGAATGTGGTAGTTCCTCTACCAACCTTTGACTTTAGTTCACGAAAGGCCTCTCCTACCAAATCTACCAAGAAACCAAAAATGGTTTCAAGGGTTTTAGTTGATGCATTAGGGCATAAATTTGTAGAGATTTCCACTCTCGTGGCTAACAAAACTAAGGAGGATATAGCGGTTATTGATTAGAAGATTACAAGGGTTGATCTGGGAAAGGTAAAAAAGAAGGGGAATAATAGGATGCCCAAGATGCCATGAACGTGTTGTGATAGAAGCTGAGGGAAACAAAGGTGAGTAGAGATGAGCTAAAGGAGAAATTTGAACAGTTGACGGAGGTATCACTTAAGCTTTCAAATCCTTCTCAGTCAACACCGTCATCTTCTACCCCTACTCCTATCAGTTTTGATTTCTCATCGGTACCTATGATTGAAAAGATCAAAAAGAAGGGGAGAACAATTGATGAATGGATTCAGAGGCTGCTCCTACAAGGAAGAGAGGTCATTGATGACACAATGGAGGTTTATAAATCCTTGGAGGAGATAAAGAAGGATGGTGAAAAATTTTCACAGGAAGTTGGGAACCTTGAGTTAACTTTTGAGGCTCTTAATGTGCTGAAACACGTTCCATTCCATATCTTGATGGACAAAGGGATCATTCCACATGGGGATAAGAATTTCCAGCTAGCAAATGCCATCAAATTCAGGATAAATATTCTTAGTGAAGCTTGCAGAAAGTTGAGGGAATCTAGAGATCAGTTGGTTGATGCCACCAATGACATAGAAGAGGAGCTTTCCAGAATGTTCACCAAAGTGTTCAATGAAAGCTTGAATATTTTACCTGTTGACGATATCTATAAAAAAATTCAAGAATCAATTCAACATGAACTAGCTTCCTTCTTCGATTTGACAACCATTGATAAGTTCATAAGGATCGAGAATGTTTTGGAATCATTAAGGAAACTCAACAAGAGATTGAAGAAACTTCTTGGCAATGCAAGTGACACTCAGGAAACTTGCAAGGTTCTAAGTGATTATTCTAGTGCACCAGATGAAGCTGAGATGGAGGGCATAATCTGAAAGTTCCAAGAATTTTGTGACAAGTAGGCTTCGCTGAAGCAAGAAAAGGATGACGAAAAAAAATAAGCATAATGTTTCATGTCAATTTCATCCAAAGATTGACATGTCTTTTTCATTTTCATTTCGTCACATAAGAAGAAATTTTTGACTTGTTTTCCTACGTGAGATTCAAGCAAAATAGGATTCTTGTTAAATGACTATTTTCTAGGATTTATTCTATTTTCTCTTTGCTCTTTCCATTATAAATAAGGGATGCTTGTGCATTCCAAAGGAGATGATTTTTATAATATTAAGAGCTATTGTGAAGAAGAAGAAAAACTTTGTATTTTATTTTTAATCATTGAGGAATATAAACAGGTGTTATTTTGCAAACTTTGTGTCATGGGATTCATCTATCTTGAGAGATTTTTCTTGCCTCCAAGATCTTAAGTTATTCTTTGTTTAGTGTTCTTGATTATTTTAATGGTTTCAAATATTACACTCATTATCTAAAACTCGTATAAGTATTTCTTGATCTGTGTTTGCTTGAAAGAAAGTACATTCCTCTCATTCCCTTTCCACTATGTTTCATCTATAATAGTTTTCTTTCTAATCCATTCCATTTCTAAAGATGTAACATCTCCATAGTGTGAATATTGTACATATTATCTCTGTTTTGTTTTAGATTAGTAATAAATAGGCTACCCCACCTGTCTTTAAGGAGAGATTTAATCCCGTATACTATGGTTGAACCTCATATTTTAGCATGACAAAATATCCAACCAATAGTTTTTTGGTGACTCCTTTGGGGAATACAGATTGATAAGAATAAGCTTATCCTATTGGTGTTTGGGGACTCCATATTTTCCTTAGATCCATTTTCCGGTTCAAGATGGCTAGAAAAAAACTCACTCGGTCAAGCCAAGCCAGGGGTGAAACTGATCTGTTCTTTGATCTGCTTCAACAACATAATTTTAGATTTTCCCCCAATAGTGTTATATCTAGCTGAGAAATAATTTCTTCGCCTATTTGAAGAACTCAGGTTCCTCAAGAACAAGAAGCTTCTACAACCTGCCGTGCATTATTCTTGTTTGATACTTAGATTCATATGCGCACTTCATTAAGAAGAATGACATCACAACCCTTACCTTGGGGCATGGCTATTGGTCCTCATTCCATGACTCCGTCATTACATGATCTACCACATGGATCCATAAGAATATTCCTAAGTTCAAAAATGATGGGAAGCAACACCTTGATAAACACATTTCTTCATTCTTTGTCTCATGCGGCATGCTTGGGGTGGCTCATGAAGATGTCTTTGTTTAAACTTTCATTGAAATGTTCCAGGGTGTGGTAGTATAATGGTTCTACCATCTTATGAATGCATGCATTACCAACTGGGATACCATGAGATCCATATTTGAAGAAAGGTTCGAGCCAGCTAAAGATTCTCATGACTTATTAGCACAACTTACACATATGAAGAAGGAGTCTAAAGAACCCATGTGAGACTTCGTAGAAAAATTTAACAAACTGATTTGGAAGATTCCGGTGCTAGCCATTCCCACTCTTGAAAATCAGAAGTGTTTCTTCATCAACATTTAGCCCCCTGATGTGAGATTCTTATTAAGAAGATTTTTTATCCCTGATTTGGCTACTGCTCAAGCTACAACCACTAAAATAGAATATGATCTCATTCTGCCTGGAAAGATTAGAAGAGAGTCATCTAAGCCTAAAAATTAGAGTTCTTCTCAAAGTACTACTAACCCTATGATTCAGAAGATGGCCAATGACTTGATCGCTTTGAAGAAGAAAATGTCTCAACAGGTGACCAACATTCCTTATTAGAATATTCCTAGATGGAATTTAAATAATACCAATGGTGCTCCTGCAAGAGATAGGAATCAGTTGACTACTGATCCAACAAGGCTAGCCATTGAATCCCCTCCTATCAATGCAACAGTGGAAATAATTGAGGAAGATGAAGAACCAAAAGATCAAGATTCTCATGAAGCTTTTGAAGCTTCAAGATATGTTGATGTGTCTTTTGACAATTCCAGCTGATGCAACTCCAACATTGGGTACTGTGGAATATGAGGAAGATCTAATGCGAACATGATGGTCAGTCATTTGTAGTTTTCACTCAAGCTCAATCTCAGAACCCCAGAAAAACCAGTTGAAAGCTCTAAGGAGATAAGGGTAAAGAAGCTCCTCATGGTTATGGCTAAAAGAGGCTCTCCTATCTCAGCGCAAACTAAAAAGGAGACAACTAAAAAGGTAACCTCTTCTTCTAACTCTCTTTCTTCTTCCCCCAAGACCAAAACCTCAGCTCAGACCAGTGTAACCAAAAATAAGCCCACCATAATTCCTTAATATACCACTTTCAACATTATTGATCATGTAAGGAAAACTAAAATCCAAATGTTGGAAGCTGAGTACCTCCAGTCAAATCCCAAGAAATTTGAGAAACTTGCCAAATTCATTAGAAGCAAGGCTGCTATCCCTTCATGTACAAAAGGCATGTTGGCTAATCCCACTCAGACTTTGCCTCAGAATAATATGAACTCTATTGCTTCTTCAGTAAATATTGAACCATTTTATTTGTCCTTACTTATAAACAAGTTTAAACTCAGCGATTGCATAATTGACTCAAGAGCCTCTGATAACGTGATGCCCGCAAAAGTAGCCCATGCCCTTGGACTTACCTTGAATAAATCTTATGGGCAGTGTTACTCCATGGAAACCAAACAAGTCCCCTTGATTGGCCAAATCAAGGATGCACAATTTGCATTTGTCGCATTCCCAGAAAAAGAGAGTAAAAATGACTATCCCAGTTACTGATATCCCAGCTGCTTATGGTATTCTCTTAGGAAGAGGTTTTTACAAAGATGTTGGGGGAGAAATCTATATGGACTGTACCAAAGATAAAATTCTAGTGAATAGAGTTCCTCGTGTCCTCCACCTTGAAGCACAAGTAAAGTACCTAATCACTAAATCAGATGACCCGAAAGCTCAAATTCTCTTCAAAGATGCATGCTTGGGAAATTATTTCATGACATCAGAGGTGCCTTCTTTAGAAATCAAGGAAGAAGATCCTAATTATATTTGGACCCTCGAGTTTGATGGGAGCTGTTCAACTATTGGATCAGGCATTGGTGTGGTTCTTATATCTCTAGATTTTAAGATCTTTCCCTTCACCTTCAAATTGTAGTTTGACAATACTAATAACATGACTGAATACGAAGCCTTATTATTAGGATTAGAAATGGCAAGGAAAAATGGGATCTAAAATCTTAAAGTGTAGGGAGATGCTGAGTTAATTATAAATCAAGTAAAAGGGATCTATCAGGTAAAAAATGATTTCCTAAGGCATTACATGAACAAGGTGTGGGACAACATAGAATGCTTTGATGATTTTTTCATTAAGGTAGTTTTGAGAGATTACAATGATAAAGATGATTCTTTAGCTGTGTTTGCATCTCTTCTCCTTCCTCACCCAAAGTTAAAACATGACACATATACCATTGAGATTGTATATCATCCGAGTGTTCCAGATAATTTAGCACATTGGCAAGTATTCAATGATGATCAACATGTATTGTCTTTTCTTGAGAAAGCTGATAATTTTAGAAAACTTTATTTTGAAGGATCAAAATAAGATTTCTATGAGTCCATCTCAAATTCATAGCAAGAGATTGATGGTGAATTCATCCAGCTCAAAGGTAACAATATTTTGAAAGGATTAGTTTCTTGGGAAGGTCTATTTGACAAACATGACCGTTTTATTCAGGATAAAAGGCAAGCTGAAGGTGTTTCCTCATTAGAGGTAGATCAAGTTAATCTGGGATCTTTTGATCAACCACGGATGATAAACATTGGAAAATACTGTTCTTTGGAGGAGAAAGGAAGATTCACTTCACTCCTGAAGATATATGTGGATGTACTAGCATGGTCATATGTGGATATGAAGTCTTTCAAGCCCAAGGATGTGCAACATAGTATCCCTTTGAAGTCTGATGTCAAACCTTACAGGAAGAAACAAAGGCATTATAAACCAAAGATATTAGGGACTATCCTTTCAAAAATTCATAAGATGTTAGATGCAAGGATTATCTTCCTAATCCATCATTCTACCTCGGTTGCTAACATCGTCCCTGTTAGAAAGAAGAATGGTGAGATTAAGATTTGTGTTGTTTTTTGGAACCTTAATCAGTCTTCATTAAAAGACAATTACCCATTACCTATCATGGATCAAGTGTTGCAGACTATCAATGGATCAGAAATGTTAACCATGCTTGATGGATTTTCAGGGTATAATCAAGTCAAGGTGGCCACTGAGGATCAACATAAAACAACATTCACCACCACATGGGGGACCTTTGCTTACAAGAGGATGCCTTTTGGTTTGATTAACATTGGAGCCATGTTTCAAAGAGCTATGGACTTAGCTTTTAGATATTTTATGGGAAAAGTCATTGTTGATGGCGAATCATAGCACCCCTGAATGTCTACAACTCGATGGGTTGAGACTCTCAGTGCGATTGCATAACATGGAGCTTTTCCCAAGTGTGGGACATTGCAAAAATGGAAAAGCTCTCCGGATGAAGGCTGGTTCCTATTCCTCTATTCAGATGCACACGTAAAAATGCAGAGGGTTTACTCAAAACCTAAACTAACTTCCCAAGGAGACAGGGTAAGAAGATGCATAAAATAAAACCTAAACTACAAAGGTGATGCACCGAGGAATGAAGAACACCTGTCTTGCCAATAAACAGAAACCATACAAATGCAATGCAAGATCATGCACAGATAACCAGATTTGTAGTGAAAGATCAAGAGGATGTAAATTAACATAGAGAGGGTTGAGAATCATCCATAGAAATGCATTATTTTCTCCAAAGATTGATACAACACACTACAAAATGCCAAGAGGAAAAGTTGCATTACAGTTTTTAATGGGAGGTTTGAACTCCACAAATTCACCTGCCAAAGAGAAGAAGGGAGGGGAAAAACAAGAATGTACAACCTTTAGAAAGAATCCCCTCCTTATAATTTATAGGAAGAATGAGAGAGGGAAGAGAGAGGAAATCCAAATCTACCCCAACCACCTTCAGGTTATATTTAATTTATCTCATTATGGTGGTAGGTCAGAGCCCTAACAAACTTAAAAAGTGGTGAACTGTATTTTCCATTTTTAAGAACTTTTTCCCACCCAATTAAAGATATCCAGTCGTAGTTAGATAGAGGACCTCATAATATTTCCAAAAATTCCAACCTTGCATGAATCCAAGCTCCCTGTGAAAATTTATGGCCGTCTGAATATCTGGGTCAGGGTCTGCCTCCTGTCAGCGCTCAGAATGTTGCGCCTCCTGAAGGTGCACCATAGGTGCATCCATATTCATGTTGACATACCCTTACATGTGCCAAGGCATTAATTTCTTCGTGTTGACATCCCTTGCATTGTGCCCTTTACCTAAGCCTTGGCGCATCCATTTGCGTGTCGACACTCTTTGATGTGCACCCTTTACCTGCACCTTGGCGCATCCATTTTCATGTCGACACTCTTTGCTGTGTGCCCTTTACTTGTACCTTGGTGCATCCATTTTCATGTCGACACTCTTTGTTGTACACCCTTTACCTGTGCCTTGGTGCATCCATTTTCGTGTCGACACTCTTTGATGTGCGCCCTTTACCTGCGCCTTGGCGCATCCATTTTCGTGTTGACACTCTTTGCTGTGTGCCCTTTACCTACGCCTTGGCGCATCCATTTTCGTGTCGACACTCTTTGATGTGCACCATTTACCTGTGCCTTGGCACATCCATTTTTGTGTCGAAACTCTTTGATGTGTGCCCTTTACCTGCGCCTTGGCACATCCATTTTCGTGTCGACACTCTTTGATGTGCGCCCTTTACCTGCGCCTTGGCGCATCCATTTTCATGTCGACACTATTTGCTGTGCACCCTTTACCTGTGCCTTGGTGCATCCATTTTTGTGTTGACACTCTTTAATGTGTGCCCTTTACCTGTGCCTTGGCACATCCATTTTTGTGTCGAAACTCTTTGATGTGTGCCCTTTACCTACGCCTTGGCGCATCCATTTTCGTGTCGACACTCTTTGCTGTGCACCCTTTACCTGCGCCTTGGCACATCCATTTTCATGTCGAAACTCTTTGATGTGTGCCCTTTACCTGTGCCTTGGCACATCCATTTTTGTGTCGACACTCTTTGTTGTGTGCCCTTTACCTGCGCCTTGGCGCATCCATTTTCTTGTCGACACTCTTTGTTGTGCCATAGGCTGTTGGTGACGTAATAAATATCAGGATCTGAGTTTCTTTGATTTTCATATTCTTCCGCTTATCTATATCTACCCAGGGGAAGATATTTACAAAAATTTGGTGACTCAACGGGATCACCTGCCTACTAGGTAGAAGATTAGTGACCTTTTAGCAATCCATTGGGCATAGAGTCATAAGTAATAACTTAAAACCAACCTGATATCTGATCCCAAGCCTGATACTGCAACCTCTTCTCTGACAACACTTTGAACTGTAGAAAACAACCTGAGAGCAGAAAAACCTGTGCCAAAGCACCTAGGGAAAATGAAACCTAACTACAACAAGACAATGTGCATATGCACTTAGAGGAATTGAAAACTAGGCTAATATTTACAAGGGTAAACATTTTCCTTTTAATAGCAATGTTTAAGATGGATTCCATTAATCGGAATTGGGAGTTCTTCTCCATCCAATGTAGACAATTGGAAGGCATTACTACTTTTACATCCCGTGACCATGTAGGGGCCACTCCAAATGGCATCAAACTTAGAATGCCTTCCTAGTTTTGCCCGATCTGCATCCCATTTCAGAACTAGGTCCCCTTCCTGGAAGGTCCTTGCTCTTGCCTTCTTATCAAACCATCTTTTTACTAAGGCTTGATCCTTTTCAATGATTAGAACTACATGTTCTTTTATTTCTTCCAATTCCATCAACTTTGCATACTTGGCCTCCATTGGTTCGAACTCAGACAACTCCAACTACTTCATGAGCTCCAATGCTGGCAATTCTAATGATATAGGCAATACTGCCTCTTTCCCATAGACTAATTTGTAGGGAGAACTACCTGTAGACCTCTTTGGCATTATCCTGTTAGCCCATAATGCTGATTTTAGCTTGGTATGCCATGTCCTTTGGTTTTCATCCAAAGTTCTTCTGATTATTCTCAACAAATTCTTGTTCGTGGACTCTGCCTGTCCATTACCCTGCGGGTAATAATTTGAAGACATGCTCAAATAGATTCCATTCTTGACAGCCCATTCTGTAATCTTGGAACCTATGAATGCCAATGCATTTTCTGATATGATAGTGGCCAGCACACCGAACCTGGTCACTATCCCTTCATAAAAGTCTAGTATGTTAGACTCATTTGCTTCTTTGAGCGCTACTGCTTCGGTCCACTTGGTGAAATAGTCTGTTGCCATGAGAATCCACTTGTGGCCTTGTCTTGAGTTGGGATTTATGACCCCAACGAAGTCCAATCCCCATTGCATAAATGGTTGGTCAACCAAAATTGGGTGCAATGGAAGTGCTGCTAGTCTTTCTTTGCCTGTGAAGAGTACACATTTCTTGCACTTTCTTATCCATGTATAGCAGTCACTGAACACTATGGGCCAATAATACCCTGCCTTCATTATCTTGAGAGCTGTTACTCATGGGGCGAAATGTCCTCTAGAATCTCCATATCTCGTAACACCCTCTCAATTTGACCTGTCCCAATGCACCTCAATAGAACTCCATTGATGTCTTTTTTAAACAAAACACCATCAACAAGCACATATGGAATGGCTTGTAATCTAAAGTATCTCCTCTTTGCTTTTCTTATTTCTGGAGGGCATAGGCCTGTCTATAGGAAGTGTATCATATTCTGAGTCCAACAAGGAGCGGGCGCGTCATCATCTTCTTGTCTTTGACCATCCTGTAGTACCAAGATAGTCTCTTTTTCATCACCAACTTGTACTTGCCGACTCAAAGCTAGTTGTTCACATAGTCCCTTTCCATGTACTAGTTTTGTGACCTTGATCTCGATGTCATATTCCATGACACGAGTGATCCATCCTGCACACTTCTCATTTAGATCATTGTTTAGAAGGAAGTCCTTGACTCTCGCATTAGAGACCAATAATTGGATCTTGTTGTTTGAGACTAGGTGCTTGAATTTCTTTAAGCTCCTGATCACTGCAAGGACATGATTTTCAATGAAAGAGTACCTTGTTTCATATTCCTCCAAGCCTTGATTGAAGAAAGCAACTAGTTGTTCTAATCCTTCTATGTTTTGTTGTACCAGGATTACAAAAATTGTGTCTCCACCACCGAAGGCATATAGCATGAAGTCCTTGGAGAAGTTTGGATTGACGAGAGTCGGAGCTTGAGATATAGCCTCTTTTATTGCCTCAAAACTTGCCTTGCCTTCAGCTGTCCACTTAAATACCATGCTCTTCTTCAACATCAGTGTTATTGGCTTTAAAAGAGCTACAAAGTTTGGAACAAACCTGCGAACAAAATTGATCCTTCCCAAGAAGCTTTGAAGAGCTTTATTATGACTTGGCAATGGCAACGCTCGAATTACTTCAACTCTTTCTGGGTCAATCATCAATCCCTCCTTTGAAACAATATGGCCTAGAAGCTTTCCCTCGTGAGCCAAGAATATGCATTTTTTGGGATTCAATGATACCCCAAATTTTCTACACTCTGAAATACCTGCCTCAAATGACAGAGGTGATCTACTACTTTTTTTGAGAATACAGTGATGTCATCAAGATATATCAAAACTATTTTATTGATCAACCCCTTAAATGCCAAATCCATTGTCCTTTAGAAAGTGACTCCAGCATTTGATAATCCAAATGGAATCTTCTTGTAGGCATAGGTGCCCCATTTGGTGGTGAAAGCTGTCTTGAACTGGTCATCTTCTTTCACCATTACCTGATTATACCTTGAGTAGCCATCTAGGAGAGAGAATCTCTCTGAACCGGATACCACTTGTAATATTTGTTCCATTGAAGGAAGTGGGTAATGGTCTTTGAGAGATGCCCTGTTGAGGTCTCAGAAGTCCACGCACAACCTGATTTCTCCGCTCTTCTTCCTGACCGGAACCAAGTTTGCAACCCAGCTTGAAGGCTTGATCAGGAATATAATGCTCGCCTCTATTAGCTTGCTTAACTCTTTCTTCATTAGAGGCTCAATGTGAGGGTTGACTGGTCTCTGCTTCTTCCTGATGGGCTTAACATCTGGATCCAATTCTATGGTATGTTGTGCCAACTTCGGATTGAAACCTCTTAAGTCTTTATAGCTCCAAGAGAAGACATCTAGAAATTCTTGGCAAAGTTGTATGAAATTTGATTTCTCCTGCTCAGTGGCCACTTTGCTAATTTGAAGTGTTTTGTCTTCCCCAACGGGAATTGGCTCTGAATCTTCTCTCTTGACCTGTATGTTAGCTTTTTCCTTATGGAACTAGTCGTTAGGGTTGAAGATAGACTCCAATGTTACTAAACCCTTGGGAAGCTTGTTTTTCCACAGCTGCACTACTTGATCCCCATACTGCTGCTCTAGTCTATCCTAATTCCTAGTTGAGAATTCAGCCTCTTCTTGTAAGAAATTGATGATCTGTTGATCGTTCTCAAACACCTGCCAGCTTGTGTTATTATCTGGAACTGCTGGCCTCACAATCACATGGACATGTGGTTACGTTTTTTTCCCTTTTGATGTTGTCAACCACATCAAATGTTGCTCCAACTACTGCGAGCCTATCTGCAGCTTCATTTTTCTTCTTGGGTATGGACACGATATTGAAAGCTTCAAAATCCTTAACGAGGTCCCACACCCTGTTCTTGTAGTTCTTCATTAGTTCATTCTTTGTAGCATGTTGTCCCCTAACTTGGTTAACGATTAGCTCACTATCCCCAAACACCTGCAAGTTCTTTATGACCTTTTTCCTGGCCCAATGAAGTCCATGAATCAAGGCCTCATATTCAGCTGTGTTGTTTGAATAGGAAAAATGGAAATGGAAAGCTGAATAATATTTGATTCCTTGAGGTGAAACAAGCATAGATCCTCCTCCTGCGCCTTGCCTACTCCTTGATCCATCGAAAAATAATTTCCATACCTCATTGTCATCCTTATGGTCTGTTTTGGTGATGCTAGGAATAGGTTGGTTTTCTTCATGTATGCAATAGACTCCTAGCTCAGATTCTTCTATTTCTTGGTAGGGATCAAAATCATGTACCTTGCTTGCCCATTCATCAAGAGTCAAATCTGGGATGCTTCCAACTTTGGTGTCAGCTTCATCTGTGCTTGGATAATCTTCTTGATCAAATGCTAAACAATTGGCATTGATTTGGCTTGGAGTATGAGGCTCAATATGAAAGTTTGGAATTGGTTTGGATCTGATCATGACCTTAGTACCATATCTTGTTCTGAACAACATGTATAACCCGTCAACAGATAAGTAGCCTCCAATTCTAGCTGTGAAATCCCTTGATAAGCATAGGGAAAATAGTGGTGGCAAATCTATCACTGACACATCTTGCAAAATAGTAACATTAGGGCATGCATGCAAGGTAAGATTCAAACTTTTAATCACTCCCACCATTGCTACTACTGTCCCATCCAATTGCACTACCCCCTTTGATATTACTTCATATTGGAGACCCAGCTGATCAGCTATTTGCTTAGGCATGACAGAACTACTTGCCCCGGAATCAATCATGCAATTGTGTACTAGTTTATCCCAAATGATTAATGAAACATAGAATGGAGGGGGCTTCAAAATTTTACCTTGTTGTCCTCCATGATTCCCTTTAGGCTAAGCGACATTTGTGAGGACATTCTCTCACATATGGACCTGCTGGTTCAAAGTTGACCAATTTTTCATGGCAGCTTGTAGAAGATATCTTTGGCCTGGGATGGATAAAGATTCCCACATTGATATATTCACATTTGTCTTCTTCATTTGATCAATGATGCTAAATGGGGATGAAACATCTATTTGTTGTCCTTTAGGATGCACATTCCTTTCTTGTGCATGGGCAGAAACAACTGGCATTTGAGTTGGTTTAGAAGGTGGTTTGGGCTGTCCTTGCATGTTTGGAGCTACATTTTGCTTGTTGATAACTTGTGGAGTGATGGAAGGTTGTAGATCACTTGGAGCCAATGACTGCCCTTCACCAATATTCCTCTTCTTTGATCTTGTGTTAGCTGCTACACTCTGAGAAATTGTTTGATTCATGCCACAAAAATCTTCAGCTTGCCAATTCACAAGTGCGGTATCATTTGGAGTTGTGTTTTACTGAGATGTCCCTTGTTACTGATTTGCTTCTTGACTCACTTCACCCTCTATGCCAGTAGTTGTCACCATCAAGGCTTGGTTTAAAGCACCATTAAAGCACATAGATTGGTTGTGAGGTTCATTGCATGGGAAACACCAATCATACTCTTGAGCTATGTTGTTTTGGACTGGCACTAATGCTTTAGAAGCAGATGCAACATTGGGGTTATAGGGCTGAAATGGTCTATTAGCGAGAGGCCTTACTTGGCTTTGATTTTGATTTGCAGCATGAGCTGGTGACCTATTTTGTTGGTATGGGGGCCTAGCCTGGTACTATGCTTGAGGCTGATATGGTCTAGCACTTTGAGCTTGTTGTCTTTTAATAGTCACCAGCTCATTTCCAAGGTTCTGTAATTGTTTCATAACCTCTTGGAGTTCATTTGAAGTACTAGAGGATGAAGTAGAAGTTTCATTTGAACTTTGATTTCTAGGAGTGGGAATAGGAGCCAAAGTGGGTGCTTGACTAGTGCTTGGATTTTCTAAGTTTGGATATAAGGGCATGGGAGGCCTAGGAGCCAGCTTACCAGCTTGAAGTAAGGTTGTGCTTCCCATAGATTGAATTAACATAGAAATATCAGAATTGAAAGCTTTAAGATAATATAGAAAAGCACCTTCAGCTGTTGGCCTGACGACCACTTGAATCCTATCCCAAGAACTTTGAAATCTGAAGTTGAAGTTAGTCAGCTGCTCGTTGGGAGATCTCTTGATAGTTGTCAATTGTTCTAGTAGAGACAAATTGTCTCCCTTTTCTCCAAACTGCTCATGGAGAACTATGCATAACTGATTCCAATTTTGGATAGAACCAGCTACAAGGCTCCTAAACCATTGCAATGCCTTCCCTTTGAACGAAGATACCAGCAATTTGACAGCAACATCCATTTCATTTATCTCATGGATTGCACAAACGTTAGCAATGTCTTTGACATGATCGCCAGGAGTGGTATGATTTTCTCCAGTGAAAAATGGAATGTTCTTCAATGTTGCAATTGGAACTAGATTCTGTGCATTGAGGGCAAGTGGGATGCTTCCAGTGAAATTGACAAAGGGATTTTGTGGTAGATGTGCCATTATGATTGGCCTGAGAACTCTGGTTGATGCAAGAAAAGGTCTATTAGGTGGAGGTGTAGACAAAGTCTTGTTAGGTGGAGATGGTGATCTTTGTGGTATTCTTCCTCTCCTTCCTCTACCTGGTGATAGCTATAAGTGGAAAAATAACCCCTCTTCTTGATTATTAGACCTGTTTTGAATTCTTCTCATGTGCTTGGGCAACTATTGTTGCTAAACCACTGAATTCTATCCCTTTGGAGTCACCAGATGTGTTAGAAAGTGAGCCTCAAAAGGCTAGATTCTGCCAAGTTACACACCAAACATGACAATATTTAAAATCAAAATTTTAAAAGACCTATACATTTGAGATTTTAGGGTTTTCAATTTAATTTGGAATGATAGTCCCAAAAATCCAAAAATGCCAGATTTCTGAAATCCTGAAATCTGAAATTCAAAAACCATGAAATTTTGAAAGTCAAAATATCAAAATAATAAGAATACCCTTTTGAATATTATCCTCTGATCTATTAACTGGTGAAATTTTGACTTGTTTTGAGCAAGTTAAGCCCTTGAAAATCGATTTCAAAGTTTAGCCTGGAAGGTAAAAAATATGAAATTGTAAAACCTGCAATTTTTAGTCCAAATTTCTTGAAAATTCCTTCAAATCTTGTGGAATGACCTCTTGGTCCCACCGGGCATGCTAAAACTGTTGATGGCAAATCACAGCACACCTGAATGTCTGTAACTCGATGGGTTGAGACTCTCAGTGTGATTGCATAACATGGAGCTTTTCCCAAGTGTGGGACCTTGCGAAAACGGAAAAGCTCTCCGGATGAAGGCCGGTTCCTATTCCTCTGTTCAGATGCACACGTAAAAATGTAAAGGGTTTACTCAAAATATAAACTAAATTTCCAAGGATATAGGGTAAGAAGATGCATAAAATAAAACCTAAACTACAAAGGTGATGCACTGAGGAATGAAGAACACCTGTCTTGCCAATAAACACAAACCATAAAAATGCAATGCAAGATCATGCACAGATAACCATATTTACAGTGAATGATCAAGAGGATGAAAATTAACATAGAGAGGGTTGAGAATCATCCATAGACATGCATTATTTGATCCAAAGATTGATACAACACACTACAAAATGCCAAGAGGCAAAGTTGCATTACAGTTTTTAATGGGAGGTTTGAACTCCACAAATTCACCTGCCAAAGAGAAGAAGGGAGGGGAAAAACAAGAATGTCCAACCTTTAGAAAGAAGCCCCTCCTTAAAATTTATAGGAAGAATGAGAGAGGGAAGAGAGAGGAAATCCAAATCTACCCCAACCACCTTCAGGTTGCATTTAATTTATCTCATTATGGTGGTAGGTGAGAACCCTAGCAAACTTAAAAAGTGGAAAACTATATTTTCCATTTTTAAGAACTTTTTCCCACCCAATTAAATATATCTAGTCGTAGTTAGATAGAGGACCTTGTAAGATTTCCAAAAAGTCAAACCTTGCATGAATCCGAGCTCCCTGTGAAAAGTTATGGCTGTTTGAATATATGGGTCAGGGTCTACCTCCTGTCAGTGCTCAGAATGTTGCGCCTCCTGAAGGTGCACCATAGGTGCATCCATATTCATGTTGACATACCCTTACATGAACCAAGGTGTGAATTTATTCGTGTTGACATCCCTTACTGTGTGCCCTTTACTTGCACCTTGGCACATCCATTTTCGTGTCGACACTCTTTGATGTGTGCCCTTTACCTGTGCCTTGGCGCATCCATTTTTGTGTTGACACTCTTTTTTGTGCACCCTTTACCTGTGCCTTGGCACATCCATTTTCATGTTGACACTCTTTAATATGCATCCTTTACCTACACCTTGGCGCATCCATTTTTGTGTTGACACTCTTTGATGTGCGCCCTTTACCTGCGCCTTGGCGCATCCATTTTCGTGTCGACACTCTTTGCTGTGTGCCTTTTACCTGCGCCTTGGCGCATCCATTTTTGTGTCGACACTCTTTGATGTGTGCCCTTTACCTACACCTTGGTGCATCCATTTTCATGTTGACACTCTTTGATGTGTGCCCTTTACCTGTGCCTTGGTGCATCCATTTTCATGTCGACACTCTTTGATGTGCGCCCTTTACCTGCGCCTTGGCGCATCCATTTTTGTGTTGACACTCTTTGCTGTGTGCCCTTTACCTACACCTTGGCGCATCCATTTTTGTGTTGACACTCTTTGATGTGTGCCCTTTACCTGTACCTTGGCGCATCCATTTTCGTATCGAAACTCTTTGATGTGCGCCCTTTACCTGCGCCTTGGCGCATCTATTTTCGTGTCGACACTCTTTGTTGCACCATAGGCTGCTGGTGACGTAATAAATATCAGGATCTGAGTTTCTTTGATTTCCATATTCTTCCACTTGTCTATATCTAGCTTGGGGAAGATATTTACAATAGTCATATTTGTATATTTGGATGACTTGACGGTCTTCTCTAGGAAGTGAAGTGATCATTATGATCACCAGGAGTAGGTACTCTTAAGATGTAGGCATCAAGGAATTTCATTAAATCCTAAAAATTCCATGTTCAAATTAATAGAAGGTAAGTTGTTGGGTCATATCATGACTAAAGAAGGAACCAAGATTTCTCCAGAGCGGGTAAAGGCCATCCAAAGCCTTACCCTACCTACAAGCAAAACTGGGGTGCATTCCTTTTTCAGAAAGGTCAATTTCCTGAGAATATTTATACCTAACTTTTCTGATAAAACCAAGGATATCCTTTGGATGATGAAAGGTAAGACTCCATTTTGATGGAGCATTGAATGGAAGCTTACTTTTGAAGAAGTCAAAAGAGCAATTGCTCATGCTCCTATTCTGGTATGCCCAGACTTCAAGAAGGATTTCATCATGTACAGCTACGCTTCCACACATACAGTATCAACCATCATGATGCAAGAGAATGAAGAAGGAATCGAAGCTCCTATTACTTTCATGAGATGCCCCCTAAAGGAACATTAATTGAAAATGTCACAAATTAAAAAGCATGCTTATGAAGTGGTGAGGGCAGTGAAGCATTTCAGGTATTATGTGTTGAGTTCTGACACTCTCTTTCTTGTTCTTGATACTGCAGTTAAGTCCATTTTGACTCAATAGGAGTTGGGAAATCAATGGGGTAACTAGATAGACAAATTCTAAGAATATGACTTAGACATCAGACCTACTAAGTTGGTACGAGGAAGAGGCCTATGCCAATTGATCGCAGAAAACAATTCTGAGATAGAATGTGAGGAAACTGAAGGTACTTCTTCAAAATTTCCCATGGTGCTTTTTGTAAGCACAACCGATAAATGGTATGCAGATATTACTTTATTTTTAACTTATGGTGAATGTCCCCCACACTTAAGCCAAAAATAAAAGAGGACAGTTAAATTAAGGTCCGCAAGATACATTCTATGGGATAATGGTATATACAAGAAGGGTATTGATGGTGTATTCTTGTGTTGTATTGATAAGTCTCAGCAGATAAGGTTGCTAGAATCCTTCCACAATATAGCATGCGGAGGAAATTTCTCTTCCTCCATGACAACTTGAAAGATCTTACAGGCCATGTACTATTGGCCTACTCTCTTTCGAGATTCAGTAGAATGGGTGGTTAAGTGTGAAGCTTGTCAACATTTCATTGGCCTTCCTAAGCTGGTAGATTTTCCCTTAAAGCCTGTGATAATTGAAGAACCTTTTCACCAATGGGGAATTGATTTCATTGAAGTACTAAATCTTGCCTCTAGTGCTGGCCATAATTATGTGCTCACTACCACAGACTATTTCTCCAAGTGGGTGGAAGCTGCACCAATCAAGCAGGCAACCTTCGGAGTTGTGTGTAACTTTATCAAGTAGAATATAATTATTAGATTTAGCATACCTCACAAGATTATTGCTGAAAATGCTTCCAATTTCTCATCACATGAGTTGACAGAATTTTTCTATAGATTTGGGATCACATTGGATCATTCATCTAATTATTACCCCCAAGGCAATTGAATCAAGCAACAAAAACCTGGTGACCATAATCAGAAAGATGGTTGATGAGAATTAGAGGACATGGCACAAAGCGTTGTATGATGCATTATTGATAGATCAGATTACTCATAAATGAGTGATTGGAATGTCCCCATTCTAGGTGTTATATGGAATTTATGCTGAGATTCCTATCTCTATAGAATTTCCAACCTTACGGTTGGCTAAAGCAATTGAGGATGAAACTTTTCAAAGTTCCATTGAGAAAAGGATAATGTACCTAGCCAGGCTAGAAGAAGAATGGAGCAAGGTGGTGGATCACATTGTAGATCATCAGAGCAAAGTCAAAAATATATTTGACAAAAAATCAAAGCAACGCGATTTCTAGATTGGAGATCTAGTACTTCTCTGGGATAGGAGAAGGGAACAAAAAGGGATGCATGGCAAGTTCGATTCTTTATGGAAAGGTCATTTCAAAATCTATCAATTGAATGGTGAAAGTAGCTTTTGTCTATCATATCCTAATGAAGAGTTTCTCCCTCTACCTTTTAGTGGTCAAAATATGAAGTTGTTCCATCAGTAATGCAAGATGCTCTCTTGCACTATATTATAATTAATTTTTTGTTGTGTGTTTTCTTTATTTCTTTCTTTAATTGTTTGTTTGTTTGTTTTTAATTTTTCTTCTTCTGACCCCGTAGCCCAAAGGATAAAGTGTTTTGATACATGAGTTCTCTTCCTTTGATGTCTCAAAGAAATTCCCCAACTGGAGCCAACTGTTATCTCACTTTAGTGATTCCAGCTAAAAATGAGATAACCATAGGAAAATTTTCAGACAAATCTCTTAAAAATTCCCTTTGAAAGAGATTTTCGGGTTATCATTGCATGAAAACATGTTTCTTGCATGTTACATGTCTCATGTTTCCCAAAACCTGAAACCCAATGATCTAAGTCCACTATGTTAGGTTTTCAGAACTTTCGAGCATCGGAACATGTTTTTCCCAAAGTATGTTTTATGTTGCTTGTTCCCCGAAACCCGAAAGCTGAATGCCTAACCTTTGTGTCAGGTTTTCGGAACTTCCAAGCATCAGAACATGATTTTCCCAAAGCATGTTTTATGTCATTTGTTCCCTGAAACCCGAAACCCAATTTTCTAACCATTGTGTCAGGTTTTTTAAACTTTTGAGCATCGGAACATGTTTTTCCAAATGCATGTTTTATGTCTCATGTTTCCGAAACCCGAAACCTGAACTAAATCAAATCCTTTGTATCTTATTTTTCGATGCTCCAAGCATGATGACATGTCATTAATGTACAGTTGTCTGGTAGTTGGCACACATGTCAAGTGAGGTGTAATTAATGCTAGGCTATTATAAATAGGAAATTTTTCCATGTCATTTGTTACCATTCATTTTTGCTGCATTGGATTTTCGTTGATGCTTCCTCTACCTCCAAACCCGATCGAGTTTCTCGATTGATTTCTCCAGCCATTTTTGATTAGTTTTCAATCCAGTTGAAGGTATTCTTCTCTTATTTCTTTTTAGAAGCTTTTTGGGTTGTTTTGTGAAGTTTTTTCTTGGGGTTTCCATTTCTTTTCTTTCTTCTTTACTGTTTTAGGTTTTTGGGTTGTTTTTCTTATCTTTTTCATGAGGGCTCTTTCTTGAATTTTTCCCCTAGGTTATTTAATTATTTTTCATAGGTTGTAACTTGTAGATTTTAAAATGATTCTAAAATTCCTAAGTGATCATGAGGCGGGAATTTCTCATATTTTGACATGTCAGAAACCCGATATACTTGTTTCGTGTTTTACAGGGTGTCTTACATTTCTCTGTTTTTGCCTTGTTTCAACTTTGGCTACCTTCTCGACATCCATCAAGATCCACAGTGTGTCAAGGATTTCTACCTGCTCGACATCCTCCAATTTCCACCATTGTGTTGGGGTTTCCTACTTGTCCGACACTTCCTCACTTCCGCAGTGTGTTGGGTTTTCATTGATGCTCAACATGTCCTGACTTCTGACATACACTTCATTCTATCAGGTTTCCAAAGGTGTTTTGCAAGTTTCAAAATCTGAACAGTGTGGTGGGTTTGTGCACCTGTTCAACAAACTTTCAAGCCTGATTGCTCTTCCAAAAATAATCAAGGCATTTCTTCTTCAAGACTCCTCATGTCGGACCTTAGACAATCTAAGGATAAGTCAGGAAAGATGAAGTATAAATATTAGAAGATGGAATCTTCTTCTTACATAAGCTGAAATTATGACATTTGGGACACAG
Source organism: Taxus chinensis (assembly GCA_019776745.2). NCBI lineage: Eukaryota > Viridiplantae > Streptophyta > Pinopsida > Cupressales > Taxaceae > Taxus > Taxus chinensis. Next base: position 573,931,729 of record CM034147.1, on the reverse strand, counting down.
AGCTTGGTAATATAGATATGGAGGAATTTTGGAAGAGAATTGAGGATTCTTCTCACAATTCTTGGATGAAGTCGATAGCAGGTAGTGGTCTCCCTCTTGCAGCAGGATTTCCAATATCAGCTCAATGCCTTGAATTCATCTAGGCTTACGCTTCCAACTATGACTCAGCCTCAATTTCTCATCACATGAGTTGAAAAATTTTTGCTATGGATTTGGGATCACATTGGATCATTCATCCGATTATTATCCCCAAGGCAATGGTTAGGCTGAATCAAGCAACAAAAACCTAGTGACCATAATTAGAAAGATGGTTGATGAGAATTAGAGGACATGGCACAAAGCATTGTATGATGCATTATGGGTAGATCGGATTACTCCTAAGTGAGTGATTGGAATGTCCCCATTCTAGGTGTTATATGGAATTAATTCTGAGATTCCTATCTCTATAGAATTTCCAGCCTTACGGTTGGCTAAAGCAATTGAGGATGAAACTTTTCAAAGTTCCATTGAGAAAAGGATAATGTACCTATCTAGGCTAGAAGAGGAAAGGAGCAAGGTTGTGGATCACATTGCAGATCATAAGAGAAAAGTCAAAAATATATTTGACAAAAAATCAAAGCAACCTGATTTCTAGATTGGAGATCTAGTACTTCTCTAGGATAGGATAAGGAAACAGAAAGGGATGCATGGCAAGTTTGATTCTTTATGGAAAGGTCATTTCAAAATCTATCAGCTAAATGGTGAAAGTAGATTTTGTCTATCATATCCTGATGGAGAGTTGCTCCCTCTACCTTTCAGTGGTAAAAATCTGAAGTTGTTCCATCAGTAATGTAAGATGCTCTCTTGCACTATACTATAATTTATTTTTTGTTGTGTGTTTTCTTTATTTCTTTCTTTGATTGATTGTTTGTTTGTTTTTAGTTTTTATTCTTTTGAACCCATTGCCCAAAGGATAAAGATTTTTGATACATGATTTCTATTCCTTCGATGTCTCAAAGAAATTCCCCAACTGGAGCCAACTTTTATCTCGCTGTAGTGATTCCAGCTAAAAATGAGATAACCATAGGAAAATTTTCAGACAAATCTCTTAAAAATTCCCTTTGAAAGAGATTTTAAAGTTTTCATTGCATCAAAACCTGTTTCTTATATGTTACATGTCTCATATTTCCCGAAACCCGAAACCCGATTATCTAAGTCCATTATGTTAGGTTTTTAAAAGTTTCGAGCATTAGAACATGTTTTTCTTAAAGCATGTTTTATGTCACTTGTTCCCCGAAACCCAAAACCTGATTACCTTACCATTGTGTCGGGTTTTTGGAACTTCTGAGCCTTGGAACATGATTTTCCCAAAGCATGTTTTATGTCATTTGTTCCTTGAAACCTGAAACCTGATTTCCTAACCATTGTCTCAGGTTTTTGAAACTTCTGAGCTTCGGAACATGTTTTTCCAAATGCATGTTTTATGTCTCATGTTTCCCGAAACCTGAATTAAATCAAATCCTTTGTATCAGGTTTTCAGATGCTCCATGCATGATGACATATCATTAATGTCCAGTTGTCTGGTAGTTGGTACACGTGCCAAGTGAGGTGTAATTAATGCTAGGCTATTATAAATAGTCAATTTTTCCATGTCAGTTGTTTTCATTCATTTTTACTGCGTTGGATTTTCATTGATGCTTCCTCTACCTCCAAATCTGATCAAGTTTCTCGATTGATTTCTCCAGCCATTTTTGATTAGTTTTCAAGCTAGTTGAAGGTATTATTCTCTTCTTTCTTTTTAGAAGCTTTTTGGGTTGTTTTGTGAATTGTTTGCTTGGGGTTTCCATTTATTTTCTTTCTTCATTACTGTTTTAGGTTTTTGGGGTTTTTTTCTTGTCTTTTTCATGAGGGCTCTTGTTTTAATTTTTCCCCTAGGTTATTTACTTGTTTTTCATAGGTTGTAACTTGTAGATTTCAAAATGATTCTAAAATTCCTAAGTGATCATGAGGTGGGAATTTCTCATGTTCTGACCTGTCAAAAACCCGATATAGTTGTTTCGTGTTTTACAGGTGTCTTACATTTGTCTCTTTCCACCTTGTTTCAGCTTTGGCTACCTTCTCGACATCCATCAAGATCCGCATTGTGTCAGGGAGTTCTACCTGCTCGAAATCCTCCAGTTTCCGCCATTGTGTTGGGGTTTCCTACTTGTCCGACACTTCCTCACTTCCGAAGTGTATTGGGTTTTCATTGATGCTCAACATGTCTTGACTTCTGACATACACTTCATTCTGTCGAGTTTCCAAAGGTGTTTTGCAAGTTTCAAAATCTGAACAGTGTGGTGGGTCTGTGCCCCTGTTCAAAAAAATTTCAAGCCTAATTGCTCTTCCAGAAATAATCAAGGCATTTATTCTTCGAGACTCCTCATTTTGGACCCCAAAAAATCTAAGGATAAGTCAGGAAAGATGAAGTATTCATATCAGAAGATGGAATCTTCTTCTTACATAAGCTGCAATTATGACATTCGGGACACAGAGATTAGTAATATAGATATGAGGGACTTTTGGAAGAGAATTGAGGATTCTTATTAGAATTCTTTGATGAAGTCGATAACAGGCAGCGGTCTCCCTCTTACAGTAGGATTTCCAATATCAGCTCAATGCCCTGAATTCATCCTGGCCTGCGCTTCCAACTGTGACTCAACCTCCCGCTCAGTAAGAAATCAAGCAAGAGAGTCTCTAGTGAAATTGGACAGAGGTTACTTTGATTAACTCCTAAGGTTGCCCAATTTTTTTGAGTATGTTGATTTAGAACTTAAATCAGCACAAAATGCCTAGGACAAATATTAGGAAGACTGCATCAAGCATGTAAACAAGAAGTTATTGATCAAGTCTAAGCCAACTGTTTCTAGGTTTCCCAAGTTGGTCCCTAGAAGTGATTTTATTATTGAAATAAGTGATATCATCACCCTACAGAGTTGGTTATTTGGGATCCCAGAGTTAAAAGAATTCCAAGGGTGGATGTACCAGTTCATGGTAGTCATAAAGAAGAATGACTAAGGGATTGATTGGGGTAGCCTAATAAGTGACAAGATATATTCCCAAATGAAAAAAATATTGTCTACCGACATGTTCTATATGATGTCATTCATCACCTATGCAACAAAAGGCATGAGAAATTACCTAGGGTTAGATGCAAATGGGAATTGAGAAATGGAACACATATATCAGTACTTCCCTTAGTTGATAATAAAAGAGTTTGAAGACCAATATAGAAGAGTGAATGATGCCTTCTTCTATGAAAACATTTACAGGTTGGATCCTGATCTGAGGAAGAGAAGGGTTTCTAATGAAGCATGGGTTGAAGTGTCAAAATGGGTTGCATCTTCTTGTAATTCAAGAAGTTTACTTATCTTTGGGTGGTAAGGTTCCATGGAAATCCTTTCTATTTACCCAGGTTCCTTGGTGACAAACTGATCCGTATGTTTTTAGTTAGACAATTATTGGATTTTCACAAGTTCCAACAAAGCAGGCACAAGGCCGCCATCTCCTTCCCTATTTCTATTGGAAGGTACACATGCTCTAGGGTGGTTAAGGCCAATAACATGGTGCATGAGCTTCAGGAAAAATTGAAGAAACATATGAAGCTCAGGGAGGGATTTGACATCCGAGGAGTCCTCAAGTCATATGGAACCTTGTATCTGCACGTGCCCAATGTGGAAGACATCTGGGTTGATCTTCACGATGAAGTTTCCATCTAAAGAAAACAAAATAGTAGACTGATTCTTGAAGAATTTTAGATGTTAGATCTAGCTGATATCCTTGGAGGCACCATTGATAACGAAAGTTTTCTTGATACTAGGTATGAACAGTTAGATGGAGACCAACTCAGATTCCCAGCTATTGATTGTTCTGTTGCTAAAAAATATTCTATCGCTGGAAGAAATTCTCAGACTCTTGTTCATACCAAGGCATGGCTCATTTCTTAGGGAATGAGTTATAAGGAAAATAAATTTTCAAAAATACCTACTCTAGAAGCGGGACCCTCCAAGGGAGAGAGGGAAGAGGATAAAATCCCTACCAAGAGGCAGATACAATTTAAGTTTGTCTGAAGGGGAGAAAAGCAAGAAGCCACATCATCTGCCACTCCTTCACAAATAGTTGAGGTATTGGATTCATCTCCTCCACCAGAAAAAGGAAAATTTCCTTCAAAAGATGAGGTTGGTCAACCTCTTGTTTCTCCTTTTGATGATTGCTCATCGGAGGTAAGTCTTTCTCTTGTTTCTCAAGCTTTGACTTTAGAATATTTACCTCCTCTCTCCCAATCTTCCTCATCTCATATTTCTATGCCACTCTCATCAGCCATGGCCAGCATCTTATCTAAACTCTTACCTCTCTTTGCTGGACCTAAGATGGCTATAGATATGCCTTCTCGCTCTGTACCTTCATTCCCTGAGTCTATTCCCACAGTCACCACACTTGCAGTCATCATGACTCCACAAGTAAACCTTCCTCCACCTACAGATGTAACCATAATACCTCTGATAGGAGAAACTTCTTTCGCTATACCTCAATGGTTAATTAATTAGAAACCAAGGAAGAGGAAGGTGGTAGTTCCTCTACCAACCTTTGACTTCAGTTTAGTAAAGGCCTCTCCTACAAAATCTGCCAAGAAACCCAAAATGGTTACAAGGGTTTCAGTGGATGCCTCAGGGAATAAATTTGTAGAGATTTCCACTCCCAAGGATGACAAAACTAAGGAGGATATAGTGGTTACTAATTACCAGAGTACAAGGGTTGATTTGGGAAAGGTAACAACAGAAGGGGAATAATAGAATGCCCAAGATGCCATGAACGTGTTGTGATAGAAGCTGAGGGAAACAAAGGTGAGTATAGATGAGCTAAAGGAGAAATTTGAACAGTTGATGGAGGTATTACTAAAGCTTTCAAATCCTTCTTAGTCAACACCATCATCTTCTACCCCTACTCCTATCAGTTTTGATTTCTCATCGGTATCTATGATTGAAAAGATCAACAAGAAGAGGAGAACGGTTGATGAATGGATTCAGAGGCTGCTCCTAAAAGGAAGAGAGGTCATTGATGACATAATGGAGGTTTATAAATCCTTGGAGGAGATAAAGAAGGATGGTGACAAAATGGGTGAAAAATTTTCATAGGAAGTTGGGAACCTTGAGTTAACTTTTAAGGCTTTTAATGCGCTGAAACAGGTTCCATCCCGTATCTTGATGGAAGAAGGGATCATTCTGTATGGGGATAAGCATTTCTAGCTAGCCAAAGCCATCCGATTCAGGATAACGATTCTTAGTGAAGCTTGCAGCAAGTTGAGGGAATCTAGAGATCAGTTGGTTGATGCCACCAATGACATAGAAGAGGAGCTTTCCAGAATCTTTGTCAAAGTGTTGGATGATAGCTCAAATGTTTTACCTACTGACGATCTCTATAAAATAATTCAAGAATCAATTCAGCATGAACCAGCTTCCGCCTTCGATCTGACAACCATTGATAAGATCATAAGGATCGAGAATGTTTTGGAATCACTAAGGAAACTCAACAAGAGATTAAATAAACTTCCTAACAATGCAAATGACACTCAGGAAACTTGCAAGGTTCTAAGTGAATATTCTAGTGCACCAGATGAAGCTGAGATGTAGGGAATAATCTGGAAGTTCCAAGAATTTTATGACAAGTAGGCATTGCTGGAGGAAGACAAGGATGATGAAATAGAATAAGCATAATGTTTCATGTCATTTTCATTTGGAGATTGACATGTATTTTTCATTTTCGTTTTGTCAACCAAAATTGGGTGCAATGGAAGTGCTGCTAGTCTTTCTTTGCCTGTGAAGAGTGCACATTTCTTGCACTTTCTTATCCATTTATAGCAGTCACTGAACACTATGGGCGAATAATACCCTGCCTTCATTATCTTGAGAGCTGTTACTCATGGGGCAAAATGTCCTCTAGAATCTCCATATCTCGTAACACCCTCTCAATTTGACCTGTCCCAATGCACCTCAATAGAAATCCATTGATGTCTTTTTTAAACAAAACACCATCAACAAGCACATATGGAATGGCTTGTAATCTGAAGTATCTCCTCTTTGCTTTTCTTATTTCTGGAGGGCATAGGCCTGTCTATAGGAAGTGTATCAAATTCTGAGTCCAACAAGGAGCGGGCACGTCATCATCTTCTTGTCTTTGACCATCCTGTAGTACCAAGATAGTCTCTTTTTCATCACCAACTTGTACTTGCCGACTCAAAGCTAGTTGTTCACATAGTCCCTTTCCACGTACTAGTTTTGTGACCTTGATCTCGATGTCATATTCCATGACACGAGTGATCCATCCTGCACACTTCTCATTTAGATCATTGTTTAGAAGGAAGTCCTTGAATCTCGCATTAGAGACCAATAATTGGATCTTGTTGTTTGAGACTAGGTGCTTGAATTTCTTTAAGCTCCTGATCACTGTAAGGACATGATTTTCAATGAAAGAGTACCTTGTTTCATATTCCTCCAAGCCTTGATTGAAGAAAGCAACTAGTTGTTCTAATCCTTCTATGTTTTGCTATACCAGGATTACAAAAATTGTGTCTCCACCACCGAAGGCATATAGCATGAAGTCCTTGGAGAAGTTTGGATTGACGAGAGTCGGAGCTTGAGATATAGCCTCTTTTATTGCCTCAAAACTTGCCTTGCCTTCAGCTGTCCACTTAAATACCATGCTCTTCTTCAACATCAGTGTTATTGGCTTTAAAAGAGCTACAAAGTTTGGAACAAACCTGCGGACAAAATTGATCCTTCCCAAGAAGCTTTGAAGAGCTTTATTATGACTTGGCAATGGCAATGCTCGAATTAATTCAACTCTTTCTGGGTCAATCATCAATCCCTCCTTTGAAACAATATGGCCTAGAAGCTTTCCCTCGTGAGCCAAGAATATGCATTTTTTGGGATTCAATGATACCCCAAATTTTCTACACTCTGAAATACCTGCCTCAAATGACAGAGGTGATCTACTGCTTTTTTTGAGAATATAGTGATGTCATCAAGATATATCAAAACTATTTTATTGATCAACCCCTTAAATGCCAAATCCATTGTCCTTTAGAAAGTGGCTCCAGCATTTGATAATCCAAATGGAATCTTCTTGTAGGCATAGGTGCCCCATTTGGTGGTGAAAGCTGTCTTGAACTGGTCATCTTCTTTCACCATTACCTGATTATACCTTGAGTAGCCATCTAGGAGAGAGAATCTCTCTGAACCGGATACCACTTGTAATATTTGTTCCATTGAAGGAAGTGGGTAATGGTCTTTGAGAGATGCCCTGTTGAGGTCTCGGAAGTCCACGCACAACCTGATTTCTCCGCTCTTCTTCCTGACCGGAACCAAGTTTGCAACCCAGCTTGAAGGCTTGATCAGGAATATAATGCTCGCCTCTATTAGCTTGCTTAACTCTTTCTTCATTAGAGGCTCAATGTGAGGGTTGACTGGTCTCTGCTTCTTCCTGATGGGCTTAACATTTGGATCCAATTCTATGGTATGTTGTGCCAACTTCGGATTGAAACATCTTAAGTCTTTATAGCTCCAAGAGAAGACATCTAGAAATTCTTGGCAAAGTTGTATGAAATTTGATTTCTCCTGCTCAGTGGCCACTTTGCTAATTTGAAGTGTTTTGTCTTCCCCATCCGGAATTGGCTCTGAATCTTCTCTCTTGACCTGTATGTTAGCTTTTTCCTTATGGAACTAGTCGTTAGGGTTGAAGATAGACTCCAATGTTACTAAACCCTTGGGAAGCTTGTTTTTCCACAGCTGCACTACTTGATCCCCATATTGCTGCTCTAGTCTATCCTAATTCCTAGTTGAGAATTCAGCCTCTTCTTGTAAGAAATTGATGATCTGTTGATCGTTCTCAAACACCTGCCAGCTTGTGTTATTATCTGGAACTGCTGGCCTCACAATCACATGGACATGTGGTTACGTTTTTTTCCCTTTTGATGTTGTCAACCACATCAAATGTTGCTCCAACTACTGCGAGCCTATCTGCAGCTTCATTTTTCTTCTTGGGTATGGACACGATATTGAAAGCTTCAAAATCCTTAACGAGGTCCCACACCCTGTTCTTGTAGTTCTTCATTAGTTCATTCTTTGTAGCATGTTGTCCCCTAACTTGATTGATGATTAGCTCACTATCCCCAAACACCTGCAAGTTCTTTATGCCCTTTTTCCTGGCCCATTGAAGTCCATGAATCAAGGCCTCATATTCAGCTGTGTTGTTTGAATAGGAAAAATGGAAATGGAAAGCTGAATAATATTTGATTCCTTGAGGTGAAACAAGCATAGATCCTCCTCCTGCGCCTTGCCTACTCCTTGATCCATCGAAAAATAATTGCCATACCTCATTGTCATCCTTATGGTCTGTTTTGGTGATGCTAGGAATAGGTTGGTTTTCTTCATGTATGCAATAGACTCCTAGCTCAGATTCTTCTATTTCTTGGTAGGGATCAAAATCATGTACCTTGCTTGCCCATTCATCAAGAGTCAAATCTGGGATGCTTCTAACTTTGGTGTCAGCTTCATCTGTGCTTGGATAATCTTCTTGATCAAATGCTAAACAATTGGCATTGATTTGGCTTGGAGTATGAGGCTCAATATGAAAGTTTGGAATTGGTTTGGATCTGATCATGACCTTAGTACCATATCTTGTTCTGAACAACATGTATGACCCGTCAACAGATAAGTAGCCTCCAATTCTAGCTGTGAAATCCCTTAATAAGCATAGGGAAAATAGTGGTGGTAAATCTATCACTGACACATCTTGCAAAATAGTAACATTGGGGCATGCATGCAAGGTAAGATTCAAACTTTTAATCACTCCCACCATTGCTACTACTGTCCCATCCAATTGCACTACCCCCTTTGATATTACTTCATATTGGAGACCCAGCTGATCAGCTATTTGCTTAGGCATGACAGAACTACTTGCCCCGGAATCAATCATGCAATTGTGTACTAGTTTATCCCAAATGATTAATGAAACATAGAATGGAGGGGGCTTCAAAATTTTACCTTGTTGTCCTCCATGATTCCCTTTAGGCTAAGCGACATTTGTGAGGACATTCTCTCACATATGGACCTGCTGGTTCAAAGTTGACCAATTTTTCATGGCAGCTTGTAGAAGATATCTTTGGCCCGGGATGGATAAAGATTCCCACATTGATATATTCACATTTGTATTCTTCATTTGATCAATGATGCTAAATGGGGATGAAACATCTATTTGTTGTCCTTTAGGATGCACATTCCTTTCTTGTGCATGGGCAGAAACAGCTGGCATTTGAGTTGGTTTAGAAGGTGGTTTGGGCTGTCCTTGCATGTTTGGAGCTACATTTTGCTTGCTGATAACTTGTGGAGTGATGGAAGGTTGTAGATCACTTGGAGCCAATGACTGCCCTTCACCAATATTCCTCTTCTTTGATCTTGTGTTAGCTGCTACACTCTGAGAAATTGTTTGATTCATGCCACAAAAATCTTCAGCTTGCCAATTCACAAGTGCGGTATCATTTGGAGTTGTGTTTTACTGAGATGTCCCTTGTTACTGATTTGCTTCTTGACTCACTTCACCCTCTATGCCAGTAGTTGTCACCATCAAGGCTTGGTTTAAAGCACCATTAAAGCACATAGATTGGTTGTGAGGTTCATTGCAAGGGAAACACCAATCATACTCTTGAGCTATGTTGTTTTGGACTGGCACTAATGCTTTAGAAGTAGATGCAACATTGGGGTTATAGGGCTGAAATGGTCTATTAGCGAGAGGCCTTACTTGGCTTTGATTTTGATTTGCAGCATGAGCTGGTGACCTATTTTGTTGGTATGGGGGCCTAGCCTGGTACTATGCTTGAGGCTGATATGGTCTAGCACTTTGAGCTTGTTGTCTTTTAATAGTCACCAGCTCATTTCCAAGGTTCTGTAATTGTTTCATAACCTCTTGGAGTTCATTTGAAGTACTAGAGAATGAAGTAGAAGTTTCATTTGAACTTTTATTTCTAGGAGTGGGAATAGGAGCCAAAGTGGGTGCTTGACTAGTGCTTGGATTTTCTAAGTTTGGATACAAGGGCATGGGAGGCCTAGGAGCCAGCTTACCAGCTTGAATAAGACAGTTTTTGGCCCTAATGGCAATGCTATAAGTAGCAGGTAAGGTTTTGCCTCCCATAGATTGAATTAACATAGAAATATCAGAATTGAAAGCTTTAAGATACTATAGAAAAGCACCTTCAGCTGTTGGCCTGACGACCACTTGAATCCTATCCCAAGAACTTTGAAATCTGAAGTTGAAGTTAGTCAGCTGCTCGTTGGGAGATCTCTTGATAGTTGTCAATTGTTCTAGTAGAGACAAATTGTCTCCCTTTTCTCCAAACTGCTCATGGAGAACTATGTATAACTGATTCCAATTTTGGATAGAACCAGCTACAAGGCTCCTAAACCATTGCAATGCCTTCCCTTTGAACGAAGATACCAACAATTTGATAGCAACATCCATTTCATTTATCTCATGGATTGTACAAACGTTAGCAATGTCTTTGACATGATCGCCAGGAGTGGTATGATTTTCTCCAGTGAAAAATGGAATGTTCTTCAATGTTGCAATTGGAACTAGATTCTGTGCATTGAGGGCAAGTGGGATGCTTCCAGTGAAACTGACAAAGGGATTTTGTGGTAGATGTGCCATTATGATTGGCCTGAGAACTCTGGTTGATGCAAGAAAAGGTCTATCAGGTGGAGGTGTAGACAAAGTCTTGTTAGGTGGAGATGGTGATCTTTGTGGTATAATTCCTCTCCTTCCTCTACCTGGTGATAGCTATAAGTGGAAAAATAACCCCTCTTCTTGATTATTAGACCTGTTTTGAATTCTTCTCATGTGCTTGGGCAACTATTGTTGCTAAACCACTGAATTCTATCCCTTTGGAGTCACCAGATGTGTTAGAAAGTGAGCCTCAAAAGGCTAGATTCTGCCAAGTTACACACCAAACATGACAATATTTAAAATCAAAATTTTAAAAGACCTATACATTTGAGATTTTAGGGTTTTCAATTTAATTTGGAATGATAGTCCCAAAAACCCAAAAATGCCAGATTTCTGAAATCTTGAAATCCGAAATTCAAAAACCATGAAATTTTGAAAGTCAAAATATCAAAATAATAAGAATACCCTTTTGAATATTATCCTCTGATCTATTAACTGGTGAAAGTTTGACTTGTTTTGAGCAAGTTAAGCCCTTGAAAATTGATTTCAAAGTTTAGCCTGGAAGGTAAAAAATATGAAATTGTAAAACCTGCAATTTTTAGTCCAAATTTCTTGAAAATTCCTTCAAATCTTGTGGAATGACCTCTTGGTCCCACCGGGCATGCTAAAACTGTTGATGGCAAATCACAGCACACCTGAATGTCTGCAACTCGATGGGTTGAGACTCTTAGTGTGATTGCATAACATGGAGCTTTTCCCAAGTGTGGGACCTTGCGAAAACGGAAAAGCTCTCCGGATGAAGGCCGGTTCCTATTCCTCTGTTCAGATGCACACGTAAAAATGTAAAGGGTTTACTCAAAATATAAACTAAATTTCCAAGGATATAGGGTAAGAAGATGCATAAAATAAAACCTAAACTACAAAGGTGATGCACTGAGGAATGAAGAACACCTGTCTTGCCAATAAACACAAACCATAAAAATGCAATGCAAGATCATGCACAGATAACCATATTTACAGTGAATGATCAAGAGGATGAAAATTAACATAGAGAGGGTTGAGAATCATCCATAGACATGCATTATTTGATCCAAAGATTGATACAACACACTACAAAATGCCAAGAGGCAAAGTTGCATTACAGTTTTTAATGGGAGGTTTGAACTCCACAAATTCACCTGCCAAAGAGAAGAAGGGAGGGGAAAAACAAGAATGTCCAACCTTTAGAAAGAAGCCCCTCCTTAAAATTTATAGGAAGAATGAGAGAGGGAAGAGAGAGGAAATCCAAATCTACCCCAACCACCTTCAGGTTGCATTTAATTTATCTCATTATGGTGGTAGGTGAGAACCCTAGCAAACTTAAAAAGTGGAAAACTATATTTTCCATTTTTAAGAACTTTTTCCCACCCAATTAAATATATCTAGTCGTAGTTAGATAGAGGACCTTGTAAGATTTCCAAAAAGTCAAACCTTGCATGAATCCGAGCTCCCTGTGAAAAGTTATGGCTGTTTGAATATATGGGTCAGGGTCTACCTCCTGTCAGTGCTCAGAATGTTGCGCCTCCTGAAGGTGCACCATAGGTGCATCCATATTCATGTTGACATACCCTTACATGAACCAAGGTGTGAATTTATTCGTGTTGACATCCCTTACTGTGTGCCCTTTACCTGCACCTTGGCACATCCATTTTCGTGTCGACACTCTTTGATGTGTGCCCTTTACCTGTGCCTTGGCGCATCCATTTTTGTGTTGACACTCTTTTCTGTGCACCCTTTACCTGTGCCTTGGCACATCCATTTTCATGTTGACACTCTTTAATATGCGTCCTTTACCTACACCTTGGCGCATCCATTTTTGTGTTGACACTCTTTGATGTGCGCCCTTTACCTGCGCCTTGGCGCATCCATTTTCGTGTCGACACTCTTTGCTGTGCACCTTTTACCCGCGCCTTGGCGCATCCATTTTTGTGTCGACACTCTTTGATGTGTGCCCTTTACCTACACCTTGGTGCATCCATTTTCATGTTGACACTCTTTGATGTGTGCCCTTTACCTGTGCCTTGGTGCATCCATTTTCGTGTCGACACTCTTTGATGTGCGCCCTTTACCTGCGCCTTGGCGCATCCATTTTTGTGTTGACACTCTTTGTTGTGTGCCCTTTACCTACACCTTGGCGCATCCATTTTTGTGTTGACACTCTTTGATGTGTGCCCTTTACCTGTACCTTGGCGCATCCATTTTCGTATCGAAACTCTTTGATGTGCGCCCTTTACCTGCGCCTTGGCGCATCTATTTTCGTGTCGACACTCTTTGTTGCACCATAGGCTGTTGGTGACGTAATAAATATCAGGATCTGAGTTTCTTTGATTTCCATATTCTTCCACTTGTCTATATCTAGCTGGGGGAAGATATTTACAACAGTCATATTTGTATATTTGGATGACTTGACGGTCTTCTCTAGGAAGTGAAGTGATCATTATGATCACCAGGAGTAGGTACTCTTAAGATGTAGGCATCAAGGAATTTCATTAAATCCTAAAAATTCCATGTTCAAATTAATAGAAGGTAAGTTGTTGGGTCATATCATGACTAAAGAAGGAACCAAGATTTCTCCAGAGCGGGTAAAGGCCATCCAAAGCCTTACCCTACCTACAAGCAAAACTGGGGTGCATTCCTTTTTCAGAAAGGTCAATTTCCTAAGAATATTTATACCTAACTTTTCTGATAAAACCAAGGATATCCTTTGGATGATGAAAGGTAAGACTCCATTTTGATGGAGCATTGAATGGAAGCTTACTTTTGAAGAAGTCAAAAGAGCAATTGCTCATGCTCCTATTCTGGTATGCCCAGACTTCAAGAAGGATTTCATCATGTACAGCTACGCTTCCACACATACAGTATCAACCATCATGATGCAAGAGAATGAAGAAGGAATCGAAGCTCCTATTACTTTCATGAGATGCCCCCTAAAGGAACATTAATTGAAAATGTCACAAATTAAAAAGCATGCTTATGAAGTGGTGAGGGCAGTGAAGCATTTCAGGTATTATGTGTTGAGTTCTGACACTCTCTTTCTTGTTCTTGATACTGCAGTTAAGTCCATTTTGACTCAATAGGAGTTGGGAAATCAATGGGGGTAACTAGATAGACAAATTCTAAGAATATGACTTAGACATCAGACCTACTAAGTTGGTACGAGGAAGAGGCCTATGCCAATTGATCGCAGAAAACAATGCTGAGATAGAATGCGAAGAAACTAATGGATACTTCTTCAGAATTGCCCAAAGTTCTTTTCATAAGTACGACTAATGAATGGTATGAAAATATCGCTTTATTTTTAACCTACGGTGAGTTTACCCCACATTTAATCCAAAAAGAAAAGAGGATAGTTAAACTCAGGTCTGTAAGATACATTCTGTGGGATAATGGTATAAACAAGAATGGTGTTGATGGTGTATTCATGCGCTATGTGTTAATAAGTCTCAATAGGATAACGTTGTTAGAGTCATTCCACACTCTAGCATGTGGAGGACATTTCTCTTCTTCCGTGAATGGCTTACAAGATCTTATAAGCTAGGTACTATTGGCCTACTCTCTTTCGAGATTGAGCAGAATGGGTGGCTAAGTGTGAAGCTATGTCAACATTTCATTGGTCGCCCTACGCTGACAACTCTTCCCTCGAATCCTATGGTGATTGAAGAACCTTTTTGCCAATGGGGAATTGATTTCATCAGAGTGTTGAACCCTACCTCTAGTGCTCAGTCATAATTATGTGCTCACCTGCCATATACTATTTCACCAAGTGGGTGGAAGCTGCATGCCAATCAAGCAAGAAACCTCTGGAAGCTATGTGCAACTTTCTCGAGGAGAATATAATTGTTAGATTCGGTGTGCCTCACAAGATCGTTGCTGACAATGATTCTAATTTCTCATCCCATGAGATGATAGAAATTTTCTATGGATTTGGGATCACATTGGCTCATTCATCCGATTATTATCCCCAAGGCAATGGTCAGGCTGAATCAAGCAACAAAAACCTGGTGACCATAATCAAAAAGATGGTTGATGAGAATTAGAGGACATGGCACAAAGCATTGTATGATGCATTATGGGTCAGATCAGATTAATCCTAAGTGAGTGATTGGAATGTCCCCATTCTAAGTGTTATATGGAATTGATTCTGAGATTCCTATCTCTATAGAATTTCCAGCCTTACGGTTGGCTAAAGCAATTGAGGATGAAACTTTTCAAAGTTCCATTGAGAAAAGGATAATGTACCTAGCTAGGCTAGAAGAAGAAAGGAGCAAGGTGGTGGATCACATTGCAGATCATCAGAGAAATTCAAAAATATATTTGACAAAAAATCAAAGCAACCTGATTTCCAGATTGGAGATCTAGTACTTCTCTGGGATAAGAGAAGGGAACAGAAAGGGATGCATGACAAGTTTGATTCTTTATGGAAAGGTCCTTTCAAAATCTCATCAGCTGAATGGTGAAAGTAGCTTTTGTCTATCATATCCTGATGGAGAGTTGCTCCCTCTACCTTTCAGTGGTCAACATCTGAAGTTGTTCCATCAGTAATGTAAGATGCTCTCTTGCACTGTATTATAATTTATTTTCTGTTGTGTGTTTGTTTTATTTATTTATTTCTTTGTTTGTTTTTAGTTTTTCTTCTTCTTGACCTCGTAGCCCAATGGATAAATATTTTTGATACATGATTTCTATTCCTTCGATGTCTCAAAGAAATTCCCCAACTGGAGCCAGACTGTTATCTCGCTTTAGTGATTCCAGCTAAAAATGAGATAACCATAGGAAATTTTTTGAGACAAATCTCTTAAAAATTCCCTTTGAAAGAGATTTTTGGGTTTTCATTTCATGAAAACATGTTTCTCTCATGTTATCATGTCTAATGTTTCCGGAAACCTGAAACCTAATTATCCTAAGTCCTTCATGTCATATTTTTGGAAGTTTAGAAGCATCTGGAACATGTCATAAAGCATGTTTTATGTCTCATGTGTTCCCAAAAACCCCAAAACCTAATTGCCTAACCATTCATGTCGGGTTTTCGGAACTTCTGAAGCATCTAGAACATGATTTTGCCCAAAGCATGTTTTATGTCATTTGTTCCTTGAAACCTGAAACCTGATTTCCTAACCATTGTCTCAGGTTTTCGGAACTTTAGAGCATTCGGAACATGTTTTTCCAAATGCATGTTTTATGTCTCATGTTTCCCGAAACCTGAAGCCTGAATTGAATCAAATCCTTTGTATCAGGTTTTCAGATGCTCTAAGCATGATGACATGTCATTAATGTACAGTTGTCTGGCAGTTGGCACATGTGTCAAGTGAGGTGTAATTAATGCAAGGCTATTATAAATAGTTAATTTTTCCATGTCATTTGTTTCCATTCATTTTTACCTGAGTTGGATTTTCATTGATGCTTCCTCTACCTCCAAACCTGATCAAGCTTCCTCGATTGATTTCGCTAGCCATTTTTGATCATTTTTCAAGCTAGTTGAAGGTATTATTCTCTTCTTTCTTTTTAGAATATTTTTGGGTTGTTTTATGAATTGTTTGCTTGGGGTTTCCATTTGATTTTCTTTCTTCATTATTGTTTTAGGTTTTTGGGTTGTTTTTCTTGTTTCTTGTCTTTTTCATGAGGGCTCTTGTTTGAAATTTTACCCCATAGGTTATTTACTTGTTTTTCATAGGTTGTAACTTGTAGATTTCAAAATGATTCTAAAATTCCTAAGTGATCATGAGGTGGGAATTTCTCATGTTCTGAAACGTCAAAAACCTGATAGGACTTTGTTTCAGACTGTTTTACAGGGTGTTTACATTTGTCTCTTTCTACTCTTGTTTCAGGGTTTGGCTATGCTTCTCGACATCCATCAAGGGTCCGCATTGTGTCAAGGAGTTCTACCTGCTCGAAGATCCTCTACTTTCCACCATTGTGTTGGGGTTTCCTACTTGTCCGAATCACTTCCTCACTTCCGCAAGTGTGTTGGGTTTTCATTGATGCTTCAGACATGTCTTGACTTCTGACATACACTTCATTCTGTCGCATCTTGTTTCTAATCAAATGTGTTTTGCAAGTTTCAAAATCGTATGAAGAGTGTGGTGGGTCTGTGCACATATTCAAAAAAATTTCAAGCCTTTCCATTGCTCTTCCAGAAATAATCAAGGCATTTCTTCTTTGAGACTCCTCATTTCGGACCTCAAAATTGCAATCTAAGGATAAGTTAGGAAAGATGAAGTATTCATATCAGAAGATGGAATCTTCTTCTTACATAAGCTGCAATTATGACATTTGGGACACAAAGATTAGGTAATATAGATATGTGAGGACTTTTGGAAGAGAATTGAGGATTATTCACCTAGAATTCTTTGATGAATTTGATAATCAGGCAATGTGGTCTCCCTCTTACAATAGGATTTCCAATATCAGCTCAATGCCCTAGGAATTCATCCTGGCCTGCGCTTCCAAATGGTGACTTTCTACCTCCCGCTCATGTAAGAAATCAAGTAGAGAGTCTAGTAGTGAAATTGGACAGGAGGTTACTTTGATTAACTCCTAAGGTTTAGCCCAATGTCCTTTTGTGAGTATGTTGATTTAGAACTTAAATCAGCACAAAATGCCTAGGACAAATATTATGAAGACTGCATCAAGCACGTAAACAAGAAGTTCTTGATCAAGGTATAAGCCATGTTTCTAGGTTTCCTAAGTTGGTTCCTAGAAGTGATTTTATTTATTGAAATAAGTGATATTATTACCCTACAGAGTTAGTTATTTGGGATCCCAGAGTCAAAAGAATTCCAAGGGTGGATGTACCAGTTCATGGTATCATAAAGAAGAATGACTTAAGGGATTGATTGGGGTAGCCTAATAAGTGACAGAGATAAGATTCCCAAATGAAAACACCATATTTGTCTACCGTGGATAATTAGTTCAATATGATGTCATTTATCACCTATGCAACAAAAGGCATGAGAAATTACCCAGGACATAGATGTAAATGGGAAACAAGCTCAAATGGAACACATATATCAAAATACTTCCCTAAAATAGTATGAAAATAAAAGGGTTTGAAGACCAATATAGAAGAGTGATATGATGACCTTCTTCTATGAAAACATTTCGTAAGTTGTCATCTTGATTATGAGGAAGAGAAAGGTTTCTAATGAACCATGGGTTGAAGTGTCAAAATGGGTTGCATCTTCTTGTAATTCAAGAAGTTTACTTATATTTGGGTGGTAAGGTTCCATGGAAATCCTTTCTATTTACCCAGGTTCCTTGGTGACAAACTGATCCGTATGTTTTTAGTTAGACAATTATTGGATTTTCACAAGTTCCAACAAAGCAGGCACAAGGCCGCCATCTCCTTCCCTATTTCTATTGGAAGGTACACATGCTCTAGGGTGGTTAAGGCCAATAACATGGTGCATGAGCTTCAGGAAAAATTGAAGAAACATATGAAGCTCAGGGAGGGATTTGAACATCCGAGGAGTCCTCAAGTCATATGGAACCTTGTATCTGCACGTGCCCAATGTGGAAGACATCTGGGTTGATCTTCACGATGAAGTTTCCATCTAAAGAAAACAAAATAGTAGACTGATTCTTGAAGAAATTTAGATGTTAGATCTAGCTGATATCCTTGGAGGCACCATTGATAATGAAAGTTTTCTTGATACTAGGTATGAACAGTTAGATGGAGACCAACTCAGATTCCCAGCTATTGATTGTTCTATTGCTAAAAAATATTCTATCGCTAAAGAAATTCTCAGACTCTTGTTCATACCAAGGCATGGCTCATTTCTTAGGGAATGAGTTATAAGGAAAAGCAAATTTTCAAAAATACCTACTCTAGAAGCGGGACCCTCCAAGGGAGAGAGGGAAGAGGATAAAATCCCTACCAAGAGGCAGATACAATTTAAGTTTGTCTGAAGGGGAGAAAAGCAAGGAGCCACATCATCTGCCACTCCTTCACAAATAGTTGAGGTATTGGATTCATCTCCTCCACCAGAAAAAGGAAAATTTCCTTCAAAAGATGAGGTTGGTCAACCTCTTGTTTCTCCTTTTGATGATTGCTCATCGGAGGTAAGTCTTTCTCTTGTTTCTCAAGCTTTGACTTTAGAATATTTACCTCCTCTCTCCCAATCTTCCTCATCTCATATTTCTATGCCACTCTCATCAGCCATGGCCAGCATCTTATCTAAACTCTTACCTCTCTTTGCTAGACCTAAGATGGCTATAGATATGCCTTCTCGCTCTGTACCTTCATTCCCTGAGTCTATTCCCACAGTCACCACACTTGCAGTCATCATGACTCCATAAGTAAACCTTCCTCCACCTACAGATGTAACCATAATACCTCTGATAGGAGAAACTTCTTTCGCTATACCTCAATGGTTAATTAATTAGACACCAAGGAAGAGGAAGGTGGTAGTTCCTCTACCATTCCTTTGACTTCAGTTTAGTAAAGGCCTCTCCTACAAAATCTGCCAAAGAAACCCAAAATGGTTACAAGGGTTTCAGTGGATGCCTCAGGGAATAAATTTGTAGAGATTTCCACTCCCAAGGATGACAAAACTAAGGAGGATATAGTGGTTACTAATTACCAGAGTACAAGGGTTGATTTGGGAAAGGTAACAACATGAAGGGGAATAATAGAATTCCCAAGATGCCATGAACGTGTTGTGATAGAAGCTGAGGGAAACAAAGGTGAGTATAGATGAGCTAAAGAAGAAATTTGAACAGTTGATGGAGGTATTACTAAAGCTTTCAAATCCTTCTTAGTCAATACCATCATCTTCTACCCCTACTCCTATCAGTTTTGATTTCTCATCGGTATCTATGATTGAAAAAATCAACAAGAAGAGGAGAACGGTTGATGAATGGATTCAGAGGCTGCTCCTAAAAGGAAGAGAGGTCATTGATGACATAATTGAGGTTTATAAATCCTAGCTGGAGGAGATAAAGAAGGATGGTGACAAAATGGGTGAAAAATTTTCACAGGAAGTTGGGAACCTTGAGTTAAATTTTAAGGCTTTTAATGCACTGAAACAGGTTCCATCCCGTATCTTGATGGAAGAAGGGATCATTCTGTATGGGGATAAGCATTTCCAGCTAGCCAAAGCCATCCGATTCAGGATAACGATTCTTAGTGAAGCTTGCAGCAAGTTGAGGGAATCTAGAGATCAGTTGGTTGATGCCACCAATGACATAGAAGAGGAGCTTTCCAGAATCTTTGTCAAAGTGTTGGATGATAGCTCAAATATTTTACCTACTGACGATCTCTATAAAATAATTCAAGAATCAATTCAGCATGAACCAGCTTCCGCCTTCGATCTGACAACCATTGATAAGATCATAAGGATCGAGAATGTTTTGGAATCACTAAGGAAACTCAACAAGAGATTAAGATAAACTTCCTAACAATGCAAAATGACACTCAGGAAACTTGCAAGGTTCTAAGTGAATATTCTAGTGCACCAGATGAAGCTGAGATGTAGGGAATAATCTGGAAGTTCCAAGAATTTTATGACAAGTAGGCATTGCTGGAGGAAGACAAGGATGACTGAAAAAAAATAAGCATAATGTTTCATGTCATTTTCATTTGGAGATTGACATGTATTTTTCATTTTCGTTTTGTCACATAGGAAGCAAATTTTGACTTGTTCTCTTGCGTGAGAGTCAAGAAAAATAGGATTCTTGTTAAATGACTATTTTCTAGGATTTATCCTATTTTTGCTCTACTCTTTCCATTATAAATAAGGGATGCTTGTGAATTCCAAAAGAGATGATTTTTAGAATATTGAGAGCTATTGTGAAGAAGAAGATAAACTTTGTATTTTCTTTTTAATCATTGAGGAATAGAAACAGGTGTTATTTTGCAAACTTTGTGTTTTGGGATTCATCTATCTTGAGAGATTATTCTTACATCCAAGATCTTAAGCTATTCTTTTTTAGTGTTCTTGATTATTTTAATGGTTTCAAATATTACACTCATTATCTAAAAATTGTATAAGTATTTCTTGATCTGCGTTTTCTTGAAAGAAAATACATTCCTCTCATTCCCTTTCCGCTATGTTTCAGTCTATAATAGTTTTATTTCTAATCCATTCCATTTATAAAGCTGTAACATCTCCATCTCATGTTGATATGGGTTTCGGGATTGTATCCCAACCCCAATGGTTAGAATAGTGTGAATATTGTACATATTATCTTTGTTGTGTTTTAGATTAGTAATAAACATGCTACCTCACCTATCTTTAAGGAGGGATTTAATCCCATTTATTGTGGTTGAAACTCATATTTTGGCTTGAAAAAATATCCAACCAACAAACCTAAGAAAATCAATCATCCAAGCCATAACATTCTTCTTGTCATGACAAAGGAAAAGGGAAATTGAATGTAAATTTTTATGAGGATTACTACAATTTTTTTGTTAGATCAACTCTTGATGAGGCATCACATCTCAATAAAATGACATATTTGGAAGTAAAAATGAATAAGATGAAGATTAATGCATATAAGGTTAGGATGTACTAAGGTTTTACTATAAACTTGACTATTGTAGTATTAGAACTATCGCACAAGGGATGTGTTACACCCTAAATATCTATTTTGAATTATGCTCATAAAAAATATTTGCTAGAACTAGACTTGGTTCCTTGGTTTGGTTTTTATTTTCTCACCACAACAAATACTTAGTCATTGCTATCAACCTTTCTTAACTTGGTCAATGACACACAATCCATAAACATGCCATTTCTTTTTCTGTTGACCCTACAAATTCCATCCATTATGTGGCTTATTTGACATGTATATAACACTATGTAAGTGTGCATATGAGATCAGAACCTTAGACATGATATTGAATATGGTACATGCTAGATCAAAGCATCCATGTGGAAATAAAAAATTCTAAGAGATCCGCATAAAAGTGTAGTTGTGCAGCACAATGTTTTGTGTTGTGACACTTATTAAAGCTTCTTATATGTTTCATACTTGGTGCGATATTTCATTAAAATATGTAGCATATTTTTGAATCTGCATGTAGACGTACAGACATGGAATAATATCATATATTGCACCACTTGTTAATAATGTCTAGATGTTATGCACATGACGTGGGGTAATATAGTGCTTTTAGATGCACCTTATTATTTACTCTTAATAATGATTTATTTTTGAGGGATGTTGGTGTATTAGTCTCCTTGAGTGCATACCTTAAGGGGCATCACAAAGAGTCATGTTAGGATATAATTAGTAGTTTTGAGTGAAAGATTCATGCATGAAATTTCCCTAATTTCCCCTAACACACTTTCATACTATTTTACTATTCCCTTACCAACTTTCTACTACCTCATTTGCCACCTTTATTACTATCCCATTTCCACCACCTTATGACAACTTGATTTTATCAATTTTATCACCTTAACACCTACTTAAAACACCCTCAAATCACTTTCATACTTGCTTCTAAGTGTTATTTTTTCCTACATGTTTTATTCCCCTTTCATCTTTATGTCATATTGCTTACAGCTAAAAAATCAATCCTAGTTGATGTCTTCTAACAAAACCTTTCTCCAGTTGATGAGATCGACCCATCGATTATGAAAAAATCATGACTTGAGGTCATGTAACATTATATAAGGGAGTTCATTGTTTTCATTTCTGTAACAACATCATCCAAGATTCTTCTCTTCCCACACTCACAAATATTCCTTTAAAGCTTTAAAAGTTGAGGTTTAATGAAGTTTATACTTAGAGGTCTACCTTTAGGATTGGTTTACTAGCATCACAAAGAGTATTAGGTGTATTAGAAAGGTCTACTAAGTCCTTAGAGTCACCAAATTTGGTCTACTTAGGTGTTCTACCTATTCCTCTTATGATTCACATATAACCCTCTCGTGAGGTGGTACTAACTTTGGGGGGTCTTAATTCAGCCACAATGTCTTCATAAATGTAAGTTTTCCTAAACCTTCATTTTTTAATACATTTTTTTTTAATTTATTATGTTTGATGTGTCATGTATTAGACTAGAATAGAGTATCATTTTTGTGTCTATCGTGTTATTCTTATTATTGACCCTTGCTTATATACACCACATGGATTTACAAATCTTAACATATATATATTCTAGCACATATTTATTACCTTTTTTTACTATTGCAACAATAATATTCTAGTAAGACTCCACCCCCTATCTTAGACATAGGCTTTGGAGCCCTATGACTTTGATAATGTAAATTAGTATCTTCTAGATCCTTGAATCATACACCACTTGGTATTCTATCTTGGCCTATGTGTTGGACCTAGATTGATATTCTACTTATATCCAAACATATATTGTTGAGAAGACAGAGGATAGTCCATATTGACCATATTATCTCACATACATTCTAGGGAACATAGGTGAATCTTACTACAATGTTTATTGAATGATATTTGAACGTGTTTTTTTATCTCCATATTTTATTAAATCTTATCAACCTAATTCTCTTATTACAATATTTTATCCATCTCATGTATTTTATTCTTTTATCTTAAGCCTCTTATAATCACTTACGATCATGTCACCTCTTAGAGTTTTTCTAGAAAGCCGTAACCATTCCAATTTTATATGGGTTGTTCCTTTCTTCCTTTTCTTCCCCACATTGAAAGAAATAATTCAAAATACACTTTAACACAATCTCAACCTACATTTACCATTCAACATAATATAGTTCAAATCACCCATGAAAAACCTTAATATTGTTAAGGAATTTAATATAATGTATATCTCAATTTTACCAAGGGAGAGTCATATGTTTGAGTTCCCCAAACTAGAACTCCCATGGAAACAATTCCATTAAAATTATATTTAAATACTCTTAATAATCCTCCTACTTATAACAAAAATATCTATAAATCATCTTCCTACCACTAGCCAAATACCACATGACAACAACCTAGTGATCATTAACTTATTGGATCAAATAACTCATATGTACAATGACACCAATAATAACATTGATGAAAATGCAAAACCATATATTTCAAACACCATCACTACCCTAAAAAATCATTATGATAACTTCTAATCAATATACTTCACCTATTTTTCCTTTGGATACTCATGGGGACCCAACCTCCAATCTCCAACAAGGTTTTCTAAACAAAACAAAATGAATCTCTATATCCTTACATATCTTCCATGGAAATTGGAGGGATATCACCAACTATTTCTTATGATGGATTAATTGATATCAACCTTCATCTTAAAGCTTTTAGCAACCTCTACAAATAGTGGGTGCAAAAAAACACTTACACAACTACAAAAATATTGGCCAAAACATTGATGAGGGATGCTTCATTCTCTATCAATAATTGAATTAGAAACCTCAATTAATTGCTTAGTAAAAAAATTTCTACAAAAGGACATTTTTGAAAATATTTTTCTAATATTCATCAAGATGAAATAATCAAACCAATGAATCAGTTCAAAATTTCATTAAACAATGAAAATCCATGGAAAGAAAATCCAATCATAATCTAGATAGCCAAAATATCTTTCAAATCTTCCTTAAAACCTTGATTCCTAATTTACAATATAAGGTTAAATATTTATCCCCCATAAAATTAGAGGAGGCTCTCGAGAGAGTGAAGAGGTAAGACTATCTTATGAAGGAATTTGACGAATTAACCATTAATATAATGAAAGATACCTTCAAATCAGTGACTAATGTTATCACATCATCTCGAAATCAAGCCCCTCTCAAGGGAAAATCAAACATGTTTCCTCCCTCAACTAATTCTAAACTAAGAATTATAATTATTTAATAAATTTCTCACCACTTGCCCTTGAGTTATTGAGAACTCAAGAAAATCATGTCTATACCTAGATCAAATCACATTGATACTTCAAAAATTGTGCCTATCGACCCCACCAAATTATGTTGATGGTATTCTAAAATTAGGAACTGTCATGAAAACTATCAAGATCTCAAAAATATTGCCTTTCACTTTCTATTAGGTGCTAATATTGACATTAATGTAATCACCAAAAAAATGGTATGATGCATATTAATAAATTATTCAAAACCACCAATGAGAAACTTCAGATTGGTCCTTAACTATGAAAAGGAACCCACGAACAACCTCATGGACATCATTGATGTGTGCTATGATTATACCTATATAAAATACAAACATTAGAATATGGATAATGTCAACTATTGAAAAAATATTTCACATGAAGACGATGTCCAAAAGCCTAAAAACCATTGAAAGATGAAATTTATCTTAACGACACTCCTAACTCATCTTATACTGATAAATCTAATGACGATCCTACTCCACCAACAAATCCCTTAGTTAAATGAGCATATTCCTCAATATGAAGAAACGTTCCTCCATCTAACAATAAATCTCTTTAAATAATCAAATCTTCAACCAATTATAAAAAAAGTCAAGCTAAGTAACTTTCTTGATGAAATTCAATGCCTTGTACAATTTCCCTTATTGAACTTATATGTACATCTCTGTAACATCATAACTTATTCATGTAACAACTTTAAGCCTTAGAGGATTCACAAAAGTCACTAAAGAAGACCACTCCAATCAATCCCTACATAATTTGAGATTAATACCATAAAAACCTGAATCCTCCTCAGAATAATAAAACACAATCCTTAGAGTTTCTTGAGGATGACATGGTTAGTGATGAAATCATCTTTTGTATTGATGAATCTCCCCTCCTTATTAGTGTCATCATAAATGATGCCTAAATAAGGAAGGTGTTAATGGATAAAGGTTTGGGAATAAATTTTGCATCCTCTTGGTTGATTAAAACGTAAGGATATTCCTAACAAGACCTCAATTGAACATGACTCACTTGTCATGGTTTTGATAGAACCATCAAAATACCTTGGGATGAATATGGTGCAATATCACTATGGAACCCAAAGTTGTGGAAAAAAAGGTTATGGTCTTAGATCACCCACTTTCCTATTAATTCATTTGAGGCCACCCATGAATGCACCACATGAGATAAGTTTACTCCTACAAGTGCCAATTTATTAAATTTATCCACAATAACCAAAGATACAAACATGTGCCCAATCCTAACCCATGTGACATCCATGTTCCTAATCCTAACAAACTAATCCAAATTCCTACCACTCTAATTATGTATAATACACCCATTCATACATTTTATAACTATCATCCTGATATCCAAGTTACTCTTTTCAAGCTTGATGATGACAAGGCTAAAAAAATTCAAAATACATGTATTAGAAACAAGTTACCACAATGTATTATAGGCTAGATACCTTCATATCTCTTACAAATATATTGATTCCACATGTCCTTGAAATCAAGATGGAAAAAGTCCCCTCATAATTTTAACGAATCCTCTTACAACCATAATGAATAGTTTTATAAATGTAAACAAGTTTGGAATTTGCCAAAATGTTTCAAAAGCATCCACCTCTCTCTTTGTGATCCTTTTTACAATTTTGGCATTATTAACAAATAATCATATATAAATTATAATCATTCGACCATTGTGATAATAAAATATGAAATATAATTCTCTCTTATTATAAGGAATACATCATGTCCCATGCACAAGCTAGACACCTTAATGTTCTCCATTATCAAAAGAAATTGGATAAAATGAACACCTTCAACTATGAAAAAAACATGATATATTATTATAATGATTTCAATCCCCCCCATTTTGACACTAATCATGACAAGGAAGAAGATACTACCTTATTGTCCTCTTAATAATCCACCCATGGAATGTACTAGTTAGGTAAATGATAAAATTTCAAACATTGCTTATTTATATAAGGAAAAACTGAAACAATGAAAGAAACAAGCAATAAAAAAATATTATCTTCCTTAACTCTCCCTTGCTACCTTAGATGAGATAGATGAAGTGTGAAAATAATTACCACACTTGATGAATCTCCTTTGATGATTTGTTTTTGGATACTCTAAAGCTAATTCCAAATAAAAGAAGGATATGCTACGAGAAATGGATGAATTTGTTGATCAAATTGTTAGCCTAATGATGTCTAAATTATAATGGAAATTTGACATACTAATGCTACAAATGCCTTAAGATTCCTAGAAATAATTTTTGAAATTATGAACATCTTATTTATAGCTGAAGGAGAGGCCATGGATTTTGTATTAAACTTTGAATGAGTTGTAAGTTAATGAATGCATTTTCCTAATTTAAAAAGATGATTTGTTTTGTACAGTTGGATGATTTGAATAATAATTTAAGGGGAAGTGAATTTGAATGGTTGGTTATTGAATTATTCACTTGTACATGTAATTTTCCTTCCTCTTTTGGAAGGTTCTAAAATTTGAGGTGGAGTGATCTAGTGAAGTGGAGTTGAGTGGATAAATAAATTTAATTTTATTTAAATAGCTAATTAAATTAGCTAGGGAGTGTAAGTGTATGGTTTATGCATGATATAGATTAATTAAATCAATTCTAATGAGATGTGGGTTAATCATAATAGGATGTTGGAGGATATTGGTCTAAAATTTGTTCTATAAATTATTTAGCACATTATGCAGATGATAAGGATGATTATGCAGAATCAGTATGTATTTTTAGGGGTGTCTACATTTACCCCCTATTTAAAGTGTTATTACAAAGTAATATAATTTTAAAGATAATAGACACATGTAGACCAATGAGTGGATGATAGGGAAGTGTTGTGAACCTACTTGATTTTCCCTGGTGAAGCATTTGGAAGCTCAAGTGAATATGGATTCTTAATTTTCCCCGAGTGAAGAATTTGGATGCTCCAGTGAGTATGGTTTATGCTAAGGGAGTGCCCCATAAAGTGGATAGGTGACATTACAAAATGGTGGACATCCAATTGATAAGAGGAAGGATAATTCTTATAATTTGAGAGTGATGAGAAGGATGATGGAAGTGATTTTTCTCATAGCTTGAGCTTCCATTCATATATTGTATTTTAAAACAACCTTCTTTTTGTTGCACAATAGAGTTTCCACTATGTTTACGAAAAAATAATGATGTTTAACCCATTATGTGCATAAATAAACACACACACACACACACACACAAACAAAATATAAAAAGTAAAACAAACCCAATATACACAGTAAAAATTATGCACAATTGCTATAAGTGAACCAATATGATAACAAAATACTTGTAATTGGTCAAGGAAAACAAAAGATTGAAAGTAAAGAAAACCTAATATAAATTGTAAAAGTATGAACCATGGGTATAAATGAACCAATATGATAATGAAATACTTGTAATTGGTTAAGAAAAAATAGTAACAATGCAACACAACTGCTACTAAAGATAAATAACTATGCCTCTAGTTTGTTTCAGAATGATGATTAAGCAGAGTTGGATTCCCCCAAGAAAGGATGCATGCAAGGGGATTGAATCATATTGAAGAGCAGGGTCAAGTGACACTTTTGTTTGATCCACATTGAATATTAATCTAATATTGAATGGGTCATTTCCCCCAAGAAAGGATGCCTAGAAGGGATAAAATAAGAGCCATGATTTCCCTGAGTGAGGATATACGCGAGGGATAGGATTGATTTGTCTTGAACCTAATCAAGGATACATGTGAGGGGTAAGATGATTTATTTTTATTGTCGTATGATGGTTGGAAATTTTACTAGGATAGGAGTTAATTTTGTTTTTGTTGAGAGTGTTGATGATGTGGGATTTACATTGTTTTTGTAATTTTTTATTTTTTTGAGTATTTGAATGTTTTTTGGATTTTGATTATTTGATGGTTTTGTAGTTTTTATTTGTTTTTGGAGTTCTTTATTTTTTGAATGTTTTTGGATTTTGTGGGATTTTTTGAATGTTTTTAGATTTTTTGATCTGATTGTAAAAACCAATGAGATTTAGTTAGGTGATCCAGGATCCATCCGAGCATACAAAAACATGTAAAGGATTATGAATATTAAGGGATGGATGTTATCAAAAATGGATAGGATTAAAGAGGGCATACATCCTAAATAAAAGGAATGAGTGACATAAACCAGTTTGGGATGAAACAATAAGATGTATAAGATAGAGTAAATATACAAGTGGATGTGCTAAAATGACCCCAACATAAGAGGTAGGTATAGATGAATTAGGAATATAATGTTTTCAAATTAATCACACTCATGGGTTCTTTAAGATATTTTTCATCTTGAGTAGATAACTTGTAAGCACTTGGTCTAAATTTTGTAGTGATAAAGTAAGGACCCAACCAATTTTGTTCAAATTTAACCTTTTTTGTCTCAATCTCTGGTTTTATTTTTTTGATTTTCTTTTAATAAAATGTTTCCAATATCAAATTATCACGGTTTTATATTCTTGTTGTAGTTGACATGAGTTTTATTTTGATACACTTTAAGATGGTCCAAAGGTTTGATCCAATTTTCATGTAAAAAATCAAGGCCCAACAATATGAGCCTGTATATAGTTGTATTCTTTGATAAATGTTGGAGGGATACATGGAGTGATGGGAGATTGAAATCTATAGGTAATGTAACTTTGGATTTTTACACAAGTGAAAATAGATTGGCTCCTTTTGGAGTATGAAAGGATGTACGATAGGTCTAGAGGGTTAGGATATACTTTTGTATGCCAATTGTGGGCATGCTTATCAAAATTTTTCTCCATGATATATTTTAATGTATTGTTGGAAGCTTCATCTTATCCCTTACACTGGGGATAGTAAGGGGTGGACAAATGAATGTAGATGTAGAAACGTTTGGCTAGTACTTTAATGGTTTTTGTTTTTGAATGACTTACTGTTATCAATAAAAAAAGAGGATGGAATGCCAAAATGAAAAATAAGGTGGTTGAATATGAATTTATAAATGTTACTACCAGTGACATATATAATAGGAATTTTACCCCATTTGGTAAAATATTATGTGTTAGTGGATAATGAACTTTGGCCATTAGACAAGGTGGGGTTGATTTTTACTATAAGGTCAAGCCCCCATTAGGAAAAAGGCCAAGGTATAGTGATTGGTTGTAAATATTGAGATGGTGCGTGAATGAGGTTCCCATGTGTTTGGAAATCCATACACTTCTTGAAAAATTTTCATGCATCAAAATCCATGGTAGGAAAAATAGTAACTAACATGTAAGATATTTTTTCTAAAACCATGTTGTCTGTATGTGATCGGACAAATACTAGCATGTACCTCTTCTAGGATTTTGAGCACTTCTTCATGGTTGAGACATATTAATAGAGCTCCATCATATCCTCTTATATAAAGGGTATCTATAAATAGGGTATAAGGTGAAGCATGTTGTGCTAAAGATAATTTATTCTGGGAGTTCATGTTATCGAGATAAGTGTGGTCACAGATGAAAGTATAAATGTCATGATATCAAGGATTATCAAGACCAATTTATTTCACTGACCACAATTAACTCAAGAAAATCATAGGAACAGACCAAAATATGTTTAACAAGAAACTCAATATGTGTTTGATGGGAGTTGAACGTAAGAAAAGATATGATAGTTGTCATTTGCATATGCTGATTAATTTTTAAGGTGAGGAACTTGTTCAAATATTATCAACTTAAAGTAACCTTTAAGGCTATCCACTATGAGTTTTTAAGGAATGAGATTTTCATCTTTTACTTGGTATTCATTTATGACTTGTTTGATGATTATAAGTGAATCACCAAATAATTCCAATTCTTTGATATTCCAAGATATAGCCAATTTAAAAATATTATGAGGGCTTCATATTCTATAATATTATTTGTGTAGGGGAAGGCCAAGTGGAAATATTTTGGAATAACACTATAATATAGTGTGATAAGTAAAATACCAACTTTTGATCTATGGATATTATAAGATCCATAAAAAAAAGGGTCTAAGAAGCTAATGTATCAACATACAAAAATTCTTCATCTGGAAATTTGAAATTGAGAGGTTTTGATCCTGCAAGAGTCTTTACTATAAGTTGATTTGTAAGAGATTTTCCTTTGATTGTTTTTAAATAATAAGATTGATATCAAACTCACTAAGTAGAATAACAGAACTTGACATTCTTCCTATTGAGAATTGGTCTAGATAGTATATATTTGAGGTGATATACTTTTATAACGAGTTTGGTTGTACAATTGAAAAAATAGTATGTGAATTGGAAAATCTACCGATAAACAAACTTTCTCAACATGTGATTACTTTATCTTATGATCAATAAGTGTTCTAATAATATAGTGTACTTCTTTCTCTTTTACTTGATCATTATGTTGTGATAACAATTCTTATATTGCATATTTTGTAGTAGATGTGTAGAGAAGCATTGATTTATCTGATATTGGTGGCATGAGAACTAATGTAATTGATGGATATTCTTTTAAATTTACAAAAGAATTCTAAAATACATAGTTCCATCAAAATTGGAAATAATTTTTTAGTAATTGATTGAAGTGATGACTCTTACCATGAAAACATAGCACCCTAGGAATTTCATACTTGAGATGACACTTTAGAGAAGGCTGATTCCTCTTCCTAATGCTATGCTACAACTACTCCTAATGCAAGAAAAACACTTATCTAGTCATAATACATGAATTTTAAGGGACCAGAGAGAAGGAGAAAGGGTGAAAAGGATAAATGCTACACTAAAGAGGTGATGTAACCAGAGAAGGGGGTGTGTTAGAAATTTCACAATACATGAAGAATGGAGGAGGATGAATCTAGAGAGGATGGTCCTACATCATAGACTATAATAACACCCAAAAACACTTCACATAAACAAAACATCTCCCAAAACCTATAATTAACCATGAAATATGTGCATAATCTTGGATAACAATGATAGGCAAGAAGAAGAATTAAAATCATGCAAGGATAGAATCAATTATCAAAAAAAAAAATTTATTGCTCTTAGATTTTACACATTACATTATTGATAGGAAGAATGCATGAAGCCACTACATATTTTTTAGGAGAGAAGGCTTGAATCCCAAAAAATTCACAACATCTCAGTTGAGAAAAGAGGAGCTGCATGGAGAAATATGTCTACCTCTTTTTCAATGAGCTCTCCCTTACAAAATATGAAAGAATTAATGAGAGAGATATGGGTATATTATGAATCTAACCACAAAAAAATGTCATCAATACGCTTAAAAAATTCATGGATTATCCTGAAAAACCCACCCCTCATTGTAGTTTGGCCTATGGGAGAAGAAAATTATACCCATGCTATCATTTAATGCCATTTCATTTGCCTAGAAGTGTTGTTTTTGAACTGGGCTCATTTTCTATATTTTTCACCATAAAAAATCCATCAATTCTTAAATTTCTTGATTACTGTGCATAGATATCAAAGCCACAATTCCTACAAGTCTAATTTTGTGCGATTCCTTTGAAAAATATAAAATTTATGACCTTTTGAGTGTGTGCAACTATTTGTGCATCTCCAGGCTTATAATCCATTCCACTGGACTGTGTATTAATTTAGTAGCTAGGAGTGATGATTTTAATTTTTTCTCTTCTTCTCTATTGTTTTGCATCATTTTAATAGGTTGGGTAATTTTAAAATTTTGTGGTCCTATTGATTTTTTCATTTTTAAATGGAAGGGGGGTTGGAGTGTTTTAAATATCAAGTTTGAGGGCTAGCTTAGCCAACTGGCTCCCTGAGATGACACATATTTTTCTTTACCTAGCCCCCATTTTACCTCCTCGAGCTCTAAATTTGCATTGGTCCACTTTTATGCACATCAAGGTCTTGACCTTCCACGCTACCCTAACCAAATCACATTCCTCGACCGTCCTAGCTTCTATGTCAAGCTTTCTACCATGTCGACCCCACAACACACCGAATCCTACTCACCAATGAGCTTGGAGATATCTCTGGGATCCTTGCCTATGATTCCATGTAATGCACATTGAATGGACCCTACGGGAATCAAAACCTCATTCAGTCTTGACTCCATGTGCCCACATTAGGATTAACTCTCCCTGACATCCCATTTCTCTGTGGGATCCTTGTCCCCACATCAAACACATTGGCTGATGCACATCCTACACACACACCCCACCTAAGCTCCATCTTCCCACCGAGCCATGATGAGTCAAGATGCATGTATTGTGGTGGAAACAAAATTTTGAGGAACTTGTGTCCCTAGGCTACCTATGCCTTGTAGACCCCACCTGACTAAATCACCCCACTCATGAACCAACTCCTGGACTTACTACAACTAGCTCAGTGAGCCTGTACCTAGCACTTTGATGTATCATCCATGCCACCATCTTCTTCTAGCTCGGTGAGATAAAATTAGCTTGTCCCTTATCTTGGCCAGTCCATTTGAGGCCCTTAGGTATTTTTTTGATTCTTCCATATATTTCTCCCAAATTTCTTGGACTTCTTAGACCTTCTTGAGCCAAGGAGTTGAGTGGACATGTAATGAAGAGCTCCACACCATTTTTCCAAAATTTTCTTCCCCATTTTCCCATTTTGTTAGAGTGTTAAAGCGAGGTAAAGAATTTGAAGATATTTCATGCGCTGCAATATTTTCCAACTTCCCTCCACTTAATCATTTTTTTTGATTTCTCATGGGTCTCAAAGGTGGGTGAAGATGCATGAAGTGCCCTCAGAGGCTTGTAACCCATTTTTTCAAATTTTTGCTAAGTATGGCTTTTTCAAGACCAAGAAGAGGAAAAATTTCCTTGAATGGCCCCCAACTTCCCAAAATCACTTACAATGCTTCCAAAACGTGAAATATCATTTGTACCCTTCTAGATTTCTCTAAGAATCTCATTCTAGTGCTCAATCCCATTCTCCAAAGTTGTCTATTTTTACCATGGGGTAAAAATAGATAACAAGTTGGTGAAATATCAGAGAAATGTTCCTACTAGATGTGTGACCAGATGCCTGAAGCATCCATTGGGCATGACATCAGCCTGATATACTTATAAACTGATCATGAACTTTGAATACATGTCCCTGAGCCATCGAAGACTGCTACTTAAACATGGAAATGCTTTCCACTGCTCGGATTTTCCCTCTCATTTATAAATTTTTATAAATTAAGGTTTTTTTAGAGTGGAAAATTATCTTGATCTTGAATCCCTTTTCCCCATTTCTTCCTTCCACAAATCTGATATGTGGGACTACATGATATACTTCTAAACTTTTGTTGAATATGATTCTTGCTAATATGAAGCATGAAAAAACATAATTATTGACAAGATGGAGCACTGCAAAAATTTCAGAGGCACAAGATGATATTGGACATCATGGAACTCTATTAAAATTTGATTTTCTTCTTCTGAATGGGTTTCTCAGAACATTTTTGAAAGGCCAAAGAAGTTTGAAAAATGCAAGTCACCATAGGATTTCCACCTATCATAATACCATAAACTACCCCAAGATTGATTTTTTGATTTTGGAGAGGGCATGAGAAAATCTTTTGCGGATTTGAAGGAGAAAATGAATGAATACTTTGAAATCTTCCCCTTGATCTAATTTTAGTTTCTCTGCATTTGAATTTGCTTGAATATGGAAATTGTTACTTGTAACTCTAAGTTTTTTGTTGTGATTTTCTTCTTCAAAAGCATGGTTAACTATACAAAAAATACACTACAAGAAATATAATTTTTTTAAGGCACTTACGGAAATTGAAGCCTATTCTAACAAAAATACTGTTTCACACAGAATTTTGTTCCAGAATAGAGTTATTTCTACCTTTTCATTCTCTTGAGAAAAAGATAAGGGTTAGGGCTAGGAGGAATACCTATTGAGTGTTGAGAAGGTGTGCGCGTACTGTAGAGAGATCAGACCGATTGTGAAGAGCTCATTTTTGTCTGGGAAGGACTACCTATAAATAAGAATACAAGACCACCAGATTTTCATTAAACAATAAGTGAGGGAACTGCCTTGGGCCTAGGAAATATTAGAATTCCTTTCAAAGGTGGTCAGTTCCCTTTTAATACAAATTAATGCAAATGATAATAAAGAAGCTATTGTGAAATCACGATTTAGGTACCTCGTTACTAAAAGCAATAGAGAATAAAATACCAATAATAAAATGTCATGCTGTTTGTTTGGTCACTGGTTATTGATACGTTTAGATCAAGTTACAGGGATAGACAAGGCTGGATATGAGATTGTTTAGAGGTAAATAGGTGAAAGGTTGGTTTTTGGTATAAGTCACAGTGACTGACGCCAGTCATTGGATAACCGACTACGGGTTATAAAACCGGTACCGGTAGGGGATAACCGATATTGGTAGGGGTAGTGATTTAGGGGGTTTTAAATGGAGGTTGGTTGTAAGGTGGTTATGGGGTTTAGAAGGTTAGTAGATTGTTGAGGGGAGTAGTAGGGTGATAGATAAGACTCATAGAGTGAGAAATCTGTATTTGGGGCAATATAGAGATGGATGAATGAAGGTCAGGTGCAAGGTGCTGCCGGGTGGTAGATCCAGGAGTGAGCTTATAATCACTATGAATAAAAAGTTCACAAAGTAGTGTCTAGAAGCATACAAGGTAATAAAAGAGACTACTTACTAGTTTCTGATGCAGATGCAGGTCCAAGGAATGCAGTGGTGAAGGAAAGGCTCAATTGGGATGATCCGACAATCGGAAGTGAGCTGATGAAGCTATCCTCTGACTCTCCCAATGTTTAGATGAGTGTGACAATGATTTGGTTGCTCAGTTACAGTCTTGGGCTCAATACTCCTCTCTGTAACCTCTTCTCTCTCTCTCACTTGTCTCTCTCCTATAAATGAATTCAGATCCTTGCAAATGAATTCAGATCCTTCAGTTTTGGTTGGGGGAGGTCATTTACAGGGAACCAATGGTAGTTACCTAACCGACGCCGGTTGAGTAGGGACCGATGTCGGTTAGGTCAAAGTTGGCTATTTTTAGTAAAATAGCCAATTTTCCCTCCTTTTTCTCTTGAGGGGTCAGTTGTGGGCTTGGTCAAGTCATTATTAGGTTTGTTTTGGTGTGGGTGAGGGGTGATGAGTCATGGGTGTGGGTATGGACCAAGTTATAGGTCTTAATTAGGTTAGTTTAGGGTTAGGGCTAGGTCATGGTGAGGTGGCAAGGTGAGGTGGCAGGGTTGGAGATGTGGATTTATTAATTATAAGGTAATTAATAAATAATTAAGTGTGTAAGGTTTAGGTGGTGAGGTAGGGTTAGGTTGTGAGACAAGATACAGGGAACAGGGCATCGTAAGACCTAAATTTATTGTCTACATTTGCCCCTTGTTATCATGTAGCTTGTCTTGTAAAGCTGCATCGACAATAATAATAAGTGGTTACCCCAGTTAAGGGTATAGGTAATCCCCCTCAAATCTATCATAGATTGAGGTGATGTGAAATCAGGGATAGGGTTGATAAAGGGTGAATGATGATGAGATGATGGTAAGATGGTGGGGTAAGTTCAAGGAAGCAGACGCATGTTGAAATGCAGTAGTGCGACCAGGGTACACGATTTGAAGAGCAAACAAGCAATTCATAGGCAAAGGTTGATAGTTTATGCAAACAAGGTTGATATAATCCTGGTATCCAAGGCATAGGAAGTAGCTCTAGGGGATATAATGGGTAAGGTACCGGAATGTTTTAGGCATGTTCGGCAGTACCAAATGGTTGGTTTGGTTGACGATAAACGTCACGGTCTCGGTCTAGGAAAAGCTGGTCAGCTGATCAATTCAAGTATCCTAGTCATGCTAAAACACGAACAGGTGAGCTCGATTGAACAAACAACTACATGATGGGTGGATAGAATTGTAATTTGTGGGCCTCGATCGAGGTACTTAATTGGTGTGGCCTTGGGTTGGGCCAATTGGTTGGGTGCAGCTGTGGGTCAGGCCTGATTGGTTGGTTGTGGCCTTGGGTCAGGCCAATTGGTTGGTTGTGGTCTTTGGTCAGGCCGATTGATTGGTTGTAGCCTTGGGTCGTTGCTGATTTGTTGGTTACGGCCTTGGGTTGGGCCGATTGGTTGGTTGCGGCCTTGGTTTGTTGGCCTTGGGTCGGGACGATTGGTGAGTTGCAGCCTTGGGTTGGGCTAATTGATTAGTTGTGGCCTTAGGTCAGGTCGATGAATTCAAAATAAGGCTATTTAGCAAAGCTAGGGGTAGGCGATGTGGTGAAAAATGGAGATTGATGGATAAGGGCACGAGTTAGGTTAAAATAAGCAGGTAATCAATATCGAAAATATTTATATTTTTAAGGAAAACACAACACATGATAGGTTATGGTAGGGGATGGTCGAGCTAACCTTGGGAGACCCCATGTCTCCTAAGTGCTACCTATATAGCCCATTGCACAAAGCAAGGAGGGGCCTCAAACCGATGTAGTTCTCCCTTAGGACTAGGGAGAGGTGAATTCAGGAAATTTGGTTGTGGTTAGGCAATTTGTTGGTTGGTAAAATTTTGATGTTGGTAGGGTAATGTTGTTGGTGTTGGTGTGGGTATAGGTGAAGTGAGGGTTAGCTTACCCATGCATAGGAAACCGTGTCCTGATTAAGGTCAACACATAATCCTAGATTCAGGTAAAAGAGGAAAAAGTGTCCCATAGTTGGAAAGAGCTAAACAAACCACACATTATCGTAGGATGAGCTTGAATCCCTAGGTACCTTGCATAGGTGAGAAGTTGATAGGTGAAAAGAGTTGTATAATCACAATATATCAGATATACGTCACGTCCCTTGAGTTTTGTTGTTTTGAAGAATGGTGAGGTGAGGTGGATGGTATAGCTGGGGCGCAGAGAACTTGTTATTAGGTGATTATTCTGACGAAAGAGAACCAAACCTAAATAGACAAGTCCATGACTCAAAAGTTCTTTTGAATACTACTTTTATTTTTCTGGATATAGACTAATGCAAGTCTATATGGGATAGTTTTGTTGTTCTTGAGGTCTTCACGAAGCTGATAATGAGAGAAGCTTCTGATAGAGGCTTTGTATAGTTGTCCTTCAAGGGAGCAGTCTACTTATAGTAGCAGATGCGGCTTTGCACATAGCTGTCCTTCGAGGGAGCAGTCTAGTTTATAGCTTAGAGGTCTAGATGTCTGTTTGGCATGAAGCATCTAGTTTTGTAGGAATTTTGACTCAAGAATATCCCAGAATTGTATAATTGAGAACTTGTTATTTTGATACTTTTAAGTCATGGACCAGACTAAAAAGGGGAAGGCATCTTTAAGAGGAGGTGATGATCAAACCACGTGAGTTTGATTCTACTTTGAGATGCACGAAACAAGGTGTATGAGGTGGTAAATGAGCTCAAGGGATAAGTGAAAGGTAGATAAGAAGTGATGTAACACTAAATTCAATAGTAGAATGGTTGGAGATGCAAGGCATTAAGGGGTTTAGGCTCAGGTTTACCATTAAGTGAAGCTAAATGATAAGTACCTGATCCGTAAGTGTGAGTGATAATGTAAGGCCCAATCCAATTAGGAGAAAATTTTCCACGTTTTCTCTTTTCTAGTTTGGTTACATGTTGATTCTCTTTGAGGACAAGATCACCAATCTTAAAGGTACGCTCATGAATTCACTTATCATAAGCACACTTGATGCGCTTTTGATAAATTTGAAGGTGGTCAAGAGCTGTAAGATGACGTTCGTCAAGAAGATCCAATTGGGCTAACTGCTCTTGGCAGAAGTCATCATTGGTGAGAATATCCTGGAGAGATATTCTGAGACATTAGAAATCCATTGAGGATAGTCAATAGGTAAGATGAAAGAAACAAAAAGGAGTCGTTGAAGCTCTTCTTTAATCAAGAGGGTAATGCGTGGATGCATTTTTATCAGTTTCTTTTTAACTGGTTTGGAGTCTGGTTTTAGAGTGATGTTATGGACAACAATGTCAGGATCGATTCCTGGCATGTTGGCGTAGGACCAAGCGAAAGCTTGATTGCGGGTATAGAGGAAGGTAGTGAAGGTGGCTTGTTCTGATGCGTCGAGAGATTGTCTGATATTTACAATGTGAGGATCATCCTCCATGTGGATGTTGATTTCTATAGTCGACTCATTCAACATGGTTTGGGTTTCAGATGGTAAGGCACGTTGAATATAAGAGTCACCCGCACCAAGGTAGGTGAGGATGGAGTCATCATCCTGGCACTCCACAACATTAATCGAAGGTGAGTCTTCTTTGATCATGTCTGGATACAAAAGGGGGAGAGAAGATGGGTCTTCACCATCGCGTTGATAAGTGAGAGGACCTAGGAAGATAGCATTCACGAAAAAAAAAAGTTAGGAGGGATAGATTCCGGGTCTATCGACTCCGTGGGTGAAGATGGAAAAATGGGTGATGATGGTTCGAAAGGGGTGACTTCTTCATCTTCCTGGATACAATTGACATGAGGTTTCTTCAGTGTAGGTGGTCTAAAAAATCCAAGACCACTACGATCTTTGTGTTTGCATGTAGTCATGGGAATGATCATATGTCGGCCTTGTTCATAAAGACCGAAACCAAAACCTTTCCAAGCACAACGAGTCAGGAAGGTGAGGGTGAAACGATAGTTGGTTAGATATTGAAAATCAGATTGGAAGGGAACCACACCAAGGGGAGGTTCAGGGGTGACAGAGGATGCGTCGACACCCCCATACGTTAGGTTGGTGTGGAAATTAGGTGGTCCGTAGGAGATCACCTCCCCCACACGATGGTCATAGGTAGGATGCACATGTAACTGTCCATACTCTTGTGGGGTATGGAAGGTGCTAACATTGTATAGGTGGTACTCCCCCAGCGTAAGGTGTTGAAAAACACCTATCAAGGGATCTGAGGTTGGGATGTTGTCTACGGGGAAGGAAGAGGTATTCGTGTCAGTGGTTTCATTGGTCAAAGGTGTGGGTGCGGCTAAGGTGGATGGTTGAGGCATGGTTGAAGTAGATGGTTGGGTTAGATTAATGGGTGTCTTGACTGGTACAGGCACATCATTAGGGCGATATAACATATTACAGGTTTTGAAGGGGAAGCATCAGCTGCGATGGTGTATGACTTCCCCTCATACTCAAATTTTCTGCATCTATGTAAGGTGGAGGGAACGCATCCCATAGCCTAGATCCAAGGGCCGCCTAACAACATGTTTTATTGGAACTCTCCCTCAAGGACATAGAAGAGTTTGGGCAAGGTATGTGGCCCTACATGAATGTTAAGGATCATGGTGCCTAGGGTAGAAGTAATAGCATCATTGAATGAACGCAACATGGGGGGGTTGGCACACATGCAGATAGGAGGGATATTCATTTGTTGGAAGGCTTTGGAAGAGATGATGTTTAGGCTAGCACCCTCGTCGATCATAACACGATGTACCTAGATTTCCTGGATGTAAGCCGAGATGAAAAGAGCGGGGTCAGGATCTTCTGCACCAAAGACAACAATTTCTTCTTTGGAAAAACTGACAATAGCAGCTTTCTATACAGGGACAGAGGTGGTTCTGGAGGTAGGTTGTTTGGTGAGAGAAGTGACGTGGTTGGGTGTTAAGATGGAGGTGATGGGTAGGGTTTCATTAGGTAGGACCTCTATCCCTTGGAGGATCTCAATTAGAGCTTGTCGATGAGATTCAGATGTTTGAATGAGATCATAGAGTGTCATTTTTATAGGAGATTGGTGAAGTTGTTTGATCATGGTGCAATGGGAAACTCCATCAGAGATTGGATAGGTAGGTCCACGAATAACCACTTTAGGTGGTGGTGTGATCGGGATGGCGGAAGGAGAAAGAGAGGCCACAGGTGTGCTCTCTTTAGCTTTTCCATTGTTTTTCTGACCTCGAGTAGCAATGCTAATCATGTTGATCTCATGAATACGGGATGATGAAGATGGCATGGATAAGTCATTGTTATTGAGAGGTGGGGTTGTAATGATGATAGATTTTGGCAAGGCGGGGACAAGTGGTATAGGAGAAGGGATTGAAGCTAAGGGATTTTCCCTCTATAAGTTGTCTTTCTTAGATTTTCCATCTGAGATAGGCAACTGGTGAAGGATGGATTTCAAAGCTTTGCATCCTTCTACATTGTGTCCTAGTGTGCAGTGATAGGCACATATTTTAGATTCATCATAACCTATAGGTCAAGGTTTAGATGGATCATAGGGTATGAGTGGGGGTAGGGAAATTGTCGCATCCCCTACCAACATATCAAGGATCTTGGCGTAAGATCCTTTGAGCGGGTAAAATTCAGATGAAGATGAGGCTATTGATTGAGTGGGTGAGATTATTGATTGTTTTGGTAATGGTTGGGGTACGAGTGGTTTGTACGGGTGGTGGTTTAGGTAAGGGATTTTGATGATTGGGTTTAACTAGGCATGGCTTCTTCTACATAGAAGTCATGTTTAGCTGGTTAGATGATGAGGCCACAGATGACATGGTGGTAGGAAACAACCACGGGGAAAGAGGAGTGACAGCAAACAAGTCCTTCGATGATTGAGTTTTCTTAGGGTTGGTAGGTAGGTAGGATGACTTGGGGCGATGGTGTTGAGACACCCGTGGATTTTTGTATGGGTGCAGAAGGTGCAGGTCGTGTTAAAGAAGACGTGGGAGGCATGGTGTATTGAGGCAAGGTGGAGGGGTGAGGCCCCAATATAGAAGGTAGGTGTGATGGTGAGGGTTGAAACCGTCCCTGCTGTACCAGTGTGATCAGGGGCAAGGGTTTTAGTTGTGGTGGAGGCATAAATTGGACTCGAGGAGATTGGGTCTGTCTCCTAGGTGGATTGACGGCTTTATTTTTGGATAAATCTAACCGTTTAGGTGGGTACGTCAGGCTGGGTATTGGTGAAGTCCTAAGCATAGGGGAAGGTTTGGTTAGGTTGATAGAGGTGGATGAGGTATTTGGTAGAGATGAGAGGGGTGAAGGTGAGGAAATAGGCATTTTGAGCTTTTGTAAAAACTTCGGGCATATGGTAGAGGTGTCTGGATTAGTTATCTGCATTTGAGTAGAGCATTGTGTACTCAAACATTCCCATAAGACTTGTCTATCTTCTGGGGGATGACAATCTTCACGTGTGGATGAGAATTTTGGTATGGAAGAGAAGTGGGCTATGATTCCGGTCCATTGTGGGTGTGATACAGGGGGCGAATGAGGCACTATATCAATGGGTGTTAAGAGGTCAACCGGTCGCTGGAAAGATTTAGGTGATGAAGAACTGATAGGGAGGAGGGCATGTTCTAGAGGATCCGTCATGGTTAAGGAGTTTGGTGATGTAGGCTCGAGGGGTTTCTCCTCTAAGGATGATAGAAAAAGTTGTGATCCTTCTTCTTTTGCAGCAAGAGTGGTGGAAGGAGATGTTTGGGAAATAGATAGGTTGGATAACATCCACTCATAGTCTTGCAAGGATGTGGTGTAAGAAGGCTCTTCTTTGAGAAGAGAACTCTGGGTGGTTAATTCCTTTATGGGTAAAGGAATAGTGGGGCTGTCCTCTTGTCCTGATGAAGGAGAAGGGGGCGAGGACCCCTGCGTTGGTGAAGAGGCTCGATTCAGAATTTCCTTGATGGAAGCCCTTGGTTGGGAGTTGAAAACCACATGGATCTCATGCACACTCTTCTCCTTGGATGAGGTTTCTTGGTTTGTGTTACTGTTAGATGAATGGTTTGGAAATGGTTTGTTGAAGATTTTTAAATTTTTATTAGCAGGGGCATCAGGATTATTGAGGGTTATATCCCCTACATCAACCATTTCCTGCACTATGTTTTTCAACATCTTGTAGTTTTCGTGGCTGTGTCCCTTCACGCGATGGAAGTTATAGAAGTCATTTTCTTTATACCAAGAAGGTATAGTGTGGGCGGAATCAAACCTGGAGTGAGGTTTAACATGAGGCAAGGTGATAGCTCCTGCTTTAAGTGATTTTTCCAAGATCACATCATAAGTTTCTCCCAAGGGAGTGTACTTGATGGGCTCAGCTTTATACTTATAGGTGGATTTCGGCTGGGTATTAGACGGTGCTTGAGATTTGATTGTCACCGCGTGTATGGCTCCTTTTGATTTCAAAGCATGCTGAGAGTTGGTGGTGTTGGGTTTTTTGGTGGAGTCTTGGATTTAGGAAATTTGAGTTTTTGTTGCGCAACTTCAATTTCTCCTCCTCTAAGGCTCGAATCTCTAGTTTCAACGCCATAGTAAAGGCCTCATCAAAGGTGTGGAAAGTTTGAATTTGGAGGGTGGGAGAAATGTGTTTAGTGTAAGCCCACATAAAGAGTTTGATGAGCTTAGCTTGAGGTAAGGCATAAGTAATTTGGTTGATGAGGCCCCACCATCGTCCAACGAAATCTGTGATAGACTCGTCTTCAAATTGTCGGATGACATAGAGGTCGGTAAGGGATACTTTCTTGGAAATATTGATGGAGAAGTGATCCAAGAAATATTGGGCTAACTGGTTAAAGGAGAAGATTGAGTGCTGGGCTAAAGCACTGTACCACTCCAAGGTAGGTCCTAATAAGGACATGGGGAAGGTACGGAGTAGTAAGGCATTGTTATGAGCAATCAGATTGTAGGCATGTCTAAATGATTGCAAGTGTTGTTGAGGGTCCTCCTTAATACTAAAGTGAGTAAATTTAGGTAATTCCCATTGAGGAGGATATGTATGAAGGGGGACAGAAGGATGAATAGGCTCCTGACAAACTTTCTCATATGTCAGGGTGTTACGGCTTCTTGAAATAGAAGCCTCAAGATTTTGCATCTTGTCCATCATCTATTTGATTAAATCATTGGTTGGGTTAGATGATGGTGCTATCATCATAAACGGAGGAGGATTGGGCCAAGAGCCGCTACTAGAAAATGGTGGGGTTGAATGTTGATAAGGTAACGATGATGAATGTGTTGGGGTGGCTGAGTAAGGGTGTCCTATATAAGATGTTGAGGCCACCGGATGAGTCTGCGGAAATGAAAAGGTGGGCGGAGCCTGAGAGGGAAAGCTCATGTGAATAGATGGTAGAGAGTGAGTTATGAAAGAGGCAATTTGCAAGAGAGATAAGGTAGGGGCAGTGGATGGTAGTTATATGTGGGGCCCCAGATTAACCAAAGGAAGGCCAATTGGTCTAATATGAACCACCGAAGCCATTGAGTTGGGAGACGGGGATAAGGATGAAGAAGGTGAGGTGGAGTTATTAGGTGGGGAAGGGGCTAAGTGAGCGGCTATACTAATAGGCATACCAAAGAGTAGCTGACCATCAGGTGTACGGTCAGGGGTATGAGACAAATAATACTTTACAGCGCTAGGATTAGCATCCAAAAATTTGGCAAAGTCCGTATCTCCTACAGGGATCTTGGGAAAAGCACTGGTGTCCGTAGGATTCCCCATAGGATGCGAAGGGGGTGACTCAGGAAAAGACACATAACAAGCATGTGAAACCATGGCTGTGGCTTGTTGCCATGTGATAACAACCATGGATAAGAGGATACAGTAGGGAATTAGTCAATCAAGAACAAAAAAAGCAACAAAATGTTGGAATTGGTAGGTTACTGGTTTGTCAGGAACTGTGAAACACAATAACTGATATCAGTTTAGTAACCGATGTCGATCAGACGGTAGCCGGCATCAGTCAGTGTAACCAATGTCGATAGAAGAGGACCGGTGTCAATCACTGTGAAGGCAAAGAGAGAATGTAAGAGGCTGCTGGTTTGGGGATAACAAGGCTTAGTATACCCACCAAATTGTCTGAAGTGATCACTGAGATAGGGTAAACTAGAGAAACATAACTGAAAGAAAAAAAAAGTAAGATACACAAGAAAATCAAGAGACTAACCCTAGCATTAGTTTTAATCACTTTGCATTGATGCCTTAGACACAAGATGATGTCAATCCTAAACAAAAGACCTAAGGGAGATGTCAAGTTTGTTTCGGCTTGTAAGGCTACCTTAATTGGGTGGAGGAATACCGTGGGAAGGGGGGATGTTTGAGATGTTGTGTAGATTATGATGTGATTTGGTATGTGTTGTGTAGTGAGAGTAAGATTAATTTCTCGTCAATACCGTGGATATCACCCCCACGTGTACGACCTGTTACTTAATCTACGTTCACTAGAATTAAAATAGCAAGCAAGAATGTGATGCACATCTTTTAAACCCAAATCAAAAATGATATTTGATGAAGCAAAGAAAGAGAAGAGGTTAAGAAGATGACTTTCACTAATGCAAAGATGTGAAAGAAAGACAAGTTCTTTTACCAAAATGACAAAATATTTTGTGAATATTTAGAAGAAAGAAACATCAAGTGTGCTCCCTATATGAAAAAAAGCAAGAAAGAAAGAAACCCAAGAAGGGTCCCACCGGG
This sequence comes from Taxus chinensis, assembly GCA_019776745.2. NCBI lineage: Eukaryota > Viridiplantae > Streptophyta > Pinopsida > Cupressales > Taxaceae > Taxus > Taxus chinensis. The sequence continues at coordinate 573,886,748 of CM034147.1, read as the reverse complement.
CGTGCCAAAATGTTTCACCCAGAATTTTGTTCTAGAATATAGTTATTTCTATCTTTTCATTCTCTTGAGAAACAGATAAGGGTTAGGGCTAGGAGGAATACCTATTGAGTGTTGGGAAGGTGTGTGCGTACCGTAGAGAGATCATACCGATTGTGAAGAGCTCCTTTTTGTCTGGGAAGGACTACCTGTAAATAAGAATGCAAGACCACTATATTTTTGTTAAACAATAAGTGACGGAACTGCCTTGGGCCTAAGAAATATTAGACTTCCTTTCAAAGGTGGTCAATTCCCTTTTAATACAAATTAATGCAAATGATAATAAAGAAGCTATTGCAAAATCATGATTTAGGTACTTCATTACTAAAAGCAATAGAGACTAAACTACCAATAATAACATGTCATGCTGTTTGTTTGGTCACTGGTTATTGATACATTCAGATCAAGTTACAGGGATAGAAAAGGTTGGATATGAGATTGTTTGGAGGTAAATAGGTGAAAGGTTGGTTTTTGGTATAACTCACAATGACCGATGCCAGTCATTGGATAACCGACCGTGGTTATAAAACTGGTTCTGGTAGGGGATAACCGATATCGGTAGGGGCAGTGATTTAGGGGATTTTAAATTGAGGTTGGGTGTAAGGTGGTTATGGGGTTTAGAAGGTTGGTAGATGGTTGAGGGGAGTAGTAGGGTGATAGATAAGACTCAAAGAGTGAGAAAGTTGTCTTTGGGGAAATATAGAGATGGATGAATGAGCTTATAATCACTATATCCAAGGTACTACTGGGTGGTAGATCCAGGAGTGAGCTTACAATCACTATGAATCAAAAGTTCACAAATTAGTGTCTAGAAGCATACAAGGTAATAAAAGAGACTACTTACTAGTTTCTGATGTGGATGTAGGTCCAAGGAATGCTGTGGCGAAGGTAAGGCTCATTTGGGATGATCTGGCAATCGGAAGTGAGTTGATGAAGCTATCCTCTGAATCTCCTAATGTTTGGATGAGCGTGACAGTGATCTAGTTACTCAGTTACAGTCTTGAGCTCAATACTCCTCTCTGTAACCTCTTCTCTCTCACTCACTTGTCTCTCTCCTATAAATGAATTCGGATCCTTGCAAATGAATTTGGATCCTATAGTTTTGGTTGAGTGAGGTCATTTACAAGGAACGATGGCGGTTACCTAACCGATGCCGGTTGAGCAGGGACCGATGTCCGTTAGGTCAAAGTTGGCTATTTTTAGTAAAATAGCCAACTTTCCCTCCTTTTCTCTTGAGGGGTCAGTTGTGGGCTTGGTCAAGTCATTATTAGGTTCGTTTTGGTGCAGGTGAGGGGTGATGAGTCATGGGTGTGGGTCTGGACGAAGTTATAGGTCTTAATTAGGTTACTTTATGGTTAGGTCTAGGTCATGGTGAGGTAGCGAGGTGAGGTGGTAGGGTTGGAGATGTGGATTTATTAATTATAAGGTAATTAATAAATAATTAAGTGTGTAAGGTTTAGGTGGTGAGGTAGGGTTAGGTTGTGAGACGAGATGCGGGGCATAAGGCATCGTAAGACACAAATTTGGTGTCTATAAATACAATGTGCACAATCACTAGGAATAATTTAAAATCCTACTCCTACCCTACACTAACCCGAGAAATGATTAAATTAAACAAAACTCGATACTAGCAATGTAAAGTATCTACCATTTCTCACAATTTTAGGCCATGTGGATGACTTGAAACTAAACACAGTTGTAGTTGAGAGTGAAAATATAACTACAAGCTGATTTTTCAATCAATGAGGCAAGGTATCAACATAAAGAAACACCTCCTTCAACTGCTCACTATTTTGTCCTTGGAGGATTTGATCCTAATCCTTGGTACTATGTGGCTTATCCTCATACTTAGAGGCAATCATGACAGGTTGTGGATTCTCTTTTGGATTCAATTAAATTAAGCTAATTACCTGATTGGGAAAGGTCTAATCCATTGGATTTTCTCACTTCTCTGAGTTCTAGTTTAAAAAATAAATCCTTCTTGCATGAATTCCTGGAATAGGTGACTTTTGTTTAGCTGATTTGGGACCTTTTTCTCATCTATAGATAACTGATCTTATTCTTTGATGACTGGTATGAAATGGTTTTTGTCCTTTTTCTCTTTCCCCTCTTTGTTTATGGCATATTCATCAGCAATACTAGACCCTCCAACTGAAAGTAATAAGCCTTTAATGATTGTATCTTCATTGAGAGCTTCTAAATCTAATTCAGGAGGACTGTTGTGAGAAACAAATTGTTCTTGTATGTTTTGTTCCATGATAATAAGATTTTGTTTTTGAAGGATGAATGATGGAGCATCAAGGGTTGTGATTTCCATGGGTTCTACTTCATTAATACACTCCTCCAAATATGACAAATATTCCAGCTCTTTGTTCTCCTTCTTTGCCAATTTTCCTTATTCTCCCATGAAGACCTATAAATCTCCAATTTGTTCACCATGATTCACTTCCTCTTCAAAGATGAATTCTGAGAGCTTAAACTCATCCAAAAAATCATATTTTTGGAGAGATGAAGTGGGAGAAGGGACTGAAATTTTTTTTCCAACCTGATTGCTACTCAAGACCTCTAGAATTGAAATGTCTCCCTCCATAACATGAAGTTCCCCATGGCCAGTTGTAATTGATGATGATGGTTTTGGTAGATCAATTCAACCTCCCAATAAAGAAAAAGGATCAATCCATGAATCATAAGAAGTATCATCACATTCCATTGAGATACCCTATATATTTGGGAACCTTTCTTTATTTACTCATACAAAATCCTCAAATGAATTTGTAACTTGTGACGGATCAAAAAAATCTAAAAGAATGGTGACCATTTGAACACTGCATTGAAAACATGAGGATTGGTGATTATCATATTCTTGTTCATATTCCATATCTGTTGTTGCTACAAAGTCAACCTTAGCCACTATTGGTACCCAAATTGATTCTCCCTTTGCGACTGAGCAACACTGTAGTTCAAATAAGATGATTGGAGACAAATAAATCAGAGTGTGAGACATTTTGTATTTGAGGATGGATTTAGCGGACTCTTCATTCACTCAAGCATGGAAGAAATGGATAACATTGTGAACAGGGTTTGACATACCCTGACTACTTTAGGTTATGCCTTTAACCAGGGTGAGAGGACCCATTTTGTAAACCATATTGGTTGATGACATATATAGATTCATAGTATTTTTATTTCCCTTCAAAAAATTGATAGGAGATATTTAAAAGGTATGATCAATAAAACATAGTCTAACTCTCACGAGTTGTCACTTTAGAGGATGAAGAAACCTTCTAGACAAGATCTGGGTTACTAAAGGTAATGGTAAAAACTGATTGCTCCTGCATATTGAGGTAAGGGATGGGTAAATCAACAAATTTCCTCACCATTTATGAACAGGTAGTGCAAGTAGGGGTAGTTAATGTATGGTTCATTTCTGGATGTGTATTTTATGGTTGGGAAGTTAAGCAGGAAAAAGTTGATTATACCAAATATCTGAGAACTTTAAACAAATGTTAACAGTTCCACAAGGAAAAAATGTGAATAGCTTAAAATAGTAAAGATGAACCTTCAACTAGAAAATTGTGCATCTATGAAAGCTCAAAGACACATGGCTTCACACATTATTCAAGGTTTTAACACAAGAACTCATGTTAAAGACTCAATTAAAATTTAGAAAATTGCTACTATATCATGCTCATGATACACTTATAAACTGATAAACAATATGTATCATTGAAATGAAATTAAAGTGAATTTAAATCACTTATTGCATTATGAAATAAAATCTCTCTTCATAATGTAATAAGAGATTTAAATTCACTTTACTTTCATTTCAGTGATGTAGGATTTTTGTGAGGTTATGAGTGTATCACGAGTGTGATATAACAGGGGTTTTCTAAAGTTTAATTGAGTCTTTAATATGAGTTATTATGTTAAAACTTTGAAGAATGTGTGAAGCCGTGTGTCTTTCAGATTTCATAGATGCACAATTTTCTAGTTGAAGGTTCGTCTTTACTATTTAAATCTATTCATAATTTTTCCTTGTGGATTTGTTAACATTTATTTAAAGTTCTCAGATATTTGGTATAATCAAATTTGTCTTGCTTAACTTCCCAACCATAAAATACACATCCAAAAATGAACCATACATGAACTACCCTTTCCTTCACTACCTGTTCATAAAATGTTGAGGGAATTCATTGATTTACCCATCCCTTACCTCAATATGCAGGAGTAATCAGTTTTTACCATTGCCTTTAGTAACCTGGATCTTTTCTAGAAGGTTTCTTCATCCTCTAAAGTGACAACTCGTGAGAGTTAGATTACACTGTATTGACCATACCTTCTAAAGATATCCTATCAATTTTGTGAAGGTAAAGAAAAATAATATGAATATGTAGATTTCATCCACCAATATGGGTTACAAAACAGGTCCTCTCACCCTGGTTGAAGGCACAACCTAAAGTAGTCAGGGTAGGTCAAACCCTGTTTATGGTACTATGCATTTATTCCATGCCTGAGTGAATGAAGAGTCAGATAAATCCCTCCCTAGATATAAAATGACTCACACTCTGATTTATCTACCTCTAAGCATCTTGTTCAAACTATGGTGCTGATCAGTTGCAAAGGGAGAATCAATTTGGGTACCAACACTGATTTGGCACCATTGCTAGGGACTATTTCTACAAATGTATACACATACCAATCCTAGTAATGTTTCTTACATGATTTAAGTACAATTACATTGTTTAAACATCATCCTTTGCTGAGATTTATAAGATTTGTCAAAGATCACAAGTTCATTGTGTAATATTTCCAGTTTCTAGCGGCTATTGTACTAAATTTGCATCAATAATGATAAATGTGGGTAAAGGAATATCAGATCTACTAATATTTGTAGAAATTAAGTATTGATAGATGTTTGACAAGCTACTTATAGTAAATTTGCACATATAAGGTGAGAATCCTTGGTGGTGAATTTGAATTGGTTTTAAATTTTGATGATTACCAATGTCTTAACCTGTTTCAAGTGAAATATATCATTAATATTTGCAAAGCTGGAGGGAAGAAGGTATTTCTTCACGAAGGATCCTACTAGAAATTTATTTCCAAAACTAGGAAGAGAAAATTCAGAAGGAAAACAAGTCTGGAAGGTGGTTGGAAAATAAGAATCAAGAAAGGAGATATCAGTTTTGAAAGGTGATCAATCTGTGGTTGAATATTACCATACGTCTTCAAGTGATTTATAACCAAGTAGTCCTCGTGTAAATTTAAATTCCCCTACTAGAGAGGGGCCATAATTTGTGTCTGAAAAGTGTGTCTCTTAGTTTTTCCTTGCTTCTTTTGATTTTGATAGGGTTTTCAAAGAAACTAAGTCATTAGAGGATATTTACTTTGAGAGTTATACTCCTGTGCCATAGAGACCCCTCGTCCTTTATAATTTTGATTCTCCTACAAGATCACCTCCTCAAGGCAATATGGCTCAGCCTTCACCTAGACCTCCTTTTATTGTCAATACTTTTGGACCAATAAATTTCAGAGGTGTGGTTGGATATCCTAATATGGCGCCAAAAGATGTCAGAAATAGGTTGCCAAAATTTCAAGGGAATAACATCATCACTGGTGACCAGCATTTAAGACTCTTTGTAAATATGATGGAATATTTTGAAATTGAGTTTGAACACATGTATATAAAGTTGTTCATTTACACTCTTGAAGAGGATGCATGTGATTTGTACAAGGATTTACCAGATAATTTAATAGATTCATGGAATGAGATGCAAAATGATTTTATACTACAATAGGGGGATAAGAATCATCCCAGGTTCCTTCTATCTAAGTTTGAAAATATAAAGAAGAACCCAAATGAATCTATCTAGGATTTTAATACTAGGTTCAACAAGACCTTGAATAGGTTACCTATAATCCTAAGGCCAAGTGATGAATCCTGTTTGATAAAATATTCTAATGCTTTTGATAAAAAGGCTTCTTATTACTTGAGAGATAAAAACCCGAGAACATTGAGGTAGGCTTTCACCATGGCCTTACAAATAGAAAATAACATCAAAGTAGTTGGAAAGCCTCCTAAAAGAGAAGGTGTCAAGTTGATCAATCATGAGAGGACTTAGTCAAACAAAGTTGTGGATATGGAAGAGGTTGTAAAGACTTTGGACGGAGCGGTTAAAGAGATATCCTACAAACTGGCCAGAGCAGAAAAAGGGATAGGACAGAGTTCTCAAGGTTAGCACAAGACACACAGTTAGGAGAGATTTGGAAGTCATCTTAGAGGTGATAATAAACTGGATGAAAGAGGGAAGGGGCTTATGGGATCAAGAAATAAATAGCCTCAACCTAGGGAAAATATATTGGTACTTGATCCTTTGACTGCTAGGATTACTACCATAGAAGAGGCCAATGTTATTGAGTGGTGTGATAGGTGTTTCTTACCACATTCCCCATGTGATGTAGATTAGGAACTTGAGGAAACACATAATGATGAGGCATATGATGATGTTTGTATGATGGAGTGCCCTGGGAACTCATAACAAGGGGTAACATCAACTAAATTGATAAGTGCCAGAATTGTTGAAAATTTATGGGATTATGTTCACCGGGTATTACCTCATCCTCTTGTTAATACTTTTGAAATTTATATGGTGCAAGCATTTGATTTACCTAATCATTATTTTGAATACTTAATGGCCTTGATGATTAAAAATTATGATGGAGGAATCCCTTACGAAGAGGATAGACAACTATTGATATAACACTAGAAGTAAGGTTATCAAAGGGGGAGGGCCACAAAATAAGCCAAAAATTCTAGTTCTTACTAATATCCTGAAGGTAGCCCCTAAGAAAGATACATCTAGCAAAGGCCTAATTATCTGAAATAAAACATGTGCTCTTACCCATGCCTAGACTCTAAAAACTCCTATACTATCAGATGAAATCATGAATCTTCCTCCTAATACCATCCTGCCCAAATATTTTCCTTGTGACATAGCCCAAATCTTGAGTCAGATTAAGGTTACTACTCCTATTGTTGAATTACTCAAGATCTCCGAGCATAGGAAAAGGGAATTTGAATATTTGGGATTTAAGGAAGAAAATTTACTCAGGTAAAAAGTGTAAACAATGTAGAGATTCCTCCTATTATTACTGAATTAGAAGTACCACAAGCATTGGAGGAACTAGGTGAATCACCTGAGGTATATTTGGGTACATCTTTGGTTTAATATCAGCTTGATGTGGATCCATTTTTACCACTTTAATTATTAAGGATATGCTGGTGCATAACTGTATGTTTGATTTAAGAGCCTCATGTAATGTAATGCCTCTTGAGGTGATGAACAAGTTATATATCAAAGTAACAACAAATTTTGGGAAGTGTACTACTATGGATTCAAGAGAAGTTCCAGTAATTGGATATGTCAAAGGAATGGTAGTGCAACTAGTAGCTTATTCAGGAAAATGCCTAACCATGAATGTAGTTGTTGTGGACTGTCATGCTAAATGGGGAATGTTATTATCCAAAAAATGGGCAGCTAGTGTGGGTGGAAGCGTACAAATGGACATGTCATTTGCAACCATACCAGTTGAGGGAAACCTTGTGAAGTTTTATCGTGAGAATAAAATGTTACACCTCATTGAGGATCCTAACAATGCTTCTTATGAAGTATTCTACACAGACGTTGATGTTGATAACTTTGTGGGTTATACATATTTTAAGGAGCATAAAATTGATGAGTGCAAGTATCCTGAGTAGGTTGGTTGTCCTTGGACTCTGATGTTTGATGGGGCTTGTTCTAGATTTGGTAATGGTGTTGGTGTTGTCCTGATATCTCCAAGCCATGAAGAGTTTAAATTTTCTTTTAAACTTAATTTTGAGTGCACAAATAACATTACAGAGTACAAAGAACTTATCTTAGGTTTAAGGATTTCTTGGAAGTATGGTGTCAGAGACATTATTGTTAAACGAGATTTAGAGTTGATAGTCAAACAATTTAGAAATTTGTATGAAACAAAAAATAAAAGAATGAAGCAATATAAGCATGCATTTTGGGACTTAATTGAAATGTTTTATTCTTTCAATATAATACACCATGATAGGAAATACAATACTGTAGTAGACAAGTTGGCAGTGTTGGGATCAAGGTTTGAAAATTGTACAATATTCACCTATTGTGAATATGATATTGAAATATTGACTAGGCCATCTATCCCTAATAATATCAAGCATTGGCAAGTGTTTGAAGATTATGCCTAGGTCCAAAGGTTTTTGAAAAATAAAGGAGAATTTACCAATCAAAGTATGGACTGGGAACTAATGGTTTGTGCAAATGACAGAAAAGAGACCCTATTTGGTAAAGGCATTATTCAATTAAAAATGAATAATATTCCTATAGGTTTGGTTACAATGGAATAAAATTTTGATAATGTTGACCGCATTGTTAACAGACACATGTCAGCCTCGAGAGTTGTTGAAGAACATGACCTAGGTACAAAGGATAAAACTCAGAAAATATGGTTAGGTAGAAAATTAGATAGAGAGGAAAAACAAGCATAAGTCCAGTTGTTAAAAAAGTACAAGGACTGCTTGGCATGGTCATATTTAGAGTTGAAAGCATATATGGAAGACCTTTTTAGAACAAGATATCCATGGAGGCTAATGCCAAGATTTTTAGGCAAAATAAAAGACCAATTAATCCACTCCTTTCCCTAAAAATGCAGGAAGAGTTGAAAAATTTTAAGTGGTGGAGGAATCATACAACCTATGAGGTACTCTTTATGGGTGGCAAACTTGGTACCTATTCGAAAGAAGAACGGAGAAATAATATTATGTGTTGAATTTAGAAATTTAAATAAGGCATAAATTAAGGGAAACTATCCCTTACCAAATATGGATAACATGTTGTAATTGGTTACAAGTTTAGAATTGTTATCTATTTTGGATGGTTTTTCTGGGTATAACCAAGTGGTGGTGAAGCAATAAGAGATAATCAAAACTACTTTCACTACTCCATGGGGTACCTATGTGTATGTGAGAATTCCATTTGGCCTGATGAATGCTGGAGCCACGTTTCAAAGAGTAATGGATGTAGCATTCTCAGGATATATAAACGCTTTCATTGCTGTGTATCAGGATGATGTGACCATTTTTTCAAGGAAAAAAGTTATCACATGCAACATTTAGAAAAAATGTTGTTAAGATGTAGGGAATATGGTATTTTAATGAACCCTAAGAAATGTCAGTTTGGGGTTCAAAAGGTTAAGTTTCTCAGAAATATTGTATTAAAATAAGGGGTCATGATTGATCTTGAAAGAGTGGAATCCATTAGAAAATTTCCTATTACAAGAACCAAAAGGGAATTCAATCCTTTTCTGGGAAGATAAATTTTATTAGGATATTTATTTCTAAATTTTCTAAATTGACTATCCCAATCACTAGTATGTTGAAAAAAGATCAGAGTATCAAATGGGAAGAAACAACTATTCAATCCTTTATTGGGATTAAGGAAGCATTGAAAAATGCCCCTGTTTTAGTAGCTCCTGATTACAAAAAAGGCCTTCCAAATGTTTTCCTTTTCTTTTGAGAATACCATTACATCTATGCTGCTACAGAAGGATGATGAAGGAGTTGAAAGGCCAATTGATTTCTTTAGTAAAGTATTACAAGGGGCAGAGTTGAAGTATACTATTATGGAGAAACATGTGTTTTCTTTAGTCAAAGCCACAAAAATCTTTAGGCCATTTATTTTAAGTTCTAACGTCATAAATTATGTCCCTCATATGTCAAAGATATTTTGTCAAAAATGGAAATTTCCAATAAGAGATGCTGATGGGAAAATAAGTTGGATGATATGATATGGACATCCAAACTACAAAATTGGTTAGAGGTTTGGGCTTGGAAAAGTTAATGATAGAAAGCAATCTGTAGACATTTGAGATAAATGAAGTTGATGAAGAAAGGATGAATATTCTTGAGAAATTAATAAATTCTGAATGGTACAGCGGTATTATTTTTTTACTTCAGACATCTGCAATGCCCTGAGTATTTAAGCAAAAATAAAAATAGAGCACTTAGATTTGCTTCCCAAAAATTTATCATCACTAATTATGGGTTAGCCTGGAAAAAACCTGAGGGAGTTCTCTTAAGGTGTATCACTGAGGATGAAGCCCCAAAGTTAATTGCTGATTTCCATGGAGGAGTTTGTGGGGGGCATTTGGCTGGAAGAGTGACATCCCATAAGATCTTAAGGGAAGGTTACTAGTGGCCAACACTTTTTAAGGATACAAATTTACTAGTAAGAAGATGTAAGAGATGCAAAGATTTATCAGGAAGATTGAAAGCTTCAGGATCCCTCCCATTGTAGCCTGTATCAATTGAAGCCCCTTTTAAGCAGTGAGGGATGGACTTCATTGGGGAAATTTCAGATTCTTTACGTGACGTCCATAAATGGATATTGGTAGCCACTAAATAATTCACCAAACGGGTAGAGGTAATCCCCATTAAGAAAGAAACCCACCAAATTGTCATGGATTTCATTTTAAATCATATAATTTATAGGTTTAGAGTTCTTGCTAAAATAGTTACTGACAATGCTATGAGTTTTCGAGTTAAACCTTTGGTAGCCATATGTCAAGAGTATGGGATAAATTTAACATATGCTTCTAACTACAATCCCCAAGGTAATGGACAAGCAGAATCAAGTAACCAAAATCTATTGAAGATAATAAGGAGGACCTTGGAATTAAATAAATGAAAGTGGGGTGAGTAGTTGAAGTTTTTTGTTTGGGCTGATAGAATTACTATTAAAAGAGCTACTGGAAAGAGCCCATTTGAATTGGTATATGGAACTCAGGCTCTCCTTCCCCTGCATATGTAATTATCTTCTTATTAATTTATCCAACATTTGGAGGATCAAGAGATTAGTCCCTATGATTCTTGTGTAAATAAAACTCTTGAATTAAATAAAGAAAGAAGAGAATCCCATCAAAGACATGTGAAATTTAGGGAAAAATTGAATGTTTTTTTGATAAAAAGTTAACTTGGAGAGTTTTCAGTGTGGCAGATCTTGTGCTATTGTGGGATAGCAGATATGAGGATAAGGGAAAACATGGAAAATTTGACATATTATGGATGTGCCCTTATTCTATTGACATTAGAATTGGTGAGCATACCTTTTTCTTAAAATATTTAGATGGAGAAATGCTTGAGTTTCCTATTAATGGTAGGCACTTGAAAAATTTCCTTGATTGATTTCTTAGAACTAAGGTACACATCGTTGTACAGTGTACAATTTTTGGTTTTGTTCTATTTTCTACATTTTTTTGTTTCGGTTTGTCCCAGTCCTTGGTGACCAGTTTTTGTTGGTTTCTCAGTTTGTCCCTGGAGGGTTGGATTTTTGTTACTTTTCTTTGAAGGTCAGTTCTTGACTCCATGGCCCAATAGATATTTGGCACATGGTAGCTATTGTTGCATTATGTTTTGTTCTTGTGGCACTCGGAAGGAGTGCCCATCCCTAAGTCAGAGCTGGTGTTGGTGCTCAATTGTAATCTCACCATTTTTCATTTAAAATTTTTAGTCTACCTGGATTGATGTAATTTTTATCTTCCTGTGTGGATGTGCATAATTTTTTTCCTTCACTAAGGTGTCGTTATCAGTATTTTCTTTGGGGTTGTGGATCACACTGAGTCTTTGTATTATTTACAGTTTTCTATTTGTGGTGAAAATTTTGTAGTTGGGAGTGTTCTACAATCGTGTCTCCTTTGTGTGGTTTTGTTTTGAAAAGGGGATAAAGTTGTAGAAGTAAGCCACTACCCTGCCGAAGCCCAGGTAAAGCTACATGTTGAGCCAGTATCAAAAGTAGAGGTGCAAATTTCTCAGACCCTAGACACGTGGAGAGCCTGCACTTGTTTGGGGACCTACCCCTGAACTTCACCTTTAAATTTATGCCAAAGAGACACATGGAAAGCCTGCGCTTGTTTGGGGTCCTGCCCCTAAACTTCACCTTTGAAGTTGTACCAAAGAGACACGTGGAGGATTCTATTGGATCTTCCCATGCTTATACTTTTCAACGACTGGTGCAAATTTCTTGGAACTTAGACACATGGAGAGCTTGTTCTCATTTGGGAGTCTTTCTTTTAATCTTCATACCAAGAGTGTGCCAAAGAGACACATGGAGGTTTCTGATAGCATTTTTTTATACTTAGCTGATTCAGGACTTGAGTGAATAAATCAAAATAAGAAGGGGCCTTTTAAGATGACTTGTCAAAAGTGAAGAACGAAACTCCTAGTTAGATGTAGATGAAATACATCAAAAAGACTCACGTTTCATGCACCTTGCCATACGGGATGATGCTCATAAATATCATTGGACAGTGCACAGGATCAGCAGTTAGGTAGAGAAGTGGAGGTAAAATAGCAAAAGGACAAGTTGGTTTTAGACCCAAACACTGAACCATTGATCATTGTGTCACACTCAGACATCTAGTGGAAAATGGGTGGGAATGAAAGAAGGATGCTTACTGTTGTTTTGTGGAATTAAAAAAAGGTTTTTTATATGGTTTCCAAGGAACAAAATGTGGAGAAAAATGAAGGATTTAGGGGTTTCAACATAAAATATCTAGGCCTTTATTTTCATAGCAGGCTCAAGTGAGATATATGCAGGGTGAAATGAATACAAGGAGGATGGAAAGCCCTCTTTGTGCTCCAAAATAGGTGCAAAAATGCTGAATTATGGAATTGGATGTGAAATAGGGAGGTGGACAATACCCAAGGACTAGTGGGTAGAGTGAACTTGAGTACTGTGTAGTACAGGGGAAATTGATACGGAAGAAAAATTTATTCTCCAGTGTCCTAAGTTCACTGGTATTCAATCCAAATACAAATAAATCCTAGCTAGCGGGTCCATGGTGGAATTATTTGAGGAAAAAAAATAAAGAGCTTGGGTGAAATGTTTTCATAGATCAGTTGGTAGAGGAGCAGCTTCCTAAAAAGAGGTCAAAAGGCCAATGCGTTGAGCCATCATCAAAAGTGGATAGGTGGACCAAAGTTTATAAAATTACATATCCCTAGGCCCGTTTCAATTAAAATCTATTCCACTTGGAGGGCTTGTGCTCGTTTGGGGACCCGCATCTAAATTTCACATTTGAAGTTGTGTCAAAGAGAAATGTGGAGGTTTCCACTGGATCTTCCCATGCTTATACTTTTCAACGGTTGGTGCACTTTTCTCGGGCTCTGACCATGTGGAGGGCTTGCGCTTGTTTGGGAATTTTATTTTAAACATCATACCAAAAGTACACCAAAGAGACACGTGGAGGTTTCTGTTGACTCCTCTTTATACTTGGCTGACTCAGACTCATAGTGTAGATAAATAAAGGGGAAGCCAAAAAATGCCATAGTCAGAGGACAAGAGACCACATTGCTAAGCAAAGTACAATTGGAATTATTGTGGAGATAATTTTGTGAACCTGAGAAGGATGAAAGATGTTGTGTTGAGTCAGAATTTCTTAGGCGCTTGTAGAAAATTGACATACGACCCTTGAAGGTCCCTGGACATCCCCGTGTGCATCAAATTTTCCAACGTCATCTTAGGGTGGCCCATAAAATCCTCAAGCTAAATTCTCTTTTGGTCGAATGATACCCAATCCAAGAGGCCTATACCACCTGAAAAGAAGGCCGTTTTCCCCTTCCCCTTTTGAAGGGTCGACATTCTAGGAATACTTTGAGGAGGGATGTTTGGAGTGATAAGGGGGATGTTTAGAATGACAGGAGGGACATATACTGCATGTTTGTGACTGGATGAAATGTGAGGTGTGGAACTAATCCTTTCTTCCCATCTTTTGGAGAAAGGTAGGTTTTCATTGGGAGAAGGAATGAGATGAGATACTTGAAATTCCCACTCAAAATGAGGGGAAAAATGCATCAATTGTGTGGATAGCGGAGTTGTAAACCTTCCTCTTATATCCCGAGTTGAAGGTATTTGATTGATGTGATATAATCCATGTGAGGGAACTCATTTCTAAGAGGCACAAATGCATGTATATATTTCTCAAGGTATATTCTCAAAGGTGAAAAGAATTGCTTATCAGATCAATCCATATGGAGCCACCTAAGAATTATTAAAAAGAGGTTCCTTGCATGACAAGAGGAAATAAATTATAAAGAAAACTATCAAAAGCCATAAATATGGTGCCCCAATCATATCTGATGAAAGTAAGAAATGTGAATGGATCACAACTTTTCCACTTGGAAAAAATAGAAAAGAATATTCTACTTAAATATTCATGTTTTTGGGGGGAAAATAGGATGAGTGAGAAAGTGAAATTGTATAAATGCAATGAGAATACTCTGGCATAAGGGGGGTTAAAAGGAGAGAAGATCCGAGAGAAGCCATTTTATGGGAATTTTTTTTGAGAAACCAGTTATTTCTTGTGTACCTTTCAAAATTGATCATGTTAAGTTGGTTGCAGATGTATAGCCATTGAAAAAACTTTGAGATTGTAAAAAAAACTCTCCCTTGTTGAAAAATTTGAAAAATATTGAGTAATTTGTGTAGATTAATGAACTGTGAAGGCCCAAAATCATGAAAATCAGCTAAGTCCTAGTCCTCGCAGCAGATGGGACAGTTGGGACATCGGGGCGCGAATCAGCCGAAAAGCCACCAGGCAGTCCGTTGCAGCAATTGGGACGTCGGGACGCGTGGGACACGAAAGGACGAATGGGCCGAAAGTGGAAAAAATCACCAAGTTTTGTCTGGGACATCCGGGACAAGAGTACGTGGAGGACGCAGATCGGCTGGTTTGGCGCAAGTCAGTCCATTTCAGGGCGGTTCGGAGAATTTTGTCCCAGGTAGTCTAGGACAGTTGGGACAAGAGTACGCGGAGGACGCAAACTGGCCGGTTTGGCCGAAACAAAGGAATTTCGTTTAGGACATCTGGGGCCAAAAGTACGTGGTCGGACGCGAAAAGGCGAAGTGGCTGAAAAAAGACAAGGAGGCCTATGGATGAATTAGGAAATGCCACGTGTCAGGGGAAAAATGACTCGAAGAATTTGCTAAGTGTTGGCCGAAAATTTCAAAGGGCAAGGTTTGAAGGGTCAGCCCGAGCCAATAGACACAGGACACGGTGTCCTAAGGCGGGGGGGAGTTCGGAGCCAGGGAAAGACTTAGGAAAATTTGACAAAAGTCTTGGGCCAAAAAATTAAAAGACAAGGATGACCTTGTGCCCCTATCTTCCAACCAGATCACGCCACGTGTCCCAAGTGGCGGGGCGCGGGGGGGAAAGTGAATTTTTTTTCAAAATTATAAAAACGTCAAAATTTTAAAGGGAAACCCGCGGGGGATGGAGGAGAGAGAATTGCTCATCTAATTAGTGCTTGCCACATGGTGTCCAACCAGCGGAGCGCGGAAATTTTTTGAAAATTTTTCCAAAGACAAAAAGAGGTAAATTTTGAATTTTTTTCCCGTCGATCCGTTTTGGGCCGTTTTTGCCCTAAATCTTCAAACGATCATATCTTTTGATCCAGAACTCGGATTTGCACGTTCTTTATATCATTGGAAATCTATTGAATTTCTCTACACGATTCCATGGTCAATTTCTAATTTTGGTTTAGGTTGGAGAGAGAAAATTCAAAAATGGCTCTGGTATGTGTCCATGGCCAGAAATGACATTTCAACAACCAAATTTAATATAGAATGGGTTGCATTCTCCTCCAATTTGGTCAAAAATGATAGGGTATGGGTTTGTAAGGTCCCCCATGTTGATTTAATGCATTTGCAGTCAATGAGGAATGGTTTCCCATGTTTTGTATGTTTTCTTTCTCTTGGGTTCGACCCATACATTGTAAAAGCCAGATTTGGCTCATTTCTTCAGGAGGAACACTTTTTTGAATATCAGACTTCTTCTTTCACCTGAAAACAAGTGAATTTTTAAAGTATCAGGCCTTTTTCAAGGATTGTAATAGGTTTATACCTCTTTGATGGTGTAATGTAAGGGATTTTACATGGAAATGATAGTGCAAACTCTGTGAATGTTTTCAGTCCTCTGTTTGTATTATTTTTATTTCATTTACAGATCTCTTATTGCATCTTATCATCTTGTGTATGTTTTTCGTGTTGCATTTCATGAATTTTTTCCTATTTGTATGAGCAAAAAATGTTCACCACTCCTTTGGTGCATCACCATCATTAGGTTAGTTTCATTTTCTACATTTCTTATCCCTGTCTACTTGTAAATTAGGGTAAAATTAGGATTTGAACCTCTGCAATTGTGTAAACACTAGATCTAATTAGAGGAGTTTGAGGAACCAGCCTCTAATCTGGAGATTCTTCTCTCATTTTACAAGTCCCCACACTTGGAGAAAGGATTCAATGTTGTGCAATCACACTGGATGCTAGAGTGATCAACCTAGAAATCTGATCAACATCTAGGGGTGCTATGATTTTGCACTAATAGTTTTGGCATGCCCGGTGTTACACTAGAGGTCTCATTTTTATTGTAGCAAAGTTGATGTGCATCTGCTGCAATTTTCTTGCTTGAAAAGAGATATTATTTGCATATCTGGCGAATCTAAGGGGAAGAACCACTTGGTTTCAGTAGTGCAGGCCTGAAAACTCATGAGAAGAGTCACCACAAGTTCAAGAGTTGGAGAAGAAGAAGTTTTGTTTGAATACCTACAATTATCTCCAAGAAGAAGGCAAAGAGGAAGAAGGATTCAAAGATCTCCATCTCCACCAAACAAAACTCTCTCAACTCCTCCACTTGGTAGGCCTTTCATTCAGTCAACAAGGGTTTTAAGACCAATTAGAATGGCACAAAACAACCCCTATATCAACTTCATAGGCAGCAGCCCACTTGCCCTCAATGCACAACATCCAATTCCTATTGCAGCCTTGAAGAACATTTCGTACTTCACTGGAGAAAATCAGACTACTCCAGATGATCGTGTTAAAGATATTTCTAACCTTTGTGTAATTCATGAAATCAATGAGATGCAAGTGGCTGTCAAGTTACTGGCATCTTCATTCAAGGGTAAAGCATTGCAATGGTTTAGGAGCCTTGGAGCTAGTTCTATCACAAATTGGAATCAGCTGTGTATAGCACTTAATGAGAATTATGGAGAAAAGGGAGACAACTTGTCTCTTTTGGAGCAGCTAAAAACCATCAAGAGAGCTCCCAATGAACAACTCACTGATTTCAACTTCAGATTTCAAAAGACTTGGGAGAGAATTCCAGTGGCAGTCAGGTCAACAGCAGAAGGTGCTTTTCTCTACTATCTCAAAGCTCTAAATTCTAATATTTCTATGTTGATTCAGTCCATGGGAGGCATAACTATCCCTATGGCTTATAGCATTGCCATTAGGGTTGAAAATTGTTTAATCCAAGCTAGAAAACTTACCCCTAGACCTCCCATGCCATTGTTTCCAAGCTTAGAGAGTCCAAACACCAATCAAGCACCTAATTTAACTCCTTATCCCACTCCTAGAAATTAGAGTTCAAATAAAGCTTCCACTTCATCTCCAAGTGCCCCAAATGAGCTTTAAGAAGTCATGAAGCAATTGTAAAACCTAGGCAATGAGCTGGTTACTCTCAAAAGGCAGCAGGCCCAAGGTTTTAGACTTTCTTATCAGCCCCAAGCTCAGCCTAATAGGAAGCCATACCAACCACAAAGGCCACCTAATCCTGTTGCAAATATAAATCAAATAAGGCCTCCTGCCAATAGACCATTTCAGACCTATAATCCAAATGCCATATCTACCTCTAAGGCATTGGTGCCAACACAAAACAACATTGCCCAAAAGTATGATTGGTGTTTTCCATGCAATGAGCCTCATAACCAATCCATGTGCTTCAATGGTGCTTTGAATCAAGCATTAATGGTGACAACTAATAGTGTGGAGGGTGAGAGCAGTCAAGGAAATAGCCAATGACAAGAAACATTCCAACAGCAATCAGCCCCAAATGACACCACGTTGGTAAATTTGCAAGCAGAGGATTTCTATGGCATGAACCAGGCAGTTTCCCAAGGTGTTGCAGCCAACACAAGGTCAAAAAGGAGGAATTTGGGTGAAGAACAACCATTAACCCCAACCAATCCACAACCTTCCATGGCTCCACAAATGGTTGGCAAGCAAAATCCAATTTCAAATGCACAAGGGTAGCCAAGAACAGCCCCTAAACCAACTCAAATACCAATTGTTGCTGCCCATGTGCAAGGAGTGAATGTGCAAACCAAGGGACAACAAAGAGATCCTTCATCAGCATTCAGTATCATTAATAAGATGAAGAAGACAAACATCAATATATCAATGTGGGAATCCCTATCTCTCCCAGGCCAAAGAGATTTGCTACAAGCTACCATGAAGGACTGGCCAACTTCGAATCAGCAAGTTCAGATGCAAGACAAAGTGCTTACAAATGCTACCCAACCTGAAGGAGATCATGGAGGACAACAAGGTAAAATGTTGAAACCCCCTCCTTTCTATGTTTCATTGATCATTGGAAATCAGCTAGTGCACAATTGCATGATAGACTCCGGGGTAAGTAGCTCAGTAATGCCTAAACAAATAGCTGATCAGCTAGGGCTCCAGTATGAAACAATATCCAAAGGGGTAGTGTAGCTAGATGGGACAGTAATAACAACAGTTGGGGTGATTAGAAACTTGAGTCTTACCTTGCATGCCTGTCCAAATGTTGTTGTTTTACAAGATGTATCAGTCATAGACCTTCCACCAATCTTTGTCCTATGCTTGTCAAGGGACTTCACAGCCAATATTGGGGGATATTTGTCTACTGATTGGTTGCACATGCTAATCATAATGAGGTATGGAATTAAGGCTACAATCAAGTCTGAACCTATTGCAAACTTCCACATTGAGCCTTACACTCCAAGTCAGATCAACGCCAATTGTTCAGCATTTGATCAAGAAGACCACCCAAGCACTGATGAGGCTGACACTAAGGTTAGAAGCATCCCAGATCTAACTCTTGATGAATGGGAAAACAAGATACATGCATTTGATCCTTATCAAGAAGTGGAAGAATCTGAGCTAGGGTTCTATTGCATACATGAAGAAAATCAGCCTATTCCTAACATCACCAAGCCAAACCACAAAGATGACAATGAGGTATGGCAGCTATTTTTTGATGGATCAAGGAGTAAACAAGGTACAGGAGGTGGAGCTATGCTTATTTTACCTCAAGGAATAAAGTACTATTCAGCTTTTAGATTTCAGTTTGCATGCTCCAATAACACTACTGAATATGAAACCTTAGTGCAAGGGATGCATTGGACAATCAAGAGAGGAATAAAGAACTTGCAAGTCTTTGGTGATAGTGAATTGATTGTAAATTAGGTCAAGGGATAGCATGCTACCAAAAATGACCTTCTCAAGTGCTACAAGAATAGGGTGTGGGACCTCATGGAAGATTTTGAGGGTTTTGGTATCAAATCCATTCCTAGGGAAGAGAATCAAGCTGCTGATAGGCTTGCAGTAGTAGGGGCAGCCTTTGACATTGTGGAAAGCATTCAACAAGACAAGGTACAGCCAAACATCCACGTGATTGTGAGGCCTTCAGTGGCGGATAACAATGTCAGTTGGCAAGTGTTTGAAAATGACCAGGAAATCATCCATTTCTTGCAAGAAGAAGTTGAGTTCTCAGCCAAGAATCAAGAAAGATTAGAACAACAGTATGGTGACCAAGTGGTACAGTTGAGAACTAACAAGCTGCCCAAGGGACTTATCACTTTGGAGTCCACTTTTAACCCCAATGATCAGTTTAGAAAGGAGAAAGCAAACATTCAGGTCGAGAGAGAGGATTCAGTATCCATCTTAGTAGAAGAGAACAAACCATTGCAAATTGGAAGGATGACAACTGAACAAGAAAGGTATGAGTTCATACAGCTGTGTCAAGAGTTCCCTGATGTGTTTTCTTGGAGCTATGAAGACTTGAAAGGGTTCAATCCCAACTTAGCTCACCATACCATCGAATTGGATCTAGATACTAAGCCTGTCAGGCAGAAACAAAGACTAGTCAATCCACACATGGAGCCTCTCATGAGGAAAGAATTGGACAAGTTGATTGAGTGAAGGATCATATTCCCAATCAAGCATTCTAGTTGGGTTGCCAACTTAGTCCCAGTCAGAAAGAAGAGTGGAGAGATCAGATTGTGTGTTGACTTCAGAGACTTAAATAGAGCCTCTCTCAAGGACCATTACCCACTCCCTTCCATGGAGAAATTCTTGCAAGTTGTGGCTGGCTCCGAGAGGTTTTCACTACTTGATGGCTACTCAGGCTACAATCAGATTATGGTGAAGGAAGAAGACCAGTTCAAGATAGCCTTCAAAACCAAATGGGGAATTTTTGCATACAGGAAAATGCCATTTGGGCTGTCCAACGCTGGTGCTACCTTCCAAAGGGAAATGGACATGGAATTCAAAGGTTTGATTAACAACGTGGTGCTGATTTACCTTGATGACATCACTATTTTTTCCAAAAATGCAGCAGACCACCTATCTCATTTGAGACAAGTCTTCACGAGGTGCAGGAGATTTGGAGTGTCTTTGAATCCTAAGAAGTGTATCTTTCTTGCACATGAATGAAAGCTCCTTGGCCATATTGTCTCCAAATAAGGATTAGCAATTGATCCAGAGAGGGTTGAAGCCATAAGAGCACTACCATTGCCAAGCCACAAGAAAGCCCTTCAGAGTTTCTTGGGAAGGATAAACTTTTTTCGGAGGTTTGTCCCAGATTTTGCAGCCCTTGTCAAGCCCATCACCAAAATGTTAAAGAAGAGCATGGATTTTAAGTGGACAGCAGAAGGAAAGGAGAGTTTTGAAGCAATTAAAGAAGCTATCTCTCAAGCACCAACTCTCATCAACCCATATTTCTCCAAGGATTTCATCCTCTATGCATTTGGAGGTAATGATACTATTTCTGCCATTTTGGTACATCAGAACAAAGACAATGATGAGCAGCCAATTGCCTTCTTCAACCGGAGCCTAAATGACTATGAATTGAGGTACTCTTTTATTGAGAAGCATGTACTTGTGGTAGTCAGAAGCTTTAAGAAATTCAAGCATTTAATCTCAAGCAACAAGGTCCAGTTGTTGGTCTCACATGCTGGGGTTAACGACTTCCTCCTCAACAAATATTTGAATGAGAAAAGGGTAGGTTGAATCACCCGTGTCATGGAGTATGACATTGAGATCAAGATCACCAAGCTGGTAAGAGGGAAAGGATTGTGTGAGCAGCTAGTTTTGGGGAAGCAAAAAGAAGTATGCAATGAAGAAGAGGTTGTTTTGACAGTCCAGGACAGCCATGAGCCAAGTGGCAATCAAGAAGAAGAAAATGCTGCCCCCACTCCTTGCTAGACCCAAGGTATTATACACTTCCTAGGCATGGGCCTATGCCCTCCAGAGATGAACAAGACCCAAAAGAGACACTTCAGATTGCAGGTTATCCCATATGCCATTGTTGATGGAGTTTTGTTCAAGAAAGATGTGAATGGAGTGCTACTGAGATGCATTAGAACAAATCATATTAAAAGGGTGTTGGAAGAGTTCCATGGTGGACCAGCTGGTGGTCATTTTGCACCAAGAGTGATAGCTCTAAAAATCATGAAGGCTGGTTATTATTGGCCTAAGATCTTCAGTGATTTCTATGCATGGATCAAGAGGTGTAAGAATTGTGCATTCTTTATAGGAAAAGAGAGACTTGTTGCCCTTCCATTACATCCAATCTCAGTTGACTAGCCATTCATGCAATGGGGTTTGGACTTCATTGGAGTCATTAATCCCAATTCAAGCCAAGGGCACAAATGAATTTTGACAACCACGGACTACCTCACCAAATGGACAGAAGCAGTAGCACTCAAAGAGGTAAATGAGTCTAGCATCTTAGACTTTTATGAGGGGATAACAACTAGATTTGGTGTACCTGCTACAATAATCTCTGATAATGCATTGGCATTCATTGGATCTAAGGTGACCGAGTGGGCTGTTAAGAATGGGATCTACCTAAGCACTTCATCAAACTATTACCCTCGAGGTAATCGTCAGGCCGAGTCTACAAACAAGAACTTGTTGAGGATCATTATGAGGACTCTTGACGAGAATCAGAGGTCTTGGAATACCAAACTAAAATCAGCCTTATGGGCTGATAGGATAACTCCCAAGAGATCCACAGGTAACTCTCCATTCAGGCTTGTCTATGGAAGAGAAGAAATCTTTCCCATGTCACTTGAGTTGCCAACATTGGAACTCATGAAGTAGCTGGAGTTGCTAGAGTTTGAGCCCATGGAGGTGAGGTATGTAGAGTTGATGGAGCTGTAAGAGATCAAAAATCAGGCAACCCAAGAAATGGAAAAGGATCAAGATTTGATCAAAAATACCTTTGATAGGAAGGCTAAGGATAGATCTTTTCAGGTTGGAGATCTAGTGTTGAAATGGGATGTGGATAGAGTAAAAACGGGAAGGCATTCAAAATTTGATGCCATTTGGAGTGGCCCATACATGGTCACGAAGTGCAAGAACAACAATGCTTTCCAATTGGCCTTATTAGATGGAGAAGAACTGCAGATTCCAGTAAATGGAATCTATCTCAAGCATTGATTCTAGAGGAAAAATTACCACCTTGTAAATATTAGATTAGATTTTCATTCCTCCAAGTGCTTGTGCACATTGTTTTGCTGTAGGTTACTTTTGTTTACCCTAAGTGCTTTGACACAGCTTGCTGTCCATGCAGATGTTTTATAGTCCTTGCTCCCATCAGGTGATATTCAATCTTCCTCCTTACACATTCTAAGTCAGTTGGGGTTCTAAATAGAATATTTGATGACTCCATTCCTAATGGACTGCTTCAGAAAACTAGTATCTTCTACCTAGCAGGCAGGTGACCCCACTGAGTTACCAAATTGTTATCCAAAATTCACCCCCCAAGGTAATTTTGATAACATGCATCAGATTATTCTATCATGAGAAATTAGATTGATTCAAGGCCCAAAATCATGAAAATCAGCTAAGTCCTAGTCCTCACAGCAGCTAGGATAGTTGGGACATCAGGGCACGAATCGGCTGAAAATCTGCCAGGCAGTCTGCGCAGCAATTGGGACGTCGGGACGCAAAAGTGCGAACCGGCCGAAAGTGGAAAAAATCACCAAGTTTTGTCTGGGAC
Source organism: Taxus chinensis (assembly GCA_019776745.2). Lineage (NCBI taxonomy): Eukaryota > Viridiplantae > Streptophyta > Pinopsida > Cupressales > Taxaceae > Taxus > Taxus chinensis. Next base: position 573,863,540 of record CM034147.1, on the reverse strand, counting down.
ATCCGGGACAAGAGTATGCGGAGGATGCAGATCAGCCGGTTTGGCGCAAGTCAGTCCATTTTAGGCGGTTCGGAGAATTTTGTCCTAGGCAGTCTAGGACAGTTGGGACAAGAGTACGCGGAGGACGCGAACCAGCTGGTTCGGCCGAAACAGAGGACTTTCGTTTAGGACATCTGGGCCAAAAGTACGCGTGGGACGTGAAAAGGAGAAGTGGCTGAAAAAAGACAAGGAGGCCTACAGACGAATCAGGAAATGCCACGTGTCAGAGGGAAAATGACTCGAAGAATTTGCTAAGTGTTGGCCAAAAATTTCAAAGGGCAAGGTTTGAAGGGTCGGCCCGAGCCAATAGACACAGGACACGTGTCCTAAGGCAAGGGGAGTTTGGAGCCAGGGAAAGACTTAGGAAAATTTGACAAAAATCTTGGGCCAAAAAATTAAAATACAAGGATGACCTTGTGCCCCTGTCTTCCAACCAGATCACGCCACGTGTCCCAAGTGGCGGGGCGTGGGGGGAAAGTGAATTTTTTTTCAAAATTATAAAAACGTCAAAATTTCAAAGGGAAACCTGCGGGGGACGGAGGAGAGAGAATTTCTCATCCAATTAGTGCTTGCCACGTGGTGTCCAACTAGCGGAGCACGGAAATTTTTTGAAAATTTTTCCAAAGACAAAAAGAGGTAAATTTTGAATTTTTTTCCCGCCGATCCGTTTTGGGCCGTTTTTGCCCTAAATCTTCAAACGATCATATCTTTTGATCCAGAACTCAGATTTGCATGTTCTTTATATCATTAGAAATATGTTGAATTTCTCTACACGATTCCATGGTCAATTTATAATTTTGGTTTAGTTTGGAGAGAGAAAATTTAAAAACAGCTCTGGTACGTGTCCATGGCCAGAAATGACATTTCAACAACCAAATTTAATACAGAATGGGTCGCATTCTCCTCCAATTTGGTCAAAAATGATAGGGTATGGGTTTGTAAGGTCCCCCATGCTAATTTAATGCATTTGTAGTCAATGAGGAATGGGCTCCCACGTTTTTGTATGTTTTCCCTCCTGGGCTCGACCCATGCACTGTAAAACCTAGATTTGGCTCATTTCTTCAGGAGGAACACTTTTTTGAACATCAGACTTCTTATTTGACCTGAAAAAAAGTGAATTTTGTAAGTATCATGCCTTTTTCAAGGATTGTAATAGGTTTATACCTCTTTGATGGTGTAATGCAAGAGATTTTACATGGAAATTACAGTGTAAACTCTGTGAATGTTTTCAGTCCTCTGTTTGTATTGTTTTTATTTCATTTTCAGATCTCTTATTGCATCTTATCAGCTTGTGTATGTTTTTAGTGTTGCATTTCATGGATTTGTGCCTATTTGTATGAGTAAAAAATTTTCACCACTCCTTTGGTGCATCACCATCATTAGGTTAGTTTCATTTTCTGCATTTCTTATCCCTGTCTACTTGGAAATTAGGGTAAAATTAGGATTTAAACCTCTGTAATTGTGTAAACACTAGATCTAATCAAAGGAGTTTGAGGAACCAACCTCTAATCTGGAGATTATTCTCTCATTTTACAAGTCCCCACACTTGGAGAAAGGATTCAATGTTGTGCAATCACACTGGATGCTAGAGTGATCAACCTAGAAATCTGATCAACATCCAGGGGTGCTGTGATTTTGCACTAATAGCTACTAATTCATCCTCTCCCCATGAGAAACCTCGTTCCTCCAGAGTGAAATCATTTTCAATCAAATAGAACTGTTGTTGTTGTGGTTCTGGAAATAACTGTGGTGGTTCTAGAACTATAGCCACATGTTCCAGAAATAAGTTCACAGGTTCTGAAACTAAGTTCAGGGTAAGTGCACCAAGTTGGGGGACAATTAAGTGGACATCAAATCCTGAATTTTACATTAAAAACAACAAAACATCAAATTTAGTCTTCCACGGACTTGAACCATGCCGAAAATTAAAAAATGTGTCATAAAAATGGTACCATTGCGTAGGGGAGACTATTAGCTTTGTAGAAATACTGATTTTAAAGTGAATAGAAGAGGATAAATATCATTTTATAATTTTTTACTAATAGTAGGTCTTTAAGACACTTTTTCCTGTGAATGTTTATGTCTACGTTTAAGACTGCAAAATTTGTTTCACTTATTATAATATGATAAAACTTATACCATCCCAACCGTGGTGAAATTATATACATGTTCAAAAAAAAATTTATTTGATTTCAAATTTTTTTGATGAAGTTATGGTGGGCAAACGGAAAGTGCTCTATTTTCTTTATGTTTTCATACCACTTTCACGGAAAAAAATAAAATAAAAATATAATACTAAAAAAAATACAAAATAAAATCCATCCCAAGATAGATAGTGGCATATAACTTCTCACAAAAGGAAAAAAATAGATATAAATTTCTGGTCATCCAAATTGTGAGCAAACAGACTATAATCTTATCGGCATTTAAAAAAAAAAAACCAAGTCATTGAATTTTGAGTGTTTAATATAGCTAATCTTGTCCATTTTTTACAAAAATTAGTATTTTAGAAACTAGATTCCGGATGCTATGATTCATATTAATATAATTTTGTCTAATTTTGAGTGTATGTATTGCAAATAATCCCTACAAGTTTATATTATGTTGTTATTTGCAATATGATGTCCACGGATGACCCTATATTTGTCCATCAACTTCCTGCACTTACCCTTCACAGGTTTTGGAACTATTTTCACGAGTTATAGAACTAAGTTAACAGGTTATGGAATGAAGTTTGTAGGTTATGAAACAAGTTTGCAGGTTCTGGATCTATTTTTGATTGCACTGAAGACAACATGTTCTCATCCAATGGTGGATTAATCATCTCTTCTACTTCTCTTACATGATCCTATAATGTGATCATAGTTAAAGAAGACAAATTTTACTTATTAGTTTTAGGATAGTCAACCCACAATTGTTCATGATTGTCAGTAAAAGGTTGTGCAGTAGGATATAAGGATATTGGTTTAGAGTTCTTACCATTTAAGATTGCTATATCACATGACCTACAATCTATCAAAGTAGCAACTTTAGCTAACCATGGTCTATCCAAAATAATGGGATAACCCAATGTTTTACCTTTTGGCTAAAATATAAGGAATTCAACTGGATATTCCCATGACTCTACCATAACCACCACGTCTTCAATAATTCCTTCTGGTTTTTCTACAGACTGATCTTCCATCTGCAATATGGTATTAGTAGGTTGTATACCCGTTAATGGTAATGTTTTCAGAGTAACCACGATCATTACATTAATAGAATCTCCCAAATCTATCAGAACATTATGTACATCCTTATTTCCTATACAGAAATAACTACCAGGACTTCTAGGATCTTCGTATTTGGGAAGTAATAGTTTTTCCTGCTAATAAATCAGTAAGTTTCCCACTTTGATAGTCTTGGGATACTGTTTCTTTCTTCCTAGATTTTTCATGCATAACATTTTGATTAATTTGTTCAATTCTGGAATATATTTAATTGCTTGTAACAATGGTATTTCAATATTCAATTTCCTTAGTTCATGTACAAATTCATACTCCTTTTATTTTCTTGTCTCAGTAGTGTTTCTGTCTTACTCCTTTTATTTTCTTTCTATATCCTCTTTTGGAACAACAGTACTAGGGTTTTCATTTTCTCTATCATTTCACTGATTATAAGGGGTGGACTGTTAATGATTTTCCTAGATCTATTTTGAATACCCTTATAATCCATATCATGTAAATCAACAGATTTTTCAGGTTTTGTTCCATAAACAGGAGTTGTTTGTTTGTTTCGGGGGTTTGTTATTGGTTGTGCTGGCATTTGTGTTTGGACTACATTCTCAGTTTTTGACTTATATGCAGGGGATCCCATGATGGCATGTTGATTTTGATTTGGATATGTTCTTCCTTGGGAATAATTAGGGTTCCATCTAGGTTGTGACCAAGCATAAGGATTTCCTTGACTAGCCCAAGGTTGTTGATGTCCCTTAGCATACCAGGATTGATTTGCCCAATCTTGACGGTTCTAAGTTGGTTTAGGTACCCAAGGTGGTTGTCTCTAAATTTTTGGTACTTCTTGAGTAGCCCATATCATTGTCCATGGATTAGGTGCTGATCTTGGCATAAAATACCCTTGGTTAGGTTGTCTCTGAATAAAATTCAATTCTTCGGTTGTAGATGTGGCACTGGTTTGTTTAATCTATTTGTTAATGACAATAAGTAAAGAACAAACATCATTATCATGTTCTTTAGATTCATAAATAAGACATGTTTTTGTTTTATCCAAAGGACAATCTCTTAATGCATGCTTATTCTTGCATCTAGGACAATACATAGCCAATGGTTCAGTTTTGGAATTTACTTTAGCTTGTAATCCATCCATAGTAGTGGTTAATTGCACTAAAATGTCTATTTTTAAGTTTTCTCACTCATCCATTAGTTTGTTCATATCTGGGTTTATACTTTTCACTGATTTTCCTTTTCTAGGCCCACCTCTTATTCTGAAATAGCTTCTACAAATCTCTTTAATTTGATTCATTCTTATCTGATCAATGTCTTCCCCTCCTATCAAGTTAATGGATTTTGTAGATTCGTCATCCAAACCTTTGAGAAAAATGGTTTTACTTAATTCCTCTGTAAGGACAAATCCACATCTTTTGCTAACAAAGAGGAATCTGTCTAAATAGTCTTCTATATTTTCGTCCTCTTCCTACTTGATTTTGAAGAATTCTTCCTTCATATTTCTCCCTCTGCAATAATCATGTTATTTATCTAGGAAGGCAGTCTCCATTTTTTCCCAAGTGCTAATAGAGTTGGATGTTAATCCCATGAACCACCTCATTACTGCATCCTTCAAAGTGGATGGAAACAACTTGAGTTTTTGATTATTTATTTTATAATCATAGGTCTGACATAGTACCTTGAATTCAATTAGAAATTTGTCAGGATCTTAGGATGAAATCCCTCTAAAGGTGGGTAAATGTGCAGGTGAGATATTTTTCATTGATGTGTCATCATCTCCCAATTGGATTGGATAGGTAAAGGTCCTATCAGGTGCTCTCTCATCTTCTTGTGCCATTTCAAAAATATTTTCTAAATTTTCCTCCCAATCAATGTGGTAAGTTGTATTCCTTGGGGAAGGTGAAAACTCAGGAGTAGGAGGTTGACAACTCAATTGAAAGTCAAAACTTACCATCAATGGATCTTGGGTAATAAGCCTTCTTCTAAAAGTTATACTCCCCTCAGGTGATTGATCTAAGATTTCAAAATAAGGAAATTTTGTTTCTTTTTTGAATTGGGATGGTGGTGCCTCTAATTCTTGATCAATTTCCTTACTTTTTCTAGAGGATGTTATGAATTCTTGTGAAGATGTTTTTGGAAGGAATCTACCCTGTGAGTCTCTTGGTCTACTCATATATTTTGTGATATAGTAGGCAAGATTCTTCAGCTACTAGATGTATGTTTTGTTGCTCTTGTTAACACTTAATTAGAAAATGTAAACTAGTGTTCCTTGGAAATGGTGCCAAAAATGATGGGTGTCGTCATTCTCTTCATTTAATCAACTCCTTGTTGATGTCATATCAGACCAAGGGTTTGTCTAAAGCTATATGCAACAAGAGTACTTTAACTGATATAGTAGTTAACTGTAGCTATTGTTATATTTTCTAAGGGATCTCTTTGATGAATTAAGGACTTCTTGGTAAAACCTTGTTCAAATAAAAATATGAAAACTTGCTGAAAGTAAAACACACTGAAAGCTTGTTGAAAGGAAACACACCATGCAGAATGGAAACACACTTGTTGTTGGAAAATAAACACACTTCCTTTGTAAAGTAAACACTCTTAATTTTGGAAATAAACACAATCAAATTAAAATGCTTGAAAACAATCGCAAAAAATATAAATACTTATCTAAACACCTGCAGGAACAAGTATACAATAGAGTTTAACTGAAAGAACTAAAGCAATACAAAATTAATATTTTTGAAGAAATATAAATACCAAATGAAGGAATATCCTAGTCATTGGGGGAGTGGGCCCTTCCTCCTCCTTGAATAAGGATTTTAACAACTCAGAATTCTCTCAAATTAGAATGGCTATTTTATTGATAAAAACATTCAGTATTACAAAACGTATTGGATCTGGGTAATTAATCTATTTCTTTTCTCTCTTCTATATATATATATATATATTTATATATCTCTACCTTCTATTATCTATCTATTGCAGGTCTGCCTTTATATAAATTTTACAATCACAGATGTCTTAATGATTTTGATGAAATTGAATCATGCCCAGAATAGATGTTGAGTCGGATGGCGGTTGATCAGATAGTTGTAGGATAACACTCCCTAGATCTATGTTTAGAAATCTTCTCGTCCTTTATGATTGAAGGGGTCGTAGATGAAAATATTCAGATGTGGTTTAAAATATATAACTCCCATTAGTTCTAGAGATTTGGAGATGTTTCAGAACCATAGGAAATTGTTAAGAACCAAAACCTGTTAGAGTTTCGAAGCTATCCCCAGGAGTTCCAGAACTAAGTCCTAAAATTCTAGAGCTAAATACTGGAGTTATTGAACTAAGTCCAAAATATCTGGAACTAAATGATGGGGTTCCAAAACTAAGTCTGAAAGTTTTGGAACTAATGATGATTGTGTGATGGAGTTCTCAAAATTTTCTTGGAAGTTCCAAAACTAAGTTGTGTAGGAATAGACGATATCAAAAACATACTGAATGCCACCTAATTCATTTCCTTGACTAATTAGACCTACTTTATTACAAAACTGAATTTAAACAGACACTATGTCAAAATTTTAGAGCTTTTAATATTAGGATAACAATCAATCAAAAGACAGACAGTTACATCCTAACTCATATCAGATCAACTAAAAGTCACACAATGCAATCAAACTTAATCAAAAGGAGAGTAAGATGAGATCATATATTATACATTAATCAGACATATTATGCCCTCATCAACAGGGGAGGAGGTGTTTGTATGTACCCAAAATTGTAAGGTATTGTACTACAAGAACAACATGAAACGTGCCCCAATGATGATACAGGTCTCCTCGTAAGGTGTTCAGGATCTAGAAAAGCTCTCCAAGTGTGTGTTAACATCCCACATGCCCCGCTTAGCCCCCGCATGCTTTTTTTCCCCCTTTTCCCCTATTTTCTTGGCCTTTTCTCTTTAGTAACGAAACCACCGCCCTGAACAGGGCGGCGGTCCTGTAACCGCCGCCCTGCTTAGGGTGGTGGTCCTTTACGTGTTTTTAAGAAATCTCTTTTAACACGACTCACGTAAATTCAACATTTTACCAGCTTTCTTTCACTGCCATAAGCTTGCATTTATGATTCTGGTTCCCTGGAATAGTGTTTTGCCATTGTCTATAGTTTAAGAGAACTATTTGGCTTTTACCTTGGGTAAATGTAAATGCTATAAGTAGTTGGCTTGTGCTCAAGCAAATGGCCCCTCAAAATTTTCCTCTAATTTCTCTTTGCAATAGATTTAGTTTTCCTTTTGCTTAGAATGCTTAGTTTCTTTCATTACATGCTTAGTTAGCATTGTTTTACTGTTAGTAAGCCACATATCCATCTTGTGCAAGCATTGTTGTTATTTCATCCAATCCATTGGAGTAGAATAGCTTAGGAAGCCATTAAAGTTATAGGTTTTTCTCCTCAAATAGGATAGTTTCAGGTTCTGGACGCTTTATGTTGTATGACTCGCAATAAATCCTACTAGGAATTGCATAAGCCAAACTCTGTACTCTTGCGCTATCCCTCTCCTACTCACATTGTATTCAGTCAGTGTTCTGAGCTACCTTTATCCCAATATCTACTTCTATTGATGCTAGCATTACACAATTTTCTGGATCCATGTGAACACGAAGGAACGAGGAGATCACACTGAGGGGACAAGATCACACACACCAGCGGATTCGCCACTATTCTACAGAATCCAGGTTCTAGCTTTCAAAGTTCTAGTTAGAATCATATCAAATAGAGTAGTTAATTGCTTTATTTCAGTTAATTCTGCGCTCGATATTGCCAGGGAAGCTGTGGGGATTGATAGTTTCTGAGAAACTATGATTCACTCCTCACTTCTGAGGTAGGATCGAGAGTCTTGCAAATAGATTAGATAATCTATTTCATTGTTTAGAATAGATCTAAAAATTACACAGACAAATAGCTACACTCGGTTATTTTGTTTGTTTTAAATTGATTATTTTAGTTGTCATTTCTAGATATTTTAAATAGCTTCTTTCTTAAATTCGTAAAGCTCATCAGAAAACACAAAAAAATAGAGAAGTTATATATGCTATAGACATACTTCACATAGTTAAATTTTATTTTACTATAGTTCACTTTACTTTGTTGCTTTTGTATGACAATCACGGGACCTAGAGAGCCCAGGGAATACGTATTCGAGCCAATCATGCCTCAGCCCAATCTCATCAGAGCGATAACTGATATAGATCAAAATATTTGGATTCAAGTCTTCCAAAAAATGGTAAGCTTGCAATAAATCAATTCCCACTTGAGTGGACTAAACATAGAAGATGACCAAGCACACACGTTTTGGTCGAATCAACCGAACTACAGATTACCCTAGGCAACATTCATATAACTGTAGAAGGGTTCGAAAGAGAACAAAATTTTGGTTGTGATCCTTTGGTCCCATAGCCAGGGAAAGGAGACACTATTATAGATATAGATACCAGCCTAAGAATCTAGGTTACACGAACACCTGTAAGCTTTTCTGAGAAAATCATACAGTTATTGATCCTAAATATAAAAGCTGAGAAAGCATATAATTACTCAATATTAGGGATTTGGACTTGATTTTACGCATGATCACAACAGGTCCACAATAACTAAGAATCTATGATTATGACCCACAAATCCCGCAACCCAATAAATCCATAGGAGAATTAGACATAGACACTGGCTTACGCACACTAGTATTCCGGTCTACTCCACTTCTGACTATCATCATCGAACAATTACCCATGCTAGAAATAGTAGCTAATAGAGCTAGGGAATTCTGGACTTGGCCAAAGAATCATCCATAGAATTGACTACATTTACCATCCACCATATGACCCTGTTCGGAAACGTATATGAAACTATCTCGGGTCATTTTCCACGTATTTCACAACCTATAGGTCAAATCACGCTAGAGCTCGATATTGATTGGAGCCTTTGAGTAGCCATCCTTGCTGACTGATCTATCACACCAGTTCAAGTTAGGAAGGCCTTCTTTACCTTAGACTCACAAATTCCGCTAATGCGTATTGAAGACATTAGATTGCCTAACTAGTTTTTCTACATCTCACACATATTCTATACCCACTGGCTGTCTTGGTACGACCTCGGGAGGTCGGGTACGAGGAAGAGTTGCTTGTAGATTCCCATGCTCGCATGTCACTTTTCCATCATATAAAATTGGTGAACCTAACGTGAACAAACAACTGTTTCACCTTCTGTACCTCATTAGCCTTCACATCAGCTTCACCACCAAAATTGGTGAAACCGACGTGAAATTACAATTTTTTCACCTTCTGTACCTCATCCTCCTTCACAACAGCTTCACCAAAAAAATTGGTGAACCCGATGTGAAACTTCCTACTTTCTTAAATTCGGAGTCATATTATTACGTGTTCTTCCAAGTTAGTATACCTTTCATCTTTTCCACCTCATTGGCTTTCACCATCACCTTTGCTCCTTCCCATTATTCTGCGGGTATCTATATACCCGCTGAATATGTCAGGATTCGATGCATATGGCAGACCCCTCTTGGGTCTTGAGGCACACTATGCCCAACAAAATAGACAATCATCACCCTCACTCTCAGTATGGGGTGACAACTACTCAACTAACTAGTTGTCAACACAAACTCTGAGAATCAGATATAACTCATCATTTCAAACTGAGGAGTTAGATCAGCTCACTCAAATGCAATAAACAGAGCCTTCAGGCTTGAATAACATGACATTCACTAGAGAATCTGGTTCATCTCCTCAGATGATGCTTAGACCACAAATTAGTAGACAATCAGACTCATACCAAGGTTTAGACGATGAATATTCAGTACATTATGCCAGGAACAACCAACGTTCTCAAAGTATGTATCCACCTGTAGGAGGTTTACAAACACAACCCGAGGTCTCTTTTCAAGAAAATACCTCTATACCAATGCATATAGGAAATACTCTTGGAGAAACTTGGCAAGATAGCGATCAGTTCATAACAGGATATCACATTCCTATACAAAACCATGGTATACAACAAACGCCACTATGGAAAAACACCGTGACTTCACCAAATGAAATCATTTCAACTCTAATAGAAAAGGTTAGAGGGTTAAAACTTGCCCAAGCAAGTCAAAATTCACAATTCATGCAAGCAGGGAGTTCCAATCCTCTACACCATCCTAGCCAAGTAGATCACCTCATAGGAGTAGGCATGTTAGGCATGACTCCGTAGTATTCACAACAAATGCCAACTAGACCCACCATCTCTAACATTATTCCTCCCGGTCTAGTATAGAACAATCCATTCCTAGACAGTACCCCATCATACTTAAACATATACTCCAAATCACCACAAGGGGATATGTTCTCTTCTCCTGGCATGTTTTTCTCAAACACAGGGGCTTCCTTATGCCCCTTCCAAGACATACGCTGTGCCATAGCAACAGCTCATCCCACCACCACTCCCTCAATAGGCACCATCAATGGTTGAAACCATATGAGATAGGGACGTACTCAAAATATTTGAAAGAGCCCTTAGATTTCACCATACGAAGCATCATGCTTCCAAGACCTCTTCCTGATTTTCCCAAATACAAAGGAGAGGGAGATCCAAATGTGCATATCAAAGCTTACGCTACATGCATTCGAGAACTACTCCCATGGGATGGGGTTGTTGCTAAAATATTCCCAAAAATCTTGGAAAGGCATCACTCTCAATTGGTATTATAGAATACCTGAGGCTTCCATACATTCATTCAAACAACTCGTGCCAGAGTTCATCAAGGCCTTTGATATGAACAAATTATTAAGAACAGGAATCAGGGAGTTCTTACACATCAAACAAGAACACAAAGAATTTGTCGCCCATTACATCCAAAGGTGGTGTACAGTTCTTTATTCTTCGGCAAGTGCTCCAAACATGGATCAAATGGAACTATATGATTTATTCCTTCATTCACTTAGAAGAGAAGTGAAGGAAGAAGTCCAGAAGTTCCCATTAAGAACTTACGATGAAGTACTTGAGAGTGCTCTTTGAATAGATCAAGCGGCAATTGATAGTGGTCGCAAAACATATGGAGCAAATGGGAGGTTAATTGCCCCCAAACAAGAACACTACAACTTATCCTACTACCATGAACGTCAATCAAGGACCTAAAATCCTTAACAAAAATCAGGGTGTAACAATAGATGGAGTAACCGACCAACCTAAAAAGGTAAATGTTGTCAATACTCCATCACAAACTTACAACCAACGAAATAACAACTTTACCATCGACAATCAATAAAGTGGATTTTAACCATCCACAACAACAACAACAATGGCAAAATCCCATATAGGGTCCAAGCCAAAATTCAACTAGGTACCAAAACCAGAATTCAAACCAAAAACAACAAACACAAAATTTTAATAGACAATGGTTTGATCAAAATTTTGGGCCACAATACACATCAAACCAAAAAAATAGGAATTTACAATCCTAATTCATATTGTGGTTTCCCACAAAATTTGAGGCCGATGACACTAGAACGTGCCGGTGACTACAATAAATTCATTGCAACGCTTGCCAGATGAACAAAAACAACTTTTCATGGATATGTTCTTAGCAGATCCTACATCACCAATGTCATAATACCTTTTCAGGGGTAGTTTCCCCTCAAAACACACCCCCTGAAGATCATTAATGATCCACTCCTAAATCACAATAACAACAGGCTATAAATGTAACTAGGACAAACAAGGGGTACGATGACAGGAAACAATGGTCATGAAGCCTCAACCTCGCTAAATCCATTAGTTACGCCATAACTAGGAAGTCAGCCATGACCTAAGGTAGTCGGTTTAGTGGAGTTAGATGCTGAGTTACCCATCAAAGCTATAACAAGGATGCGATATTATTTCTCTCAGCCAAGTCCAAGCCACCTGCCAGAGGTGGATGAACATCCAACAAATCGTAGCAAAACCTGTGGGTGCCTATGATTTAATTAACGACTTAACAAAAACCTTCTCACACATTTCATTCTTAGACTTACTAAAGAACTCTCCTGCCCACAAGGCTGCTATTTTAGAAGCATTAGGTTTAGGTCATCTAATTAACATCACTCCACCACTTGAAACATAGGTAAATCATGTAGACTTTGATGTTCATCCTCCAGGTTAGGTAGATAGGGATGTCGAATTCATATTCAAGATAAACAAAATGCTGACAGATGCTGAGATCACACACCGAGGTGATCCAACCTTACATTTGCAAGTATGGGTTTATAACAACTATGTAAAGCATGCAATGGTTGACGATGGGGCGGCGGTTAACATAGTCCCCTTCTCTTTCCTCCAAAAGCTAGGGTATGGAGAAACCAATTGTTCCACAACTTGAAATACACTAAGGGGCTATGATAGTCTTAAAGCCACCTCGGTTGGAACTATAATATTACTGGTCACCTTAGGACCCAAAACCATCTTGACGAAGTTTTATATTATAGATTAGGAAACTAACTATAATTTGATCCTCGGCCGACCATGGATACAACGCATGAAGGCAATCCCTTCTACACTATTTCAAGAAGTAAGGTTTTTACATTTAGGAAAGGTATTCATGGCCAAAGGTGATCCAAAACCATTTGATGTACACCTAGTTGACTTAGAGAAAAGACCAGGCATACACTTGGAGTTTGAGCTCCCAAAAAACCAACTTAATAAACCTACCGACGCAAAAACAAAAGAAAAGTTGGTACCTACTACAGATCTTGAAACTATGAGCCTAGCTAAAGTAACCCCAACCCCCAAAGATGAGGCTAACACTGTAGAAATAGTATCATTAGGAACTACTATAAAGATCATTTAATTACTATAAAATGATCTACCAATATTCTTACCATTCGATTCAGTAGGCATAGGATATTCCCTAGGCATTGGCTCTCTTCTAGAAGAGGATCTCTGTACGGTGGAAGTAGAATATGCAAACACAACAGATATCCCACCATCCATATTCCTAGTCAAATATTGGACACTCCATTTTGATGGAGCTAGATTCCATTACGAAGCGGGGGTAGGTATAATCTTTACTTCCCCTGAAGGAAAAGTCTTACCTTTTGCCTTTAAACTAAATTTCAAGTGCACAAACAATGGCGCTGAGTACGAAGCCCTCCTCCTTGGCCTCATCTTAGCTAAGAGAATTGGTGTTGATAACATCAGAGTCTTAGGAGACTCACAATTAGTAGCAAACCAAGTCTCTAAGGTATATGAAACCAAATCCGAGCACTTACAACTTTACAAAAAAGCTGTATTATATTTAAGCAAGGAGTTTGACTTCATATCAATTGAAGAAATCTCACGAGAGAAAAATCTTCTCACCGATTCAATAGCAACTTCAACATCACGTTTTACTCCAAGAAGTAAGTTAGAGGATACCCGTTTCATGGTATCCCTTCGCGATGAACCATTGATAAAAACAATGAAAAATTCTCTTTTAAACGGAAATGAATCTACTATCCTAGACCATGTTGATAGTGATATGGCCACTTGGGATTACTTAAACGCCTATGTGGCTCTACATCTCTCCTATTGTATGATAGATTTGTCCTTAATCCCACATTCGTCTTCCTACTTCGGAAATCCCATGATGGATCTTCCCTCACAAATGGAACCTAGCATATGCATAGTAGAAAATAGGGATGATTTGGATTTACCTCCAGCACCACCTGAGTTTGAAGACGGTAATGCCTCTTTGATCAAAGAAACAATTGATATTAACATCGGAACGAAAGACGAACCAAGGATATTGAAACTAGGGTCCTCGTTAAACCCAAAGGAAGTAGAAATACACACTCGGATCCTCAAAGAACATCAAAAGGTGTTTGCATTTAATTATAAAGAAATGACAGGAGTTGCACCCCACATCGCGGTGCACAACCTCGTCATTAAATTTGATGCAAATCTAGTTAAATAAAAATTGAGACCCATGAAACCCAAGGTAGCTCTCATGGTAAAAGAGGAGGTAATAGAACTCCTCCAAGTAGGATTCATCAAGCCAGTCGATTACTCCCAATGGGTATCTAACATCATTCCCATTCTCAAGAAGAATGGAAAGATATGCATCTGCATAGATTTCCAAGACATCAACAAAACATGTCCTAAAGATGACTTCCCATTGCCATCCATTGATGTCATTATTGATGCAACAGCTGGGTTTGAACTTTTTTCTCTCATGGATGGATTCTCGGGATACAATCAAATCAAAATATCTAAATAAGATCAAGCTAAAACCACATTTATAACTCCTTGGGGAACCTATTGCTACGTTGTTATGCCATTGGGTCTCAAGAATGCTGGTGCTACATATCAGCGAGCTATGACATATATATTCCATGATCTAATTCATAAAATCATGGAATCTTACGTAGATGACTTGTTGGCTAAGGCCAAGAAGTGTTGTGACCATTCAGAAGTACTCCACATCATTCTCTCATGGCTGATAGAATATGGAGTCATGCTAAATCTAGAAAAATGCATCTTTGGTGTTACAGGAGGGAAGCTCCTAGGTTACATCATATCGTCACGAGGGATAGATGTTGACCCAACCAAAATTTGGGCTGTCCTCGAAATGGTCCCACCTTCGGATGAATATGGAATCAGGTCATTCCTCGGAAAGATGGGTGCAATCTGAAGATTCATCCCAGACTTAAGTTTTTCCATTCATCCAATCAACAATGTACTCAAGAAATACTATAGCATTGATTGGACTGAAGATTTCAATAAAGCTTTCAACGCGGTTAAACGCTTCTTGTTGTCACCACCTATGCTAATTGCACCTAAGCTAGATCACCCGTTAATTTTATACTCATGAGCTACCAATGTCTCACTAGCCTGCATGTTGGCTCAAGAAGACGATGACAAGAGAGAATGCATGATTTATTTCATTAGCCGAATGTTTCTCGACTATGAAACACATTATACACAATCAGAATGAGAATGCCTCGCCATAGTCTTTGTAACCAAACACCTAAGACATTATATGATAAAACAAGAAACAAGGGTCATGGTAAAAATGGACCATCTGCAAACTTTCCTCACACAAGGGTCCTTTTCTAAAAAGGCTGGATGCTTTATAACCTTAATGGGAGAATTCAAATTAACGTTTGTAAATAAGAAGTTAGTTAAGGGACAAATCATTACGGATTGGTTAGCTGATAACCCATTAGATGGAGGTGATCTAGTAGATTTAGATTTTCCAGATGAGTGCGTATACTACATCGAAACCCAAACCTCTATCTCTAAGTGTCCCTGGTACACTGATATCATTAATTATATCATGGACCATACGTATCCAGAAGGAGCTACACTACAACAAAGAAGGTGGTTACGTATTATCGTAGCTAAATACATCATTATAGAGCAAGTGCTCTATTGGAAAGCGTTCGATGGAATGCTCCTAAGATGTGTCAACACAAAATAATCCAAGAAGATTCTCCATGAATCTCACAGTGGAATGTGTGGAGGCCACTTCAGTGGCCATGCCACCACTCGCAAAATACATCAAATGGGATATTTCTGGCCCACTCTAGAGCACTATGCAGTAGAGTTCGTATGCAGGTGTCATAAGTGCCAAGAATTCTCCCATGAGATCCATATGCCGGCACAAGCTCTACAACCAATCACTACTCCATGGCCCTTTTCTACATGGGGCCTAGATTTAATAGGGAAATTCTCTCCCTCATCCACAGACGACCATAATTTTATAATCATGGCCACCGAATATTTTACCAAATGGGTAGAGGCTATACCTCTTACTACGGTACCTGGTTCTGTAATCACCAAGTTCATTTTGAACCAAATCATTTACAGGTATGGTATCCCATAAATCATTATCTCCGATAATGGAACCTCTTTTAAAAATGAAGAGGTTCATGAGGTATGCAATAAATTTAAAATAAGCCATCATACGGCTTCCTTGTATTACCCTTAAGCCAACAGACAGGATGAAGCGACGAATAAAACATTAAAAACCATTCTCCTTAAAATGGTGAAAGAAAACAAATGAGATTGGCACTTGAAGTTATATCCAGCCTTATGGGCCCACTGAATCTCAATAAAAACACCAACGGGAGTAACTCCTTTCTCACTAGTATTCGGGGCAGAGGCAGTTCTCCCACTCGAGGTTGAAATACCCAGTCTCTGCATTTCATTACAAGGGATTCTGGATGAAGATGCTTACAAGGAAGCACGTCTCTCCCAATTAGAAAGCCTAGATGAAGCTAGGTTAGATGCTGAGCAATAGCACAAAGTCTATGCCGACCGGATGTGCCTGAAATATAACAAGAAAGTCTATGAATGTGACATATATGAAGGTGATCTAGTTCTAAGGCTAGACAGCCGGATCGACAAGAAGACCAGCGAAGGAAGGAAATTCCAGCCTAAATGGTTGGGCCCATACCGAGTCATGAAGGACTATGGAAATGGTGCATACCTCTTATGTACGCTAGAAGGTGAGGAATTTGGTGAAACAGTCAATTCCCTACACCTCAAGCGGTTCTACATGTAAGCAATTAGCACTACTTATATATATATATCTACATTGCATCTTCATATAGATTAGGATCATATTGTCTGCTTGTTTTATACACAAATGGTGATCAAGGAATCTATTCTCAAAGCAATTAATTACAAGCTCATGATGTTGTTGGCATAAACATTTTAATCATACTTCTCCATTTTCATGATATCATCAAATTATCTCGGAATAATTTTATCAAATAAAGCTAGACATGACAAAGTCTTAACGGTAACCATACCAAGATCTATAAGTTTATTCTCACTGTTGGTTTCTTCTTAGGGTAGGTGTCTTGCCTATGGTCTGTTCTAGAAGCTTCATGGTGTCACATCTATCCCATATGTATATCTTTTTGGAAATAAACACATACTGACATTTTACTCAAATAAACAAGTCAAACATTGATCAAACAGAAAATTTTAATTTTACACATTTCCTTGCCCCACCAACCTTTGGTCATGAGCTTGCATCTCTTACTAGTGACGTAGGGTTGGGAAAGGATGGAAATGCCCTTACTCGCCTATGATTTTCCCATAGTGATAAACCCACACTTCTTACTAGTAGCATGGGGCAAAGTGTAGGAGGTCCTCTTGACAAATAAATACAAAAAGTCATACACAAACAATTCAAAATTTGAAACTTTGAGTCAAAAACAAATGAATCAGATGTTCAAAAATCCCAAGAGAGTTAAAATCCTAAAAACCCAGATTTTGTCTACTATGTGGCCATCTACGGGTTTAAGTTTGGATAAACCGCAAAGCAATTCACATCCAAAACTATGAAGTCACTCGAGTGGAGTGGACTTGTGGTGTCCTAATTTGGTTCCACCACAGCTTTGTCTATCTTCCATCACTATCATTTCACTACACCTCATAACTTGCACCCTTCCCAACTCTTGGTGATAAGCCCTCGCATCTTACTAGTTGCGTGGAGTTGGGGGTAGGGGCAGGTTTATCTGTTCATCATACTGGCTTATTTTCATCACTTTTCCAAAACAAACATGGAGTATCCACAATTGCCTACAGAAACTAAGATTCAAAATCACATTATATCTACATCATCATATATCAGCATCATGAAACACACAAGGAAAGTAAAACACTTGCATCATTTGTTCAGCATTGTATACATTCTAAAAGAAACATATAAACATACATCATAGTATAGGAAACTGGAAATAGAAAGTGAGACATGAATACCAAGAGTTTGATCCAGAACAAAAATACATATATATAAATAATCAACGTTTATATACAATGCCATCATGCACTAAGCATGGTCAAAACACTCAAAGAGCCCGAGATATACAAAAGAATATATAGTACAAAATCTACGAGAGCCAAGTGGCTTCTCAATCCCTACGAGACACCTCTGAAGGTGCACACGCATGCCTAGGACTCCAGCTATGCTGGTGCTATGAATGCATGAAGGCCTCAGGTTCTCAAGGGGTAGCCACAGTCTCACCACGAGAATGGCTCCTCATCAAGTGATCAGCCATCATATACCCCGCTAACTCTGTGAAAAGGGTCGATACCATCCTGGCCACATGCCAGACTAGAGCGAAGACGTCGGTATGTCTACCAGCTGCTGAAGGCTCCCTAGCGTCCACGGACAGCTCTGCGTGGGTCCTCTCCATGGGGATCATCAGGGTATCGGTGCATACCCGGTGAATCAAATCTCGCCACTCATCGGTGGTCTCTGCAAACAAAGGAGAAAACAAATTAGAAACCAAACAAGAAATTAAAAGATACAAGATAGAAACTAAAATGATCTTAAATTAAACAAACACTAGAAGGGAGAGAAGGTAACTTACTTGGATCACCAGGCCTCCAAGATGGATCTATGGGATCAGCATCCGCCACACATGCCGCTGCTGACTGAGGGGCAGCTCCTGTGGCTGGAGCAACGTAATGCCCCACAACAAACTCATCCTCCCCATGGCCCTAGGAGAGTGGCTCCTTTGAAACTAGAGTCACCCTCTCTGCACTCTTCTTGACCCTCTCCGCCTGCATGATATCTTGGGTGTCATGCCACTCAGGATCACTATCCTCAGTATCCTCCTCTGTCTCTCCCCCTGTAAACTCCTTAGACTCAGAGTCTACCTCAATGGGGTCATCACTGTTATGGGTAGAACACACGAAAATCTGAAGCAAAGATGCCTGAGGCACACCGGCTCTCCCTCTGGCATGTACTATCCTCTTGGCTACAATAGGAATGCCAGGAGTAACCACTATCCAACCCCAGCCTCTAGGTCCCCCCTCTAGCCTCTCATACTGATCTGTATACTGGCACCACTGGGGGAAGCATACCCCATGTATGGTAAGCCAAACTACTGATGAACACGGCCAAAGGGGTGCATCTCCACTCGCCCCACTCTATCAATAAGCTACCTTGTCGTGGAGCAGGAGATCAAGGTAAGAGCCTCCTCGCCCCATATACATGCCATAGTCTGGTATGGTGTGGCCTCCATGTCGGCGGTTATTTAGTGAGCCAACTGGCTGATGAGGTGCTCTAAGCACTGACATGTCTATCCATTTGGCTGCCCTCACAGCTCCAGGATCTGCCACCCTCCACATCCCTGCCATAAGGGATGAAATGCTCATAGAACCCAACTCATGACTAGGGTTGGGTACCTCAAGGACTGCCCCTGTAAACGGACCACCCTGTATAAGTCATGGTAGGTGGTCCCAAGAATGTTTTCTCCACAGGCATATATCCGACCATGCCCCTCTATCTGTGCAATAATAGGGGGACCAGCAGTATAATAATGTATCTCCTCCCTTGTCCCCGATCAGTCTCGAGGCAAGGATCCCCATGATGGCCTGGTGAAGTAAGGGGATGGGAAAAGAAGGAATGGATTCGAACTCTAACCCCCTTCTTCGACCCCGTAGAGATGACTGCATCTCCCATATATGTGGCCCACTGTGTAATCTTTTCCCGTGAGCCTGCTGTCTCTAGGGTGAGTCGTCTCTCGATGATCGGGGACCCCCAAAATGCGATAGATGTCCTCCAATGTAATAGTCCACTCACCGTGGACCCCTGGAAATTGAAAGGTGTTTCCGATCTGCATCCCCAGTATGAGAACAAATCACAAAGGATGTGACTAGCTGGTGTAACATGGGGCATGTGTGAAATGCGTAGTATCCCAGCCCGCTGAAGAGTGTCCTCCTCATCCTATGAGAGGGCATCTAGTACCCCTGGGAGTCAATCACAACTCCCCTCTCTCGACTCCACCGGATATACTCCTCTCTCGCCTACATACACCCAAAAACACACAAAACAGAGCAAGTTAGCATCCAAGTAATACTGGAAAAATCAAGAAAGCACGTAGAGAATGCTAAAAATACAAACACAATCTCAAATAGATGTTCCTTTTACATTTTGTGCAAAACCGCTGCCTTGAGCAGGGAGGTGGTTTTGTAACCGCTTCCTTAAGGGTGGCGGTCATGTAACTCACCACCCTAAATAGGGTGGTGGTCGTGTAAACCGCCGCCCTGGGTAGTGGTGGCGGTCGTTGGTCTGAAAACCCACACGGGTTTTTTAAATTTAAAAGGCCTAAAAAGTGCAAAAAATGACCATTTTACCTAAAAACAAAGCCTATCCCCAGTAGGTGCCCCCCCTAGGTGGACCTTTTAACACTGACTTTTCAAAAATTACCCCCCATGACAAAGGTATTTAGCATTTCAAATTTAAGGGGGTAAAAAGGATAAACTGAAGAAAACTAATCTGTGATCTCATGGGTCGATGTTCCACATGTGGAGGCATGAATCGTTATGTCATCATAGAAGTTTTGACTCTACTTACGCAAGAAAACCGTCACCGTGGATCCCAGAGCTCAAAATCAATAAAATCGACTCGTACAAATGAATAGGAAAATGGGCCCACTTTCATATATATAGTGCCCTGGTTCGTTTTTAAAATGACTTTTTCATAGGTTTGGGTAGCACCGACGGAGGTAAGTTCCTATCCCCACACAAATGGTACGTTCTCATTTCCCTATTATTTTAGTGTTTATTTTTCAATCTATTGTGTCTATCTGCACTTGAGTTCTCTTTTCATTTTGCAGGGAGCGGGAATTTTGGACGGCGTCATTTCAACACATGGATGTATTAGGTATAACTTCTAACTTCCCATTTCAGGGACCGCCATACTCAGACCCACCATTTTATGCCTCTTCATGGATATAAAATGCTTCACCAAGGGGGTGATATGTACGTACCCAAAATTGTAAGGTACTATACTACTAGAACAACGTGAAACGTGCCCCAATGATGATACAGGTCTCCTCGCAAGGTGTTTGGGATCTAGAAAAGCTCTCCAAGTGTGCATTAACATCTCGCATGCCCCACTTAGCCCCTGTGTGCTTTGTTTTTCCCCTTTTCCCCTCTTTTCTTGGCCTTTTCTCTTCAGTAACAAAACCACTGCCTTGACTGAGTGGCAGTCTCGTGACCACCACCCTGAATAGGGTGGCGGTGCTGTAACCGCCACCCTGCTCAGGGTGGAAGTCCTTTACGTGTTTTCTAGAAAGCTCTTTTAACATGACTCATGTAAATTCAACGTTTTACCAGCTTTCTTTCACCGCCATAAGCTTGCATTTATGATTATGGTTCCCTAGAATAGTGTTTTGCCATTGTTTATAGTTTAAGAGTTCTATTTGGCTTTTACCTTGGGTAAATGCAAATGCTATAAGTAGTTGGCTCATGCTTAAGCAAATGGCCCCTAAAAATTTGCCTCTGATTTCTCTTTGCAATAGATTTAGTTTTCCTTTCGCTTAGAATTCTTAGTTTCTTTCATTACATTCTTAGTTATCATTATTTTACTGTTAGTAAGCCACATATCCATCTTGTGCAAGCATTGCTGTTATTTCATCCAATCCATTGGAGTAGAATAGCTTAGGAAGCCATTAAAGTTGCTAGTTTTTCTCCTCAAATAGGATAGTTTCAGGTTCTGGACACTTTATGTTGTATGACTCGCAATAAATCCCGCTAGGAATTGCATAATCCAAGCTCTGTACTCTTGCGCTATCCCTCTCCTACTCACATTGTATTCAGTTAGTGTTCTGAGCTGCCTTTATCCCAATATCTACTTCTGTTGATGCTAGCATTACACATTTTTCTGGATCCACGTGAACAAAAAGGAACAAGGAGATCACACACACCAGCGGATTCACCACTGTTCTGTAGAATCCAGGTTCTAGCTTTCAAAGTTCTAGTTAGAATCATATCAAATAGAGTAGTTAATTGCTTTATTTCAGTTAATTCTACTCTCGATATTGCCAGGGAAGCTATGGGGATTGATAGTTTCTGAGAAACTATGATTCACTCCTCACTTCTGAGGTAGGATCGAGAGTCTTGCAAATAGATTAGATAAGTTATTTTATTGTTTAGAATAGATCTACAAATTACACAGACAAATAGCTACACTCAGTTATTTTGTTTGTTTTAAATTGATTATTTTAGTTGTCATTTCTAGATATTTTAAATAGATGCTTTCTTAAATTCGTAAAGCTCATCAGAAAACACAAAAAAATAGAGAAGTTATATATGCTATAGATATACTTCACATAGTTCAATTTTATTTTACTATAGTTCGCTTTACTTTGTTGCTTTTGTATGAAAATCACGGGACCTAGAGAGCCCAGGGAATATGTATTCGAGCCAATCGTGCCTCAGCCCAATCTCATCACAGTCATAAATGATATAGATCAAAATCTTAGGATTCAAGTCTTCCAAACAACGGTAAGCTTACAACAAATCAATTCCAAGTTGTGCGGACTAAACATAGAAGATGACGAAGCACACACATTTTGGTCGAATCAACCGAACTATAGATTACCCTAGGAAACATTCATATGACTGTAGAAGGGTTCGGAAGAGAAAAAACCTTTGGTTGTGATCCTTTGGTCCCACAGCCAGGCGAAGGAGACACTCTTATAGATATAGATACCAGCCTAAGAATCCAGGTTGCACAAATACCTGTAAGATATTCTAAGAAAATCACACAATTATTGATCCTAAATATAAAAGCTTTGAAAGCATATAATTATTGGATATTAGGGATTATGACTTGATTTTACACATGATCATAATAGGTCCACAACAACTAAGAATCTACGGTTATGACCCACAAATCCCACAGCCCAACGAATCCATAGGAGAATTAGACATAGACATTGGCCTACGCACACTAGTATTCCGGTCTATTCCACTTCTGCCTATCATCATCAAACAATTATCCTTGCTAGACACAATAGCTAATAGAGCTAGGGAATTCTGGACTAGGCCAAAGAATCGTCCATAGAATTGACTACATTTGCCATCCACCATATGACCCTATCCAAAAACGTATATGAAACTATCCCGGGTCATTTTCCATGTATTCCACAACCTATACATCGAATCACGCTAGAGCTCGATATTGATTAGAGCCTTCAAGCAGTCATCCTTGTTGACCGATCTATCACACCAGTTCAAGTTAGGAAGGCCTTCTTTGCCTTAGACTCACAAATTCTGCTAATGCGTATTGAAGACATTAGATTTCCTAACTAGTTTGTCTGCATCTCACACATATTCTATACCCACTAGATGTCTCGGTACAACCTCATGAGGTCGGGTACGAGGAAGAGTTGCTTGTAGATTCCCATGCTCACATGTCACTTTTTTGTCATACTGTCGACACTAAAATTTCCTCCGTAATTTCTATTTCATTAATGTATGTATTAGGAATATGCTGTTGTTAAGTATAATTAGTTGTAGCGTCTGATAGAAGATAACGGCACCATCAGTACGGTGCCGCCAATAATGTGGAGTACGGTAACAGTCAAAGTACAATAGGAATGTTGTAAAAAATAAATATTTGTCGTAAGTGGTCCGGTAATGTTAAAATGTCAAAGTTTGGGTAATTAGAGAAGTAGGGTCTACATGATTAGGAATTAGAAATATTATATTGGTAATAAGGACAAGGAGTGAGGTCATAAATATTTTGTGTATTTTATTTGTAAAAAGTCTAAAAATGTGGAACCCATGTAAAATGATAAGGTTTATCTTATCTTAATAGATAAGCTTACATGTACAGATAAGAGTTAAGGTATGGAATATGATTCGTCAGAGTGGATTTCTTATCCTATCTTAGAGATAAGATGGATAAGCCTGGAAGTTCTATAAATAGAGAGGCCAACCCCCTCATTTAGCATAGAAAGAAGTAGTGAGAAATATTGTAGGAAGTGTGCAAAGGAAGCCATTAGTTAAAGGTGTGTTGAAGAAGCCATTAAGAGGTGTAATTGTAAAGTTTCTCCCATAGTCTTGTTGAAGTACCTCATGGGTGAGATTGTAACAATTTCATGTTAATATTATAATTTACTTTGATATTTCAGATTTGTCATCATTCCGTCTTATCATAGTCGATGGTATTTTTGTGTTATGTTTTTGTTTTGTTTCTAGATTACATCCACCAAACTAAAGGCTGTGCATTAGTAAATAATCATAGCACGAGGAGTTCCTGGTGAAGAATTATCATAGTGCCGGATTGGTGATGACATTTTGGTTCCGTTGCCGGGACCATTCCTCGGTGGATTTTTTGGAGAGATATTCCCACTTAGTCAAAAAACAATTGGAGGATAACCTTGTTTTTATTGTGCATAGTAGTTACCATGGTAAAGTTATTTTTTCCATGAATAGTAGTTACCATGGTAAAGTCATTTTTGCTGGAATAGTATTTACCGCAGTAAAGTCACTTTTTACTGTGAATAGTATTTACCGCAGTAACTTCACTTTTTACCGTGAATAGTATTTACTGCAGTAACTTCACTTTTTATCGTGAATAGTGTTTACCACAGTAAAGTCAGTTTTTGCTGCAGTAAGTCAAGTTTTACCATGGTCATTTCTATTTTACTGTAGAAAGGTGTAAAGTCACTTTCTAGTATAGTGATTCTAATTATTTCTACACATAAGTCTTGTTGATTGGACTTGTGATTTGGTATTTCACGGTGGTTACTTTTGAAAATGGGAAAGATTCCTGTTTTTTCAGCTCAATCTAATGAAGATGCTTCTTCTTTCATTCAAGAGTTTAAGCGATATTGTATTTGTAATGGCCTTATAAGAAGGGAACAATGGACTGAATTTTTTCCTACCTTTTTGGATGGTTCAGCACTTAGGTGGTTTGAAACACTAGGTGATAATGTGAAAAATTCATGGGATTTATTAACTGAAATTTTTCTTAAAGAATTTGGTGAAAATTAGAAATATGCAGATCTCATGATCGAGATCACAAAGCTATCCCAAGGAGAGAAGGAGAAGATAAGGGATTATCATGCTCGTGTTCTAGAGCTAAGGAGGAAGCTCGATGCCCAGAACCAGAAGGAAGGACTAGCGAATGGGTTGATGAATGGCGTGGATAATCTCCTCTGTAAGCACTTCATTTTTGGGATGAAGCTAGAGATCAGAAAACGAGTGAAGTATGACCGCCCAGCTACCATTGAACAAGGAAAGGAGATTGCAAGAAGGAAAAAAGAAAGCATGGAAGAGGAGCTCAAATAAATTGTTGCTAAAGGTAGATCCTACCCACCTTTGGTCCGAATCACCACGACTCACTCCCACACTACCCGTGAGCAACACATATTGCTCCTAGTACATCTACTGAGTATGAAATCTGCTCCAAAGATGGGTCTAAGGAGGAGTTCATGCAGAAACATTGGAATGAATGGAGTTTATGGACACTTGGGACGTGGTAGAGAGAGGGTTGAAGATAACATGATCCCTTGACATCATAAAGAATAACTGTGGATTCAGCTGATGAATATGATTGATTGGTCACCCTCTAGCCCACCCGTGCCCCCACTCTAGTACTAGTGAAGGGTACACTGAAGCCATGCAAGAAGACCAAGTGAGGTGGATGTCTTCAGTCATGGATTCATCCCTGCCACCGTCACACAACTCAGACCCCATTAAACACATTATCTGAAGATAGATGAAGTTCGTTACCTCGATGCTCGTCCAACAACCTCTTTTAGTTCGAAGACCGCTTCCCCCGGTGTATATTCCCGCCCTTTTTTTCTCTTCTTTGTTTTTGGTGTTTTTGTTACGTGCGACATTTTTTTTAGGAATCCTCTCAGCTTCCTTCTAAACCCTAGGATGTCCTTTTTTCCGTCATGCTGGTTTTTC
Source organism: Taxus chinensis (assembly GCA_019776745.2). Classification (NCBI taxonomy): domain Eukaryota; kingdom Viridiplantae; phylum Streptophyta; class Pinopsida; order Cupressales; family Taxaceae; genus Taxus; species Taxus chinensis. Next base: position 573,837,555 of record CM034147.1, on the reverse strand, counting down.
CCGGTTTTTTTGTTGCTTCCCCTCCCCCCCCCTTCCCCTTCTACCATCCCCAGTGAAATGCGCATATAACTAATACACCCTCATTCATTTTGATTACAGGAAAATATCCTCAGTAAGTGGGGTAGAACATTGATTGAGCCTGGTAGAATGGTGCTAAGCCCATTACAAGCAAATTGCCATATAGAACTAAAATTTGAATCCTAATTTTTCCAAGACGTTACAAAAGAAGAATAGATAAGTGGCTTCGATGCAGGGGGAATTTTCCATATTTGTTGTGGAGAATTCAGAATGGGTTCTCCTCCATTGTGATCTCAACAAAAAAGAATGGGAAGTATGAATTTGTGGTTGATTACAGGAGCTCAATAAGGAACAAAGAGGATCACTTTTACCTCTTCCATTTTCAGATCAGATCTTGGATGACAGTAGCTGGCCAGGCCCTAGAGAGTGCTTTAGTTGTGCTGATGGACCTCCTCCCCCACCTTTACTTATAGCCTGGTATAAACAAGTTCGTTCTTATGTTCCTTAGTGTTTATAGCAGAGAAAGATTAGCTGAAGACCCACGTTCACCCCTCTCTTGGGGAACGTTTGTTTATAGTAGTTATGCCTTTTGGTTGTGCTAATGCTCACCCGCCACCTACATTCCAACCCATTTGTGATCAGGGTGTTCGAACCCTACATTGGACACCTTTCATCAGAGTATCTCTGGATGATTTTTGCATACTATGGGCTAAGCAAGTTGGACCCACTTGCACCCAAATGGAGACCACTTCAAACGGGTTTAGATGAAGCAACAGCCTCACAAAACCCCTACAACGGGTGTCTTTGTGCTTGTCATGACCGGAATTTTGTTAGGGAATAATGTTGTATCCCAGAGATGTAGTGGTACTGATCCTGATAAAAATTTTCAAAATCAAAGATTTACCCTCTCTTCTTAATAGAAGTGAAGGTGAGATCATTTTTGGCATGTGGGTTACTATAGAGGTTTCATAAAGAATTTCTCAACGATTGACACAACCACGACACCCAGTTCTTGAACGAAGGAAGAGGATGTTACTTATGAACCAGAAATAGGCACATGAAGCTTTATGACAAATTGAAGGAAAAGCCCTGTTTGTCTTACTGTTTTGAAGAATCCAGAGTGGAGCAAGCCATCAACTGTACACTGATTCCTAGATGTAGCAATTGTGAAGTACTTTGAGCCAAAAGGATGTGAAAATGGGGACATATGAACATTTTCTTAATTTACTTTCGGGAAGCAGAAGACAAATGAGCAGTGACTGAGTATAAAAACAGAACTGTAACTAAAAAAAGAGGGCCTGCTATCATTTTTGCTCTGTGTTGTCTTGTAAAGAAGTTTAGAACATTAACTTGCTAGGGTGAAGAAGTTAGAAATAGAATGAAGTAGAAATTTATAGCTTGTGTTTAAAAATATCCAAAAGGCCTACAATATTACTATGGTCACCCCGGCTATGTCTTCTAGAGGAGGCGGGAGTTGCGAGGTGGATCAAGTCCCGAGAAGGAGGAGGTTGAGGGTCCCTGTTTTGGCGGCAGAGGCAATCCCTATGCTCCACAAGGCTAAGGTATTAAATGTAATGGTATTTCAATTCCTGAATGTTTAGTTGATGATGTGCTACCGTTAATGTAATGACTGGTCTGTACTTAATATGTTGGTTTACAAAAATTGATCCTGCCTTCAACAACACTTATGTTAAGTCATTAAATAAGGGAAAACTAAACCCAAGGTGTAGTTTGCATGTGGCAATATCTGTTATGGGTGTTGTAATGTGTGGTAGACTTTCAGGTGAATGAAAAATGGTACATTGCATTGGCGTAACCCAGGCGGCTTGGGAAGACCATGTGCTACGGAGAAGTTCATGCAGAAACTATGGAATGAAGGTTTTAATATGACACTTGGACGTGGTAAGAGAGAGGGTGAAGATAACAGGATCCCTTGCCATCATAAAGCAAACCTGTGGAGTCAAGTGATAAACTGATGATTGGACATCCTCTGATTACTCTAGTTACTATGAAGTGGAACACTGAAGAGAAGAAAGTGAGGTTGGATGTTTTCAGTCCTGGATATCCTGCCCAGTCACAAGCCAACTCATGACCCCTAAATTTATCTGAAGAAGTTGATTATCGTCTCCCACAATGAAGAGTGGTGATGCTGTGATGAGAGTGGAAGGAATCCGACCACCTCCCCAGCCCTTTCAAAGGTACATAACACCTATTCACTTTTTGGATACGGAAATCCTTTCAAGTAAGTTGGGTAGAACATTGTTTGATCTGGTAGATGTGCTAAGCCCATAAGCACATGCCCATATAGAAGAATCCTATTTTTCCAAGACTGTAAAGAGAAATAATAAGTTTGGCTTGATGCAGGATTCTATTTGTTGTGGAGAATTCAGAATGGGTTTCCTTCTCCCATGGGATCTCATACAAAGAAGGGAGCTATGCATTGTGTTGATTAAAGGAAGCTCCATAAGGCAACAAAGAAGGATCATTACCCTCTTCCATTTTCAGATCAGATCTTGGGATGAAGTAGCTGGCCAGGAGGGGCTATAGTTTTGCTGATCGGATATTCGGCTATAACCAATTCTATAGCAGAGCAAAGATAGCTGAATACCACTTTCACCACTCCTTGGGAACTTTTTGCTTATAGAGTTATCCTTTTTGGGTTGTGTAATGCTCCAGCAACATTCCAACTTTGATGAATACGGGTGTCCTAACCCTACATTGGGACCATTCATCAGAGTAATTTCTGATGATTTTTTGCATCTATGGGAGCAAGTGGACCCACTTTGCACCAAGGGAGACAACATTTCAAAGGTTGATAAGCAAAGCTCACTAAACCCTCAAAGTGTTCGTTGGATGTTTTCTGAGAAATTTGTTAGGGACTGTTGTATCCAGAATGGTATTGGTACTGATCCTGATAAATTTTCAAAAATTCAAAGATTTCCATTTCTTTCTTAATGAAGTAGTTGGATCATTTTAGGCCATGGGGTTACTATAGAAGGTTTCATCAAGAATTTCTCAAGATTGCACAACACTAACCCAGTTCTTGAAGAAGGATGTTACTTAGAACCAAGAAATAGGCACTGAAGCTTTTGACAATGAAGGAACCCTGGTGGTCTTCAACACCTGTGTTGATTGATTCCACCCTAGAGGGCCAGGAAATTTAAGCATTCCGTGCAATGCGCATGCACTTGCCTCGTCGCTATCTGAGTTCCCCGGACGCCATACTTGTGTATTTTTCTGATGATGCATCCTTTCCCCTACTGCAGGCTTACCTTGTCTCCCTTGACACACTCCCTTTTCTTCCCTGTAGTAATACTTTTATCGATATTTGTGAAGTATCTAATGTACCTTCAGTTTCCTCTATGGGGCCACTTTGCACACCCCCCCCCAGCCAATAAGGCAAATACACACTGAAGCAGTCGTCCATTTTATGTCTACCCCGTTTGCCATGGCAGTCAGTATTTCAAAGAGGGACCTGATGGACAGTAGACGTAGTGGCGTGCGAATACTCAAGGGAAGGACCCCAATGATTTTTTTTCGCAAGGACCCCCATTCCACAATGGTACAGTGGAGGGCCTCTCTGGCACTTTTTTTTCTTACAGCAAGACGGATCCTGGAATGCAGGTTCAGGTGATAAATGTGGCCCCCCACTCCCTTTTTAAAGATGTTTATAATTCGGAAGGACATGTGATATTGTTATAATACACATCTTTGCCGTTAACGTAAGACAATTGTCAACTGAGCTCTCATGAGATCGTGTCCCACCTTAAATTCACGACCCTTAGTGGGTCCCTAGCTTGTAGTAGAAAGATAGAGAGTGAGAGAGAGAGAAGGACGAGTAAGGAAGGAGGAACAGCGGCCCGCGTTCCCTATTGTGGCCTGACCAAGGGAAAAGAGATAGACAGTGTAGGCCACTTTAAGGACGATGAACAAATCAGCCAAAATTAACGTAAAGCGAATGGGGTAGTTGCCACCAAGATTACTGAGGAGGAATACTAGTGGAGTATTGGAAGCCTGGCACTTGAACAATAGCTTCCATGGATAAGAGTGGCAAGAGGTTCATAATGAACCGCATTGTCACCAGATGTGGTTTGCTCCATTAGAATTGTAACAAAATCAAGGAAGCCAATCATTAATTAATAGGTGGTGAAGTCCTAGTCAATAGTTTTCTATAAGCCAGAAGGGCAAAAACTCCAAGCCCAAGCACAACATGAAACGGTGGAATGAACAAATTTTGTGTTGTGTCCCAAAATTTTCAGCAAAAGATGTAGCTTGCACGGTACATAAATGGGAGATTTTTAAAAAGGATCCTGCCAGCATGTGGGCATATGGGCCAACACAAAGTCGCAACAGGATACTCCCCCCCCATTTCAGTGGCCTTATGGCATTGACACTAGTTCGTTCCTCTTGAGTTTTGATCTTTCCCATAGACCGTTCTGCCCCAGAAAGGATGGATATGACAGTGATTTGTCAACGACCGGGGGTTCATCTTATTTACTGGCCGGACACTGAGGCGAACTCCAGAAAAGGCTACAAGCCATAAGTAAGAAAATGAACAGAGACAGACGGAAATACTCTTGCTCCCAAAAGATTCCGGTGATCTCCCATTACCTCGTGAAATGACTTGGTTTAGTATCTGATTCCAGAACACCAACCAAACGACGCCCAGCGCAACTTGCACGACAACAAAAGCGAGGGGGCCCCCCCAACACCACTCCTCCCAACACACCTGCTCCCCCCCCTCTCCCTTTCCCCCCCATCCACCCCTTCCCCTTCCTCTCTCCTACCCACTCTCCCTTAGACATCCTACCTACACTCTGTTTAGTTGAATTTAGTTTGGTTTTAGACGTATTTTCTTTTTCATCTGAGCCAAAAGGATGAAAATGGGAAATGACATCTAATTTACTTTGGGAGCAGAAAAATGAGCAGTGCTGAGATAACTATACTGTAACTAAAAAAGAGGCTCTGGCTATCATTTTTGCTGTAAAGAAGTTTAGAAATTACTTGCTAGGTGTAGAAATTTATAGTTGTAACAAATTCATCAGGCTCTGAAATATATTGTCAATAATCCTAACCCATCAGGGAGGATAGCAAGATGGATAATTTTGCCTACAAGAATTTTAATTTGATATTATAGATAGGCCAGGAAAGAAGCATGTCAATGCAGATGCACTCTCTCGAGCCTATGATGGTTTAGGATCATCTTGTGATGATGATGATTTTCCCAATGCAGCATTGTTCTCCCTTGACACAATCCCTAGTGAATACATAGATATTTGGAATTATCTAAATGAATTCAAGTTTCCTGATGGTGTCAATGCAAAGACTAAGAGAAATATTACTCAAGCCAGTCGTCCATATTCTATTTTGCATGGAGTATTATTTCAAATAGGACCTGATGGACAGTAGAAGAGGGCAGTTGGACATAATCAAGGGAAGGAACTGCTAGAAGAATTCCACAATGGTACATGTGGAGGGCACTTCTCTGGACAACTTACAGCAAGAAGGATCTTGGATGCAGGTTATCACTGGCCCACTCTTTTTAAAGATTGTTATAATTATTGTAAGACATGTGATATTTGCCAAACACATGGTAACCGTAAGACTTCATCAGCTCCATTATGTCCTATTATTCCCCTTGGTCCCTTTGAAAAGTGGGGAATAGACATTGTAGGTCCACTTCTAACTACATCACGCCAAAATAAGTATATTGTAGTTGCCACAGATTATTTAACTAAGTGGGTTGAAGCTAGGCCATTGAAAATAGCTTCCATGGATAAAGTGGCAAGGTTCATATATGAACGCATTGTCACCAGATTTGGTTGTCCATTAGAAATTGTAACAAATCAAGGAAGCCACTTCATTAATGAGGTGGTAGAAGTCCTAGTCAATAATTTTTCTATTAAGCACAGAAAGGCAACAACATACAAGCCAAGCACAAATGGACAGGTGGAATGAACAAATTTTGTGTTGTGTCAAATTCTAGCAAAAGATGCAGCCTTGCAGGTACATAAATGGGATAAAAGGATTCATGCAGCATTGTGGGCATATAGGGCAACATCAAAGTCAGCAACATGATACTCCCCATTTCAGTTGGCCTATGGCATTGATCTAGTTCTTCCTATTGAGTTTGATATTCCCACTGTGAAAGTTATGAAAAATGAAAGGATGGATGAAAGTGATTTAGTAAAAGAAAGGTTGGTTCATCTTCATTTACTGGAGGAAATGAGAGAAATAGCAAAGGATACAAGCCATAAGAAGAAAATGAAGCAGAAGGAATACTTTGATCAAAAGATCCGGTGATCTCCATTACATGTGAATGACTTGGTTCTAGTATATGATTCCAGATACAAAAAAAGAAGACAGAGAAAATTTCTTCCAAAATGGATGGGGCCCTACAAAATAGCAGCTATGCATGAAAATGGTACGTACTGACTGGAGGAATTGGATGGCACTCCCATTACGAAATGGGTCAACCACGACAAGTTGAAGATTTTCCAAGCACCAGAATAGTCTACTCCGAGGACGAAGTAGAAGCTAGGAAGGGGGAAGATGTCAACACTAAAATTTTCCTCCGTAATTTCTATTTCATTAATGTATGTATTAGGAATATGCTGTTGTTAAGTATAATTAGTAGTAGCATCTGATAGAAGATAATGGAGCCATCAGTACGGTGCCGCCAATAATGTGGAGTACGGTAACAGTCAAAGTACAATAGGAATGTTGTAAAAAGTAAATATTTGTCGTAAGTGGTCCGGTAATGTTAAAATGTCAAAGTTTGGGTAATTAGAGAAGTAGGGTCTACATGATTAGGAATTAGAAATATTATATTGGTAATAAGGACAAGGAGTGAGGTCATAAATATTTTGTGTATTTTATTTGTAAAAAGTCTAAAAATGTGGAACCCATGTAAAATGATAAGGTTTATCTTATCTTAACAGATAAGCTTACATGTACAGATAAGAGTTAAGGTATGGAATATGATTCGTCAGAGTGGATTTCTTATCCTATCTTAGAGATAAGATGGATAAGCCTGGAAGTTCTATAAATAAAGAGGCCACCCCCCTCATTTAGCATAGAAATAAGTAGTGAGAAATATTGTAGGAAGTGTGCAAAGGAAGCCATCAGTTAAAGGTGTGTTGAAGAAGCCATCAAGAGGTGTAATTGTAAAGTTTCTCCCATAGTCTTGTTGAAGTACCTCATGGGTGAGATTGTAAAAATTTCATGTTAATATTATAATTTACTTTGATATTTCAGATTTGTCATCATTCCATCTTATCATAGTCGATGGTATTTTTGTGTTATGTTGTTGTTTTGTTTCTAGATTACATCCACCAAACTAAAGGCTGTGCATTAGTAAATAATCATAGCACGAGGAGTTCCCGGTGAAGAATTATCATAGTGTCGGATTGGTGATGACAGTATAGTGTTCTTTGGGACTCTGAAGTAATATTTATTCTTGCCTACTTCTTCGACCTGGGCCTCCAATCTAAAAAATGTTGTTGAGGTAGCTGCAATGTTTTGGGGGGTGAAGTTAGCCAAGGAGAAAGGCTTAAAACACTTTTAAGTGGAAGGGGAATCTTTATATATCATTTCATGTTTCAAAGGAAAATATCAACCTTTGATTTCTATCGTGGACTTCATAAATAAAATTAAGCTTTTAGCATCCTCTTTTGAGGCCATATCCTTTCATCATGTGTATTATGAAGGAAACTTTCTAGCAGATTTTATGGCCAATTTGGGGGTGAATGCTAGGGGTCTTAAGGTGGTAGAGGATCCTAATTTGTTACAAGCCAAATATATAGAAATCCTTAAAAGGGAAGGTATAACTTATAATACACTTACAAGAGGAGGCATTAGTTATTCAGACTCGTCACATCTCTTTTTCATGATTACTGAACTCGTGAAAAATCTCCTTTCTAATCCTTGAAGGGGTAGGCTGGATATTTGTGTTTTCTGGAAGCAGTATGATTGGATTGTGGAAGGTAACTATTTGTAGAATAGAAAGAAGAATAGGGTCAAAAGCATGGGGGTGACTTAGTAAGAACTGAACCTATCAAGAGGCAAGATATGTCCATAAAGGCTATGACACTGCTCAAAAATGTGGGAATGTTACCCTTTTTCAATATCTTTAATGGCTATGATGAAAAGATGAGTGAAGCTATGGTGAAAAAATGTAATGAAAAAAGGAATGAAGGCCATGTTTGGGTCAGTAATTTCTCCTTTACCATTTCCCCTAATCTTATTGCCAAATTCTCAGGTTTAGCTCTGGAAGGCAGATGCATCTACAAACCTAAGTCAGACTACAACTTGTAGATTTAATGCTTTATGCAAGGTAAGGGAGCGCCTGTCTCTCTTCATAATGGTTATGCTCGGGGAAAATTTTCCCATCCTATTGATGAAATTTCTAAGTTTTTTATGTCATACATTACCTTATAAGGATGATATAAAGTGATCATTCCTCTGCACCAGAGACTCATTAAATCCCTTCTTATGCTGGGAAATCCCCTTTTGGGGAAAAATGATAAATTTGGGGCTTCTATCACTGAATGTTTGATTTCCAAGGAGGATAGTTTTAGTGAAGATATGTTTGGAAAACTAGTGGCTAAATGACCCAGATCCAACCTGAGTCATGGTGTCATCAACAAACATAGCAGGGATGAGGAGGCTCCTAAGGCAGTTGAGGAAGTGGAGATTTTAGATTCGGGTGAAAACCAATATGGGAATCCGAACTTGTGAGTTTCCAATAAATACAAGGAAGCTATTAAAGGGGATAACAATGATCAGGTGGTGAGCAAGAAATCTCTAGACTCTACAGATGATAAGCGCTCCAAGAACTCAGAGGAATCCATTGAGATCATGCATGCTCTTAAAACTACCCAAACTAAATTGTTTACCGCCTAGGACTCTACTGTAAAGTCTCATACTTTCATGTGGGAATTTGAGCATTGCAGGATTAACACAGATATTAATAGACATAGGATTAGTATGGTTTCCATGGACTTGAAGGATTTGACTGATAAAGTGAAAAGTTATCTTCTTTGGTCCTTAGTGAATAGCTCAAGAATTCCAATGAGAGAAGCCTAGAGATGTCCAAGGATATGATGAAGATGAAAGAATTTGTGTTCCATATTCATGATGTCCATCTCCTCAATGTTAAGAGCATTATACACCATCTCAAGCTATTAGCTGAGATGATTCATTCCATGGAACTTGTTAAGAAAAGAGAAAAAGAAGGAAACGGCCCCAAAGTTGAGATTCCTAAGCCAAACTATAAGTATTGAAAAGCTACCATTGACTCCCTTGTCAAAGAATGGAACGGATGTATAAAATCAGTGGGATACTTGATAAAAGAGTGATGAATAAAATGGGATATTGGTTTTTTATTGTTAGTTCTATGTTGTTTTGTTGTTAGTTTCTCAATATTGCTACTGTTAGTTATTTCTTTGTTTATTTAGTGTTTGGATACTTTCCTTTATGGTTGTATCTCTTTATTGTTTTTCTTTTGTTGCTTTGGGTTTTTGGTTGGGATTCAATGGTATTCCCTTGGCCTCTTTGTAAGGAACTGGTAACATTTTACAACATGTTAAATATTCAAAGGAAAAATATAGTTATCAACATATTGAGGATAAATTTTTTTTCTTATCTCTCCAAAATGATATATCCTCCTTACAAATAAGATCTAAAATCCTCCCAACAACATAATGCATTCTCCTATTTATAGATTAAGAGGATTGAGAGATTATAGTTGTGCCTCGTAACTACTACATACTAAAAATAGAATGCATTTATGCTTAGGGAACAATCTCCCATAAAAATATCAAAATAGTTATGTAGGTTTGACTGAGTCAACCATGCAACATCCATTGACTTTGCAGCTTGGAGACTATGAAAAATTATCTAACAATCTTGACTAGGACTGATGCCATCCTTTTCTTAATCATATTATTCCTTCTTTCCTTTTTCCTTTCCTTCTTTTTCAGCTACCCTATTCCTGAAATCAAGATTTTTTTTGAAAATTCCTTGAACTTATTCATCATTAGGTCCACATGCATAAAAATTCAAGGTTTCTATTGACTCCATTTCTCTAGCCTATTTTCCCAATATTTTTTTAGTGGTATTCATGACTTTCTTGAGCTGACTAAATAAGTTATTATAAGAAACCAATTGGTGAATGGAATCAAGGTCAAAATATGTACCTGCATCATCATGGTTAACCAAACTTTTGAACTGAGTGATAATATCATAAGTTAGAAGTACATCAACATTTTTTTCTAGAAACTTGGAAGAAATCCTATCAAATTATTCCATAATATCATTCAGGCCATTAATTACCTCAATCCTTCTTTCATCTAACTTTGAAATGACCTCATGCAATATCAAAACTTTGAACTCCATTTCTTCTTTAAATTCAAAATGTTTTTCAATATAATCAACAACTCCTTCTTTCAAAAGGATATTAGGCTCAACACTTCGTGCTTCCTTCCAAGTTTCAAGAATCAGTTCCAAGTTATAACTCTCCTTGGCGAGGAGTTCATTAATTTTTGAGAGGTTATTTTTCTCAGCATATAAATAATTATAGATATTAACAACATATTTAATCATCTCTTCCACTTGTTGAACCATAATTTCCATCCATGTCCCTACTACTCATCCTTGTTACCAAATATTTTTAATCACATAGAAATATGTATCATCAAATATTGGAGGAATAGCGAGAGGTGTAATATGAATGAGATGTGTGATTTATTCAAGAGAGAAGTTAGGTATTCAATCTTACCCTTGATTTCATATTTGGTTACTTTATCCTTATAAAAAGTTTCCAACAAATTACATAAGGAAACTTTGACGTCTTGCTTCACCTCCTCATGAGTGGATTTTTCAAGACCAAACTTGAAACTTTTATAATCTGTTACTATGATGGTTTCCATATTTTCCCTTATAGCTAGAGTGGTGATCTCAATAAATCTTTCCCTTGCTTAGACAATTGATAGATTATAAATAACTCTCGGTCTATTGACTTGTCTTTGGGGGGTAGATCTAGAACACTGAGGTCAAAAACATCAATGATATGAAATTTATTATTCTGTTTTGGTGTTTACCTATCTAACCATGTAAGAATATAAGAAAAATATTTTGAAGACAACATGGGCATTGTTATGGTAGTAATTGGCTAGGTTGATGTAACTAGGGCACTGGTTATAGTCACTAAAAGTGGAAATGACATGGTAACAATAGAGGGTGGAGTGGAAAGGATGGCCCCATTTGAGGGTGATAAATAAGTGGAAATGGGGGGAGATTGTTGGGGAAGAGGGGTTCTGAAGGGAGATCCTAACCCTAGAATATCTCCAAATGAAATAGTTGGAAGGGAAGAGAAAAAATGGGCCATAGATGGAAATGTGGTGAAAAATGTAGGAGAAACAAGAATAGAGGAAATGGAGTATGTGGTCAGAGGAAGAGTGAGAGGTGGAGGGGAAGGAGGAACTGAGGATGGAGAAGATTGAAAAAGTAAGGTTAGGGGTTAATGTCATACTTGAGGGATCTTGGGTGAAACACTTAGATCTATGGTCTCAGTAGATTATAATTTGGGAGATGTAGCTCCAATTTAAAAAAATATAGAAGAAGATCCTAAACATATAACCATAAAATAAATCTTATGGGGCCTTGAGATAAGTTATGGAGTCAACCTATTTCCTTTAGATGGAATGGTGTGGCCCACCGATGAATGTGCTTGGATGAATTTTGTGGTAAGTTTTTCTGGCGCATTAGGTGTGATTCCAAAATTTATCAACCATTGGTAGGTTAAATTTATAATGGGACTCACCCTTTCTTTTGTGTTTCTACATTCCTCACATGATACTTAAAAGGTTGAATCCTGAAACTATTTTTATTGTAAGAAGGATCTAAAACATGTTCCTCATCCTATAGGCCCTTAGGAATGATCACAATTCTAAATTACATTACCTCTTAAAGAATTAATCTTTCAAATTCTCTTTCACTTACTACATTATCATCTTGTAAATGGTTCCAAATATCCTCCAATTGAGGTATGTAAACACCAGATCCTATTTTTCCGAACTTGTCCCAATATTTGAAATTAGTGTGCAGGTGAAATGTTTTCATAGTCATTTATTTCATCTCTCCCTCAACATTTTTATATTTGTATGTAGAATCACATGTGTATATACCTATAGTTATAGGAAATTGGACTCTTCAATTATGTTGGTCATGTTGAATCTTGTGGTAATACAGCGGCTGATGAACCAAGTCAATAACAACCCACTTTTCTGTTGGGAATATCAAAAGATTGGTAGGATAAATTATGAATTCATGAACCTTGATGTATGTGAACACCGGGAATCATAAGGAGATACCTCCCCATTCCCTCACTTCCTTCCAATACTCATCTAAAATCCCCTAATTATATAAATCTTTATTAAAGATGTACATGATAATTGTGAATGAGGAATCATTTACTCTCCAAACATGTTTAGGACCTTATTTCATTGTGATATGGAGATAATATTCATATATTTAAGAATAAATCCTCAATCCCATTGGAGTCACCCTTAGATAGTGTCTCATACCCGCTGCTGCATAAAAAAGGTAAGAAGTCAAGAAAATTTTATAGAGTTTAGGACATCTGATAATCAAAAATAGGTAGCATTACTGATATGCTCAGCCCATCGAATAATGTCCTTGTTTCTCTTTATAGTGTAATGATATCATTTACTTTTTGAATGAAGTCTAACTGATAAAGCATTTGAGGGAATCTAGATAGTGAACTTTTAGTTTTTTTCCAAATAACTATAGTTGACAATGCTTATGAAGCATCATGTTTTGTAACTTAGTGCTCAAGAACATATTCTAAGGGAAATAGTGGCATATAATTCCTGGAAATCCTTAGAAGAATGAAGTTCCGTAACTCCAATCAATAGTGTAATGATCTCATTTACTTTTTGAATGATGTTTAACAGAGGAATCATTTCAGGGAATCTAGATAGTGAACTTTTAGTTTTCACCAAATAACTCTAGTTGACAATGCTTGTGAAGTATCATGTTCTGTAACCCAGTGCTCGAGAAAATATTCTAAGGGAAATAGTTGCATATGATTCAACATCAGGGATTCTCAGCAGATCTTTAAAGAAATCACTATCTAGTTTGATCACCATTGTTTCATCCTCATCCTTCACTGTACATGATTCTTTATCAAAATGTGTTGCAGTAGAAAGCACGAACTTAGGGAATTTCATGGATTTGGGAAATGTGGAAGAAAGGGAAAGCCCACTTTCAAAAATTTCTTGCATCTATGGTTTCTTATTTGGGTCATTGACCCTCTTCTAGAACTCATAAGATCAAGGTGTCCCAAATATTTGTCCTTAATGTTGTCAACATCAGAGGAAATTATCATAGGGGGTGTCACTCCTAGAAATCTAGAATTCATTTTATATTTTTGATTGGAGGAATATCCAAATTTTTTTTCTTGATGAGAACTTTAGAAAATACCATTGGAAGGATAATCAGAAGTTGAAGGTGGAAGTGTGACTCTGCAAAGTATCTCTATACCACCGACGTGAAAATCCTATCAGAGATTCCAATGTTGGAACTTAGACCATGCTCAACAACTCTATAATCAGGAATATAAACCTATGAAACCCTGAGGTATAAAGTTTTAAAAGTTTGAAATGATGAAGTATGAACCTCTAAAGTATTGAAAGTCCAAAGTCTGAAATGCTGAAATGGGAACATCCGAATCACAATATACTTGTAATTTTTTGACTTTCAAAAGGAGGACGTTGTATCCTTCAAGGTGTCCTGCATTTTTTGAAAATACTTTGTCTTATTTATTCTTGCAAACTTTTGAATCCCATGATTTAAAAACAAAAATAATATGTAGGAAGAGAAATTCGTTGGATTAATATTTGAAGATAAAATCCCAAAGGAAAATGCAATTAAAAAAAAGAGATTACCATGAGATATAAAAAAATTATAAAAATAAAAACCATACAAAAATCCTAATGAAAAGGAAAAATGAAAACGAAAATTGAAAACTTACCCAAAAAAGATCAGAAAAAATGAAAAAAAAAACTTCAAAAATTCACCAAAGGGTGTACAGTGGAAAATCAGAGGCATGTCATCATATCAGGGTACTAATTTATCTGGTAAACAATGATAAGTAAATATTTCATATTAATAGGAAAGTGAAAAAATGAATTACCCAGGTCTGACACATATGGGTGGTTGGGAATTCATTTTTGTCGAAGGTCGGAGTGCAGTTCATATGTAAATTGCAATACAAACTCTAAAGTTTGAAATGATGCGGAGGGATTGGGTTTCAAAATTTGGAAACTAGAGTGAAATTTGCATGTAACTTGCACTTTGGAATCTGAAGTTCAAAATGATGGCGCAAAAAATGGACTTCAGGAACTGGAGGTTTATTGCATGAAAAAAAACACTTACATTTCCAAATTTCGATTCCGAAATGCCATTGGGGCGGATTTCAGGTATCAGAACTCAACATGCATTTTTCATGAAAAATGCATGTTGACCTTCAAAATATGGTGAAAAAGGATACTAAGGAATTTTAAAAAAAAAAATTTAAAAATGAAAAATTGATAAGGTAAAAAATTTCCAAGAAAATTTTAAAAGTCCTCTTAGTAAGGTGAACTATTTAAATTTAACATTTTTGATAACCTCTCGGGGATGCTCACCTACTAAAAATTATTCTAGTAGCCTTAAGTAATCGATTGGGAAAAGGAAGTCCTTGACCTCAGAAGATACAAAAATAAACACAACCCAGAAAAAACAAAACAAAACCAAAAAAATAAAAAAAAAGACAATGTGTAAAGCACTTGGAGGAAATACACCTACACTAATAGTTTATATGGTGAAACTCTCTCAAAAACAAGTCTTGAGATGTATCCCATTCACTAGAATGGTAAATTATTATCCATTGAGTCTTGATAGGAAAAATGAATTTTCCTCTTTATAACCTATGATCATGTATAGCCCTCTCTACAGAGCATCAAATTTTGTGTGTGTTCTTGTTTTTTCCCTATCAAATTTAAGGACCAAATATCCTACTTGAAAATACCTAGGAATTTCTTTCTGTTGGTTGGATATTTTTTAAGGTAAAAATATGAGGTTCAACGACAGTGCATAGGATCAAATCCCTCCTCAAAGACAAGTGAGGCTACCTGTTTATTACTAATCTAAAACACAATAGAAATAATATATACAATATCCACACTATTCTAACCATTGGGATTGGGATACAATCCCAAAATCCATATCAACATGAAATGGAGATGTTAAAACTTTAGGTTAGAAAGAATTAGAAGGGAAAATATTATAGATGAAACAAAGTAGGAAGGGAATGAGAGGAACATATTTTCTTTCAAGCAAACACAGATCATGAAATACTTATACGAGTTTTAGATAATGAGTATAACATTTTCAAAATGATTAAAATGATCAAGAATACTAAACAAATAATATCTCAAGATTTTGGACGTAAGAACAATCTCTCAAGATAGATGAATCCCACAACACAAAGTTTGTAAAATAACACATTTTCTATTCTTCAATGATTAAAAAGAAAATACAATTTTTTTCTCCTTCTTCACAACAACTCTTAATATTCAAAAAGTCTCCCACTTAAAATACACAAGCATCCCTTATTTAAATAGAGAGAGTTGAGATAAAATCGGATAAATTCTAGAAAATAGTCTTTTAAGGAGAGTCATATTTTGCTTGACTCTCACGTAGAAGAACAAGTCAAAAATTTCTTCCTATGTGATGAAATTAAAATGAAAAAGACATGATAATTTATTGATAGAAATGACATGAGGCATTATGTTTATTCTACTTCATCATCCTTGTCTTCTTCCAATGAAGCCTGCTTGTCTCAAAATTCTTGGAACTTCTAGATTATGCCCTAAATCTCATCTTCATCTAGCCCACTCGAATAATCACTTAGGACCTCACAAGTTTCCTGAGTGTCACTTGCGTTACCAGAAAGTTTCTTCAATTTCTTGTTGTGTTTCCTTAACGATTCCAAAACATTTTCAATCCTTATGAACTTATCGATGATTGATAGATCAAAGACAAAAGATGGCTCATGCTGAATTAATTATTGAATTTTTTTATAGAGATCGTCAGTAGGTAGAATATTCAAGCTCTCATCTAACACCTTGACAAATATCCTAGACAACTCCTCTTCTATTTCATTGGTGGCATCAATCAACTGATCTCTAGATTCTCTCAATTTTCTGCAAGCTTCACTGAGAATATTTACCCTAAATCTGATGGCTTTGGCTAGCTGGGAATGCTTATCCCCATGTGGAATGATTCCTTCTTCCATTAAGATCTAGGAAGGAACCTATTTCAGTGCATTGAGAGCTTCCAAAGTTAGTTCAAGGTTCCTGACTTCCTATGAAAATTCATCATCCATCTTGTCACAATCTTTCTTTATTTCATCCAAGGATTTATAAATATCCACGGTGTCATCTATGACCTATCTTCCTTGTAGGAGTAACCTATTTATACATTCTTCAACTGTTCTCCCCTTCTCATTGATCTTTTCAATCATAGGAACTATTGAGAAATTGAACCTTATAGGAGTAGGGGTAGAAGATGATGGTGTTGACTGAGAATGCTTTGAAAGCTTGAGAAATACCTCTGTCAACTACTCAACTTTATCCTTTAGCTCAACCCTACTTACCATTGTTTCTTTCAAATTTTGGCAAAGCACGTTCATCACATCCTGTTGTGCTCCTTTTATTGTTACTTTTCCTAGATCAACCCTTGTAATCTGATAATCAGTCACTGCTATATCCTCCTTAGTTTTTTTGGCTGTGGGAGTCTTAATCTCTACAAACTTATGACTTGAGGCATCCACTGAAACCCTTGAAACCGTTTTGGGTTTCTTGGAATATTTGGTAGGAGAATCCTTGAGTTAATTGAAATCGAAGATGGGTAGGGGAACTACCACCTTCCTCTTCCTTGGGGTCTGATCAATTAACCATTGAGGTATAATGGAAGAAATTTCCCCAAATCAAAGGTGTTATGTTTGTATCTGTAGGTGGAGGAAGATTTACTTGTGGAGTGGTAATGAGTGCAAGTGTAGTGACTATGGGAATAGATTCAGGGAATGAAGGTGCAGAAGTAGGAGGCATTTCTATGGCCATTGTAGGTTCAACAGAGAGAGGTGAGAGATTGGAGAAAATTCTATCCATGGATAATTAGAGTGGCGTCAAAATATGAGATGAGGAAGATTGGGAGAGAGGAGGTAAAGATTCTAAAGTCAAAGCTTGAGAAGTAATAGAAAGACTTACTTCGAATGAGCAATCAACAAAAGGAGAAATAAGAGGTTGACCAACCTCGATTTCTAAAAGAATTTCTCCTTGTTATAGAGGAGGACGTGAATCTAATATCTCAATTGTTTGTGTAGGAGTAGAAGATGATTCGACCCCTTGTTTTTCTTCGTTTATGATAAAATTAAAATTTATTTTCCTCTTGGTAGGGATTTTATCCTTTTCCATCTCTCCCTTGGAGGGTCTCACTTCTAAAGTAGTTGTTTTTGAAAATATCTTTTCCTTATAACTCATTCCCTAGGAAATGAGCCATGCCTTAGTGTGGATAAGAGTTTGATTAGTGCTTTAAGTGATAGAAGTTTTTTTAGCAACAGACCAATCAATGGCTAGGAATCCAAGTTGGTCTCCATCTGATTTTTTGTACCTAAGTTCCAAAACACTTTCATTATTTGTGGTGCCTTCAGGGATATCAGCTAGATCTAACATCTAAATTTATTCAAGTTTCATTCCACCGTTGTCTTTTCTTTGGATGAAAACTTCATCATGAAGATCAACCCAGATATCTTCCATAGTGGGAACATGAAGGTACAATGTTCCATATGAATTGAGGACTCCTCGGATGTCAAATCCCTCCCTCATCTTCATGTGCTTCTTCAACTTGTCCTGAATCTCGTGCACCACATTCTTGGCCTTAACCACGGTGGAACATGTATACCTTCTAATGGAAATGGGGAAGGAGACGACGGATTTGTGCCTGCTTTTTTGGAATTTTTTAAAAGTTAACAATTGTCTGACCAACTCCATAAGGATTAGTTTGTCACCTGGGAACCTGGGAAAATGGAAAGTATTACCGTGGAACCTTACCACCCAAAGATAAGTAAACTTATTCAATTATAAGAAGATGTAACCCCATTTTAACACTTTTGTCCATGCTTCATTGAAAACCCTTCACTTCCTTAGATAAGGATCCAATCTACAAATATTTTCGTAGAAGAATGCATCATTCACTCTTCTAAATTGGTCTTAAAACCCTTTTATTGTCAGTTGTGGGAAGTACCGATATATATTTTCTGTTTCTCAGTTTCCCTTTGTATCCATCCCTGGATAGTTTCCCATGCCTACTACTGCATAGGTGACATATGACATCATATAGAACTTGCCAGTAGACAAGACCATTTTAAATTAGGAGTCTATTTCATTACTTATTATGCTACCCCCAATCAATCCCTTGGTCATTTTTCTTTATGACGACCATAAAATAGTACATCCACCCTTGGAATTCTTTTGAATCTGGGAGTCCAAATAACCAGATCAGCAGGGTTATGATATTGTTGACTTCAAGAATAAAATCACTTCTAGGGACCGATTTAGGAAACCTAGAAACAACTAGCTTATCCTTGATCAAGAAATTCTTATTTACATGCTTGATGTAATCTTCCTTATGTTTGTCCCATGCCTTTTTTTCTAATTTAAAGTCTAAATCAACATATTCCGTAAATTTGGGAAACTTTAGGAGTTAGTCAAAATAATCTCCATCCAATTTCACTATAGACTCCCCTGCTTGATTTCTTACTGAGCGGGAGGTTAAGTCATAGTAGGAAGCGTAAGCCAGGATGAATTCAGGGCATTGAGCTGATATTGGAAATCCTGCTGCATGAGGGAGACCATTTCCATCTATTGACTTCATCCATGAATTCTGAGAAGAATCCTCAATTCTTTTCTAGAAGTCTTCCATATCTATATTGCCGAGCTCTGTGTCCTAGATGTCATAATTTCATCTTACATAAGAAGAAGAATCCATCTTCTGATACTTATGTCTCATCTTTCCTGACTTATATGACTTATCTTTAGATGGGATATGGTACAACATGAGGAATATTGAAAATTCCTTGATGACTTCTAGAAGAGTAGTTGGGTGTGAAATCTTGTTGGACAAGTGCAAAGACCTGCCACACCGTTCGGGTTTTGAAACTTGTAGAAAACCTTCAGAAACCTAAAAGACTAGATTGTATGTTGGAAATTTAAATGTGTAAAACACCAATGGAAACCAATAAAACTTGGTGGAGTTTGGAGGATGTCAGACACTTTGAGAAATCCAAAACACTGGCGGAGTGTATGTCGTAAATTAGGGCATGCGGTGCATCGTCAAAAACCCAACACAAGGTGGAAGTGAGATGATTTCGAGTAGGTAGAAATACCCAAAACACTGTGGAACTTAGAGGATGTTGAACACCTTTCAAGACCCGACACAAGGTAGATAAAGTGATATGTCAAGTAGGTAGAAAAACCCAAACCAAGGTGGAAACTGGATGATGTTGAGCACCCTGCAAAACCTGAAATAAGTATATTGGGTTTTTGATCTGTCAGATCATGAAAAATCCCCATCATGATCACTTAGGAATTTTTAGAACCTTTAAATCCATAACTTAAAACAAGTAAATACCATAAGGGGTAAATTCCAAATGATATCCTTCATGAAAACGACAAGAAACAAGAAAAACAACCTAAAACCCTAAAACAAAAAAGAAGAAGAAAAACAAAAGAAAACCCCAACTAATCCCAAAAATACTCAAAATATAAAGAAGAGAAGGATACCTTCAATTATATTGAAAAATGATCAAGAATGGACAATGAAATCGACTAGGAAGCTCAATTGGGTCTTGAGGTGGAAGAAGCATGCACATAAATCAAACGCAACAAAAATGTACCAGGTAACAAATGAAATGGAAAACCACCTATTTATAAAACCCTAACATTAATTACACCTCGTTTGATGTGTGTTCCAACTACCAGACAAATGGACATTAATGACATGTCATCATGCATGGAGCATCTGAAAACTTGACACAAAGGGTTTGGTTTAATTCAGGTTTCAAGTTTTGGAAAACATGAAGCATGATGCGTGAGATGTTGAGATGCTTCTAAGTCCCGAAATCATGACACAAAGGCTTCATTTAGGTTTCAGGTTTTGGGAATTACATGACATGAAACATGCATTGGATAAATCATGTTCTGATGCTTGGGGGTTTCGAAAAGATGACACACTACCAAGACAATCGGGTTTCAGGTTTCGAGGAACATTAGACATGTAACATGCAAGAAACATGCTTTCATGTTATGAGAACCTGAAAACCCAAAAATCTCCTTCAAAGGGGAATTTTAAGAGATATGTCCAAAATTTTCCTATGGTTATCTCATTTTTATCTAGAATCACTAAAATGAGATAACAACTGGCTCTAGTTGGGGACTTTCTTTGAGACATCAAAGGAAGAGAACTCAAAATTAAAAAGCTTTATCCATTTGGATATGAATTCAGGAGAAGAAAAACCAAAAACAAATAAAGAAAGAAAGAAAGCAAACACAACAAAAAATAAATTATAATACAGTGCAAGAGTGCATCTTGCATTATTGATGGAAAAACTTTAGATGTTAACCATTGAAAGGTAGAGGGAGAAAATATCCATCAAAATATGATAGACAAAAGATATTTTCATTGTTCAGCTGATGGATTTTGAAAGGTCCTTTCCATAAATAATCAAACTTGCCATGCATCCCTTTCTGTTCTCTTCTCTTATCCCAAAGAAGTACTAGATCTCCAATCTAGAAATTACATTGCTTTGATTTTTTGTCAAATATATTTTTGACTTTACTTTGATGATCTGCAATATGATCTACCACCATGCTTTGTTCTTCTTCTAGACTGGCTAGTTACATTATCCTTTTCTCAATAGAACTTTGAAAAGTTTTATCCTCAATTTCTTTAGCCAACCGTAAGGATGGAAATTCTATAGAGATAGGAATCTCAGCATCAATCCTATACAACACCTGGAATGGGGAAATTCTAATATCTCATTTAGGAGTAATCTGATCTACCCATAATGCATCATACAATGCTTTGTGCCATGTCCTTTGATTATCATAGACCAAATTTCTAATTATGGTCACTAGGTTTTTGTTGCTTGATTCAGCCTGACCATTACCTTGGGGGTAATAATCAGATGAATAAGCTAATGTAATCCCAAATATATAATCAAATTATGTAAACTCATGTGATGATAAATTGGAATCATTTTCAGCAAAAATCTTGCGAGGAATGTTGAATCTAACAATTATATTCTCCTTGAGAAAATTACACATAGCTTCGGAGGTTACTTGTTTGATTGGCACAACTTCCACCCACTTGGTGAAATAATCTATGGTGGTGAGAACATAATTATGACTGGAACTGGAGGAAGAATTCAGTTCTCAAATGAAATCAATTCCCCATTGGTGAAAAGGTTCTTCAAATACCACAGGCTTCAAGGGAAGAGATGTCAGCTTAGAGCGGCCAACAAAATGTTGACAAGCTTCACATTTGGCCACCCATTTTATTGAATCTTGAAAGAGAGTAGGAAAATAGTACCTGACCCATAATATTTTGTAAGCCATCATGGAGGAAGAGAAATTTCCCCCACACACTAGATTGTGAAAGGATTCTAGCAACCTTATCTGCTGAGACTTATCAACACAACGCATGAATACACCATCAATACCCTTCTTGTATATACCATTATCCCATAGAACGTATCTTGCAAACCTTAATTTAACTATCCTCTTTTCTTTTTGGCTCAAATGTGGGGGAAATTCACCATAAGTTAAAAAGAAAGTGATGTCTGCATACCATTCATCGGTTGTGCTTACAAAAAAAACCATGGGCAGTTCTAAAGAAGTATCTTTAGTTTCTTTGCATTATGTATTAGACTTGTTTTTTGAAATCAATTGGCACATGCCTCTTCCTCGTACTAACTTGGTAGGTCTGATGTCTAAGTCATATTCTTGGAATTTGGATATCCAATTACCTCATTGACTATCTAACTCTTGTTGAGTCAAAATGGACTTAACTCCAGTATCAGGAACGATAACAAGAGTGTGAGAACTCAACACATAGTACTTGAAATGCTTCACCACACTCACCACTGCATAAGCATGATTTTCAATTTGTGACATTTTCAATTCATGTTACTTTAGTGGGTAACTCATGAAAGCAATGGGAGCTTCAATTCCTTCTTCATTCTCCTGCATCATGATGGTTAATACTATATGTGCGGAAGCGTAGTTGTACATGATGAAATCCTTCCTAAAGTCTGGTCATACCAAAATAGGAGCGTGAACAATTTCTATTTTGACTTCCTCGAAAGCAAACTTCCCTTCAGTGCTTCATAAAAATGGATTTTTACCTTTCATCATCCCAAGGATATCCTCAGTTTTATCAGAAAAATTAGGTACAAATATTCTTAGGAAATTAACCTTTCTGAAAAAGGAATGCACCTTAGTTGTGCTTGTAGGAAGGGTAAGGCTTTGGATGGCCTTCATCCGCTTTGGGTCAATCTGGGTTCCTTCTTTAGTCATGATATGACCCAACAAATTTCCTTTTGTTACTCTGAACATGGAATTTTTATAATTTAATGAAATCCCATGACACCTGCACCTTAAGAGTACCTTCTCTAAGTGATCGCAATGATCACTTTACTTCTTAGAGAAGACCATCAAGTCATCCAAATATACAACTATGACCTTGCCCATCAAATCTCTAAAATCTAAGTCCATAGCTCTTTGAAATTTGGCTCCAGTGTTAATCAAACCAAAAGGTATCCTCCTGTAAGAAAAGTTCCCTTGTGGGGTGGTGAATGTTATTTTATGTTGATCCTCAGTGGCTACCTCAACTTGATTATACCCTGAAAATCCATCAAGCTTGGATAACATTTCTGATCATGTGATAGTCAGTAATACTTGATCCATGATAGGTAATGGGTAATTTTCTTTCAATGAAGATTGATTAAGGTTATAGAAGTGAACACAAATTTGGATATCACGATTCTTCTTTCTGACTGGGACAATGTTAGCAACCTAGGCAGAATGATGGATTGGGAAGATAATTCTCACATCTAACATCTTCTGAATTTCTTCAAGGATAGTCCCTGAGATCTTTGGGTTGTAATTCCTTTGCTTCTTCTTGTAGGGTTTAACATCAGGCTTCAAAGGGATGCTATGTTGCACATCCTTGGGCTTGAAAGACTTCAGATTCACATATGACCATGCTAGGATGTCCATATATCTCTTCAGGTGTGAAGTGAATATTTATTTTTCCTT
The DNA here is from genome assembly GCA_019776745.2 of Taxus chinensis. NCBI lineage: Eukaryota > Viridiplantae > Streptophyta > Pinopsida > Cupressales > Taxaceae > Taxus > Taxus chinensis. Next base: position 573,814,093 of record CM034147.1, on the reverse strand, counting down.
TGGAGAACAACATTTCCTGATGTTTACCATCTGTGGTTGGTCAGGAGAGCCCATATTAACTTCATCTACTTCTGACAAAGAGGCACCTTCAGATTTCCTTTTATCCTGAATGAAATAGTCATGCTTGTCAAATAGGCCTTCTAAAGAAACTAACCCCTTCAGAATCTTATTACCTTTGAGCTAGATGAATTCACCATCAATCTCTCGATATGAATTAGAGATGGACTCACAGAAAGCTGATTATGATCCTTCAAAATAAATCTCGCTAAAATTTTCAACTTTTTCAAGAAAAGACAATAACTGTTGATCATTATTAAACACTTGTCAATGTGCTGAATTATCTAGAACACTTAGACGATACACAATTTCAATGGTATACTTGTTCTGTTTGAACTTTGGGTGAGGAAGGAGAAGAGATGCTGACATGGCTAAAGAATCATCATTATCGTTGTGATCTCTTAAAACAACCTTAATGGAAAAATGATCAAAGCATTATATGTTGTCCCACACTTTGTTCCTGTAATTCCTTAGCCGATCATTTTTCACTTAATAGATCTCCCTTACTTGATTCAAAATTAATTCGGCATCTCCCTGTACTTTGATATTTTGGATTCCTTTTTTCCTTTCCATTTCTAATCCTAATAACAAAGCTTAGTATTTATTTGTATTATTAGTATTGTCAAAGTACAACTTGAAGGAAAAAGGAAAGATCTTGAAATTTAGAGATATAAGAACCACACCAGTGCCTAACCCAATAATTAAACAACTTCTGTTGAACTTGATGGTCCAAAAAGCATTAGGATCTTCCTCCATGACTTCTAGATAAGGCACCTCAGATGTCATGAAATAATTACCCAAGCTTACATCTTTAAAGAGAATTTGAGCCTTGGGATCATCTGATTTAGTGACCAGGTACTTTTCGTGTGCTTCAGGGTGGAGGACACGAGGAACTCCATTAATTGGAATTTTAGCTTTGGTCCAGTCCATATTGATTTCTCCTCCAACATCTTTGCAAAAACCTCTTCCTAAAAGAATACCATAAGCAGCTGGGATATTAGCAATCAGGATAGTCATTTTTACTCTCTTGTTAGGGAAGGAAACAAATGCAATTTGTGCATCTTTGATTTGGCCAATCAAAGGGACTTGTTTGATTTCCATGGAGTAATACCATCCATAACATTTATTCAAGGTAAGTCCAAGGGAATGGGCTACTTTCGCAGGCATCACGTTATCAGAGGCTCCTAAGTTGATTATGTAATTGTTGAGTTTAAACCCGTTTGTAAGTAAGGAAAAATAAAATGGTTCAATTTTTCCAGAAGAAGAAACTAAGGCATATTGTTCTGAGTTAAAGGCTGATTGGGATTAGGAAACAAGCCTTTAGAAGATGAAGGGATAATATCCTTGCTTCTAATGAATTTGGAAAGTTTCTCAAATTGTTTGGGATTTGACTGAAGGTACTCAGATTCTGACATTTGGATCTTAGTTTTATTTGCATGATCAATAATGTAAAACGTAGTATATGAAGGAATGATGGTGGGATGAGTTCTAGTTATATTGGTCTGGGCCAAGGTACTAGCCTTAGGGGTAGGAGAAAAAGATTTAGAAGATGAAGTGACCTTTTTAGTTGTCTCCTTTTCAGTTTGTGCTAAGATAGGAGAGCCTCTTTTAGCCATAACCACAAGAGATTATTTAATTTTCTCCTTAGATCCTTCAATTGGATTTCTAGGGTTCGGGGATTGGGATTGAGTGAAGAGTGAAAATGATCGACCATCATGCTCACCTTCATCTTCCTTGTATTCCAAGTACCCAATGCTGGATTCGCCAGCTGAATCATCAAAAGACTCATCAGCATATCTTGAAGCTTCAAAAGCTTCATGAGAATCATTATATTTTGTTTCTTGACCATCCTCAACTATTTCCACTACTACATTGACAAGAGGAGCTTCAATCGACATCCTGGTGGGAGCAGCAATCAACTGATTCCTATCTTTTGTGGTGGTGCCATTAGCATTGTTGAAATTCCATCTAAGAATATCCCGATAATGAACATTGGTCACTTGTTGAGACATTTGCTTATTCAAAGTGATCAAGTCATTGGCCATCTTTTGAATCATAGGATCAGTAGTACTATGAGAAGAACTCTAATTTTTAGGCTTAGATGACTCTCTTCTGATCTTTCTAGCTAGAATAATATCATCTTCTATTTCAGTGGTTATAGCTTGAGCAGTGGCCAAATCAGGAATAACAAACCTTCTTAATAATAAGCTCACATCAGGGGGCTGATTGTTGATGAAGAAACACTTTTGATTTTCAAGAGTGGGAATGGCTAGGTCTAGAATCTTACGAATTAGCTTGTTGAGTTTAGCTATGAAGTCCTTCATGGGTTCATAAGACTCCTTCTTCATATGTGTAAGTTGTGCTAACAAGGCATGAGAATCTTTAGCTGGTTTAAACCTTTCTTCAAATATGGATCTCATGGTAGCCTAGTTGGTAATCCATGCATTCGGAAGATGGTAGAACCATTCTGCTGCTACACCATGTAATGTTTCAATGAAGAGTCAAATAAATATATCTTTATGAGTAACCCCAAGGACACCGCATGTGACAAATAATGAAGTGATGTGTTCATTAGGGTGCTACTTACCATCACCATTGAACTTAGGAATATTCTTATGAGACCCATGCGGTAGATCGTGCAATAGTGGAGTTAGGGAAAGAGGACCAATAGCCACAATCCAAGGCACAAGTTGTGTTGCCATTCTTCTGAATGAAGTGTGTATAGGAATCCAAGTATTAGACAAGAATAATGCATGGCAGGTTGTAGAAACTTCTTGTTCTTAGGGAACCTGAATTCTTTGGATAGGAAAAGAACTTCTCTCTCAGTTAGATACAACACTTAGGGGAAAGTATGAAATTATGTTGTTATAGCATATCAAAGAATGGATCAGTTTAACCCCTGGATTGGCTTGACCGAGTGAAGATCGTTTTGGCTAGCTTGAACTAGAAAATGGATCTTTTGATAATAAGGAAAATATGAAGTCACCAGACACCAATAGGATAAGCTTAGACTTATCAATTCGTATATCCCCAGAAGAGTCACAAAAAAAATTTTGCTGGATATTTTTTTAGGCTAAAATATGAGGTTCAATCATAGTACACAAGATCAAATCCATCCTCAAAGACAGGTCAGGCTACCTGTTTATTACTAATCTAAAACACAACAGAAATAATATATACAATATCCACACTATTCTAACCATTGGGGTTGGGATACAATCCCAAAATCCATATCAACACGAAATGGAGATGTTAAAAATTTAGACTAGAAATAATTAGAAGGGAAACTATTATACATGAAACAAAGTGGGAAGGGAATGAGAGGAATGTATTTTCTTTGAAGAAAACACAGATCACAAAATACTTATAAGAGTTTTAGATAATGAGTGTAATATTCTGAAACGATTAAAATGATCAAGAATACTAAACAAAGAATAGGTCAATATTTTGGATGTAAGAACAATCTCTCAAGATAGATGAATCCCACAACACAAAGTTTGTAAAATAACACCTATTTCTATTATTCAATGATTAAAAATAAAATAAAAAGTTTTTCTTATTCTTCACAATAGCTCTTAATATTAAAAAAGTCTCTCACTTAGAATACACAAGCATCCCTTATTTATAATAGAGAGAGCTGAGAGAAAATAGGATAAATCCTAGAAAATAGTCTTTTAATGAGAGTCCTATTTTTCTTGACTCTCTCGTAGGAGAAAAAGTCAAAATTTTCTTCCTATGTGACATAACAAAAATGAAAAATACATGAAAATTTCTTGATAGAAATGATATGAAACATTATGTTTATTCCGCTTCATCATCCTTTTCTTCTTCAAGCAAAGCCTACTTGTCTCAAAATTATTGGAAATTATATATTATGCCCTACATCTAGTCTTCATCTGGTGCACTAGAATAATCAGTTAGGACCTCGCAAGTTTCTGGAGTGTCACTTGCGTTACCAGGAATTTTCTTCAATTTATTGTTGAGTTTCCTTTACGAATCCAAAATGTTTTTGATCCTTATGAACTTATCAATAATTGACAGATCAAAGATAGAAGTTGGCTCATGCTGAATTAATTCTTCAATTTGTTTATATATATTTTCAGTAGGTAGAATATTCAAGCTCTCATCCAACACCTTGTAAAATATTCTAGACAACTCCTCTTCTATGTCATTGGTGACATCAACCAACTGAACTCTAGATTCCCTCATTTTTCTACAAGCTTCACTAAGAATATTTACCCTAAATCTGATGGCTTTGGCTAGCTAGAAATGCTTATCCCCATGTGCAATGATTCCTTATTCCATTAAGATCCAGGATGGAACATGTTTCAGTGCATTGAGAGATTCCAAAGTCAGTTCAAGGTTCTTGACTTCCGGTGAAAAATCATCATCCATCTTGTCACCATCTTTCTTTATTTCCTCCAAGGATTTATAAACCTCCATTGTGTCATCTATGACCTCTCTTCCTCTTAGGAGTAGCCTCTTTATCCATTCTTCAACCATTCTACCCTTCTTGTTGATCTTTTCAATCATAGGCACTGATGAGAAATCAAACCTTATAGGAGTAGGGGTAGAAGATGATGGTGTTGATTGAGAAGGATTTGAAAGCTTAAGCAATACCTACGTCATCTGTTCAACTTTATCCTTTAGCTCACCCCTGCTTACCTTTGTTTCTTTCAACTTTTGGCAAAGCACATTCATGGCATCCTACACATCCTTTTCTGCTCCTATTGTTACTTTTCCCAGATCAACCCTTATAATCAGATAATCAGTCACTACTATATCCTCCTTAGTTTTGTCAGCTGTGGGAGTGGAAATATTTGTAACCTTATTCCCTGAGGCATCCACCGTAACCTTATTCCCTGAGGCATCCACCGTAACCGTAACTATTTTGGGTTTCTTGGTAGATTTTGTAGGAGAAGCCTTAAGTGAACTGAAATTGAAGGCTGGCAGGGGAACTACCACCTTCCTCTTCCTTGGGGTTTGATCAATTAACCATTACGCTATAGTGGAAGAAGTTTCCCCAATCTAAGGTGTTATGGTTGTATCTGCAGGTGGAGGAATATTTACTTGTGGAGTGGTAACGAGTGTAAGTATAGTGATTGTGGGAATAGATTCAGGGAATGAAGGTGTAGAAGGAGGAGGTATTTCTATGGCCATCGTAGGTCTAGCAGAGAGAGGTTAGAGATCAAAGAAAATTCTTACCATGGCTGATGAGAGTGGCGTCAAAATATGAGATGAGGAAGATTGGGATAGTGGAGTTAAATATTCTAAATTTAAAGCTTGAGAAGTAAGAGAAAAACTTACTTTCGACAAGCAATCAAAAAAAGGAGAAAGAAGAGATTGACCAACCTTGATTTCTACAAGAATTTCTCCTTGTTCTAGTGGAGGAGGTGAATCTAATATCTCAAATGTTTGTGTAGGAGTATCAAATGATTCAGCCCCTTAATTTTCTCCATTCCTGACAAACTTAAACTTTATTTGCCTCTTGGTAGTGCTTTTATCCTTTTCCTGCTCTCCCTTGGAGGGTCCTACTTCTAAAGTAGTTATTTTTGAAAATATATTTTCCTTATAACTCATTACCTAGGAAATGAGCCATGCCTTAGTGCAGGCAAGAGTCTGAGTATATCTTTCAGCGATAGAAGCTTTTTCATCAAAATACCAATCAATGGTTGGGAATCCAAGTTGGTCTCCATCTGACTAATCGTACCTAAGTTCCATTACACTTTCATTATCTATGGTGCTTTCAGGGATATCATCCTTATCTAACATCTTAATTTCTTCAAGTTTCAGTCTGTTGTTGTCTTTTCTTCGGATGGAAACTTCATCACGAAGATCAACCCAGATATCTTCCACAGTGGGCACATGTAGGTATAATGTTCCATATGACTTGAGGATTCCTCGGATGTCGAATCCCTCCCTCATCTTCACATGAATCTTAATTTTTTCCTGAAGCTTGTGCACCATGTTCTTGGCCTTAACCATAGTGGAACATGTATACCTTCCAATGTAAATGGGGAAGGAGACAAAGGTTTTGTGCCTGCTTTGTTGGAATTTGTGAAATTCTAACAATTGTCTGACCAACTCCATAAGGATTAGTTTTTCACCTGGGAAAATGGAAAGGATTACCATGGAACCTTACCACCTAAAGATAAGTAAACTTCTTGAATTGTAAGAAGATGCAACTCAATTTTGACACTTCTATCCATGCTTCATTGAAAAAACCTTCTCTTCCTCAAATCAAGATCCAATCTACAAATGTTTTCATAGAAGAATGCATCATTCAATCTTCTAAATTGATCTTCAGGCACTTTTATTGTCAGCTATGGGAAGTACTAATATATGTGTTATGTTTCTTAGTTTCCCTTTGCATCCATCCCCGGATAGTTTCTCATGCCTACTACCGCATAGGTGACGTATGACATCATATAGAACTTGCCAGAAGACAAGACCATTTTCATTTGGGAGTATATCTCATTACTTATTAGGATACCCCAATCAATCCCTTGGTTATTTTTCTTTATGACGACCATGAAATGGTACATCCACCCTTGGAATTATTTAGAATCTGGGAGTTCAAATAACTGGCTCAACAAGGTGATGATATCGCTAACTTCAAGAATAAAATAAATTCTAGGGACCAACTTAGGAAACCTAGAAATAGGTGGCTTAGCCTTGATCAAGAACTTCTTATTTACGTGCTTGATGTAGTCTTCTTGATCTTTTTCCCAGGCCTTTTTTGCTGATTTAAAGTCTAAATCAACATATTATGTAAAGTTGGGAAACTTTAGGAGTTGGTCAAAATCATATCCGTCTAATTTCATTATAGACTACCATGTTTGATTTTTTGCTAAGTGGGAGGTTGAGTCATAGTGGGAAGCACAAACCAGGATGAATTTAGAGCATTGAGCTGATATTAGAAATCCTACTGCTAGAGGGATACCACTACTGGCTATTTACTTCATGCATGAATTCATAGAAGAATCCTCAATTATTTTCTTGAAGTATTCCATATCTATATTACCGACCTTTGTGTCCCAGATGTCATAATTGCAGCTTACATAAGAAGAAGAATCCATCTTCTGATACTTATACTTCATATTTCCTCACTTATCTGACTTATCCTTAGATTGGACAGGGTATGACATGAGGAATCTTGGAAGAGTAGTAAGGTGTGAAAGCTTGTTGGACAAGTGCACAGACCCGCCACACCGTTCGGGTTTTGAAACTTGCAAAACAACTTCGAAAACCCAACAGACTAGATTGTATGTTAGAAATTTGGTTGTGTCAAACACCAATGGAAACCTGAAAAAATTGGTGGAGTTTGCAGGATGTCAGACACTTTTAGAAACCCAAAACACTAGTGGGGTGTATGTCAGAAATTAGGGCATGTGGTGCATTGTCGAAAACCTGACACAAGGTGGAAGTGAGATGATGTCGAGCAGGTAGAAATACCTAAAACACTGTAGAACTCAAAGGATGTTGAACACCTATCAAGACCCAACACAAGGTGAAGAAAGTGAGATGTCAAGTAGGTAGAAAAAACTAAACCAAGGCGGAAACTAGATGATGTCAAGCACACTACAAAACCTGAAATAAGTATATCAGGTTTTTGATTTTTCAGATCATGAAAAATCCCCATCTCATGCTCAATTAGGAATTTTTAGAACCTTGAAATCCACAAATTACAACAAGTAAATACCTTAAGGGGTAAATTCCAAATGAGAGCCCTCATGAAAAAGACAAGAAACAAGAAAAACAACCTAAAACACTAAAACAACAAAGAAGAAGAAAAACAAAAGAAAACCCCAAATAATCCCAAAAAATCCTCAAAAGATAAAGAATAGAATAATACCTTCAATTAGATCAAAAAATGATCAAGAATGGATGGTGAATTTGACTGGGAAGATCAATTGGTTCTGGAGGTGGAAGAAGCATGCACATAAATCCAACACATCAAAAACATACTAGGTAACAAATGACATGGAAAACAACATATTTATAAAACCCTAACATTAATTACAGCTCATTTGACATGTGTCAACTATTAGACAATTGGACATTAATGACATTTCATCATGCATGGAGCGTCCAAAAACATGACATAAAGGGTTTCATTTAATTCGGGTTTCGGGTTTTGGAAAACATGAAGCATGATGTGTGAGATGTTGAGATGCTTCTAAGTCCTGAAATCCCAACACAAAGGCTTCATCTGGGTTTTGGGTTTTAGGAATCACACAACATGAAACATGCATTGGATAAAGCATGTTCTGATGGTTGGGGGTTCTGAAAACCTGACACACTGCCAAGACAATCAGGTTTCAGGTTTCAGGGAACATCAGACATATAACATGCAAGAAACATGCTTTCACACTATGAGAATCTGAAAACCCGAAAATATCCTTTAAATGGGAATTTAAATAGATATGCCGAAAAATTTCCTATGGTTATCTCATTTTTAGCTGGAATCACTAAAACGAGATAACACTTTCTTATCAAAAAATTTCTTCATTTGAGCTTGATGTAACTCCATTGTATTCATAGTCTTGTTCCTTGTTTCTTCTAACTCCATCAACTCAGCAAACCTTACCATTATAGGATCAATTTCCTTAACTTCTAGATGATGTGATAACTCTAAAGAGGGAAATTCCAAAGATAAAGGAAGTTTTTCCTTTCTACCATATACTAACATAAAAGTGGAATTCACAATGGCCCTTTTTGTTGTGATCCTATTTTCCCATAAGGTAGTCTTCAGTCACGTGTGTCAGGTTCATTTGTTACTCTCCATTATCTGTTTGATAATCCGTATTAGATTCCTATTATTGGATTTGGAAAAACCATTACCTTGCGTGTAATATTTAAATGAAGTTTTTACATATAATTTTTTCTTGATAGCCCACTCACTGAGCTTTGCACCTAAAAATTCCTTGACATTATCTGATATCACAATGAAGGGGACACAAAATATCGTCATTATACCCTCTAAAAATCCCAAAACAAACTTCTCATTTCCTTCCTTTAATTCCACTGCCTTTGTCCATTGAGTCAAGTAGTCTATTTCATTCAACACCCACTTATGTCCATCACTTGATGGCGTGTTTATCATCCCAATAAAGTATAACACCCATGTAATAAAAATTTGACCTACTTGAACTAGATGCAGTGGTAAGGAAGCTAGCGTTTGTTTTCCTGTAAAGAAGACTCATTATTATTTTTGATTAGAGGTAAAAGTTAGGGTTGAGGGGACCCTACCCCCTTACAAATAGTTACCATTTACTTACATATTGGCCAAAGTATTTACCTTTGAAGGCCAGTCATGATCTAAAATATCAAAAACAAAAACATCAGTATATGATATCCATTATATATGTTATAGATTATATAGCAGTCCCAAGGATAATACTAACAAAAAAGGTAAACAAGTAGCAGATTCCAAACCATAACATTTCATTTTTCTTTGACCAGATCATCCACCATCTCCATGCATCCATTCCATTATTTGACCAGTGTTGCTATGGTCTCCTTCCATTACTTGTAGTTAGGTTCTTTGATCACCACCTTTGGGCTAGTGCCATCCATTTCTTTTTCTTTTGCCAATTCCATTGACTGTATCATTTCAGCCAATAGTTTGAGATGGAAAATAGTACTCTTCACATTAAGGACATGAGAATATTTGATTTGCATAATGATTACTTTCATTTTCATCATCTCTTTCTCCATTTCCATTCTATTGGCATTTGCATTTTTGAAGTTTTCACTAAGGATGAGGGTAAAAATTTTATCAAATTTTTCTTACAGCTCCTTAATATCCATGGTGAGCAAACTGATTTTGTGCCTATTGATGTCATTGTTTAGTTTGTATTTCTCAAAATCTGTCATGAAGGAATGAGTTTTGACAGCAGATTCTTGGGATGAGAAAAGCTCCATCTGAGCTGTTTTTAGATTGTGAAGACAGTGGATAGCTTCCTCAGTATTCTTGGAATAATCATGTTCTTTTAAGCTAGCAATATCCTCACTGCTCTCTGCTTCCCCTTCGAGTTTCTCTTGAGAGGATTCCTTCAGTGAAGGGGTTTCACCAAGGAATTCATCAGAGAAATAGGTGATATTATCCTCCTCAGCCTGACTTGAATACTGAACTTTCTTGAACTAAGACATATCACCCCCTTTACCCTTACTTGATCTAGTGCATTTGGCCACCAGATTCCCCTGACAAGTTTCACGACAGCTATCATCGTTAGGTTCCATACTCTTTGTCATTTTACCCAATGAAATGTTTTAAGTTGAACCCCCAAATTTTTCATTTTTTTCCAATAGGGGGGTGCTCAGCCGGATGATAGTTTTTATGAGATCCTGGTGTAAGGGGAAAATGAAAGTGCCTTTCTTCACCATAGTTAAAATTTTTTCCAGAGAAGATAATAAGTAGAAAGTAAAGCTATACGGTTTGGCATTGTGAATATGGTTTAACATTGGAAAATTGGAACCATATATAACTTTATATCTACCTTCCAATTTGATATAAGACATGAGTTTGGCAATTTCATCAAAAGGAGAAGGCAACTTACACCTAACATATCCGTTATGAAGAGAAATAGGTTCCCCTTTTCCTTGGAAAAAATAGTCAATCTCAATATTGTAATCAGATTTAGGTTTAAAAATGCTTCTAACTTCCAACGCAAGACTAGTCACTTTAGCAATGAGCTTGAAAGAAATTGTAAGGGAAAAATTACCGACCTAGAATTTTCCCTCATTCCAAGTTTTTGCAACCACTGCGCTCAAGCTTTCATCACGGCCCTCAAAACTTTTGAAAAATTACAGCAATCCCACCTTTTCGAGAAGAACTATAGCCTCCCTGGATATCTCAGGACACCTTGAAGGTTCCATGCATACCAAGTCTCCTCCCATCCTTTTGTGCGCAGAAAATCTCTTACAAATCAAATAGGCCTAAAAATCAGTTGTTTCTTTTTTCAGCTTCCCTAAATCCAAAAAGGCTCGACTTCCTGTGTGAAAAAAGGAATCCAACTCACACAAGTAAGATAAAATCATGAGAGGTTACTGGTACGAGCGGGAGATTTAGTAACATTATTAAAGGCTCCCTCCCTTTTCATGATTTCAATGAAATTTTCATTCATTCCAATGAGTTTCTCGACAATATGGAGACCATTAGAGATAACCCCAAGATTAGCAACAAATTCAACACCATTATTGCCTTTCCTATACACATGGTTAAAAGAAATATTCACAAAAGAATTTTAAAAATACTTAGTTTTACAAATAAAATCTTCAATAGATATGGAAGGATTAAGAGAACCCTTCATACAAAAAATAATGTATAGTGAATCTCCTTCCACTTCCAGGAGATTGAAACCTTTTTCTTTTGTAATCTTCACCCCCCAGGATAGAACATCTGCCTCCACCACATTGTTAGATTGTTTTCCAAGGTAAAAGAATTAAGAAAGAATAAATCAACCTAAAGAGTCCCTTATGACACCTCCTCCCCCTGCATTCCCCAGGTTCCCTTGTACTGCACCATGAAATTTAATTTTTACAGAACTTTCACAAGAAGGATTCCACTTAGTCCCCAATCTAGGATTATGTATTTTTGATTGAGGAATCCATGAAACATTCCAATTCTCTAAGAAATGTTGTTCATAATCAAGTATTTCCAATTCTTTTTTCTAGAGGATAGAGAAATTGTTTCTAACTGCCTGAAAATATTCTTAACATTGCCTGAATATGTTAAGAAGACTCATTCTTAACATTTCCTTACTAACCATTATTTCGTTAAATGTGGGCATTCTACTAAGAATCTAGCTTTATAGTATTATTATTTTTGGTTTTATAATTGTTGAAATTAGATTTCCAAATTTCCATTATTTGTTTTTATCTAGTGTGATATCAGATTCCAATATGGTTATTATTGGAGTTTAGTTAGTATAATATTGGATTCAAATATTTACACTATGCCATACAACTATGTTCCTAATTTGTTTTATGTGTATCTACTTTATCTCAATTTTTTTTCTATAATTCATATATGATGCATCTTGATCTCTTTTGAAAATTAAAAAATGTGATATGAGTACATGGTGTATGAAATAATAAGCAACTATTGAGTCTATTAGAATGGACATATGCCTATTCTCATCACACTCATGGTACAAGTATGTTCCTAATTATTTTTATGTGTATCAAATTTATATTTATTATTCTTCTATAATTCATATATGAGGGATTTTTACCTCTTTTTGAAATTTATATCTTGGAAGACAATAGGTTAATTTTCTTTATATCTTGTTGAAACTCTAAAAATTGTGAATCAGAAAGAGTAAAAGTAACATAAATGACCATATTTCCTTCTATTCCTAAGACTTACATGGGAATGTGCATCGTACCATTCAAAATATATATTCTTAATCTATGTTTCCTAAATGTGAATGGATATATATATTATATATATATATATATATATTAATATATTACAAATACTTAAGGTTTGATCTGTATCAAGGGTATGTAGATCATAATATACCCATTGTAAACATCTATTATTATTTAATCTATAACTCCAGGGAAATAGATATAATTATAAAGAAGAACTTGAGCTATGCATTGAATGATATCCCATTTTATGCAAGTTTCAAGATGGGGTGTAAGAAAACATGAGTACGTAATTATTTCTTCAACAAGAAATATTCAGCCAACAATCACAATGGAAAATTATCATTTAATCCTAAATATTTGATTCATGTTGATGTTTGGTAATGAAAGAATGTTATGTGTTTGAATCACATCTTCAGGTATAAATGCATCACTTCTATTAATATCTTAACGCTTCACATCGCCTTGAGAATGAAATGCTTCACTTGTATTACTACCTTGATATACATCAGTCTTCAATATGATGAGAACTATAAAAGGATTTATCCCTCTATAGCATCTGTAGTGTGGCACTTGGCTCGGATAGGTATAGTCTAGCCAATATGATATAATTACAAATAAGTAAATAGAGTAGAGATAACATAATTTGAAACAAAGAAGAAGAATAGACATACCTATAATTTGATTCAACTAATAAGAATTTAGATAAAATTTTCTACGATCATATTAACTATATAAAAATATAGATAATTCTATCTATGGAGATGATTCACTTGCATTGAATGATTTCCTATTTTTTCTATGTCGTTAACCATTCAAGAGGGATTGTAGGGAAACAAATATTTTTAGAGGGGGTGCTATTATAATACAATTATTAATTATTTTAAAGTAAAGAATGTTTGTTTGTATGAAAATGGGCTTGTACCCATTATAAACATGCAGAACATCTATAAAGGGTGTCACAATGCACAACTTCCCATTCTAAAACAAAGTACCTTCTAATGTTTAAATAAAGTAAATATAATATGTTAAGCTTTAACTTATCTCTATTTTTCTTCTATTAAATTAGATATATATGATATTTTTATTAGTTATACATGAAAGAGAGCTGATTTGTCTCTATTTTTTTCTATTAGTTATATGTAAGAATGGATATATTCCCTTTTAAATAAAAAAATATGAACAAATAATGTGGAGAGAGTACAAGTAGCATAAAAAATTTCTTCAAATATTTTTGAAACTCAGAAACTTTTAAATTAGACAGAGTAAAATTAACATAAACAACCATCTTTCCTTCTATTCTTAATTCTTACATGTTAGAATAAATGCAGGAAGATATAATTGAAGAAATATAGATCCACAAATTAACAATTGAGGATTATGGATTATAATGTGTAGAAATTTTAACCAGATGTTTTACAAATTCATGTAACAATTAACATATGAATGAAAAAAAAATCAATAGCTAAAATTAAATGAGACAAAAGACATCAAATTTAAGTGGAGAAACCCATACGAAAAAACACCACTGAAAACAAATTGTCTTATATTAAGAATTTATCAATTTAAGCTAGTATTTCCCCTTCATTCCTCAGTCTCACAGTAACAATACTAGACTTTTGTCTTGTTGTATAACAACTCTAATGATTAACTAAGTATAGATCAATATATCTATGAAAAACATTTGCAAAAGCTAGATTACCAAGCAATTCAATCTCATGAGGGATCATCCTATTTATATAGGATGGGTGAGTGGTTATAATACTTCACTCTTTTGAAACCTCTGAAGACCGAATAAGATTATTAAAAATAATATTTAAGATAAGGGATGTCTAAGTGGCCATCCCCACTTGACATTAACACCCCAAAACTCCCCACTAATGTTTAGTGGGGAAAACAAAAAATAGACATTCCAATTTAAACTTTTTCTAGAAAATGATTTACAGATCCTTGAATTAGCAAAAGTGACAAAGGATAGCATACGAACAAGGGATATCAACTGATCTTATAATAAAAATATTCTTAAGAACAAGTGTTATAAAGACTTACATCTGATTATGGATCCTTTAATAAATTAAGGCATACCCACAATTAAAGCTTCACTGGGATTTACTGGTAACTTCACATAGATTGAAACATTTACTTATTACAAAGTAGAGGAAGGATTGAAACTTTACAACATATGATAAGAGGTGACATTGTCATGTACAACCCCCCTCAATAGAAACTCAGATAGGTCCAACAAGGCATGAAACTTTCAAAGCTTCACAACACACAAAGTCTTGGTGAAGATATCTACAACTTGATCTTCAGTAGAACAAAAATTGAGATCAATATCACCATTAACGAATTTTTCTCGAATAAAATGCATATGAACTTTATTATTCTTTTTCCTTTGGTGCTGAATTGAATTCTTTGCAAGATAAATACAACTTTAGTTGTCACGTAGAAGACTAGTGTTGCCTTTGACGCACATGTGCAGCTCATCCAATAGTATTTTCAGCCACATAGCTTCTTTGGATTCTTCCATATCACTTTTATACTCTGCCTCACTAGAAGAAATATAAATTTTTAGTTTCTTCTTGCTACTCCAAGTGATGGCACCTACACCCAACTTGAAAATATATCTAGAAGTAGAATTTCTATCTACAGCATCACCAACATGATCATAATCATAGTAACCAAATAATTGTGCATCATTACAAGAAGAATAAAATAAACCATAATTAATTGTTGCTTTAATATATTTCAGAATTATCTTTACCATTTTCCAATGAACCTCATAAGGTTCTTGTATAAATATTGAAACTACTGCTACTGCATAATAAATATCAGTTCTAGTAATGGTCAAATTAATTATACTACCAACTACCTTCCTATGGAGAGTAGGATCAAATTTAAAACAAGTTGTTTTAGGATATAACTTAACACCAACTTCAATAGGAATGGAAATATGATTACATTAAATCTTGTTAAATCTTCTAAGAATATTAATAGTATACTGATATTGATATGCAATAATAGACTTATGAACTTGAAATATAATCATGCCAAGAAAATGATCTAATAAACCTAAATAAGTCATTTCCCAACATTATTTTCAATTTTCTTTGATTTTAACAATTAGATTTCTATCACTGATAGTAATAAAAAGATCATAAAAAAGAGAAAAATAATTATAATATGATTGTTATCAAACTTAACAAATAAAACATTATCAGATTAGCAGTTAGAAAAACCAAGTTCCTTGAAACAACATATTAATTTTAGCATACCAAGCTCTAGGATCTTGCTTAAGACCATACAAAGAATTTTTAAGCTTAGGGACATAAATTTCTTTACTAGGTTCATCAAAACCTTTAGGAAAACTCATATAAATTTATTCTTTTAAGTCACCCTTTAAGAAACCATTTTAAACATCCATTTGGTGAATCTCCCAACCATATTGGGCACCTAATGTAAGAAGAAATCTCACAGTTCTCATCTTAGCAATAGAAGAAAAGGTCTCAACATAGTCTATGCCAGGTTTTAAAGTGAAACCATGATTTATCATCCTTTCCTTTAACTTTTCAATCTCTCTCAGAGAGTTATATTTGATTTTGAAGAGCCGCCTAGATCCTACAATGCTTCTTTTAGAAGGAGGAGGGACTAGTTCCCAAGTGTCATTATTTATTAAGGAATTGTATTCATCCTTTATATCTTGAAGCCATATATCATATTGATATTCTTATTCAAAGGATTTTTATTCTACATCATAGACGGTCATCAAGGCATGATAAGTATGTTGACTTCTAGTTAGCTTTTTAAGATTATTAGGATGATATTTTTGAACAAGACTTTGAGCCCATTTAGGAATCTTAGGTTGCAAGAAATTTTTAGATGACTCCCCCTAAATCTCCATCATATCTATATTATAATTATTATCCTCTTAAACTTATACTATCATGGGAGAAGAATTATCAAGATCTATCTCTATAGAAACAAAGGAGGATTCATGAGGATCATCACATAAATTTATTTCAAAGAATTGAACGTTTATGTTTTCAACAATATCATGCTTGAATGGTTCATAAACTCTCAATGCTTTATTTTTATATCCATAGCCAACAAAAAATAAAATAAAAATAGGATGGATCAATATTATTTCTTTTGGAATTCGGAATGAAGATAGAAGTAGGACTACCACATATTCTTAACTTATAAATATTTTGTTTTTTCTTTTTCCAAACTTCATGAGGAGTTACTTGATGAAGAGATTTAGTAGGAAAGCTATTAAGAATATAGACATCATTCTTGTATCTTTATCCCATAATAATTTAGGCACATTACAAGCATGAATCATAGTCCAATCCATTTCTACAACAATTTTATACTTTCTTTCTGCAATGCCATTTTGATGAGGTGAAAATGGAGTAGTCAACTCTCTTTGAATCGGACATGACACAAAAAACTCATTAAAATTTTTGCTGACATATTCACCTCCATTATCTATCCTAATTCTCTTAGTTTTCATATTAGAATAATTCTCAACTAGAGTTTAAATTCCTGAAACTTAACTAAGACATCAAAATTCTTCTTAATGAAATAAGACCAAGTCATTCTAGAGTAATCATAATTAATATTGATAGTATACAAGGCTCCACTGAGAGAAGGAACCACAAGTGGACCTCTCAACTCTATATTAATTAATTCTAATCACTGAGAGGAATTTGGATCATGATGTTTGTGAAATGGTTGAGCATGTTTCTTACCATGTAGGAAACTTTCACAAGTTTAATGACCTATATTTATCTTAGGAAGACAAACAACAAGATTCAATATAGACATATCATATAGGATTTTGAAATTTATATGACCAATTATTTCATGTCAAAGTTTAGTATCATTCCTATAAGAGGAATAAAAATAAGATACAAACACAAAACCATCAAAGATATATTACCCAGTTTTCTTAATGCCATAAGAAATGAAAGTTTTAAACATATCTTTGATAAACCACTTATTTTTCAATAAAAAAACTTTATAGTTTTCTTTACTTAGCTAAGAGAATGAAAAAATATTATTTTTTAATTGAGGAACATACAAGACATTCCTAATTACACCATTTTAAAGCTTAACATTTCCACAACCTTATGATATAATGATTGAGTTATATCCTTGATAGATATTCTCTTCACATTTAACTACATTTGAGAGGATACCAAGAGTACAAGTCATGTTCCTAGAGGCTCCACTATCAAGAATCCATTCATTATCATTTGAAGTTGAAAGGGAAGTATACAAAGTAATAGACTACTCATCCACATTTTCTTAGGTTTGCTTACGATTTTTCTTATGGTTATTAAGCTTGTTATTCTTAGTATTCTTAGCTGATTTTATAGTCTTCACCCTACAATCAGAGTATTTATGACCAAATTTTCCACACTTATTACAAGTCCCATTAAATTTGTTATAATTTAAAGTTCTGATTATTCTTAGATTTAGTTCCTTAGCTGATTTGATAGTCTTCAAATCTAGAATCTGAGTATTAGGCTATATGATCTATGATTGTTGTCCACACTTATTTATAAGTTATTAGAATTATGACTCTATTTGAGAAGACAAAATTTAAAGTTCTGATTATTCTTAGATTTAGTTTTAGGATTTGATTTAAATCTAGATCTGATATTAGGCTATTGACTATGATTGTTGTTATTTATATTATGAGAAGAATTATGACTCTATGAGAACAAAGCTTGAGAATTAGTCTCTTTTAAATAAAATTTCTCCATGACTCTCTCTTATTGAATCAATAAAGAAGAAAAATTGTCTAGATCAGGAAGATCATTTGTTAGAATTGCCAAGTGACTGAGAGAGGGGTGAACCGGTCCTTTAAAAACTTCTCACTTTTAAATTAAACCATAAAGCATATATTGTTATACATTGGTTCTATATTAGACACATATGCATATTAAGAACACAATAAAATTTAGCTATAGAAATAAAAATCAGAATACTACTCTCCAAACTAGATTAACATTGATAAAGATATCACCAATTTTTCTTCATTTATATCCTCCTCATGAAACTCCAACCAACTACAAACCTAGAAGATACTTCCACTGGTTTTGGGATATGCCCAAGATATTTTTATTTTCAAAACAGAGTTATTCGACAGAAGATGATTGACATTATCAATAACAGCTCACAATCTAGCTTACACGAATAGATACATCTCTTTAGACATGACCTTTGATCTTCCACTTACCATGAATCTTCAAATAACTCATATTTTTGTCTTCTAGCTCTTCACACTTGTCCAAAAGTATTTCATATTTGTATTCATGTGTTAAATGGTCCAAAAAAATCAAGTGATGCTCTTGTATGCTTATAAAATTGCCACATTATCCAATGTATTCATTTAGGCTTGAATAGGTGTGCCTAAATCAACTTCCACAAAAATAGTCCTAAAAAACCATCTTACTGGACCACTTCTACTCATCCTAATGAATCAAGTAATATAAAAAAGTGAATCTTAGGATGTATAATTTCATTAAAATTTACCACCAATATCCCACTCAAGGATTAACCGATAAAGAAACACCACTTTGCAAGACTTGCCAAGCTGGTTTGAGAATCTCTAAATTCATCATGAGGCAAGTAACATATCAATGGAAATATAATTAAGTATAATATCTCATCAAAAACCCATACTACTCCAATTTATTTCATAAAGATTCCAAAAACTTGGATCTTTGCAACTGGTATGACTGACCTTGAAGATATATAAACTAATCTTCCATACAATGTGGTAAAACACCTCCAGAGGACTTTTCACAGATCCCCATAATCTCTTAAAATTCAATTTGGATGGATAAAACATGTTCAAGAATTCATATCCATTGGTAAAATGGAGAAAGTCTCACCTTCATGCCCATTCAAACATTCTTCTCAAATAGTTTTAAAAGAGCAGTTTTGGCTCAATCATCTTTAAGAAAGAGATGACTTATCCAAACTGAAACATTCACTTCTAGACATCATATGAAACATGTAAATAATTATCAAGGAAAGAAACAACATCCATACAATGCACTTCAATATGATTACCTTCATTCTCCTTCACTAGCTTCTTAAAATAAGCTCCTTTTACCAATAAGCTCAAACATGCACTTAATACTCCAATTTTATACAAAAGAGTTACTTAGGTAACTTAATTAAGCTGATGTATACATCCATAATATCATCCACCTCATATTTTATCATATGATCCTTTGCAAGTTTTACCTTCACATTAAAATATTTTTAAAGAGCTTGTGTTTGAGTGGGGCCCACCAAGTTTCAATAAGTAAAATCACCATAAAAATGTGTTTTTAGGAGTCCTCTACATGTTCCAATATATTTTCAAGAATTTTTTTTGATAATGGACACTTAACCAACTTAATTTTCCAAAACTTTTCCAAAGTAGGTTTTGAAGGATTACCAACATGCTCACAAAAATGGATAGAACTTCTAAAATACTCAACCAATCACCAAAATCCTTTTTGCACCATAAATATATTATAATTTAATATTTTTTTTTCTATCATGAATTATTCGAAGGAGTATTCAAAATTTTACTTGACTATTAAAAATTTTGGTGCTCAATTTTCATACTTTGAAAAACCAGGTTTTGGAAATACTTACATAACTTGCAAAATATTCATCCTCAGCTTCTGAAATTTTTCTCACACCTTAAGGACACATTTTTATAATATTTCCAAGTGATGGTTTTCTTTGGTTCATCTTGAATCTTTCCTTTCCATCTCATCTAGGTACCCTTTGGTCTCTGATTCTCATATGTTGTATTAGTCTGACATGTATGAGTTCTAAAAACACTTGGTTAACCATCTATGAATCCTTTTAAACCTCATAAAACACCATTCCATGATCAAACCATGATTATTTTTCATCTTCATAGCCTTGGATCATCATATAACCACCTTGCTTGCTTGTGGAAGAGTTTAAGAAAACATGATTCTGACTTGTTTCACTTTCAACCATGTGATTTGACTTATGTATCACATTTTATATCTCATGAGCCACAATCATGATGCTATATCCATGATTTTTCTCGTTTGGTTTGATTATATTTGCATGTTTTCTTTATTTACACCATGTACCTTGTGTTAGAGTCGAGGCCTAAGAATGTAATTCACTTGACACATACATTTCATGACATAACCATTTGGACATGTTACAAAATTATTGATACATCTACACACCTTTGGAGACTCCTATCAGACCTATTTTTAACATGCCTATATCACCTAGCCAACATTCATAAAATCACCAAGCCAACATGTCTAGATCACTTAGCCAACACACCTACATCACCTAAACCAACATACCTAGATCACCTAGCCCAATGAGACATCAATCAAAAAACAAGTGACATGCACTTTTAACATCATTATCATTATGATACTTATAATTGAGAATTGAGATGTAGTTTCTAAAAATTTTCATGAAATATTGATCTAAATTATGAAGTACCATAATTTTATCTTGAAATAATTCACAATTGTAGCCATCTAAATGAGTTTGATGTTCTTGATTTGAGAAAAGTAGTTGAAAAGTTTCTCACCCCCCCTTCATGGGTGTTGTAAACAACTCTAAAACACAGTCTAATAATTTTAGACAACCTACTGCCTTGATGCATGGTCTCTAATTACTTCCATTCATCTGCATGCGAGTCCATATGACCTATATGCAATAATAATTCATCTCTAATGATTTGCAAGTAAGATGGAAAAATCTTCCTAAGATCTCTGAGAGAAGGAGATAAGGTTTTTAGGGATAGCTTGTCTCCCTGTGGGATGTTTTTCAATACCACTCACAAGATCCAAGAGCTTTAAAGCCATAAAATAAGCTTTTAGCCTTACCCTCCAGATACTATAGTTTGTTCCATTAAAAAGTTGAGACTTATCCAATGAAAAAATTACAGAACATGAATTTTTCATGCTCAGATGAAATGGAAACAAAATTTAGAAAAAAATGAGTCAAGGAAGCTAAATAGAGACAATAAACTAGCTAAAGATTTTTTTATTAGCTATAGAAATGCAATCAGCTCGAATTTAGTCAAAAAAATAGCTTGATTTAGTCAAATTTAAGATCAATTAGATAGAGTTTAGTTGGGTTCAAGTTTACAGGAAAGCAAACCAAGCTCGGACTAAGTCAGGATATAGTAGATCGATGAGTTAATTAACAACTCGACAGGGAAAAATAAAAAATAATCTACTTAATAAAATAAAAAAAAGTTACAAAATAGATCCTTGGGGGAACGTGAAAAATTTAAAAAAATGATATTTTGGGTCCATGAAAATAAAAAAAATAGACACATGTGAAAATACTAAGACAAGAATGATAATAGCGAAAATAAAATATAAGTGTCATTTTTTAATTAGCTCGTATTTTGTAATTCCACTAATAAAAAGAAGACAACTAATTGAAAAAACCATATAAATATGTCTTAAATTAATTGGATCACTTTCACACTTTGACATAATGTGAAATTAAAGTATTATTTAAATGATGCCACTTCTTGAAATTTTAATGGCTAAAGAGAAGAAACTTAGCATATTTTTGCCAAACTTTAAATAGATAGCTTTGAGCGGGCTTAAAGTCACCATAATAAACCAAACTTGAAATAAAGTTCAAGTCTGAAAAAGTTATAAGACGTGTTACAATTTAAGTGGCTAATAAAAAGAAAATACTGACACCCTGACACTTACGTATGCTGACACAATTAAAATATGTGTCAAAAAGCTATTGATTTGCGCTTCACAAATCTGACAAAGACAAGTCAAAAAATAAGATACATGGAGCCTTTTAAATGGCTCGCACTTCACAAATGATAGAGACTGAAAAATGTGAAAAAGATACGTATGTGTCCAAATACTATTGGTTCACACTTCATAATGAAACAAAAATGACTAAATAAAATTGACGACACGTGGAGCCTTTTAACTTGCTTAATTTTCCCAAGACTGAAAAACACTTACAGATGTGAAAAGTTGGAAAATTTTAATTGGATAACAACTACCTCAATTGAAATATTCAAAAATGTGAAAATGTGGAGTAGTTCTATTGGCTCAGATTTTACAAATCTAAAAAGTGTGAAATAAAATATACTTTGAGAAATTTGTTTCACTGATCTCTTTTTGGATTTGATGAAATAGATAAGGGTATGGACCAAGGAGGAATACCTGTTGTGATGGTCGGTTGGAGGTTATGCATGCATTATGACTTCTTGATCTAATGCTGATTGTGTGAGATTCCTTTTGGCTAGGAGGAACTACCTGAAATACAAAAAAAAACAACAAAAGATATTTAAACAATATATGTCAGTGGACTGTGTAACATGTGCTAGATCCAAGAAGTGTGGCACTTCCTTGGTGGTAGTGAACCCACTATTTAATACAACTTAATGTAAGAAATGATTTAAATGAATAATTTCCTACTGTATTTGATATGATTTGGATATCTCATCCAAATACAATAAGAAAATCTAATATAACAGGATAGGTTATGATTAGATCTAGAAGTAAGGTAGGTAGTCAAGATGTTGGAACTGGTTAGGGTCAGGTTATAGGTAGCTTGGGTTACTTAAATGTAGGTTATTAGGTTTTTTTTATTAATAGGATTACTAAATACAGAGATTGACATCAGTGACGTGTGTCCAAAAAATGATTAAGGTGGTATGGTAGAAATTAAATAAACTAGGTTTTGGGGGTTTGTCAGAGATTAAACTGATATGGTAAGGGGAATAGTTAGGTTTGTGGAGGTGTTGGGAGTAATCATAGGTATCAATGGATCAAGTATAGATGATTAAATAATTATGGGTGATGGAATGTTTGGGTTCATAGGAAGGTAACAAGGGTGGGATGAAAAATTCAAATAGATGTACTATAAACAAGTATGAAATGATGTAGGTTAGAGATATAATTACTGGTGTTTACAGATTTTATGGTTGGGTGATGGTGATGGTTGATCTATGGAATGGTAATCAGTTCTACAACAGTACTTCCTGGAATGATACTGTGAATACAAATACCTTTGGATCTGTCTTATTACTAGTTATAGCTATTTGGATGTGCTAAACAACTCTAGTTCTTGCTTACATGTAGATATACTTTGTTCCAAAACTCAAGAAGGTGGCCAACCTTCCAAAAAAGTTTACCAAAATGAATATATGGTAACCAATGAAAGTTTAGGGTGATCGACATCGGTTTCAGGTTGACCAGCGTCAGCTAAGGTGGGAAATCCTAGGTTTACTAAAAATAATAGATCTTGGGGATATTTTGGGCCAGCTCTGACTATTCTTGTGGATCAAAATAGAATGTTACATTTTAATAATTGGGAATGTCATTAGAGGGAAAATAGGCGTGTGATTTTAGGGTTGAATTAATTCTTAGTTAGTTATGGTGAGTGAATGTTGAGTCCTAGTAAAGGGAAAATATGCTGAAAAATAGGTTTGTGATGAGGTGTTTAGGTGAGGTGGTGGGATGCGGTGTCAAGGTGAGGTGGAAATTATTTTTAATCAAGGTAATTGAATAATGAATATTGTGAGCATGGGTATTAATTTAATTGTAAATAATTAAATTAATATTAATGTGGGGTAAAAGGGTCATGGTTAGGTGAATATGTTTAAGTTGGCTATTAGAAAATGGAGCAAGGGGAGTGTGACCCAATTTGGTGTCTACATTTTCCCCTTTTATTGCATAGCTTATATTGGTAAGCAACGCTAAAAAAAATAGGAAGTGATTACCCGATGTGTGGGTGAAGGTGATCCCCCTCAAACCAGGAATTGATGAGGTGTAATACAAAATTGGTGAGTGGTTTGATAAATATGTAGTTGGTCAAGATAGGTGGGGAAGGCTATGAGTACTATGGGAAAGGGTGATGTTCTACTCAGGTAATAGGTAATAGGCTGAGTTCAAAATCAGGTCATGGGTAGTGGAAATGAAACGCACACACACGTATAGATTACAATACGATACCAGGTTGAAGATCTTACAAAATCTACATCATCCAAGGTTGATAGGTTTATCCAAACAAGGATGAAGTGATTCAGGTATACAAGGTATAGGGTATGGTCCAGAAACACAATGTAGGTCAGGTGCAGGAATGTTTAGGTATGTTTCGGTACACCAAAGGTTTGGTCTGAATAAATGACATGGTAATAGGTAAGGTATGGTTGTTAGGCTAAAAAAACATAGGTAATAACATCACAAGGTATAGAGAGTATATAAGGTCAATCATCACACCAAGTAGGTCAGGTTAAGGAAAATAGATCATGATACGGGTAAGGCCAAGGTATAGGTAAAATAAAAAATCTCTAGACGCAACAAAGGAAATGTAGGGGTAGTTTGGGCTCCTAGGTATGGTCTATAGGTTTTTAGAATGATAAGAGGTGTGTGATCACTAATGGTTGTAGGAAAAATGAATATTAGCAAGGATAAATAGTGATAAGGATTAACCGATGTTGGTTATAGGGTGACTGACGTCGGTTGGCTAGGGCACAAATATGACCGGTATCAGTCAGGCCAGGTTGGGTTTATAAAATATTTTTTTTGTATTTTTTGGAATCATTATTTTTTTTTTACTCTGGAGAAAATGAAAAATTATTTTGACCATTTGTACCTTTCTAAGAAATAAGAACAAGGAATCATACCAAGATTAGGTGGAGGTTATGAGTTGATGAGAGGAGCTTGTAGATAGGTCCACGAGAGCTATGTGGTCGATGGTGATTGGTTGGAGGTGAGAGGTGGATTGTGACATGATAGAGGTAGTAGAGGGCTTGGTTGGGCCACTGGTACAATGGCTGTACATACCACCGCGTCGACAGAACCAAGATGAGGTAAGATTTGATCCCATTCGACACTTGTTAGTTGAAATAGTTTGTAGAAATTTGTTTGGGTAGAAATGGTTTTGGGTAGGAATTAAATTTGAATTTGGAAGTAAAATTTATTAAATGGGAAGGTTCGGAAGTCTAATGTGGGTCAAATATGGGTAGGGGGAAAGCTAGTAGGGGTTGGGTAGGATAGGGTATGGTTATAGGTGAGAATGGTCAATTTTCTGAAAAAATGGGTGAGGGTTTTGTGGGTTTGGTCAGCGCAAAAGTGACCAACATTAGTCAAGGGTAGCCAATGTTGATAAACTATAGTTGACATTGGTCAAATAGTAGGTGACTAAAGTTAGTCATGATGGACCGATTCCAGTCACCAATAACCAAGGTCAGTCAACTTTTGATGAAAAATAGGTTGAGAAAGAGTTATGGTGGGAGTTAAAGAGAAAACGAGGTAGTGAGGTATAAATTTAAGTATGTTGAGAGTAGATAGGGGAAAAAGGTATATATGATATGAGTTGAGTGGTGGGAAAGTGGAATGGGGGAAAGGGGGAGGTAGTTAGTGTTACAGGGAAATAAATAATAGGCATTTTAGGAATAGATTTGTCAGGTAAGTGATATGTTAAGTGTGGTCAAGATGTAATAATGGTGTGGTGTGTTGGGTGTAGGCTAGGGACCAATTATAGATGAGAGATAGAGTACCACCTCTATTACTAGCGGTATGAGGGAGCATGATAAAAGAGGAGTGGTGGAACATTACAAATGCTAGATTTATTGGGGTTTGATGATACAAGAACATAGTTTGGGAATTGATCTTTATGGTCTCACTCATTGACAAATGGGATTCAATGACCAACACATTTCATTTGCCGATGAGTGAGATCACAGTCACCCTAGAGGACATGTATAGGATCTTGTGGTTACCAATACTGGGGATAAAGGTTTATTCTATTTCTTCTAAGGCTTTAGAAGATATGATGTTAGCAGTGTTTGGAGAGGGGATGATAGAGATGAGGTTCCATAGCAAGAGCCTGAGCTATGGAGAGATGTACGTGGACCATCCAGAGGAGATGAGGCTAGTGGTCCTTATTATGGAGGTAGTGTGTTATTTTGCACTGTAAGATATGGAAGGTGGGAGATTACCATGGGAACTGATGGGGGTTCTCCATGACATGATGGAGGATAGGGCCCTATTTTTTTGGGTACTAGCATACTTGGTGTAGATATACACGGATTTATGAGCCTATGGGTGCTTACGGAGGTTCAATTTTTGATGTACCTTTCTTATTTACTCCTGGGCATATGAGCACATTATATATGTGCGTCCAGTTGTTATACCCTGATCAGATGCATTCAAGGCGGTATTTTTTTGAGTTGGATACACACATTGGGTACCTGTTGTTGGAGAGTGTAGGGCTGCTAGGTAAACTCACCATGTGGCATAATATAGGTGAGTTCTCGAGGGGTTATCTATAATAGACATTATTTAGAGGCCATATGTTGGCTTCCCTTCATACAAGAAGATGGCAGTGGAGATGGATGAGTTATAACTACTGAGGTGGATAAAGGGGCGTCACACTGAAGAGCATGAGATGATACCTGTACATAGGGTCATGTGGTAGTTTGGGCTGCCCCAAGATGTGACACCACCATTCCCTCAGTACATGAGAGATGATGTGGAGATACCTATGCCTCTACCATAGCCGACAATACCAACAAGGAAGGAGGAGTAGGAAGTGGACCGATGGATTTATGATGCGAGAGTTACAGATAAATACATAAAGTTGTGGGTAGTGCATCTATGAGCAACACCACCTAGTCCAGGGAAACTATACTTGACTACCATCAAAGTTTAGAGGGATACACTGCAGGGAAAAGTTACCACCTTACATGCCCAAATTACAAGTTTACAGGGGCAGTTAGCAGGGTCACAGGTGGAGGTTGCCACTTTACAGGAACAAGTAGCAAGTTTACAGGGCCAATTGGGCACCACACAGGTACATATTATGACCTTACAAGAATACGTCATAGCATATACAACACCTTAGGCTCTGGGGAAGGGTCCCATGGTACAAGGAGGAGGGAAGGGTACATAGATAGAGGGGTCGAGACCACCAGTAGTAGGTTAGGGATCACAAGTACAAGGGTGGAGACCCATGGCACCACCGCAGATAGTTCTGATGGCAAGATTTGGGGATGCCTTAAATGAGGCTAGGTACTACTAGGATCATTTGACTACTGTTGAGATAGATATCCATTCCTATGTGGAGTACATGGTATACCATGCCTTGAGTGAGAGGACTAGATCTCACACACATAGTGTAGAGAGTACATGGGGCAATGAGCCCATAGACAGGGTCAGGGAGTGGCAACTAGCTCATGGAGGCTAGATCTAGCTACAGGCAGTTAGAGGTGAGGGCTGAATCCATAGAGGGAAGAGAGATGGTGGCAGGGCACTGGGCTAGAGGAGAGGAGGAGGATATAGATGAGACCAACATGGATATCATTTGGGGTGATGATTAGTCACCATTTATGTTCAGGATATATATTTTTTTATGTTTTTGATTTATACCAGCCTGTGTGTTGAAGATAGTGAGGATGTACATGAGGGGCACATGTATTTATTATGCTTTTTTACACATATGTATGGAAACATACATTCAGATGATTTATATAGAGATGGTGATATTTATGGTATGATTTTGTGTTTATGTTGTAAAGTTTTCATTGTTATATATATATGGGTGGAAACTAGGTGGATTAGGCATGGTGGAGTCAGGTCAGTTTAGGCATGATGGATTCAAGTCGGGTTAGGCATGATGGATTCAGGTCATTTTTGGCATGATGGAGTCAGGTTAGTTTAGGCATGATGGAGTCTTGTTTTTTATTTTGATTTAATGTCCAAGTTTTTGGTAACATGGGAGACAAATGGTGATGTATATACATGTTATGGTTTAAATTTCCAAATATATTCTATGGTGGTAATATAAAAATTATAAATGAATAATTTAATGATGTGGTAAAAATGTTTGTTAATTGGTGCTTGTTTGGTTTAATTTCTAATTGTTCATATGAAATGGCAACTAACTGAGGTGGAATGTGAATAGGAAAATGAATCAAAAATTGGTTACAGTAAAGGGTGGCTGACCTAACCTCTAAGGGCCCCATGCCATCAGATTACTGCTTACATAGCCCCAGAGAAAAGGGGGCCTCAATCCGATGCAGTTCTCCCATAAGCTATGGAAGAATATGATGAGGTAGAGGAATGGGTTTGTTAATTTTAGGTATGATTGAGTCTTGGTCATAGGCATGGTTGAGTCTTAGGTGATAGGCATGGTGGGGTCTTAGGTGATAGTGGAAATATTTTTATGGTCTAATCATGTATAAGGTGATCAATAAGTAATGAAGAAGGTTAATTGTAAGAGGTGGTAAAAGATCCACTTAATTGATAAGAACCGTAATGAGTCTACCATATCCAATATGGGCTTATGAATGTAACACCATAAAGGCATTACATAATGTACTATTCTAAGGGTGAAGAAAGTCACATGATCACAAAATTTTGTAGCTATGGAAAGTCCCTTGAGTAGATAGAAAATTAGGGTTAGAAGGTAATAAGGTGAAAATGGGTGGTTTAGCGTAACCTAGTGTACGATAGCATGGTTATCTAGAAAGAATCCCATAATCAAAAATAGGTGAGTCCATGATGAAAAGCTATCATGTTTTTTTTTTTGATAGACTGGTCAATGTAGGAAGTCAATATGGGATGAGTATATTATCTCCTTGAGGTCTTCATGAAGATGATTGATGCAATGACTGTACATAGCTATCCTTTAAGGGATCAGTCTATTTATAGTAGCGAGGTAGAGAGAAGAGATGTGCTTTTTGAGGGAGTCATATTTTTTTTAGAAGTTTGACTTAAGGAGTTGAATCCTATTTTACTTTTGGACATTTTTAAGTCATAGACAAGACTATAGAGGAAGATTAGGGTCTTTCTTAGAAGACAAAACCATAGTACACAAAGGTTAACTATGAAAGAGGTGGTTTCAAGTGATGAATGACCATGGGATTCCATCTTTGAAAAAATAAAAAAAGTATCCATGAGAATCATGCCATGAGTAGATCCATGGTACTCATATTGAAGATAAGGCTGAAAGGTGATGGGTAATCACATGATTCTTGTTTAGTCGTTGATCCTCCAAACAGGTAATATGGAAGGTGAACAGTGCTCAAGGGACAAGTGGCCAATTGGTAGAAGGTTATATAGGACTTGATGTAAACCATAAAATGGTCTAAGATGTAAGGAATTGAGGGGCTTGAGTTTAGCTTTACCTTCGAGTGAAAACAAATGATAAACACCTGATCCATATGCATGAGTAACGATATAGGGTCCAAGCCAATTATGACAAAATTTAGCCCGTTTACTTTTATCTTCTTTCATTACTTGTTGATTTTTGTTCAGGACGAGGTTACCAACCTAAAAGGTTCATTCGTGGACATGTTTTTCGTAGGAACACTTGATATGTTTTTGGTATATTTGTAGATGGTCAAGAGAATTAAGATGATGTTCATCTAACAACTCAAGTTGTGCTAAACATTCCTGGAAAAATTCATCGTCATTGAGCATATCTTGTAGTGAGATGCAGAGAGATGGAATTTGGACTTCGAGAGGTAGAATAACCTTGGTACCATAAACCATAGAGAAATGTGTTGCAGCAGTTGAAGAATGAATTCTAGTGCAGTAGGCCCACAAGCTGAAGGGAATTTGCATATGCCAATCCTTCCTAGTATAGTCAAATAATTTTATAAGAATTTTGTTCAACGTTTTATTGGTTGATTCTACTTGGCCATTTGTTTTTGGGTAATAAGGTGACGATAAACTGAGTTAAAAGCCAAAAGTGTCACACAACTTTCATAGGGTTTTTTTTAATTGATTTCCATTATGAGTGATGAGGCAGTGAGGAACACCAAAGTGACAAATGATGTGGTGGTTGATGAATTCACATATTTTCTTGGCTTTTGTAGAAATGAGGGGAATGGATTCTACCCATTGAGTGTAATATTCAGTAGTGGTTATAATCCATTGATTGCATTGTGAAGAGTGAGGATTGATCTCTCAGAGGAGATCCAAACCCCATTAAGAGAAAGGCCAAAGGTATCGTGTAACTTGTAAGGCATGACTAGGTGTGTGATGAAGATTACCATGTTGTTGGAATTTCACACAACATTTGACATAGTCAAAACAATATCATTTTAGGGTTTGCTAGTAATAGACTAGGTGAAGAATGCATTTAGTGATATATAAGCCACTAAAGTGGCCTCCACAAATTCCATCATGAACTTCCTTGATGGTGTAGGGAATTTCAGAACTTATAAGGCATCGTAGGAGAATACCGTCGAAGCCACACTTATAAAGGATACCACCCATGATGACATAACAAGAGACACTTTTAAGAAAATCATGTTGTCCATTACGAGTGAGATCAGGAGGTAGAATGTAAAGGGAAAGGTAGTCTTCACACTTCTTATACCAAAGGTCACATGGATCAGGTGTAAAAGCTTCGACAGAGTGGACCTAATGATGTAAATAAGAGGGTGATTATAGACTTTGTATTGTGCCAAAGATTTTAGAATTGCAAGGTCAAGTAGGTATCTGAGAAACCAGGAAGGCCATGGCATCTAAGAATTTATTGGTATAACGTAGGGTGGTTTAGTTTGTAATGGTCAAATGTAGTCAAAATTATGTCTACATGATGCTTATACTTTTGAAGTATTTCATTACAACACTAGTTTATAGCATTGAGTTTTTTTACAACTAGCTGGGAATCACCAAAGATATTGATTGACTTAGCATTTAAGGAATAAGCATCCTGGAGACCAAATACGAGTGCTTCAAATTTGGTGATATTATTTGTACAATAAAAATCTATTTTGAAAGATAAAGGCATGGGTTCACTGTCAAGAGGAATGAGGATAACACCATCACTGACCCCAGGCTGACACTTGGAGCCATCGAAGAAGAGGGTAATTTGGTATGTGGTATCACCTAAGGAGAGGGTAGTTATGGATTTGTTGGGGAAATAGAAGTTCGAGGATTAGTTTCCGGAAAGAGGTGCACCCGCTAGTTGGTCAGTGATGGTTTTGCCTTTGAAAGACTTTTGATGGATGAATTTGAGCTCAAGGTCTGCAAGAAGCATGAGCCAAGGTGCAACACACTAATGTTGGTAGGGTTTGGCATACATATAATGTAGAGGGTTAGTGTTAGTGATTAAAAAGGTATTATGGTTGAGCAGGTAATGGCGAAGCTTGGTGGCGACAAAAACAAAGGCTAAGCATAGTTTTTTGGTATGCGTGTATCTAGTTTCATAGTCCAAAAGTGTATGTCTTATGTAATAAAATGATTTCTCTTTATGTTTATCATCGTGACGAGAAAGAATGGCACCTAAAGAATGGTTAGTGGAAGAAACGTATAGGTAAAAGGGTTGGTCAACCTTAGGAGGAATGAGCGCTGGTGGTTGAAGAAGGTATTATTTTAAGGCATCAAAGGATTTGTAGCATTCATCATCCCATTTGAAGGAGACTTCCTTTTTAAGGATATGATGAAATATTTGGCAGTGGTAAGAAATTTGTGAGACAAAATGACGAACAAATTACAATTTACCTTGCAAGCTTTGAAGTTGATGGAGATTATTAGGTGGAGGAATTTAGAGAATAGCCTTCACTTTATAAGGATTGACTTCTATGCCATGCAAAGAAACGATGAAACCAAGGAGTTTCCCTGAATGTACCGTAAAGACACACTTCTTAGGTTAAAGGTGAACACAATACTTGATGAGGTTGTCAAACATGACCTTAAGGACTGTCAAGTGTTCAGGCCAAGGTTTGGATTTGGTAAGAAGGTATAAGTCATGGCTCATTGATATGTAGCACCAGGGTTTTTAAGGCCAAAAGGCATGACTCCATAGCAGAAGGTCCTCTAAGGAGTGATGAATGAAATTTTTTGTTGATCTTTTGGATCGAGTAATATTTGATTATAACCTAAGAAACCATCCATGACTGAAAGCATCTCATGGCCGGTGGTGAGATCAACCAGTTGGTCTTTGGGGAAAGCTAAGTTGGGGTCACAAAAATATGTGTAAATGCAGAGGCCCCCTGTTGCTTTTGTGACAAGAACGATATTATAAATCCATTGGGGATAGTGAATGGGAAGGATGAAGGAAATTGAGAGAAGTCACTGAAGTTCTTCTTTGACTAGAAGAGAAATGTGAGGATGAATTTTCCGTGGCTTTTTTTAATGTGTTTGGCATCAGGAATGGTTACAATATTGTGGACCGCAATGTTTGGGTCAATACCGGGCATATCATCATAGGACCAAGCAAAAGCATTCCTATGGTCCCAGAGGAAAGAGGTAAAATCTTCCTGTTCAGTAGCATCTAAAGACTAGTCTATGTTGAAAATGCACAGGTCATCTTGAGTGTTAATGTCGATTTTGATAGTTGATTCATTCAACATGGTTTGTATCTCAGAAGATAACAAGAAATGAATATAAGAATATTCCACACCAAGGAAGGTGAGGATAGACTCATCATCCTAACATTAAACAATGTTTATAAAAGGTGTATCATCATCAATCATGTCAAGCTACAAAAAGCAAAGAGAAGAGGGAGCCTCGCCATCATGTTGATAGGTTAGAGGTCCTAGGGAAATTTTTATTACAAATTTTTTTTAGGAGAAATAGATTCGAGATCTATGAACTCCATGTGTGAAGGTGGTGACATTGGTGAATGAGATGGAGAAATTTTATCTTCCTCAATGAGGTCGAAATGGGCCTTCCTGGAAGGTAGTATGGAAAATCCATTGCCACTACAATCATTGTTCTTACAGGTGGTACAAGAAATGATGGTATGGTGGCCTTGTTCATAAAACAAAAATCTAAATCCTTTCCATGTGAAGCAATGCAGGAAAGTGTGGGTGAAGCAACAATTAGTAAGGGATTGGAGGTCCGATGAAATTGGTCATGTTTGGGATGGAGGTTTAGGTGAATATGTGGCAATGTCATGTCCCCCTTATGTTAAGTTAGTGTGAAGGTGGGGAGGAATATAAGGTAAATATTTTCTATGTGGTAGTCATAACGAGGGTATTGGCGTAGGTTTCTGTAATCTTGCAGTGTGAGGAATGTGTTGATATTGTCTATATGGTACTCCCCCAGAGTGAGGCATTGAAAAACACCTTCTAAGGGATTGGTAGTAGATATGTGGGTAGTGGAGATAGATGATGCACTAGATGATTGGACAAGAGGGGTATTACTTTGTTGGGAAGCAGAGTGTTCACTTGTAGAGGTTCCAATAGTAGTAGGAATAGAAGAGTTAGATGTGGGAGAGGTGGCGGCAACATTGGTGGATGGGCTCGTGGATGAAGGATAAGTGGGGGTAGTGGTTGATGCTTTATCTAGTACAAGTACATCGTTGGGTCCGTATAACATGTTGCGAGTTTTGAATGGAGATGAGTCATAATGAACAGTATAGTTATGTCCTTCGTGTTTGAATTATACACATCGGTGAAAAGTTGAAGGGACACTACCCATGACGCGAATCTGGGGTTTGCCAAGAAATAGGTTATATTAGAGATCTCCCTCTAAGATGTAGAATAGTTCTAGGATAGTGTGAGGGCCTACGTGAATGTGAAGGATAATAGGGTCAAGAGTGGAGGAGATGGTGTCGTTGAAGGAGCACAACATAACTGGGTTATTATGCATACAATTAGAAGGGATGCACATTTTATTATACGTGTGGGAGGAGATGATTTTATTGCTAACACCACCATCGATCATGACATGTCATACACATATGTTATCAATATAGATGGAAATGAAAAGGGAGGGATCAGGGTCATCTGAATGGAGAGGTAAAATCTCCTCATCAGAGAAACTGAGGGCGGAGATTTGAGGAGTAGGTATGGGGGTAGAAGAATGAGCCAATTTGGTAAGTGAGGGTATGTGGTGAGGGATAATAATGGATTCCACCAGTGTGGGGTCATTGGGTAAAACTTCAATGGATTATAAAACCTCAATAAGGGCTTGTCTATGAGATTTAGAAGTTTGACCGAGATCATACAATGACATCTTTAGAGGTGACTGATGTAATTTTTTTACCATTGTGTGATGGGTGACTCCGTCAGAGATAGGGTATGTAGGTCTATGTATGGTGATTTTAGGTGTGGGTGTAGATTTTATATTGGGCACAGGGTTGGTTGATCGGTTAGTTTTTTTTTCCTTTCCTTTGTCTTTATGAGAGCGGGTGGAAACATGAACCATGTTAATCTGAGGGGAGGGGGGAAATGGAGAAGGTTTATGATGAGTGGTGTAACGATGTGATGGGAAAAAACCTACAAGGGGGGAAAGTCCTTGTGAAGTGAGCTTGGTGCAATGGCATTTAGGTGGTTATTTGGCCAATTCTCTAATACAGACCATGTTGATCTCAAATTTTTGAGGTGGATAAAATGGTTATGGGGGTAGAGATATTGATTGTTGAATGGGTAAAGGATAATGATGTGTGGTGACAGGTGAAGGTGGAACATGGTCCTCATAAAGAAGGTCATCATCATCAAAAAAAAATTTTGAGGAAAACATTGGAGAAGAGCGGTCTTTAGAGCATTATAATTTTCTACATTGTGTCCTAGCACACAGTGATAAGCAAAAATATTGGTTTCATCAAACCCTTTTGGATGTGGTTTAAGAGGATTGTAAGGTCGGAGTGATGGTAATGTGATGACGGAAGTATCTAAGAGATTAGTTAAAATGTTAGCGTAGGACCCCGATAATGGATCACAATGGGAAGTGAGTGTCGGTTTGGGTAAAGGTGTAGATGATTTTCAGGAAAGAGGATTTATAAGAGGGGCAATGGGATGGCCCATGGGTTTTGTAGGTGTTATCATTTTCAGTTTTGGTTGCATCTGCTTAGGTAAACACTTGGTAGAAGAGTTAGCACTAGAATATTTTGTTGGTTTGACTACCATATTGGAAGGAAGTGGGTTTTTATCCTTAGGTTTCACCTTCTTGGGTAAAGGTGACACGGGGGTGCAAGATGTAGAAGGGAAAGCAGATGGTGGAAGAGGACGGGTTACCCATGGGGACAACTGAGTTACGGTGGAAGTGGTCGATAGAGGTTTCGAGGATGGTAAAGGTTAAATTAGTATAGGTAAAGTTGGGGTCATAGTAACTGGTAGAGGTATAGCTGGTAATAATTGCATGGGTGAGGTTGAGGATGCTTGGTTTTTGGGTGAATGAAGTTCCATGAAGGCTCATGATATGGTAGTAAGTTATTTAATTTTTGACTTGCCTTGGGTAGGAGACTATTTGATTAGGGTTGATGGATGGGGCCCTAGGATGAATGGAAGGGGGGAAGCTGATAAAGGTGTGATAGGTGAGACTGGTGTATGCAGCATAGATGGTTGGGTTTTCCTTTTAGGTGGAGGAATAATGGTTATATGGGCTTGGGAAGATACGTCTAAGTCTAATTTTATAGGTGGGTGGGTAAGGCTTGATGTCGGTATGAAACCTAAGGTAGTGATGGGTCTAGATGTAGATGCAGACATAGGTGTGGGTAGGTTTTGAAGTCTTGGAATGGTTTTAGTTGTGGGTAGAGGTTTGGATGTAGGTAGAGATGATGAAGAAGAAGTTGTTTCAATAGGCATGGTTGGTGTAGATCTGGTTTCTGAAAATACCATTGGGTAAATCATGGAAGTATCCTTAGGAAACATTTGCATTTGTGTTGAAAAGGGGAGCCAAAGATGTCC
Source organism: Taxus chinensis (assembly GCA_019776745.2). Classification (NCBI taxonomy): domain Eukaryota; kingdom Viridiplantae; phylum Streptophyta; class Pinopsida; order Cupressales; family Taxaceae; genus Taxus; species Taxus chinensis. Next base: position 573,777,999 of record CM034147.1, on the reverse strand, counting down.
CCAGAGCCTGGAATTATCAACGTAATCCAAGCGATTGATCATCTGTGAAAACGGGACTGCTGAAGAATAATATGGAGTTGGTTGGGTGGAAATCCCTATAAAATATTTCTTTGAGATAGTGAATTGGCTAGCCTCGAACTTTTTAGGTAACAAAGCTAAGATCATGTCAATGGGGTCCTGGGATGCTTGGGGAAAACTTCCGTCAATAGGTAGTGGCATGCATGACGAATATCCCATGTGTAGAAGAGATAATAGGTTGGGTGAGGTAGACTTCTCCCTTAGTGGAGAAGAAGGGGATGATGATTATCCTGTGGATGGGATAATTAAAAGTGTCGACTGTTTGGTTTGTTGTGAGGTATATGATGAAATAACATTGATAGAAAGTGTGGATTCGTCCATGGGTAAAGGAATAGATGAAGGGGACTCCTCTATGGGTGGAGTATAAGGAGGATGATCCTCTGTGGGTAGAGGGGATTGTGCCATAATTTCCTTAATAGAAAAAATAATTGGGATTTGAGGAATAACTAGTACGATATCAAAAACCAAGTGGAATTCATGGAAATTGTTGTCACTGGATAAAGGCTCACTATTTTTTTTAGACGATGGTTTATTGTTAGGGAATGAGTTTTTAAAGATGTGAAAATTTTTATTTTTTGGCACGTTTGGGTTCTCCAAGATAATGTCTCCATTATCTATGATATCTTGGAATAATTTTTTAATAGTTATGCAGTTACCGTCACTATGGCCTTTAACATGATTGTAATTACAGTAGTCATGTTCTTTATACCATGTAGGCATAGGACGGACATGATTGAAACATGTATGAAGTTTTATGAGAGGAAGTGTAATGGTTCAAGGTTTAAGAAGATTTTACAAGACTGAAGAATAGGAATCTCCAATTGAAGTGTACTCCTACTGCTCCTGCTGGAGCAGAAAGGCCTGGATAAGGGATAGATTGGAAGATGGTTAGGCTTGATTAGAAGGATGATATGGAACTGCATTGAGGACTAACGCGTTGGCATATCCTTTGGATTTTGAATAGTTATTTTGAGGGATTTCGTGCCATGGTGAATGCTTCGTCGAAGGTTTGTAAGTTTTCTACCTACATAGTTGGTGAGATGTGTCTGACACAAGCTCTAGTGAACAACTCAATAATTTCAATCTGAGGTAGCTGGAACATTAATTGGTTAATAATACTCCACTAGTCGGCAACAAAATCTATGATAAATTCATCTTCATACTATTGGTTTGAATAGAGATCGGTCAAAGTGAATTTCTTGGTAACATTGATTACAAAATGGTCTAAGAAATCTTGGGCTACTTGATTAAAGGAATAAATGGAATGTCTAGGTAGTCCACTATACTAATACATTGTTGGTCCTATCAAGGACATTTGAAAGGTTTGTAGGAGAAAAGCATCATCATGGGTGATTCGGTGGCACCCATGTTTGAATGACCACAAGTGTTGTTGCAGGTCTTAGTTACTGTTGAAGTGATTGAATTTAGGCATTTCCCAATACACATGGTAGGGACGAATGGGAATAGATTGATGGATATGATTGTTATATATTTCATCATAAGTTAAAGAATTACGTGAGCTAGAAATAGATGCTTCCAAAGTCTGCATCCTTTCCATCATCATCTTAATGAGGTCGTTAGTCTGTTGTGATGAATGGTGCCCCCTACACAAAAGGGGGTTGATGTTGGATGTATGAGGTGGGTGGTATGCTATTTTATGGTTGTGCTGAGAATGAGAACCTCCTAGGAGGAATATATGTAGGTGGAACATAGATATAATAAGTGATACATGAGGTCCGGTGTGGTTAGTAGTATGTGTTGGTGGGTTGGGTAGTCGTAACAACTCAAGTGGTGATTGTGGGTAAGGAATGCGGGATAGAAAGAACAAGGTTATGGAAAGGGGTGTACGCTACTGACACCGGAAGTGGTTGTGATGCAATAGGTATATATGAGGTGGTGGGTGTAGATGGGGCTATACTTAAAGTACCTGTTAGAGGGATAATTGATGCCGCGGGTGCGATAGATGACGTAGACGTTTCAGTTATAACGGGTGTGAGATCTAGCTGAGATAGCATAGGTGGTAAAGGAGATGATGATAACATCAAGATGGTGCTAGATGACATCAATGTGAGTGCGAGAGCAGGAGGGATAGATATAAGAATTTTGTATATTAAGTGTCTTGAGGAATCTTGGTGGAAGAATGAGCAAGGTAGTATTGGAGGGAAGCGGGATTATCGTCGAGGAGTCTCACGAACTCCTTGTCACTAGTAGAAATGGGGATAAGTTGCGTCAGATCCATAGGTGAAATGTTCGATGGCAATGATGGACTAGGTGAGAGTGGTTGACAACTGACATGAAATACAAGGGCGTTAGTTTGGCTACGAGTCAACACCATGTGAATAAGTGTTGACTTGGTAAGAATTTACTCTGTAAATGACATAGAAAACAATAGGGATGGAAAAGAATTGAATATGAGAGGTGAATTGGTAGGTGCTTTGATTAAAAAAAATATACGGAACGACACAGGTTAGACCAACTGATTCTGGTTAGTAATTGATTGATGATGGTCACAGTAACTGATACCGGTTACTGTTGTAAATTAACAATTTGAGCAAGTGAGACAGAAACTAGGGAAATTCAAATGTGGAAGATATATTTAGTAAATAATATCATAATGTAGAGGATATGATGATATCCAAATATTTTAAATAGAGAATAAGATGAGATGAGTGATCTTTGGGTAAACTGACCAAAAGCATAGGGAAATGACACCGATTAGGTGAACTGATGACGGTCAGATGTAAAATGATTTGTGTTACTATGAAATTCATAGAATGAATAAAAAAATTATTTTTTTGAATTAAATTTTAATGAGACACCAACCCAGAAGTATGAGTATGGTAAAAATGAGTCCTGACACACTCAGAAATAGATGGAATACACCAACTATGATTATGGATTGTGAAAGGAAATAAAAATGGAAAATATGACATCACACCTCAAAACGCAAGTCAAGCACAAAGCTAATAAAAACATGTAATCCTACAAGTGAATTTAATTTGTTAGCTTATGTTATTTAAAGAATGACTTGTGAATTTAGAATAAAGTTTTTTGTTGGGAAGGATTCCTATGAAGAAGTAAATTCTAAAGGTGAGGTTTCAAGTTATGTTTGGGCAGGGGAAATTCATTCTCTGAAGCATGAATGGACAAAGATAACCAGATGGGTGTCAAATTTCAATCCTCTGATCATGTGATCATTAACAATCTCTTATGGGTAATATGTTAAAGAGAGAGAAGAGAGAATGTGATTTCTACGATTCAGTTGTGTCAACCATCAGCTGGGCATGACTTCTTGCCCTCAGTTTTAATGTGAGATATAATGGAGAAAATCAAAATGTCATGCAAGTTTTTTAAACCCAAAATGAAATGTTATATTCAATGTAGCAAGTGATGAACAGGAAGAGGGATTCTCTTTCACTAATGCAATGATAATGAAAGAAATACGTATTATTTTTCTAGCACCAAAAACACGATTGATTTTAGACAATAGAAATAGGGGAAGATTACAGAGAATAAAATTAATGTGGAATCTTTTAAAAAGGGAAACAAACACAAAAAAATCACCTAAGAATGAATAAAATGTAAAAGAACCCCTGATGGGTCCCACCAGGCATGGAAAAATGTTTCATCATTCTCTTTTTGGATTTGACGAAATAGATAACGCTATGGGCCAAGGAGGAAAACCTAATGTGATGGTAGGTTGGAGGTTATGTGCACATTCTGACTTCTTGATCCAATGCTGATTTTGTGATCTTCCTTTTGGCTAGGAGGAATTACCTGAAATACAAAACAAGACCACAATAGAGAGTTAAATAATATGTCAGTGGGTTGTCTAGCGTGTGCTCAATCCAAAAAGTGTGTTACTTCCTTGGTGGCAGTTAAATCACTATTTAATACAAGTTAACATAAGAAATGTCATAAATAAATAATGTCCTACTATAGTTTATATGATTTGGATATCTCATCCAAATACAATAAGAAAATCTAATATAACATGTTAGGTTATGATCAAATCTAGAAGTAGGGTAGGTAGTCAAGATGCTGGAATAGTTCAGGGTCAATTTTTGAGTAGCTTAGGTTACTTGAATGTAGGTTATTAGGTTTTTGTTATTGGTAGGATTACCAAACACAAAGACCAACATCAAGGAGGTGTGACCGAGAAGATTAAGAGGGAACTGATAATGGTTAAGGGGGGATGGTAGAAATTAAATAAAATGGGTTTTAGGGGTTTGTCTGAGATTGAACATAGATGGTAAGGGGGATCGTTAGGTATGTGGAGGTTTTGGGAGTACTCAGAGGTGTTAGGGAATCAATTATAGGTGATTAAATTATTGTGGGTGATGGAATGGTTGGGTTCACTAGAAGGTAACAAGGGTGGGATGAAAAATGCAAATAGATGCTGATAAATAGAGATGAAGAAATTTTGTAATCTAGTCAATTATGAAATGATACAGGTTAGAGATACATTCATAGGTGTTTGTAGATTTGATGGCTAGATTATGGTGATGGTTGATATGTGGAATGGTACTTAATGTTACGTCAGTGCTTCTCAGAATTCTACCATGAATGCAAGTACCCTGAGATCTATCTTGGTGTTGGCTATGGCTATTTGGATGTGTGAAAGGGATCTAGTTCTTTCTTGCATGCACATATTCTTTATTCCAAAAAAAATAATGTGGCTAACCTTCCAAATAATGTCACCAAAATTAATATATGGTAACCGATGATGATTTAGGGTGACCTCCGTTGGGTTCAGGTTGATCGGCGTTGGTTAAGGTGAGAAATCCTAGGTTTACTAAAAATGACAGATCTTGGTGATCTTTTGGGCCAGATCTATCTATTCTTATAGATCAAAATGGAATTTTACGTTTTAATAAGTGATAATGTCTTTACAGGGAGAATAGGCATGTGATTTTAGGTTTGAACTAAGTCTTAGTTAGTTATGGTGAGTGAATGTTGAGTCCTAATAAAGGGGAAATATGCTAAATATAGGTTTGTGATGAGGTTTTTAGGTGAGGTGGTGGGATGAGGTGGAAATTAGTTTTAATTAAGGTAATTGAATAATGAATATTGTGAGCATGGGTATTAATTTAATTGTAAATAATTAAATTAATATTAATGTGGGGTAAAAGGGTCATGGTTAGGTGAATATGCTTAAGTTGGCTATTCGAAAAGGGACCAAGGGGAGCGTGACCCAGTTTTGGTGTCTACACAATTTTATTAGTTTTTCCTTCATAAATGTAAGAAGAAAGTGAAAATAGAAGACTAACAATGCAAAATACGGAGCTACTTGGAGAAATCCTATTGGCTCAATTTTTTCAGATGATAGAGGAAAACTAATCAAAGTTTTACAACATGAGGACTAGTGTAACTCCCTTATTAGTTAATGTTTCATGACTCACAATCAGTTAAATAATATTACTGAAAAAACAAAGCAAGATGAAGCCTTCTGATTTTCTCTGGCTTCATGAAAATTTACAATGCAACTAGCTGCAGAAATATGATTGGCTCAAGTTTCGTAGTCAGAAGAATATAGCAGAAATGAAATAAGTCAAATAAGACTGACAAGGCCAATCCAAATGGCACAAAATGATTGGCCTAAGCTCCAAAAAGATAGAAGGATGTCATATTGAAGCCACTTTGCACTCTAAGAGTGGGTACAACTTCGTAAACATGAAAAAATGACAGTGACACTATTTAGAGCAATTTTATTGGTACAAACTTCACAAAATTGAAAAAATGAAGCCAGATAGAGAAACAAGATTGGATTGGGCTTTGCAAAATTAGATCTAGCTAAAAATATATTTATAAAAACAGGGAAAATTTTAATGCTCTGAACTATATCTAAGGAAATATTTCAGGTCCATAATCAAAAAATAACCCTAATGGTTATAGACGACATGGAAACTTAAAATAATCTCATCGACGACGTATTTAAAACATAAAATATTGAAACTAAATGAAGAATAAAAAATGAAGCATACAAATAACTCTTACAAGATTTAAATAGTCAATCGAACAATATCCAAGTAATTTTTAGATGAAATTTAGAACTTTACACTTGGTTTAACTTGAAGTTTTCATCTAAATTTTTAGAGTTTCAAAAATAAACAATCATCAAGCTTCTTTGCTCTTGCAAGATAGAAAACATCCAGATCTACCTTTGCACACACATAACCAGAAGATTTTATACCATGTTAGAAAAAATGTGGGAAGATATAACTAAAGAATTATAGATCCACAGATTAACTTTTGAGGATTAGATATTATAATGTGTAGACATTTTAGCCAGATGTTTTAAAAATTCATATAACAGTTAACATATGAATGAAAAAAATATCAATGGCTGAAAGTAAATGAGACAAGAGACACTAGATTTAAGTGGAGAAACCCGTAGGAAAAAACTCCACTAAAAAACATTGTCTTATATTAATAATTAATCAATTTAACCTAGAGCACTTCCACTTCTCTCCTCAGTCTCACAGTAACAATAACATTTGTCTCAATGTATAATAGCTCAAATAAGTAGCTAAGTATTGATCAATAGTTCTATGAAAAAAATTAGAAAATACTAGATTACTAAGAATTCCAATCCCATGAGGGATCATCCTATTCATATAGGATGGCTGATTGGTTATACAGCTTCAGTATTTTCAAAGATGTGAAGACCGATTAATATTATTAAAAATAATCTTTAAGACATGGGTTGTCTACATGTCTATCCTCACTTGACATTAATCCCCCAACATTACATGAGAATGGGCATCCACCCATTCAATACAACACAAACAATTATATCACATGAGAATGGGAATCTTCCCATTCAATACAAACAATCAAATATATCATGGGTAGATGCAATCATAGAAAAATAATAGAGTTTGAAGTGGGAAGTTTAACATTATCAGAGATTTTTAATTTTATAAAAAATATTAATTCTGTGAATATTTTTATATAAATTACACTACAATAATTTATACAACAAAATATGGCTCTTATTACCGCTACCTCGTATAAGGAAATTCCATTTTTTGATGGTGCAGGAAACTGTGGAAGAAGTGATGAAAATGTTTCATTGAAATTCTAATGCTTGATAATTATTACAATGATATGTGGTTGTTTAATTTCTTGGGAGACCAACACATACCAATTGGAATTATTCTGAGTATAAAGTGTATAACATATACAATTGTATCTCTTCAAATGGATAAGCATACAACACATTGACAACATGCTCATTATATAAAATGGAATTACAAGTTTCTCTTTACAAAAAATATGGCATGGGAGGGTCAACACAAAAATACAAAGATGCATGCTATAGTTATGGTTGGAAAATTGAACCATACAATGAAGGGGACAAGAATGGTGTGCATAATAGTGAAGCTATTTATGTAGGAATTGTCACTTTATTCAAAATGCTATATTAGTATGCATTCACTTAATCTATTTCCCACCACCTGAAAATGGATAAGGAATTAGTTAAACGAAAATTACATTAAAAAATATTTACTATGCTCAGAACACAAAAATTATCTAAGTTGGAAAAATAAATTTCAAAATTACATTTTCAAGAGGTGAAGTCATCTGTAAAAGAGAAATTATTAATAAAAAAAGCCGAAACTGAATTTAAAAAAAGTGAATCTACATTATCTCAAGAGATTCATCATGTTTTATTTTATGAAAAGTCATTAAAAATTTATATTGGTCATTTCCATGTAGTTCCTACATAATACCAATACATATCACTTGATTTAGCAAGTGTTAGTCTCTTTGTCCACTCTATTGTATGAGACCTGGTACCTCTTCAATGGGATGTAATTTTGCTTCCTTTCTAAAAATTATTGGTGTTATTTTTAACATGGAGTTTTAGCATAAAATTCATGACATTAAAACTCATTTCGATATTATTTATGGGCAACATACAATGGAATCCTAAAAATAAAACCTTGTAAATCCTAATTTTACATCTGTTCAAGATAGAATCAAACAAATTTTGGCTTGTATTCTATCTTCTAAAGAAAAAATAGAACCAATAATAAGTATTTTCAAGAAACAAAGTATGGAAAAAAAAACGTGGGTTAAAACAATATTTATTGAATCATTGTATAAAACTTCCATATTTTATAATGTTGTAAAATTCTACATGAAAAAAATAAAAAAATCACAGATAATTTCACAAGGATATTACAAAATTATGAATAAAGAACATGCATTTGAAGGGATGTCAGTCATTTTTTCTATACATGGTGTTCATAATTCAAATGGTATGGAGGTATAAGATGTGACAGTGGATTTCCATTAGCAACATTCAAAGCCCTTGGATATTATTAAAACAAATGAAGTTGGAGCTGTCTTCCTTGAAGATTCTTTCAGATGTGAGAGATTAGTGCATTTTTGGGAGCATGTGATTGAGAGATGCAACACTAATTCATCCCCTGTATTAATATTAAATGGTGGGAAAATTCATTAAAGGAATCACATAATACAAAGAGGGTCTCATTTATCTTTATGGTGAAGAATCAAAAGAAGGATATCATGCTCCAACGATATTATAAATGTCTAATTGTGCCTCCAGGTAAATAGCCTCTACAATTTTTTGTGTTCTTTTTTATTATAGTCATAATGTATAGGTTAATTCTTAAAAATGTTTAATTTGTTCTAATATTAAGATATACATCCTTCATATAGTTTTCTCCTAAGTTTTTTTTAATATTATAGAATATATGTAAATAAAAGTGTGAAGTTCAATTAGAAGAATAGAGTTAAAATTTATCCATTCTCACAACTTTAAGGGATTTATTTTCATAAAATAGAATATATTTAAACATAAGTTAGAAATTTTATTAGAAGAATAGATTTAAAATTTCTCCATTCTCATAGCTTTTATAGATTTCTTAAAATGATTAAGATAAATAGTTCTTGGTTATATGCCCATTCACATATAGATATACCAAAAGATGAATAGGGATAAAATTAAATATGTTTCAAAATATTTAGAGGTATTGAAATGATTTAGTCAATTATTTGTTGTAGTTGAATGTTTACGATGGGCATATGCCCATTCACAGAAAAAAAAAAACATTTTTGTCTTTCTATTGAATTGGGGCTACATAAAATATGTATCGTAGAAGAATAGAGATAAAATTCACTTTGTTTTATAATGGGAGGTAGTGAATTATGACACCTTTGTTTTTGTATTTAATGCATTGATGCCCATACTTAGAGAGAATTAAATTTGTTTTAGAATGGGAAGTAGAGAAAGAATATATTTTTCATGTTATGTAGTTCACCTTTTGTAGTTTAATACTTTTATAAATTTGCATTCATTGCACAAATTCCATAACGTGAATTATATACTCTTGCTCTACTTCCCTTTCTCAGAACCTACTCCAAAAAAGTATAAAATTTAATATATATATATATATATATATATATATAATACATAATACATATATATATATATATATATATATATATATATATATATTGTATGATGATAACATAAAGGATGGATATATCTCATGGGTATGTAGTGTAAAACTAGCCTTTGTCAGCGATAGTACACCTAGTTAATGCAATTATAAATAATTACAAGGCAAAAAAAAATTGTTTGTACTAACGGGATATGTAGCGTAGTACTTGGATCTGTCAGGGATAGTCTAGCAAGTATAATACAATTATAGATAACTGCAGGAAAAAAAATTGTATGATATTGGGCTTCTACATATTAAAAACATTCTGAGTTACGAAAGAATTATAAAACAAAGTAATATTTATTTGTATTAGAATGGTCTTGTGCCCAATATAAACATGATCAGGCTGTGAGAATGAACAACTTCTCATTTTAAGACATTAAATTTAATCCCTATTATTTAATTGATAATGGGCTTGACATAAAGAGTTAAAAATATACTATTTTTATAATGGGCAATTGTCCATCCTGAAAGGGAAAGGAAACCAGATGATATTCTAAATAAGGGGTAGAGTTAGAAAAAACAATTCTTGTGAACGTATTCATTTTTACAGTTAAATAAATAGGTCAATTGTAATAGCAACATGGTGAAGCTTATCATCCCTAAGAAATCCACTTCCCTCGAAAACATTAATTGCCAATAAAATTGCCACTATTTCTTGGATGAGCTCTCTCTAATTTTTTTTTTAACTAGTTCCTTTATAGAGGTTTTAATATTATTTAGTTAATTATTTCATGTATTCAATGGAAATATGTCCATTGTCATATAGCAATCATATATTCTTCCTCAATGATTCATATAGAAGAATAGGCATCTACACATTCGGTACAAGATTGAACTTAATCATTTTAATACATATTTAATTAAACATAGTTACTATTATAACTAATATACTGTTATTATTAAAAATTAAAGAGAATTACAAGTCCAAATAATATAAGACAATTTTGAATAATTAACTAGAATTTCATAAGGTAAAAATTTTAAGTTCTGAAGAGTGGAAACCTAAAGAAAAGTATTTATTGGCCAAGTAAAACATAGTCTTTTAAATCTTGGATCATTCTAACATTGGTGATAGATTGCAAGTAATTTAGGATCTACAGTAGACAACCAGATTATGTAACATCTCTCCCATACAAACAAATAAATTTATGCAACATTTTATTCTTCTTCTATGATTCTTGAGTAAGAATAGGTATCCTCCCAAAAAATACAAGATTGAACAGGAATTACAATGAGCAGGTATCCACCCATTGAATACAATATTGAACAGGTATTACAATCATCAAGTTGGAATGGATGATATTCCATTGTTTACAATTTTTAATTTACACTCAAGTATTTATGTTCATTGGTAGCAACTATTAAGCCCTTACAAATGATTATGAGTGGAGAATAAATCAAAAACCATGAGGTGAATCCATTATATGAATATATTATCCCTATCAATAACACAATGCCATCTATCCAACAAGAAGTTACCCAACAAAACACACAAAACACATAATTGATGGTGATTAATACTGAAGCCACATTAAACCCTTCACCATCAATTATTATGGTTGTCTCACAAATAGGTATCAAGTATTATTTAAAATTTAATAATATTTTTTACTTGTCAATATGAGTTGGAACCAATTTATTAAATACATCCTAAATGAAATTTTTATGTGCAGATTCAGCAAGACAAAATCAAACAAATATATGTAAAGAAATAGGTAAAAATATTAATCTTTTTCTTTATCAATATTAGTTGGAATCAATTTGATAAATATATCCTAATTTCAATTTTTATGTGAAGATATGACAGGAGAAAATCTAGAAAATCTACAACTAACAAATATATGTAAAGAAAAAGGTAAAAATGTTTTTTGAAATATTAATATCATATTTGAAATACATATAATGAAATAATGATGTTTAGTATTTCTTTGTAGAGTGCCTCAAAAGAGACATTTTCTTGTTCTTGAATTAGAGGGATTGCTAATTCAAAAGAATACTTCTAAAAAGGAAAATACATTTCAATTTAACAACGAGCACATTCTATCACGATTGTGTCTTCCCTAATTTCTAACTTTTGTTTGTAAAAAGTTTCATCAAATAGAATTCTAGTCTACGTTGGATATAGATGCCAATGTAGAAATATTATCATAGAAAATGTTACTCACACCTAAATTGGATGTGGAACCTTTTTTTTTTTGGGTATGGAGTATTGTGAAAAGAGGAAGACATATTTAATTATTTTTTTGAAACAATTTGGAAAACACTATAATTTTCATACAAATGTGAAACTATGGTTGTAGCTAATGTAACCAACAAAAGAGTTTGTGAATAAATTTTTTTGGTTTCTCAAAACTTTTCTAAGAATTACTTTAAAAATAATAAGTGGCTTATGACATCATTGTTTACAGAACTAGCCCAGTTATGGGTTGCAGATGATGTGTTGGTACCCAGATTTAATCTCCTTCAAAGGCTGAGAAACATCATGGACCTGAAAGGATGCTCTGAGGTAGATAGATGATCATGTATGTCATTTTGTAGTCGGGGAAGCATTTTATCTAAATTTTCAACACTTAGGATTTGAAAGGAGTGGGTAGCACCTTAAGAGGTTTTGATCTATCCTCACTATTTTAGGTTGTACCTTTCAACCAAGGTAAGAGAAACCTTTGTAGCCTATTTTTTATGGAGGAGATAGAGATATCCTTCCTAATGAAGTTTTAAAGGAGACCTAGAAGAAAATATGATCAATGCAACAAAATCTAACTCTCGTGAGTTGTCACTCTAGATAGTGGAGATATTCTCTAGGAAAGGTTTAGGCTACTAAAGACATTTGGAATCCTGATTGTTTCTGCATATTTTGGTTGTAAAGTTTATGCATTTGTATACACACATGACAAACAGGGGGTAGTATGGGTGAGATTGGTTGTTTTTAGATAAATTTTGGTGGGAGGTGAGGAAGAATGAACTTGATTTTCAAAATCTCTGAGAACTCTTACAAACTGGAAAGTCCAGACAACATAATACTTCAGAATAGGTAAAATGTTCCTTTAACCAGAATATGTGCTTCAATGGAGGCCCAGATAAGCACTTTTTCATACAATCTATGAGATTATAACACAAAGGCTCAAGTTAGAGTCCCAATAAAACATCAAAACCTAAGATCAATCATGCCTGAGGTACCCCCAGAGGCTTACAAACAAAATCTTTCAACAAATGAAAGAAAAGTTATTTTAAATCATTTATTTCACCCCAGATGAAAGCTCTTCTAAGAAATGAGGTTGCAGATGCCACTAAACTATCACAAGGATTGAGACCTGTGTGATTGAGACAGATTTTTATACAAGATTGCAACAATAACGATAAAAATTATTTGTAGACATTCAGAAATGAAACAAACACATTTTGCTCAAGATCAACACAAAATAACTTGAGTTTGATTAAATTTATCAGCAGGGGAAAGTTTCTAGAACAATATCAAAGATTTTCAATGGTTGTACACATGCAACCACCTTGACATGATCAAACTTAATATAAAAGAGATATACAGGCTTCTCAAACAACTTCTCAAAAGACAGGCTTTGTCAAATTTTCCTCTTGGGAGTTTTCTTAGAACTCTAACACTCAAACCATTTACACAAAAAAATTGTGCCATTTATAACATTTATAACAGAAACCCTTCTTCCCCAAAAGACAAAATAATTCAATGTACCACTACTCACCATGATCTTGATCGCGATTCCCAAAATTAGATCTGTAAAAGTTGTCAGGTGCTCATGGGGCATATCTCTTCGAAAATCTTAGAATTCAACTCCTTCATCTGGTAGAACACTCCTCATTCAACTCGCTAACCACTTCCACCCCTAGTTTGTCAAATTTGGTTCCTTGGGTGCTCAGGAGAATCAAAACAAAAAATCATATCGAGACCAAGAGTCAGACCACTTTAGTGGTGAAAGACATCTCTGGATCTCCCCCACCAAACTTAGCTATCAAAATTAACTCTCCTCTTTGTTTGGCATGTAAGAAACACTAAGAAATCATGAAGACTCACACTTCCAAGAGTGTTTCAGTAAAAATGGGGGACAATTATATTTAGACTCATAGTTGTCATTAATATTTACTTTGACTTTGGGCCGTCCATGTGGTGGATTCAACTTGGGTTCCTTTGACTTTTTACAACCTTTTGAAAAAATGGAAAAACTTTCCATTTTTCTCCACACCTCCGCCCTTGGGAAATGAGCCTGACGCGTGTCCTAATGTGGGTCCCAGGGGAACCACACTTCCTTTTTCATTTTTAACCTTTTTCACCTAAGAGGGAATTTTTCCATATTTCTCCCAAGAGTCCACAACTCCATCATTGACTGGAGCAAGCTTTTAATTTTCCCTTATCGGGCTTACGGGGCATTTTGAGATTTTAATCATTTTGATGTCATGAGGAAAAAAATCCAATTTACCTCTGATGGTCCGCTTCCCCACCTATTTGAATTTTTAAACTACCACATGTCACAATGGCACATCCAACCATAAAGGCCCACTTTTTAATTGATGCCAAGAAATAATTTTGACCGGGAAATTACACCCGTCAAACTGTAAAATGCAGGACAACCACAATTTGAGCCCAGGGAGATATAAAACATAATAGAGGCCATGATCTGAAGAATTTTAATGAAAAATGGGGCGAGACAAATTTGAGCACCAACATGATGTAAGAGACATATTAATGGGATGTTCTCTATTTCAAACAACAATGGAACACATCAATATATAAATTTTTGTTTATTTCTTTTTTGTAGTTCTTTTATGTTTATTACATTTTTGGATATATTTTGTGTTTATTATTTTTTTGTAGTTATTTTTCCCATTTTCCATTTGAAGTGATAATTATATACTATTTAATAATATGCTAGTAATGGCTATTAGTATGTAATATTAAAGATGTGTTTATTACAATTTTTTTGTACTTCACATTTCATCCAAATGATGTCATTATTATATAATGATAATTTAAGATGTTATTGATAGTTTACCATTTAATGCTCAAAACTAGATATGATAGGTTTATACAAAAAGAATGTAGCTATCAAGAAAAACAGATAATATAATCTATGATTAATTTATGAAAAAGAATTTTGTTATTGGTTGGTTTTTTAGATCTCGTTTTCCATGGAAAGAAGTTATTGGTTTTAGGGGTAGAAGAATTTCTCTTTAAAGTTTCAAGGATTACTGAATTTAGATCATTTACCATACAACAAAAAAATACATATGAATGCTACCAATATTTTAGTCGTACATTTAGCCCTGAATTTTTAAGGATAGCACTACAACATTTTGATTTTGGATTTTGGTTTACATACTTGTATTCAAGAGAACGACATGCCTTCATTCAAAAATTTGACTAGCTAAGAAATATTGAATTCACTTTTTGTTGGGGCATAATGGAGTGTGAAATTAACAAAAAAAAATTAAGGTCGAAGAAGGGGAATATTGTGTTAGTTTACAAAATAAATATGCAAAAGGTTCTCAACAAGTATACCCAAATATATGGAGCAGAAAACATATTGTTCATAGGTGACACAAAATGTTTTGTCAATGACATAAGTGGGGTGTTTTTATTTATATTGCCTTCTAGCTGGAAATTTGATGGCATAATGCATTCTGATAAAAAAAAATTCACACATTTATGTACATGGTTAAATCACATGGGTCCACACCCAAATTTACGTTGGTATTAGGAAATAGTTAAAAAAATAATTACTGAGTTTGATTGAGTTTACTTGATACTATTATGTTAATTAATATATTTAGATAAATTTAGTTTTTCTTTGTAGTCTTTCTCATAAAAACTCATTAATATTGGTTTTTAAGTCTATTCATAACAATGAATTTATTGCCATCATTTTATGCAAAAAAAATTGTGAATTGTATTTATCTCGCAACATGGTTGAGTTAACTTCTTACTATTATGTTGATTAATAAATATAAATTAATTGGTTTGTTCAGTAGTCTATCTCATAACAAAATATTAATATTGGTTTAAATTTGTAGACTATCTCTTAATAATTTATTACCATCATTTTATGTTGTATTTATCTCATAACAACACATTTCTTGCCTTCATTCTATGTAAGTAAATTAATGATATAGTTACATTTTTTTTTAATTGTTATTAATTTCATAAATTAGAAGCAATATTAGACACAAAAATATATGATCAAAATATTTGAAATATGCAACATACAAATGTGCATGACCCCATAGTTAAAATAAATCACATCTAAATTTTTCTTTCTTTCTATATTAATTTCATGAGAATGGACATATGCCTATTCTCATCACATTGATAAATTTCTTTTTTTGTATGAGAAATGGCATATGCCCATTCTCATCACAATAATAAAACTCTTTGTTTATATGAGAATGGGCATATGCCTATTCTAACCATTATAACTCGTTTAAGAAATAGTGAACTTAATCATTTTAATATCACTATAAAGGATGTGAGAATGGGAAACTATCCATTCTAAAACAAATTAAATATTACCTCCATTTTCTTCTATGATTATTATATGATAATGGGTATATTTCCATTCAATACAAGATTAAAATTTTTGTTTGTATGAGAATGCACATATGCTCATTATATCTATGTTTATTTTTCATCTATGAATCCTATATGAGAATGGGCATATGCTCATTCAATACAAGATAAAAAAAAAAATTGTGTATGAGAATGGACAAATGCCCATTTAGTACAAGATAAAAATATTTATTTGTATAAGAATGGACAATAGATGTATTTTCTATTCATTGCAAAGTTATAAATGTATTAATTATTTGAATAAGTATTTCCTATTCTTACTTAAAAATTGTGAACCCCTAAAATGGAAATCTTTCATTCATGATATATTATTTCAAAAAACCCCTTTTTGGATTCCAATAATAGCCAATTAAAATTCCAAAAAACCTTTTTTTGGATTTCAATAATAGCCAAATCAAATTCTAATATTTGGTATAAGTAAAGCCAACATATCTGATCTTAGTATTTACTCTAGATTGTAAAATTTTCAAATTTAACAAAGTTATGGTTTACCCACTGATGGGTATCCTTGAAAATATATGGCCAATAATAACCAGCCTGCATAATTTTGTGGAAAATTTTCTTACTGAAAAATGTTGTTCTAAAAGTACATTAAAAAAATCTTCCAGTATTCTATCGAACTATTTTTAATGTATGCATCTTAGGAGAACACCATTCATATCTATTCAGAAGATTACATTGTCTATGAGAACATGGGGTATTGATTGAATTCAAAAAATTCTCCTCTAGGTTCTTTCTAGGTTAATAGGATACTCTCTCATCAGTAGATTTTTTTTCATTTTGGACATCCAATCACTATGAACATATTTTAGGGAGTAGTTATGCAACACATTATCACATCAATGTGTACCTTCCAAATCGGCAGCAATTTGTTGACATATTCCTTTTTCTCTCACTAAGATGGTTACCTTTATTTTCACATCGTATCAATTGAACTTGGTAATCTATCCAGTATGCTTCTCATTCATATATTTATCTAACAAAAAATCCTTTACTACTAGATTAGACACCATTAGATGAATTCTGTTATTGGACAACATATGTTTGAACTTCTTTAATTCCTGAATGACAGTAAACAATTGTTTCTCAAAAAATGAGTATTTGAGTTCATAATATTTGAGTGACTGGTTGAAGAAGGAAATTGGTTGTTCCATTAAATCATCATTATTTTGAGCAAGGATACCTAAAATACTTTCATTTCATGCAAAATAATTAAGGATAAAATTCTTTTCATACCTGGGATTCACCAATGTAGGATCATGTCAAATAGATATCTTGATGGCTTCAAAACTATATTTTCCCTCCTTAGTCCATTTGAAGGGTATGTTATTTTTCAACATGGCTAACAAAAGTTTAGCCAAGGTAGAAAACTAAGGTATAAACATTCTCACAAATCTAATTGTCCCTAAGAAACTCTGAAATCCTTTCTTATGGTTTGGAAGGGACAAAGAAAATATGGCACAAATCCTTTCTAGGTAAATAGAGATTTCTTCTACTGAAACTATATTCCCTAATAATTTACCTTTGCGAATCACAAAAATCCACTTCTTGGGATTTAGTGAGACTCCAAATTCCCTACACCTCTTACAATCCTTTTCCAAATGGGCCATGTGGTCTTGTACATGCTTGGAATACACTGTTATGTAATCAAGATAAACAAGGATCATGTCATTTATTAGCCCTTTGAAATCCATATCTATAGCTCATTAGAAAGCAACCCCATTGTTATATAACCTAAATGGAATTTTATTATAGGCATATATACCTCAGTGGGTAGTAAAGGCCATTTTTAATTGATCTGATTCCTTAACCAAAATCTCGTTATAGCCTGAGTAGCCATCAAGTAGTGAAAACCTTTTTGATTGTTCTACTTTTTAGAGATTTTTTTCCATAGACAGAAGAGGGTAATGGTATTTTAATGAATCTCAATCTAGGTCTGTAATGTCCACGCATAGCCTTATTCTCCATTTTTCTTCCTGATTGTAAGTTCGAACAAAATTCACTACCAAGGACAAATGTTTTATTGGAAAGATAATACTAGCCTCAATGAATTTCTAAATATCTTTCTTCATAATTGATTTGATCTTGGGATTGACTGATTCGTACTCATGCTTAACTAGCTTAGCATTTGGGTCAATTTAAATAGTGTGTTGTGTCAATCCAAGATAAAAACCATGAAGGTATTCATAGCTCCATGCAAATATATCATTATAATTTTGACAAAGACCAAAAAAATCCAATTTTACTTCCACAGAGCACACTTTTCTAATATTCAAAACTTTATCCTCTGCAACCTAACCTTTCTTCAAATCATACTCCTCAATAATCATGTTATAAAGTTGTCTTTAAATTTGGTCATCTGAATTTAAGATTGATTCAATAGTGACAAGACCCTTTAGAAATTTATCTGTCTTCAACTATATTATTTGGTCATTGTATACTTCCCAAAGCTTAGATTAGTTCTTCTAAGAGAACTCATCTTCTTCCTGCAAAAAATAATAATATTCTTATCACTATTGAAGACCTTCCAAATACTTGCCTTATCTAGTACTCTCATTATGAAAATAATTTTGAACAAATAGTATTCCTCTTTGATCCTATCAATAGGGACATCATATTTAGAACCCATTATAGAAATCCTATACGTGTCTTGGTTATGATTTTTGGGAATCACATAAATTCAAAAATATTTAAATTCTTCAATCATACCTCAAACCTTGTTCTTGTATGACTTTAAATTATCATTTTTTTATGCACTTTGGGCTCTAACTTGATGTACGACTAGCTCACTATCCCCAAAAATAGTTAACATCTTGATTCCTTTCTTCTAGGCTAATTATATTCCTATCACTAATGCTTCATATTAAACCACATCATTAGTGTAGATGAGCTAAAGTCAAAAAGCCAAGAAATATTTTTTACGTTGTGGAGAAATTAGCATAGCACCAATGCCTACTCCTTTTTTCTCCTTGACCCATCAAAGAAGAGTTTCCAAAATCCTTCATGATTGTCCTGAGGCTTGAAAAGGTGATGAATAATTGTTCCTTCTTCAAGGATACAATAAGTTCTTAAACAAGTTTATTCCAATGTCAATAAAAAAACTTTTTCTAATGCCGATGCTTCAATGTATTGGTTAAATTGATGTTTCATGCTTACATCATCAAGTACAATATCAAGGAATTATTCCATAGGAGTGGTGGACTTGTGATCCAAAATTTCTTATTCTTGGTCACATATGGTGTAAATCCCATTGATGGTGTTTGCAATATAGGGTTCAACGTGATTTTAAAAAATTGGTTCTTCTATTATAGTTACATTATTCCGATACTTGGTCCTGAGGAGCATGTGTGACCAATCACCAGGGAAATACCCACCCATTTTAGCATTGCATTCTTTAGAAATACATATGGAAAAGAAAGGTGAAATATTAATGACTGATATGTCATGTGTAAATGATAATCTTGGACATGTGTGAATAGTAAGATTGATATCCTTGATAACCCTAATAGTATGAATTTTTGTGCCATCCAACTAAACATACCCCCTTCATACTGGCATATATTGAATATCTATCACATATACAATCTATTTAGGAATCACAGAGTTGTTTGCACTAGATTTGATCATGAATTTGTGTACCAAGTTCTTACCAATTATCAAAGAAATATAGAATGGTTGAGTTTTATTGGTCTTGGCAACATTTCTTCCTTCTGATTGACACAAGATGGTAGTAGTAGATGTTCCATGCTTATATTCCTTTCTAGGTGTGCTAAAAAAATTTAGGGCTTCTTGCAGTAGATTCCTTTGAGAAGGAATTGAAAGTTCCTCCCACATGGTGACGTTCAAGCTGGTATTCTTAATTTGTTCAACAATACTGAAAGGGATACTTCGTATGCTACCAATGTTTCTTTGAGCATTGGCATCTTGTTTCAGAAAATGGGCATTGGGTACTGTAACATTTTAAGAATTTTCCTTCCATGAAATTGGTAGCCTATGTCTTTGGTAACTTCTTCCATGTGTCTTTATTTACAACCACTTACAGATGAGGTTGAGAGTTGGATTCCTAATCGTCCTTTGGTGGATGGCCTTATATTGCTCTCTTTTTTGATTGAGTATTAACAACCACTAATGTATATTATATTTTGAATAAAAAAAATTTATCCTCTTGGAAATTCAACAACGTGGCCTCCTCTAATGTTTGGGATTGATAAGCCTCTTCTTGTGAAGGAGCTTTTGTTTATTGTTCAACAAGTGTGGATATTCTCTGGACTATAAGAGCTTGATTAAGTAATTCGTTAACAAACAAGTTCTGATTATGTGGCTGAGAGCATGGGTAGAAACACCTGAAATTCATAAACTAAGTTGTTTTGTATAGGGTAAAGGGATCTAGATGAACTAGCAGCAAGGGGACCCTTAATATTCAAGGGTTTAAAATTAGAAAATTGACTATGATACTTGTTGTTATTCTAGAAGCAATGATTTAACGTCATGAAGATCATTTGATGAGGTTGGTATAAATGGATTAGGTTGACTAGGAACCAGAGGAAGAGGAGTGATAGTTGGTTGATTAGTTGGGAACTCAGGATATATAGGCATAGGTGGTCTTGGAGCTATTTTACCATCCTGGATCAAGCAATTTTCAGCTCTTATAGTAATATCATAGGCATCAGGAAACATTTCTCTGCCTATTGACTGAATCATGACGGTAACATCATTGTTCAAAGCCCTTAAATAGTACAAAAAATGCATTATTTGGGAAAGGAGTTATCGATACTGGAATCTTATTCCAAGTATTATGAAATCATAAATTGTAGTATCCCATGAAATATTGAGGATCTCTCTCTATGGTGGTTAATTGTTCCATGGGTGAAAAGTAATCAATCTTATCCTTATAATATTTACAAAGTGTCTCTCATAATTCATCCAGCTTATGTACAGTGATGAAATCCAACCCATGAAATTATTGGAGTGTGTTTTCCTTAAAGTAAATATAAATAATTTGGATAGCAACATTATCCTCTGTGACATTGTGAACTTCATATATACTAGCCACATCTTGAATGTGTTATATGGGAGTGATACTTGTCTACCTCATGTAGAAGATTATAATCTTTAGTGCAACTACATGTATGGCATCACATTGGGCTAGTGTAAGAGGAATTCTACCATTAAAAGTAGGTAAATCTTGATCTCGTACTACTTCCATAGTGATAAGTGGTTGATTTTCTCTTGGCAGAGGGAACCTTCCAAAAGGATGTGTCGAATGACCTCTACAGTATGATGAAAAACCTTCACCCTTTCTTCTTCTAGAAGGGGACAAGGAAAATTTCATATTTTTTAGGTTTCCTTTCTTTGAATAATCTCTTTTCTAAAATATTTGCATAAGTTAACACACTAAATATTGAAATTTAGAGATGTGGAGTCACTAGGTACCTTGATTTATATAAATTCTAAGAGGAGTACCAACTCTTAGCTTTGTCACATTGGGCATGTGAAAAACCATTATCATGTGGATCACGTACCCGTTGAATATTTAGGTGATCTAGTAAAACATGAGAACATCCTCTAGGTGTGGGACCTTGGACCTTGGGATGAACCTTCAGAAAAGGTTGAATTCATGTTAAACTATTTGCATCATATGTAAGATCAGGGTGCATAATTACAATACTTTGAAGAGAAAACTAATCTATCTTCTCATGGGGTAAATGGATAAAAGGATAATTGAAATATGTAAAAAGTAGTGATGCACCAATGTTTTTAGGAACAAATAGATCACATTCATAGATTATTATTTTATATCTCTGTATAAGTTGCACAAATCCTTATAATCTTCTTCGTAAATGCTTTTAAGGAATATGAACTTAAAGATAACAGAAGGGACTTGATATTTTCAACAACTGAAATAGTTAATACCATATACCATAGCTTGCAAGTTAACTAAGAAATATTATCAATATGAAGGAAAGGTAAACCAATGCATACAAGAAACTAAAATATCCACAAGTATTCAATGAATAATTTAAATGCACAACATGTTAAATATTCATAGGAAAAATATCGTTATGAATATACTGATGTTAAATATTGTTCATGTACTGTCCAAAATGATAGAGCCTCCTTAAACATAAGATCTAAAAATTTCCCAACAACATAATGCATTATATTATTCATATATTAAGATGATTGAACGATTATAGATTTACCTCTTAACTACTACATATTAAAATTAGAATGCATTTATGATTAGAGAACAGTCTCCCATGAAAATAGGAAAATGGTTATGCAAGTTTGATTGAGTGAACATTGCTACTTTCATCGGTTCCGCAACTCAGAGACTATGTAAAAATGTTCGTCAAGCCTAAGTAGGACTAGCATTTCCATTTTCTTGATCAGATTTTTCCTTCTTTTCTTCTTCCTTTCCTTTTTTTTTAGCTACCCTATACCTGAAATCAAGAAAATACTAGAAAATTCCTTTAAATTATTCATCATCAAGTCCACATGTATAATGATTCTGGATGTCTACTGACTCATTTTCTTTGTACAATTTCCCCAATATTCTTTTTTTCTTATTCATGACTTTCTTGACTTGACTCAAGAAGTTATGGTAAGAAACAAATAGGTGAACAGATTCAAGGTCAAGACATTTAGTTGTATCATTTTCTTGGTTCACCAAACTTTTGAACTGGGTGAAAATATGATCAGTTAGAAGTACATCAACATTTGTGTCTAGAAACTGACAATAAATCCTATCCAATTCTTCCATAATATAATTGAGATCATCAAATTCTTCAATCCTTCTTTCATACAAATTTTGCATGACCTCCTGTAATATTCATACTCCAAAATCCATTGCTTCTTTAAATTCAAATACATTTTTAATATCATCAACAACTCCTTTCAAGAGGAGATTAGGCTCAAAACTCTTTACTTCCTTTCAAGTTTTAAGAATCAGTTCCAATTTATCACTCTCCTCAGTGAGGAGTTCATTCCTTTTTTAGAGGCATCTTTCCTAGCATACAATAATTATAGAGATTAATAACATCATTAGTCATATCTTCCCTTTCCTGAACCACACTTTCCATCCATGTCCCTACTTTTCATCCTTGTTGCCCAATATTTTCCACCATGGAGAAATATGTAACATCAAAGCTTGGAGGAATAACGAGAGTGGTAGTATGGACAGGTTGTGTGTTTTTTTTCAAGAGAGAAGTTAGTTTTTCAACCTTACTATTGAGTCAATATTTCATTACTTTATCCTTATCAAAATTTTCCAACAAGTTACCCAAGGAAACTTGGACATCTTACTATTCCCCCTCGTGAGTGGATTTTCTAAGGGAAAACCTAAAGAATTTTTAATGTACTACTATGATGGTTTCCTTGGTTTTCCATGTATATGGAGTGGTGATATAAAATAATATTTCCCCTGTTTGGGCAACCAATAGGTTAGAAATAACTCTCGGTCTCTTGGGTTATCTTCGAGGGGTAGATCTAGAATGCTAATGTCAGCAACATCAATGATAGGAAATTTCTTCTTCTATTTTAGTGTCTTCCTGTCTAACCATGTAGGAATAGAAGAAGAAAATTAAGAAGACAACATGGGAATTGTTATTTTAGTAATTGGATGGGTCGATGTAACTAGGGCACTGTTCAATGTCACTGAAAGTGGAAATTACGTGGCAATAATAAAGGATGGAGTGGAAAATATCACCCTGGGTATGGGTGATAAAGAAGTGGAAATGGGGAGATATTTTTGATGAATAGGGGTTCCAAAGGGAGATCCTAATTCTGTAATCTCTCCACTTTAAAGAGTTAGAAGGGAAGATAAAAAATGGGCCATAGAGGGAGATGTGGTGACAGATGTAGAAGAAACAAGAATAGAGGAAATTGAGGATGTGGTTAGAGGAAGAGTGAGAGGTGGAGTAGTAGAAGGAACTAAGGATGGAGGAGATGGAAAACATGATGAGAGGGTTAACTGTGACACTTGAGGGATCTTTGGTAAAACACTCAGATCTATGATCTTAGTAGATTGTAATTTTTGAGATGCATATCCCATTGTAGAAACTCTAGAAGAAGATCTTGAACCTCCAACAATAAAATAAATCTTATGAGTCCTTGAGATAGGTTTAGGAGTCAACCTCTTTCCTTTAGATGGAATGGTATGGCCCACTGATTATTATTCTTAAATAAGTTTTGTGGAAATTTGTTTTGGCACTTTAGGTTTAAATTAAAAATTTATCAACCATTGATAGGTATGATTTAGAATGGGACCCACCCTTTCCTTCTTATTGTTACATTCCTAAAGCTTACTAATTAATCCAGGGAAGAGGTTGATTCCTGACACTATTTTGATCATCAGAAGGATCTAAAACATGTTCATCATCCTATAGGCCCTTGGGTATTATTTCAATTCCATATTGGATTACCTCTTCAAGATTTAACCTTTATAATTATTTTCCTTACTAATTTATCATCTCAACAATGGATCATAATTGAGGTATGTGAACACAAGCTGATCCTAATTTTCTAAACTTGTCCCAATAGTCAGAATTGGTGAGCGGGTGAAATATTTTCAGATTAATTTGTTGCATATCTCCCTCAACATTCTTAGCTTTGTATGTGTAATAACACATGTATCTACCTATATTTATAGGAAATTAGAATCCTTTTTTTGTCAGTTGTTGAATCTTGTGGTAATGCAGCAACTGAAGAACGAATTCAATTAAAACCCACTTGTCCGTTGGGAATCTCAGTAACCTGGTAAGAGCACATATGATTCTAGGAATCTTGATGTATGTGAATGTTAGTAATTGAAAGTATGTACCTCCCCATTCCCTTACTTATTTTCAAGCCTCGTCTACAATCCCGTGTTTATATAAATATTTATTGAAGTATAGGATAACTACAAAGAAGGCATCATTTATTCTCCAAAAGTGCTTAGGACCTTCTTTCATTGTGAACTGGGGAGGATATTCATATATTTGAGTAGAATTCATAAATCCCATTTGATTCAACTATGGATAATGTCTCATACCCTCTACTGCATACATAAGGTAAGAAGTCATAAAGAAATTTCCAGATGTTAGGACATACGATAATTCAAAATAGAAAGCATTGTATATGTACTCAGGCCATTGAATAAGGTCCTTGTTTCTCTTGGTAATAGAAATATTAAGGTACATACATGCATGGAAATCCTTATAAGAAGTAATTAACGTATCTCTTCTTAGTATTGTAATGATATCATTTACTTCTTGAATGAAGTCTGACTGAGGAAGCATTTTTGGGAATCTAGATAGTGAATGTTTTTTTTCGGTAAATAACTCTTGTTGACGATCCTCATGAAAGTATCATTTTCTATAAAATAGTTCTTGAGAAAATACTCTAGGGAAATAGTGGCATAATATTCAACATCAAGGAGTCTTAGTAGATATTCAAATAAATCACTATCTAGTTTGATCATCATTATTTCATCCTCATCCTTCACTATATGTGAGTCTTTATTAAAACGTGATGCAGAGACTAGAAAAAACTCAAGACATTACGTGGATTAGAAAAATGTGGATTCTATGGAAATCCCATCGTAAAAAAATTCATTGCATCCTTGGTTTCTTATTCAGGGCCGTGAACCTCTCCCAGAACTCAAGAAAATTAATGTGTCCCAAATATTTATCCCTAATGTTGCTAGTATCAGAGGAAATACTCGTAGGGGGTGTCACTCATAGAAATATATACTTCATTTTATATTTTCCTTTGGAGGAAGATTAGGAAATTTGTTATTTATTAGAACATCATAAACCCCCATTGGAAGGAGAATAAAAAGTTAAAGGTGGAATCGTGACTCTGTAAAGCAGCTTTGCACCTTCGACGTGAAAACTATAGTCTGTTTTTCTTTCTTAGAACCTTATACACGCTTGCACATCACTCTAACAGATCTGAGATCTCCCCTGAAGTAGGTGAAGGTAATATTTCCCTATTGTATATGATTATTTTCAAGGAGTTAGCATGCATGAACATATATTCCTTAATCATAACAACCATATCCATGAGCTTAATTTTGGAACACACATAAATAAGAAAAGATGTAGTTCACATAAGACCTAGGACTAAATTGACCATATAATTAACAGTAACCGATACATCAATAATCAATATCCAACCACAATGATCCATTATATTAATTTGCAACATCTAAATACATATATATGACTTTCATAACTCAGGGGTGCTCATACACCAATAGTATAACTCTAACACATGATTATCTAACCCATGACAATTAATACATATATAGGGGTTGCAAAATTTCCCTTCACCATCTAAACATTCTCAAAACAAACTACATGCTAATAATAGCCATGCACCACTACAAGATATCTATAGAAGCATGCAAGCTTTGTCTATTAATAGATCATCTATAGTTAACTCCTAGTTATGATCCTATTATTATCTCCTTGCACCTTTTCAACTACAAGTTATCTCCTCAAAAATATGATCTTCACGACCACCAAAAACCTCCTTGTGTGTCACATACTCCAAGTCTATATTTAGATTTCAAATACCAAAAAGTCACTGTCCTTTTCTTGTCCATAATGATACTTGCATGCATTCCTTTCCATATTCCGCATGGTAAACCCTGTTCTTCCAACATGCTCACTAAGTTTATCCTTTTTTGCATTCCTTCCATAACACTTCTGTGCATTTTTCTTGCAGCATACCTGTGCACACATTAACCTATACACTCTTCAAATACTTAGCCATTTTCCATGGTCCAACATTATCCCACACTAGGTAAGTTTTTTGTCCTCAGAAACACTCTATTTGATGACCCAAATAATGATAAAGAATCCTCCAAGAATCAAAGAATGAAATACTATTTGTTTGGATTACGTCAAAGAATGAAATAATCCAAGTGCTACTGTGTAAAAAGGAGGGGTAATTCCTTATTCACTAATGCTTCCAATGTTTTCCACTCTTCTAATTCACCACGTGCTTCAGTAAAGACACTCCTTATAATAGTATTGAATTATTAAAAAGTTAAATCCTCTCCCTTAGCTTTTAGTGTGTCCACCAAAGTCTCTAATTATTTTCCTATATCAGTTAGTACATCCATCCCATGCGTGACTTGTGGGTAAAGTTATTTCAACTAATTTTTAATTGAGGCCCTCAATGAATCAATTTCCTCACACTTTTTCTCAACATATGCCATGATTCTTTCTCATTCCACTATATTTCATTTGTTCTTGTCCCAGAACTCTTTCAAATAAACCTCATCATTTGCAACCAATATTCCTACTACATGATCTCTATCATCTCAATTTTCATAGATAACTTCCACCATGTAGGATGTTGCTTTCAACTGATTCAATTAACTCAATGTATTGTGTTATGGTGGCTTAAATTTTTTATCTTTCTTACTCCTTCTATCACGCCATAAATTCCTCTCTATATTATAATGCAAGGGGTGGTTGTTGAAATGTTATTATGTTCATTAAATATTCCAAACAATGGAAGGAAGTTTCATACTTAGATATATCAAGAGGTGCTAGATCTGGGCATGCTAGTAAGACCGTTTCAGCTATATGTTGGGTTTTTTATAAGCCACGTGTGTCTTCCCTTTCTCATCCCTTAGCTCATGTTTTGACTATGCAATAATATTCTCTTTCTCCTTTATCTCCTTATCCCTTTCTTTTATCTCTTTATTTTTATCCTACAACTCCCTCTGCATAAACCATATACTATACTTCTTTTACAAAATGATGGAACCCACCTCCACCGATAGTGTGTGAATCTCATTACACACTTTTCCATCTGTCAATTGTTGTGAATAAACTATCACATTTATATTTTTTGAGATTTTTGACTCATGGGTATCCAACAATGATCGGGATCTTACTTCAAATCTTGGCTCCTCAATATACGACTCAAGGGCCCATGACAACATCTTTCTTATGTGCAGTAGCGCATCCTCATTATTAAATGATGACCATAAAAATAGGTTATTTGAAGGTATTGTACTATGATTCCTTGAACGTAGAACCTTGTTGGTATCTTCAACATACTGCATGATATGTCCTTGTGGGATGTATGCTCACCTCCTATTATTTTCGTGAAAACCCTTGGGGAAACCTACAACAACCTTCAATTATTCACCCATGATCCCTTCTTGTCCTTCACTCCTTTCTTCTTCTACTTTTTGTTCCACATCATGCTCCACCAGGTGTTCTATAATCTCTATGAACTATTTTTCCACTGTGCTATCTAGCTCAGGGTTGGGAATATGCATAGTCTCCTACGTTGTTTTTGGCTCCAATCTATCACCTAAAGTTGTAGTATCATGTGTTACAAATTCTTCTTCTCTACAAATCTCCATAATATTTTTCTCCTCAAAGTGTTTTTTCTATTCCTCCACATCTTACTCACCCACCTAATATATATGTGGACTCACCTTCAGCTCCCGTTCTTCCCCGTTCTCAACCTCTTCATCATTCAGGCTCTCCATATCCTTATAGTTCGAGCCATGGACTATTTTCTTTTTCTTCTACACTAGAGACCTTCTTTTCACGGTATTCCTTTTGACATAGGTACTGGTACTTTCCTCATTCCATTTTGATTTCTATCCTATGGGTGTGCTTGGAATAAGAGTTTTATCCTTACTCACTCCTTCACTCCTATGCATTAAAGGTGTCTCTTCACGTTCTTGTTTATTTAGTTCGATATTCTTCAACTTGGAGGGATTCTCAAGAATACTTACATTTTCCTCCAAAAATGCTCCATAAACAAATTGATCCCTTAGATAAATGTATATTCTTGTTGCATCTACCAAATCTATTGGTGATGTCACTGATTTCAAAAAATGTATTCTTTCTATAAAATACTTCTCTTCATAAACACACTTTTTGGGGTATGTTGGTACCCAAATTTGTTCTCCTTATTAGTCTAAGTGGCATCAAAGATATGGCATGAAGCTTAAAGATAGATGGATCATGGTGTGTATCATTTTGTAGCTAGAGATATGATTTAACTGGAACTCAGATTTGTGGAGATATGGATAGCACTCAAATAGGACTTGATCTTGTCTTAATTGTTTTAGGTTGTGCCTTTCAACCAAGGTAAGAGAACCTATTTTGTAACCCTCAAACGGTGAAGGATATGAATATATCCCTCAATTTGCGCAAATAGTATGAAAAGGGCCTTCGGAAAATATGATCAACACTCCAAATATGACTTTCACAAGTTGTCACTTCTAGATTATGGAGATACTTTCAATGCAAGAAAAGGGTTACTGAAGACATTTTGAAATTTTGATCTGTTCTACATACTTTAGGAAATGGATTTTGATCTTTTGTGGGTATACAAATCAAAACAGGGGTAAATCGGGGTAGGATTATATGTTTTAAATGATTTTTTGGATGGGATTTTAGATAAGACAAACCAAGGTCTGCCAGAATATTTGAGGATTTTAGCAAAATATAGAGAAACTTAATAGCAGAAAGTATCAAAATGGTTAATCATCCCTTCAACTAGGATATATACATCAAATGGAGGCCCAAATCTACACTTTTCCACACAATCTTTGATCATGTATCACAAAATATTGAGTTATAATGAACCAATGAAGCTTTTAGCAATCACTATTTAATCATGACCTAAGGTGCACCCAAAGCTTTACAAACAATCTCTAAAGTCAAGGAAGGTAAAGTGATTTAAAATTTGTTTATCTCTTTATCAGATGAAAGCTCTTCTGAATGTGAGATTGCAAATGCCACTAAACTATCACAAGAAATGAGACCATGTATGATCAAGAGATATTTTAAATAAAAGACTACAATAGGAAACAAGAAACAAAAAATTGAAATGTATTCTAAAATGTAAGCATTCACAAATTTTCCCCAAAGACAACACAAAATAACTAAAAAATTATCCGATTTATTGGCAGGGGAATGTTTTGAAAAAAAATATTAGAGCTTGTTAATGGCTATACATGTGCAACCAA
The DNA here is from genome assembly GCA_019776745.2 of Taxus chinensis. Classification (NCBI taxonomy): domain Eukaryota; kingdom Viridiplantae; phylum Streptophyta; class Pinopsida; order Cupressales; family Taxaceae; genus Taxus; species Taxus chinensis. The sequence goes on along the minus strand of CM034147.1, from coordinate 573,747,857 downwards.
CTTAACTTGATTTGAAATTTGATACAGAGAGAGTTATATGAGTTTCTTAGGTTGTCACTGAAAGAATGGGCTTCTTCCTAGATTTTCTAGTGAAATTTTTAGTTTTCCAGGCTTATTTTAAACTCTTCCAACCCTTTGCATGACAAATTCATGCAATATATAGCTCCCAATCTCCTTTGAGCCTTCTTTCCCAAGAAAATAATATGCCAAAGGATCAAATTTGTTACAAAAACTCCACATGATTTGCAGATAGGGATGTTTAATAGAACACATCTAAAAAGTTACCAGTTGTCTCAAAAAGAGATGAATCATTGTAAAATTCACATCATTATCCATTCTGGAGGCACGTTTTTCATCTTCAAAGCATGCAGACCCCCTTCCTTTCATTATTTCATCCTTATCCTTCCAAAATTTGACTCTGTAACTCTTGGATCTGATATTTCATGTTTTTGGACGGGTTAGGGTAAAAATTCATTTCACATACATCTCTGATCTTCAAATTGATCCTCAAAACTGATTTCATTAGTCCTTGCAGGCACAAACGACATGAATTTGCCAAAAAATTGGTGAAAATTGATGCAAAAGTCACATCTCCAAGCTTCCTGGAGCTCAAATGGTGGCCAAACTGAAAAATGCATAGATACCATTGATCTTCCTTTATCCTTCAATCTGAGCCCTCCACATGTCACATTGTGATTGGAAATGGGCCTGGGATCACTTTTTGACATTTTAACACTTTTGGAAAAATGCAAAAAAATTGACATTTTTCTCTATCCCTCTACCCTTTGAAAATGAGCTTGACATGTGTCCCAATGTGATTGGAAATGGGCTTGGGATCACTTTTTGACATTTTAACACTTTTGGAAAAAATGTAAAAATTTGACATTTTTCTCCACCCTTTTAAAATGATCCTAACACGTGTCCCAATGTGGGTCCTAGTAGAATTGCGGCTCGATTCTACTATTTTACCCCTTTTTAGAAAAAGGAAAATTTTCCAAAATATCGCCGCATCTCCACCTCATGAAAAAAGGCCTGACACGTGTCCCAAAGTGGGCCCCATTGGAATCATGGACCGATTGTACACATTTCCACCTTTTTTGGAAAAAAGTAATTTTTTCCAAATTATCCTCATGGACCTACACCTCTGATTTTGTCCCTAACTCATGGTGATTGCTGATTTGCTATGAGCTTGGTTTCCTTCTTTTAATTTTATGCCTTTATGCCAAAAAATGGGAAAAAATCTCAATTTTTCCCCGAGGCCCGAAGTTTTTCCTTTGATGAAAATGTGAAATGTGTCCACCTGTGATTCTCTATGGAGTTCCAGATTGTTTTGTGACTTTAATATTTTAACCAAATAAATTTAAAAAAGTCAAAAGAACTAGACCACCCGTAATTCCGTCCTTGGCTTTGAACCCACCACGTGTTCCATTATGATTCGTTGTGGGCCCTAGGCATTTTCTTTGCAGTTTAACTCTTTTTCCAAAATGAATTAAAGCAAAAAAATACATGTTACTTCATATCCAATCAAAAGAGGACACACCAACAACATTAGAACTAATCAGAGTAAAGTGGAGCCATGGGACAAAATTCACCCTTTTTCCAAAACAACAAAAAATGATAAGTTAAAACAATTTTCCATCGTCCCTTGGCCAATTAGAACAAGCCACATTATGGATGAATGATGAAGAATAAATTGATGGGAAAATGATGCCTATCTAACCGTCAAAACACAGAAAATACCAGGGATGCCCTAGAATTTAATTTTTTCGCTAAGGACGACAAATTTCTCAAAATTGAACCAACTAAAACATGTTTTCGAAGCATTTTTTTATCATGGAATTGGATTTTAAATGGCATAGAAGTGAAAATCAATCAATTTTCAACTTCCTCAATCAGGTAAAAAGGAAAAACAATAGAGCCTATAGATTTTACAAAAATTAGGGCACAAAATAGGGCACACATGCAGATTTCTTTCAGATTGGGGCAAAATAAATTTTTTTGAGCATTTCAAGGCATTAAACTGGAGGGAAAAGTTGCAGACCACCATTTTGAGAGAAAAATGTTTCAGAGCACGAAAAATGAAGGAATAAATAGGGAAAAATTGTGCAAGCTCAAAAATGGGACGGACATCGGCTTTTGCTTAGGGATGAGCACTCCCAGCAAGTGCCACAAGAACAAAATAAGTAGACCAAATACCAAAAACAACCATTAGGTAAAGGAGTAAAAAATGCAGGGTAGAAAAACTAGACCCAATCAACAAAAAATGGCTGCCAAGAACAAGGAAAACCACAAACTTACAAAAACAGCAAAAACAGAGCCAAAAAACAAAGACTATACACTATACAAGTGGTGCATACCTCAAATTTGGGGATTAATCCAAGAAATTCTTCAGATTTGTGCCATTAATAGGTAGTTCAAGCAATTCCCTATTTACATCCTCGAGAAAAAAGGTATTCTCACCAATTTTGATATAAATGGAGCAAGGGCCCATCCAAAATGCATCAAATTTACCATGTTTGCCCTTATCTTCATGCATGTTATTCCACAACAAAACCAGATCTCCAACATTGAAGGCCCTAGGAGTGACCTTCTTATCAAACAACCTCTTCAAATTCCCTCTAAATCTAACATGCCTTTGGTGGGATGCTCTTTTTTCTTCATCTAGCTCAATAATCTGATTAATCCTTGCTTCATATGCACTGACCTCTTGATCTTCACGTTTTTGAATGAACTGAAATGAAGATAATTGTAGATGTAAGGGCAGAAGAGCTTGAGTTCCATACACCAAATCAAATGGGCTCTTACCAGTAGCAATTTGGGTAGTGATTCTATCATCCCAAACTACAAATTTTAGTTGTTCACCCCATTTTCTCTTATTCAACTCCAGGGTTCTCCTAATGATCTTCAACAAGTTCTTATTGGTCGACTCAGCTTGTCCATTCCCTTGAGGGTTATAGTTTGAAACATAAGTCAGATTGGTTCCATACTCCTTGCACATTTCCATCAAGTGTTTAACTTTGAAACACATGGCATTATCAATAACAATCTTGACTAGCACAACAAATCTGCATATGATATGATTCAACAAGAAGTCCATAAAAACTTGGTCTGTTGCTTTTTTGGTGGGGATTTCTTCTACCCACTTGGTGAAGTATTTTTTGGCTACAAGGATCCACTTATTTCCAGCACTAAAAGGGTCTGAAATCTCACCAATGAATTATATCCCCCATTGTTTGAAAGGATCTTCAATTGATACGGGCTGCAAAGGGAGCCTGAATCTTTCATTCTTCTAGAGAAATGCTCGTATCTTTCATATTATCTAAATAGTAGGGTTTCATCTTTAAAGAGAGTAGGCCACTAATAACTAGCTCTCAAAATTTTGTGTGTTGTAACCCTTCTAGTAGAGTGTCCTCCACAAACTCCCCCATGGAAATCAATAACCATTTTGGGAGCTTCATCTTTAGTTATACATTTCAAGAGGACACCTTCAGTGTTCTTCCAAGACAAGCCAAAGTCAGTGATGATGTATTTTTTAGAAGCTAGCTTGAGGGCTATTTTTTTTATTTTATTCAAATGATTAGGGCAGCATAGGTGTCTAAGGTAAAATATTACATCCTTGTACCACTCACAACTTACCAACTTCTCAAGAACATCTTCCCTTTCTTCCTCTACTTCATTAACTTCCACATTCTACAAATTAATCTCAGCTATGAGCTTAGTGAGACCCAAACCTCTCACCAAATTTTTGGTTTGGATATCCATGTCATATTCCTATAGTTTTTTCACCCATCTACATCTTTTTCTTGAGATATCCATCTCTGATATGATGTCTTTTACCATGGTGTGGGGAACATAAGAAACAACTTTTGAACTTAAGATATAAGGCTTGAAAACCTTTATTGCTTTCACCAAGGCAATTGCTTTTTTTTCCATGATTGTGTATTTTAACTTAGCAGCTTGTAAAGCCTTGCTAAAGAATGTAATAGGTCTCTCAGCCCCATCTTCATCCTTTTGCAGTAAAACAAATGCAATTTTTAGAAGAAAAGGAGAATATTTGGAAAGGATTCTTGTACTTCGTAACTTCCAAAATAGGTGCATGTTTCAGTGCTTCTTTGATTCCTTCAAAATCTTGAATAGCAGCCTCCTCCCATTTGATAACTTGGTCTTTCTATAACATGCATGTAATAGGAAGAGTCAATTTAGCAAAATTAGACACAAACCTTCTAATGAAATTGATCTTCCCAAAGAATGATTGGATGTCCTTCTTTGTTCTTGGAATTGGAACCTTGTTGATTACTTCTACCCTCTCAGGGTCAATCATGACACCAACCTTTGAAACAATATGACCAATCAACTTGGCATTTTGCACCCCAAAATGAAACTTCTTTGGATTGAGAGAAATTCCATATTCTATACATTTCATTGACATTCTTTCCAAGTGTTGTAAGTGATGTTTCCTACTCCTTAAAAACACAGTCACATCATCCTAATAAACTGCAATGAAGTAATTTATGTAGGCAGAAAAAGCAACATCCATTGATCTTTGGAAAGTAGCTCCAACATTCATAATACCATAAGGATTTCTTACATATACATATGTTCCCCAAGGAGTGGTAAAGGAAATTTTAAATCTTTCTGACTCCTTGACAACAACTTGGTTATAGCCAGAGAAACCATCCATGGTGGACAAAAATTCAGATCCAGTCACTAACTGCAACATGTTTTCCATGTTTGGTAAAGGATAATTTTCTTTCAATGAAGCTCTATTTAGATTTCTGAAGTCTACACAAATTCTGATAGCTCCATTTTTCTTTCTGACTGGCACAAGGTTTGCAACCCAAGATAAATACCTTGTGGGCCGAATGATTCCTCCCTCTTTCATTCTCTTCAATTCATCTTTCATTTTCATGGAGAGGAGTGCATTAATTGGCCTCTAATTTTGTATGGAGGGCTTGGCATTTGTTTCAAGAGGAATCTCATGTGGAAACAAATCCTCTGTATATGTTTTCAGTTTTGAATAAGACCAAGGAAGACAGTCCTAATATTTCTTCAATAGTTGAACATAGGACTATTTTTCCTTTGTGTTTAGATTGCTTCCCAACCAAACTTTTCTTGGTTTATCATTAGTTCTCAAGTTATACTCTTTCACATCCCTTGAGGCATACATGTTTCGATTGATGATGTAATTAGCATTGTAAAAATTTCACTCAAGTGAAACAAGACCTCTAGGAATGGTGTTAGTTTTCAATTGGCTGATATTCTTTCCAAACAAAGTCTTGCTTCCTTCAGTCACACATACCATTGGTTTCCAATCAATATTCTGATTTGTAAACTCAACTTGATTTTGTAAGAACCTTTTCACTTGAGCATCATCATTAAACACTTTCCAATGCTTGATGTTGTTAGGGACAACTAGCCTAGTTAACACTTCAATATTGTATTCACAATAAGGTGAAATGGTGAAATTTACAAATCTTGACCCCAACACTACCAAATTGTTAGTAGCAACATTGAAAATTCTATCATGATTCACAATTTTGAAGAAATCAAACATCTCAATTATATCCCAAACTTCATGTTTGTAATGTTTCATCCTCTGATTGTTTGTAGCATATAGTTTTCTTATTTTTTAACAACTAGCTATTAATATCCTTTTGCAATGATATCCTTGACACCATACTTACATGTAATTCTCAGACCCAACAACAAGGCTTCATACTAAGAAATGTTGTTAGTAAATTCCTAATTAAGCTTGAAGGAAAATACAAACTCTTCCAAGCTAGGAGAAATTAGAATTATACCAACACCATTTCCAAATTTGGAGCAAGCTCCATCAAATAGCAAGGTCCAAGGGGAGGCTACCTGTTCAACGAACTTTGACTGATCCATCTTGTGGTCTTTTCCATCAACAAACCCAAAAAAATTATCAACATCTACATCAGCAAACAACACATCAGAGGAAGCATTGTTGGTATCTTCAATAAGGTGTAACATCTTCTTTTATCCATAGATATGGACAATTCTTCCTTCAATGGGAATATTGGAAAAATACATGTCCATTTGAACAATCCCACCAACACTTGCATCCCATTTCCTTGATAATACCATACCCCATTTGGCAGGGCAATCAACAATCACAACATCCAATTTTAAATTCTTACCCAGATAGGATATGAGTTGTACCACCAAACCCTTCACACAACCAACTACCGGCACTTCTCTCGAGTCCATGGTAGTAAAATTTCCATAGGTTATTTTCACTTTGATATCCAACTCATTCATTACTTCTAGAAGCATGACATTGCATGATGCAGTGAAATCAAACATACAATTGGGAAGTAGTCTATCTTTTATGATAAAAGTTGTAAAGAATGGATCAACATTCAATTGGGAATGAACCAAGGATGTCCCCAAGTATACCTCGGGTGTTTCTCTAAGATCCTCTACTACTGGTGGTGTTTCAAGGTCTGCAATGATCAGAGGAGGAGTTTCAACAATGTTTACATTTCTGTTTGGGGTACTCTTCTCCTCTTTCAATCCTAAGTACTCAAATGCTCTCTTCTTGTGCTCAAGAATCCTAAGCAACTCAATGATTGGAACACTCAATTTGATTTGGCTCAATACTTGGGCTATGTCATATGGAACACTCTTTGGCAAGGTAGCATTGGAATGGAGATAAGCAAATTCATTAGATGGCATGGGATTCTTGGCAGTCTAGGCATGAGGAGGACTGTGATATTTTCTTGGAACAGCAGAGCTTTTAGCAGGTGTTTATCTTCTAGGATCTTCTTTGGAAATAATTATAAGCAAGGGGTTTTTAGGTTTGTCTTCAGGCCCAACTCCCTTAACAATCTTTCTCCTAGTGTTATACTCTTTCTGTTGAGCCACAACAACATTCATTAACAATTGTCTATCTTCCTTCGAAGGGATACCACCATCATACTTATTAATCATAAAAGCTCTTGATTATTCAAATTCATTGTTAGGAATCTCAAAATCTTGTACTACATCTACCTCAAGAGTATGAGGGGGAAGAAAGAGTTATACCCATTTGATGCAATCCAAAAATTTTACAGTTGTCCTTGCACTTATTACCTCAGTTGATTTTTCTCCTTCTTGTGAGCCTAAAGAATATCCCACCATGCAGATATCATAATCAGTACCATCATCATTATTAGCTTCACCATCTTGTTAGTCCACTTCACATGGAGGATGGGGTAGAAAACACCTATCACACCAATAGATATTAGCAACCCTAACAGTTAGGGGATTAGGTAACACTCTTCCTTCACGTGTTTGATAATGTCTATTTTCATACCCCATGGGTCCTTTCCCTCTATCATCAGATCTCTGATCACCCCTAGGATGATTGGAAAATATTTCATGGTTTAGTGCTTTTTGCTGACCTAGTGAAGTCTGACGAATCCCCTTATCTGCCTAGGTTAGTTTGTATGAGATTTCTTTGACAGCCCCTGCCAAAGTTTTCACAACCTCCTCCAAATCAGCACCATTTCTAGCTTGAGGTTTTTTAGGTTTTATCAATTTTACACCATCCCTATCAAAATTATTCCTAACAGCCTTAATGTTATTTTCAATCTATAGTGGCATGGTAAAGGCCTACCTTAAATTGGTAGGGTTCTTGTCTCTTAGGTAATAGGTTACCTTCTTATCAAATTAATTTGTATATTTGATCAAGCATGACTCATCACATGGCCTCAAATTAATAGGAAACCTTCTAAAAGTTTTCTTAAATCTTCTGTTAAAGTCATGCATTGATTCATTGGGGTTTTTCTTGATATTTTCAAATTCAGACAGTAGAAACCTAGGATCAGTTTTGTCACCATATTGTAACCTAAATGCATTGTTCATCTCAGTCTAAGAATCAATAGAATTATCAGGTAGAGCCTTGTACCAATCCCTTGCATCCTCTTCTAGTGTATGAATGAAAATTTTGACATACACATCTTCAAACTCTATTTCAAAATCCTCCATCATGTTAACAAAAAGTTTGAGATGCTGATCACTAGTTATAGCATTGTTACCTTGGAATTTTGGCAAACTATTTCTGACATCTTGTGGGACAGCATTTGGGTAACCATCCATTCCTCTAACATTTATAAGACGAAAGGTGTTAACAAAAAATGGAGGTTTAGGCTGAGCCATATTGTTTTGAGGTGGTGATCTTGGAGGAGATAAAAAAATGATGAGGAGTGAGAGGTCTCTTGGGAAATAGAAATGTAATCGTCAAAATGGATATCCCCTATAGGATCATCTTCTTGATAAACTCTAGTAGATTTGGAAAAAATAGGGGCAGAATGAGGATAAATATTTTCAAAGACAAATGAAGGTCCCTCTCTAGATGGAGAATGAAAATTTTAAGGAGGACTATCTAATTTAGATCTATTTGAAGAAGAACTGGAGTCCTTAATGACATGTTGATTAATCTCAAGTTCAACTGAGGGAACCTCCTTCCTTGAGCTCTGTTCTCCAACCACCTTCAAAACTATTCTCCCTTCTAACTCTAAGTTCCTTGAATCTAAAAAAATTCTTAGCAGAGTTTCTAATGAAGACAGATCTTCTTCCTTCCAGTTTTGTAGAGATTAGCAACACAAAAATAAATGACAGAAAGCTAAGACACTGGTATTTATCAACATCAAATCAGCATGGAGTCACCACTAAGGATTTTCACCCTAGTTGTGCAAATGCACTAAAATACTTTGTCATTTACCTATCAGCACTGAAAATATTACAAAAATTGATAGATGGGACTCTTCCTTTTTCTTGAATTTATCAATCACAAATGCAAATGAAGTGCAACAATTGCTAGAAACTGATAAAATTGTAGACAGAGTTTGAAACCTTTTCACACACCTTAAAAAATATGAGTATATAATGATGCTTTGACAATATATTTGTAGACACAACTTGCAAGAGATATTACCAGGGTTTTGATATGGCATTCAAATATCACAAATATGTATGCACATGGATCAGATTGAACTAAGAATGTCCCCAGCAATGATGCCATTGGTGTTGGTAACCCCAAATTTGTTTTCCTTTTCAGTTTGAACAACATCAAAGGATATGGCATCAAGCTTGAAGACAGATGGATTATGGTGTGTATCATTTTGTAGTTGGGAATATTATCTAACTGGCACTTATATTTTTGGAGAGATAGATAGCACTCAAATAGGACTTGATATTGTCCTAACTATTTTAGGTTGTGCCTTTTAACCAAGGTAAGAGAACCTATTTTGTAACCCTCAAATGGTGGAGGAGATGAAGATATCCCTCAATTTTTTTAAATAGTATGAAAAGGGCCTTGGGAAAATATGATCAACACTCCAAATCTAACTTTCACAAGTTGTCTCTTCCAGATTATGGTGATACTTTCAATGCAAGGCAAGGGTTACTAAAGACATTTTGAAATCATGATCTGTTCTACATACTTTAGCAAATGGATTTTTATCCTCTATGAATATACAAAGTCAAAAAAGGGGTAAAATAGGGTAGGATTAGTTGTTTTGAATGATTTTTTGGATGGTATTTTAGATAAGACAAACCAAGGTCCGTTAGACTCTTTGAGGATTTCAGCAAAATAAGGAGAAACTTAAAAATAGAAAGTATCAAAATGGTTAATCATCCCTTCAACCAGGATATGTACATCAAATGGAGTCCCTATATCTACACTATTCCACACAATATTTGATCATCTATAAAAAAATATTGAGTTAGAATGAACGAATGAAGCATTTAGCAATCATTATTTAATCATGACCTAATACCCCAAAGGTTTACAAACAATCTCTGAAGTCAAGGAAGGTAAAAGTGATTTTAAATTTGTTTATCTGTTTATCAGATGAAAGCTCTTCTAAATGTGAGATTGAAAATTCCACTAAAATATCACAAGAAATGAGACCATGTATGATCAAAAGAGATTTTAAACACAAGAATTCAATAGGAAACAGAGAAACACAAATTTGAAATACATTCTGAAATGTAAGCATTCACATATTTCTTCCCAAAGACAACATAGAATAACTAAAAAATTATTAGATTTATAGGCACGGGAATGTTTTTGAAAAAAAATATCAGAGCTTGTTAATGGCTGTATATGTGCAACCAACTTAACATGATATGAAATCTGATACAAAGATAGTTATATGAGTTTCTCAGATGGTCACTAAGAGAATGGGCTTCTTCCCACATTTTCCTGTGAATTTTTTAGTTTTCCCAGGGCTTCTTTTAAAAAAATTCAACCCTTTGTATGACAAGTTCATGCAATATATAGCTTTCAATATCCTTCGATCCCTTCTTTCCCAAGAAAAGAATATGCCAAAGGATCAAATTTGTTATGAAATTTCTCATAATTCGTAGACAAGGATGTTTAATAGAACAAGTCTAAAAAGTTACCAGTTGTCTCAAAAAAGAGATTAATCATTACAAAATTCACATTATTATCCATTGTGGGGGCACATTTTTCATATTTAAAGCATGCATACCCCCTTCCTTTCATTATTTCATCCTTATCCCCTCCAAAATTTGACTCTGTAACTTTTCGATCTGATATTTCACATTTTTGGAGGAGTTAGGGAAAGTTTTACATTTCAAAAACATCTTTGATCTTCAAATTGATCCTCAAAACCAATTGCATTGGTCCTTATAGGCACAAACGACACGAATTTGCCACAAAATTGGTGAAAATTGATGCAAAAATCACATCTCCAAGCTTCCTGGAGCTCAAATGGTGGCCAAACTGAAAAATGCACAGTTACCGCTGATCTTCCTTTATCCTTTAATCTGAGCCCCCCACATGTCACAATGTGATTGGAAATGGGCCTGACATCACTTTTTGACATTTTAACACTTGGAGAAATGAAAAAAATTGACATTTTTCTCCGCCCCCTTTGCCCTTTGAAAATGAGCTTGACATGTGTCCCAATGCGATTAGAAATGGGATTGGGATCACTTTTTGACATTTTAACACTTTTGGAAAAATGTAAAAATTTGACATTTTTGTCTACCCCCTCTGCCCTTTGAAAATGATCTTGACACATGTCCCAAAGTGGGGTCCCAGCAGAATCGTGGCTTGATTCTACTATTTTACCCCTTTTTGGAATAAGGAAAATTTTCCAAAATATCCCCACATCTCCGCCTCATGAAAACGGGCCTGACACGTGTCCCCAAAGTGGGCCCCATTGGAATCGCGGACCCGATTTTACACATTTCCACCTTGTTTGGAAAAAAGGAAAATTTTCCAAATTATCCCTGCAGACCCACACCTCTGATTCTGTCCCTGACAAGTTACGATTGCTGATTTGTTGTAGGCTTGCATTCCTCATTTTAATTTTATGCCTTTATGCCAAAAAAATGGGAAAAAAATCTCAATTTTTCCCCAAGGCCCGAAGTTCCACCTCTGATGGAAACGTGACATGTGTCCACCTATGATTCATTGCAGAGTTCCAGATTGCTTTGTGTCTTCAATCTCTTAACCAAATAAAAGTCAAAAAACTTCAAAAGAACCCAACCACCTGCAATTCTGTCCTTGGCTCTGAAGCTGCCACTTGTTCCATTTTGATTCGTTTCCGGCCCTAGGCATTTTTCTTTGTACTTTAACTCTTTTTCCAAAATTCCTTAAGAAACAAAAAGACCCACTACTTCTCATGCAATAAAAAGAGGACATGTTAGCAACATTACAACCAATAAGAGTAAAGCGGAGCCATGGGACCAAATTTGCCCTGTTGCCAAAAAAGTAAAAAGCGATAAGTTAAAACATTTTTTTGTCATCCCTCAGGCCAATTATAAAAAAAAAACATTTCCAATGAATGTTGAAGAAGAAATTAATGGGAAAATGGATGCTTTTCTGACCATGAAAACACAAAAATCACAAGGGATGCCCCTAGAATTCAATTTTTTCTCTAAGGATGACAAATTGCTCAAAATTGAACTAACTGAAACATGTTTTCAAAGCATTTTTTATCATGGAATTGTATTTTCAATGGAATACAAGTGGAAATCAATCAATTTTAAACTTCCATGATTGGGGAAAAAGGAAAAAACAATAGAGCCCATAGATTTTGGAAAAATTAGGGCACAAAATAGGGCACACATGCAGATTTATTTTAAATTAGGGAAAAACAACAATTTTGCAGACCACCAATTTGTAGAGCACCAATTTGAGATAAAAACATTTTAGAACACATAGAATGAAGGAAAAATTTATGCCAAAATGGTGTAAGCTCAAAAATGGCACCAACAGGGTAGATAGGTGTTCAAAGCATTTCATTGTGCTCCTTATCCACTTTTCTCAGATCAAACCTCAATTCTTGCATGTCCTTAAAGTATTCACAACGCTATGAAATTATTGTGCTATGAAAGAAAATGTGGGTTTACATCATGGAATTTTACTTCCATTAGTTAATGTAAACCTTCCAATACAAAATTGTTGATAAAAGACAAAATTGGTAATTCCATCTACAAGAGAGGGCACTTGTTCTGAAAGTCTCAAATCATCATTGAACTCATCGCACATCCATTTATACAAATTTTCCATGTGTACATTATATGTTGGTGTCACCATATTACACGTATACTTATGAAACCATTTTTAAGGGGGAGGGAATCTGCATAATACTCACATATCTTGTCTTTCGTCCCATCAGGCACTCAAATCTCAGAGAACACTATTACGAGAAATTTTTTGCCAGACATAATTTTATCACCATTACGTGTAACATAAATAATATCCTTTTTTATAAATTAAGAAATATTATATATGGTTCCTTATGATATTTTCTTGCATATATACAACCATCTTTTCTCACTTGAGTCCATATTTCCTACCCACTTAGTTTTGTGAGAAAGTGAATAACATCTTCATGACAGGATCATTCATCTTAAAAATGTCAAATGCACACCCACCTTTCTCATACTCAAACTCTACTACAACTTTATTTACCTCAGCATCATTTGATAAGTCATCATCAACAAAATTGCCAATATCAATAAGTTCATTATGATTCTCAATCAACCGCACGGAGATACACATCCTTCTACCTACAAAATATAAATATTCCTCATGCAGGAATGACATTAACCATTGATATAACCTCTTACGATTCCTGAATAATAGAAGCTCATATAGCTGCAATAGTCTGGCCTTCATCAAAACCATCTTCACCTCTTTAGCATACATTGTCTTATCATCTAGAATTATTTCCTCTGTCAGCCAAATAAGATATTTTTCCATGTCACGCGCTATCAAATTTGTTTGATGGGAATAGTCACTTATAGTCATGCTCCTAACATGGGATGCTGAATCTTTTCCCATCAACACTCCATCTGGGTACTGCATTTTTTATTACCATTCTTCCAAAATGTCTACTATGGGGGTTGGTTTTCCTTCTCCCTTAGCTCTCTTCTTCGGTGACATGGTTCCTACTTTCCTTGCTGCCATTTTTGTCATGAAAAATTCAAATTTCACCTTGTGCCTTTATCTCCTTATTACTCCAAATATCTTTTCACAACCCTTCGGCGTAACACTGTTATACTTATTTGTTTAAATTATGTGTGTCCTGCCCTATTTCTCGAAAACCTAACTAGAAATATTATTTCCTACCAAACTCTCACCAGACCATTTCAATCTTCATATTTCCTTTCAATATAACTCATCCTACCTACAACCGTGTACTCCTTTACCTTTTGGTTCAAGATTCTCCAGCATCGCACTTGATTTCTCTCTAAATCTCTCAAGTTTTCCCTAGGTCATACAAAGAATTCACAAATTCACATAAGGTAAGGTAAAAATGATTTTACCTGACCTTCTATTTATAGGCATTAAAATTTTTAGCTACATTATTTACTTGCCAACCACAGAGTAAAACTACATTTAATTCTTCTTTTCTATTTTTCTCGCTTTATCTATAGTTTCCATCATGCTCAATGATCACGTTCATCGTGTACTCTTTCTATAACTGTCTAACACACAAAGTAATCTCACCACATACCTTCATTCATTCGCTCCCTGTGCTAAAGTACATTAGCCTCTACACCTTATACAATGTAGTATCCATTCCACCGCCTACCTTATATTAAAATGCATGCTTCTCATATGTGGATTTTCTTTTGGAATTGTCCTCATTATCATCATTTCTTTTATGATACCTTTCCACCATTCTTCAACAACCAACATCACCAATGACATGCACGCTCCTTTAGTAATTAGTTCTATGTGGACACCAAATCTTGTCCGCACACTCTTGATTTTCTCCCACACTATACTCATTATATGCATGGTCCTCTATGCATGAGATCACATAGATAGTAATTATCTACGGGCACAAAATCATGCTTATTACAATTAAACACAAAAATAAGTTGTATAAACATAAAAATGATGAAAGGAAACACATAAAAGACAAATGAATTGAAGGGAAACATAATCTAAATGAAAATACTTCCATATTACAAACACCAAGAAGAATAACTCATAGGAGGGATTGAACCAAATCCCATTGAATTAACCTAGGAAAGAAAGTTTCATCCAGTTCCTTTAACTGGAAAACACCTAATTTCAATATTTTTGTTACAAAAAATGGTCTTAACTAGTGAACTTTCAGCTTGCTAGGATGGCACACAAACTTTGAATCATATAGAAGAACCATATTTCCAACCTCAAAATCCTTATTTATTTTATACCTATCATGTTATTCCTTTTGTCTTACGTTCTCTATTTTATGAATCCATCAAGCAATGTTGCGATGCTCATCCAAGTGCATCAACTTATCTATGCGCTCTTTCACTTCTTTTTCATCATCCAAGCTTCCTACATGCGTACTATGTAGAGAGGGAAACATAAATCTATAGGAAACACAACCTCAATTCCAAACACCAACTAAAAGGGTGTTGCCTTATTTAACCTCTTGTAGGTAGTTATATATGCCCAAAGTAGAACAAAAACTTTCTCATCCCAGTCCTTCTATCCAACATCATAAATATTGATTAGATTATGACCCAATATTTTGTTGAATGCTTCAATAGTCCCATTGGCCTGTGGTTGATAGGGTGTTGTCTTATAGTGTGCCACCATGAATTTTTCCAACAAAATACTTAAGGTCTCATTCAAAAAGTGTATGGCCTTAGCGCTGGTAAGACTCAACGGACATCCATACCGAGCGACAATGTTCTCCCATCAGAATCCCTTTGTTGTAGATGTAGTGAAATCCTTCGTAGGTTCCTCTTCCACCTACCTTCTGAGATAATTTTACAAGTTATAATGTAGCAAGTGTCATTCCTACGTGTGGGTGGGGAAATAGGAATAAAAAGTTAATTTCCCATTTTTAAAACATTTTATCCCTCGTAATAGGCCTCGAATGCATCTCATCTATTTTTCCTTGCATCCCAAGGCATTAAAAATGGTCACACACCTTCACATATTCTTTAACATCTTTATACAAAGTCTCCCACCATAATTCAACCGTTAAAATCTTGCATGTAATGGAATCTATAGGATAATTTTCACCTACGATCCCACCATGAGCTTTCACCATTATCCCCTCATGCTCATGTTCTAAAACAAAATGACGTAAAACCTCATCATGAACAAGTTTATACAAGTCTCCACCTATCAACTAATAGGGTTCCACATGTAGTGCAATTTAATTCTTTTCCAAAGTATTCATCCCCTCATGTGTTTGGCCAGTGCACAAGAATAGTGTAATGTCCACAAGTTAAGTGGGAAAGTGATTTAGTCTAAATAACTATGCATCTAGCATTGTGTCCTCAATTCTCTATGTCCTCACTAGAGTTCATCCTTGACAAATGGTAAGGTCCTAAGTTACGTTTTCTCAGTTTTACCACAACTATAGACTGAAATTATTGAAATAGTAGGATCCACTTGAATATAAGTCCTTGTAAAATGGTATTTTTTGACTAAATACTTAAGCCCCATGTGATCCGTAAAGAATATTAAAGGTGTAGCCAACAAGTATTTCCTTAGCTTGTGCAACGTGTAAATCATTGACAATTCTTCGTGCTCAATAGTTGTATAATTTTTTTCAAATGGGGTCACCTTCCTTCTTGCAACAAATGGGGTGGTCCACTATTCCCTCACCAGGTTGTGCTAACATTGCACCCATGGCCATACCAAAGGAATCAACATGTACATGAAACAATTTATCCTAATAAGGAAAGCATAGAATAGGCACATAACTAATTTTGTCCTTTAATGTATCAAATGCTATCTGGTACACCTCATCCCAATGAAAATTTCCTTTACTCTTCAATAATTCCTCTAAGGGGATTCTAATCTTATCATAACATTAAATGAAATTTTTGTAATAACCTCTATGCCCTAAAAACCCATGCACCTCACTGTAATTGGTAGGATCGTCTAAGCTAAAAATAACAATGACCTTAATAGGATCTACCAACAAACCTTATTTCCATAAGATTTTCCCCAGCAAAGTTCCAAAAGGTGTTGCAAATATACACTTTTTAATGTTCAACGTGATGCTCAATTATCTACACCTTTTAAACATAAGTCACAAATTTTCACAATGGTCCTTCACCAAACCATATACTATCCAATCATCTAAATAAACCTACAAAAACTTATGAATGAAGTCCTGAAAGGCTTGTAATACGATGCACAAAAATACTGCAGGCATATTTTTCAATCCAAAAGGCATCAATGTGTATGCAAAACTTCCCCACTTTATGGTGAAAGTGGCCATTTCTTGATCTTCCTTAGCAATACACACCTGATGATAACCACAAAACCTATTTGTAAAGGAGTAGATCTCACTCCCTACACTTGCTTCAAGTATATCTTTTGTAAAAGGTGTGGGGAAGATACGAAATACACACGAAGCATTCAACTCCCTATAATATACACAGATCCTTACCCACCCATATTTCTTAATCTTGATTACTATGGAACTTACCCACTTAGATTCCTCAATAGAATCAATGATACCATATTTCAACATTTTATCAATCTCTTCTTTCACTTTAACACATAGATTATGATTCATATTATAATTCCTCTTCCTAATCGAGCAAATTCCTTCTTTAAGTTTGATTTACATATACCCTAAAGAAAGTTGTACTCCTTTCAATTCATGATATATTCTTAAAAACACATCTTGTAAGTCACCCAGGAGCTCAATAATCTTAAAAAAGCTCTTGCTCAGACCAATAGTTACCAGTGATGTCCTCTTTGGGATCTTCATCTATTCTAGTATTCACTTACTTAATTTTCATAGGTTCATGATATGCGTGCACCTTCGCTTCATTTGAATCCATAAACTCGCGCACCTTCAATGTGATTTATATCCATATTATTATCCTCATTATCTTCACCATATATTATGCATATCAGCTTACCCCTCTCTTTTTCTTCCTAGGCAAATACCATCTCTTCTTCTTCACTCTCTTAAAGTTCAAGGTGCATCTCTAAGTACAATTCCCCAAACATATCTAACAATATTTCTTAGGCTTCACATTATCTCCCATGGTAAGGAAATTTAAAATCTATAATGCTTCAATAAACTAGGGCTTAGTTAAAAAATAATAAAAAGTATGAATCATACCTATTGTCATCTCCTTCCAAATTGTTATTACTCTTATTAACTCTGGATGCACATAATGTGCGTGAAAACAACATTCTAAGGTAGTTTATAACTTATGTAACTAAAGTGATGGTGGGAAGGGCTCCTACCCCTTGGTCCAGATTCTCTCACACTTCAGAATGTTTTTTAGAGCAGATTCCTTCCCATGAAATCCACATATTTTTTAGGGTACATTTCTCCTAAGAAACCTATTATAGAATGTGATTCTCACTTCCTGCCACTCTACAAGGTTATCTTTATTTTTAATCCACCAACATGTTACAGTACCACACAGAGTATATACAAGCATATTCTATTATCTCTTGGATCTATCCATTGGGCCTCAATGGCATGCAAGAATACGTTAGGGTTCC
The DNA here is from genome assembly GCA_019776745.2 of Taxus chinensis. Classification (NCBI taxonomy): domain Eukaryota; kingdom Viridiplantae; phylum Streptophyta; class Pinopsida; order Cupressales; family Taxaceae; genus Taxus; species Taxus chinensis. Next base: position 573,729,874 of record CM034147.1, on the reverse strand, counting down.
CTTCACCAATATTCTGAAGTACCTGGCTATTACTCAAGCACCAAATTTCACGCGGCTTAAATATGCGAGTAATAGTATTCTTGATCTCTCACCCTACTAATTTTTATGTTATATGCACTCAATTATCACAAGCAATACAGGTGGTGTCACTAACTTAATCTGCATCATTCCTTTATATCACTCCCTCCTTTGATGGATCATTTACTTCAGGATCTATGACTATGGGCACATAAATTATGTTCACATCCTCTTCACTCAAGGGCTCGACATAGGGAATAACCTTTGTGTTTGTCAATGGTAGAATAATGAGATCTTATTTATTCTCAAATATAATGTACCCCTTGTTGAATTCCAAATCTGAACTATTTATATAACACTAAGGGTGCCTAAGTAATGTTGGGAAAATATTTTCCTTTTTGAACTCCAATACCTCAAATTCACTAGTAAAATTGGCCCCCTGAATCATGATAGTAGTGTCTTTAAACACCCCAATAGGGTTGGCCTTAGTTCAATTTTCCATGTAAAAAACATTTGTAGAAGGTTACAATGGTGGTCTTCCCACATGATCCAGAGCATACAATGTAAGTATATTAACTTCAGCACATGTATCTATAAAAATATTACTCAAGAGCCATCCATCTATGACTGCATTTTGTGTAATTTATTTATCATACTCATGATTATGAGGAGGTCGATTTGCATGAAGGATCTTCCTCTCTCGCTCATGTTCGGCGTACAGAACCATTTCTCTCAAATATTTTCCTAGTATGAGGATGATGTTTTCCTATCGTAATATTCTACATACTTCTTTTAAATCATCCATATCTTTTTATGGAAGCTAAACCTTCTTTACTCTATCCATCGCGCACACCTATTCTTTTAAGCCCTTAATCCCTCCTTATAAATTCCTAATAATGTCCATGGTCTGTAGATAGACTTATTTCTAATGTTTAGCATCAAGGTACTTGGCATTGACCATTTATTTATTTGTTTTAACAGGCTTGTTCCTTAGGGCCTCACACGTGTACGCAACCTCTACACGGGTAGTGACTAATAAAGGATGTAACCCCAAATCTAGTCCAACATTTGGCATCCATTGACCTCCATAGATGCACTATATTTTAATCATAGATGCTCCCTTGTCTTTCTTATGTTGGTTACTCATGTGCTCATATATATCAAGGAATTCTTCAAACTTGTGTTGTTTCCAGCACCATAAGAAAATTATATTCTGAGGGAATTCACATTGATAATGATTAGGTGAGACACATGTAAAGAAAGTACATCTAGGAAATCCTCCTCTTCCACCATTGTGACCTTAGCCTCTATATCCACCAAAAAATCCCCTATTCCGTTTATCACCATTATTGTACCCTTCATTATGTTTCTCTCCCTGATACTTTGATCCACTTTCTACATTAGTATGGTCCACACTAGTATCAATAGCCTCATGAATATGGTTGGTTATTCTGTACTTAACATTTTCATGAGTATGAGACTTGCAAATATTATAGTACATGGATACATTCCTATGGACCATGCATTTCACGAGGGGACATCTACTCACATCATTGTCCAAATGAAATATCTCACAATATAATAACATGGCATCTACTGAATTACATGGGAAACTATCCTTAGTATGTCCTTCCACCTCATAATCTATACACCAAATCCCATAGTGCATCTCATTTGTTGAATTGGCTGAAATTTTTTTTATCTACTTTTCCATGGATGTAATCTCAACCTTTAGAAATGATCTAACTCTAGTGTCTAGTAGTCTACGCTCCCAACTCCCTTAACACATAGGGATGCCTCTAAAGCCTCGCATAGATATGTAGAAGTTTTATGAGAAAGAAACATTCTAAAAGGTTTGATCAAACAACCAAAAAACTATTTTGGATGTTGGCTAGGGTGGATATCATAGGACAACTTTGATAAAATAAAATAAAAATGTGCATCATACTCCCTTACGCTCGCAGTCATGCTCTGTTTAATCTATTTTAGTGTGTTGATGCTTTTCTATTCAAACTTAGGTATATGGAACTCTGTAAAAAATCATCATGCAATGCATTGTAATCCACAACAATCTAGTTTGGATCATACTTCCTATACCAACTATATGCGTGCCCTTGAAAAGTAGTAGAAAAATGGCTCATCTTATGCTCAGGGGTTGTAATTCCTTTAGCTCCATAAAATTTCACACATGTGAATTTGATCCACTACATCCTAAATGGATCTAAATTTTGAAAGGAAAAATGACATTTCATAGATAACCTATTGGGGTTGGTTTTGACCATGCCCACTAGATCCATAACTTGTATTAACCCCAATGTTTCCTCAACCTCCCTCACCACTAGATCCACTTGATGTCAAGCCTCTAAATTATTATTATCCATCTCTTGTAGTGGGCATAGGATGAGAGGATGTGCTGCCTTATGTTCTAATAGTTGTACTAAATTGGACTCCTATAGTATACGAAGTAGTAGTACTTCTAGATGTGGCACCAATATTTTACATGCACGCACTCTGTCCAGATAACACACCAGAAAATATACCTCCAACCATACCCCAAAATAACAAATATGACATATATGCTGCCATAGATGAATGTTCTATTTGATTAACTCTTGTACTGAACAAAAAATGAAATCTTCCTATCGCTTCTCTTCTACCAACACTAGCTTTCGTATCAAAAACTATTTTAGGAATTGGAACACAGAGCGCAAGGGAAAGTTCACTAGGTTAGATCAAATGTGTGGAGGCGGTCCTTATGCTTTCTTTTGATGTGCTCTCATATGAAACTGAGATGGGTTGTTTATCATGCTTACCCAAATGGGGAAGAACAAGATGTTTTTTCTCCATATCTTCCATGTGAGCTACAAATCCTTTATAATACATCTCTCTACATAGCACCATTCACTCCTCAATATCACGTTACTTTGTTAATTCACTCTCTAGTGCTTTATTATACTTAAGCCACATTTCTTCTCTTTTCCTTTCTACCGCAAGGTTTGCCATCTTTCCCCACACCTCCTCCTACCCCCGCGCATGTCGGTGAGTTTAGCCAGACATTGTGAGGTGCTCCAAATTAAAAATTACAATCAAGATCTTAATTTCTAAAGGAATAAGACATAGTTAATATCCTCCCATCTCATGTAGAAACTATAAATCTGTAACTTTTGGGCAAGAAGAGGTGGAATTAATGTACTCCATAGTATATCTATTCACAACACCAACCCACTAGTGATCTACAACACACATCCAAAGTTCATCAGCGTCAAACAAGGTCTGATATTATTCTTTCATCCAAACCTATGATCTGTAATGCCATCTCCTCATTGATGTGTATGAGGAAAACCACTTAAACAATTCTATAGGGAAGAAACAACATAAAGAATCAAAAAAATCATGATAAAGATGTTCCTTAACCCAATTGTGCACATTGAAACCATGTCAAGAACTGAATCTTTGAGAAAAATTATAATCTCTATCATCAACCCAATATTCAATGGTGGTAAGAGTCAACCGATAAGCCATCTATGTGCAACATAGTCAAAAACTATTATAAAAGAAGTCCTATAAATGGAACTAGAATGAAGTATGTTTTTCTTACTCAGAACCCTATATGCACTAGAATATCACTCATACAGATCTGAGAACTCACCCAAAGTGTGCAAATGTACCAGGTCCCTCTTTTATGTCAACATTTTCAAGGAGTTGGTATGTATGAACATATATTCCATAATCATAATAGCTAGATCCATGAGCTTAATTTGGAAACACACATAAATAAGTAAAGATGTAGTTCACATAATCACTAGGACAAAATTCACCATATAGTTACCAATAACAGAGACATCTATAATCAAGATCCAACCAAAATGATCTATTATATTAATCCACAAAAGATGAATACACAGACACACACACACACAAATCTATATATATGAGTGTCATAAGTCAGGTGCGATCATAAAAACACATTATAACACTAACACATGATTATCTAACCTGTGCAAATCAATACATATATATAGGGATGGGGAAAATTCTTTTCACTTCCCATGTATTTTGAAAATAGGTTGTATGCTAAGAATATCCATGCACCAATATAACATATCTATAGAATCATGTAAGCTTCACCTATTAATATATCATCTATAGTTAATTCCTAGTTATGATCCTATTATTAGCTCCATGTTGAACTGCAAGTTCTTTCCTCAAAATTAAGCTCTCCGTGACCACAAAATCCTTCTCGTGTGTCATGTACCCCATTTATATAGGTATATTCACACACCAAAAACTCACTAATTCCTTTTCCTATCTGCAATGATCTTTTCATGCATCCCTTTCCATCTTCCACATATAAACCATTTTCTTCCAGCATGTTCACCATGTTTATCCTTCTACATGTTCCATACATAGATATTCCACACATTTCTCTTATAGATTACTCATGCGTGCGTGAACCTCTACACTCTTTAATTACTTAGCAATTTTCAAGGCCCCAAAAAAAACCTATTCTGAGATTCCAAAGTCAAAACTCAGACCAAACTCAACAACTCCATAATCCTGAAATCCAAACCTCTGAAACCCCAAAGTTTGGAGTTCTCAAATTACAAAACACCAAATTCTAAACCTCAAAAGTACTGAAACTACCGAAAATATATAGTCTAAAATACAAAAATGTGAACATCTGACTCACAATTTACTTCATTTTTTGACTTTTGAAAGGTGCATGTTATATCCTGCAAGGTGGCCTGTGTTTTTCAAAAAGACTTTCTCTTCTTTACTTGTGTAATATTTTGAAGCCCAGTCTTTGAAAACAACAAAAAATTATAGGAAGATAAAGTCATTGGATTAATATTTTAATATAAATCCCCAAAAGATAACATGATAAAACCAAAAAGAGAGGTTCCCTTGAGGTAGAAAAAAATTATAAAAAATAAAAACCCTAATCAAAAGAAAAAATGAAAACAAAACTTGTGAACCCAAAAATGATGAGAAAAGGTGCTTCAAAAATTTCCAAAGGGGGTATGGTCATAAATCATAGGCATGTTTGCATCTCATGGTACTAATTTGTCCAGTAAAAAATGATAAGTAAAAGTTTCATATTTATAGGAAATTGAAAAAATTAATTACCCAGGTCTGACACATATGGGTCGTTGGGAATTTATCACAGTTAGAGGTCGATGTTCGGAGGTTGGAGTGCACTTTATATACAAACTATACTTTTTACTCCAAATTGTTAAATGATACAGAGGGATTGGGTTTCACAATTTTGAAGTTGGATTACAATATGCATGCAACTTTCACTTCAAACTATGAATTCCATAATGATGGCACGGAAAACAAACTTTGGGACTCAGAGGTTTATTACATGAAAAAAAAAACTTGCAGTTCTAAATTATGGCTCCAAATTATATTAGGGTGGATTTTAGGTTTCATAACTCAATGTGCATTTTGCATGAAAAATTCATGTTGACCTAGGAAATCTGAAATTTGGTGAAAAAAGATACTAGAGAAATTTTTTGAATTTTTTTTTTTAAATGAAGAATGGGTAAGGTAAAAAAATTACAAGAAATTTTTCAAATCCCTCTTATGAAGGTGAACTTGTAAAATTAACAAGAGGTGCATAAGGAAATTTCCAAGATTCCTCATATGAAGTTACATATCATAAATAAACATTTAGAGGCATATTTAGGGTTGTATGTATGATTTTACTTCAATAAAAATAGGTTTAGCATGCACAAATGAGATTGGTCAAGAAGGTACAAGTGCATTTATGATAAACCAATCCTTGGTACATATGAAGGGATGTATCATAGTGTGGTGGTCATAATTTTAGGAAAATGAAGAAGATTTTTGAATTTAGGAGGTTTGTAGTGAAAGCAATATTTCAGAATGCTCTTCCCAAACTCGAAGGTAAAATTTGAAAAATTAAAAGGTATGTAAAACTTTTGCATGGGGTCTAAACCTCTTCATTAGTGTTATAACATGGAAATAATATTAATCTGTAGGTTGAATGAATTATATTCATTATTTAAGATTTATGATTAAATCTAAACAAGAAAAACTACTCCAAACCCTCCTCTGATAAAGATGGAATAAAACTTGAATTTATGGTCATGAACTAGTCTTGGAAAGAAATAATGATTCTATTTTAAAGTAGAGGACTCTCTACACTTCAATTTTTTGGTGTTTTGTAGTTGTATGTTAGCTTATACCACAAAATTTTAACCCTATTTTAAAAAGAATTTATAGTACATTCTTATGAAGAATACTTCATGGTGTAAGAGTTTGGGAGAATGCATGGGAGATTCCCCAACTTTCATGAGGAGATATAAGCATGGTATATGTAAAGTTTTGATGAACCAGATTAGTTTAGTACACATACTCCTTTAGGGCTAAACAAGATAAAAATAGTCATGAAGAGTTGAAGTGGTATTGATGAATAGTCATGGTGTTGAGGTGAAAAGTGTTCGTGGATAGTTTCTACCAATTTCATACAACATGTTTGAGCCAAAAAATTAGTGTGATGAAGTGTTTTTTACACTATTTCAAATGAAATAGAACTTCCATTTTATGATAGTCACAAAGGCTTGGGAAATGAGCTTGCAAACTTGTTTTTCTCCATTCAACCTATGCAGAGTGTGTTTGATCATGAATTACAATTTTTTATTTAAGTGTATGAGAAATTTTTTTCCCTAAAAGTGAGTTTTAGTAAGTTGAATGTAAGAAAATTTAAGATTTTTTTTCGGAGCTTGTGAAACAGTTTGAGTTATCCTTAATATTGAAGAACTTTTGATCTCTAGGACCCGAGATGGAGTAATATATGGACCTGATGAATTTATCAACATCAATATCACTTTGGAAATTAATCTTATAAGACATGAAAAACATGATAAGTGACTAAACTTTCTCAATGTTTAAGACTGGTTTCTAGTGCATGTAAATCTCATAAGTCCATTGCCCAAATCTACGTTTCATGAATAATATGAAGAGGAAAGTGTCATTCTAAGAAATTAAGGTGATATATAGATCATATTCCATCATCTAAAGGCTTCATAATTTTTTGAAAGTGCATGTATCATTTTCAGAAGATCATCTTTGTGACTGTAATTTTTCAGTCCTACATGATCAATTATAAATCTCTAATGAAAAATGAAGAAGAAATGATGAGAAAATAAGTGTTTTCAAGTAGTTAAAAAAAATTATTAGTATCATTGTAACGTGCATGCATGATGGAGAAATTTGAAATCAAGTTTTGTTAAGTAGAATACAAAACTCCTACATTAGAGAATAAAACACAAACTAGTTTAAACTTTATACAGTTATAGAATCAAGACTGCGGGGGTTTTGAAGGAATATTTGTATGAGGATTTAGAGATTCAGAGGGTTTAAAAACCACATTTTATCATTAATTTAATAAATATCATCTTGATATACCATGATAAGAAAGTATATATAACTAATATTATGTCAAGTGCAATCATTACAAGTGGAAAGTTTGGTATGAATTCATCTTTCTTCCCTTATAGGAGTTGAAGCATGAAGTAGATGAAGAGTCGGAATGTTAAGTTTAAGAGGCATACGAGAATGTATCTCTTACAAATATACATATCTTTTTTTGAAATAAATGGTATTGTTAATGACCATGGTTTGTATGTAAGAAGTTGGCATGCAAAACAAGGTGAATTAAGAGTACATGATAATGCTTTAATGAATTAGTTTACTATAGTAGCATGAACATATGTGAGATTAAGTGTTGAAGATCATGATTCTAGGAGAAAACAATTATCAAGATAAGTGTCTAAAAAAAACATTGCATGATGTAGCATTGCATCAAGTTGAAAATGATGAGAAAAGAGATGAATCAAGATGAGAGGGAGGTGTGAAAAAAAAAAGTTAAGTTGAATGGGTGATTACAATTTTTTGTGTGAGAAAACTATGTGCAATGTAAAGTGGCAAAAGCTATGGGATGAGGCTAAAGAACCTCAAATCTTTGCTAACTCATTAGAGCTAAACAAGAGAAACTAACATGCAAGCATTATAAATTTGACAAAAACATCAAAAACTAACATGTATAGTACTCTCTACTCTATGAAAGCTTAATGAAAGTGAACCTAGTTAGATTCTAAGAAATCAAATTGTGTGTTGTTTACTCCATGAGGGTGAATGAATCTCACTAAATGGCTACATGGCCAAGTTTAGATATTTCATTACTAACCTAACATGGGTGCAAGATGAAGCTATTTTAATGGTGGATGACCCAAGATCAAATGCCTTATTAGCTTGGCTAATGCAAATAAGATATTAAGCTTTCTTAGCCTTGTTTTGGATTTAGCTTATGTAAATTTCTAGTTTTTAAATGGGTAGGCTTAGCCTTGTATTTATAGTTTTCCACTTGGGAGAATTTGGAATTTGGGTGCATGTGGGACTAAAGATAAAAAAGAACTTTAGGATTATATTAGGATAAACATGCTTTAGGATTAGTTAAGCTAGGATTAGGCTATTTAAACTTGATTAGCAAGTGATTAGAGACTCATTGAGAGTTGGGAGGGGTCTGGATAACTGATTGTGACTGATAGATAGCCTACGAAGCCAATAGAATTGGTCTAGAGAGAACTAGGGAGGTTCTGAATGGTCGAAAGGAGGAACGTTTAGCTAATAAGAGAGATATTAGAAAAATAAGTTGATTATAGGAGGAATACGACCAAAAGAGTATCATGAATGTGCATTCGAGAATGGAGACAAGTATGGGGAATTATAAAAGTTTCATTAATTGTATGGATTTGATGAAATACTAATTCTAAGCATATTTTAGGTGTCTACATTTTCCCCTCTTTGGGGTGGCGTAAGTGATGTCACTTCAAAGAAAGTAGAAAAGCATAAAAAACTAGAAAATTTTGAAGGGATAGAAGAAAAATGAGTAGAATGGAGGATGCCCCCTCTATTTTTGATGGGGTGATAGAAGAACTCGATCAACGATCGAAAATATGACAGAAAGATAATAGAAGAAATGATAATGTGAAGAAGAAGAAAAGGAGTATGAGGAAGAGGGAATGAGCTAACATCCATCCAGTGCCTTTTAAACAACTTTATTTTCATCATATTTCTAAGGATATTCATCATCAGTTCTTATTAAAAATAATGAACAAAAGTGTAGTATGACATTGAAAGCCATATATAAACAAATGTCCATTGCTGAAAAACACCAACTCCATACAACATACAAAATACAATGCAAGAAGACAAAGTAAAAGATGCATAACTCCATACAACATACACAATGTAATGTAATACGAGAAAGTAAACAAACTAAACCTAATAGAGAAACAAGTACCATGTTTTTGTTATCAAGCTTCAGTTCCAACTTATCTGAATTAACGACAAGGGTTAATGATGGTGCCCCAAGCAAGGATACATGCAAAGGGAAAATAGAGGACACTTCGGTCTGATGAAAAAGCAATGTGCACTATGAAATAGTACCAAGCAACTCGTTGTGCCCCAGAGTATAGACGAAGTAAGAAGCCTAAATTTTGATGATGGAGGTAGATCAAGATGATCCATGAGTCGCACACATGGACAGGTGAGAACCAAAGAGTGATGTTTTGTAGGATGATTTTCAATTTTTAGAAGTTTTCTTAAACATATTTAAATGTTTTAATTTTTCTAACATATTTGAATGTTTTTTATTTTTTTGAATTTTTTTTGAAACTATGTACAGGAAGATGAGGAAGTGTCGATGCCCCTAGTGATAGATGGGATGTACAAGGGCATAAGGCCACGTGTGTATGAGAAATGTGAAGATGTAAAAATGCCCCAACAATTAGGTGGGAGTATTCAAAGGAAAACTCTTCACAGGTAGAAGCGAGACCCAAGACCATTATGGATAGGTTTAACATGATGGTGAACATAAACCAATGAAGTGTTGGGAAGAAGCACATGATAGAAAGGAAGGAGAAGATTATTTTTTGAAAGGGGACAAAGGTGTCTGAAAAAATGGAAAAAGGGTAATCTTATACACATGGATGTTCTGAACAAAGTAGAAGAAAGATGTGAATGATATCAATGTAGCTTAGAAGCATTGTGATGAAGAAGTGATTAGAAAAAGGAAAAAATCTTGAGACGAGATATGGATTAGAGTAAGAGTCTGAACAAGGTCCAAAAAAGAGACACTTGGTAACATATTAATCCTACCTACTCATAGAGACACAGTGTGTGCACGTGGAATTTATAACCTCTTGAAGGGAAGATTTAATATAGCAAGTGAATACACCCTAGCCAATGTGTAGGGATGATTGATTGTGAGAGGTGATTTTGTGAATGGATGATGAAAGGATAGTCATACATTGCTCCGTTTCAAGCCAGACATCCATAGCCCCAACGGAGATGTATTTGGTTCTAATCACAACATTTCTCTACTGTCAGTCAGGCATCCATAGCCCTAATAAAGATTATTGGAAATACCCCAAGAGAGAGTAATCTATCAATTTGCTTTTTCTTTGTGGCTTTTAGCTTTTGATTTTTCATTGATTTTGATCCTTTTTCTTTCTGAAAACTTATTTCAGCTCTCTTGTTTGACAAGGGGTTAAGAACCACTAATGACTTGATGGAAGGAGGTGGAAGTTCTTATGATGATGACATTGGCTAGTGTCAACAAATATGTCCAAAAATTCTTCGCAACAAGTTTATTAGATGTTAAATGTGATAGGATCTCTAAGAGGTCAGTTTTTCTTTAATTTACCAAGGCAATAAAAGAACAAGGTCAAATGGATACCATAGAGATAAATGTCACAAAATGCGTGTGAATAATCTAACCTAAATATCACCGAAGGGATGAAAATGACAGGAAGACTTGCAAAAGAATAATAAGGAAGGGAAGAAAGAAATATTCATATGTATGCAACACCTGATTGTAATCTTTGATCTTTATACCTTTGATTTTTGTTGTGTTTCCTCAATGTTTTTGTATTTTTGAATTGTTTTTGATTTTTAGCTATTTGATAGTTTTAAGAGGTTAGGACCAACAAAGTCACTCTACGTGGTAAGATCCAAAAATGATGTTTTCGGCTTACTTGATAAGGAAGATTGGGTGTGTTTGTTTATCAAGAGTCATGTTTTTCCTGATCTCAATGATCGTGGTGAGTTCACACTCAACAAAGGAATACGATTTATCTTAAAACATAGATTTTTTATACATGAGCTTCAGTTCCCTATCCAGAGGTTTATGCACTTTGCTCCATACTTTATGGTTACATTGATGTGCGTTCTTGAATTGCACTTGATTTACAACTTTTGGATTGTTCAAGTTGTTGGGAGATTTTGAGCTCCTGGAAGTTTTGATCTAAGCTTGATAATGAACCTGTTTGGGTTTTTTATAAGTTGATGCGTGACTTGTCTGATCTTGAGAAGGAGAAGAAAGTGAACGTGGACATTTATAACTAATGTGATAAATGACCATGGGGTTTCCACAACCATTGATAGAAGAAATATGTGATGAATAAAATGGATATGGTCCAAGAATTGAAGAGGAGGAGCTACCAGAAGGTGAGCTACTAATAAAAGATGATTAAGGGATTCCAAGATGTGGCCCAAGAATAGAAGAACAAGGGCTACTAGGATGTGACCCAAGAATAGAAGAATAAGGGCTACTAGGGCTTGACCCATAGATGTAAGATAATGTGCTACTAGGATGTGGCCCAAGAATAGAAGATGATGGACTACCCGGGGGTGATCCATACCTAGAAGACAAGGGGCTAGTTGGATGTGCCCCAAGAATAGAAGATAGTGGGATACTTGAAAATTTCCAACAAATAGCAGAGGAATGGCTACTAGAATGTGACCCACACCTAGATGAAGATGAAGGGATACTTGGTGTTGACCCCATAAGAGATTGTGATTAAGGAATTATGATAGATAAGGAGTGATTGGGTGATGAGAAGATAGGCCATGGATCAATGTAAAACTTGGGAGTTTCCTCACTTAATGAAGAATGTGAAGATGGAAGAATAAGAGGAGGATCAAGTTGTATGATTTGAGGCTCTTCCTCTATTTCTTGATAAAAGGAATCAGCATTTTTCTCAGAATATGCAGGTGCATCGAAGTCTAAAGAGAATCCTTTCTCATAATATTCTAAAGGAATATCTTTATGTGCCCCTATAAATGCCCTGATTATTTCTTCATTATGAAAGAGCTCAATCGTTATGATTTGTTTTATCGACCACCAGGGGTTGATTGAAAGAAAGAGGTTCACTTGGTGTGGAAGACTTAGAAGATGTTTGATGATGATTGATAAAAGAAGATGAGATGAGAGATGAAGAAGATGTGTAGCTAGATGTCTCAGGAGTAGAAGAAGGTGGTGTGGACCTACCTATATGATGGTGTATAATCTATAAACTAGTAGGATTAAGTCCAAAGTCTATAGATTGCGACACATGGGTCGATTCAAATGTTTGACTTGAAGGAATTTGAGTCACACGAATCTTCAAAGAAGGAATATTTATTGGGGTTGATTGATGAAGAAGGCCCTGCAAAGAGGGGAGGACCGTGATTCAAGAATCGCATTGATGAATAATAATAAGGGTCCTACAAAGAAAGAGAGGGCCACAATTCCATAATTGTAGTAGATGTTTTCTTGGAGGTATTTAGATTCACATGTATCTTTAAAGGAAGAAGATGTCGTTGAGGTGACTGATAAAAGGGGTCTTGTAAAGAAATGGAGGACACCGACGTAGGAGTCACATTAAATGTATGATGAAGAGGTTCCTACAAAAATAGGAAGGACCATGACATAGGAGTCACATTAGATGAATCTGAATAGTAGTTTGGATGTTAATCCTCAGAAGAGTTGGAGGAAATATTTGGGTTGGAATCCTCAGAAGAAGAGGAAATGTTTAGATTAGAATTACAAGAAGAGTGGGGGGAACTCGAATAATAATTTGGATCAGAAGCATCCAAATCATACCACCGACTATGAGATAAAGGTGGGGAACGAGTTACCCATATGGGCTCTCTAGTACGAAGAACCAAGCGAGGTTTATTTGTAATGGGAATCTTTTGATTTTAATTGTTAAACCTAGGTTCTGTTTTTTTGTAAGTATGGGGAACCGCATGATAGTCAGTCATTTTGGAATTGTTTTAAGTAAAAATTTCTAGATCTAGATAGTGTGATGGAACTCCTTCAAAGGGAAGGAAGTGACATGTCGATTTTGGTAGCGTAAGGACAACGAGATAGAATTTTCGTAAGTATTGATATGCATGCATGATTTTCTAAAGAAGTTATAAGGAAAATAGACATCGTGATGATGTAATATCAATGAGATAAAAAGGGATTATCCTAGAAAATAATTTTTATGAATGAATAATCATAAGGAACAGTCATGCAAGTGTGAAACAAAAATCCAATCAACAAGGAAACACACCATATGAAAATGCATGTGCAAAGTTTGATGCAAAGGTGATCAAAACAATGTAAATATTTACGTCAAGCTCAAAATGAATAAGGCATAAATATTAACAAAGGGTAGATATGACTCCAAATAAAAGGATACCATGACAAGTTCAACAACCAAAAATACATAAATGTTAAAAGGGTGGGGGTTACAAATGTAATCCAGCTAACCACACCAATTGGGCACGTCTATCAAGCTTCATGGAGAAGTGAGATATTAGTGTCAAAGTGGTATCAAAATGATGCAAAAAAATTAAGCGAAACCTTTCAAGATTTAGAAAAATGTTTGAAATCAAACTAAGTCAAAGTATACTAAGGATTTTTTAAAGAGTGGGCAACATAACGCCACAATGCGGAAACTTAGATCATGTTTAAGAGAAACATGAAATAAGTATCTTAATTATGTCGAGATAATGCAAACGAGGTAACATGTCAAAGGGAGATAAAATGATGAATCAATCCTAACTAAGATGATGATCCTAGTGTGGGTATCAAGATCACAAAGGCTACCAATGATATAAATACACCTCCACACACTTTAGATGTTTAACTTACCTAGCTGCAAACATGGATGGGTGTAAACGAACCAAAAAGTGGCAGAAGCAATCGATTGGTAACACAAAAGTAGTCACGCTTCTTTTGATCAACAAAGTGTCAAAAGAAGGTGAAGGAGGAAGATTGAAATGGGGGTGAAAAAAATTCTAGCTTTACTTTGGCATATTTTTTCCTTACCTTAAGGTAAGTGAAGAACTATGCCAGAGTAACACGTCACATGTTTTGCGATGAAAATGATGGCTCACAACTCAACACATTTTTTAGAATGGTCAAAGTGGTCTCTTAGCCAAAGTATATTTTCCTAGGTGTTTCTCTCATCATAGGTGCTACAAAGATTATCCACTAGTGGGACGGTTTACCCAAAAAGTCACACTGACTAGTTTGGGAGTATCTCGACTTTTCCCCCTTCAAGCATAGTGGGCATCATATGTATCTAATTGTGTACTTAACAGGGTCGTGTAGGGACAACTTGTAACTCTATTTCACAAAGGAATTACTAGTCAGATAGGTAGTGCGGAGCACTTTCCGTTTCTTCCACAAGGTTCCCTCTTGCATGGACTACTTTGGGGTTCCTAGAACCACCCCAATTATTATAGCTTAAGGCATTATGCCAAAGGGGTTATGTTCTAGTTGAGTGGAGAGGGACATACCCTTTTCTGAAACCTACAATACAATGTTTTGAATATGTTGTTTGTTTTATCTATTTTAATTAGATGTGGTTTGCTCGAACACCGTTTGACAACCTATATAACAACTGTATTAGTAGTTTTCTGACTTTTGTTTTGATTCCTCTATCCTTTGGCAAGCAATGGAATTTTGGTCCTGTATGATGATTTTTAGTAGTTTTCCATCAAAAGAGAAGGCATCATTTCTGATTCTCCAGCTCATTCAAGGACGCGAGAGAAGAGCACATGTGATTGTCTTCAAAAATACAAAAATATATCAAAATGGAAAAACACTTTTAATTCAACTATGCCAAGTTTAGCCAATTTCCACTCAAATATTCCTAATAACCTCAAAGCATTAAAATGACTTAATAATCGGTTTTAATTCCCAAGATCACCTAAAAGGTGTGAGGGAAGAGCATACATGACTTTAATCTCATGATTAAAAATGAAATCTTTATTAACCTTTTAAACAAGTAAAATCACCATAAAACATGTAAAAACACCCCACAAAACAAAAGTTAGATTCAAAATAAAAATTGCAAGGTGTTAGAACATCAAAGACCAAATTTTCCAAAGCATTTAGACATGTTAGAAATGAGTAGTTTAATAAAAATAAAAACATTAAATTTTTGGTAACTTAAAACCCCAAATTGGTGTTTCCATTGTTTATATCACTTTAATACCTTTCCAACACAACAAAAATGGAGTCATTTTGAGTTCGGGAGTAAAAGTTATGGCCTCCAGAAGATTGCTAATGATGCATGCACCATTGTTAGTGTACCTGTGCCCCTTTTTTGGTGTCTGTGTGCCCCTGTGTAAAAAAACATAGTGAGAGTTACCCCTGCATGCACAAAATGGCATGTGTACCCCCTTTCGTATAGGTGGCTAAAAAACACGTGATTTTTTAAAAAATTCAAATTTTTATCGATTTGGTTCAATTTTTGGCAGCAGTTCACCTCCTTTGATCTTTCAACGAGAAAAAAACAAGACAAACCTAGCTAAACTAGTTAAGAAAAATAATTTGTTGCCGTTTAGAGGAAAAATATTAGTGAAACTAAAAACTTGAACTAATCTAGAAATCTTTGAAACTAATCTAGAAAGCTTTGAAACTATCCTAGAAAGATTAAAGCTAAGAAATGGTTAGAAACTAAAACAAAAAGTTTCAATGTGACTCCGTTAATGGAGGATGGACATAAGTGTCCCACCGAGCGTGCCAAATGTGTGCAATGGAAAGTGGAAAAAATTATGGAATGAGGCTAAAGAACCTCAAAGCTTTGCTAACTCATCCATGCACCATAGGATTAGAGCTAAACGAGATAAACTAACATGCAAGCATTATAACTTTGACAAAAACATCAATAACTAACATGTATATTACTCTCTACTCTATGAAATCTTAATGAAAGTGAACCTAGTTAGATTCTAAGCAATCAAATTATGTGTTGTTTATTCCATGAGGGTGAATGAATCTCACTAAATGGCTACATGGCCAAGTTTAGCTATTTCATTACTAGCCTAACATGGGTGCTAGATGAAGCTATTTTAATGGTGGATTACCCAAGATCAAATGCCTTATTATCTTGGCTAATACAAATGATCTCTTAAGATTTCTTAGGCTTGTTTTGGCTTTAGCTTATGTAAAGTTCTAGTTTTAAAATGGGTAGGCTTAGCCTTGTATTTATAGTTTTCCACTTGGGAGAATTTGGAATTTGGGTGCATGTGTGACTAAAGCTTAAAAAGCACTTTAGGATTAGATTAGGATAAACATACTTTAGGCTTAGTTAAGCTAGGATTAGGCTATTTAAACTTGATTAGCAAGTGATTAGAGACTCATTGAGAGTTGGGAGGGGTTTGGATAACCAATTATGACTGATAGATAGCCTACGAAGCCAATAGAAGTGGTCTAGAGAGAACTAGGGAGGTTCTGAATGGTTGAAAGGAGGGATTTTTAGCTAATAAGAGAGATATTAGCCAACTAAGTTGATTATAGGAGGAATACAACCGAAAGAGTATCGTGAATGTGTATTCGAGAATGGAGTGAAGTATGGGGAATTAACGAAGTGTTGTTAATTGAATGGATTGCATGAAATACTAAGTCTAAGTATATTTTAGGTGTCTACAAAAACCAAAGAAAATTGATCAAAAAATCTTTAAGAAGACTAATTGGTGGCTTACAAAATAGGGAGTTATAGCTTCCTTGTAATTTGTATCTTATAGAAGATTAACTTGAAGATTTACTAAAGACTCTGGAGTTGTGGAATCAAAGAAAGTAGTGGCTTACAGGAGGTTAAGTTATAGTTTGACTAAATCTTGGAGTTATAGATTCATGTTGAGTGGATCCTTAGTAGTTGAAATCTTTGTAGCTTGTATAGGGAAATTTTCCAATTTAGTGCATGGATTTTAGTGGGATTTTCTCCCTTGAATGGTTTCCCACATAACACTTGGTGTTCATGTGTGCTTTCTTACTTCACCCTTATGTTTGAAGGTCATTAGTATCTTAGATTTATTTATAATATAAAGTGAATATCTTACTAAGTTTGTGAAGATTTTTCCATGTTTTAATAATAACTTATTCACCTCCCCTCTTAGTGCTACTAATTTCCAACAAAAATATGTGAGATAATGTGAGAACAATGATCAAGTGGGATGACATGCACATCAGCCAAGTTGCACTCAAATGGAAGTGTGGTTAAGTTCTATGAGGAAGAAAGCATTCGACCATGTAATGTGCATGTAAATTAAAAGGTTATACTCATTCTCATCGATCAAAAAATGAGAACAAATAGGAGTGTTGTGTAACTCAAAATGTAATGAAATGATACCTCCATAAGGGAGAAGAGGATTTAAATTCTAGAAATGGAAATAAACTCATGTATAACACATTGATGCACATTGAAGCGTATGATATCATCTATGATGAAATATGTCATACCCCCTAAGACACCTAAGACCTATGACCTCACCTAAGTGAGATGACTCACCACATGATGTGGACAATGCTGCAAGATGATAAGGCAAGTACACACTCGAACATCCCCTTCATCGTAAGTTAGGATGAGGTAGAAATTCAAATATGAGAAATGGTTCCATGAAGCTATTCCTAATGAGGTACCCATACACAACAATGATTTCAAGTAGTCGAGGAAAACCCAGTGGGAAAAAATCCACTTAAAATAGATGGAAGGATCCCATAACAACATAAGAAAGATGCATCAAATGGATCTTGAAAACTAAAGGCATGATAAAGTAACCATGTACAAAGTACAATCTCAATGGATGAAGAATAAGAGAAGATAGAAAGGAGATAAGAGAGAGAGATAAAGATATGAAGCCACAACTAGATATAAAATCTATAACTGTAGGAAGTCTCTGAGAAGAGTGTAAATTACATGGTCCTTTCCCTGTAGACTAAAGAAGATCCATCTAAATCTAACAATTTCCTTTCCCTTTGGAAGGAAAGAATTAGAGTACTAATATTCCACCCACTCCACAAAGGAAAATAAAGGTCACAATATGAAGATACCCGAATCTGGTGATCTTAAATGTGACATAGGTATATCAAATTATCGTACAATAATCGAAGGTAATTCATAAAATGTAGAAATATCTAAATGTGAGATAGGAACATATATTGAAGGGATACCCAAGTTAAGTGAAGGAAAATAAAAAACCACCACAAAAAGGGGTGGATAATTGATGGTCTCTGACAATGTGGAAGGTATAAGAGTCCTAGAAGTGGAACTCCTAATAAAGGAGATGAAGGAATCCTATGAAACACCTGTAGAAGGATGAAAAACTTCCTATAATGCATCACAAGTAGGCACTACGAAGAGACAAATAAATTTTGTTAGATACACATACTAAAATGGTTTCTCAATAAACATAAGAGCAATGTCAAACATGTATGAATCATTAATGCATGAAGGAGGAGTGAAAATGGCCTCATAGATAAAATGTGGAGTAGAAGCAGATGCAATGATGGTATGAAGTCTAGAATAAGACTACTATTGATGTCAGATGGGTTAAGAGAAGGAGAGGAGTCCTTAGTAGTACTTTCATCATTAGAACTAGAAGAAAAAACCTCCTCATCAAGTATAAGAACAAGCAATTATGTCTTAGTAGAACTGTCATTACATGAAGAGGGAAAAGATTCAATTGTATCAGTAGGATAAGTAGAAATGGAAGTATCTAGAGGGAATCCAAATATGAACTAAAGAATTCTCCAAATGGTATGAAGAAAATATAAGTATACCACATGAAGCTGGAGAGGCTTGGAGACATGTATAAAAAATAAACGAAGAACATGGTCACACTTATTGAGCCAGTATTTAAGATGATAAGGGTTAGTAGGTGTCAGAGCTAGCCCATATAGAAAGTGATAAAGGCCCTTGTGAGTAAGATAATGTTCAATGCAAAAATTCCATGATTTTTAATTCTCTATGCCAAGAATAAGTTGTAGAGGTTGAGAAGTGATCCTGCAAAGATCAAGTATGCAAAAAAAATCCTCCATTGTGCATCTATGAAAAGAGAAAGAAGTGTAAAAGATTCAAAAGGAAAAAAATTTTCAAATGGATATTGGACTCAGCCAATAACACATATGGAATGGAAGAAAATAAGGGTATGAGAATACACACAAGGTTGCAATACGTTGTAATTAGTTGAGAACGCGTCTGCATGCAATACAATACCAAAGAAAAATTATAACCTCATATTTGAACTACTTTATAAGTAGTGCACTGATTATAATAAGGTGTGTTTATGTGAAGTAGGAAAATTTACCACTCACCTTCCAGTAAGTGACGAATCGCGTGAGAGTGGGGAACATAATAAGTTTTAGTCAAAAGTGAGGAACAACATGTAAACAAGTACAAAAGGGCATAAGCAAGGAACAAGGGGAAAAATAAAAGTTTGGTATGATAAAAAGTGTCTCACATTACATAAAGGTTCTCTCTTGTAGAAAGGTTATGGTCAATGCAATAAGTAACCTACAAGTGAAAAAGATCACTATAATTCAAAAAAGACTTTGTTGGTACCCAAATTTTTTCTCCTTTTCAGTCTGAGCAGCATAAAAGATATGGCATGAATCTTGAAGATAGATGGATCATGTTGTGTGTCGTTTTGTAGCCAGGGAATGATCTAACTGGCACTCAAATTTTTGGAGAGATGGATAACACTCAAATAGTACTTCATATTATTCTAACTATTTTAGGTTGTGCCTTTCAACCAAGGTAAGAGAACCTATTTTGTAACCCTCAAATGGTGAAGGAGATGACGATATCCCTCAATTTGTACAAATAGTATGAAAAGACCTTGGGAAAATATGATCAAAAATCCAAATCTTACTTTTACAAGCTGTCACTTCCAGATTATGGAGATACTTTCAATGCAAGGCAAGGGTTACTGAAGACATTTTGAAATTCTAATCTATTCTACATACTTTAGCAAATGGATTTTTATCTTCTATGGATATACAGGTCAAAACAGGGGTAAAACAGGGTAGGATTAGTTGTTTTGAATGCTTTTTTGGGTGGGATTTTAGATAAGACAAACAAAGGTATACCACACTCTTTGATAATTTCAGCAAAATATGGAGAAACTTAACAACAAAAAGTATCAAAATGGTTAATCATCCCTTCAACAAGGATATGTGTATTAAATGGAGGCCCAGATCTACACTTTTCCACACAATATTTGATCATCTATCACAAAATATTTAGTTAGAATGAACCAATGAAGCATTTAGTAATCACTGTTAATCATGACCTAAGGTACACCCAAAGGTTTACAAACAATCTCTGAAATCAAGGAAAGTAAAGTGATTTTAATTTTTTTTTATCTCTTTCTATGATGAAAGCTCTTCTAAATGTGAGATTGCAAATTCCACTAAACTAATCACAAGAAAGGATACCATGTATGATCAAGAGAGATTTTAAACACAAGACTCCAATAGCAGAAAGAAAATCAAATTGAAAACATTTTGAAACGTAAGTGTATGCAATTTTTTCCAAGAGACAACACAAAATAATCTAGAAATGATCAAATTAATCAGTAGGGTAATGTTTCAAGAACAATCTCAGAGCTTGTTGATGGATTTACAACTGAAACCAACTCAAAATGATACAAATCTGATGCAAAAAAGGAATTAGAAGTGGTTCTTAGGTGGTTTCTCAGAGAATGTGCTTCTTCCAAGATTTTCCCATGAAATTTTTTGTTTTCCACGCCTTTTAAACTCTTCCAACCCTTTGCATGAAAAATTCATGCAATATATAGCTTTAAATCTCCTTCGAGCCTTCTTTCCCAAGAAAAGAATATGCCAAAGTATCAAATTTGTTACAAAAATTTCTCATGATTCACAGACAGGAACATTTAAAAGAACGCATCCAAAAAGTTGCCAATTGTCTCAAAAAGAGATGAATCATTGCAAAATTTGCATCATTAACCATTTTGGAGGCACATTTTTCATCTTTAAAGCATGCATACCCCCTTCCTGTCACTATTTTATCCTTATCCCTCTAAAATTTGATTTTACAACTTTTGGATTTGATATTTCACGTTTTTGGACAGGTTAGGGTCAAAATTCATTTCAAAAACATATTTTTTCTTGAAATTGATCCTCAAAACTAATTGCATTGGTCCTTATAGGAAAAAATTTCACAAGTTTGTCAAAAATTTGATCATAATCGATGCAAAAAATGCATCTCCAAACTTCTTGGATGTCAAATGGCAGCCAAATTGAAAACTACACAGTTATCGTTGATCTTCCTTTTTCCTTTAATCTGAGCCCTCCATGTGTCACAGTGTGATTGGAAATGGGCTTGGTATCACTTTTTGACATTTTATCACTTTTGAAAAAATGTTAAAAATTGACATTTTTCTCCGCCCCTTTTCCCTTTGAAAATGATCTTGACACATGTCCCAATGTGGGTCCTAGTGGAATTGCGGCTCGATTCTACACATTTCCACCCTTTTTGGAAAAAGGAAAATTTCCCAAAATATCCCCACATCTCCTCCTCATGAAAACGGGCCTAAAACATGTTCCAAAGTGGACGCCATTGGAATCACGAACCAATTCTACACATTTCCACCTTTTTTGGAAAATTTGCAAAATTTCCAAATTTCCTCCGTCACTCCTGTTGGTTCGAAAATCTGTCGCTCGAGAAGATTTATCAATAAATGAGTCAACAGTGTGCAGGGCATAGCCCTTCTTTGAGTCAGCAAAGTGAAACTGGTTTATTGTTATTCTACCAGTAGGAATCTGTGCAAGTCTTGCAATATTCTGCCTTCGGGGGTTTGGGATCTCATCCTAGTAGATGTGTTTCCGGCTGAGAGGAAAAACGAAAGGAGGGGGAAAAATGAAGAAAGATTAGATTCGAAGGGAGAAAAGAAATGAATTCCAAAGCAGAAGGGTCAAAGGGTCTATGGTTTGGGTTGGTAGTAAACAGAGCCGAACCTACTTGCATACACGGATAAAGCAATATTGATGACTAAATGACAACAAAGTAGAAGCAAATCCAACAGAACAATCAAAAAAATCTAACATAAGAAAGATCTGATATTAAAACACATGTATTTAGCACAAAGTCTAAATATATTGTATTCAATGTTTGTTTCTGTTACAAAGAGTTCAAAATCTTCTTCTTACTTCTATTTCTCATCTAAAAAGTATTCACCCCCGAATACAACAAGTATTTGAGTATTTATAGAAGAAGGAGAAGAAGGAAGGCAAAAAGGAACCAACCACCTATTTACATAAAATCTACAAAATATCTCAAAGTCATGTTGACTTTTAACAACTTGATGGATGACATCATCCCATGGTGTAACATGGATGATGTCATCATTTGTGCCAACATACTTTAGACATTTACAAAAAGAAAGTCGAAGAAGAGAGAAATTATTCATCGTCGTCGTCCCGCGGCTGAATGGGGATATCTTGCTTCTGCTGCTGCTCAGGTGATGAGATGTGGAATTGGGCACGATATTCCATGAACTTGCTGATCATGGGCTCTAATTGATCCTGAGAAGGATCCTTGTGTCACTCACTAATAGCCTCGCAAGTCTCCCACTCGTCTGTGAGCTTCTCTGGGAGTTTGGAATACTCATTCTCTGCTTCTATTAAGAACTCGATGAAGTCCAGATAGGCCACCAAGTTATTGATGGATTCTACGTCAAAAGTGACCTCTGGCCCTAGCCCTTACGAAACAATCTCCTTAAATATCGGAATGGTTTCGTCAACCTTCCTTAAAGAGAAAGAAGGAGTAAACAACTCTGGAGACATCATTAGAACAATTTGTTCCATCTGATGCATTGCATCCAGGGCTTCTTCATTTACCTTATCAATCTTTTCGAGGACAAATTCCAGTTGATCCATCTGGTAATCCAGAGTGGAAAGGATTTTATTGAGGGCCCTGGGGTGACTGAAAACACCGAACTTGACCAAATCTTTGACTGAACAGTCGAACATTCTTTGAAAGGTCTCATGTTGCAGCCTAGCATGGTCCAACTCTTTGGATATGGGTCCTGCTAACGCCTGGAGTTCTTTGTTCACCTTGTTGATGATCAGATACAAATCGGTGAACTTGGTGATCTCTCGTTCACTGTCCTTGAGGATCTGGCTCCTCCAAGCGGAAACTGCCATACCCTGCTTGCCGAACTTTGCATATTCATTAATTTTATCCTGACTCAGAGGCTCAGGAGTTTCGGCAGCAGTTGTGGGAGGTGCACTGCCCATCTTCTGTAAGGCGTGGAGCAGATGTTTATTTTTCTCTTTCAATAGCCTTTTCTCTTCTTTTACTTCTTGAATCTTCTTACAGAGGGCGTCAACTACAGATAGGGCCTCTCCCTGAAGGATTTTAGAAGACATCCCCATTGTGACTTGAGTCACTATGTAATCTAATGAAGACAACTCCTTTTTATCCTTCAGAGGATTGGGGTATGCAATATCCATTACCCTCTCTCCCGAAGCACTCTGAGAGAAGCGTGTGATAGGCTTTTTCTTCTTGGATCCCTTTGATGGGATCATGGATAAGTCCATCGGTACGATGGGAACTTTCCTTTTCTGTTGACTTAGGTGCTAGGAGATCCAGGCTGGACTTAGGGGAGAAGGACCAGAAACAGAGAAGGGGGCAGCTGCAGTAGTAGAAGGGAAAAAAATGGAAACACATGGTGGCGGCATCGAGAGGGAGGCCGAAGAAATGCTCATGGGAGGAAGAGATACTGCAGGGGAGGAAGACATAGGAAGGGAAGGGAGCTCAAATATGAGGGAAGAAATGGAGGGGGATAGGTCCGTGAGAGAAGAGAAGATGAACGAAGAAGCAGGAGGAACAGTAGAAGAAGGGGGAGAGGACACGACCGAAGGAATGGTCGCTTGGGTTGCTCGAGGAGGGGAAGGAGGAGAGGGAGAAGGGACAGAAGGGACCCCAATATTTTCAGTAGTGGCAACATCCTAAGTGGATGTGCCTATTGGAAGATCTTCCACTGTTTCTTTCTCTGGAGAAGCCAAAGTTATAACTTGTTCGGGTGTAGTGGAAGGAGGACTTTCAGGAGCTTCCTCTTGGGTGGAGCTGGATTCACCCTCTTTGCCTTTTCCTTTTCCTTTTGGCTACTTTTTAGCCTGAGGAGGTGTGTTTCCCAATGGAGAGGTCGTGAAATAGACCCCGAGGTAGATGAGCCCGTTCATTCGGCACCAATGCTCTGTTCTGTGTAGAGTTTCCTTGACTCTCTCTTCGATTTTTTGAGGAGATTTGGTCCTATCAATCACCGAAAAAGGCCAATCATCCCCACCCATGTCAAGATACACTTGATCCACTTGCTGCTTAGTAGTTTGGTAGCCTTTTGGGACGATGGCCACCCTGTACTGGATGATTTCTACTAAGGCCAAGCGGGAATGATCCTTCCTCCTGAGCTCAACCTCATGATATATGTCGATGTAGATATCTTCGATCTGAGGGATGTGGATCGGGTCAAGCTTGGCCCTAGGTAGATAATTTCTAGGGTTGAAGGTGGGTTTTACCGGGAAGTTATGTTTCAGATTCAGCAGCTCCAGTTCTGCAAACATGTCTTTCACCTTGTGGTGAGTGAGACACATATACCTACCCACTGTGAGGGGGAAAGGAGTTCCACCCTTCTTTCTCTTTAGACACTTTTTGTGGTAAGTAATAAGTTGCCTTGACAGCTCTAACAGGATCAACTTGGGACTGGCATACCTTGGTAGTTTAGTTGGTTCCCCCAAGAAGTTGACTGCCCTTAGATAGGTAAATGTGGGGAATTGAGTGAACAGGGCCCCCCATTTCTCTATAGCCACTACGATGCTCTTGGTTTGTGTGACTGTGAGTCATATTTGGCCTCAACAGGCAAATGATAAAATAGAAGAATGCATCGTTGATTTTTGTAAACTGGGGGAATGCTATTTTCCAACTTCAGCTCTGGATAGTATTCATAACTCTTAACTTGGGGCCAAACCCTGCACCGCATTAGAGCCGGACAGTCCCTTTCTAAAGCTACAACATAGACCACGTAGGAGTTCATATAGAACCTCCCCATTGTGTTAAGTTGTTGGAGCTGCTCAAAGATTGTTCTGCTTATGATTTCTGCCCACTCAAAGCGTTGATCAGGCACATTTTTGTTCATTGTTTCTAGGTACTGCAGCATCCACTTGTGAAAATATGATGGGCGTCAAGAAGCCCAAAGAATCTTCTCAGGAACATGATGGTGTCATTGAGTTCCTCTGAAATGTCACTACGATGAATGACTTGTGGCCACCGAGTCACCACCTTTTTATTCTTTAGATAAACCTCGTTCATCAGCTACATGTACTGATCTTCATTGTCATCTCAGGCCTTAATGCAGTCTTCCTAGCTTACGGCCACAAAGTGCTGGTGGTGAGGGATGCCTTGTGTCTTTATTGTAGCATCGGGCAACAACCATCATGAATTCGTTGTTCACGGGAGCTAACTGGGATGCCACCAGCAAAGTGCAGCGCACTGCCTATCAATTTGTCCATCCATGGAATTCTTGTGACCCTCTGGGTTCTGGCCCAGAAATATTCCATGTCAATATGGCCCAGTTCTGAGTTTCTGATGTCTAGGTCACACTCTTCTTAGGAATCGGGCATCCTGACCCTCTAATATTTATACTTCATTTCTTCTTTTGTGAGCTTGGCCTTACCTTTAGATTTTGTAGGTCTCTTACTTGATGTTGACATATATAACTCTGAACTCAGTTGCTGATCTGTAAGATGGAGAAGTGAAAACCCAACACAAGAAGGTCATGCTAGCTGTTCGATCTTCCATTAAAGCATTGACAGAAAGAAGAGTTAGCAATTTTAAGGCCTCAGGGCGCAGGGGTGCATGTATACTGCAAGCTGCAGGGTTAAATGGTAAGGTGCACACCGAAAGGGCTGCTGCAAGGGATAAATCAATGCCAAAGGGCATATGGTGCATGAATACTACAGATTACCATTTTTGTTGGTTGTGAACGCAAGTGCACCTATGCCATGTGTATATTTTATAAAGGGCGTAGATATTTTTCATGTTACTATGGGTACAGGATGTGCCAAAGGGCATAGGTCATAAATGCGTGTAACATCATTTTTTCATTGTGCCACAGGAGAACTTGGCGTGGTGCATGGAAGGTCTGCAAAACATGATGTTGTTATAAGCATGGATGCGCCTATGCCATTTAAAGTTTTGTACTTGGCGCAAATTTTACTGGTGTTACATAGATGCAGGGTGCGCCAAATGAGTTTGGTACACCAAAAGGGGTGCAAAGAAAGCATTTGCAACAAATGAAGGAAGTGTTCCATGAGGGGTGCACCTATTTTTAGTGTAACATTCATGGTATGTGCACCATTGGCGTGACTGTGTATCGTGTTACAGGGGTGACAAATGTGCCCAAAGGAGAAAAATAATAGTCTCCCTTTCAAGCCATGATTCTTTCTCTGAGGGGTTTCATATGTGGTTAATCTCCTTTTGCAGGGGTTTAGTGGGTTATGCAAGAAGCTTGATCAAAGAGTTCCAGCAAACTTTTTAGGACAGATTCCCCTTTACCAGTAGATCTGGAAAGAGGGGGAAAAATGCATGGGTGCAGGGAAAAACAACAAGGAGGGTGGGGAGTTCATGTTTTGACAACTTTATTAACTCAATCCAAACCAGCAAGTATCCAATAAACAAAACACCAAACACAGAAGCAATGAGGACCTCTTACCAGGATATATAACGAAGAAATGTGCAAACGGGTCCACAAAGTGATTTGAAAATGACAGGGCAGGTGCGCTGGTAGGTACAGATGTAAGAGAAAAATCACATGATTATGTCGGATGACAATGACAATGTAGACACGCCTATATATAGGCGAAGTGGTAATAAATGCGCCACCAAATTTTCAAGTGGCGCATGAAAAGTATTGTCGACACTAGAAAGCATGCGCCCTGTGGCGCACCGAAAGACTTGCCAACACGAAGTTATATGCACCCTTGGTGCACCGAAAGTGATGTTGATAGAGGAATATGTGTGGCTTAGGTGCACCAAAAAGGGGCGCAACAAAATTTTTGTTGACATGAAGGTGCATGCGCCTTGGCGCATCAATGAAGACTCAACATAGTGAGGTGCACCAAAACGCCTGTTGACATGAGAAAGCATGCGCCAAAGGATTTAAAGGGGGCATAAGAAAACTTGATGTTACACACAAGGAATGTGTGCCCGACCAAAAAAGACAAAAAATGGCTAAGTTCGGAAAACTAGTTTTCCGGGGAAGGGATTTTGCAACGTTCTGAACGCAAGGGGTCCCTGACAAGGGGCCGAAACAAAACTTTGGTAGGGTTATCTATAAAATTACCCCCAATAATTTTATGGGATAACAGCTGGCTCTTTCTAGGGACTATCTCTAAGCGAACCTTAGGGTTAGAGAATCCCAGATCTCACGTGCCTATCCATTGGGTAATAGAGTCAAAAAAAAGGGGGGACCAGAAAGGGAAACACACAACCAGAAAAAGCAAACATATGACAAAAAAAACACACAACTGAAGAAAACTGTACAAAGAAGAGAGCAAACTCTACTTCCTAAAGATTTTTAGATGTTGCCCACTATAGGGAAGCGGGAGCTTAGTTCCATCCAAATACGAGAGATAGAAGCTGTTCTCTCCATTTAACTGCTTGATCCTAAATAGCCCTCTCCATAGGGAATTAAACTTTCCATGCATGCCCTTTGGCTCTCTTCGTTTGTCCCACAAAAGGACGAGGTCTCCCACCTAGAAATTTCTTAGCTTAGATTTTTTATCGAACAATATTTTGACCTGATTCTGATGTTCGGTGATCTTGTCGACCACCCTTACTTTCTTTTCTTCAAGCTCTACTAGATACATGATCCTCTTTTCAAGGGAACTTTGAAAAGTTTCATCTTCGATTGCCCGTGCCAAATGCAGAGCAGGGAGTTCAGCAGAGATGGGAAGCTCAGCATCGGTGCCATATAACACTTGAAAAGGTGACATACCGAGAGATCTCTTGGGAGTAATGCAATCTGCCCACAAGGCATCGTATAAGGACTTGTGCCACATTCGTTGATTCTCAT
Organism: Taxus chinensis; assembly: GCA_019776745.2. NCBI lineage: Eukaryota > Viridiplantae > Streptophyta > Pinopsida > Cupressales > Taxaceae > Taxus > Taxus chinensis. The sequence continues at coordinate 573,701,626 of CM034147.1, read as the reverse complement.
CCACCAGCTTTCGTATGATGGTCACCAAGTTTTTGTTACTGGATTCTGCTTGACCATTTCCCTGAGGGTAATAATCTGAGGCGTGAGCTAAAGTTATCCCATATTCATAGCAAAAACTAATAACTTCCCATGAAGAGAAGTTAGAAGCATTATCAGTAACAATCTTGTTTGGAATGCCAAACGTGACAATGATATTTTCTTTGATGAAACTGCAAATAACTTCGGAAGTGGCATGTTTGACAGGTATGGCTTCCACCCACTTAGTGAAGTAATCTGTTACCGTTAGGAGATAATTATGTCTGGAACTCGATTGGGGATTGAGCACGCTGATAAAATCAATTCCCCACTACTTGAATGGTTCGTTGATAATGACCGGCCTGAGGGGAAAAGTAGCCATCTTGGGCTTGCCGATGAACTACTGGCAAGGCTCACACTTTGCTACCCAGCTAGTTGTATCTTGGAAAAACGTCGGCCAATAGTACCTCACCCGGATGATCTTGTGTGTTGTTACGGAAGAGGAGAAATGGCCCCCACAGGCTGAACTATGAAAACTTTCAAGTAACTTCACCTGCTGTGGCCTATCAACACATCGCAAGAAGACGCCGTCTATCCCGCATTTGTATAAACCGTCATCCTAGATGACATATTTGGCTGCTCCGAGCTTTATAGTGTGCTACTCCTTTACAGTTAGGTGAGCTGGGCATTTGCCATAGGTAAGAAAGAAAGCAATATCAGAATACAACTCATCGCTGGATGTAACAAATAGGACCAGAGGTAGAGAATCAGGTTTTTCCAGCTGACCTTTTGCTTCATTGGTACAATCATTCTTTCCTCCAGAAACTTCCGACCCTTGGTTTTCGGCCATAAGTTGACACAAGCCTTTGCCTCTTACCAACTTGTTTGGTTTTATATCTAGATTGTACTCCTAGACCTTTGCAATCCAATTTCCATGCAAGCTTCCTAACTCCTGTTGAGTTAAAATTGATTTGACTGCCGTGTCAGAAACCAACACCACTGTATGAGAATTTTAAATGTAATACCTGAAATTTTTGACTGCTTTGACAACAGCGAAGGCATGCTTTTCCAATCAAGACATTTTTAATTCGTGAGGCTTGAGGGGAGAGCTCATGAAGGCAATTGGGGATTCAACATACTCAGAATTCTTTTGCATCAAGATGGCAGATACAGTATGCTCAGATGCATAGCTATACATGATAAAATCCTTGGAGAAGTCACGGCATACCAGGATTGGTGTGTGAGCGACGAAGGATTTTATTTACTCGAACGACCTCTTCCCTTCCTCACTCCATCGGAAAGTTGGTGACCCTTTCATCATGTTCAATATATGATGAGTCTTTTCAGCAAATTCGGGAACAAAATGCCTAAGAAATTTCACCTTTCCAAAGAAAGAGTGGACGCCGGTCTTGCTTGTAGGCAAAGTGAGGCTCTGAATAGCCTTAACTCTTTCGGTATCTATCTTTGTTCCTTCTTTGCTAACAACATGCCCTAGCAAATTTCCTTCTGTGACTCCAAAAATAGACTTTTTCGGGTTCAAGGAAATCCCATGCTCTCGACATCTGGCCAATACTTGCTCCAGATGATCACAATGATCACTTCATTGTTTAGAGAACACAGTCAAGTCATCCAAATAAATGACAATGACTTTCCCCATCATACCTTTGAATGCTAGGTCCATGGCCCGCTGAAAAGTGGCGCCAGCGTTGGTCAGGCCAAAAGGCATCCTACTGTAGGAAAATGTACCTCAGGGAGTAGTGAATGTTGTTTTAAATTGATCTTCAGGCGATACTTCAATCTGATTGTAGCCTGAAAAACCATCAAGCATGGACAACATTTCTGATCCAGTTACTGCTTATAGAACTTGATCCATTATGGGAAGTGGGTAGTTGTCTTTTAAGGAAGCCTGATTCAAGTTTTGAAAATCTACGCATATGCATATTTCACTATTTTTCTTGCACACTGGCACAATATTTGCTATCCAAGTACTGTGATGGATAGGAAAAATGATTCTCGCATCCAGCATTTTCTGAATTTCAGTCTTGATAGTACCTGAGATCTTAGGGTTATAATGCCTCTGCTTCTGGTGAAAGGGTTTGATGTCTTCTTTCAACGGGATGTCATGTTGGACGTCCTTTGGCTTAAAATACTTCAGATCGGCGTAGGACCATACCAATACATCCATGTATTTCTTCATTAGTTTGACAAACTTCCACTTCTCTTAGGCGTGCAACATTTTCCAATGTTCACAACCTGCGGATGTTCTACCGAACCTAAATTAACCGGTTCAGTTTCTGCGGATGAGCTAGCATCATCTCACCTTTTCTTTTTTACAAAATGGTCATGCCTGTCGAACAACCACTCCAAAGAAATCAGGCCCTTCGAAATTTTATTTCCTTTGAGCTGAAAAATGCCATCGTTCCCTTCGGATTCATTGTCTTGATCGGTGACTGATTCATGGCAAGTGGAAGTGGATCCTTCAAAGTGAAGCTCCTTAAAATTTTCCACCTTTTCCAGAAATGCAATGAGTTGATTGTCATCATTGAATACTTGCCAATGCTGAGAATTGTCTCGCACACTTGGGTGGAAAACCACCTCAATGGTGTATTTGTTTATTTTCAAACCTGGGTGAGGGAGCATGAGGGACACTGAAACGGCCAATGAATCATCCATGTCATTCTGAGCTCTTGGAATGGATTCTATTGAAAAGACATCAAATTCCTCGATGTTGTCCCACACCGCGTTGCGGTAATGCCTGAGCCTTTCATTCTTCACTTGATATATCCTTTTAACTTGATTTACAACTAGCTCTGCATCACCTTGTACTTTCAGATTTTTGATCCCTCTTTCATTTGCATCTTGCATGCCAAGTAGCAGAGATTCATATTCAGTAGTATTATTTGTGTTAAAAAACTACAATTTGAAAGAGAGAGGAATAATCTCCTTGTCGGGAGATATTAGCACGACTCTAGCGCCACATCCACTGGTTGCGCAACTGCCATCAAACTGCAAAGTCCAGATCTTATTAAGATATTCTTCTCAGACAAGAAAAACCATTTTGTCAGACTCGGTAGATAAGAAATTGTTCCCCATCCCTGATGATTTGAAAAGAATTTGAGCCTTAGGGTCTTCAGAGTTAGTAACCAAGTACTTCTTTTATGATTCTGGCTCCAAAGTCTGCATTATACCTTTGATGGGGATTCTAGCTTTAGACTAGTCCATATGAATTTCTCCTCTAACCTCACTACAAAAACTCCTTCCCAGCAAAATTCCATAGGCTGCTGGTATGTCGGCAACGAGGACGGTCATTTTTACTCTTTTCTCTGGGAATGCCACAAATGCAAACTGTGCGTCTTTGATTTGACCAATTAATGGAACCTGCTTGGTTTCCAAGGAATAACATTTTCCAAAGGGCTTGGTAAGGGTGAGGTCCAGAGCATGGGCAAATTTTGCCGGCATGACGTTATCAGAATCCCCAGAATCAATTATGCAGTTACTTAACTTGTGGCCATTGATTAGGAGGGAGAGATAGAAAGGCTCTATCTTTCCTGATGCAGATGTTGAGGCAACATTTATGTGGGATGCGAGAGGAGTGGAAAGGATTCCTTTTAAGGAAACCTAGGGAACTATGATAGCTTGACGTTGAATGTATTCTGTTAACCTCATTAGCTACTCGGGGTTTGATTGAAGATACTCGGCTTTAGACATTTGGATCTTGGTCTTTTTAGCATGATCTATGATATCAAATGCGGCCAAAGGTTATGCTAGTAAAGGAATGAGTCCCTCACTTCACGATGGTAGGGTAGGATTATTGGTCTTGATAGGAATATAAGAGGGCTGATTCAGGGGAGATACATGGGCAAAAGCTCTCTTTGCAAAAGACTTATTGACAGGTTGAGTGGGTAGGGGATTACCTCTCTTTGTAATGGTTGGGTACACAGATGACGTAGTCTTTTCTTTCTGCACATTGGCAGCGACCTCAACTTATTTTCCTTGTGAGTGGGTAAAAACAACATATGATTATCCGTTTGCATATCCCTGGGTACCCTCTTCTTCGTCAGATTCCTCTTCATCGAATTCCATATACTCGATAGTAGAGTCACCAGTCGGCTCACCGACATCTTGATCATCTTTTCCTTGAGACGAAGGTTCTTTGTAATTTTGTTCCTCTTCTTCTTCAATTTCAGCTAGAGCATTGACCGGAGAAGCCTCAAGTGCCAACCGTGGAGCAGTCGCGGGTAACTGCGGCCTATGTGGGACATTGTTGGGAGTGAAGTTTCTTCATGGAATATCCTCGTATGAGGAACTGGGGGAAGTTTGGGCTAACTGCTTCTTCAATGCGATCAAGTCATTTGCCATCTTTTGAAATGCTGGGTCGGATGAAGTGGTGGGAGAAGGGCTCAAAGCTTTAGGCTTGGATGATTCCCTTTTTAATTTGTTAGATATGAGCAATTTTTCTTCAATCCGTATGGCAGAAGCTTGGGCAAGAGGCAAGGTAGTTATTTGTTTATGTAGAAGCAAAAAACTTATTTTTGAGCTCATTACATTCACAAAGAAACACTTTTGATTTTCTAGTGTTGGCAACATGGCAGCAGGCACACGGTTGATTAATGCATTAAACCTAGTGATAAAATCACGCATGGTCTCATTGGCCTCCTTCTTTAGGTGAGTGGTTTGTGATAACAATGCAAATACATCTTCCGAGGGCTTGCATCTATCTTCAAAAGCATCCCGCAAGGTGGCCCAACTGGTAATAGATCCGGCTGGCAAATGCTGAAACCATTCTGTTGCGGGCCCTTGGAGGGTCTCTAAAAAGAGGTGAACTGACACATCTTCATGAGTCACATCTAGGATACTGTATGACATAATGAATGTAGATATGTGTGAATCGGTGCTTTGGTTTCCACTCCCGTCAAATTTGGGAAAATTCTTTCAGTTTCCATGAGGGAGCGCATGAACTGGATGTGGTAATGTGAGGGGGCCCATAGCATTTCCCCATGGCACTACCATTTGAAAGGATGGAAAAAGAACATGGGATGGAAGTGCGGTTCCACTGAGCAGCAAGGCACTACAAAGGGATGTGGAGGCTCCTTGTGAAAACTGGTTCTTTTGTGGAGGTGAGGCACTTTTGGCTGACCGATCAGCTGAACTTAGTGATGAAAAGCACACCGGTGTTATACTGAATTTGTTCCTTTGAAGCAGATCAAAAGTAGGATTGACTTCTCCATGAGCTCTCCTACCATGGGTAAACGGTTCACCTGCCAGTGTACCTTCCCGATCTGCAATATGGCGGAGCAGATTAAAAAACTCTTTTTGGTTGTACTTGCTGATTTTCTAATTTTTCTGACAAAAATCAGCAGCATGTACTTTTCTGAATATTTAAATTTATCCTCTTCTAAAAACCGATTGTGGTTAATGACAAAGAACAACAAGGATAAAATGATAGTGAAGCTTAGTAAGCTGATTTTCATATCTAAATTTGACTTTTTCAAAGAGTTTGAAATTTTGGAAAACATTCAAAAACTCGGATCTACGGCAAAATATAGATTTTTATAAAAACTCAGTGAACTAAAGGTCTCCAACTAGGCCCGATCTATGGATCTCAAAAGAAAATTTTCAATTTGGGTCACTTTTGCAAAAAATTTGGATTTTGAACAAAAGTTAAAATTTGCAAACAGGTAGTGATTTTTCTGATTTTTACTGATTTTTTATCATAACCTCATAGATCAGATAGATTTGTTCGATCCCCAGTGGAGTCGCCAAAAACTGTTGGTTCAAAAATCTGTCGCTCAGGTAGATTTATGGATAAATGAGTCAATAGTGTGCAGGGCATAGCCCCTCTTTGAGTCAGCAAAGTGAAACTGGTTTATTGCTATTCTACCAGCAGGAATCTATGCAAGTCTCACAATATTCTTCTTCCTTCAGGGGTTTAGGATCTCATCCCAGTAGATGTGTTTCCGGTTGAGAGGAAAAATGAAAGGAGGGGGAAAAATGAAGAAAGATCGGTTCTGAAGGGAGAAAAGAAATGAATTCCAAAGCAGAAGGGTCAAAGGGTCTATGGTTTGGGTTGGTAGTAAACAAAGCTGAACCTGCTTGCATACACGGATAAAGCAATATTGATGAATAAATGACAACAAAGTAGAAGCAAATCCAACAGAACAATCACACAAATCTAACATAAGAAAGATCTGATATTAAAACACATGTATTCAGCAAAAAGTCTGAATATATTGTATTCAATGTTTGTTTCTGTTACAAAGAGTTCAAAATATTCTTCTTACTTCTATTTCTCATCTGAAAAGTATTCACCCCCGAATACAACAAGTATTCAAGTATTTATAGAAGAAGGAGAAGAAAGAAGGCAAAAAGGAACCAACCACCTATTTACATAAAATCTACAAAATATCTCAAAGTCATGTTGACTTTTGACAACTTGATGGATGACATCATCCCATGGTGCAACATGGATGATGTCATCATTTGTGTGAACATACTTTAGACATTTACAGAAAGAAAGTCGAAGAATAGAGATAAATTATTCATCGTCGTCCCACGGCTGAAAGGGGATATCCTACTTCTGCTGCTGCTCAGGTGACAAGATGTGGAATTGGGCATGGTATTCCATGAACTTGCTGATCATGGGCTCTAATTGATCCTGAGAAAGATCCTTGTGTCAAAAGTGACCTCTGGCCCCAGCCCTTATGAAACAATCTCCTTGAATATCTGAATGGTTTCGTCAACCTTCCTTAAGGTGAAAGAAGGAGTAAGAAACCCTAGAGACATCGTTAGAAAAATTTGTTCCATCTGATGCATTGCGTCCAGGGCTTCTCCTTTACCTTATCAATCTTTTCGAGGATGAATTCCAGTTGATCCATCTGGTAATCTAGAGTGGAAAGGATTTTATTGAGGGCCCTGGGGTGACCGAAAACACCGAACTTGACTAGATCTTCGACTGAACAGTCAAACATTTTTTGAAAGGTCTCATGCTGCAGCCTAACATGGTCCAGATTTTCAGATATGGGTCCTACTAACACCTGGAGTTCTTTGTTCACCTTGTTGATGTTTAGATTCAAATCGGTGAACTTGGTGATCACTCGTTCACTGTCCTTAAGGATTTGGCTCCTCCAGGTGGAAACTGCCATACCCTACTCACCGATCTTTGCATATTCATTAATTTTATCCTAACTCAGAGACTCAGGAGTTTCGGTGGTAGTTGTGGGAGGTGCACTGACCATCTTCTGTAAGGTGTGGAGGAAATATTTATTTTTCTCTTTCAGTAGCATTTTCTATTCTTTTGCTTCTTGAAGCTTCTTGAAGAGGGCATCAACTGCAGATAGGGCCTCTCCGTGAAGGCTTTCAGAAGATGTCCCCATTGTGACTTGAGTCACTGTGTAATCTTTCGAAGACAAATCCTTTTTATCCTTCAGAGGATTGGGGTATGCGATCTCCATTACCCTCTCTGCTGAAGCACTCTGAGAGAAGCATGTGATAGGATTTTTCTTCTTGGCCCCCTTTGATGGGAACACGGAGATCCAGGCTGGACTTAGGGGAGAAGGACCAGAAACAGAGAAGGGGGCAGCTGTAGTAGTAGAAGGGAAAAACATGGAAACACGTGGCGGCAACATCAAGAGGGAGGCCGAAGAAATGCTTACGGGAGGAAGAGATACTGCAGGGGAGGAAGACATAGGAATGGAAGGGAGATCAAAGATGAGGGAAGAAATGGAGGGGGACAAGTCTGCGAGAGAAGATAAGATGGACAAAGAAGTAGGACGAACAATAGAAGAAGGGGGAGAGGACACGACTGAAGGAATGGTTGCTTGGGTCACTCGAGGAGGGGAAGGAGGATAGGGAGAAGGGACAGAAGGGACCTCAATATTTGTAGTAGTGGTGACATCCTGAGTGGATGTGCCTATCGGAACATCTTCCACTGTTTATTTCTATGGAGAAGCCAGAGTTATAACTTGTTCGGGTGTAGCGGAAGGAGGACTTTCAAGAGCTTCCTCTTGGGTGGAGCTGGATTCACCCTCTTCACCTTTTCCTTTGCCTTTTGGCTGCTGTTTAGCCCGAGGAGGTGCGTTGCCCAATGGAGAGGTCGTGAAATCGACCCTGAGGTAGATGAGCCCGTTCATTTAGCACCAATGCTTTGTTCTGCAAAGAGTTTCCTTGACTCTCTCCTTGATTGTTTGAGGAGCTTTAGTCCTATCAATCTCCGCGAAAGGCCAATCATCCCTACCCGTGTCAAGATACACTTGATCCACTTCATGCTCAGTAGCTTGGTAGCCTTTTGGGACGATGGCCACCCCGTACTTGATGATTTCTACTAAGGCCAAGTGGGAATTATCCTTCCTCCTGAGCTCAACCTCATGACATATGTCGATGTAGATATCTTCAATCTGAGGGATGTGGATCGGGTCAAGCTTGGCCTTAGGTAGACAATTTCTCAGGTCGAAGGTGGGTCTTTTTGGGAAGTTATGTTTCAGATTCACTCTAGTTCTGCAAACATGTCTTTCACCTTGTGGTGAGTGAGACGCGTATTCCTACCCACTGTGAGGGGGAAAGGAGTTCCACCCTACTTTCTCTTTAGACAGTTTTCATGGTAAGTAATAAGCTACCTCGACAGCTCTAGTAGGATCAACTTGGGACCGGCATACCTTGGCAGTTTAGTTGGTTCCCCCAAGAAGTTGACTGCCCTTAGATAGGTAAATTTGGGGAATTGAGTGAAAAAGGCCCCCCATTTCTCTATAGCTGCTACGATGCTCTTGGTTGTGTGACCGTGAGTCATATTTGGCCTCAACAGGCAGATGATAAAATAGAAGAATGCATCGTTGATTTTTGTAAACTGGGGAATGCTATTTTCCAACTTTAGCTCTGGATAGTATTCATAAATCTTAACTTGGGGCCAAACCCCACACCGCATCAGAGCCAGATAGTCCCTTTCTGAAGCTGCAGTATAGACCATGTAGGAGTTCATATAGAACCTCCCTTTTGTGTTAAGTTGTTAGAGCTACTCAGAGATTGTGCTGCTTATGATTTATGCCCACTCAAGGCGCTGATCGGGCACATTTTTGTTCATTGTTTCTAGGTACCCGCAGCATCCACTTGTGAAAATAATGGGCGTCAAGAAGCCCAAAGACTCTTCTCAGGAATGTGATGGTGTCGTTGAGTTCCTCTGAAATGTCACTACGATGAATGACTTGTGGCCATCGAGTCACCACCTTTTTATTCTTCAGATAAACCTCGTTCATCAGCTGCATGCACTGATCTTCATTGTCATCTCAGGCCTTGATGCAGTCTTTCCAACTTATGGCCACAAAGTGCTGGTGGTGAGGGATGCCGAGCATTATTTCACAATGGCAGGCAATGAGGTTGATTATAACCTCACCCTTCTCATTGTGGACACATCTTGTGTCTTTATTGTAGCATCGGGCAAAAACCATCATGAATTTTATGTTCACGGCGCTAACTGGGACCCCACCAGTAAAGTGCAGCGCAATTCCTATCAATTTGTCCATCCATGGACTTCTTGTGACCCTCTGGGTTCTGGCCTAGAAATCTTCCATGTCAATATGGCCCAGTTCTGAGTCTCTGATGTCTAGGTCACACTCTGCTTGGGATTTGGGCATCCTGACCCTCTAATATTTATACTTCATTTCTTCTTCTGTGAGCTTGGCCTTGCCTTTAGATTTGGTAGGTCTCTTGTTTGATGTTGACATATGTAACTCTGAACTAAGTTGCTGATCTGTAAGAAGGAGAAGTGAAACCCAACGCAAGAAGGTCATGCTAGCTGTTTGATCTTCCATTAAAGTGTTGACAGAAAGAAGAGTTAGCAATTTTAAGGCCTCAGGGCACATGGTGCATGTATACTGCAAGCTGCAGGGTTAAATGGTAAGGTGCATAGGAAAAGGGCTGCTGCAAGGGATAAATCAGCACCAAAGTGTCCCTGTGCCATGTGTATATTTTATAAAGGGTGAAAATATTTTTCATGTTACACAGGTACAGGATGCGCCAAAGGGTGTAGGTATAATGCATGTAACATCATTTTTTCATGCGCCACAGGAGAACTTGGCGCAGTGCATGGAAGGTCTACAAAACATGATGTTGTTGTAAGCATGGATGCACCTGCGCCATTTAAAGTTTTACACTTGGCACAGATTTTTCTGGTGTTACATAGATGCAGGGTGTGCCAAATGAGTTTGGTGCGCCAAAAGGGGTGTAAGGAAAGTGTTTGCAACAAACAAAGGAAGTGCGCCATGATGGCACACCTATTCTTAGTGTAACATTCATAGTATGTGTGCCATTAGCGTGACTTTGTATCGTATTGCAGGGGTGACAGATGTGCCAAAGGAGAAAAATAATAGTCTCCCTTTCAATCCATGATTCTTTCTCTGAGGGGTTTCATATGTGGTTAAGCTCCTTTTGCAGGGTTCATTGGGTTATGCAAGAAGCTTGATCAAAGAGTTCCAGCAAACTTTTTAGGACAGAGTCCCCTTTACCAGCAGATCTGGAAAGAGGGGGAAAAATGCATGGGTGCAGGGAAAAACAACAAGGAGGGAGGGGAGTTCATGTTTTGACAACTTTATTAACTAAATCCAAACCAGCAAGCATCCAATAAAAAAAACACCAAACACAGAAGCAATGAGGACCTCTTACCAGGATATATAACGAAGAAATGTGCAAATGGGTCCACAAAGTGATTTGAAAATGACAGGGCAAGTGTGATGATAGGTACAGGTGTAAGAGAAAAATCACGTGATTGTGTCAGATGACAATGACAGTACAGACGCGCCTATATATAGGTGAAGTGGTAATAAATGTGCCACTAACTTTTCAAGTGGCTCATGAAAAGTATTGTCGACACTAGAAAGTGTGTGCCCTGTGGCGCACTAAAAGACTTGCCAACATGAAGTTATATGCGCCCTTGGCGCACCAAAAGTGATGTTGACAGAGGAATATGTGCACCTATGGCACACCAAAAAGGGGCGCAACAAAAGTTTTGTTGACATGAATGTGCATGCGCCTTGGCGCATGCAATGAAGACTCAACATAGTGAGGTGCACCAAAACGCCTGTTGACACGAGAAATCATGCACCAAAGGATTTAAAGGGGGCATAAGAAAACTTGATGTTACACTCAAGGAATATGCGCCCGACCAAAAAAGACCAAAAATGGCTAAGTTCGGAAAACTAGATTTCCTGGGAAGGGATTTTTCAACGTTCTGAACGCAAGGGGTCCCTGATGAGGTGCCGGAACAAAATTTTGGTGGGGTTATCTATAAAATTTCCCCCAAAACTTTTACGGGATAACAACTCCGCCGTTTAGATTTGGGCCTGACACATGGTACAATATGACTAGATACGAAATCACGAATCAATTTTAAACATTTTTCATCTTTTTAGACAAAGAAAATTTTTTCAATTTTCCTCCACAGCTCCATGATCCCACAAGACACGTGTCCTCACCTGATTGGTTACGGGGCATTGCTCTTATTTATATTTTAACAACATTTTTCTTAAAGGAAATTTTCACCATTTCCTCCGTACTCCTGCACCTCAACCTTTCCCTACCACATGTCCACTCCTGATTGTCCTAGCGGACCCATGGCCCTATTCACAACTTTTCTTCCCTTTCACCAAAAAGAAAAAAAATTCTAAGTCCTACGCCAGCCTTCCATTCCATTTTTTATGAAAACATGACACGTGTCTTCACCTCATTAGCTGCGAGTTTACAGTCCAATTTTATACTTTAACTCTTTTTTACCAAAGGCCAAAAAGTACCAAACTCCTTTGCCTTTACATCTCCCCACCTGCCATGTGTCCCCCTCTGATTGAATTTGGGCCTTAGGGGAATTTCTTCATTTCCATGCATTTTCCAAAGTTCCCTAAGGCACAAAATGACTCACCCATCCGCCTTCACCCTTCCTGCGACACGTGTACCTCCTCTAGGGCCTACGGAGCTGCGGGGGCAACTTGCACTTTTTTCCAAAAATAAAAAATATTAAGTTTTTAGAAATGACCCATTGATCCTTGTCTAATTAGAACAAGCTACGTATGAGAAGATTTGTGAGCTAAAATTTGATTGGCAAAGGATACCCATATGACCGTTAAAAATAAAATAAATTGCCAGCAATGCCCATGAATGCTAAAGATGAAATTGATGGGAAAATGACATCCGTCTGACTGTCAAGAAGAAATTAACGGGAAAATGATGCATGTCTATCTGTTAAAACACAAAAAATGCCAAGGATGCCCTAGAATTCAATTTTTTCGCAAAGGATGAAAAATTTCTCGAAATTGAACTAATTGAAACATGTTTTAAAAAAAATTTGATCATGGAATTGGATTTTCAAATGCATAGAAGTGTAAATCGATCAATTTTAAACTTCCACGATTGGGTAAAAAAGTTAAAATGGCAAAGCCCACATATTTTGATAAAATTAGGGTGTAAAACAGGGCAGACATGCTGATTTCATTCAAATTGGGACAAAACAGCAAGTTTATGAGAATTTAAAGGAATTTAAGGAAGAGGGAAAAGTTGCAGACCACTAATTTAAGAGAAAAAATGTTCCAAAGCATGCCAACCAAAGGAAAATTTAGGGGAAAATGGCACAAGCTCAAAAATGGCACCAACATCAGCTCCTTCTCGGGGATGGGCACTCCCAGCAGCTGCCACAAGAAAAAAAGAACCAGACCAAGTGTAAAAAATAGCCATTGGGAAATGGAGTCAAAATGCAAAGCTGAAAAACCAGACCCAAAAAAAATGGCTGTTAAGAACAGGGCAAACCACAAACTGACAAAAACAAAAAAAAAAGAGCCAAAAAACAAAGACTATACACTATACAAGTGGTACATACATCAAATTTGGGGATTAATGCAAGAAATGCTTCAGATGACTGCCATTAACAGGCAGTTTAAGTAATTCCGCATCTAATTCCTTGAGAAAAAAAATATTTTCATTAATTCTGATATCAATAGAGTAAGGGCCCATCCACAATGCATCAAATTTACCATGTTTTCCCTCGTCTTGATTTCTACTATCCCATAACAAAACCAAGTCTCCAATGTTGAAAGCCCTAGGAGTGACCTTCTTGTCAAACAACCTCTTCAACTTCTCTCTAAATATGACATGCCTTCGGTGGGATGTGTAGACACCTATAATTACGCCTAAGCAATTTAAATACTTAAATTGTGCTAATTATCTCCTTTCTCGCAAATCGATGACATATCATCAAAAGCACTCATTTTCCCTCATACCATCATTAATTAATTACACTAAGCTAATTAATTAAGTTTCCTATCCAACAAATACCCTAATTAACAACCTTCCGTTCATAAATCACCCCTTTTACCTAGATTAATTAATTATTATTAATTAATTAGCTTTCCCTTCCATTTAACCAATAAATAAATATTTAATTGATTTAATCCCATTCTAATAGCCTAAATCGTACTAATATTCCTCTAATTATCTTCTATAAGCTTACATCTACCTATTAGTTAATCACCTTTGATTAATTAAAATACCCCCCAACTCCCATGACTTGCTAAACATGTAGTAAACCCTTCTAAAGTAAGGTTACCTTTAATAAAACAACCTTATCCATTCCTAATCATGTTTTACCTTTATCCTACATTCATGAGAATATGTTGAATCCTTTATCCTTTGGGCTATATAAAGAGCCCTCCACCTACCTTTTTACTTACACCTAAACTCCTTAAGAGAGCAAATGCAAAGCATATAGCAAAAAGACTAAGAGCTTGCACCTTGTTTTCTTGAGAGTTCATCCTCTTGAAGAGTTAAGCCTCTTTCTTAAAGTGCTTTGGTCATATGGTAGGTTTCAAAAGGGTCTTGTAGCCCAACTTTGATTAGCCCCCATTCCTAGGTTCTTGGAACATTAAGGACAACTATTTTTGATAGCCATGGAACCTACCTAGGTTCCTTCATTTATATGTTGTTAGAGAATAGAGGATATTTAGGTGCTTAACATAGTTGATTTCATAGTTTTGTATTGATAAATGTTAGCATCTAACCCTTGATTAATTCTTATCATGATGGTGTTTATAATGTTGTTTAATTCTTGCTAATTAAGACTATTTAGGTGTTAGTCTTTGTTTACATTAGCATTAGTTTAAAAACAACACTTGCACACATTTGGCATGCCCGGTGGGACTTACTCCATTGTCCTTTGCACTTAATTTCAAGTTTTTGTAGTTAAGTTTCATTTTTGGTTGCTAACCCTCTTTTACACATGTTGATCTAACTTGTTTTTATTAACTTGTTTTATTGGGTTGGCATGTGTTGAGTATTCCTTATCGGTATAAAGGAGGGTGAAGTGCTGTCAAAATTGGAATAGATGGGAAAATTTCAAGATTTCTCCATGTTTTCTTTTTTAGAGCTTACTTTTTAAACATTCTACATGCTAGTTTTGTCAATTTCTTGAAAATATTAAATTCTTGAGCATGTAGGTTAGTGTTTGATAGTTTTGAGTCTTCTATTTACATATTAATGTGGTGAGTTGCTGTCATAATTTAATCTTGGTGATAAAATTTCAATATTTCATCATGTTTTGATTTTTAGAGCTTACTTTTTCATCATTCTACATGCCATTTTTGTCAATTTCTTGAAAATTTTAAATTCTTGAGCATGTATGTTAATGTTTAATAGCGTTGAGTCTTCTATTCATATATTGATGTGATGGGTTGTTGTCAAAATCGAATCTTGGTTGGAAAAATTTACCCATTTTTCATATTAAGAGACGTTTTTTTTAACATTTTTTGAGTGCATGTCAAGTGCATACCCGTGAGCATAAGAGCATATGCGTAACCCATCTTCCGAAGGCCATAATGTTTGCTCCCAAACTCCAAATGAATCCATTTATTTTGCATTTGAAAGGTATTGAAGTTAACTATGCAATGAAAACATAAATTTGGGATTTATACTTACAAGAATTATAGGTTTTACTGTTAGTTTAAAACTAGTCATTTTCTAACATGTCTAATGTTTTGATGAATGTTGTATTTCCATGCTTGATTTATACCAAAGCATGTGTATGCTCTTATCTTGCACCTTTTGGTGATATTGAGAATAAAAAACAACTTTGATCTCTATCTTTTTAACATTGGAATTAAAATGGGAAAATTTGATTATTCATTTTGCTTAAGGGAATGAACCTTTTACAAAGCATTTTTCAATGGTCCTTTGATTTGAATTTGTCTATTTCTATATAGTTGGGATAAAGTTTGTGTATGCTCTTCTCTTGCACCATAGGGTGATATTGAGAATCAAAAGCAACTTTAGTCTTAATTTTATAACATTTGGTAAATTGAAAAATTCATCTTTCAGTTTTGGTTTAGGGGAATGAACATTTATCAATAATTTTGTATGGTTCATTGATTGAAAAGTTTTTCTTTACTTTTTAGTTGGATTATTTGTTGTGTATTCTCTTCTCTTGCATCCTTGGATGATATTGAGAATCAAAAGAAACTATTAATCCTCTTTTAAATAATGTGATTTTCTTGGAGAACTACTATGCTTGAGTGCAAGACCTAAAAATACTTTTCAAGGAAAGGAGGAATCAAAACAAAGTCAAAAAATACTAATAGAGTTATACAGGTTGCCAAAAGGTGTTCAACCAAACCACACCTAATTAAACAAGATAAAAAGAACAAAATATTCAAAACATTGTATTATAGGTTTTAGAAAAGGGTACACCCCTCTCCACTCAACTGGAACATAACCCCTTTGGCATAACACCTTAAGATACAACAATGGGGGTGGTTCCAAGAACCCTAAAGTAGTCCACGCAAGAGGGAACCTTGTGGACAAAATGGGAAGTGCTCTACACTACCTATTTGACTGATGATTCCTTTGTGAGATAGTGTTATAGGTTGTCTGTTGTGGTGACCCCAATGATGGTACACGTAGATGCATTAGTTTCCTACTATTCTTGAAGGGGGTAAAGTAAAGCCTAGATACTATCAAACTAGTCAGTGTGAATTTTTGGGTAAATCGCACTCGCTTTTGGAAACTTTGTAACACCTAGGGTGAGAGAACCACCTAGGATAATATACTTTCACCGGGAGCCCACTTTGACCATTTTAAAACAATGTTAAGTTGTGAACCTTCTTTTTGAGAAACATGTGATGTATTACTTTCACCTATTTTTTACTTTCCTTAGGGCGAGGAAAAACTCTGCAGAAGTGAGGCTAGCATTTTTTATCATTTTTCTTGATTTATTTCCTTCATATTATTTTGACACTTTGTTGATCAAAAGAGGTGTGATTACCTTTGTGTTGCCATTCGATTGTTTCTCTCACTTTTATGTCCATTTACGCCCATCTATGTTTGCGGCTGGGTTAGTTAAACGTCTAAAGTGGGCGGAGGCATTTTCACATCATTTTGTAGCCATTGTGATTTTGATACCCACGTCAAGATCGTCATTATAGTTAGGCATGGTTCATCACCACAGACTTCCATAGAGAAGTTAGCTTGTTTGTCTTGTATCATTACAATTTTGATATTTACGTCTTGTTTCTTGTAAACTCGACATAAATACCTATATTGTACGGTTATGCTGCACACATTCTTAACTATTCCTAGCTATACTTTGAACTTTTATTTGTTTAGTTTTATTATTATCTCGATTTCAAAAGGTGCTAGGCACTACCATTTGTGTGTGTTATCTCAATAACACCTCGATATCAATACTTCACTTTCTTGCAAAGTGGGTTAACATATCTTGGTGATATTGTTGTGTCATTCGCAAATCGTAATTGGCATTTTTTGAGATATAGGTCTTAATCAGACTTGAGCTTGCTCGTCGTATATCTTGATTGGGAGATTGAATTTAAATTCATGTATTTACTTACGTCTTGTTCATTCCTTTGAACTTGGCATAAGTGTAGACATCTTGTTAATCATCTGGCATCAAAAATTACTTTGAGACGTATTCTAAGAAGTACTTCATTTGATTAAGTTTTGGTACCAAATGATTGTTTCATTGGTGACTTTATCACTGTATCACATTGGTATTCTCACACTGTTAATTTACTCTTAACACTTACATCTTATGTTTCAATTAGGGGTAATCATTGAATTTTGAACAAATATACAACTTACCTTAGTGAAACTTATCACAAAAACATGGCTCCCAAGATACATCTAGGGTTAAAGAAACAAACATATGAGGAACAACAGGTGCAAGCTTGGGAAACCTCTAACAGAAAAGGATCAAACCAATTTATCAGACATGATCTAGGACCACTATTTTCTATAGAAAAGGAAACAAAAGAAATGATTGACCATAGTGGAAACAAATTAGAGTCACCATGCGTGGACTTTGATTTTGACCCTACTCTACTAGACGAATTTATTCTTAGAAAAGAAGACAGAGGGTTGGCCTGGGTCATCGAATTAGGGGCCAAATTTCCCATCGAGAAGGAACCAATACTACAAACAAATGACACTATTGAGGAAGAACACCCCCTTATCAATATGGAAGATATTTTAACAGGCAGGCATGCTTCCACTTCTTATGAAGAAAATGATAAAATGGTAGGGCATAGAATGCCCCTCCTCAAAGTTCCACGAAGAAACAAAATAGAACTTGAGATAGAAGAAGAACCTCCACAATACAAAGAGGAGGAACCTTTAGAAGAAGAGGCTATAAACCAAGCCACAATCCAACAACAAATCAACAACCTAAGCCAACAACTTTCTTTGCTTACTTCCCATGTACAGAAATATGAAAATAGGAACATTCAAAAGGTAAGGCCTAATGTTAAGATCAACGAATTCCATTGGGAAAAACAAGGAGAAGAAGACATAGGGTACCATCGTGTTTACATCCCTACTTCTCCCACTAAAGAACAATTTCTCACATAGGAAGTGCAGTCTAGGAAAGCGACGCTTGTGAGCTTACAAGAGAGCAATATACGGAGCATCAGAAAATATCAATATAAAGAGCTGTGCCCCTATCCTTTTAAAAAAACAATGACCCTTCAACCCTTTCCAAAGAAATTTGATATGCCAAAGTTTGAAAAATACAAAGGAAAGGGAGACCCAAGAGATCATGTTAAATATTTTTACATGGCAAGTCAAGAGGTGTCTTATAGTGATAATTACCTTATCAGACTTTTTTCCAAGAGTCTTGGAGGTCAAGAATTGGAATGGTTTACACACTTACCATGGGGATCAATTTCCACCTGGCCAGAATTAGTAGAAATATTCATCTGTCACTTCTCGTATAACATAGAGAGTGACGTCACCATGGTAGACTTGTGTGGTGCCAAACAACACCCAAATGAGACCTTTTCTAGCTTCCTCCAATGATGGAGAGGGATAGCCAGTTGCTTCCCTTGTGCTTTCCCTGAAAAGTAGTTGGTCAGTATCTTCATTCCCAATCTCAACCTAGATATCACTTTCCACCTCAAAATGCATTGTGTTTGTACTTTTGAGGAGGTTATTGACAAACCGATTCAGATAGAAAAGGCTCTCATTGCTAAAGTCACCCTTAAAAACCAATCTAAAAACAACCAAAGTGTCAAACCCATGGAAAATCCCAAGATCTTAAAAAAAAAAACGTGGTGGGAGACAAAATCACTGATTCCAAACACATTCAAACGGTCCAAACTAGTGAACCTTTTAAACTAACAAAGGGCCTAATTCAACCACCACCAAAATGACGAACATTCACCTCTCTCAATGAACCATTGTCAATCATACTAAAATAGTTGGATGCGGTTCACATGATGACCTATCCTATAACACAACCATTTGACGACAATGCTCCCAAACCTTCATGGTATAAGGAGTATGAATATTGTGAAATGCATTATGTTAAATGTCATAAAACAAACAAATGTTTGCGACTTCACCACTATATTCAAGACCTCATTTACAATGGGGAGATAGAGGTGGATAACCCTTGCCACATGCAAAAACGTAATGAGAAAATGGGGATTTATAAGGAACCATTCCCCAAGCATGATAACTCAGAAAAGGAAAAACCGGATCAAGGAGAGTCATCCCAAACCTATAAATCCATGAATTACTTGTATACCAAGAGATATAACAATCATTATGAATCACTTATCGGATGTATTCACTCCCCTACTGACCGTTTCAACACTATCCGGATTAAGGGAAAGGACTACGCTACAGTAACAAGGCACGCCTGCCTAATAATTTCAGACCCCTCTCCGTCAACCCCGCATATTAGTAAGTATAACCTTTTAGAACAATTTGAGAAGACGTTCGCTAAGATTTCAATCTTAGACCTACTCAAGATTTCCATTGTGCATAAGAACATCCTGTATCAAACTCTTCAGGGGTCGGGAGTGCCTTTAGAAGTCGATCCTGCACACCTTCAAGTTATGGTGGCAACCATTTCCCCAAGTGAGCATCTTACTTTCAACCATAGGGATATCCCTACCATGAATCCTACACATAATATTCACTTGTACATCGAGGTAGTTATCACCCGCAGGAAAATCAAATCGGTGCTTGTGGACAACGGATCGGGATTGAACATCTACACACTTAAGCTGGTCAAACAATTGGGACATACGGAGGAAGATCTTGAGTCCCATATTATTACTATCACCACATACGACAACTTGGAAAGAGAGTTATCAGGCACCATTACGCTGCCCATGGAGGTGGGCCCCACTTGTCATCAAACAAAGTTTCACGTCCTAGACTTGGAACTTCCATATAATATGCTTCTAGGCCGACCATGGATTCATGCCATGTAGGACGTGCCATCAACGTTTCATCAATGCATCAAGTTGAAGCATGAGGTACATATGATCACAATACCAGGAGATTCAAAGCCCTTTGCTCATTGTAGAGCTCTCAATAGTTTTACACGAAGGGCTACATATGCATGTCCCTCCACAGATATAGTTGTTCCTCTTCAGTCTGAGGCTATGGAATCCTACCTGGATTTGGATTCACTTAGTTCTTGCACTCATGGGGCATCTACTTCAACCTCTCCATTTGATTCATGAGAGATGAAAATCCTGGAATATGGTTGTGGGGAGTATAATGTATAACAAGCGCTCCTGGTGTCAGATCTCTCTTTGTCACCCAAGACTAGAGGTCAACCCAACTACTGATTTAAGAGATCTAGAGAAGAACACACTATTGGGTCATTCCTACCTGGAGGCTTATTAGCTGAGGAGAAGTTGCTTGATCCACCTACTACTTGGGTCCCTGAGGACACTTAGCCATCCTGTTACCAAACTCTAGAATATGAAAAATCTAGCAGAATGATGTACTCCATGGGCTATAAAGGCCTAGGATGTGGGAGGAATGAACAAGGACAAAGAGAACTAGTCCCTCTTTGACATTTCAAAACAGAAAGATACGGCATTGGGATTCATCCTTATGGAGTGCACCCCAATGATCAAGGCGCGACTTGTTCTAAGCATGAGATAGTTTCGATTACCTAGAGAACGATACAGATTCCTGTTGTATCCAATACGAGGATCTAGCCTCCACAAACCTTTTTATGAATAATGTTGTCCTAACCATCACCCCCACTGAACCAACCCTTGACCTTGTATACCCTTCCCTTGTTGAATGGGACCAACAATGTCACGTGCCACTATATTTATTCAAGAATGACAAGGATATTGCAAATTTTATGGGAATAAGGGATACAATCCCCATTAGAGATCATAAGAAAGGTTTCTCTATCAACTTAGACACCTGTGCCTACTTCGGTGAGGAGGCTGAACTTCGTGGTCAGCAAAATTTAAAGAAAAGAAAGGGAAAATTTTCTAAAGAAAAGCCTTGGCAAAAGTCGAAGTCCAAGTCGCACAGTGAAAACCTCTTTAATGCACTGGCTGACAAACAAATAAGAAAACCGAAGGATAAACAAAGTGACCATGCCAAGGATGAAAATCTCGTGGAGACATCCTTGGATGAAGATCTCAACCTTCCTCCTGACCCTACGCATATGGAGGATTTATCAAAATTGATAGTCAAAGAAACCATTGATGTGAACATTAGTACTGAAGAAGATCCCAAGATAGTAAAATTGGGGGCATCACTCTTAGCTAGAGAACAAAAGGTGTTCACTATGTTGTTGTGAGAGTTCATTGATGTGTTTGCATGGTCTTACAAAGACATGCCTAGCCTACATCCGAATTTGGTCGTGCACAACCCGGTCGTGCACATAGATTCCAAGCCTATCAAACAAAAACTCCAAAATATGCATCCAAGAGTGGCCTTGTTGGTCAAGGAAGAGTTAGAAAGGTTGTTTGTAGTAGGATTCATCTAACCAATTGACTATTCTGAATGAATATCAAAAATTGTTCCTATCTAGAAGAAACACGTCGGTAACTAAATCTGTATGGATTTTAGAGATATCAATAAGGCTTGCCATAAAGATGACTTTCCATTACCCAGCATTTATATGATTGTTGACTCAACAACAGGATATGAAATGCTATCGCTCATGGACATATTTTCAGGTTATAATCAAATTAAAATTCCTGAGGAGGACCAACATAAAACAACTTTCACAACTCCTTAGGGCACCTTCTACTATCAAATGATGCCATTTGGCCTTAAGAATGTGGGAGCAACTTATTAGTGGGCCATGATAGTAATCTTTCACAATATGATTCATGACATCATGGAAGACTACGTGGATGACATCCTAGGAAAGTCCAAAACAAGAGAAGATCATCCTGTCATTTTGCGGTGTATCTTTCAGTGCCTGTAGGAATACAAACTCAGATTGAATCCCAAGAAGTGTCTTCGGGGTGTTATCAGGAAAATTGTTGGGCTTCATTGTGTCAAGACGAGGTATTGAGGTAGACCCTGCTAAAGTGTTTGCCATCACTGAAATGCCTCCACCTAAAAAATATCAAGAAATTGTGTAGCTTACAGGGGAAAATTCAATCCATTCACCGCTTTCTCTCACAACTTACAGATAAATGTCACTCATTCACCCATTTTCTTAAAAAGGACATTTCTTTCATCAGGGTAATTGAGCAACAACCATTCTTTTCTTTGCTTAAATAGTACCTCAAAAATCCACCTGTTCTCATGCCTCCAACTTTAGGAGAACCACTTTTTCTCTATATTTCCACTACACAATATGCTATTGGTGCGCTGCTCACCCAATATGACATTAACCATAAGGAGAAAGTAGTGTACTATCTGAGTTGCACCCTCATTACCTATGAAATTAATTATCCTTAGATTGAAATGGATTTCTTGGTTGTTGTTTTTACCTTTCACAAACTTTTCCATTACTTACTGAATACTAAGACCAAGATCATATTGAAGGGTTACCCACTCAAGTATTTATTGTCCAAACCCACACTTACAGGTAGAATGACTAATTGGATCATTATACTTAGTGAGTTTGATATAGAATTTGTCCATCAAAAATTATTTAAAGGACAAATACTCACAGATCAGCTAGCGGAAGTACCTGTGTAAAGCATAGAGCCTTTGAGTCTAGAACTTCCAGATGCCTCTTTACTCTACATTGAAGAATCTGTCCTATGACAGATACATTTTGATGGATCTTTTATGTTTCATGGTTCAGGTACAGGAGTGGTCCTTATTACTCCTTCGAGTGATCCTATACCGCAGGATTTCCGCTTGGCCTTCCCTTGCACGAACAAAATTACAGAGTATGAAGCACTCATTACAGGGATGAAGCTAGCCATCAAGTGGAATATTCATCATGTTAAGCTTGTAGGTGATTGGCAATTAATCTTTAAACAACTTAATGATGAGTACAAGGTTAAGGATGAAAAACTCATACCTTACAATAAGTTAGTGGAAACTATAAAGGATTATTTTGTGTGCATCACCTTTGAGAGGATCCCAAGAGCACAGAACAGATCAGTGGATGCTATGGAAATGGTGGGATATATGCTTCATATTCCACCAGGGAACAATCATATGCCATTCTTCATAGAAAATCTATGCCAACCTGCATATGACATGCCAGAATATTACCTGGCTTGTGAGGTTGTTGGTTCCCATTCACCATGGTATGAACCCATTTTCACCTATCTTAAGGACAATACATTCCCTCCCAATATATCCCGCTCTAAAAAAGTAGAGCCTAATTCGCTAGATAGCCCATTACACCCTTTTAGGAGGTAAACTTTATCTTTGTGGCTATGACATGAATCAGTTACGTTGTATAGATGTGATGGAGTCAATCCAGGCAATCAAGGAAGTACACGAAGGAATATACGGAGCGCATACAAATAGAATGGTCTTGGCTAAGAAATTGTTGAGAGTAGGTTACTATTGGCCTACCATGGAAATTGATTGTTGTAATTACATTAGAAAATGTGTGCTTTGCCAAAAGTATGCAAATTTTATGCATGCTCTGTCATAGCCATTGAAACCAATCACCACCCCATGGCCATTATCTAAATGGGGACTTGATTTAATAGGGTAGCTTACTCCTACCTCCTTTGATGGTCATACACATATCATCACAACCACTGAATAGTTTACAAAATGGGTGGAGGTCGTCCCTTTAACCTATGTCACAGGAGCACAAATTTCTAAATTCATCATGAATCACATTATTTGTCAGTATCGCATTCTTGCAACCATTGTTATAGATAATGGGAATTCATTTAAGAAAAAAACTATGAAAGGTCTTTGCCAACGTTCCAAATCAAATTGAAATGGTCCACGCCATATCACCCTCAGGGTAATGGACAAGCTGAGGCAATAAACAAGACTTTGGTCAGGATAATGGAGAAGATGGTCTGCAAAACAGGTCACAACTGGCACCTACAAATTCATCCAGCCCTTTGGGCTTACTGAACATCCATTCACACCCCTACAGGTGTGACACCATATTACCTAGTGTTTGAGATAGAATCTATCATCCCCTTAGAGATTGAACTTACCTCCCTGAGGATATCTCTTCGAGACTATCTGGATAAAGATGAAGATTACCGAGTGGAAAGATTGGCTAAGTTGGAGCTACTGGATGAGAAGAAAATTCACGCTCTTAATCACCTAGAAGTATATCAACACAGAGTCTCCAAAAACTATAACAAGAGAATCATCCCTCATCAGTTTGAGGTTGGTGATTTAGTCATGAAGGAGAACCAGTTCAACACCAGAGTGGAGTGAGAAAAGAAAGGGAAGTTCAAACCCCATTGGTTCGGACCCTATGTCATAGTTTCCAAATTTGGCACAGGGGCATACAAGTTGGCTCACTCTAATGGTGATGAGCTCAAGGAGCCCATGAATTCCATGCATATTAATAGGTTTTATGCCTAAACATGGTGCAAGAAAGTCATAAAAATCAAAACTAAAAAAAATTTAAAAAAAAAATCAAACAAATTCAAAAAAAGAAAAAGAGAAAACAAGTCATCCACTTGTGAAAACCACACAATTGTGGCACTTTGGGCAAGTCCTTGGGTGAAAAATAGTTTCCGGCGCCTCAGGAAGATTCGTTGTTTGCAAGCATTCTATATTCGAAGGGTAGTTGTATTTTTCCTGGAACTAGTTCTTCCTTCCAGTTTCGTTGTGCATACCATTTTGTCCAACCTTAATCCGGCTTTGCATTCTTCTATTCGTCTGTGAGGGATGTGGTCTTTCATGATTTCCCATCTTACGTTGGGGGCAACTCAATGACTTCACCTTCTTGTTCATAAGTGTGTGGCTTCTGCCCTTGTATATTCCCCACCTAACACTGGGGGAATCCACGCTTTCTTTGTTACCCACACATAGCTTTGGAAACCATCAGAAAACACAAAAAAAATAGAAAATTGTTTCAAGAAAACACAAAAACAATAGAAAATTGTTTTGAGAAAACACAAAAACAATAGAAAATTGTTTCAAGAAAACACAAAAACAATAGAAAATTGTTTTGAGAAAACACAAAAAACAATAGAAAATTGTTTCGAGCAAACACAAAAACAATAGAAAACTGTTTTGAGAAAACACAAAAACAATAGAAAATTGTTTTGATAAAACACAAAAACAATAGACAATTGTTTCACAAAAACCTAAACAATAGAAAATCAGTGCATGAAAACATATCTTACAAAAATATTTACTTGCATTGCCTTATTTCCTTTCTTTGCTTGTTTCTTGTATAGTGTTTTGTGGGATTAATTTTGAGTTGTTTGTTGCTTGGGTGTACTTTGTCATAGTTTATCTTTTCTTGCTTAGAATACATTCATTTTTCTTGTGCATGTTGTAATGGGTTTCAACATGCTAGTGTGTTAATTCATTATTTATTTATTAACGCATTTGGTTTTGTTTTATTACTTTTTAATAAGACATGGTGATTCATGGTGTATTACATTAATTCATGGTGTTCTTTGTAGCATTTGGCTGTGTTTCTTACATGTGCTCTATTTTGTTATCATTCACATCACATTACCATCACTATCATCACATCTAACATCATCTCTGTATCATATATAAACAAAAATACTAAGTTTTACATCATGCATGTATGCTAAGCTAATCATTACATATCATATCATCAATGAGGGCAAGAGGGGTTGCGCATAATAAAAAATCTATCCCCCCCACACCAATATCATCATATCATCCTGTCCATATACCTCTAAATAACACATGAAAACAACATTTGATATTGTCTACAGATCCATCATCTACAATCTACAACACATGTATACATCAATACATCGGAATCAGATACATACAAAGTACAAAATTAGATAATACATCCATAAGTTCTGAATCAAAACATATGGGCCTCAAGGACTGGTCACCCATTTAGCTCACCGTTTTCTCCTCTGTTCGCTCTGGAATAATTATTTTTAATTAAATAATTATTTTTCTCTTATTTTTCACCGTATTGGGGATTTTTTGTCCAATACCCCTTTCTTCTCCCCCAAACAATTTTATTGCTCCCTGGTGATTTTTATTCTTCTTCACACTCTCATAAATAATTATTTTTTCTTAATTTTTCCACTAAACAAGGACATTATTTGTCATTTGTTTCTCCTTTCTTCCACCTAGGGAACTTTCTATTGCCCCTAGGCCCTTCTTTTTCTTCTTCTCCTTTCTTCTATTGTTTATCATGGTTCAGAAAGCCAAAACAATACAAAACATTTACTATATCAAAAAATCCCAAAAACAAGGAAAATTTTTTCAAAAAATTCCTAAAAAGTAAAACACCCTACAAAATGGGAACTTGCTTCTTATGGCTGAAACTTGTGTCTTGCACATGGTATTTTCTCCATATCATGTTGTTTTGTCTCACATCTTCCCTGATTAATATGACTTGTAGATCACCAGATTCACAACCATTCACAAAAGCTAGCTTCTTGCTTCGTTTGTACTATGGGGAACTTTTGGTTTCCTGGTGCTGTTTCGTTGCACACAAACGATTTTCGTGGACCCCATGTCCATTTTCATTTCTCCTTGCATGTATCCTTGCTTGGGGCATCATTTTTAACCCTTGTCATTAATCATGAACTTTTGGATCTCTCCAGCACTAATAAAAAAAATTTGTACAACTGTCTTGACTGTTGTTGGGTTGGATATGTGTGTTCATACTTGTTTTCCTTGTTGGATGATCTTGTTTTATTCTCGTATTGCATTGAATTTTTATATGTGGCATGGATTTTTTACTTTCAAAAATGGACAATGTTTTCCGTATGGATTTTCATGTCATTCTACCTTTGTCATATGCTTTTTTTTTAATAAGGGCCAATGATGTAGTTCCTATGGCAATATGATGACATAAAATTTATTCCACATAAACAATGGATAGAGGCTAAGCTCTTCTCTCCCCTCTTCCTTATTTCTTCTACACCACTTCCCTTTTCACCCCTACTTTTCTTTCTCACCGGGGCATCTTGCCTCCTCCCATCCTTCTACATATATCTCACCTTTTTCGATCGTCGATCGACTTCTTTCATCACCCCATCGACACTCGAGGGAGAATTTCTCCGTCCAACTAATTTTTCTCCTATCCCTTCATAAAATTTCTTCTATCTACTATCTTTGAAGTGGCGTCACTTACACCACCCCAAAGAGGGGTAAATGTAGACACCTATAATTACACCCAAGCAATTTAAATACTTAAATTGCACTAATTATCTCCTTTCTCGCAAATCGATGACATATCATCAAAAGCACTCATTTTGCCTCATATCATCATTAATTAATTACACTAAGCTAATGAATTAAGTTTCCTATCCAACAAATACCCTAATTAATGACATTCCGTTAATAAATCACCCCTTCTACCTAGACTAATTAATTATTATTAATTAATTAGCTTTCCCTTCCATTTAACTAATAAATCAATATTTAATTGATTTAATCCCCTTATAATAGCCTAAATCATACTAATATTCCTCTAATTATCTTCTATAATATTACATCTACCTATTAGTTAATCACCTTTGATTAATTAAAATACCCCCCAACTCCCATGACTTGCTAAACATGTATTAAACCCTTCTAAAGTAAGGTTAACTTTAATAAAGCAACCTTATCCATTCCTAATCATGTGTTACCTTTATCCCACATTCATTAGAATGTGTTGAATCCTTTATCCTTTTGGCTATATAAAGATCCCTCCACCTATCCTTTTATTTACACCTAAACTTCTTAAGAGAGCAAATGCAAAGCATATAGCAAAAAGACTAAGATCTTGCTCCTTGTTTTCTTGAGAGTTCATCATCTTGAAGAGTTAATCCTCTTTCTTAAAGTGCTTGGGTCATATGGGAGGTTTCAAAAGCATCTTGTAGCCTAAATTTTATCATCCCCCATTCCTAGGTTCTTGGAACATTAAGGACAATTGTTTTTGATAACCATGGAACCTACCTAGGTTCCTTCATTTATATGTTGTTAGAGAATAGAGGATATTTAGGTGCTTAACATATTTGATTCATAGTTTTGTATTGATAATTGTTGGCATCTAACCCTTAATTAATTCTTATCATGATGGTTTTTATAATGTTGTTTAATTCTTGCTAATTAAGACTATTTAGGTGTTAGTTTTTGTTTACATTAGCATTAGTTTAAAAACAACACTTGCACACAAGATGCTCTTCTTTCTTCATCCATCTCAACAATATGATTAATCCTTGCTTCATATAGATTGACCTCCTGATCTTTAAGTTGTTAAACAAACTGAAATGAAGATAATTGCAGATGTAAGGGCACTAGAGCTTGAGTTGCATGCACCAACTCAAATGGGCTCTTACTAGTACCTCTTTTTAGCAGTGATTCTATCAGCCCAAATTATAAATTTTAGTTGTTCACCCCCAGTTTCAATTGGTAAAATCCAAGGTTATCCTAATGGTCTTCAACCAGTTCTTATTGCTGGACTTTGCTTGTCCATTTCCTTAAGGGTTATAGTTTAAAGCATAAGTCAGATTGGTTCCATACTCCTAGCACATTTCCATCAAGGGCTTAGCTCTGAAACACATGGCATTATCAGTAACAATCTTTACTGGCACACAAAATATGCATATGATATGATTAAACAAGAAGTCCATAACAACTTGATGTGTTACTTTCTTGGAGGGGATTTCTTTTACCCACTTGGTGAAGTAATCTGTGGCTATAAGGATCCACTTCTGTCCAGCACTAAAAGGGAATGGATAGAGGCTAAGATCTTCTCTCCCCTCTTCCTTATTTCTTCTACACCACTTCCCTTTTCACCCCTACTTTTCTTTCTCACCGGGGCATCTTGCCTCCTCCCATCCTTCTACATATATCTCACCTTTTTCGATCGTCGATCGACTTCTTTCATCACCCCAGCGACACTCGAGGGAGAATTTCTCCGTCCAACTAATTTTTCTCCTATCCCTTCATAAAATTTCTTCTATCTACTATCTTTGAAGTGGCGTCACTTACACCACCCCAAAGAGGGGCAAATGTAGACACCTATAATTACACCCAAGCAATTTAAATACTTAAATTGCGCTAATTATCTCCTTTCTCGCAAATCGATGACATATCATCAAAAGCACTCATTTTGCCTCATATCATCATTAATTAATTACACTAAGCTAATGAATCAAGTTTCCTATCCAACAAATACCCTAATTAATGACCTTCCGTTAATAAATCACCCCTTCTGCCTAGACTAATTAATTATTATTAATTAATTAGCTTTCCCTTCCATTTAACTAATAAATCAATATTTAATTGATTTAATCCCCTTATAATAGCCTAAATCATACTAATATTCCTCTAATTATCTTCTATAATATTACATCTACCTATTAGTTAATCACCTTTGATTAATTAAAATACCCCCCAACTCCCATGACTTGCAAAACATGTATTAAACCCTTCTAAAGTAAGGTTAACTTTAATAAAGCAACCTTATCCATTCCTAATCATGTGTTACCTTTATCCCACATTCATTAGAATGTGTTGAATCCTTTATCCTTTTGGATATATAAAGATCCCTCCACCTATCCTTTTATTTACACCTAAACTTCTTAAGAGAGCAAATGCAAAGCATATAGCAAAAAGACTAAGATCTTGCTCCTTGTTTTCTTGAGAGTTCATCATCTTGAAGATTTAATCCTCTTTCTTAAAGTGCTTGGGTCATATGGGAGGTTTCAAAAGCATCTTGTAGCCTAAATTTTATCATCCCCCATTCCTAGGTTCTTGGAACATTAAGGACAATTGTTTTTGATAACCATGGAACCTACCTAGGTTCCTTCATTTATATGCTGTTAGAGAATAGAGGATATTTAGGTGCTTAACATATTTGATTCATAGTTTTGTATTGATAATTGTTGGCATCTAACCCTTAATTAATTCTTATCATGATGGTTTTTATAATGTTGTTTAATTCTTGCTAATTAAGACTATTTAGGTGTTAGTTTTTGTTTACATTAGCATTAGTTTAAAAACAACACTTGCACACAAGATGCTCTTCTTTCTTCATCCATATCAACAATATGATTAATCCTTGCTTCATATAGATTGACCTCCTGATCTTCAAGTTGTTAAACAAACTGAAATGAAGATAATTGCAGATGTAAGGGCACTAGAGCTTGAGTTGCATGCACCAACTCAAATGGGCTCTTACTAGTACCTCTTTTGGCAATGATTCTATCAGCCCAAATTATAAATTTTAGTTGTTCACCCCAGTTTCAATTGGTAAAATCCAAGGTTATCCTAATGGTCTTCAACCAATTCTTATTGCTGGAATTTGCTTGTCCATTTCCTTAAGGGTTATAGTTTAAAGCATAAGTCAGATTGGTTCCATACTCCTAGCACATTTCCATTAAGGGCTTAGCTTTGAAACACATGGCATTATCAGTAACAATCTTTACTGGCACACAAAATATGCATATGATATGATTAAACAAGAAGTCCATAACAACTTGATGTGTTACTTTCTTGGAGGGGATTTCTTTTACCCACTTGGTGAAGTAATCTGTGGCTATAAGGATCCACTTCTGTCCAACACTAAAAGGGTCTGAAATCTCATCAATGAATTTCATCCCCCATTGTTTGAAAGGAGCTTCAATTGATACATGCTGCAAAGGAAGGGATCTTGAAGCTTTCATTATTCCAGAGAAATGTTGACAACTTTCACATTTTCTAACCAGTAGGGTTGCATCTTTGAAAAGAGTAGACCACCAATAACCAGTTCTCAAAATTTTGTGTGTTGTAACCCTTCCAGTGAAGTTTCCTCTAAAAAATCCCCCATGGAAATCAGCAATTATTTTGGGAGCTTCATCTTCAGTTACATATTTCAAGAGGACACCTTCAGTGTTCTTCCAAGCCAACCCTAAGTCAGTAATGATGTATTTTTGAGAAGCAAGCTTGAGGGCTCTTTTCTGATTTTTATTTAAATGATCAAGGAAGCATAGGATCTTGAGATAAAATATTACATCCTTGTACCACTCAGATCTTACCAATTTCTCAAGGACATCTACTCCTTCTTCCTCTACTTCATTCACTTCCATAGTCTACAAGTTGTTCTCAGCCATGAGCTTAGCAAGACCCAAACCTCTTACCAACTTTGTGGTTTGGATATCCATTTCATATTCCTATATTTTTTCACCTATCTACATATTTTGCTTGAGATATCTGTCTCTGATAAGATGTATTTTTCCATGGTATTGGGAACATAAGCAACAACTTTTGAACTTAAGACATAAGGCCTGAAAACCTTTGTTTCTTTCACCAAGGAAAATTCTTGTTTTTCCATGATTGTTTACTTTAACTCAGCAGCTTGTAAAGCCTTGCTAAAGAAGGAAATAGGCCTCTCAACCCATCTTCATCCTTCTGCAGCAAAACAGATGCAATGGTATTTTCATAAGAAAAGGAGAATATTTGGAAAGGCTTCTTATAATTCAAAGCTGTCAAGACAGGTTCATGTTTTAATGCTTCTTTGATTCCTTCAAAAGCCTGAATAACAGCCTCCTCCCATTTGATAACTTGGTCTCTCTTTAACATGCATGTAATAGGAAGAGTCAATTTAGAAAAAATAGACACAAACCTTCAAATGAAATTGATCTTCCCAAAGAAGGATTGGATGCCCTTCTTTGTTCTAGGAATTGGAACCTTGTTGATTGCTTCTACCCTCTCAGGGTCAATCATAAAACCAACCTTTGAAAAAATATGACCAAGAGCTTGGACTTTAGCACTCTAAAATGACACTTATTTAGATTGAGAGAAATGCCATATTCTCTACATCTTAATCAACATTCTTTCCAAGTGCTGCAAGTGATCATTTCTACTCCTTGAAAACACAGCCACATCATCCTGATAAACAACAACGAATTCATTTATGTAACCAATAAAAGAAACATCCATTGCTCTTTAGAAAGTATCTCCAACATTCATAAGACCAAAAGGAATTCTTACATAGACATATGTTCCCCATGGAGTGGTAAAGGTAGTTTTAAATCTTTCTGACTCCTTCACAACAACTTGATTGTAGCTAGAGAAACCATCTAAGGTGGAAAACAATTCAGACCCAGTCACTAACTGCATCATGTTTTCCATGTTTGGAAAAATATAATTTTCCTTCAATGAATCTCTATATATAATTTTGAGGTCTACACAAAGTATGATATCTCCATTTTTCTTTCTGACTGGCACAAGGTTTCTAACCCAAGATGAATACCTTGTGGGCTGAATGATCCCTCCCTCCTTCTGTTGATTCAATTCATCTTGCATCTTCATTGAGAGGAGTGGATTAATCGACCTCTTCTTTTTTCTAAAGGGCTTGGCATTTGTTTCAAGAGGAATCTTATGCTGAAACAAGTCCTCTCTGTATGATTTCAGCTCTAAATAAGACCAAGCAAGACAGTCTTGATATTTCTTCAATAGTTGAACATAGGATTATTTTTCCTCTTTGTTTAGTTTGATACCCAACCAAAATTTTCTTGGTTTATCATTAGTTCCCAAGTTATGCTCTTCCACATGCCTTGAGGTAGACATGTTTCTATTGATGATATAATCAACTTTGTCAAAATTTGAGTCAAGTGCAATAAGACCTCTCGGAATGGTGTTAGTTTTCAATTGGATAGTATCCTTTCCAAACAAAGTATCTCTTCCTTCAGTCACACATACCATCGATTCCCAATCAATATTCTGATATGTAAAATCACCTTAATTTTGTAAGAACCTTTGTACTTGAGCATCATCATTAAACACTTGCCAATGCTTGATGTTGTCAGGGACAGCTGGCCTAGTTAACACTTCAATATTATACTTAGAATAAGGTGAACTGGTGTAATTTCCAAATATTGACCCCAACACTACCAACTTTTCAGAAACATCATTGAAAATTTTGGCATGATGCACAACGTTGAAGGAATCAAACATCTCAATTAGATCCCAAACTACATGTTTTTACTGTTTCATCTACTGATTTTTTGTAGCATACAATTTTCTTATTTGTTTGAAAAATAACTCTGAATCTCATTTTGTAATGATGTCCTTAACACCATACTTCCATGAAATTCTTAGACCTAACAACAAGTCTTCATACTCAGCAATGTTATTAGTACATTCAAAATTAAGCTTGAAGGAAAAAACAAACTCTTCCAAGCTAGGAGAAATCAGAATTATACCAACACCATTTCAAAATTTGGAGCAAGCTCCATCAAATAGAAAGGTCCAAGGAGAACCTACCTGTTATAGGCACTTTGACTGATCCATCTTATGTTCTTTGCCATCATCAAAACCCAACAAAGGTATCAGCATCAACATCAACAAAAAACACCTCATAGAAAGCATTGTTGGGATCTTCAATAAGGTGTGACACATTCTTTTCTCCATAGAGCTTGACAAGGTTGCCCTTCAATGACAATAGTGGAAAAAGACATGTCCATTTGAATAATCCCCACCAACACTTGTAGCCCACTTTCTTGACAAAAGCATACCCCATTTGGCAGGGAAATCAGCAATCAAAACATCAAGTTTGAAATTCTTACCTGGATAGGCTGTAAGTTTTACCACCAAACCCTTCACACTTTCCATAGGCTACTATCACTCTTATATCCAACTCATTTATGACCTATAGAGGCATGACATTGCATGATGGACTAGAGTCAGACATAAATTGTGAATTAGTCTATCATTTATGATCAAAGTTGTAAAGAATGGATCAACATTCAACTAGGAATCAACAAAGGATGTCCCCAAGTATACCTCAGGTATTTATCTAAGATCCTCTACTGCTGGTGGTGTTTCAACATCTGTAATGATATGATGAGAAGTTTCAACAATTTTTACATTTCTACTTGGGTTACTCTTCTCCTCTTTCAATCCAAAGTACTTAAATGCTCTCTTCTTGTGCTAAGGAATCCTAAGAAACTCAATGATTAGAACAATGACTTTGATTTGTCTCAATACCTGGGCTATGTCATATGGAACACTCTTTGGCAAGGAAGCATTGAAATCGATACAAGTAGATTCATTAGATGGCATGGGATCCTTGGTAGCTTGGGCATGAGGAGGACTATAATTTTTACCTGGGACAACAGAGCTTTTGGCAGGGTTTTTCTCTTCTAGGAGATTCTTTGGGGATACTTGTAAGAAAGGGTGTTTTAGGTTTGTCTTGAGGCCCAAAGCCCTTAACAACATTTCTCCTAGTGTTATACACTTTCTCTGGAGCCACAAAAAACATTCATTTACAATTGTCTATCTTCCTCTGAAGGGATAGCACCATCATACTTCTTAATCATCAAATCTCTTGAGTATTCAAAGTCATTGTTAGGAATCTCAAAAACATGCACTACATCTACCTCAAGAGTATGAGAGGGAAGTAGGACTTATACCCATTTGATGCAATCCCAAAATGTTATAGCTATCCTTGCACTTATTACCTCAGTTGATGTTGCTCCTTCTTGTGAGCCTGAAGAACATCCCACCATGCAGATATCATCATCAGTACCATCATCATTATTAGCTTCTCCATCTTTCTAGTGCACTTCACATGGAAGATGGGGTAGAAAACACCTATCACACCAATCAATGTCAACAACTTCCTCAATAGCAGCAACCCTAGCAGTTAGGGGATCAAGTAACATTCTTCCTTCACATGCTTGAGGATGTCTATTTGCAGACCCCCATGGGTCCTTTCCCTCTATCATCATATATTTGATCACCCCTAGGATTATTGGAAAATATGTCATGGTTTTTTTATTTTTCCTGACCTTGTGAAGTCTGCCCAATTCCCTTCTCTACCTGGGATAAGTTGTATGAGATTTATTTGACATCCCCTGCTAAAGTTTTCACAACCTCCTCCAAATCAGCACCCTTGCTAGCTTGAGGTTTTTTAGGGTTTATCAGCTTTACACCATATCTCTTGAGAGGTTTCCCAATTGCTTTGATATTGTTTTCAATTTGCAGTGCCATGGTAAAGGTCTACCTTAAATTGGTAGGGTTCTTGTATCTTAAGTAGTAGGCTGCCTTATTATCAAATACATCTACATATTTGATCAAGCATGACTGATCACATGGCCTTGAATTAATAGGAAACCTTCTTAAATTTTTGTTAAACCTTGTGTTAGAGTCATGAATAGATTCATTGGGGTTCTTCTTGATATTTTCAAAATAAAACAATAGAAACCTAGGATAAGTTTTTTCACCATATTGCAATCTGAATGAATTCTGAATTTCAGTCCATTAATCAATAAAATTATTAGGTAGAGCCTTTTACCAATCCCTAGCATCCTCTTCTAGTGTATGAATTAATAATTTAATGTACCCATCCTCAAATCCAATTTCAAAATCCTCCATCATATTAATAAAGAGTTTTAAATGTTGATCACCTGTTATGGCATTATTCCCATGGAAATTTGGCAACCTATTCCTTGCATCTTAAGGGACAACATTTGGATAACAATTTATTCCTCTAAAATTAATTGGGCCAAAGGTATTGACCAAAAATGGATACCTAGGTGGAGGCTAAACCATGTTGTCTGGTGGAGGTAATATTGGGGGTGACACAAGCTGATGAGGAGTACGAGATCTTTGGGGCTCAAGAACGTGGTTCACAAGATTGGTATTCTCTAGGAGCTGATTTTATTGGAAAGTTTTACTAGAATTGAAACACACAGGTGCAAATTGAAGAAGGAAACTCACCAAGTACAACATAAGGACCTTCACTAGTTGAAGTAAACAATTTTATGATAAGATTTCTTGAATCAGAATCACTGGAAGAAGAGTGATAATCCTTTATTAAAGGCTGATCTATCTCACCAATGGATATTCCTTTGTTTGATGTCTGACCTTAAACAACCTTCCAAAATTTTATCTCCTCTAAAACTATCTTTCCAAATTCTTGAAATAACTTTTTACTTGGGTCTCTCCAGATGAGAGATCTTATTTCTTCTAGTTTTGCAAAGATTAGCAACACCAAGAAAATAATTGACAAAAATCTAGGACACTAGTAATTATCAAGATCAAAACAACATGGAGTCGCCACTAAGAACTTTCACCCTAGTTGTGCAAATACACTAAAATACTCTGTCAAATATCTATCATCACTGAAAATCTTACCAAACTTTATGGATCAAACCTTCCTTTTCTTGAATCTATCAACCAAAAATGCAAATGAAGTGCAACTACTGTTGGAAATTGATAAAATTATAGATAGAGTTTGAAACCTTTGCATACACCTTACAAATTTGAGTATAGAATGATGCTTTAACAATATATTTGTAGGTAGAACTTACAAGAAACATTACCAGGGTTTGATATGCATTCAAATATTTAAAATATGTATGCAGATGGATCAGATTGAACTAAGAATGTCCCCAGTAATGGCACTATTGGTGTTGGCACCCAAATTTGTTATTATTTTTAGTCTGAGCAACATCAAAGATATGGCATGAAGCTTGAAGATAGATGGATCATGGTGTGTGTTGTTTTGTAGCCGGGGATATGATCTAACTAGCACTCAAATTTTTGGGGAGATGGATAGCACTCAAATAGGGACTTGCTCTTGTCCTAACTATATTAGGTTTTTGCCTTTCAACCAAGGTAAGATGACCTATTTTGTAACCCTAAAATGGTGATGAAGATGAATATATCCCTCAATTTGTGAAAATAATATGAAAAGGCCTTGGGAAAATATGATCAACACTCCAAATCTGACTTTCCCAAGTTGTCACTTCCATATTCTGGACATATTTTTAATGGAAGGCAAGGGTTACTGAATTCATTTTGAAATCTTGATCTAGTCTACATACTTTAGCAAATGGATTTTGATCTTCTATGGGTATATAGGTCAAAACATGGGTAAACCAAGGTAGGATTAGTTGTTTTGAATGATTTTTTGTGTGGGAGTTTAGATAAGACAAACCAAGGTCTGCCAGTCTCTTCTGAGAATTTCAGAAAAATATGGAGAAACTTAACATCAGAAAGTATCAAAATGGTTAATCATCCCTTCAACTAGGATATGTGCATTAAATGGAGGCCTAGATCTACACTTTCCCAAACAATCTTTGATCATCTATCACAAAAGATTGAGTTAGAATGAACCAATGAAGCATTTCGAAATCACCGTTGATCATGACCTAAGGTACACCCCAAAGGTTTACAAACAATCTTTGAAGTCAAGGAAAGTAAAGTGATTTAAATGTTTTTTATCTCTTTATCAGATGAAAGCTCTTCTGAATGTGAAATTGCAAATGCCACTAAACTAGTCACAAGAAAGGAGACCGTGTATGATCAAGAGATATTTTAAACACAAGACTGTAATAGGAGCAAGAAACACAAATTCAAAACATTCTGAAACATAAGTGTATGCAAATTTTGCCAAGAGAAAAACACCAAATAATCTAGAAATGATCAAATTAATCAGCAGGGGAATGTTTCAAGAACAATCCCAGAGCTTGTTGATGGCTTTGAAACTAAAACCAACTCAACATGATACAAATTTGATGCAAAAAAGGAATTATAAGTGGTTCTCAGGTGGTTTCTTAGAGAATGGGATTCTTCCCAAATTTTCCCATGATTTTTTTTGTTTTCCATGCCTTTTAAACTCTTCCAATCCTCTGCATGAAAAATTCATGCAATATATAGATTTCAATCTCCTTCAATCCTTCTTTCGCAAGAAAATAAAGGATCAAATTTGTTACAAAAATTTCTCATGATTCGCAAACGGACATTTAACATAAGGCATCAAAATTTTTTCTAGTTGTCTGAAAAAGAGATGAATCATTAAAAAATTTGCATCATTATCCATTGTGGAGGCATGTTTTTCATCTTCAAAGCATGCAGACCCCATTCCTTTCATTATTTCATCCTTATCCCTCCAAAATTTGATTCTACAACTTCTGGATTTGATATATCACATTTTTGGACGGTTTTAGGCAAAAAATTCATTTCAAAAACATCACTGATCTTCAAATTGATCCTCAAAACTGATTGCATTGGTCCTTGTGGGCACAAACGACAAATTTTTTTCAAAAATTTGATCAAAATCGATGCAAAAAAACACATCTTCAAACTTCTTGGAGCTCAAATGGCAGCCAAACTGAAACATGCACAATTACCATTGATCTTACTTTATCCTTTAATCTAAGCCCTCCACATGTCACAATGTGATTGGAAATGGGCTTGGGATAAATTATTGACATTTTAACACTTTTGGAAAAATTTAAAAATTTGACATTTTTCTCCACCCCTCCACCCTTTGAAAATGAGCTTGACATGTGTCCCAGTGAAATCACGGCTCGATTCTACACATTGCCACCTCTTTTGGAAAAAGGAATTTTTTTCAAAATATCCCGACATCTCCATCTCATGAAAATGGGCCTGACACATGTCCTAAAGTGGGCCCTCATTAGAATCACGGCTCGATTCTACACATTGCCACCTCTTTTGGAAAAAGGAATTTTTTTCAAAATATCCCGACATCTCCATCTCATGAAAATGGGCCTGACACATGTCCTAAAGTGGGCCTCATTAGAATCACAGACCGATTCTACACATTTCCACCCTTTTTGGAAAATTTTCAAAATTTCCCAATTTCCTCCACCACTCTTCCATTGAGATTTTGGCCTAACACATGGCACAATATGAATGGATATGGAGTCATGGCTCAATTTTAAACATTTTGCATCTTTTTAGAAAAAAGGAAAAATTTTCAATTTTCGTCCGCAGCTCTGCCCTCTTGCAGGACATGTGTCCTCACCTGATTGGCTACGGGACAACGCTCTTATTTATATTTTAACAACATTTTCCTCAAAGGATATTTTCACCATTTCCTCCACACTCCCACACCTCTTCCTTTCCCTACCATGTGTCCACTCCTGATTAGCCTGGCAAACTGATGACCCTTTTCACAACTTTGGTTCCCTTTTGCCAAAAAGTGAAAAAATTCTAAGTCCTTCGCCAGCCTTGCATCCCACTTTTGATGAAAACATGACACATGTCTTCACCCCATTGGCTGCAAGTTTGCGGTCCAATTTTATACTTTAACTCTTTTTTACCAAAGGCCAAAAAGTATCAAACTACTCTGCCTTTCCATCTCCTCACTTGCCATGTGTCCCCCTCTGATTAGATGCGGGCCCTTTGGGGATTTTCTTTGTTTCCATGCATTTTCCAAAGTTCCCTAAGGAAAAAAATGACCCCCCTGTCCGTCTTCACTCTACCTACAACACATGTACCTCATCTAAGGCTTGTAGAGCTGCGGGGGCAACTTGCACTTTTCGCCAAAAACATAAAAATGTTAAGTTTTTAGAAATGACCTACCGATCCTAGTCCAATTAGAACAAGCCACGTAGGAGAAGATTTGTGAGCTAAAATTTGACGGGCAAAGGATGCCCACATGACTATAAAAAAACATAGAAATTTCCAGCAATGCCCATGAATGTTGAAGATGAAATTAATAGGCAAATGATGTCTGTTTGACTGTTAAGAAGAAATTGATGCTTGTCTGACCGTCAAAACACAAAAAACACAAAGGGATGCCCATTAATTTTTTTTTGCTAAAGATGACAAATTTATTGAAATTGAACCAACTAAAACATGTTTTTAAAGAATTTTTTATCATGGAATTGGATTTTCAAAGGAATAAAAGTGTAAATAAATCAATTTTAAACTTCCATGATCAGGCAAAAAGGAAAAATAGTAGAGCCTATAGATTTCGGAAAAATTAGGGCACACATGTTGATTTCATTCAAATTGGGACAAAAAAACAAGTTTATGAGAATTTCAAGGCATTCAAGCAAGAGGGAAAAATTTCATACCACCAATTTAAGAGAAAAAATGTTCCAGAGGATGCAAACCAAAGGAAAATTTAGGGGAAAATGGTGCAAGCTCAAAAATGGCACCACCAGACTCAAAAAAAGTAAGGGGGTCCCAAAATGCAAAAAATGACCTCCAAAATGTGCAAAAAACCACCATAAAATTCTATAAGGACCTACAATCTAGAAAACATGCTAAACACTCCCAAAAATGGTCAGTGGAAACAAATGTCCATTAACCCTAGTTTCAGAATATTTTTCTCACAATTTTATTAATTTTTGAAAAACACGAATAAATAAAAAAAGGGATAGATAATAAACCTTAGGATCACTGATTAATTAACCTCTTATTAGATCTCTATGACCTACCTTTAAAAATTTAAACTAGATCCTAATTAAAAAATTAAGACCTAATTTAATTCAATATAACACCCTTTAATTTTTTCGATTAGTGGCAAAAGAGGGTTGAGGGGACCCTACCCCATAAAAAATAAGAAGCTCTAATAAATGAGAAATGAGGACCCAAGGGTATAGTCATTGAAGCTCTAGTAAAAGAAAAAACACAGATAAACTACAAGCTGACATAGTCCAAACTAACAAATTTGAAAGTAATAGTAAAGGAAACTAAAAACAAAGCAAACAACATAGCAAAAAACGTATGATCTTCAACACATAATATTAAAGCACATACAACCAATCACTCTTTTATCAAGTCTCCCATAGTTTGCATGTATTTTTTCCACTCTTTAACCCAGTCTAACAATGATATCCTTCCAATATTCATAACCAGGTTCAATGATTTCAGTTTTGGCCACATTTCCATCCTTCTCCAATTGCTTCAGATTTTTGTATTGTATGAGATCATATCATCCAAGAGCTTCAGGTGATGAATAGTTCTCTTCACATTCATAATGCCAGACATTCTTGATTTTCATGATGATTTCCTTCATTTTTAACATTTCTTGCTCCATAAAGATACATATTTCATTAGCATTAATTAATTCTTCACTGAGCACTGATGGCAGTGAGCTTGTCTACTTTCTCTTAGAGCTCCCTCAAATATGATGGAAACCATACTGATCTTGTGCTTAGTTGATGTCAGTATCCAAACAAAAAATTTCAAACTCTTTTAAAAATACATTACAGTTCACCACAGTAATCTTGGGCCATGCACATAACTTTTTCTGAGAAAATGTGAGGGCGTGAATACTCTCAATAGCCTCATCAGTGTTGTGGGAGTGAAGTTTTCAGGAATGTCTTCCTTTTCCATCCTTAAAGGAGGGACAACAACTGTCTGTTCTGCTAGTTGATTTCTTGTATCCTCTTGAGTCTCCATTTTCCCAACCTTGCTACTGTTCCATCTAGTCATTACCATTTTCATGATCCCTTAACTCAGAGATGACTTCAATATTAACCTGTTTACCAGGACCATCATCCACTTTATTTTTCTTCTTCTCATTTTCCTTAGCCAAACTAGATCTAGTCCTTTTGGCCACTAATTTATCATCATCCTCCAATCTAGGGGTTTTTGTCTTGGTATGAAAATTTTCACTTTTCCCAATTTTGGGAGTGCCTTTTTTTACCATGGCTTTAAGGAGACCTTGATGCAGTGGGTAGGTAAAATCACATTTACGAACGTGCTCCATAGACTTAGCCAAAGACATATAAATATTTTTTTTCAAAATTATATAGTTTCAAATTTCTAATATGGTTCAACATGGGGAAGTGGTAACCATAAACCACCATTAAATGACCTTCTAGCATTATGTATGACATTAGAAGAAGGGAAATCCTCTCTATCAATTAAATTGATGTGTTTCTTTAAAGAACCCTTACCTTGCATAAAATGGTCCACTTCCAGGATATAGTAAGATTTAGGCTTGAACACACACCTGCCCTCCAAATAAAGACCGATGAATTTAGCAATAAACCTTGGGGTGTTTGTTAAAGAGACAACCTAAAATAGAATACATGGACTTCGTTCCATGAGATAGAAAACTGTGCACCCAGATCTTCATCATACCCATTAAAACTTTTAAAAAACGTAACAACCCATCTTTATCTAAAAGCATAACATCCTCCTTTGAAATTTTTGGCATAGAAACTGGATAAGTTCTCAATAAATCCACCCCATTGTGTTTTGAAGGCCCTTCTTTCTATCCTTGCAACAATTATTTTCCTTTCCATGACTCCTCGATAGACCAATTTCACAATGCAAGATCGAGATAACCAAGAAATTAATTAGGAGATACATGCCCCTTCT
Source organism: Taxus chinensis (assembly GCA_019776745.2). Taxonomy (NCBI): domain Eukaryota; kingdom Viridiplantae; phylum Streptophyta; class Pinopsida; order Cupressales; family Taxaceae; genus Taxus; species Taxus chinensis. The sequence goes on along the minus strand of CM034147.1, from coordinate 573,659,668 downwards.
TTCCCAAATATGGTGTAATTAGAGATAATTTTTGGCACAAGTACAACATGTGAATCCATACTTTATATATTCATATTCTTATCATCATTATACTTCTTAAAATTCATCATGATAGGGGTATGATTTTGGGGTCAAAATTCCCATCAATATTTCAAAGTGTATGTTCATCCAAACTTGCTAAGTTATCAACCTCATTAAACTCTTTATCCACCACACACTTGTTTGCAAAGATATCAGCCATACTATTTCCTTCACAGTATGTTTGTTTACAATATATGGAGGTTAAGGAAAGACATTCTTCTTTTGTATCTCTTTATGAAGTCTTCTATAGTCAAAGATATAGAGTGTGTGCCCTGCATGCAAGAGATTATATTCATAGAATCACCATCCACAATAAAGGATTTAAAACCTCTCTCTTTAACTAGTTTAAATCCCTAAAACATTTACACTACCTTTACAACATGGTTCATTTGCATTCCCAAATTAAATAAGTAGTCTAGAATAAATTTACATTTTTAACCTTGAAAGATACCACCTCTGCCTATTTTCCCTAGATTTCCCTTAGCTACTCCATCAAATTTTAGTTTTATAAAACCTTCTTGGGGATGTATCCATTTAATTCCTTCTATTGGTTTACTTTTCGTAGGCTGAGTAGTGCATGGAAGAAGCCAATTATTCAAAATATATTTTTCTCTTGTCCACTATTTCCAGTTCTTTATTTTTAAGGATAGAGAAATGGTTTTTAACAACTTGTATACATCGTTTAGAAATAAGTTTGTTTGAAATAATCTTTCCTTTGAACATTCTTCTATTTCTTTCTTTCCAAACTTCCCACCAGACATGTGCATGGCTCATGATCCAAATATTCTTTACATAATGGATTTTGAAAGGGCAACACCATTGGACCCAAGCAGATTTGACAACATTTGGGCTAACAGAATTAACAAAGAACAAAGCTAGAATAATTGTTATAACTTAGAGAGAGAAAGTACAATCCATAAGAAAATGATTGACCATCTCAATATTATTTTCACATAAAACACATCTATTAATCATGTGGAAACCTCTTTTAGTAAGGTTGTCGACACTTAGAATCTTATTGTTCACTGTGAGCCAGTTGAAAATTTTGACCTCATCCTCCTCACTAACCTCTCCCTCAAAAAATTGGGAATGAGGTTTTTATTCCATATATTTCCAGCTAATACATCCTCCAAATCACTAACCTCTCTCTCAAAAAATTGAGCATAAGTATATTTGAATGAGAATATACCATTTTCCTTCATTTTACCAAACTACTCTCTCTTCATCATTTTTTTAATCTAATTTTTATTCCTAACAGTAGGACAGTTGGCTACGTAGGAAGTCTTTGAAGTTTTCCATTTCACCTATGAGGTCCTATCTATCCAACTCCATATGTTTCCAATTATGAAACATCTCATCTTCTGAAAAGTATTTACTAACCATCCTCCCATATTTCTCTTCCAACATATTAGATATTATAGGTAATTTATCTTCTAACTAAAAATTTCCAGCCCATTTGTCTTTTTAAAACAAAATTTTAGCGCAATATCCTATTTTCCATCTGTATCCTTTTTCCATAGTTTCCTTTACCCAGTTTATTGATTTCCAAATGATTTAGCCATTGAAAGAGGAAGGTTTAAAGATCTATATCTCATCGTTGGTATCCTCCCAATATTTCTTTTTTAATATTTTTATCCAAGCCCCTTCTTCTCTAATTAGTCTCCATCCAATTTTTGCTAATAAGGATTTGTTGATTTTAATCCAGTCTCTTAGGCCTAAACCGCCAATATTTTTGGGTTTTCACACTCTTCTCCAAGCCACCAAATGGATACAATCTTTACTTTCAGTTCCACTCTATAGAAAACATTCTTAAATGCTTTTAAGTTTTTTAGTGATTTCCAAAGGAAGATGATAAAGAGACATCACCTACACTAGGAGAATTTGAAGGGAACTTTTAAGAAGAGTGATATTCTTGGCTTGTGATAGAATATTTTCTTTCCAACCTTCTAATTTGTTTTGAAACCTTTTAATAAGGAAGTTCCATTCCCAAGTAAGAGGTATCTTATCTCTTAAATAATTACCCAAATAAAAGGTAGGAAAAAATTTGATATCACATATGAGAATTTCAGCAATATTATTTCTCTGACCATCCATTCTATTTAGGAAATAAATGGATCTTTTTTTGTAGTTCACAAGATACCTAGAAACCTCCATGTAGTCATCTATAAATGTCTTAAAAGCCTTCTCTTTAGGTATTGTAGCTTCACCTACTAATATATTATCATCAAAAAAAAATTGTGTGAGCCATTATTCAGTCTCCTTGTAGGAGATATACCTTAGATCATACCATTATGAGCTTCAAAATTGAGTCTCCTACTAAGAGCTTCAGCCATAAGAATAAAAAGAAAAGGGGAGAGAGGGCCCACTTGCCTCAAACTTTGTGAACTCAGAAAGGAACCACATGGGGTCCCATTGAGAAGGATTTTTAACCATGCACTTGAGATGTAAGCCTTAATCGAACTCCAAAAAGAATTATCAAAGCAAAAATTTATTAGAATTTTATCTTGGAAAATACATGAAACCTTGTCATATGCCTTTGCCATATCTAATTTAAGGATCATAACAACCCTTTTACTGAGTTTTTTTGAGTGAATATTCTCTTTAATAGGAATGATCCTATCTTGAATTTGTCTTCCCATTACAAAAAACCCTTGTTGTTCAGAACTAATAGTAGGAACTAGAAGTTGTAGCCTAAGGGAAATAATCTTAGTGTACATTCTACAATTTTTATTACAGAAACTTATAGGTCATAAGTCTTTTAATTCCATAGTATTGGCACATTTCAAGACATGAGCCAAAAAGATATAGTTCATGTATTTAAGAATTTTCTTATTGTTGAAAAATTCCTCCACTACGTTATAGACATCATTTTTAATTATCTCCCAAAAGTGCTGAAAAACAAAGCTTGAAACCCATACGGTCTAGGAGCCTTATCTGGAATAAATTTTTTGACTGTAAATTCAATATCCACCATATGAAGAGTTACTGAGATTATTTTTTTATCTTCCTCTGACACCAGGTTAGGAATGTAATTAAGAAAATAAATTTCCTTTTCTAATTTAGGACTGTTGTGATTAGTTAAAAATTATTTGAAGAAATAACTAGCTTCATCTTTGATCTCTTCCTTATCTTCCAAAATTATCCCTTGATTTTTTCTGACTTTATCAATTCTATTGAAGCTCCATGTTTTGAGATTGGTCAACTAAAAAAATATTGAGTTTTTTTCACCCTCTTTGAGCCAAGTTATTCTTAATTTTTTCCTCCAAAAAGTCTCTTCCTTCACTACGATACTATGGTATTTAGATAAAAGGGTTCTTTATTTTTCCTAATATTTCATTTTTGTGCCTGAATCCCACCCTTCTCTTTTCATCTGTACATTAAGAATGTTCATTTTAAGTTCAGATTTATTTTGGAAGATGTTTCCAAAGCTCTCTTTGTTCCACTTTTTCATATTCATTTTAACATTTTTCAATTTATTGGATAATCTAAACAAGACAACACCTTGAACATTTAATTTCCACCATTCATTAATGAGATATTTTAGCTCCTCACTTTAAAGCCACATTTTTTCAAATCTAAAAGGTGTTTATCTTCTTGAGGGGTCTTGTATTGTATAAATAATTAGGTTATGATCAGATCCGATCCTAGGGAGAGAGAATAGAGAAATTATCTTATTTAACCACTCTTCCAAAGCCAAAACCCTTTCAAGAATCACTTGAATAAGTTGGGATCCAACTCTTATGTTTTACCAAGTATATCTACTTCTTTTGAGCTCTATATCCAAAAGAGTAGAAGAGAGAAGAAAATCATTAAGATCCTCCATCCCAGCTATATACTCCATTGATCCTCCTTTTTTTCTGATGGATAAATTGGATTATTAAAATCATCTACCGTAATATAATCCGATCATAATATAATACTTTTGAATTGAAGGAGATGTTTCCATAATTTTTTTCTCTCCTTATGTAGAGTAGGTGAATAAATATTAGAGAAGACCCATATTTTACAATTACCCATGTTTCTCATCATAACTGCCATATGATTTCCTCTTTTTTTAAAGAGAGAACCCTTAAAGGTGGAAGAATTCCAAAAAAATCTAACCCTCCAGAGGCACCATTAAAACTAACAACAAATTTGAGTTATTCCCGAAGAACTTATAGGAATTTAGAAAACTTTCCATCTTCATTTTTGTTTCTTGAACCACTATTATATCTAGATTCTGAATTTCTATCAAATATTTAAGTATCCTCCATTTTGTGGGGTTTTAAAGCCCTCTTCCATTTCAGGAGAATCAATTCATTTTCTAAGATTTAATTTCTTATTCCCAAATAACTTTTGATCTAAACAGGTCTATTTCCCTAAATATATATCCTTATGGGTATTCCTTTTTCTTGATTCAAATTTATTAGGTATACCCTATTTTTTGTTAGGAGTCTCAACGTTAATTGCATTCTCACCATTGACATCTTCTTTTTTACCAAATTTTGATGGTGCCCCTTTTAAAGATTAACCCTTTGAGATTGATGAAGCCATTTATTTGCATATTCTTCTTCCTAGTCCTTTTGGAAGATTTGTTTTACATTCAATATTTCATCTGTTGTTAGATTTATCAAATCTCCAACTGTTTTATTTCCTTTCAAGCCTTCAGATTAAGTAAAACTATGTTCTTGTCCAACCTAGTTTTGTATCTTTTCCACAAAAAATTCTTCTAAAATAAAATCTATAGGGTCTTGTCCATCCTTGTTTCTATTCTCCAAATTTGGATCGTTTCCTTTCTTACTATTATAAAATTTAAGAAACTCTTTGTTAAGAGAAGAAAGCTCCAACTTCCTAACATAAATATGTTTTTATCTGAATGCCCCTTCTTTTTTCCCATGATATTTGAGTCTAACATTAAGAGTGATTTGTTTCTCTTTTTATTTACCACAAGTGTTAATCCATCTTCATCCATTTCTGGAAATTATTTAGGTGGGTTTTTCAAAATTTATTCTCTGTTAGGTATTCTTAAAGGCTTATACCCTTCCGTGTGATTATTTAAGATTGCCTTTTGATGATATGTTACACTTTGCATTATGTATTTCCCCTTATCTTCCTTACATTCATTATGATTTACCGCCGAATACACCTCAGGGATCTTAAGCTTACAATTTTGAGACATATGACCCCATCCATTTCACTTAGAAAATTCAACTAGAGTAATCTCTATTTTAATATTTTGTTCCCATACCCCTAATATAGACTTCAACTTAACGCAATTAGGGATATCAGTGCCTGAGATAGTGTATATGTAAAATCTAATGCACACAAGTTTAGTCATATTGAGAGTAGAACTATTTATGAGCACCAAAGAACCAAAATAATGGGCTATTTCTTTTATAATATCCTCATTCCAAAACTCTAAAGGAAGATTAGGTAAATGTACCCATACAGGGAACTGATTCAGGTTTTCCTTCTCTAGATTAAAATTTGGTTCCCACTTACTATGATACCAAACTAATTTTCCCTAGAACTAGGGAATATCCTCCAAAACCCTTAACAAATATCCCTGAATAATAAATTTAAAGAGAAAAAAACCATTTATTAAGGCATTTACCTTCAGGTGTATTTTTAGGTTCCACTTTTGTTTATCCCATCTTCTCACTATATAAATATTGAGTGTTCCTCCCATAATTTTTCCCACTAGATCTTTGTCCAAGTTTTTTTTGGTACTATTTAATATAGAGTTAGGGATCTCCATGACACATCTTGAGGCATCCCTAGTTACCTACAACAAAACCTTTAGGATTTTCCATACAGTTCCATTCTTCATAAAATTTGACCATGAATCATATGCTTTGTTTGTCGTCCCATTTTTTTTCTAGCATCATGTCCTTGGCCTAGTCTATCTCCTTTTGTTGCAACAAAATCCTTGGAACCTAGCAGAATACCCCTACAATCAGTTTCCTGATCATCAGTTTTCAAAATATTCTTCTCCTCCACTCTCCATTTAACATATTTAACCTACACCAATAATTATAACACCCTTTCATTAATTAAGAAACATTCCTTTAAATAATAAAACCTTATCAAAAAGTAAACTATTTAAAAAACTTAGGCTAAAAAATAATATACCTAACTTTTAGTATCAAAAGGAACAAGATTTAAAATGAAAGGAAGGAAGGATAGGATAACACATGGCAGAAGGTTGGAGAAAGATTGGGTATCGAGGGTGAGGGCTCGGTGAGAGATTCTAGAGACAAAGGGTGGAGTGAGTTGGATGGGTGTAATGACAAGGGGCCTATGATGATGCAATACTTGAGGTAGGGGAAAGTGATAGGAAATATCAATGGGTAATTACCATATGTAGGGGTAACGATTGGGAAATGAGTGAGTTATGTGGGAAAGGGATCACACAAATTCAAAAGGCTCAAGACATGGCAAAAAAGGAAGAGGCAATGGAATGCACTGATCTAGGTTAGAGTGAGAGATCAAATGACTGATAAAATGAAATTCAAAGGAGGGGGATTGTAATAGGACATGCTGAGAGAAGGATCCAATGTCTGAGTGAACAACTAGATGGAGTAAGATCCTATTAAGCTCAAAAATACACACCTATTAGAAAGTTTAGCCCAAGATGCTTGTCAAGTAGGTAAGGGGAATCAAAGAGAAAAATAATAAAATGAATCAATGAAGGGATAAATAGGTTGATGAAGAATCAGGGAAAAGTTTTCGAGGCTTGAATAGAAAACATAGAGGGTACAAAATAAGGTGAAAGGGATGCAAATAAGGTCAAACAACTTTGATAGAGTAGGAATCAGGCATGGTCAATGTAGCTGAAACATATAGACCTAATGTAACTTGCAGCTAGAGCATAAAAATGATAATGCAACACAAAAACATCCCAACATGCAATAAAATCGACTCACACAAGGAATCTAGCCAACTCACAGTCCAAAGGAACAAGACTCAATCCACATGAAAACACTAAAATCAATATAGATATTGAAAAACCAACACACCAAAGCATCCAACTCGATTAAAATCACAAATTGAATCAATGAAATGTAGAGGGGAAAAATAGCATTTTGGGGTGAACATGGCTGAGAAAGAAAATCAGTGGAAGGAAGAAACTCGGGTGAGGAGAGAGGTAGCTAAGGTAGGTAGTCAGACAAAGGGAAGAAGGAAAAAAAGATAGAAATTAAAAAAAAATTAATGAAAAATCCAAAAAAAACCATAAATACCTCCAAACAAATATTTCTACCAAAGTTGGCTATAGATAACCATATTTAGCTAGAAAGTCCTTTAAAACCCAAAACTCTGAAATATACCTACACATGCACTAAAAACACACAAAAACCAATAAGAACTCCCTAAAAACTAAGATCAGCCACATTAAATAAAATAATACGTGAATGGAATAATAATTAAAAATATTGCATACGAAACAAGTAAGAACACAAAACCAAGAGTAATGGGAAATGGAAAACAAACAATGGCATGGATCCCAAAAAAATTCTCTGATACCATGTGAGAGAATATAAGAATGGGGATTAAGTTGGATAACACAAACATCAACCATGAAATTTGCAAGAAAAAGAAAAGTGTCTACTCATTCTCATAGATTGATAAGGGGAGTACAATTAGGATTATTGTGTAACTCCCAATGCAAGAAAATCATAACTCCATAAGGGATACGAGGAGTTACATTCCAAAAATGGAAAGTAACTTATGTATAACTCACCGATGCACACTGATGTGTATTACAAAATGTGTGATGAAACATGTTATATCCCCCTAAGAAACCTAATACTTATGACCTCACCTAAGTGAGACAACTCATGAAGTGATGTGGAAAATGCCGCAAGATGATAAGGCAAGTACACACACCAACAAAAAAAAATTCCCTAAAATAAAAGAGAACATTTTTCATATTTAGTTTGGAGATCAAACATCTCACTCAATTTCTGAATTGGGAAATCTAATTATATCCTTGCACATATTATGTCAAAGGGAAGTGTAGAAAAATGAATTTTGTAATCTATCATTTAAAACTACTGATCTTGACATTTCACACTTGCATGTATAAATGCACTCTCCTCACTCTTCTTAACACATCATGATACCTCTTCAACTACTTTCCTATATTCTTACACCTCTTTTTCATCAAATTCTAAAGTTTAAAAACATAAAACACATCTAGAAACATCCATCATATGACCTATAAAGTCAAAATATGATTTTTTCCTCCTGTTCATAACTACCATTTTTGGTTAGTTTGTGTAATTCTACAAGTCAACCCTACTTTATGGTTTTGGAATGACATATATTGGGATAATTTTTCAAATTTTATCACATTATTAAGAGTAAAAACATCCCATTTGTCATCCTTTTATGACATACAAGATTTATGAAGTGTATATAATAAAGTAAACCATACCTAATTTGATAAATGGGAAATTTAAGAACTCACTTAAAAACAAGCACATGACAAACTCCAAGATCCTTAAATTATAAAATAACTCATGAATATACATTAGGGAATCACCCTATATAGGTATGAAGTATCCGTATAGGTTTAGGAGTCTCCATATTCATTCTACAAGTAAGAAAAGTGACCTTTCCTAAGTATTTAAGAAAGTGTAAAACTTGAGAAAAATATTGTCAAAATATGGTTATCAAGTTTTGATTGGACTAAGGTAGATATCACATTGTAGGATAATTACATGTGTTTTGAACCTTATTTAGAGTAGTGGTGACATCAGTGGTCATAGGGGTTCCCACTACCCGCCTACCTTAATTTTTCATGAACTCTTTGCACTACAAGGGTTATAGGGTGTGAGCAAATTTTATTAGCCATTTTGAAAGTGAGTTAAGGAGACCGAAACACAGTTAAAATTCATTTGTAGGGAGGAGAATCACTCATGAAGTTATAGACCTAGATTCCAAGTAAGTCCAAGATCATATAGAATGGTCAGGACTGTACATACACTCTTAACCTAGTTGTATTATTTTGACCATGTGTATTTTCTGGTGCCAATTTTTGTAACAGAGCATTTTAAGTACAAGATAATTATGTTCCTTCACTCATATCACTCATACTCTCTCATATCCACACAAAATCTACTGAGTGCATTTTTTCCTTGAATTTTTTAAATTTTCAGGATCAGCAATCACTTTTAAAAGTGTTATTCTAATTTATGTAATTAATGATGGAAGTTAATTAAATTATAATATCCACCTGTTGCATTATTTCATCCTTTTTGTATATGTTAATTAGAGACATGCTAAAAATTTAAGAAATGAATGAAATATAATTTGAAAAAGAGTGGAATCATTTGGTGAACCCCACTCTCTCTAATTAAACATCATATACCTAACCATAGTGTCTTTGGGGTTTCATTTTTTTTGTGGTATTCGATATATTTTATTCATCATGGCCCATATCACTATTTTTCAAGTCTCCTTGTATCATTTGATCAAACCAAACCCAACATGTAGAGATAATCTAAAAAACCTAGTGCACAAAATAAAGCTACTTAATAATAAACCACCTTTCCATGTGAATTCAATTTTGATTCAATTTTATCTCATTTCATTAGCAATAATGAAAAATTCTATAAGGATATCTTAGATTCTATTCAAAATTTTCACCATGCTTTGCAAGATAAATTTTAATCTATGAATACTACAATTTCATCTCTCAAGGATGATATATAACATCTCAAGTATAATTCCAATACACATATTAGTTATCCCTCTATGTATTATGATATTTATAAGCCCAAAGTTGTGCAAAGTTATATCATTTTTATTTCTACTACATGTGCTCATACAAGTCAGGTTAAAATCCTCTATACCAAAAATTATATGTGTGTTCCACGAGATCAACCTATCCAATTTGACAAAAATGCTATACAACACGATATCATACATGAGTTAATATATAAGAGGTTATTAATTTTTTACCTACTCATTACTACCTGCAATATCATATTATAAAACTCAAAGGTCAACCATTTTGTATTTATCATGGTATTAATGGAGATCATGACCTTGATTGATGCTTTACAATGAAGAATCCAACCTGAGTATAAGATATTTTTTTCATTTTTATAAAAAACATTTTACTAAATCTTCATATACAATTTGAAAATAACAATGAAGTCCTAAATTTGATCCATAGATGTATATTGCACATAATGCAACATTAAATGTTGCAACTTCTATAATAATACAAGATCTGTCTATTCAAGAAAATGATACGAATGACATGCCTCCTTCAGAAGAACCAATATTAGTTGATGAACTAGATGGTACTATTGTAAAAACTACCATGAAATAATCACCAATAAAACATAACCAATTACACAAAGCCTCAAATAACATAAAGCATACAAAGGAAAATATCGGGGATATTAACGTATTACCAACATGGATCTATGTACACAAAGATGATAAGTGGGTTTCTCTTCAAGATTATGATAGAAACAATGACCAATAAATTGATATGCTAACCAATTATTCTACAAATATATATCCTTCTCAAGATTAGGATATGATAGATTCTAATTCACCTATCACTTCCAACTGTAATAACAATCTAAATAATTCTACGCCTATTATTATCACAACAACATCTATTACAAATTCTCACAAAATAAGTATCAATGACTTATCTGATGACATATGGATCCCTACAGGCATGGGAAATTATCATCTAAATCCTATGTACGACTCTAATATTTCTTCTGGAGGAAACATGTATAGTAGTGCAGATAAAAACTATCATGATAATTTACACAATATTGAGATTATTTATGAAGAAGATGATACTACTTCATTAGAAGCTTTACATATTTCTCAATGTCTAGTTGCATAGAATAAAGATGAAAAAATGGAAAAATATAACACCCCATTGAATCCACCTCCTCATCCTCTTGATAAATACTTAGATTAAAAACCATGATTCATTATGTTACACATCTAGCATAGCAACCATTTATGCATCTAACATTACATTCTCAATCATGACATGTTATTGTTAAGTAACCCTATTAATTACTACTTATACTCAATTTTTTATATCTTCTATAATACTTACGGGAATTTATCCAATTTTTCCCCTTAGGAAAAATTTGACAAACAAGAACTTGTGCACTAAGAAATTGGGGTTGATTTAGTCATGGGAGATTGCATTTCGAGATCGGCTGAACAGGTTTTAGCAGTTCAAACATTACAAGGGAATTCGATAAATGAAGAAATTGGAGTTTTTTAGAGGTATGCTAGGGTAAAATTTTTGGACTGGGTGGAAAGAGGTGTGAATTTCATAACTTGAATTCCAAAACCTGAAGACCAAAATTTGGAATTCAGATTTTTAGAGGTTTCGGTCAGTGTGAACAGGTGAACAGTAAAAAATATCTGAATCTAAAAATGTCCAACACCTGAACTTTGAATTTTAGACTTCAAGCTTTCAGAGTTTTGGAGGTTTGATGTTCCCAAATGGATAAAAAAGTCCCAAAAACCCAAACCCTGAAGTCCCGAAAACCTGAACCCTTAAATCCTGAAAAACATGAACCCCAAAATCCCAAAAAACCGAACCCTCAATTCCCCAAAAAATCCAAAGGTTCACAATCCAAAATTTAAATTTTAGACTTCAATATTTTGGCATTTCGGAACCTTCAACCCCCCAATTTGAAAAATCACAACTCGAATTCTGAAACCCAAAGTTAGAATTTCAGACTTCGGGGTTCTAAAGTTTTAGAAGTTTTTTTGACTCAACCTAAATGAATAGTAACATCAACCTCCGAATTCAAAATGCTTGAAAGTCTAAAATTTTGGATTTCGTAGATTATGATGCATTTCAGAGTCCAAAGAAACAGAGTGAACTACTCACAATTAATGTAGTATGGCACCCCAATCTTCATATGTCCATAAATTTTGACTGGGTGCTCTGATTTACACAAGAAATAAATTTTTGGAAATCACTCAGTGTCTTGTACACAACTAAAATTGGTTATCTTAATTGAAGTGAGATTAAGTTCTTAAAAATGAAGAAATACATTCTTCCATTTTAGAGTGTTTTTCTTATTTCTCACCTACCCAATTGATGAGGTATGGGCTTCCTTTCTTCTCCAACAATGAAAATTACATGAAGGTATGGGTTTTATAGTGGTACCCATCATTGTTACAAGTGAATTCAATGCATTTTAGGGTGATTGAAGCAAGATTTAAAGTTTTTTCCCTCTCTTCTTTTTCTCATTCTTCCTAAATTTTAAGGAGGGTCTCATTTCAATGGGTTGGATGATTTTAGTTTGTACCCTCCCTTCTTCCCTTTTCTATAAGTGAATTTCTAGAGTTCCAACCTCCCATTCAAGTTGTAACGCAAGTTTTTTCCTCTTATCCATTGTAATGTACTGTATCAAATATTTGGAGTAATAATTCTATTCTATGGATGAATTTCAACCCTCTCTCATGTTCATTACTTTATTTTTTTCTCTCATTGCAATCTTCGTTATTTGTGCATGGTTATTGTATTACATGTTTAATGGTTTTTGTTCAATGGTTAGTGGATTCTCATCATTGGATTTATCTGTGGTGTATTTTCATCCTTCTTAATCTAATTACAGTTTCTATCTCCATGAAAAATAGGTGTTCAACATTACTTTTGGTGCATCACCTTTGTTAGTTTAGGTTTAATTTCTTGTAATCTTCTTACCCTTGACTCCTTGGCAAGATATAGTATATTTTGGAGTAGATCCTCTATAATTTGGATGTGTGCATCAGAATAGAGGAATAGGAACCAACCTTCATTTGGAGGTTTATCATGATTTTAAAGTCCCACACTTTGGGATAACTCCATGTTTGACAAATCACACTCACTGACTCAACCTTTAACATGTGAGAAATCATGGGGGTTTTTATTTTTCCATAACAACAGTATTTGTACCTCCCTTCATTTTTTTCAATAATAGGTTTCCTTGCATTACCCTGTGTATGTAAATGTCACATTTCACACATGTTTTCTAATTTTGTTAATATTATCCCTAGTCATCACGAGTTATCTCTTTAATAACAAGGCATTTTAAACACCACACAAACTCAATATCAATAAATATGCATCTTTCCTAATGCCATACTTTTTGTTTAGGTTAATCTTGACTATTGAGGGAATTTTTCTACACTAAAACCTCGCTTTACACACATACACTGGAAGGAAATATTACTTCCCATATTTATTTTCAGAATATTTATCTATTCCCCTCCATGGGGCCTTTATTGGATCACCCATTATTCTCTTTGGAGAATATTTTTTCATCTATGCCCTCATTGAGGGCCTAAACTAAAAAAAAATCATTCAAATATTTGCAATAATACAAAATAAGGATCTATTTTTATAGAATACAATGTTTACACTTTACATCATACATGTTGTTTATTTATTTGGTTTGATAGATACCATATCTTATTTATAAAATTGTGTTCAGGTGTTATATTAATCTTGATGCATGATATTCATAGAGTGGTAGATGATGATTGGTATTGGTCTCACATTTTCTTAGTCTGTTAACCTTTGGGGGTATTTACTTTTACATACTATCTCTAGGTGTTATAGTTTAATTATAGTTCATTTCTTTCCTTATTATGCTTGGTTACATATTTATATTTTGTATTTACTATCTTGTGGACTAACATGACTAACACATGTGTTTTTTGTAATGCTTACAATTATTTATATCTATTTTAATTTCATATGTTATGTGATTTTCATTACTTTTAGATAAACTTTCTTTTTATACATGTTTTCTAGTTTTGTGTGTATGCTTGTTTTATATTTTAATTATGACATAAGGACCTTAATTTTATTGTTACACCATGTGTGTCCCATGTTTTTGACATCATGCATTGTGTGTGGTTTTATATGTATTGTTTGTAGGTTCAAGGGTCTTGATTGTCTGACACGACTATGGGTGTCCCATGTTTGCAGCAATTTTACCTTTTGTATAACATTGTTTTCCATTTTTGTACTTTTTTCTACATTATATGAACTTATTTTCTACTAATACATGGTTTTCTATTACTGTTATTGTTTTTGTTGTATTAACAATATTCTTATTATCAATCTTCTTGTTTTTTATATTGTCTTGTGTCATGGTTACTACCATATGCATCCCCCCTTGTAGGTATAGTTCTTATTGGTAGCCACCATGTCAGCCATTTCAGATCTTATATACAAATTTTTAGATGCCCAACTATGAGTGTCCATTTTTTCTCTTGAGTCTCACACTCAAATTCATACACACGTAAAAAGATCGGGAAATAATATGAGTTGTTATTGTACATTTCTAATAGATACATGTAATTTTATGGGAACAAACATATGCAGGGCCATAAAAAAATCCTCAGAATTGGACTGAGAAACAAAAATTCAACAAAAAACTAGAACAGGTCAAGACAATAAAACATGGTCATGATCATATAGATGGTTCTAACCTCATCATATGTTTTTTCCCACATTATTTTTGTTCATATATCTCAACATTATTAGGTTTTTTATAATTTTTATAACATTTGAATATGGTTTCATACTCATTTTGACTCATTTTGGTATAGATTTAATGGGTATGAAGTATTTTATTCTCTCTTTCTTCATGATACTGAGTTTAATCTTCAGTTTTGGGTACATTGGGGTCATGGGTCTCATTTCTCAACTAATATTTCAATATGCATTAATTGTAATTATTTTCTACTCAATTACGTGGCATATGGAAAGATTATGGGGAAAATTATTTCTCTTTTATATTATATGACCTAATTTACAAACATTTGGTTTATAACCATTTGTAGTGGTATGGTTTGTAAGGTTATGGAATGCATCAAATTGGATAAGTTATTCATAGGAATAAATTTACTATCCTCTTTACACTTAAGGGAAATATATTAGAGGTGTTCAAGGACTTTGATAAAAATTATTCCTACGTGATGGCATGCTTTGCCTCCTCGTTTTGGTTCATCTCTTTAGCATTCGTGTGTTGGGTTAGTACACCTAACACATCATCCTATCCTTAGCACAAACTGGGGGACTGATCCCCCATATTATTCATTAAATTTTTATAAATATAGAATATCCAAGGCACAAAAATGGGAGCACATTCCATCCATAAAATGAACAAGTATATTCCTTCAATTTTTTACATCTCTTTTAGAATTTTTGTTGCACATTTCTTTAGAATAATTTAATTGAAGTTTGAGTTAAATTTGATTTTCCTATCTTGTTAATTGACTACACTCTTTATTACAAGTTTCATTTTGGAGCGTTCCAACACCAACACAATGGGACACTACAAAACAAACTTATTGTGAGAAAAGAAAAAGTTTTTCTATACACTCATGTATCTTTTCATTTAAGCATTTAATTTCATTTCATATTTAAAGGGGGAGAAAATTTAGACAACCAAATTTCACAATATATCCTTTGACACTGCCAATATTGAAATTGCACACTCACATGTACAAATACACTCTCCTCACTCTTAGTTAGCACAAACCTGACAGATCCTCAACCATTTACTTAATCTTTACACACCTCTATGGCATCCATTTTTTATTTTTTAAAACATAAGAAAAATCTACAAATATCTATCATCTAACCCTTAAAGTTAAAATATGTATTTCCCTCTAGGATAAAACCAACATTTTTGATTAGTTTGTATAATTAAACAAGTAGATCCTACTATAAGGTTTTGGATTGACATACTTTAGGATCATTCTTAAAATTCTATCACATTTTAAAGATAAAATTCACTCCCTTTTTTTTAATTTCATGATAAAATAACCTTTGGAATCATATATAAGAAAGTATATCATACCTCATTTGATAATTGGGCACTTTAAGAACTACTCACATAAAATAAACCATGAAAGGAACTCTACGCTCCATAAACTGTGAAATAACTCATGAACATACACTAGGGTAGAACCCCCTACATGTATAGAGTTTTCATATAGTTCCATAAGTATCCAACTTCATTTAATAAGTAAGAAAAGTGACCCCTCCCAAGTATTTGAGCAAGTTTGAAACTCAAGCAAAGAATTGTTAAAGCACAGTTGTCAAGTTTGGGTTGCACTATGGTAGATATCACATGATAGGAGAAAATGTGTAGTTTGATCCCTCTTTTGAGTATTGATGACTTCGGTGATGCATAAGGGTTCCCAAAACCGGCATAACTTCATTTTACAGGAACTCTTTTCACTACAATGGTTCCATGGTTTGAGAAAATTTATAGATTCATCCTAAAGGTGAGTGAAAAATACTGACACACTATAAAATTCATTTCTAAGAAGATAAATAACTCATGAAATTATAGACCCAAATTTCAAGTAGGTCCCTGAATCTACAAAATGGTTAGGACCATAAGAATTATCTTGACCTAGTTGTACATTTTTTATTGGGTTCAGTTTCATGTGCCATTTTCTATATTGAATCATTTTGATTCCTAAATCATCATGTTCGTGCACTCAGATCAATCACAATCTCCCATATCCACACATAATTAGCTAAGTGTAAGTATCTCTTTTATTTTTAATAGTTTCTAGATAAGTATCCACTTTAAAAAGTGTTCTTCTGATTTTTGTAATTAATTTTGGAATTTAATTAAATAAAAATATCCATCCATTACATTATTTTATAATTTTATGTATGTAAATCATAAACACACCAAAGTTTTTAAAAAAGGAATGAAATATGATTCACAAAAAAAAAATCATAAAGGTGGTATGCTTGATGATAATATTGAATTTATGTCAAAATATCGTATGAATAACATTGAATATTAAACACTACCAACCAAATGAGATATATCTATCCTCATTTTAGGAAATTATAATCATTTAATGAATATCATTTTTACTGTTGAGAATAATTAGGCATATTAGAAACTTCTATATTTCCTACTTGATATCCAATTAGATTTGAATGTAACCATTCTTCATTCAATTTTTTAAATCTAGGATGTTGTAATTAATGTTTATAGAGAAATATTTATGTTGGGTTTCTATATAAATATCCAGTTGAAATAGTTTATACAATTACTTCAATTTGGAGTAGAAAATCCTATGAGAGTTTTTATGCATTTTCATTGTCTCAAATTTCTTTCTAATTTTTATTCTAAATTAGTAACTTTTAATAATTTATTTTAATTCAAATGAATCATAGAAGGACCCCTTTAAAATATTGGCTGCAATAGCCTTTGATTTGGTGACTAGAGGAGTTAGGTTACACTTTCTAAACATCCAATGATGTTGTAATCACATCTTAGCTTCAAATTCAATTTCCCTATACTCTTGCATTTACCTATGTATTTATCAAGTGCATACTATTTTGAGTATGGACATGGCTATTGGATATTATCACTCAATAGGATTGTAGATCAAATTATGACTAACATCTTATTTCTCTTCTCTCCATTTATTTCTCATCTTTTTTACCATTAGTGTTAAATCTAACAATTTGTTGATAAGGATTTATTGCAATAAAAAATCATATCTGAATATGTATATGTGGATTTTCAAACTCAATAAGGTATGAATGAATATTCTAATAGTTTTCTTTTCTTTTTATAATCCATTAGAATGAATCCATGTGATTGATTCCTTAAGCCATAGTTTCCACAGTAGGTATGAACTAGAAAATTACCTCACAAGAACAACTAACATCAACCATATTGAGTTATTCCCTGAAATTATTATGGTAGATATGAATTTATTAGAGTTATACTTAGGGAGGTATCATTCATAATCCATTACATAAGTAATGTCATGCATGCCCTCTTTTCACGAGAGGTACTATCCCACATGTTTGTATGGGAACATATCTAGTGTTTGAGGGATGTGCGGAGATTTCAAAGAACAAAATAATTATTTTAGTTGTTCACAATACGTTGGGAGATTCGATCATACAACTTCAGGTATAGGATCAAAGGAGATATTATAGAGAGAAAATTCACCTTAGAGGATGTGCATCCTATATTGGGTCTACCAAAAAGTAGAGAACAATTTTTTTGTGATGTTCTAGAGACTGAAAATGATATGAGGTAATTAGTGTAGTGGAATGTATGTCATATTGGTATCATCCACAATATTTGATAAATTAATAGAGGAAAATGTATATTAAGAGAAAATATTTGTGACACATATATTACACCATAAGTTAGATCTAGTTACATTATTTTCCATGGTATTGTTTGAATATGCATTGGAGTAGAGAAATATATATGATTTTGGGATGTATATATTTGTACATCTACTATACAATCTACACCAGATTCAGGATGGGTAATAACTAGTGATAGGGATAGGGATTTCTCTATTAGCATAGATATATGAGAGGATCTTGATGTATATACCTATAGGATCTTGACTTCATATATAAGTGAATGCAATTAGGTTTATATAGCTGGATCAAGAACCAACCTTTAGGGATTGGGTAGGATACCCAATATTAGAGAAAATGAAAAAGGATAAGGTTGTATGGAGACCATATTGGGGTAACATATATAGGTGAACATCGTGGTAGATAAAAATGGTCATATGGGGCATCATAGAGATTATAGGTAAATGTTGTTGCAAATCAGCAGCACCCCCTAGATGTTGATCAGATTTCTAGTTTGATCATACTAGCATCCAGTGTGATTGCACAACATTGAATCCTCTTCCCAAGTGTGGGACTTGCAAAAATGGAAGAGGAATCTCTAGATTAGAGGCTGGTTCTTCAACTCCTCTAATCAGGAATTTTACTTGCACAATTGCATAGGTTTAAACACCTAAATCTACTCTAAATTCCAAAGGGACAAGGATAGAAAATGTAAAAAGAAAGAACTAAAACTAATGCTAATAGGTGATGCACCAAAGGAGTGGTGAGCATTTTCTACTTCTGCAAATTGACACAATTCATAAAATGCAACAAAAACAACATGCACAAACTAATAGATGTAATGAAGTGTTAGAAATTAGGCAAACAACACCAGCAGAGGATAACAACTAATCACAGGGCCTGTATTGTTATTTTAACATCAAAATCACTTGCATTCAAACACCTGAAAGGCAAAAATACGGTGGCAATTTCTAGAAAAGATCTGTTATTCCACTAAATCACTTCCAAGGTGAAAAAGGGAGCTTGACATACAAAAATGTTCAACCCCTTGAAAAATGAGCCAAATCTTGCTTTTACAGTGCAAGGGACGAGCCCAGGAGAGAGAAACATGGGAAAACATGCAAGGGGTTCAACCATTGACCAAAATGCCATCAAAATAGCATGGGAAACCTGATAGACCCATTCCCTGACATTTTTAACCATGTTGGGAGAGAATGCAAGGCATTCTTCATTAAAATCGGTGGTTGAAACGTCATTTCTGTTCATGACCACGTGCCAGAAGATTTTTTTGATTTCCTATCTCCAAACTCTATCAAAATGAAAAGTTGACCTCAAAATATTGTAGATAATTTCACCAGCTTTCCATTGATATAAAGAACATGAAAAACTGATCTCTGGATTGAAATATATGGCGATTTGAAGTTTTAGGGAAAAACAGGGCCTAATCGGGTCAGTGGGAATTTTTTTTTATTTTTACCTTTTTGGTCATTTGAAAAAAATTTCAAAATCTCCCCATGCCCCACCAGTTGAGGTGCCATGTGGAAAAATTTTATTGCGTGCGGGCCCCTTCCCGCTTTATTTTTCTTTGTTTTAGCCTTTGGAATATTTTCCAAAATTTTCCCGCCGTGCTGACGAGCTGGGACACGTGTCATGTTTTTATTGGCTGGGGGCCACTCCTCCAAAATTTCTATGCACCAACACTTAGCCAAATTTTCAAAATCTTCCCCCTAGACACGTGGCAGCCCCTGATTTATCGGCAGGCTTGTGGGGAAAAATATTTCCTTTTGAAACCTTCGCCAAAACACTTGGTAAAAAACCAAGTTCTCCTCCGACCCCCACTACTTTCTTGGACACGTGGCGTGTTCTCATTGGCTGTGGGCCTTTTAGGGGAAAATTTCCCACAAAAACTCCACCGAGCCATAACTTGAAAAATACATGGAGTTAGGAGGAAAACTTTACCTTTCTGGAAAGCTGAGAAAGAGCTCTATCTAATGGTGCCACTTCCAGAAGGTTTTTGAGTGCCTGAAGGAAAAATTTTGTGACTAAGGCACAAGAGAGGGAAGAATGGGAGGAGTTAGCCACAAAATGAGCAGGGGCACATTTATGGATAGCAGTAACTATATATGTTGGATCAATTACCACTTGATACATATGGTACCAAAATTAGTTAAGGATTCCACAAATAGTATCAGTACTATCATTACCACCATAACATCCAAAACATATTAGGGGGATAGATGGAATATTTATACAACATCTTGATATCATTTTATTTAAATTGAGACCACATATGAAACACCAATAAAAATATATAGGGTCATATAAATATAATATTATATATGTAGTGTTTACACCTAATTTGTCACTTTATTGACTTTTGTTCTTTACAGGAATCATCAGAACATTAGCTTCCCTAAAGTGGTGTCATCATGGATACTTCCTTGAGTGGGGAGTTAAAATAACTAGTCATGTGCATCCTTTGGATTAGATTTGGATTATCAATAATGGTACTTGTGAGAGATATTTGATGTTTAGTTTGATTATAAAATATAGTTCACATGTTTTTACATGCTTTTATAATGGTGAACTTGACGGGAATATTAATTACTCTTATGATTAAGTCCTATTAAAATTTTATATCATTTATAAATATTTTATAATATTTCTTAAATCATTTTTACGTGGATCATACATATAATTCTTAATATAATGATGCCTCTCAAGACTACAAATATTCATTCAATCCTACTCCCTTTTATTACGATTACAATATGGTTGGTAATAATGCCAAAGAAATATCCAAAAATACAAATCAAAATGAAACATTAACCCGATCTAATACTAACAATAAAATCCAAAATATAGAGCCTAAAAAGGGAGAATAATAAAATACCGAATATGCCTATGCTCCTACAATCTATCATGGTTAGCAAGGAGGCTTACAATTTCACTTAGAAAAAATCTTTTTCTAATAATAATTTTCATTCAAAAAGTGTTAATATCAATTCACCTAACAAATCTAATCAAAATCCTAATCTATATATTTAGATAAAATCCTTTCCCCCTTGTATAAATAATATGTATATTGGATGTATCACTCACTCTATCGATTTTTTGGTCCTCACAACCATAAAATCCACATTAAATCATTTGTAAATGTATACAAGAACAAAATTAAATATAAGTATTATGTGTATGTTAAGCTTTGGCTAAGACCCTTATAGTAGATGACTTCTATTGGTACAATTGCCTCTCTTCTAACTCCATGATTGAAATTAAGGAGTTATTCAATATTCTACTCAAATAATTCCATATTCAAGACTTACCTGATATTTAAATATATTCATTAATTTAAAATAAGGTGATAATTATAATATTTAATCCTTCAAACAATGAAAACTAATTTGTACTAGAGCATAAATTTATTTTAGTAAAGAAAATATTTTTAGTATATTACTCAATTCCTTAGAACCTTTCCTTCAATACACAGTTATGTAATTATCTCATACTACTTTGGAGGAAGCAATTTAGTAGGACAAGAAGAAATATTACCTTATGCACACATTTGAAAATCATCAACTAAAAAAATCTCAAAATTTACCCTAATCTCAAGTGCAAAAGAAACTTCATGTCCCTATGAAACCTCAAAATCATAATTCTACAGATGATGAGTATTATACTTTGTTAATCCTATCAATTATTTCCAAATAACCATTCATAATGTTTATTTAACCCTCCTAGATATAGATAGGACCTCCCCCTCTCCTTGGGTATGGGTACGGGGTAGAGTATTAATTAAATTATATCCAATCATTGTAATCATTGTTCTTCTTCCCAAAAAAAAAAAATATGAATCCTTTTCTATGAAAGAGCTATGAAAAATTATCCCTAGGCCATATGTATTGCCCATGGATAATTTTCCTCCTTCTCCTCTAGGATTCAATGAGAATATTATTTTCTATCGACACACCAAGTAGAGTCATTCACATGAAAATTTCAAGGCTCTCTACAATTTTTACTACATATTCTTTGGTGCTAGACTTTGATCATGAAGGTATGGTCCATAATATATTAGAGGAAGTTGTAGTGGTTCATGAACATGCTAAAAGATGCCACCATCACAAACTCCATAGATCAAATCTAAAAATATATTAAAGTGTACACTCCTCCCTTTCTTAAAAACCATAAGGCTGAGGAAAATACTCAACCTAATAATGAGAAGTAAGTAGTTTGTCCTTACAACACTATAGAAAGTACTTAAAATCATAAAATCAAGCCTCTTAAGAGTGTAGTCAACATAAATTGAATGAAACAAGTGGTTTACACTATTAAAACGTCATTCTCAACTCCTCATTTTTTATTCCTACTAGCCTATCCTATACGTCAAACATATTTTGACGTCGCCTCATCATCAATTAACTCCTTAAAATCATCTTCAAATCATTTTCAATGTCTATACTAAAATAATAAGGATGATACTATCTATGGGTAATTGCATGGATGTTGGAGGCCAAAAATGTGATTTTGAGTAAAATGTGTACGCGGTTTTAAATATCCATGTTTGCACTTTAATTTACCATGTTTGGTTGCCACTAATAGAAAATAACATACATGCTATAATGAATACGTGTTCCTAAGAAATAGGAATGTGTAAACACTGTAGGGTGTATGCATACCCAAATGTAATGAATGCATACAAATTATAATGTGTATGTGTTTTTTTTTATGTTTTTTTATTGTTAAGTATAAGTTAACTATATGTTTTTAATTGGTCCATATTTACTAAAAAAATTATTAATATGATAAGTTTCATTTTATTATTATTTATAATTTAAAATTAGTAAATACAAAAAAATGGGGTCACTCTTCACCTTATGCGACTAGTCTCACAACTCCATGAGTTAAAATTTAAAGGATAGCTTTTCCAAGTCTAATCTCATCAGTACATAGCTGTGTTTATTAGGATTTTAGCATTGAATCTAAATATTTTAGGGTGTAAATCATACGATTGATTTCTATTTTTAGATAACACGTAGTTTTTTTAATAGTTTTTGGGGCCTTATAGATTGATTATTGACATTTTAAAGTGTTTTAGATGTGTCAAAATTAGATTTTACAAACTTCACAACACCCAAATATAATGGAATTTTCTCAAATATACTGAACTCATTATTTTCCCCATGAGCATAGAGTTGAAGTCTTAATTTTATCCTAGAATCATGATAACATCATACTATATATGGGTCCCTACTTTACAAGCCTATTATATGCATATTTAACATGCTAAATCAAGTAATCCTCATAATAAAAATGTAGAGACATAACCTTTTTTCCCATTCACCGAAAAAATATTCCTTTAATCATGATAATATAGATTAGTAATATTAAGGGTTAGGAAATAAGATGACATTTTTGAGGACCTAATGATATCTTCATTTATTCAATAGTAAAACAATAGATAACTGGAAGAGTTGGAAGCTAAAAGAGTGCATCAAATTTATATCTATAAATTTAACAAAAACTTTGGGGTAGGACTTGGTGGAAAATGTGCAAAATATTCCACACATTCATTTCCTTTTCATGGAAAAATTAGCTCAATCCCTTCATCAATATTTGTTATATTAATTTATTTTACATTCTCAACTTACTATATGAGTAGTAGAAATGATCAATTGAGTGCCACATTATTGAAAAGAAATCAAATCTACATCAATATTGAGATAAATTATTTTCATATATCTTTGTGTTATTTCAAAGACGTCATTGAAATAAACTCTTATATGGCCAAGATCCAATTGAAATAATTTTGTTCATTACAAAAAAGAACTCGATGAAAGTGGTAAGAGGGAGATAGTAAATGAGAGTATACTAATGAATTATCATCATCAGTCTCAAGAAGATAAAAATTTAAACCTCATAATAACTTTCCTTTTAGAAGGAGGTAAGAAAGAATCAATTATGAATTCATTGAGATAAAATATTTTTAAATATTTTTGTGTTATTTCCAAGACACCATCGAAATAAATTTGTATATGTCTAAGACACCATTGAAATAATTTTGTGCATTGAAAAAAATAACGTCGATGAAAGTGGTAAGAGGGAGCTAATAAATGAGAGTGTACTAGAAAATTATCATCATTAATTTAAAAAATAGAAAAATCCAAACCTCACAAGAACTCTCCCTTTATAAGGAAATAAGAAATAATAAATGGGAACATAGGAGATTGGACTTGTGATAATTAAAATTTAAAGGAAAATGTAGAGTTAAGATTTCCCAATTAATAATAAGTGCATCCATCGATAACTGATATTAAAATGATAGGGAAAAAAGGTAAAATAGTTATGGAAGAGAAGAAATGTAAAGTTTTATGTATTCTAGAAATGGAAAAAATATACAAGAAACATCTTGAAGAAATTTAGATAATATAGAATAAGGAAGATAAAATATTATGTCTAAAAAAATATTAAGAGGACTTATAGGTGATTAATTAATGAACTAGAATACATATTGCACAATGGAATGTGCAATGTTTGTGGAATCGTGATATTTTCGTTTTATAGGATTTAATGTTATCTTGGGGGTCATTTTCCCACAATTTCACTGTTGATTGAACCAAGAACATAATTAATTCAATCAAGGATGCAATTTGGGCCAATTCGATTCTCATTAACCTAATTGTGTCAATATGTTGTTATTTGGGGTTTAATTTTCTCCAATTTCATCATTAATTAAACCAATTACTAGGTTTCTTCAATTAAACATGTAATTTGGGTCAATTTTAATCTTGTGGATGTGATTGTGGATATATTTGATGTTATTTGAATTTTAATTATCCCTAATTACATCAAAAATTCTACCAATTCGTTAATTGATTCAATTAGAGATCTAATCTGGACCAATTTTCACCCTGCAAACTTAAAATTTATGACTATAGAATATATTTTTGGTCTCAATCGGCCCCAATTGCATAAAAAATTACACATTTTGGTGATTGCATAAATGAGAGAGATAATTTGGTTTATTTAAGACAAATGAACTTTATTACGATGATACAATGATATTTGGTAATTAGTTGGTCTTAATAACATCATGCACATTAAAACAATTATTGGCTATAAAATGTAGCTTGGGCGTTAATGAGACCTAATTAAATCACTAATTTAAAACATTATCTAGATGATTCAATTAGAGGGGTGATTTGGGGAATTATATCCCCATGAACTTAATTTTACTATATACAATCTGAGGTTGGGATCAATTGACCATATTGCACATACTAATTAAGACTATTGACCCTATTAGACATACTAATTGAGTGGGTAAAATAACATTACATTTTGGTTCCATTTACAGAGAGAAGGTCATGACATTTATGTCATCAAGGAGTATAAAGAAGGTGGTGGAGAGTCAAGTGGAATTCCCTCCACTCCCAGGAAGTAGAGAACCAAGGTCAAGGAAACTAGGAGATAACACCCACCATAGTAACCATTCATGTCATTCATTGACAATTGTTCAAAGGTGTTGTGTGTCAGGTTTCAAAACATGGTTCCTAAGGAAAGATTATTTAGCTAGGACCTACTATATGAGAGAGGTCATCTCTCGTATATGAAGAAGATGCTATCTTGGAGCATGCTTACAGATGCAAAAGAGTAGTAATTTGAGATGAGTGATAGGTACTACTCCATTCTAGCATTGAAAAGTGAGACAAGAAAATAATACAATATTATTGATCCCACAAGGTTGACTGATGAGTAGGTGGGCAATGCCTTGAATAAGATTACAAATGAAGTTAGGCACATGAACCTAGAAAAAGGGGCTACCATGAGGCTCATGGTAGAATATAATACGAATAAGAAGCCATGGAAAATTTTATTGGTGAATATTTGTTAATTCATGAATATTTTAGTTTTCAAAATTTGAAATTGGTGAGTATTTAGGGTACAAGCTAGGAATAGTTGGCACAAATTTCCTAGGTAAAATTCAATTATAGGAGTCAATTTTCCATTCCCACGAAATATAATTTCACAAAATTATCTTGAATATAGTCAGTCGATAGCATATTTTTATGTTATCGGCCAACATCATATAATATGTTGTCAGACGGTAGCACAAAAATTGCTACCAACTGACAACATTATTATACTAATGGCTGACAATATATAGTTATAATGTTGGCTGGTAGCATAAAAAATGTTATCGGCAGTATCTTTTTTTATGCTACTAACTGAAATCATACTATATGCTAGCCAGTAGCATAAAAATATGCTACTAATAGGTAGCAGATTTTTAAGATACCATCTAGTATCTGTTATCCATATTTCACCCCTGGGTAAAATATCAGACTAGTCACAACCCCACATAAGAGGAACCTAAGAAAACTCATCAAGATCTTGCAAATTGGTCATAAAGGGACTCAACCATAGAGTGGTGGGGGCCAAGAGAGACTAAGCGACCCTATACAAAAGAAATGACTCTGTTGGGCCATTTACATGTCTTAAATCCATTCTCCAAGTTACAGATGGACTCAACTATGAGATAACAGGGTCAGGAAAGAAGGGGCGATGCCGTAGAGGAACCAAAAACAAGAAGGGGAAGAAATGGTGAAGATCCAAAGTCCTCAAGCTCAAAATAGTTAAGGAAAAAGCCCAAAATGACTAAGTATGGAGGAGGTAGTGGAAGGAGCCACATGTCCTAACGAAGCTTCTCTAAAGGGTGAAACAAAAAGGGGAAGCCCAAACTTGTGCCAAGCTTCCACATGTCTAGAGCCCCAAAGAAGTTACGGGGAATTGAAAATTCTTCAGGTGAGACAAATCATGTTAGGTGTCAACTTGGCACAAATTTGGAAAGGAATCCCAAAGTGGAGACTCAAACTTGTGCCAGCCCCCCATGTAGCAAATGGTAAAACATAGTCAAAAGGAGGGCTTCAAAATTGGCTAAGTATAGATGTATCAGTGGATAATGCTAAGTGTCAGCATGGCACATCTCCAAGAGTTTGTCTCAAGGTGGAAACCAAAATGAGCATGAGCTCGCCACGTAGCCCAAAGTCTAGAGGGAAAAGAGGGACCATTGAAAAGTCCACAGATCAGTGGAGGCCGAAAAGTGTCAACTCGATGCTCCTCCATAGGAAAACTTTGGGCCGAGTTATCAAGTGAGCATGGTGACTCCACGTGTTATTCCATAGGGGAAAAGTTAGTTGAATAGTTAATGCATGAGCCTCATGGGTGGAGGCTACCAAGTGTCTTAATGACACTGATTCAAGGGATGATTAGAGAAAAGGTTTTAAAATGAAATCCAGACTGTCGCGGGGTCCCAGGGGAAAGCAGGCCGTAAGGAAATTTTTTTGTTCTTTTCCCCTTGTTATCTCAAAAGGGGTAAAAGTTGTAAAATGGCCCATAACTCCACCCAAGGAAAATGTCAACATTTGGGCCCGAGTCATAGCCAAAGTGGGGAGTCAAGGGAAAAAGTATTATTTTTCCTTTTTTCTAAAAGGCTCCAAGATAAATATGGAAGCGCATTCCCCAGCCAACAAAAAGGAGTCACGTGTCTAGGCAAAACTTTGTGGCTGCGGGATTTTTTTGAGTTTTGATTTTTTTATGCAAAAGTGAAAAAAGATAAATTATGGACCCGTAAGCCTGATTTTTGCTCTAACCCAGATGACATGCATCCCATATCAAAAGGGGGACTCATTTTTCAAATTGTTTTCCCATCCATTTGTATGGACTACAATACAAACTTTGAAGGGGCATATCTTTCAACTCAAGGATCAAGATATTGTGAATCTGACACCATTGGAAAGATCTCGACCTCACCCACGCCATGGAGGCCTAAAACTTTAATTTTGAGGAGGTTAGGTGAATAAAATGGAGGAAACGTCTTTGGGATTTCAATGCAGTATATTTTACCTCAACAACCAGATCAAATCTAAAATGTTTCTCCATTTTCCTTTTCGTTCAAGGAACTGAACCAGTGGTTATGGCAGTAAAGGTAGATTTGGGGGAAAATTTTATCAGAAGCATTAACAGCTATGGTTGAGCATCAACCTATTTTTCCTGCTTCTCTCTCTCTCTTTCCCTTCTCCATTTGAGTCTATAAATACAAGGGCAGGATTCATTGTATGGGGTGGGACATTCTTTGTTTTGCACAATCCTCTCTCCTTTTATCAAATGGAGTTTTGGGGTTTAGGCCTTCCATTCAAATTTTGATATGTTTTTACCTTTTGGCTATTTTGTAATGAACTGTACCAATCTATAGAGCAATAAAACATGTATGTGATTGATCTTCAATCATTTCTTGTCTCTTTTTCTTTCATTTGGTCTCCCATTACAAATTTGGATATCTGTGCTTGTTTATTGTATGCATTTTGTTTGTTTGTATCTATTGGAAAAATAAGTGTTCATCATTCCTTTGGTGCATCACCTGGTAGTTTAGTTATTTCTTATCTCTTAGAATATTTTACCCATGTCTCCTTGGCAAGTTTTAGATTAGGTATAAAGATAGATCCTTTGCAAATCCTCACGTATGCACCTAAATAGAGGAATAAGGAACAAACCTTTAATCTAGAGAAATTTTTCATTTTTACAAGGTCCCACACCTTGGGGAAAGTTCAATGGTATGCAATCACACCAAATGACCCTGCCTTAGAAAAAAAAACTTGTATAACTCATTTAGAGGTGTTGTGATTTCACACTAACAGTTTTGGTACACCCGATAAGACAAATAAGTATCCATATTATTACAATAGGAGTCTTGGTGTTATTATGGATTTTAAAAAGCCTTAAAATTATACATCTGGCGACTCCAAAAGAAACAAATCTACTGGTTTTAGCAGTCCAAACAAGTTCATGAAAAGAATACAAATATGGTCCAGAGCCAGAGAAGAGGGACTATTTGTCTATCTAGACTTATCCCTAGATAGAGAGATAAGAAAGATAAGAGCCCAGAGGTATCTATCTCCACCAAGAAGAGATTTATCAACACATCCTCTTGGAAGACCATTCTCTCAATTAAGAGGGGTTCTCAGGCCGATCAGGATGGCTCAACTAAATTCATATGCCAACTTCACTAGTAGTAGTCCACTCACCTTGAATGCACAAAATCTAGTTCCTATTGCAGCATTAAAGAACATCCCATATTTCAGTGGGTAAAATCAAACTTCTCCTGGTGATCATGTCCAAGATATTGCAAATGTCTAGTACAATCCACGAGATTCATGAGATGGAAATTTCAATTAAGTTGTTTGCCTTTTTCACTCGAAGGGAAAGCTTCACAATGGTTTAGGAGTCTTGAGGTAGGCTCTATCCATAATTGGAATAATCTATGCACGTCTCTTCACAACTAGTTTGGGGAGAAAGGTGATAACCTGTTTTTATTAGAACAACTAGCAATGATCAAGAGATCCCTAAACAAGTAGTTGACAGAATTCAACCTCAGATTCAAGTGGACCTGGGATATAATTGCAATAGTAGTAAAGCCCATTAATGAAGGTGTATTCTTATACTTTTTTAGGGCTTCAAATTCTGATATTTCTCTGATGATTCAGTCAATGAGGGGCACTACATTACCTAAAACTTATAGTCTTTCCATAGGAGCTGAAAACCATTTGATTCATATTGGTAAAATCACTCCTAAGTCCATCCATGCCTTTATACCCTGAGTTAGGAAACCCCATGATGCTATCCAAATGCCTACATTAGCTCCTATACCCACCCTCAGAAGTCAAAGCTTAGTTGAAGCCTCCACCTCATCATCTAACACCTCAAAGGAACTCCAAGAAATCATGAAATAGCTCCAGAATTTGGGAAAAATGAGTTAGTGACCCTCAAAAGGCAACAAGCTTAGAGTTCTAGGCCATACCATAGCCTCAGGGACAGTATCAGGCTAGACCCTAGTACCAACAAAATAGGCCACCATCTCAGACTGTAAATTAGAGCAAGAGCCAGAGGACAACCCCAAGTTGCTAGACCTTTCAAGTCATATGATCCAAACACAACTTCAACGTAAAGGGCATTGGTTCCAACACAAAACAATATGGCACAAGAATATGATTAGTTTTTTTCCATGAAATCAAGCACATAACCAATCAATGTGCTTTAATGGTGCTCTAAATTAGGCACTTGATGGTGCAAATCAGTATAGTGCCACAAGAACTTAGCACAGAGGGAGATTAGTACAGAAAGAATCTTATATAAGGTGTACCTCCATGAGAGACTATGCTTGTCAATTGGTAGGCTGAAGACTTCTATGGAATGAATCAGTTCCCTTCTCAAGGTATGGCTACCAATACCTAGTCCAAAAAGGAGGAATATTAGAGAGGGCTAGCCAATGAACTTAGGTGACCCTCAATATTGCATCACTCCACAAGGTCCTGGTGCTCTAAGTATAACTCCAAGCATGCAGAACCAACCCAAGCCACCTCCCAAATCCAGTCAGGCACCATATGGTAACAACCCATGTGTAAGAAAGGAAAATATCTGGGAAGGGGTAGAAAAAGGATAGCTCTGTTCAATATTATTGAGTAAATGAAGAGGAAAAGTGTGAACATTTCACTCTGGGAGTCATTAGCCATTCTAGAACAGAGGGATCTATTGCAGAATGTCATGTAGAATTTGTCAAGTTCAAATTAACCCCCCAACAAACAAGAGAGAGTTTTTGCCAATGTAGTTCAGCCTGGGAGGAACCATGGAGAACAAAAAGGTAAAATCCTGAGACCTCCTCCATTTTATGTCTCATTCATTATTGAAGACAAATCGGTGCATAACTATATGATTGATTCTGGGGCTAGTAGTTCTATGATGCCCAAGAAAATGGCCGATTAGCTAGGTCTCTCACTTTGAAGTCATTTCTAGAAGGGTAGTGTAATTAGATGGGACAACAGTGATAACTGTTGGAATCATCAAGGATCTGAGCCTCACTTTACATGCCTACCCCAATGTGAATATTTTGCAAAATGTGTCAATCATAGATTTGCCACAACATTTTGGTTTTTGATTGTCTAGGGACTTCACTTCCAAAATTAGAGTCTACCTATCTGCTGATTGGTCACATATTCTCTTTAGAACAAGGTATGGGGAAAAGGCCACAATCAGATCTAAACCCATTGTAGAGTATCATATTAAATCTTATGTGCCTAGCATAATCAATGCCAACTAGTCATCTTTTGATCAAGAAGACCTCTTAAGCACTTGTGAAGTAGATACCGAGGTGGGATGTATCCTAGACTTGAATCTCGATGATTGGGCCAAAAAAATTCATGATTTTGACCCCTATAAGGATATGGAAGAATATGAGCTAGGTGTTTACTACCTACATGAAGAGAATCATCCTCTTCCTGACGTAATTAAGCCAAAACACAAGGATGACAATGAGGTATGTAAAATTATTCTTTTATGGGCTCAAAGAGTAGATAAGGAGTTGGAGGAGAAGCTTATGATTGTGTCCCCCAAAGGTATGAAATATTATTCATCCTTCATATTCTAGTTTACTTGCTCAAATAATACTAATGAATATGAGGCTTTGGTCAAAGGTCTTCATTGGGGAAAGGAAGCTTAGGAATCAAGAACTTGCAAGTGTTTGGTGATAGTGAACTGGTTGCCAATCAAGTTAGAGGAATTAATGCCATCAAAAATGACCTGCTCAAGAACTACAAGATTAGGGTATGAGATCTCATGGAATATTTTGAGGCCTTCAACATTATGTCCATACCTAGGAAGGAAGAATGAAGCTATTGATAGACTTATAGTAGTGGGAGCAAACATTTGATGTGGTTAACATTATCAATAGGGATGGATAACAACCACATATCCATGAGGTTATGAGGCTAGCAAATGCCAGATTAAAACACATGTTGGCAAGTTTTCAAAAATGATCAGCATATCTTTAAATTTTTGCAAGAATAAGTTGAATTCTGAACTAGAAACCAAAGTAGACTAGAGCAGTAATACATGAATCAAATAGTATGGCTGCATGACAAACAAGCTTCCCAAAGTCTTAGTTAGAATTGAATCTATGTTTAATCCCAATGATCATCTCAGAAAGGAGAAGGCTAACATATAGATCAAAGGAAGATTCAAATTCAATCCCAGTTGGAGAAGAAAAAAAACTTCAAATTGGCAAATTGGCCACCGAGCAAGAAAGGTATGAATTCATACAACTTTGCCAATAATTTCAAGATGTTGTTTTCTTGGAGTTATGAAGAACTAAGAGGATTCAATCCAAAGCTAGCACAACACACAATTGAACTAGATCAAGCTTCTCATCCCATCAAACAGAAGCAGATTCCAGTCAACCCACATATTGAGCCTCTAATGAATAAAGAGGTTAAACAAATTGATAGAGATGTGTGTCATGTATCCAATCAAATTCTCAAGTTAGGTTGCAAATCTAGTCCCAGTTAGAAAGAAAAATGGAGAAAATTAGGCTGTGTTGACTTCAGAGATTTGAATAGAGCCTCCCTCAAGTATCACTACCCACTCCTTTCAATGGAGCAGATCTTACAAGTAGTTTCTAGGTCAAAACTGTTCTCTCTCCTAGGTGGCTACTCAAGGTACAACCAGATCATGGTGAAAGAAGATGGATCAATTAAAAACAAATTTCGCCACCTAATGGGGGCACCTATCCCTATAGGAAAATCCCATTTGGATTATCCAATGTAAGAGCCACTTTTCAAAGGGTAATGGATATGAAATTCAAAGGACTGATAAACAAAATAGTACTTATATATCTGGATGACATTATAGTGTTTTCCAAAAATGCAGCAGACCATCTTTTCCCATATAAGGTAGGTGTTCCAAAGGTGCAGAAGTTTTGGGGTGTCATTAAACCCCAAGAAATTTATATTCTTGGCCCATTAAGGCAAGATTCTAGGCCATATTTTATCAAAGAAAGGATTGGAAATTTGACCTAGAGAGAGTTCAAGCAATAAGAGCATTGCCATTGCCCAAGTCACAAGAAGGCTCTTCAAATATTTCTGGGAAAAATAAATTTTGTCCATAGGTTTGTTCCAAACTTTGTTTTCCTTGTTAAGCCAATAACATTGATGCTCAAGAAAAGATTAGAATTTAGGTGGATAGCTTAAGGGAAAGAAATTTTTGAGGCTATCAAAGAAGCCATATCACAAACCCCGACTGTTGTGAATCCATATTTTTTCAAAGACTTCATACTGTATACCTTTGGTGGTAGTGACATGGTTTCTGCAATCTTAGTCCTAGCAGAGAAAAAGAAGGTACAGAACAACCAGTTTGCTTTCTTCAGCCAGATTTTGGAATATTATGAGTTGAGGTAATCCATTGAAAATTAGGTCCTTGCGGTGATCAGGGGATTGAAGAAGTTCAAGCATTTGGTTTCAAATAACAAAATCCAACTATTGGTCTCCCATGCGGAAGTTAAAGAATTCCTTCTCAGCAAGGACCTGAATGAAAAATGTGCAGGATGGATCACTCGTGTCATGGAATATGACATTGAGATCAAGGTCACTAATCTGGTCGCATGGGAAGGGGTTGTGTGATTAACTAGCCTCATGTCAACAAGATGAAACAAACAACAAAAAGGAGGTTGTTTTTGTTCTACAAGATGATTAAAGAAGAAGGGAGGAGATGATGTATCTTCTCCTTATTGGACCCAAGACATGGTGCACTTCCATCAAATAGGATTGTGTCCTCAAGGGATGAATAAAGAAAAGTGGAGAAATTTCATGCTCTAATCCATCTCATATGTTTTTATTGATGGGGTGTGTTGTTCAAAAGAGGACATCAATGGTGTTCTGTTGAGTTGCATTGGGACAAATAAGTTGGAGAGAGTGTTACAAGAATTCCATGTTGAAGCAACTGGAGGCCATTTCACTCCAAGAGTGATATGACTCAAAATCATGAAAGAAAGATATTATTAGCCTAGAGTGTTTAGTGATTGTTACACATGGGTTAAAAGGTTCAAGAATTGTGTATTCTTCAAAGGCAAGGAAAGATTAACAACACTTCCATTGCACCCAATCTCAGTCGACCAAACTTTCATACAATGGGGATTAGACTTCATTGAAATTCATCAATTAAAATTCAAGCCAAGGCCATAAATGGATTCTAATAGTGATAGATTATTTTACCAAGTGGAAAGAGCCATTGGCACTCAAGGATGCCAATGATTCTAGTATCCTAGATTTCTATGAAGTGATAGTGGCTAGATTTGGAGTGGCCAGACACCATCATATCAGAAAATGCATACGCATTCATAGGTTCCAAGATCACAGGATGGGATGTCAAGAATGGGACTTATTTGAGCACTTCATCAGGACTATTTCCCTCAAGGTAATGGCTAGGCTGAATCCACAAACAAGAACCTGCTAAGGATCATCAGAAGAACTCTTGATGAAAGTAAGAGGACCTGGCACACAAATCTCAAAACAGCCTTGTGGTTTGTTATAATAATTCCCAAGAGATCTACAGGTAGCTCTCCATTCAAGGTTGTCTATGGGAAATAGGCAGTGTTGCCTATAATCACTTGAGTTTCCAGCATTGGAGCTCGTGAAGCATCTAGAAATGTCTGAATTTGGACCAATGGAGGGCTAGGTATGCAGAGCTGATAGAATTAGAAGAATCCATAGAATAAGCACTCCAAGCAATAGAAAATAATTAGGCCTAAATAAAGAAATTCTTTGACAAGAAAGAAAAAGAAAGGACCTTCTAAGAAGGAGACCTGGTTTTGAAATGTGATGCAGATCGGGAAAAAACTAGGAAGGCATTCCAAGTTTGATGTTATTTGGAGTGGCCCCTATATAATCAGAAGATGTAAGAGTAGCAATTCTTTCCAATTGTCTACATTGGAGGGTGCAAATTTGTAGATTCCCATGAATGGGATCTATCTTAAGTATGGCTACTAAAAGGAAATTCTCACCCTATATATATTAATTAGTTTCTCTTTCCTCCAAGTGATTATGCACATTGTCTTGTTGTAGTGTAGATTAATTTTATCCTAAGTGCTTTGCATGCTCTGCATGTTCCATTTGGAACGTGTATGATTTCAATTTTGTACATAGTTGTGGTGATTTTTTATTTCTTTTATATAGTCCATTTCGAGAGACATATGAAGCCGTGGGTCAAAACAATTTTCTACTCTCAAAAACCTTCATTTCGAGATTTCTTATAGAAATTGAGAGTGTAAATAGTCGGACTCATGAATCAAAGGTGAAATTAGTTTCAGACCATCGTTCTCGACTCCATGCCAAATGGATATGACAAGGCAATTAGTATTTTCATCTAACAGGAAGATACCCCTATGAGTTGCCAAATTTTTTTCCATAATTCGCGCCTAGGTCAAATATCGGACCAGTCATGACCCCGCATAAGAGGAACCTGAGAAAAATTATCTAGATCTTACAAATTGGTCGCAGAAGGACTCAACTATTGAGTGGTGGGGGGAAAAGAGAGACTAAGGGACTCTGTACAAAAGAAACAACTCTATCAGGATATTTCCATGTCTTAAATCCATTCTCCAAGTTATCGATGGACTCAACTATGAGATAAGAGGGTCAGACAAGAAGGGACAATGTCGTAGAGGAACTAGAAATAGGAAGGGGAAGAAATGGTGAAGATCCAAAGTCCTAGAGCTTGAAATGGTTTAGGATGAATCCTGAAATGACTAAGTATGGAGGAGGCAATGGAAGGAGCCATGTGTCCTAACAAAACTTCCCTAAATGGTGAAATAAAAAGGGGAAGCCTAAACTTTCACCAAGCTTCCATGTTTCCAGAGCCCAAAAGAAGTTGTGGGGCATTGAAAAGTCTTTAGCTGAGAGAAATCTTGTCAGGTGTCAACTAAGCACAAATTCAGAAAGGAATCCCAGAGCGGAGACTCAAACTTGTGCTAGCCCTCCACGTAGCAAATGGTCAAATAGAGTTAAAAGGAGGGATTCAAAATTGGATAAGTCTAGATGTATCAGTAGATAATGCCAACTGTTCAGTGTGGCTCATCTCCAAGAGTTGGTCTCAAGGTGGAAACCCAAATGAGCATAAGTTCGCCACATAGCGCAAAGTCTAGATGGCAAAGAGTGCACCATTGAAAATTCCACAGATCAGCAGAGGCTAGACAAGTGTCAACTTGATACTGCTCCCAAGGAAAAATTTTGGTTTGGGGTATTAATTGAGTGTGAGTGCCTCCACATGTTATTCCATAGGGGGCATATTCAATTGAATAATCAATGCATGAGCCCAGTTGGTGGAGGCTACCAAGTGTCTTAATGGTGCTAATTCAAGGGTTGAATTTAGAGAAAAGGTTTCCAAACGAGCGCTAGACTTCCGTGCATGTCCTAGGAGAAAGTAGGCCATCAAGGGAATTTTTTTTTTCTTTTCCCCTTATTATCTCAAAATGGGTAAAAGTTGCAAAATGGCCCACAACTCCCCCCAAGGAAAAAGTCAACATTTTGGCCCGAGTCAAACCCAAAGCGGGGAGTCAGAGGAAAAAGTAAAAATTTTCCTTTTTTTCAAAAGGCACTAAGATAAAGATGGAAGTGCATTACCCAACCAACCAAAATGAAGCCACTTGTCTAGGCAAAGCTTCGGGGCTACAGGATTTTTTTGAGTTTTGCATTTTTTGTGTAAAAGGGCAAAAAGGATAAATTGCAGACCCATAAGTCTGATTTTTTCTCTAACCCAGTTGACACATGTCCCACATCAAAAGGGGGACCCATTTTTCAAAAAAATTTCCTGCCCATTTAT
This sequence comes from Taxus chinensis, assembly GCA_019776745.2. Lineage (NCBI taxonomy): Eukaryota > Viridiplantae > Streptophyta > Pinopsida > Cupressales > Taxaceae > Taxus > Taxus chinensis. Next base: position 573,622,761 of record CM034147.1, on the reverse strand, counting down.
ACGGAATATATACAAACTTTGAAGCGGCACATCTTTCAACTCAGGGCTCAAAATATTGTGAATCTGACACCATTCGAAAGATCTTGGCCTCACCCACACCATGAAGTCGTGGAACTTTAATTTTGAGGAGGTCAGGTGAAGAAAATGGAGGAAACATCTTTGGGATTTCAATGCAAGATCTTTTTTCTCAACAACTAGATCAAATCTAGCCTATGTTTGTCCATTATTCCTTTTCCTTCAAGGCATCAAACTAGTGGTTATGGTAGTAAAGGTAGATTTGGGGGCATTTTTTATTAGAAGCATTAACAACAATGGTTAAGCTTTAACATGTTCTTTCCCTCTTCTCTCTCTCTTTCCCTTCTCTTTTCGAGTCTATAAATATGTGCGTAGGATTCATTGTAAGGGGTTGAACATTCTTTGTTTTGTTGGCTCCTCTCTCCTTCTAGTAAAGGGATTTATGGGGTTTAGGCCTTCCATTAAAATTGCGATACATTTTTTGCATTTTGGATATTTTGTAAATGAACTGTACCAATCTATAGATCAATAAAACATGTTTGTGATTGATCTTAGATCCTTTCTTGTCTATTTTTCTTTCATTTAGTATCCCATTATAGATTTGGCTATCTGTGCTTGTTTATTATATGCATTTTGTTGGTTTTTGTCTATTGAAAAAATAATTTTTCATCATTCCTCTGGTGACATCACCTAGTAGTTTAGTTATTTCTTATCCCTTATACTCTTTTACCCCTATCTCCTTGGAAAGTTTTAGATTAGGTATAGAGATAAATCCTCTACAAATCCTCACGTATGCACCTAAAGAGAGGAATAAGGAACCAACCTTTAATCTAGAGAAATTTTCCATTTTTACAAGGTCCCACACCTTGGGGATAGTTCAATGTTATGCAATCACACCAAATGACCCTACCTTAGAAAAGTGAGACTTGTATAAATTATTTGGGGGTGTTCATGATTTTGCACTCACAGTATCATTTACTAATGATTTCGTGATGTCTTGATATTTGCCATTCGTGCGAAAGGTAATTTTCCTAGATTTACCAAATATTCTCTAAGGCCATTTTTTTTCAGAAGGACCTTTAAAATTTTCCCTATAAGGAGAAAAATATCGAGGGCTTTAAGGATTAAATTAAAGGAGAGAAGAAGTGGATGAATAAGGCTTATGACAGGGAAGGAGCATTGGTAAATAAGATTACAATTACATGCCCCACTTTGGTAAGCCAAGCTCAAACAGATTATAATGATGATATGGAGTATCTCAAGGACTTGATTGGTATGATGGTATCAGAACATCAAGAGTGGCACAAGGCCATCAACAGAATAATTGGCCAAACTGGAAGGAAATGGAATAAAGAGGATGTGGAGGGAAAGATAGCTGAGCTTGAGGCTTTAGTCACACAGGTCAGGGAGGTCAATAGCAAGGGTGAGTTAGATTTTGATAGGTTCCAGAAGAGTGACCATATCCTAAGCACGTGTATTTCTAAATAAGAGGTGGAGCTCAAGGAAATACAATCAAAGACACCAAACAATAATATTGAGTAAAAAAAGGTCATGACATAGATATCTGCGCATAGAGATCTGATAAAGGCCATGAGGGAGATACTGGAATTCCGAATCAAGAGTATTCAAATCCTTGTCATGGAGATAATATATATGATGGATGGAGTGACTATAGAGTTAAATGTTGATATCAAAAAATTCAGGGAAAAGTGGATGAGCTAGTGCCAAATAAAATTTTAGGAATTGTAAATGCAGTGTTGTTGGCGATGAAATTTTGCAGGTGGAAAAACTTGTGGATTTCTTGCCAACACTCTGGGAATATAAGTACCTCTACTTAACTGGTGCAACTTCCGTGTATGCATGCAAAATAAAGATTATATTTCTATGGTGGCCTTTCGAGCCAGGGATCCAATAGGGGCACTCCACTGACCATGTGGAAAAGCTAGCAATCTCTTGCTAGGGAAACACCTTGTCTGAATGTGGGAAAAGGAGTGAGAAATGAGATAGGGAAACTAATGTTGTAGGTAGGGAAACTAATGTTGCACACATTAGTTAGAAACTTCAACATATGCATTTATGATAAGAAACAACCCTACAAATGGCAATACAATGAGATAAGATTGCGAACTTAAATTTTCTAAAATCTCCCCATCAAAGAGGCTAAAAAATCATTCTTCTTGTATTGATGATTAAAAATAAGTTGTACATAATGTGGGAATGGAAGAAATTTGAGAATGGAGGAAAGTAGAAGAAAATGGCTATCTCCTTTTCTTTCTCTAAGTGTAATGCACTTGTGATTTTACAAGATCAATTGCCAACCCCTTACAATGGTGTGAAGAAGCCATTAAATATCTTGCAAGAAATGGTTACAAATTCTTCTTTGTTAGCAAGAAACAGTTTATAATCTTTTTAGTCATTTGCACGTCTGTTCAGATTCTTGATTTGCGAAGAAACGCCAATGGCAGAAAAAACCAGAACTTTTCAAAATGCATCCGTTACACTCATTTTGTAACTTTGAATTCAAACCATTCATCTTTCCTTTGAAACTTTAAACCAGAGCCACCCACTTGGGAGAAATTTATTGGAGTGGGTGTGGAGGATGCCTTTTGCATTTTGTGACTTTATAGAGATTTGGCAATTTTTACATTTTTTGTCCGCCCTTCTGCTTTTGATATAAGCCTGACAAGTGGCTTCACTTGAGTGGAGACAGAGTCACATGGGTCACTTTTATAATTTTACCTTTTTTCAAATGGGGGCTCAAAAGCACAAATTGCTCTACACGCCCTCCTCCCCACTTTGACATTCGATGCAGGCTTAATATTCAACCTTTTTCGTTTATGTTTGGCGGGGCTGCAGGTTAGATTTTTAACTTTAAGACCCTTTAATGAAAAAATGCTCAAATTCTCAAATCTCCCCGATGATCCTGCTTCCCCACTTTGAATCTTTTTATGCGGGCTCAACATTTGACTTTTTCCCTCATAGCATGATCGGGGTTATGGGTCACTTTATGACTTTTGGCCCTTTTTGACAAGAAGGGCTCAAAACCTCAAAGTTCTCCATTAACCTGGTTCCCAACTTTGACTCTTTTGATGTGGGCTCAACATTTGAATTTTTACCTCTTGGGAACAAGGCTCAACAATTCAAAAGGCTTTGATGATCTGCCTCCCTGTTTTGACACTTTTGAATGGTGGGCTCAAGATTTCACTTTTTCTTTCAAGACTTTTAGCCATGGTGCCTCAAAACACAAAAATGATCCACCTTGCCACATCCAATAATATATGTTCATGCACCTATGGATAATGGGGGAAAAAAATTATGGGGAAGAAAACATCCATCATCCACGATTGTGGAAAAATTTCAGAGAAGAAGAAAACTCCACCATTTCGCGCCCAAATTTCAAATTTGTTTCATGAACCAAGGAATTGAAAATGATACAAGGTTAAATGATCCATGACCATGGAAATATTGAAAATAAAATTTAAATTAGGATAAGAATATAATTTTCACATGTCCAGATAGGGAAAATAATAATTTATCAAGCCACATAGACTAAAAAGTTTAAACAACTTCAAAGCATGAATTTCTCTATCTTTTCAGACTTCCAACTTTACTTGAACACTTCTAGAGGGTGTGAGCTCAAATTTTTTCAATTTTACTTTAAAAATGGGGGGGGTATTTTGAGGGTGAAAAAAACTGGCTCTAGCTTTGGGACATGACATGGACTGAGCATAATGAAGACATGACATGGGAATCAAGAATCTCAATCTCTAGACCATGTAATTCATTGACTAGTGCCTTATCCATTGGGCCTTATAAAGTCATATACAACTTCGAGAAAGAAAGATCAGAAGAATTAAATACACAAGCACACAACATGAATGAAACACATGACACACAACAAAAGGTGAAACAAAACCACACATGGAAAGGGAAACAAACCTATGACACAAGGTAGGAGAAAACCTCACTTTCACTGATGATACAATTTCAAGTATTTCCCGCTTCGAGGTAATTCCAGCGGTGTTCCATCCAAATATTAGAGAATAAAAGCATTCTCTCCATAATCTTCATGAATCTAGAATGGGCTGAGCCATAATGAATTGAACTTTCCATGGCTGCCTTTTGGTTCTCTTTCTCTTGTCCCATAGCAGGATGAAGTCTCCAACTTTGAATTCTCTTGCCTTCGCCTTCTTTTCAAAAATATTCTTTACTTTCAATTGGTGCTCCTTAATGTGATCCAATACTTGGATTTTATTTTCTTCCATCTTCTCAAGAAATATGATCCTCTTGTTAATGGATTCCTTGTACTAACCATATTCTATTGCATGTAGCAGCTTGAGAGCTAGCATCTCGATCATGAGAGGGATTTCTGCTTCAACTCCATACAATATTTAGAATGGTGACATACTTATTGCCTTCTTAGGATTGATCGTATCTACCCATAATGTGTCATACAACATTTTGTGTCAATTCCTTTGATTCTCATCTACAAGCGTGCAGACAATGGTCATAATTTTTTTGTTGCTTGATTTGGCCCATATGTTTCCTTATGGATAGTAGTTAGAAGAATGAGATAGGGAGATTCTGTAGCAATAGAAAAACTCACCCAACTCTCTTAAAGAGAAATAGGTAGCATTATGTGCTATAATCTTCTATGGCACTCCAAAACAGACTATGATATTCTCCTGGCTGAAGTTGCATACTGTTTCAGTTTTGGCTTTTTTGGTCAGAATGGCTTCCACCCATTTGGTGAAGTATTCTGTTGTTGTGAATACATAGGTGTGCCCCACACTTAAGTGAGGGTTCAAAACACCAATGAGGTCTATCCCCCATTGTTGAAATAGTTCTTCAATAAGCACAAGCCTGAGTGGTAATGCAACAAGTTGTCATCTTCAAATGAACTATTGGCATTCTTTGCATTTAGAAACCTAATATTGAGTGTCTGTAAAGATGGTGGGCCAATAATACATTCCTTAGAGAATATTTTTGTGTAGTTACCATTGCTGAAAAACTTCCACCACATGATTGGTCCTGGTATGCTTTAAGAAACTTTTCTTGTTGCTATTTATCTATGCACCTGAGGAAACAACCATCTAGACCTCTTTTGTAAAGCGCATGATTCCGGATTACAAATTTAGTTGCCTTCATCTTGAGTGTTCTCAATTTATTGTAATCAAGATGGGGAGGGAATTCTCCATAAGTGAGGCAATGGGAAATATCATCATACCACTCATTAGTAGTGGTGACAAAGAGAACCTGTGGGTTTCCTTCTAAACAAGTTGAGAAAGCACATTTTTCTTGACCATGTTGAAATTTGAGTGTTTCATATTCAACAATAAAATTGCACAATCCACTTCCCCTTACCATATTGGAGGGTTGAATCTCCAAGTCATATGATTGAATCTTTGCGATTCAATTCCCTCTTTTAGCTCTGGGATCCTACTGTGTCCAGATGGACTTGATTGCACTGTCGAGGACCATCACCATCGTATGGGAATTGAGGATGTAAAACCTGAAGTTTTTTATAGCCTTGACCACTACATTGGCATACTTCTCCAATTAGCTATATTTTAGCTCCTACTTTTTCAAAGGAAAAACTCATGAAATAAATATGTGTTTCCATGCCTTCATCATTTTTCTAAATGAGAATGGAAGAGAGTGTATGTTTTGATGCATAACAATACATGATGAATTATTTGTTAAAATATGGAGGTACAAGAGTCAGAGCCTTGGAAATGAATTTCTTGATCTCTTCAAAATTTTCCTTCCCTTCATTATTCCATTTGAAATTTGCTTGTGGTTTCATCATGGAAGTTATGTGCTTTGTCAACTCAGCAAACTCAGGCACCAAATGACAAAGAAATTTCACCTTTATGAAGAATGAATGAAATACTTTCTTACTAGTCAGAAGGGATATAGCTTGAATGGGTCTAATTCTCTTAGGATCAATGTGTGCTCCATGTTTTTCACAATGTGCCCCAATAACTTGCCTTGTGTGACTCCAAAAATACACTTTTTTGGATTTAGTGATATGACATGTTTCCTACACCTTGCAACTACCTATTCCAAGTGATAGATATGATCTCCCCTCTTCTTTGAAAATAATGTGAGATCATCAAGATATATGACAATGCAATGCTTCATATATTTGAAGGAAAAATTCATCACCATTTGGAATGTAGCTCTAGAATTGATTAGGCCACAAGGCATCCTGTTGTAGGAAAAAGTGCCCCAAGGTGTTGTAAAGGTTGTATTGGTGTGGTGCTCCTCTTCCACTTTGATTTGGTTATATCCTAAGAATCCATCAAGTAATGAAATCATTTCAGATCTAGTGACTACTTGCAGGATATGACCCATGATAAGAAGAGGATAATTTTCCTTTAGTGATGTCTGTTTTAGGTTGTGAAAATCTACACATATCCTTATTTCACCATTCTTCTTCCGCACTAGCACAATGTTAGCTACCCATGTTGAATGGTGGATAGGAATGATAATCCTTGCATTAAGCATCTTCATTACCTCCTCCTTGATTGTATCAGCAATCTTTGGGTTGTAAGGCCTTTTTTTCTACCTGAAGGGCTTAATACCCTACTTTAAAAGAATTGAGTGATGCATTTCCTTTGGTTGGAAGGAATTTAGTTCATCATATGATTAGGCCAAGACATCTGAGTATTTTTTGAGTAATGCAAAAAACATTCTTTTTTCTTCAAGAAAGCAACATTTTCCAATATTGACCATCCTTGGCTCCTCTGGGATACCAATGTTTTCTTTATCAAAATCAGCTAGGCACCAAGAAGATTGCTTTTATTTCTCTTCAATGAATCTATCATGTTTGTCAAATAGGTCTTCTAAAGAGAGTAGGCCTTTAGGAATTTGGTTCCCTTTCAATTTTATTACTCACTCATCATCAATCCATTCAATTAATTCTTTCTCTTCTTTGGGGACTACTTATCAGTGTGGAATTTCACCTCCTTTGAAGAAGAGATTATTGAAATTATCCCTTTGCTCTAAAATTTCTATAATTTGGTTATGATCATTAAATAATTGCCAATGATTTACATTGTCATGTACACTAGGCCTAGATACCATTTCAATGGTCACTTTTTATTTACCAAAATAAGGATGAGGTGTGACTAGGGAAGCTGACACTACAAGATTCAATGTAGTCCCACACTCTATTTCTATAATGCCAGAGTCTTGGATTCTTCATCTGATATTGTTGGCGTACCTTCTTTACTACAACCTTTGCATCACCTCTGCATATCATTTTCTTGATTCCCATGTCCTCTATTGCACTCATGCCTAAGAGTAGTGCTTCATAATCTGTAGTGTTTTTTTTATTATCAAATTACAGCTTGTAGGCAAATGGGTACAACTCATTGGAACGAGAGTACAATACTACACCAGATCCCGAACCCACACTGGAATGACTACCATCAAATTCCATTTTCCAAATTTGATCTTCCTCTTCCTCCATGAGAAGTGGCAAGTTCTCCTCTTTTATTGATGTGAGGAAGTAGTTTCCTAGCCCAAAATCTTGAAAGAGAATGTTTACTTTCAGATCAGCAGACCTTCGTACTGTGAACTTCATCTTTGTTACTGGTTGAAACTTATTCATCTCACCTTTTACTGGGATAGTTTTAGAAGACAAATCCATGTTTATCTCTCCAATTAGGTCTCTGAAAAAACTCCTACTCAATAGCATACCAAAGGATGTTGGGATGTCTACTACCAGTATGGTTAGGAGCACCTTCTTGTGTGGAAAATTGGCCAGTGCTACCTATGCATATTTAATTATTCCTACCAATGGAACTTGTTTGGATTCCATTGAGTAGTAAGTAACATTTACCTTGGTCAAGGTGAGGCCTAGAGAATTTGCAACTTTTACTGGAATCACATTGTCTTAGGCTCCAGAATCTATGATACAGTTATTTAGCTGGAAGCCTTTAATGAGGAGTGACTGGTAGAAAGGTTCAACCTTGTTGGTTTTGGAGGCACTAAGTACTAGCATGTTTTGGGAAGGTGGTGTGGATGGTGTGGGTATTAAGCCTTTAGAATTAGGACTCAAGGATACAAGGTTACCACCACAAACTATATTAACAAACATGTCAAACTAGGAAGGGTGCGTTTTTAGGTATTCTATTTCTGAGAGTTGGACTATGGTTTTTCTTGCATGTTCCACAAATTCAAATGGGGTTATGGTGAGTGAGGAAGAGGTTCTGGAAATGAAGGAATATTTACATGGTAAAGGATTTGCTACTTTGGGTGTTGACTTCTCCTTTTTGGGTGTAGAAATTTTCTTGGAAGGGGGTGAGGGTGTATCTTTTGATTGAACCTTAGATGTTTTTATAGGAACAAAATTTAAAGGAGAATTGTTCTTAGAAAATTTTGAGTTAGGAGAAGAATTAGATGACTTACTTGGTATAGTAGCATGATCCTTGACAACCAGTGATTCAAGTTTTTATTTGGCTAACTCCATAGAAGGTGGTAATGGTGATCCTCTGCTGATGATTTTTATTTTGTGTGACCTCTGGAGGATAATTTTCCTTATTCTTCTTATCCTTTACCACCACCATTGAGGATGAAACACCTTTCTTGGATTATGCACGAGTGAAAACAACACATGAGAAAATTGGATCTTCTTCATCATCCTCATCTCCATCATCAACGTACTCAATTAGGCCATTGTGTGTATCAATTTCGTCAACCTCAAGATAGTTTTTATAGTCTTCCATATTTTCTTCTTTATTTTCATCAATTTCTACTTCCTCCTTCGGATCTTTGGTGTCATAGAGGGCATTGACTAGTGGTGCTTCAAGAGTAATCTAACAAGGAGGTGGAGTAACCCTTGGGCCTATCTAGATGGTCTAGATTCCTTGAAGCATTCCACATTGTGATCTAAGATAGTTTCTTTTTCAAGGAAACCAAGTCATTTTCCATTTTTTGGAACATCAGGTCTATGGTGACAAAGTTTAAATTCTAACCTGTTTTCTTCCCATTTGGGCATTTCACTTTACCATACAAGATTAGATAATCCTTGGTTTCTATTGCATGGTCTTGAGCTTCCCTTAATGTTCTTGGTTGGGTTCTTCGGAGGAAGAAACCTAATTCTGATGGCAAGGTGCTAATAAAGAATCTCTTCAAATTATTTTTAGGAGGCACCACATCTTCAGGGATTCTTCTTATCACTCTATTATATCTTGCTATGAAGTCTCTCATTAACTCGGAGGTTTATTTTTTCATTTTTACTAAGAGATCCTCACAATATTCCATGGTCTTGAACCTGTGTTTAAATGCACTTCTTATATCTTACCAACAGGTGATAGACCATAGTGGTAGCATGTAGAACCATTTAACATCCTTTTCTTCAAGTGAATCCACAAAGATTCAAACTAACACATCTTCATCCATAACACCCAACACACCGCAAGAAGTGATAAATGCTTCTACATGGTCTTCAGGGATTTGAGAACTATCCCCTCTGAATTTTGGGTGGTTTTTTCTCAAGCCTCTCAATAGCTCATGGAGTGGTTAAGCAGGAGACAAATGACTAGTGTTTCCTTCCCAGGGTACATTAGGTCTATGGGCCTCATGAACACATTCATGCTCATGATCCCCCCATTCTATTTCTATTTCAAGCTTCCAACCATGCTAAGGTTGTCACTTCTGCTCCTACTTTTTCATCTGCCTCAGCTTGAAGTCTCTCAATTTCTTCGAGTCGAGCTCTTATTTATTTTTCGAGTCTTTCTTCTCTTTATCTAGCTTCTTCTTCGGTCTCTACATTGGTGAAATATTCAAGGTTCTCGTTGATGTATGGAAATTCACAGTCCAAAGGATTGGTAACACTCAAGTTCCCAATGTGACCAATTTCTTGAGAAGGAAGCCTCTGAATTCCGAGTAGCTCTTATCTCCTTTGAAGTTCCTAAAAATGGGATCAGTTTGTCCTCCTTGTCTCTATTTCCAAGTGTTTCTTCTTTCCACCATCTTGAAAATCTATGATGTTCTTTGTGGTTTTGGAATTTTTCTTTTCCTCTCCAATTATGCAATGCATTCTTCTTCAAGGTCCAGAATTTTCGTGGCAATGAAGTAGTGATTGGTACTTTGTTTATGATGCAAGATAGCTTCCCTAAAATATAAAGAAACATCTTCTTGGATGTCGAAGAGTAATTCGGGTCTTTCAACAGAAGGGTTTCCTAGAATAGCCATGATTTGAATCCATGTGGCTCATATAGCCATTCAAATTCTAGAAATTTCTCTTTTTTGAATTTTGAATTTTCTAACCTTGCAGTCATATTTAGGTACAGATATTGCTAAATCTACCCATGGTGGAGCGGGCATGGAGGATGCCTTTTGCATTTTGTGAATTTATAGAGATTTAGCATTTTTTATATTTTTGGTTTTCCCTTCCACTTTTGATATAAGCCTGACATGTGGCTTCACTTGAGTGGAGATAGAGTCGTGGGTAACTTTTATAATTTTACCTTTTTTCGATGCGGGCTCAAAAACACAAATTGCTCTGTAGGCCTGCCTCCCCACTTTGACCTTCGATGCGGGCTTAATATTTGAATTTTTCCTTTATGTTTGGCACTACTACGAGTCATTTTTTAAATTTAAGCCCTTTTAATGAAAAATTCTCAAATTCTCAAATCTCTTGATGTCCCGCTTCCCTCCTTTGAATATTTTGATGCAAGCTCAACATTTTATTTTTTCCCTTATAGCATGATTGGGGCTGTGGGTCACTTTATGAATTTTAGCCCATTTTACGAAAAGACTAAAAACCTCAAAGTTCTCTGCCAAACCACTTCCCCACTTCGACTCTTTTGATGTGGGCTCAACATTTGAATTTTTCCCTCTTGCAAACAAAACTCAAAAAAACAAAAGGCTCTAACGATCTACTTCCCCACTTTAACTCTTTTGAACGTCAAGCTCAAGATTTGAATTTTTCTTTTAAGCCTTTTAGCCATGGTGCCTCAAAACATAAAAATGATCCACCTTGCCACATCCAATTAGATATTTCCATGTACCTGTGGATAATGGGGAAAAAAATTGATGGGGAAGAAAATGCCCATCATAAACGATTGTGGAAAATTTGTAAAGAAGAAGAAAAATCCACCATTTCATGCCCGATTTTCAAATTTCTTTCACGAACAAAGGAATTGAAAATGATACAATGTTTGAAGATCCATGGACATGGAAATATTGAAAAGAAAAGTCAAATGAATACAATAATAGAAATTGCATGCATCTAGATGGGGAAACGAAAAATTTATCAAGCCATGCAGACTAAAGAGCTTAAACAACTTCAAAGCATGAATTTCTCTATCTTTTCAGACTTCCAACTTTACTTGAAAACTTCTTGAGGGTGTGAGCTCAAAATTTTTGAATTTGACTTAAAAAATGAGTGGGGGATTTTTAGGGCGACAAAAAGTGCCTAGGAAATCCATAGAGAAGCTCGCGGAATGGAAGAAGTTATAAAATACATTGAGCATGGAGTTTATAGAGCTCCTCTAGCCACCTGGATATTGATGTACCCTATGCATAAGTTTGGGATTTCTATTATTTACTTTCATGGTATTTTTTTTCTTATTTTTTATTCTTTAAAAATTATTTGAATCATCCATTGGAGGAATAATTAGGGAGAAACATTTTCGAGGATGGGAAATGACTATAGTGTGGTGTAATGTTTAGTGGGGAAAATGGATAAGTACTAGCCATGCACAGAGGTTTAGAATTACACATAAGGGGTGCACAAAGGGTCGCATGCATACAATAAGGATCAACATGTGAAGGTTCACACATAAGAACAAAGTTTGGGACTTAGTCAATTTTTCAAGGAAATGGATAAAAAGAGAAAAGCACGGTTGGAGTGGTTTCCAAACAAGGTTTATAATTAGATACGAGAAGGATAATTCGGGATGCACATAAAGAAGATAAAATAATAGCATTAAAGTAAGTCATATATTTAGGTTAATGTATTATTAGCAGGGATTTTAAAAAGTATGAAAGATGTATTTTAAGCATACCTATTTTTATTATATTACATAAAGGGGCTGAAGGGAAATTCCCCACTATATATATATATATATATATATGTGTGTGTGTGTGTGTGTGTGTGTGTGTGTGTGTGTGTGTGTGTGTGTGTGTGTGTGTAATATATATATATATATATATATCTGTGTGTGTGTGTGTATTTTATTCTTGTCTAGAGAGTGCAAATTAAGGAGTTTTAGGTTTTTGATCTTGGATGCAATAGTGTGTTATAGTGCTTGTATGAAGATATGGAGATCATGGTTGGCTATGAGCTTACACATAACTATAGTTCATGTGTATTGAATTAAATATGATGTAATCATCCTTTATTATGTAATGCAATTATTCTTATGATGGAATTTTGTGAATTCAAGTATTATTTTCTATCTTGAATGTTGACTATGTTTCTTTAGTATATGTGTTTATGAACTATCATGATTATGATGATACTTTGTATCCAAATGGTTGAATTAGTTTTTAATATGGTAAAAATACATGCTAACCTTATTCTAGGTGTAATAAAGGAGGGGCTTGGTGGCTGTGCATGATTCGGGTGAGATTCCATATCTATGCTGATGAAGTACCAACAAACATATTAGTTGAGTGCGTAAAATAATACTACATTCATTTTATTCATCTAGAGAAATAATTTTAACCAATTTGATACCCTAACCATATTTGTGACTATGTGATGTTATTTTCATCTTAGTTAGGACCCCTACTTATATCATGCATTGTATAAGTAGTTGATTAGTTGAATAACATAAGATATATCCTAGGTTAATTTGAGCCATGTGAAACAATTAGAACTTTATGATGTGAAATGTACTTAATAATCCTAATTACAACTATAGACAAAGTAATAGGTCAATTAGATTGAAATCTAAGAGGCACCTTATGATGCTAGAGAATCACAAGAGAATTTTATTTATTTCATAATTTGTTAAATTTTGGCCAAGTATGTGGTGCATGTAAGGATGATAAGAAAAAATGGAGCAAGGAAAGTACAACTCAAAATTTTGACAATTGGGACAAGTGTGTAAGGAATGCATGGATTATGTGTGCAAGTGTTTCATTACATAATGCATGTTCATTACACGAGAAAAATAGAAAAATGTGTGTATGAAACTTTAGAGGAATGGAATAATGTTTTATGTTGTGGTTTTTTGTGTGATGTTTGTGTAATGTCATGGTATAATAATTTGGGTTGAGAAAATATCTTTTTGTTATCTCTTAATCAACGCATAATAATAGTGCACACATGATATGATTTTTTGAAAAATATGTATGTGAAATGTGAGAAAGAGTCAAGAAGAGAACCCATCCATGGACACCGGTTGCTCATTCGGTAAGAGAAAAAGTCCTCGATATGGGTGACTATCTATTTCCTTATGTCAACAATGTAGCATGTCTAATGAATTATCTAATAGTTCTCTTACAAGATCCTGATGACAAATTATCCTTAATCACTATATTTAAAAAATGTTGGAAGTTATGAATAAATGAAACACATAGTTTCATAAGTTGTGATGAGACCCCTATCAATGCTGAAAGATCTATAATATGAGAAACTATAAAGTGTGTAAGTCCACAGGGGATAGAGTGGTGAGGATTAGAGATCCAAGCCAAGCCAAGCCAAGTTAAACAAGTGAAGCTTGTGAAGGGTCATGGAGAAACACAATTTGATAGATTTAGGGTTTTATTTCATATTTTGTAAGAGTCTCGTTAGTGGGAGGAATATTTTTTATATTTTTTCAAGGATTTTAAAATCAACAAAATCATGTTTATGTTTTGATATGTTATGTATTATAAGGAAATTCATGAGTGTATATATTACATAAATTGTCATTATATTTGAGAGGTGTGAGGTTTATAAAATCTAATTTTAACACATCTAAAACACAAAAAAAATTAGTAAGCAATCTAGAAGGTCCAAAAACCTACAAAAATACTATATGATTTCCTAAAAAAACATTAGTCATACAATTTACACCCCAAAATATTTAGGTTCAATGTTGAAATCCTGAATTTTTATTAAGGATAAAGTTTTTTTCTAGGGACCCTACCCATTTACAAAAAGGACAAATCCCAGATATTTAATACAATGTGTAAAATCCAAAATAACACTAGAAAGAAAACCATTCAACAAGAATCGCAAAAATAGAAGGCAGTCAGCAAAAGATCAACATAATATCAACAATTTTTTAGCAGAGAGACAAAAAGTGATCTCACAAAACCCAAGGAGAAAGAAAATACACAAGATTATTTCATGAGCTTATGGAAGCTCTTCTATACATTATCAAGATCCTTTTTTATGTCATTGAGGTTGAGTCCTTTTTTGTTTTTATCTTTCCCTTTTTGATCTTCAACTTGAGAAATAATGAGGTAACAAAAGTTTATAGTGCTCTTTTATATGATAATAATATCAAAATGTCTGGTTACTAAAATTTCCATATACTTCTCAATTTTGGTGAAATGTTTGATAATATCAATCACAGTATTCTTATTAACCATTCAATCAATGATATTGATCTTTTAGGATTCAATCTTACCCTTGAGTTCTTTAATCTTGTCCAATCGGATATCAATATCATCTCTGGCATTTATATATTCAACAAAGAGGGATTAAAGGTCTTTTTTCCAATAGAGAGAATACCCAAAATGGATTCCCCATCCCCAATTATGAGGGGGGTGGAAGTACCTTATCCTTAGAACAATAATTAGGCCTTTTTATTTTGATGGATTTATCCATTGATGAGTCCTATGGACTCTTGCAAGAGGAGGGAGAAAAAAAAAGAGAAATGGAAGAAGGAAGAGAGGTGGATGATGGAGAAGGGGTGGGGAGAGTGGAGGTGTGAGGGGATAAAGAGGATGGGAGAGAATATGAAGGGATTATAAAGGTGGAAATAGAGGAGGAGGTGAGGGGAACAAGAGGAGAGGAATATTATGAGAGAGTATATGCAGGGGTGGCGGAGGTGGGAAGAGAGGTGGATGTGGGAGGAACATGAGGGATGTCAGGTGGGTAAAATTTTGAGTGTTAGGGATGAATAATAGAATAATAAAAATACTTATACAACATCAAGATCACTACATGATATAAGGCGTGTACTCTCTTACCCTATTTTAAAATATTCACTGAATTCTCAAGAGAGTGGAGAATGAAGTATGAAAAGAAGACTAATAATTTTCTATGAAAATTATTAAGAAACAAAATATGATAGTTAGACATTATCGAAAATCTTCCCTCAAGCATAATGCGTTTCATCACCAACAACATAATGATGTTTTCAGGAGGAGGAAGAAAATCATAAACAAAACCCCCTTTGTTATGCATTAAAGATTCACCATTTTTCAAGAATATTTCTTCTTCCACCCCAATATCAATATTTTTCTTATATAAGTTCAAATATTTTCTATGAAGACCTGTAACCCAAGCAATGGATTCTTCATTAATTTCAAACTCTTTTCCTTTAGAAGAAACTTTTCTTTTCTTCATTTTTTTGACAAACTCTTCGGACAAATGGAGGTCATGGACTTTTATCTTTTCCACAGAGTCGATGAAACCCCCTGCTCAAAATGCTCTAGATATCCACATTATTCTTCCATTCTTAAATTTTTATAGGATCACCTCTACATTTATCCCCATCCATTTTGGCTAAAACTTTCCAAAAATAATGCACACAATTAAAATCCCCTTTGGTGAATGCAAGTGAAAAAGAAAGTTATTTTATAGAAAAAACCTTTATCTTCCACACGATCCAAATCCAATTCAAATGTTTATTCCTCCTTTTCAATATTGATTATACTTTTTAAGATTTACGGAGGGGTCTCTTCAACTTTCCATACTTGCAAATTATTGATATTAACCCTAATATTTGCCATAATTTCTGCAAGACTATTTCCCTCCTTGTAAGTATGTTACACCATATAATTATGGAAGGTACTAAGAATATGAGAAGATTCGTCCATTATAATATTGATGTACCAACTTATATGGTTAATAACTTTTATGGAGTTGTCAATGTTGAATGAGTCACCCTCCACAATTATATTTCTAGCATTGAGCTCACTAGCAAGCCTAAGCTCCCATAAAGAGGCAAGTGCTTCAGATTAATGGTTCAAGTTTATTCCCATGGGGAAAACATACATTTTAATAACTTTTCATTTTTAATTTATAATACATCCACCACCACCTAGCTTTCTTGGATTTCCCTTAGAGGCATCATCCTAATTGAGTTTTATCTAACCTAAAAATGGAGGGTTCCATTTGGTATGATCCCTAACGGAACCATTTTTTTTATTAATATTGATAGAGAACATATTAAGGTTGATTTTCTAAAGTATGCTACTATCCTCTCTGCATTGATGATTATTTATAGGAGGTATAAAGTAGGAAACATTTTGTTTTATTTAATCCATAATCCCATTAGTAATTCTCAAATTTGAAGGCTTCTTATCTTCAAAGATAGCAACATTGTATGTTTTCCAAATGTTCTAGATAATAAGAGGAAAATAAATTCTCCACAAACTCTTGACCACCAAATTTTTAGTAGGGAAGTGTCATTGTTAACAAGAAGACACTATAGAATGCATGAGGATCCACTTGATACCCATGAAGCTAAAGAATAAATTCCAGAGTAAAGTGGCAAAAGAGAAATGTAAGAAGAGATGATTAGCCATCTCTTTCAAGTTTTTGCAGCGAATAAATCTATGGGGAATGTGTTGGCCTATCTTTACCCAATTATCAATGGTTAGTGTTATATTATGAATCACAATCTAGAATAAAAGGTTGATCTTGGGGATACGTTCCTTTATTCAAATTTTATTTCAATCAAAAGAGGAATGTTGTGACTCAGAAAGAAATAAGTAATTATACCTTACTGAATAAGATCCATCAAAGGTTCCCCCTAAATAATTTAATCCCGATCCTCCATCTGAGAGAGATGTTGATTTCTTATAATATTTTAGATATCCATTAAATGTTGATAGCTCAGCAAAGAGATACCATAATCTTAAAGCTAGACTCAGGCATTGTTTTTTATATAGTTGTTATCTTTTTCTCCAATCCAATCTTTAAATTTCACATAAAGCTAATATCAGTCATTAGTATCACTAAGCGGAAGGTGATTTCTAAATTCATATTTCCAAAATGAATGTCTTTCTCATTTTCAAGCTTCCACCAGTTTCCTTTAAGAAGAAGACTCCTGTAATTTAAGATAGCATTCTAAAAATAAGATCCTAATGGGATCTCATCCTTATAGATCCATTCAAGATCTTTAGTCAAACCAAGATATTTATTTCTAATAATAGAGGTAAATTTGAGGTTCTATTTGATCATTATACACCCCATTTTTTTGATCATGAATTTTTTCATCCATCTGATGCTTTTGATACCATGCCCCCACATTTTTTAGGGAGACAATATTTTTCCTATAAAACTATAGGAATTATATTTTTTTTCCTCTACTCCCAACCATAGAAATATATTTGGAATCCTTTTTATTTTTTCATTAATCATACTAGGAATCATGAAAAGAGACATAAGGTAAATGGTGAGATTTCAGAGGGTAAACTTAATGAGTAAACACTTCCTTTTTTGAGAAAGGATAGCTCCTTTACGACCTGCAAGATTCCTCTGAAATTATTCTATTAGTGATTTCCCAACATCCACGGGAACCTTACCGGTGATGAGGGGAATACCAAAATAATTTGAAGGAATTCTTTTGTGTTGCATCTAAGAATTTTAACAATCTTGATTTGTCTTTAGTTAGGAGTGTTAATAAAAATGACCAAGATTTTTTCAAAATTAATAAGTTGAACCAAAAATTTTTTTCATAGTCTAATAAGAGGGATTTAAGTCTCTTAGATTTAAAAAATGAATCCATCATGATGTAAATTTTGTAATCATAATTTTTTTTATTTTAGACATTGAGATCATCTGATGATGGTTTTTAGCCTTTACGGTAACTATATTGGATAATGACTACAATCCTTTTGTTGTTGCTTTCCACCATGAGAATAAACAAAAGAGAGGAGAGGGGGTATCCCTAAAAAAATACTATGATACTACTAAAAAAATAGTATGTTTCCCATTGCTCATAATGGAAAACATAAGAGAAGATATGAAATTCCTCAGAATATTCTAGAAGTGATCATCAAAACCAAACTTTGTGAGAACTTTATCTAAGAATCTGCATGAGACTCTTTTGAAGGATTTTTTCATGTCTATTTTAATAATCATGTCTTCCTTCTTAATTTTATCCATAGAGTGAATTTCATCATGCACCAAAATAATGCCATCCAAAATAGTTCTTGCTTTCAAAAATACCTCTGCTAGTTACAGATGAGATGAGGAAGAAGAGGCTAAATTCTAGAGGTAATAGTTATTGTGAATATCTTGTAAAGTACATTTAAGTGACTAATGGGTCTAAAATACTTAAATTATGTAGTTCCTTTATTTTGAGGGATTAACACAATAAATACGTCGTTGATATCTTGGAGAAGATTACTTGTTCACAAGAATTCATTTGTATCACAAAGAAGATAATCCTCGCATATTTCCCAATATCTCAGAAAAAAACTAGCTAGGAATCTATCCAAGCCCGGTGATTGGTTTCCTTCCATTGATAAGAATGTTCTTTGAAGTTCTTCCATAGTCGATTTATCCATTAGATTCTTGAAATTACTACAATGGAACAAGTTATAATGAATGTCAGAGATAAAACTATCAATTCTTTTCTCATCTTGAGTGGATCACTATTCAAACAACCTTTATAAAATATAACAACTTCTATTTTGATGATATTTATGTCCTTTCTTAATGTTTCATCCTTCGTAGTGATTTTTGTAATTCTTGTTTTGCTTATGTGGTGAAGGTTTGTCATGTGTAAAATTTTGGTGTTCTTATCACCCTCCTTGAGCCATAGATCTCGATTTTTTTGGCTTGAGTAAGATTCCTCTCTAGCATTTATCATGTGGAGATCAGAGATAAACTCTTTCTTTAGGTAGGTATCAACCATATCCATGAATTATTCCACAACTCTTTTCTCGAGAGCATCCAACTAATCTTTTATCTCCTTTTTTTTCAAAAATTTTCCCAAAGACCTCCTTAGTCCATTATATGACATTTCTTTTGACATTATTCAACTTTTTAACAATAGTAAAGATTATAGATCCACTTTTATTTATAACCAACCATTACTTTATCTAATCATATAGATCAAGATGTGACATATATATTTTTTCAAATTTTAAAGGGGCACGATTTTTTACGTCTTTTTCAATTAGGTTGAACACAATTATATTGTGGTCAGATCCAACTCTGGGAAAATAAGAGAGATTGAATTCATGAGAGAGGGTCAAATCAACCAATATAATATCCATGTCAATACGCTCTTGAAGAAAATCAAATCCGATTCTTATGTTTCTCCAAGTGTATTTCAGACCTCCAAGCTTGATGTCGATGAGATTATTGTCAGTAATCATATCAGAAAGGTTCTCTATACTTAATGTAAATTCTTAATTTCCCCCTTTTTTTGCTAGGATTCAAAGGAGTGTTGAAGTCCCCCATGATTAACCATTTTTATCTTCTACTATTCTTTCTAAAATTATCAAGATCCAACCAAATCCTTTTCCTTCCCAAAAGGTTGTTAGGGTAATAAATAATGGAAAGAATCCAAGAATCATTACCATCTTTAACTGAGGTGAAAAGGATGGCTAAATAATTAGTATATTTGAGGATCAATGTATCCTTCACCCAACTACTATCCCAAATATTATCAATACCTCATAAATATCCTATAGAATCAATGCAACTAACCTCTATGTTGTTCCACAATTAGTTCTTGATCTTACTAACACAAAATTGTTGCATCTTAGCCTCTTAAATCACCAAAAATTGAGGCCTATTGCAAGTTTTAGGATACTTAAAAATTATTTTTTTCGTTACTTTTATTCAAACCTCTAATATTACAACATATGATCTTCATATAAAATATTTCAAAAATATATTTTTGGGTTCCATTAAATCCATTTTTAGTTGGGTGCCATTAGAAATTTCCTTTTTATTATTTTTTTCCTCTGATCACCCAACATTTTTCTTCTAGTCTTCTTGTTTATGCCCACAGTCATTGTTCTTATAGATCTATTAGTTGGTCTAGAACTTGAAGCCCTAAGATAACCCCCACTTTTTCCATTATATTTTTTTATGGGGTGGAAAATATTATAATCTCTTATCCTTTGGAGGAGCTAGATGTTCTAGTTTTATATTTGTGATCATATCTAACCTGTCTAGTGTCTCCACTAGCTTTATTTATTCTAAGAGATTATTCTTCAAGACTTATAATATGTTTTCATTCTTCCCTTCTATGGAGAGATATTCTACATTCAGATCTTCTAATAATTATTTACTCGGTTATTCTAGTAGGATTTTTCCTTCATTTGATTGATCCTGAGAAAAATTAAAGTCCTCTTGTTCTTTAGTGATTTTATCGTCACTTTTTTTTCATGAGTTAAAGGGACCGATATCATATTTAGATATAATTATTTATTAGATTCATCCGTTGATATATTCTTGTATTTGAGTCCAAGTGATCCTTTATTATATCACACTGCTTTTTAGGCTTTTGAGTGAAATGGTTTTCATCCAACTTAGGTGTGCTAGAAGCCTCATTTCCTTCCTTAGAAAGAGTTTTAGGCTACCAAATTAAATTTTTCCTTCCTTCTAGATTTTTTTTCTCTCTGTATCACTAGCTTTTTATATTTGACAGTACTCATCTTGTTACCTTTATTATTACCATCGAGAAAGTTTTGTGTCCCAACTTTGAGCAAATTTTGCATCTTATTCTGAAATATCCATATTCCATAACTCATCTCCCCATGCCAAGAGTGGAGTGAAGGATAATATTTTCTAGGACATTTTGGTCCTCTTTCACACTAATATAGAAGTGAGAAACAACAATTAAAGAATCCATTTTGGTTACATTATAAAATCCAATGAGTTAACTTAAATACTTGGACACTCTTATCATAATGGTTTCATCATAAAATTCCAATGGGAGCGTAGGAATTCACACCTAGATTGGAAAACTTGTCATGGTTTCCTTGTTAGGATTAAAACTAGGTACCCATTTTTAAAAATAGAGGCCCATGTTTCCAAGGAGCCATTCCCCCCAGTAGGGACTTTTTCTAGTATTATTTCAATGAAAATATAACAAAAAAATACTTACGACATCAAATAAAAATCCAAATGAACTTTAGGGCACCATTTCCTATAAGCCCATCGTCTAATGGTGTCAATGTTAGGCTAGGAGCCAATAAACTTACCAATAAGAGAATATGAATTATTTATTATTTCCAAATTAAATATTCCCTCAAGGAATGTAAATTGAAGATCTCCATTCTCATCCACTTGACATGGAATGTAAGTTTTAGGGGTTCTCACCAACTGACTACTTACAGACCCTCCCAAAAGTGGATTTCTTCCATTTAACAACTCAGCCCATCTGAATTTTTTGTTGCTATTACACAGTCGTAGATAATCCTCCATGCTCGAGTGAGGATGTGGTTGTTCCCACCCATGTATAGGATTTGAATTTTGAAAATTTCATCGAGACCTTAAACCCGTCCATGGCATCTTCTAGGAACATAACAACATATTAAAAACACTCTAAATAACTAAAAATAACTAGGTACTAAATATATTAAATTGTGAAAAACTATCTTCTAAAAATCGTAACTGATGTAGCTACAAGCCCAGTTCCATAAGGTACAGAGTGATCCTAATTTCTTATATTTACTAAAATAATTTTAAATTATAAGTTTTCATTAATACTGAAAACTTATACTTGAAAATTAATTTAGTTAATATGGACCCACTTCACTTCCCTCCATCATTGTGACCTTGCAAAAAAACCTATAGGAATGTGTACATATTATTACACATATGTATTTTATAACACACACACTTTTATGCATATGCATTCCTTTATTTATACACAAAAACCATTTACCACTAGGTCTAGAATGGTTTGATTTCCTAATTCTAAGAATTGGAAGTGTTAAAACAAAACAACTTACATGTTTTGGATTGAAAATGCCTTCAATTTCAAGTAAATTTTCTTATTTATAAATTTTCATTTTTTTGTCTATTGTAAGGTTTCCATATATATTTATTTCAAACTAGATCTTTTCATACCTCTATTTTTCAATAATTATATATGTCTATTTGATCATATAGTATATTTTATTTTTCTCACCCAAATTGAATAAAAATTATATAGTTCTAAATGAGGACTAATTCTATACTTATTCCAAAAGAAAATTTATAAAATTTAATACTTTTTGAGGTATTTATAGGGGAGGGAACATTTGGCTATCTATTATTTTTCAAATTTCAAAATATTTTTTACTTCAAAAATAATAAAAAATAAATACTCGTTAATTTTTTAAAATCTCAAATTACATGATCATATTTGTCTTTCCACCAAAGGGTGTCAAAAAATACCAAATAATAATAAAAAATGAGGGGGGACACAATAAACTATCAACTATGTTTTTAAAAAAAATAGGAGCATCACTTACAATTTTAGATCTTTGAACCACTTACACTTAACCATTCTACAAAAATACATACTAATTTAGAAAATAGCCTCGAAATAATACAATTCATATTCTTATAGCATATTATAAATTTGAGTGTATCCATCTCAAATATCTTGTACAAGTAAAGGTTTTTTGTTTTTCAGAAAAAAAAATGTCCACTTAATACCCCCCTTTGGCCCCCATCCTTATGCACTTATGCCTAATTTTAATTCTATAATACCCGATATGATCAACCATCCATAAAGAGTAGGGCTAATCCCATGTTTTTCTAATCCTACCATATATCACAATACTGGCCATCATTGATTAAAATGACTGATGTCATATGTCATCTCTTCTTTTGTTCCTAATGTCATTGGCCTTCCTCAATAAACAAAGATGATGTCATCTTCTAATTATTATATTACCATTGATATACTTGGGTAATATCTACCTAATTGGGATGATATTATTTATTTATAAAATAAATAAAAGTATATTCCAACTTGAGGCTTCAATCCTTTGAGATCAGATTTGACTTAAAGCCCTCAAGTCCTGAACAATATTTCATCAACCAAATTTGAATATTGGGATATAATAAATGAACCCTCCAATCTCCTAATTCAACTTACCTTATTTGAACTTATTAAAATTCTCATAAACATCACAATCACCTCTTCTAAGTACTCTTTGAAATGAATATAACCCCACTAACAACTTTGGGGAAAGATTCCCTTTTACATAGTCTAGACTAGAGCATACTTCAGCTATGTGAAAAGATTGCAGTCCAAAATTATAAAAACACTCATAAATATTTATCTCTTCAATTTATTATCAAATATATGATTCTTCATGCTCTACTATTTGAAGCAAATTATCAACCTATATTTATCTTAGTTAAGATTGAAACCATACAAATTAGGTGATACCTTATTGAAAAAGAGTTAGACAAACTTTTCACTTCTTTAGAATTCATCAAATATCTAAGTTACTATTTCAAAAATATAAAATTAGTTTTATCATGTATCAAGGATATGAACAAAAATAAATTCCCATAATGGGATTTATTTGGTTACCCAATCGTATGCCTCATCAAGCCATTAAAGTGAAATTCATAATTGTAAAAATTTCTCTTTCATACAACATTATTATTGGCTGACCATGGACACATGGATGCATGAAATGACATTGTTTTATTGTTAATGATTAAAAATTATCTACTTAGTATCTGTGTTAAATAATCAATGGAAATTGGAACAATTACAACATGGCGTTTATAAAATTGTTGCTCTTGAAAATTTTCTTAAATCCCATTTCGAGAGTATCAATGCTTCCACTATTATAAGGATTATATTTGAGGATACAATCGAAATCATAATATTATTGAAAATATATGACCTAACCTCCTTTTTTCTATTGATACCTAGGGATAAGTCCCTAGCCTACAAAAAACATACATTAAGTTCTAGTCCAAGATATTATTGCTCATTGTTGGACTCTAAAAATATAAGCACCTTATCATGTTGGAAATGAGGGGAGATCATAAATTAACTCCACCCCACCCATCACATCACATTTAAAAACTATAACTGTAACCATTAAAATTTCCATACAATATACCTTTGGAAACCACCCTCATCAAAATTTCTACCTAGGATGGTGAGAGAGAGACTAAAGTCATCCACCCCCACCTTCATCATGTGGCACCAAAAATTACATCACCTTCTTCCCATTCTTGTCACCTAGGGAAAATTTTACAATAATCTCCACTTCAGAATCATCTGCATCCTCAGATGAGGAAGATGGAGATGCATAAAATTGAGGAAAATTGATTATATAATCCCTCAAAAGAAGGAAACCCAAGTTGGAGGAAAGGGAATCATGTTATTTCAAGATTTCTTGTAAATATTTTTCCACAACATACACATAAAACTAAAGGAACATAATCCTTCCTTCCAAGTCCATATGGTTCCGATGCAAGATAAAATTTCAAAAGGCATTAGACAAAATGTTTATAGAGCTAAGAATTTGGGCCATATAAAACACATTGTTCCTACCCACTGAATGCTTTGGTTACAACATCAGATTATTCATGTGCTGGTAGATATATGCCTCTTCCATCTCATTAATTTATTCAGCAATATACTATGCCTTCTTTCACCACTCCCACATGGCGACATTATTTTTCTTCCCTTCCATCCATAGGTAAAAGGATTCACCCATGTCTTCACCTGTAAAATCCATTTCTGCTTCTTTCTCAGCCCTTTCCCCATACTATCTTGATTATTCATTGTGATCCTATGACCAGGACACACTCAATATCCCGTAATATAAGTTCAAACAACCCCTTAAAAAAGGTAAATTGCAAGGAATGATGGTGCACGCCAGAATTCATTGCTATATACACCCTCACCGTACATCACACAAAGGAAAATATAGGTATCTTTTACTTGGATATCAGATTAATTATTTCACATGTCACACCCATTATCCTTATTACCAATAAAAATTATCACCTCACCCACCATCAAAGCTAGTCCTAATCAAAATAGAATACCCTCTTAACATCATTAGAGATAAGAGTGAGAATGTTACATGGATAATTTCCCATCCACACTTGGATACTATTATGATCAAAATCCTCTATAGCATCCCCCTTATTTCCTAAGAAATTATATACTTGGTTCCTACCATGTTGTATATGAGAAAATGAGATCTCAAATAAAAATGGGAGTAAGGACCTAATCTGTTGAATAATTGGCTCCATCACCCAATGCTTTGACATGATTTAATTTTATATCTTTGATAATGATTTGAGGCATCCTTTCAAGAGAATTTACACTAAATTTAGTAACACATTACTCAGTGGGTATACTTATCCAGCCTCTTCCCCATACTTGACACATGTAGAGTCCTCCACCAAAGTGCCCCATCTATTTTAAAAGTCTTTCTTAAAGGGACTAATGACCCCATCACTTTCCAACATGCCATTCAAATTCCAAAAATCCTCACTGAATAAATATTATTTCCCTTCTGTAATTTTCATTTTATACCCAACTACAAGATAGTCCTAGAGTTCCTGAGTAAATTCCAAATACTAGACTCTGAAGGGAGTTCTTCATGTAAGAAAATTCACTCCGGATCTAGAGAGTCGAAATATTTTACTCGAATTATCATACTCCACAAATGGTCACGGTCTTTATAAACTCTCCAAATGGTATTTCTAGCTAACACTTGATTCATCATATTACAAGCCCTAAAACCAAAAAATACCTCTTTTTTAGGATGTCAAACCTCTTCCTAGGATACCAATTTTTTTCTCCCTAGAACATCTCCATAAGAAGTTCCTTTGAATAGAGGTTATGATCCTTTCTAATTACCTAGAAATTTTAAGAAGATACATAAGAGGGGAATTCTTGAAGAGATGATCGAATTTATATCAACTATTCCATCGAGAGTCAACCACTTAACTTTCCACGAGGCTATTTTTTTTTGAATTCGATTCACCACCGGTTTCCCTAAAATATTTCTCATATGAAAACCCAATAAAATACATACCTAAATAAATACTTGGAAGAGACCTAATAAAAAATCACAAAATGCATGTTATCCTATGTTGCTAATCTGGATTCACATTTAGGAAATAAAATATTGACTTCTCAACACTTACCTTTTGTCCTGCAATGCTTTCATAAAGTGGTAAAATATCCTTAACTTTCTCAGCCTCAGCTACAGATGGTTACCTTAATAGAGAAGTTTCATTAAAAATTTGAGAAATTTTCACCTCTTCAATTATAGAAAAAAATTTCAACCCTTTCCATTCCTTTCTATGAACCACTTTGTGTATAGCAAAACTCAATCCTTCAACCAT
The DNA here is from genome assembly GCA_019776745.2 of Taxus chinensis. Lineage (NCBI taxonomy): Eukaryota > Viridiplantae > Streptophyta > Pinopsida > Cupressales > Taxaceae > Taxus > Taxus chinensis. The sequence goes on along the minus strand of CM034147.1, from coordinate 573,596,264 downwards.
TATTATAAAGAGAAAGGGAGATATCACATCCCCCTGTCTTAGACCTCTTGAAGATTTGAATTGTCTAGCAAGAACACCATTGATAAGGACTAAGAATTTTGGAGTAGTAGAATAGATCCTTATCAGTTGAATCTAACTTAAGGGAAACCCAAACCTTTCCAAGACCACTTCCAAAAAATTACATCTTTTCGTATCACATGCCTAGACCATATCAAGCTTATTAATCATTCTTAGTATATTCTTATGTCGTAATGAGTGAATGGATTTTTGAGCCACCACAATCCCATTCAAAATATTTTTTTCCTTCCACAAACCCACTTTGGCTATCTGAAATGATTGAACCTAAGAATGATTTCAACCTGACCACAAACACCTTAGAAATGATCTTGTAAAGTCAATTACATAAGGAAATATGGCGATAAACATAAAAATATTTAGTCTCCTCTTTCTTGGGAATCAACACTAAAAAATTAAAATTCAATTCATTCAAAATCACACTCTTCCTTCTACACTCTTTTACCATAGACCACACATCCTCTCCTTTTATGCCAATATTTATGGAAAAATCCAATTTTAATCCCATTTGGACCTAGAGAATTTTCCACCCCTAGACTAAAACCTGCCCACTTTATCTCCTCTAGCGTAAAAGGATTCATCAATTTCTCAACTTCAGCCTTCGTAATTACCCAAGGAATGATTCAAAGTAAATATCCTTCCTCCTCTAACCATGTCCCTTCTTCTTCAGCTAATAACTTCTTGAAAAAATAAATCCCTTCTTCTTTGATCAATTCCAAGTTACAAACCACCTCCCCCGAAGGAAGGGTTATTTGAGTGATTCGATTACTATTTCTTATAACATTTGTTGAAAGGTGGAATAATTTTGTATTCCTATCACTTTCATTCAACCACTTAACCCTAGATTTTTTCTTAAGAAAAAATTCTTCCATACATAAGATCCAATCTAGCCAATCCATCCCCTTTTTTTCTTGTTGGAACAATTGTTTAGTTTCCTCTTCTTTCATAATATCATCTTGAACTAGTTCAAGGTCAAAATAAAAATCATTCTTATTAACAAATAAGTTTCCAATGTTTTTATTGTTCCAATATTTGAGCTTCCACTTTAACATGCTTTAATTTATTCATTAATTTGTACCTTTTCCTACCTTCTAACTTTACCCCCCACCGGACCGTCAAATTTTCTTCCAAAGAAGGGTCAAGGAACCACATGAATTCCATTTTAAAAGGAATTACAAGTGGTCAAATTCTAGGGATAATATTTAAGTTGATAGGAACATTATTTGATCCTTCCACCTTCAGAATATCTGATGAGATCAAAAACTAGTCTAATATTTCCAAAATTACCTCCAAACCCTCCATCTACTATTCCAATTGAAACACCCACTCTTTATCTCAACATTTGTCAGAGGTAAGTTGTTATAAAATTCTCTTTAAAATCCTAAAAACCCAGTGGAAGTTTTTTTTCCCACCTTTATTTTCCTTTTCCTTTAAAATTACATTAAAATCTCTACCCAAAATTTTCTTTTGAGTTAATATTTTCCAGTATATTAATAAAATACGTCAAAAAAATCCTTTTTTCTCCACTCCAATGGGCCCAAAAAAAATTGATACTAGGAAACTATCATTTGATTGAAATTCAAAAAATTCCATAGCAAGGAACCACTTAATTCTTATGACCGTCTGACCTCTGAATTACTTGAGGTTCCATAAATTTACCACACTTTCCAAAATTTCTAACCACGTCGACTAAATCCCCATCTCATTACATGAAATACACTTTTTTACCCCATCTTGTTCCTCTTTTACCATCTTGATTACCTGAATCAAAAATATATATGGGCTATCACTCTCCCTTAGTCTCTTAACAAAGTAACTCTTGTTAGAGGAGTTCAATCATCTTACATTCTAACTTAATATTTTCATGGCCCCTGGATGGAAGGAGAATCCCTTCCATTGGTCATGAAATCCTATAAGGTGATATGGGTACCAATATCTGTATTTATCTTAACCTCTATTTATTTCTTGAGAACATTCGATTTCCTACCTTCCGTTTTGGATATGTCGGTATCAGGCTACAACCTTAATTCTGATGATGTCAGTCTCTCCAATTTTAACAAAGGATTATAAACCATTATTTTATTTGGGTCCACCTCATTTATAACCACTTCTGGAAGCCCCTCATCAACCTCCTCTTTAGCCTTATAAATCAAAATAGGGATTGAATTTTAATTTCTCACATTTTATTTTTCTAGCACTAATTTTGAGAGTCCCCTTTTGGATTTTCTTCTAGACCTTTAAAGGATTCTAGTATGATATCTAAATATTCCTAGTATAGTGGGAAATCCCTCTTCTTTAGCCCCATTTCTTGATAAAAAATGTCATCCTCTCGAGGAATTTGTCATCCCTCCTCAGGGACACCCCTTTGAATTTGGGAAATGACCTTTGTCCTTTAGCATTGACTCTGGTGAGACCTTGGACACTTCATAATTCTCCATACCATAGACCATCTACATAAACTGAAATACTAATTTTTCTTTCTCATATTTCTTATTATTAGGAGACACTTTTTCCTTCCAGGATTTTGCAGTTGGATCCTTCTTCTTATACTTTTATGGCTTCCTGCTAATGTCCAGTTGACACTTGTTCATCTTGTGACCCACCTCTCAATATTTGAAACATCTAAAGGGAAAACATTCATAATCTATAGTATGAATCTAGAATCCAATAGGTTTTTTGAGTCTAATGGCCTCAATTAGTAGCTTTGATAGGTTAATTTTTACATAGATTCTAGCATATCTAGAGAACATTATCGCCTTTATCTCCACCCCTATCCTAATCAGATCCCATGGTGTTTTAGTAATGACTTTCAGAGTTATTTGACCCCAAAATTTAGTGTGTAATTTATACAACCTTACCCATATGGTAAACTTTTTTACCAATTCCTCTTTAGGATTAAAGAGTGGAAACTAGGGCTGAAGGAAGATACCAATGTTTTTGAAGAACTAAGGTCCACCAAAAAAGTTCCTTATTCCCATCCCCCCATTTTTTTTCAACAATTTTAAAAAAATCCTTTAGATAAAAATCAAATTCCCAGATGGACTCTAACCTTCTATTTCTTTTCAATCTGATACCATAATCCATCCTTTGAGATCCACACTCTAATGAACTAACAACTAAAATATTTTTCCCCATCTGTTCACATATTTCCTCCACATCCTGGGTACCAAAATCCATTTTTTATACTCTTTTGGACACCTTAATCCACTATTTCCCCAAACTTAGGGAAGCTAGGGAATCCTCCTATTCTTCATTTTTTGGAATACCCTCCCAACTTATCATCCTTTGTATTTACAATATCCCAAAAATATCCAATCATTGAGAAGAACCACATACCGACTTATGCCCCTATTTTACTATATTTCCCTCTTGCAAACCCGAAGACCCTTCTTCATTGCTTCCCCTCCAGTAGCTCCTACAACCACCAAGGTTTCACGCCCATTATTTTGACACACAGATATAATTAAAAAAATATCATAATGATGATTTTACTTACGTTGTTAGTGTTTCACCAAAATGTTGCGTATAAAATAGATAAGGTAAATATTATGAGGAATACTTGGGAAGTTAAAAAAGGTTATGTGTGTATTGTAGAAGACTAGGTTGATCGTGAATAAGTCCTTTTGGCTAGGAAGGACTACTTGTAATAGAACACAAGACCATAAGATAACATTAATAATATAGGTTGGTGGATTGCTTATTGAAAGATAGATTAGGGAAATGGCATGCTTCTTAGAAGGCTGTCAATCCACATTTAAATACAACTTAATGAATAGAAATAACATGAAAGAACAAAATCCTACTGTAGTTCTATGATTTACGTATCTTATACAAGTACAATAAGCTAGATTTAATATAATAATGCATATAAGACTTAATATATAAAATGGGGGGTTAGTTATAAGGGCTTGTAGGTGTAGAAGAGGTTGTTAAAGGGGTGAGGGTGATATTAGGTAAGGTTTTGGATGATTTTGAGTGTGTTACGAGATTTCTAGTCTGGGTAAATTAATAGACACAATGACTGGAATTGATTGGATGATCAATGGCAATACTTGGCAATAGCCAATGCTAATTGGGTGACCAACGTAGGTAGGGGAAATTAGATAAAAATACTATAATGGGTTGTTTGGAAGCTCAATTTGATTTCATAGAGAGTTGGGAAGGGTTAGGCTAGGTTATATGATTTATTCGAACACTTAGAGATGGTAAAATAGGTGGTTAGGGGGAAAAATAAGTTCAAATAGGTAGGTTGTTGGGTAGGTGGGTGTAGGAGATATTTGGGTGAGAAGTAATATATAGAATAAAGAAATCAATACAAAAAGATAATGGAGCTTAAAAACAAGATTAATATATTTATTTATATATTTCATATTAATATACGATGGTTGGTGGTTGATAGGTGCTCATAGAAGAATTTCATTTGGGGATAGTGTTGTGAAAATGAATCATGTATGCTTCCTTGAGGATGATCCGAAGCTATGGAGTGAGAGATTGGTTTTTGGTGAAGAACTAGAATGCTTTGGTCTTGTGTTTGATCATTGGATGATCTGGAGATGTGATAATTCCATAATGTCAGAAGCCAATATTGAGGAACTTGGGTAAAGGGTTGGTAATTCCTTTTTAAAAGAACCGATGTTGGTTAGGTGACCAACACCGACTGAGTAATAACCAACGTCGGTTAGGGAGAAAAGGTCATATTTGCCAAAAATATCCTTTTTCCACCCTTTAAGTTTAGGTAAATATTTTTATGTATCAAAGGTTTTGATTTCCACTTAATGAAGTGGTAAATAGGTGGCAAAGGTGTGGAATAATTCATAGTTAGGTTTAGGAGTCATAGTTAGTTAAGTAGATGGTGACTTATTATAGGTTAATAAATAGGCTTGGAATGGGTCCATGGTGAGGTGGAAAGGTGAGGTGATTATTAACTTAATATGGGTAGTTAAATTAATAATAGTGTGTGGAGGGGTAATGATAAAGGGTTATGTTACTCGAAGGGGGCCTAGAGGGTTATGACCCAATTTTGGGTGTCTACAGTTAGATACACGACACCACATGAGATCACCTAGGATAACACAATATAGATGAGATGTGTACACAACAATAAACCCACATAGATAACAGGAAAACACATGATGCACATCAAATCCACTTTTTTCCAAATGAAAATTACAAACAATGATCTAACTACAATAAATAATTACATTTACACACTTTCCATGACACAAAATTTCATGGTTACATAATTATTACAATCATGTTTTCATTAGTTGACCTTAATTATCATAAGAAAACTTAACTTTTGACCCTTCATGCCTCCTAAAACTAGGCTACATTATTCTTTATTTTGTTTAACATTTCAATTATGGTACCATTAGAATTTTTCTTGTTTATCATATCATAATTAATTTATATAGCTTGATGGTCATTAGGAACATTTGCACACCCACGAGTCTACCAATACTTGTCCTAAGAAACATGATTCTAAGAATCATGTTTACTTGGATTGTAATTATTCAAGGGCATACAATTTTCATAGCGATTGTTCCATAATGTAATTTTATTTACCCTTTTTCTACCTACATTTACATGGTTACATCAGTCTTGTTATGACATCATTTTAGAATATTTGTAATTCATAGTTTAATGAATGTACAATTATGGATTCCTATGTCCAAGGGATATTTTCCTCACATATCATTCTTTTTAATTTCTTTGGGAAACCCTAATATTACAAAAATAATACAAGTGGGACATTTAATTAAATTTTAGGCATTTCAAAATACTTCTAAAGCACTATTAACAATCAGTTTGTAACCATAAATCATAGCTTATTTGAAAAATAACGTCATGAGAGGTCACATGACCTGTTAAATTAATTAGAACTCTAAGGTTCCTACACAAAAATAAGAAGAATAGCTTAGGTAAACCAAACATCCTTACCTCACAAAGTTTGTGCAACCAAAGGTACTTCTTGCCAAGGTAACACTTATATTTTTGAGGAGAATAAGGGATTAATGATAGTAATTTCATACACATGAAAATTACGATATAGACTCCACTCGTGTCATATAAATATATTTAACGAGATCATTTGAAGGTGAAAAACCCTAATAAAATTCGTAAGGCTTTAGCTACCCACTAGAGCACCAAGGACAACACACACGTAAGGATAGATTTCACAAGAGGAGACTTGAATTGTGACACCTAGGGAAAATGATTATACTCACACCTAATACGATAGGGTTGATATAGCAAAACCCTTCCTCAAACAAATGTATCTAGGTTATGGACATGGTATTGTAAGGATTTTCCCAAGTATAAACAAGGAAACCACTAGTAATAGTCTCAAGTATTTTATTTGCTTGTCAAGGATTTTCAAGGTCCAATTCATTGTTAGCAAATAGGTGACATAGACCATTATCTATTTTTTACCATCCACGCCCACAAATATAGTTTCTAAGAGGAAACTCACATACTTAATAACGTGTTTAACAATTACTATTTCTACAGGTGGTTTTGCAAAAATGTCGATATGCATACATGTTTTTATGGGAGCCTAAATTTGGAATCTTATTTCCCTTAAGCTAGGATGGTCCTTTGAGTAAAGGAACTAGCCTCATCCTAAAATCATAGTTATCTACAAAAATTAAGGTGATAATATAAGAGGGGTAAATCATACAAAATGTTACTCTAAGGTTTGCCTTTGTTTATGTTTATCACTTATAATTCCAATTTGATTAATGTAACACACAAAAGAGGTTAATTTATTAATTTCACACTGGGGTACACTATAAATATCAATTCAATTCCATATAGCATATACATATACCCCCTTAATAATACATATTATAAAATTAGGTTGACACCCATGAACACATGTTCATTTCCCAAACACCCCAAAACACTATAAATTTCATTTTTATTCATATAAATATACTCCTTTATACCTTACATGATTTAGGTTTCACAACATATTTAAAAATTAAGTAAAGAAGAGTATTTATTAAAATTAGGTTATTTCTTTAGATTCAATTCAAAGAAAAATTAAAATTTTATTAAAGGTTCATGCATGGAAAATTTTTTTTTGTAAAGAAGATAGTGCAATGGAACTTTACAGTAACGTAGCAATACATATTCCCCTTTCTTCAATAACATACAAAATTTAAATAATACACAAAAAGAATTATAATCACGCAGTTTCACCATCTTACTTACATCTTGCAAAACCGCGTGATCATGGGTCAGCAAACACCCCTGACATGGAACCACACTCCCTCTAACATGTTATCTTCATGCAAAAACAATTTTAAAGAAGAGAAAAATAACATAACTAATTTCCATATTTTTGGAGCATAATTCTATTTAGATTAAAGAAAGAGAAAGTGAGAGAATGTTTTTACACAAGAAAAGGGGTGAAAAGGTATCCTATCAAGTTTTACATGTAGAAACATATATAGACATACATATCATATAATATTACGGTTTATAAAACATATCCCTTTAATTTTTAATTTTTTTATTTAGATCACAAAAGAGGTTAATGAAGTGTCACATCACACCACTATGTCATTTCACTAACCATATAATTATAGTTTTTGAACATCCTATTTTAACTCCATATTCATGTTATTAACAACTACACTATTCTTATCCTTAGCACAAACTTTAGAAGGTCAACCTGGATCCATGACCTCAAATTGTTTTTGTGTGTAACTAATCCTAGTATCCATGACATGATCCCACCCAAAGAACACCAAAAATCATAATGAGGTGTTTAATTCCTCTAATTTAATATAATAGAAATAATTATGAGAAAAAGACAGGGCACAAAACTGATAAATGGAGCTCAAACCGGATGCAAATTTCTAGAGCTATTTGGCTAACTTTGGTTATTTTTCCTTAAAAAAATAAGGCAAAGTGGCCTCTAAAAGGGGCCTACCTGAAGGGCACAAAAAATCCAAAATTAATGTTTCAAGTTCCATCTTCTTCCTTACTAAACATAGAAACACTACGAGTAAACGGTATCAAAAACTCATAGACAATGCTAAAATAGGGAGTATTTTTCTGAGGTAACTTGGAAGAATTTAACTACTACCCATTAACATCCTAAGTCAAGTTGGCTCCAAAATGGTTACACAAAAATGTGTTTTGGAGAGAATGATACAAATGACCCATATAAGGTGATTCTGTGCATAATAAGAAAGAGGTTTGAATTTTCACATTTATTTTTTGGGGACCATAAAAATTAAAACCGATGTGGTTTTGGAGGGGTTCTGCTATTTTAAGAACCTTCCTCCAATAGGAAATTTGTAAAATTATCCTTGAGAACCACCTAGAAAAAAAATAGTCAATGGTTTTGTTTACAATGTTTTAGGGTTGGGATGACAACCTCGTACAACAAGGAAGGATTTACATTACTTAGGTTTAGAAAATGAGTTTAAGAGACACTCTTTCAACGTTGATCTTAGGAGGCATTTTTCAAATTTGGAGTGGGTTGTTTTGACTTTGAGAGGGCACGCATTTTCACCATTTTTGTTTGTGTTTGGCTGTCACAAATGAAAAATGAATGATAGTAATATTTTGACTTATTTTTATTTGGTTCAAAATGAAACTAGAGTATAATGACATTAAAAGAGGTAATTTGTGGTATGTTTAATTAACATGATTTTCAATTTCAAACATTTTATATGACATAAAATTAAATGTGTTTAACTAATTGCGTAATATTTTACTTAACCAAAAAAATATAGATGCAAGTTACGAAAGAAAAATTAATGAGATAGGATGAAAACAATTCCTACATGAAGTATAAATGGTCAAGGTTATGGAGCTCGGTTCCACATCTCAAAGAGGAATTATGTAAAATGGTTTACATGTGTACAAAAAATCTTCTCCATTTCTCATACATGTCTTCTATGGTTTTTTTCAGTTGTAATGTCAGAAGAAATACCCTTTATCCATTGTGTTTCACTGGATGTCCAATTATTAATCAAAGATCAAAATTTTTGCATGAGTAGGGAGGATGCTGGAAATAGTTGTAAAATTTTGGATTTACTCTACTATATTAATTTTCTTATAAATTTTTAAACTATTTTCCCACAAATACATTTTTTGCATATCTAGAAATCAGCGGATTACACAAGACTACATTTGTTTGAGGAATTTTGAAAATAGTTGGCATTCCTTGTGAGGCAACATTCCTTCAAGTCATTTTGTAAAATAGTTCACGTGTTAAGTTTCTACTTCCACATTTTTCATGTAAATATAAAATATCACATGTAATTACAACATCTGTAAAAATACCCATCTATTATTCATCATGCTTTGGTGAAATCTCCACCTATATTCTTGCTACGAATACTTATAATTACCTATTAATGAATATTTAGGAAGGATCACAAAACTTTCCATATTGGATTTCCATTAGGAATGTGTAGAAGTAATCCAATGCTCTTGGAAAGTAGTGCCTTGTTGTTACAAAAAATATGCATCATCATCTCCACTCACTTTGTCTTTACAATCAAGACTTTTGGGGTTTGTGTATGGGGTTTCCTTACTTGTAGAGTTTAGTGAATACTTGGTACCAATTAAAACCCATGATGATTAAGGAAATTAGGACTCTTTAAAATGGAAACTGATGCAGAGAAAATAAAAAAAACATGCATATATTCAGCCAATAATGAGGTTTCAAGAAATTATCTCCACCTTAGTTCTACCTAAAAGGATCAACTAAGCCCAAAAGGCTTAAAATTTGAAAAATTCATAAATTATCACTTAGATAGCTATAGCCAGCACCATACCTAGTTTTTACCTTCATTTGAAGATAAATCATTCCTAAAACTCCTCTAAGGTCATATAAGTCTTTTTGGACTTACCTTTCAACTACTTATTAAACTTCTTGTCTCACTAGCTCTTTCTCAAGGATGCAATATTTGGTTTTTTAAATTCCTTAATTCTTCTTAGGTCTCTTTACCTATTTCACATAAAAGGAAAAATAATCAGATCATACAAATTCAAGAACACAAATGATAATAAAATACCAAGATAAGTAAGATGAAAGTAATTCACCAGAATAACTTTAGATAAACCTTTACAAACAAATGAGCAGTAATATCATATATTATTGTGGAACTCAATGAAATACAATAAGAATGGGCCTTGCTTATATAGGTAAGGAATAAAAATATAAGAACCAGTTAAGGTCATAGATCAGGCCATAAATAATTCAAATAACTAGTCATCAAATAACTTGTCAAGACCATAGATTTAGGAAAGAACTAGTCAATACAATAGATAAAGGAAATAACTATACCTAGTAGCTAGATAATATCCCCTTAATACCTAAATACATAAAAATAAATATCCACACACATAAGTGGGTGAGGATAAATGCAACAAAGGTAAATAAAGTACTTAGGTGAACATGAGCTAAGGTAAATACCTACTCTAGCACCCCTCTCAAGTGAAGCTAGGGGCCAAAATAGAATTTGCATGTTCACAATATGAGTAGAGATGTGATGAAAAAGGCTTCGTAAAGATGTATGCAACTTGCTAATGAGTCAGAATGTAGTCCAAGAAAATAACTCCATCTTGAATGTGTTGACGAATGAAGTGGATATGTATCTCAATATACTTGGTCGAAGCTAAAGAATTTGTTGACTCGCTATAACTATTGCGCTGTACTCTGTCTATGAAGATGAAAGTGCAATAGCCTGTTACTTTTTATACACCCAAGTAACTGGAGAAGAAAAATAACAAAAAAGATAGCCATAAGTGGAACACCTGCCATCAATAGAACCTACCTAATCTAAATCTGTATACCTAACCAACTGAGTAGAACCCCTAGTGTAGTGTAGGCCAAAGTGGAAACTACCGTGCAAATAGCGCAAAATACTTTTAGCAGTCTGTTAATGAATACTATGAGGATAATGTGTAAACCGAGATATAATACCTACTGAAAATGAAATATCATGGCGAGTGTGGGTCAAGTACATGAGAATTCCAACCAACTACCTATACAAATTAAGATCATAAAGTGGAGTGGTACATGTGGAAGTAAGATTAATGCCAGACTGAAAAGGAGATGGTATTGGCTTGCAATTAGCCATATCAAACCACTGAAGAAGATCATGGGTGTACTTCTATTGACTCAAATGAATCCCTGAATCTGTATGAGAAATATGAAAACCAAGGAAATAATGCAATAACCCAAGATATATCATGTCAAACTATGTAGAAAGATCCCTCTGAATACTCTGAATGTGGGAAGAATATTTGTCAATAATTAACATATCATCAACATACAAGAAAAGTATAAAAATATCCTCACCAAAATGTTGGAGATACATTGTATGATCAGAGTGGAAAAAAACAAAACTAGTAGATAGAATAAAATAATCCATCTTCCCATACCGATCCTAAGAGGCTTGTTTGAGATCGCAGAGAGACCTTCGGAGCCTAAAAATAAGAGAAGAATCCTGAACAAATACATCAGGTTACTCCATGTATGTTTCCTCTTGTAAATCTCCATGTAAGAATCCAATCTTCATGTCAATTTGGTATATGGGAAACCCCTGTGATGTAGCAATACAAAGTACAAGGTGTACATAATCCATCTTGGAAACATGTGAAAAATTCTTAGAGTAATAAACACCTTAAACTTGTGAAAAAAACTTTGCAACAAGATGATCCTTATACTTGTCAATACACACATCAGTTGTGTATTTCGTTTAGTATACCCACACACACCTAACCATCTTTCTTCCTTTAGGAAGAGAGACAAAATCCCAAGTATGATTATTCATCAAAGAAGAATACTCATTTTTCATCACATCATCCCACTCCGGTATCTGATGAGCCTTTGAAAAATACTGTGGGTCCTCAAAAACTACCTGACACAAAATTCCAAAACCTATATAATGTGTGTGATGATTCCTAGTGGGTGGAAGATCCTTTAGGAAAGGTGTTGCCTCAAAAACTATAGTACAATCCCACTTAGGCATACTGACAACATCAGTGGGAATAGTATCCTCAACGACATCTATAACCTCCTCAAAGAAAGGATCCTCAAGATGAGATGAAGGAGGCATGGAAGAATATGAATAATCATGAGGAGTGAAGCTCTCATCAAAATGAACATGTTATCTAAAAGGAACGACAAGATTATCAGGAACTAAAATTCAATAATCTCTCATATTCTCACAATACCGTACAAAGATCAAGGGTTTTCTCTTCTTATACAAATATTTCCTTTTCTTCTTTTGCATAAAGGCTCAAGCATGGATCCCAAAGACTCAAAAAGTTGAGACATCTAGCTTAGTGTTGGACCAATCTTCCTCTAGAGTTAAATGTTGAAATGATCTATGTGGTGTGTGATTCTGAATGTAGTTAGCACAATTAATTGCTTCTACCCAACAGATAGGAGGTAAATTTCTAGAATGCATCATACAGTTAGTCATTTCCTTCAAAGTTATATTCTTCCACTCTACTAAGCCATTCTTTTGTGAATTATGAGGAACAAAATTCTTGTGAATAATTCCTTGAGTTGCCAAAGAATTAGAAAAATCATTTCTGAAGTAATCCCCCCCATTATCAGTGTGAAGGTTCTTTATGCAACTCGAATATTGTTTCTCAACCAAAACCTTGAATACTTTGAAGTTTTGAAAAACATAACTTTTTTAGTTTAGAAAATAAACCCATGGATGCCTCAAGAAATTATCAATAAAGGTAAGTGCATACTTATCTCTATTAAAAGAGGGGGTAGGAAAAACCATCAAGTCACTATGCATAAGATCAAGTGGTGAAGAATATCTCTTGGAAAAATTCTTAGGAAATGGATCTTGGTTTTGTTTCCCTAATGCACATCTAGATAAAATTATCTCAAGACAAGAAAATCTACGAAGACCATCTACCATACCATGAGTGCTTAACTCCAAATATTTGTAATTAATATGTCCAAATATTTCATGTCAAAGCTTTCTCTTTGAATCGGCATGAGAAACCAATCTTTTTCCTAGAGAAGAAGTTTCATCAAAACCCTCAAAGTGATATAGTATAGAACTATGATCAACAATACCCTGAGCAACAAGTGAATAAGGATCCAAAAAAATTATTGCTTCTCCCCCATGTGGTGTAAACACTATTGTTTTCCCTTGACCAAAATGTCAAATTTGATATACAGAAATAAAATTTGTAGTGATGTTAGGAACATATAAGGAATCTTGGATACTACCACCATCAATTTTCATATCACCTTTTCCCTCAAGAGAAAGAAAGGAAGAATCTCCAACCTCAATTTTGGAAGTAGAACTCAAACCTAGAGAAAAAAAGACTCCTTTGAAGAATTCATGTGATGAGAAGATCCAAAATCTATAACCCAAGTATCTGTAAGTGGTGACTGAGATCTCCCAATAACATTAAGTGCTTTATCATGTTGATTAGAAGGATGTGGATTGGAGATAGAAATTTTTTGTTTCTTGACTACATCCTCTAAGGATTGCATTTGATTATAACACATGTTCTTCATGACCACTACCCCCACAAAAAGAGCATGAAATGCTAGACTTATTCTTGGATTTATAAGAATCCTTTGGTTTAGAGTTTTTTTCTTTAGTTTTAGGATAATTTTGAGATGGAGAAGGGGTGGATTTGGTTTTACTTTTTGGTTTTCCCTTTCCCTCAAGATTAGATGCAATTAATGCCTTTTGAGAGGTGGAATACTCAAAGTGAGACAATTTAGATTCTTTCCTAGTAATTCTTTCACAAAAAAATTCTAAGTCTGGAATTTTAAATTTGTCACCTAAGGCATCTATGGTAGAGTAAAAGGTAGAAGAAAATATTTGAAATGTTCCTCTCAACTTGGATAGAATCAAGTAAACACACTCTTCATCTTTCTTATCTCTTCCACTCCCCTTTAACCATGTCAACAAATGCTTTAACTTGGTAAGATAGTCTATAATTGTTGGAAAATCTTCAGGATCAAGAGAGGTGATCTCAATTTCAAGTTTCATGGCTCTCATATGATCTACCTTACTAAATAAATCCTTCAATTTCTCACATATTTTGAAAGAAGAGTCACATTTTTCTAAATTAAACAAACTAATGTCACTTACGTAAGTTCCTATCAAACCCATAGAATCATCAAATTTGCACTGGTATTGAAATTTCTCATATTCTCTAGTGAACATTGAGTTTTCTGAAGAGCTTAGAGCCCATAATCATTTCCACTTGATTATTGTTTCCATTCTTGGTTTCCATGTGTGGTAATTATGTGTTGTTAATTGCTCAACATAATCTAATGAAAAAGTATATAAAGACAAAATCCTCAAAAAATTACGAAAAGAAATGCAAGAACCAAGCAATGCAACAAGACCCCCCGTAGATTTTGGCACTTTATAATGAGTGTGTGTTATAATATGGCACTTTATAATTATAGTGAAATTCTCAAAATAAATATTTCCAAAGGAAATATCACAGAAAAACAAGTACTTTTGCAAAAAATGGCACTGAAAACTGAGTTACCGATCAAAACATACAAGCTTTCCAATATTATGCTCTACTACTTCTTTTAGTTGCCACTAAAATAGAATAAAATGTTCTTTCCTTCACACACATTTTTTTTGAAAGGGGGCTGGAATTAAGAACCTACTAGTATGAATCACAAGCTTTAAGCCCTCATATGACCATACCATATGACCAGGGGCTAAGGATTTCAATTAGTTGAAACCATATTAGACTTCATCATAGATTCTAAGACCTTTGAACCTTCTCAACAATTCCAACACATTTAAAATTAGTAAAGAAATGGATTCAAAGCACTCAAACACCAAAATTTGTCTCCTTTATCAAAACTCTCATTTTTTTGTACTTTTAAGAATAAAAAACTTACATCAAAAATATGTCATGCATATCTTTTTCTACGGTTTTCAAATCATAAAATTCTTAAAAAATCATTTGAATTTTTCTTTAAATATCATACACTCAAATTTTTAGAACATATATCCTTACAATGCGTGATTTATTCTCATTGTACCATATAGGCATTATGTGAAACAATTTACATGCATTCTTAGTCACGGTAGGAAAATACTTCATAACTAAAAAAATACTAAGAATTAAGGACAAATATTAAACACCCATATACACAAGGTTATAATACTTATATATTCAAAATTTAAGGTCATTTGGAGTTGAAAATGAAAATTTTATGCTGATTATATTGAAACCAATCATCAAACTTTCACACACAGTTTATATGTCCACTCCATTCACCAAAACAGAGAATTGAATTACAACACCAAGATAATATAAATGCATGTATGGTTCATCATCAGTCACACAATATATTCCACTAAAAATTATAGAAAAGAAGCATCATTTCTTAACCCAAACCATAGAAACAACTTGAAAATAAAATATACACACACAACATCAAGTCCATAAATGCATATTACTGTGATTCTTTATACAAAAATGGATAATTCCACTTCCTCCATTTTATGATTAATCTTCCAAATGAGGAATGAATCTCTAAATCATTCATAATATTCCTATATTAAAATTAATACTTGCATGTAACTCCTACCTAACATGGAACTTCCCTTCCATGATTCGTGATGACTCATTATGTATACTTTGTCATATTTTAGACATTTTACATCATTTCACACATTTCATAACTCTCACCCTCACATGATGAATCACTGAATAGTCTATGACTCAACAAAACACTTACTAACCTTTAATCAACCTCTAAGACTCTTACGAAGCCTTTATAACTGAAATACACTTTTGGAGGGAAAAGCTCCGATTCGAATTTTCAAATCCATCACTCTTAGTCTCTCTTTCTCTCATTTCAACATACCTATTTGACCTCATACCTAGGAACAATTAAATTTAAATGGATTCTAGATGATGCTCCTGCATCATAGTCCCATGGTGGAGAAATTTTTTTCCTACACTTTGCTTGTTTATTCAGGTATTCATCTTCTTTGTTAGCTCTTTGTCTTCTGTTCTTGCTCCCAATGTCATTAGATTCTTTATATACACTTGGGTCCCATAATTGGATCTTTTTCCCATTTTCTTTCAATTTACATCTTATTAACTTGACCTTCAACCAAAATTTCTTCATATTCATGGCTTTATTCATTGTACTTTATTTTTCTCACCTATTTTCTTTCTTACTTTGATTCTTCACTATGTTAATTTGCCTTAAACATGTACCTTATTCCTCCTTACAAGAAATCACCTCTTACTCAACTATATATGCACCCTTTGTGTCTTCATCCATAATCAACATTAATTCTTATATAATTCCTTCATCTTCACTCATATAAACTTTATCATCTTCTTTCTTCTCAATATGCTTAAGTGTACAAGTAGAATCATTATGTGCATTTTCAAGGAACTCAACCACAAAATCAACATTATCATGCATCCACTAGTCAAAATCACTTACCTTGTCTTCACTTCTTGCTTGTACACATTTTTTATAGTTGAAAATTTCTTCAATAATGTACATTTCCTCTCTCAACTTGAGATTGTCTTCTTCATCTATGGCTTCATAAAACTTGTGTTTTTCATGATCATTCCCTTGTGCACAATCTTCATCTTTTCTCCATGTTCCTTCGTCACTTGGGTTTTTCATGAGAATTCACCAATCTCTTATGTATATTATCCATTCACCTATTTGAAATATTTTTTGTTTCCCTTTTCTTTCTTCATTTAATGCTTTCAAGTCACCATGATTTTATACATCATCAAATATCTCAAAAAACACTTCTTTACCTTGAAATTTGTCTTGGCCTTCTTCTTGAGTTTGTTCGCTTTTCTATTAGATTCTTGGCTTCCATATTTCGTATGGTTTTCCAATCCTATCTTGTTCCTCCCACAATCTATTAACCTCATTTTTCATCCATTATTGTATTATAATCACTTGGTTCTTGATTTTCAATATCCATTTTTGTTTACCATATGCTCGGTTTGAGTTATAGTCATCATATCAGCTTCTTGATTGTATTTGTAGTTTGAAATTAGTCCTATATAATCTCCTTCTCTATTTTTGGCTTGTAGAATTGACTTATAACCTTGGTAAAACTGCTCCTTACTTTAATCCTCTTTAGGATCCACTATTTTTATATTTACCTTCAGCCATATAAGCACAATATATGCATGGTTTATTCTCCCTCTTATATGATTAACCTTGTGCTTGTGCTTAGTACAATCCCTCTTCTTCTTTGCTTCATTATGAGTGAGTTTAAAAAATCTTTCTTCTTCTCTTCCAACCTACACAATCTGATTGGTTTTCCATGTTTCATGTTTAGTATCTTCACTTTTCTCAGTATCTTCATTTTGTTCTTCTTCCAAGTATCTTTACCACGCCTCATAGAATGGAATTTGATCTTTATATTCCTCTTGCTCAGGTCTAAGATCTTATATTTTATCTTCATTTACTTGTACTTGTACTTGTTCTATTTCAGCTTCATCTTCTTCCAAAGGTGGTTCAGTTTGCCTTATTTTCATACATCTTGAGGTGTTTTATTTCAGTTTCATCATGGTTATCTTCATACCTGCAAGTACCCACTCAAATATGGAGTTAGATAACAAAACAAGATCCCATATGGCCTATATGAGAGTCTTATTCATAGGCACTCTGTTATTTTCTTATCTTTCCACTTAGTCCTCTTAACATAACATCTCATTTTTCTTCACTTTATCATGAGTATCTCTCACCATTCCTATTTCTAAATCCATCATCTTTTGTCTCTTATTCTTATACATAAGTAGTTTAATAGGCCACCTCATATTATTCTTCAATTTCTATTCAAATCTTTGGTCTTCCACTTCCACAATGGTCTTGATCATTGTTTCCAACCTCTCAATCATTTCCCTTTCTTCCTTTATTTCTTTCTCTAAGAACAAATCTTTCACTTTTGTCCTTTCCCTCATTTTTCCATATCTTTTTCCTTCCTCTAAATTCTTTAATTTTTTTTCCATATATTTTATTATTTTCTCCATAAGATCATCACTGTAGTCTCTTCCACCTTGGTTTATTGATCTCTTTAAGTACTCACCTAGGTATTTTAAACCCTAGTCTCTTTTCTTTTCTATTGATTCAATCTCTTTTATAGTCTTCTACATATTCTTAGATGCTTCACTATTACTATCAACATCTGAGCTTGTTTCTCTAAAAATACTTGCTCTCTTAGATTCTCAACCTATCAACAATTCAAAACTTCACCACTTGTCAGGTAAATACATGCCTCAAAGCTAACCATATTTTATTAGTCAACAATGTTCTATAAATATTTAAGCATCGAATCTCCCCAAAATGTTGAGAAATATTCAAACATCAATGATATTTAGTACTGTTGCATGAAAAAATCAAGAAAGTTTCAACCATCAAAGCTCATAATTATTCACTTGAATTACAAGAAAGATTCAATCTTAAAGGCTTACATGAATCAATGATTCTAACCTCTCTATGATATTAAATGATGTAGAGAAATTATAAAAACATACATATATTCAATCAATAAGGAAGTTTTAAACAATTATCTTCACCCTATCTCTTCCTAAGAGGATTAACCAAGCCAAAAAAGGCTTAAAATGTTTTAAAACTGATAAGTTCTCACATAGATAGGTCTAACCATCACCATACTTGATGTAGCCTAGAATTTACAATGAATAACCCAGGCATGCTGGCACATCACCCATCCTAAGCTAAGCACTCACCTGAAGTGTGCAAAGGTACCAGGCCCCTCCTTAGAGTTGCTTGTGTAGGATGTTAACATTATGAAGATATAATGTATTCAAATCCATAACTAGCTTAAACATTCCATAGATTATAACTAGATCTAGATCTTAAAGAATCATGAATTAAATAATAAAAATGATAGGATTAACCAATACAAGAACCAGTTGTAGTTATGTTTAACACCATTTTCTAACCAATACACTCCATTATATTAAACATAGTAAATACAGAATCTTCTTACAATAAATAACATCTTAATTTAATGCGTGCATCAGATCTGATAGCATAACTCTACAATAGCTCATACACAATGTCTCTCTCAAACTACATAGACTAATACATACTTATAGGGGTGGGGAGTTTCCCTTCACCGCTTATGCATCTCCCAAAATAGGTTACATGCTGAAAATAGCCATGGGATGTTAGAATAACATGCACACATGCAAGTGCGCTAATAATAGATCTCCTACATTTAACTAGCAGTAGTAACCCTATTATTCTATTCAACTTATTCATGGCACTCATCAAATGCTTATCCCAAAATAGTAGTTGCGTGTTTTGCAAGTCTCCATCCCAATGTGTGCTCTGCACACTATCTCCAAAAATAGGCTGAACCAATGAAAATGGATAATTCCCCAAATCATCTTGTCATGGTGCATGATGCCTTTCCTTCCCTTTTGCACCTTCAAATGTTCCTTATTCCCATACATGAATCTTCTGTGTTCCCTCTCCTTAGTTTCATACTTTATATTCTCAACATTAACCCACATTAAACTACATTGCTACCCCCAAAAATAGGAGTTCATTCTGACATTCCCAAATAATAAAGAATAAGAATGGAAAGAATGTAAATAATTATTGTACAAAGAATGGACTTATATTCTGCAACACCCTCTACTTCAACTGGGAGGATCAACTCTAGATATTTTGTTTTTATGTCATCCTCTAATGTTTTCCAGTCATCCAACGTGGTTCGTCTATTCTCTGAAACATCTATGAAAATGGATTCCATCTCATCCTGGGTTATTTCTCCCTTTTCATTATGTAGTACTAGGACAATGTTGACCATAACAGACATCCTTTTCTCCAGAAGATCCATCTTTTTGCACTATGATATTTCAAATCTCATCTAGCATCTCCTTATGTGGATTTTTTGTTGTTGCAAGGGCTTCCCACTTTTTCTTTACTAATTCCAATCTCTCTGCGCGCACTAAAGTATCATTCTTCATTACCTTTAGAATTTCATTATCTTCTTTTATAGTCCTGATCCTGATCACTACTTTTGGTGTTGCGCATATGTTCAGAGCTTGATCTGATTTCTTTAGGTCATCTTGTAAATTTTGGAGTAAGGCCTCGTAACTTGAAATTTTCCTCACTACAGAGGCCTTTTCTCTCTCTACTTATTGTTCAAGATCCTTTGGTGATGGAATTTCAACTGGTCCATCCTTAAGAACAAAATTAACTAATGTGCACATGTAATGCATAGCCAAAGGAAACTTTTCAGGTACCTTAGACTCTAGATGCAAACTTACTTTTAGGGACATAGTCACACATTTATTATACTATGCTGATGAAGGCCTCGTTATTTTTCTTCTCTAGATCCTTATCTCCTTTAGATGATCTATTTCTATTTTTTTCCTTATTATCTTCAAGTAGTGCTCTAATAGTAACACCATTGTCTATGTTCCTCCGTGGAACCTTTGTAGATACCTTAAACAATGAATTACTCACCTAATCATAAGACATAAGAGTGACCTTTATAATCATGTCCTGATTTGAGGTGCCTTCTTCACCCTTCTTGACACACAAGACTCCTTGCATACATCAAAATCTAGCTCATCCATGTGAGTGTGCATAAAACATGATAGTTGTTTCCTTGTGCACATAGTTTCCATGTCTAGTTCCATCATCTCCCACCCATATAACTCCTTTAGGTACACTATACTTTGAAAATAGGCGTGGACTATTTTTCTGGTGTCCTTAGCATAGCCCATACTTGGAAAAACATATTCTTCACTTGTTATCCTTGTTCTTGGTCCCTTAGGAACCTGAGCACCAAGTTTTTTATTTGGCCCTTGGATGTCCTAAGTAGTGTCATACACGTGAGGCTATTCATGTTGTGATTATTTTATCACCTTCGTACCTTACTCTTCATCCTTCAGGTCCTCATCTCTGGGATCCTCCATATCTTCTAGCTACACTGGGGTTCCAAGCATGCTCTCTGCAAACTCATTCACCTCCTATTTCAAGTTTAAGTTTCTCCGCTTCTTCTCAATTTTCTCTTTCTGAGGGGAGATTCATGGTGATATTCTTACATGCTATGGAGTTCCCTATGAATTGGGTTCTTGTTCTTCTAAATAACCTCTTAAAATGACACTCTTCATGGACTTCTTATGTGTGCAAGTCCTCATATCCTTCTTGTGTCTGAGGTAGAGTATCCACGTGCTCTATCTTCACCGTATTTATGGGATTCCTCTAGCCTCTATGATCTAATCCACCACTATCTTCATGTTCTTATTCCTCCTCATTTGCCTCTATAGTCAATGTAGGCTTTGGAGCTGGCACATTTTCCACTATATGTTTTACTTTAAGTATCTAAGGGAGCATAAACTCATTCTCCAGATACTTTTTACTATCCACCTTTGGCTTAAGCTGAAGGTATATGAGTGCGGATCCACTTTCCCCAATAGTAAAGCTTACTGACTTCATACTTATGACATATGAGATGAGCCTCTCAATGTAGGAAGTATGGCATGGATACACATATGTCTTCCTCAGAGTGTGGTAGTAATATTCTACCTTTTATACATTTAAGTTCAAACGACATGCATTAGTAAATCAATTAACTGAGGTTTAGAAGTAGTGTGCTTTGAAGGCATAGGGCATTTTGCATCATAGGCCCCATGTCCCATCCCTCATAGAAAATCATGTGATGCAGAAATGTTGGTACACTGTGAAATGTACTACCTTACCCACCACAAAAGGTAGCTCCTTGGGGATTTTCCACTCCTCAAATGCCATGTGAAGTAATTCATACCACATCTCCTCCCTCTTCTTAAATGGCCCACTCATTGATCCTTCACATAAATATTTCTCAAACCTTTCCACGATGGAAATTTGTTCCAAGGGGTACTCCCAAATATTTTTCTTTGGCCCATTGGGAACTCCAATTTCTAAAAAAACAAGAGAAAGGAGGATAGCACTAAAAAATATCTTTTCTCTTGTGCGCGCTTCCTCAATAATGGTGTCTACAATATAGCCGGCTAGGTTGTATACTACTCCCTGAGAAATTTTATTTATAATGTGAAGCCACATGGTGTTTACCTTTGACCATCTCTCTTGGTCATTAAACTTGGTTAGCAGA
The DNA here is from genome assembly GCA_019776745.2 of Taxus chinensis. Classification (NCBI taxonomy): domain Eukaryota; kingdom Viridiplantae; phylum Streptophyta; class Pinopsida; order Cupressales; family Taxaceae; genus Taxus; species Taxus chinensis. The sequence continues at coordinate 573,574,071 of CM034147.1, read as the reverse complement.
TGTACGAGTTCTTACACCATAGGAATATTCTTCATTTTATCAATTTCCATTCCGCGCAAACCCTTGGTATACCCCAAGTCCATTATTATTTCTATGACCACTACTTTATCGGTCATATCACTAACAAGGTCTACCCCTGTGCCCTTTAATCCTTATAGTGTCAAAACCAGGGTTGTTGTGATCATAACCCTTCATTTGGTGAAATAAAAGAAGTCCTCATGGACTCGGCTCATTAACCATTTGTATAAGTGCTCATACTTTCCAAAATATGGGAGCTCATACAACTGATAAAATCCTAGCTACTTCAATATTTTTTCCCTACAATCATCATACACTGGCATATCCTCAAATGTGTGCTTGTTGGTCTTATTATTGAGCAACACATCCAACTCTCCCTTATTGTCAGAGGTATGGTGGTTGTAGTCACTTATCTTACATCTGTGGATGTGGGAATCCCATTCTTGTCCAACTGTTACTCCTTCTGGGTATTGAATATCTAAAAAGTTACTCTTAGAAGCAATTTCAACTTCATCTTCTACCTTCTTATTTCCTTTCATGCATGCTGTAGGTTATTTCTTTGGTAATATCATAGAAATACCACCTTTTTATTGTCTATAATGATAAAAATCAAACTCTAGCTTGAATTTGCATGCCCTAGCTTGAAACTGTGTGCCTTAGCTCCTTCTCAAAGCTTCTTCTTCTGCTTCTGCTCTTCACATCTAGTTTCACAATGCTCCGTACCTCAACACAATTCACTCAGATTGATCACACTTATCTCACTCAAATACTTATGATGTCAAAGGTAAAAATAACTTGCATCATGTCCCTATATAATTTTTCAAAATTTTACTATATTTATTGCTCCTTCACCTATCAACAATCCTCTCATTAATTGACCATTTACACAATCTTTGTGTGGTACATCTTCGAACCCCAGTTATAACCTTCTCATCCTGTCATCCTACCTTCTAGCCTACAAACTTATATCCAGGGTGACTTTCATGCACCCAAGTACCTCACCGGTCCACCTTCCCCTGGTAGTCTCCATGGACATTATTTACCTTGTGTTATACTATTCCCTCATTTATCTTCATCTATGGTCATCTTTTTAGAGAAATCTTCTTTCTAATATCTCCTTCTTCACACTTAACTAGCACCTAGTAACAATGTTTTTCTCATGTATAGTCATTTGTGAGTAACCACCCCTCACAAATGGTATTTATAGTCCTCTATGCATAAAAATACTTCAATTGGTAATTAGCTTCTAGTGCACAAACGCACGGTTATTACAACAAAACACCAAATTAAATTGAACAAATCATATCAACAAAGAAGGAAATACATTAAGGAAATACATAAATGAAATCCCATTCTATAAATGGAAAAACTTCCTTATTACAAACACCAAGAAGACTTATTTATAGTAGGGTTTCAGCCTACTCCTGCTGAAGTAATCTAGGTAATTGTATTCCATCAAGAATCTCTAACTAGAAAGTTCATGTTTCAAGTATATGAGTTATAACATACGGTCCTAACCAATGCACTTTAAGCTCACCTAGATGGCGTGCGAAAACTTAGAGTCATAAAGATGCACCATCGTTCCCATGTCAAGATATTTTGTCCTTGATGTGTGTGTCATGCCATGCCTTTTTCTTGACCTTTTCCTGCTTCTTAGTCTAATGTGCTATAGCGCACTTCTCATCCAAGTATATCAATTTATCAATTATTTATTCTAATTCTTTCTCATTGGCTATACCTTCAATGCACACAAGAAAAAAATAAGATAAAATGAATTCCATCAGAATAAATTCTTCGGTGCAAAACACAAACTGAAAAGGTGTGGCATTGTTCAACCACTTATATGTTGTTCTATACACCCAAAGCATGATAAAATTTTTTTTATCATCACTAATGTTTTTTTCCAACATCACAAATTCTGTTTCAAGGTCTTGCTAAGAATCTTGTTGAAGACCTTAACAATCCTATTTACCTGAGGATGATAGGGTGTAATCTTATGGTGCGCAATCAAAAATTCATCCAATAGTATCCTGATTGTCTCATTCAAAAACTGTGTACCCTTATCACTTGTCAAGCTAAGCGGGAATCCATACCTTGTAAGAACATTTTAAGATAATATGTGCATGTGATGATGTAACCTGGATGTTGTAGCTATTGTAAAATCTTTGGTAGGTGCTTCTTCTACCCACCTTATAAGATAATATGTGCATGTGATGATGTAACTGTGATCTAGTTCTACATGCAACTGGTGAAATGGGACCCCATAAAGTCTATATCCCATTTCTAAAATGGATTTGCACTAGGAATAGGTCTTAAGTTCATTTCATCTCTTTGCCTAGGTTTACCAACTTGTTGACAATGATCACACACCTTACAATATGCTTTACAATCTTTATAAAAGGTCTCCTACTATAATCCCTAGAAAATAGAATCTTACACATAGTGGATTCACCTACATAGTTCCCACCTGTAATACCACCATGATCCTCTTCTATGATATTCATTCTCTCATGATCTAGTACACATTGACACAATACTTCATCTCAGCCTAGCCTATATAGGTCACCACTGATCAGCATATATGGTGTCTGGGAAAATTTAGCAATTTGCTTCATCTCTACGTATTTCATTCCTTCTGGTGTCAGACTTGTACGTAAAAAGATAGCTATATCCTCCAATTCTGAAGGCATGTGTTGTAACTTTTGGTGTCGAATCACAGCACCCCTGGGACTCTGTAACTCGATGGGTTGAGAATCTCAGTGTGATTGCACAACATGGAGCTTTTCCCAAGTGTGGGACCTTGCGAAATTGGAAAAGCTCTCCGGATGAAGGCCGGATCCTATTCCTCTGTTCAGATGCACCAATAAAAACACAGAGAGTCTACTAAAACCTAATCTAACTACCAAGGAGACAGGGAGATAAAAATGCATAAAAAAAACCTAAGCTAAGGAGATGATGCACCGAGGAATGAAGAACATACGTTTTGCCAATTAAATACAGACTACAGAAATGCAATGCAAAATCATGCACAGATAAACATATTCACAGTGAAAGATCAGGAGGATGAAAAATGAAACACATAGAGGGTTGAGAAACATCCAAAGTCATGCATTTATTTTCTCTGAAGGTTGATACAATACACTGCAAAAATGCCCAGAGGCAAAGGTGCATTACAGTTTCATATGGGAGGTTTGAGCTCCACAACTCTACCTGCCAAAGAGAAGAAGGGAGGGGCCAAAACAAGAATTTCCAACCTTTAGAAAGAAGCCCCTCCTTACAATTTATAGGAAGAATGAGAGAGAGAAGAGAGAGAAATTCCAAATCTACCCCAACCACCTCAGGTTGTATTTAATTCATCTCATTATGGTGGTAGGTGAGGACCATATCAAACCCCAAAAGTGGCAAACTGTATTTTGCATTTTAAGTACTTGTTCCCACCTAATTAAAGATATCTAGTCGTAGTTAGGTAGAGGATGCCATAGGCTTTCTGAAAAGTCCAACCTTGTGTGAATCGGAGCTCCCAGTCAAAAGTTATGGCCATCTGAATATCTGGGTCAGGGTCTACTTCCTGTCGGCACTTAGAATGTTGCGCCTCCTGAAGGTGCGCCATAGGCGCATCCATATGCATGTTTGAAAATCCTTTTCATGTGCCAAAGGCACAAATATGTTTGTGTCGACAACCCTTTTTGTGCGCCAAAGGCGCATTCATTTGCATGTCAACACTCTTTTCTTTGCGCCAAAGGCGCAAATATGTTTGTGTCGACACATGTTTACGTACGTCACTTTACCTGCACCAAGGGTGCAACTTTTTCCGTGTCAACATTCTTTTCTGTGTGCCAAGGGCGCATCTATTTCTATGTTGACATCTTCTTATGTGTGCCAAGGGCGCATTTACATTTGTGTCGACATCCGCTTATGTGCGCCAAGGTGCAACTTTTTCCCTGTTGACACTCATTGTCATGCGCCACTTCTGTGCGCCATGGGTGCATTCTTTCTTATGTCAACACTCATTTCTGTGCGCCATGGGCGCATCCATTTTTCTATCGACACTCATTTTCGTGCGCCCCTTTTGTGCGCCATGGGCTGAGGTTTGAATTTCTTTGGTCTCCATATTCTTCCGCTTGTCTATATCTACCTGGGGGGAAGATATATACAACAATTTGGAGACTCAACGGGATCACCTGCCTGCTAGGTAGAAGATCAGTGGCCCTTTTAGAAATCCATTGGGCATGGAGTCATAAGCAATACTTGAAACCAACTTGATCTCTGATCCCGAGCCTGAAACCGCAACTCCTTCTCCGACAGCACTTTGAACTGTAGAAACAACCTGAGAGCAACAAAACCTGTGCCAAAGCACTTAGGGAAACTGAAACCTAACTACAACAAGACAATGTGCAAACGCACTTAGAGGAATTGAAATCTAAGCTAATATTTACAAGGGTAGAAATTTTCTCTTTTCAGTAGCAATGTTTAAGATAGATTCCGTTAACCGGAATCGAAAGTTCTTCTCCGTCCAATGTAGATAATTGGAAGGCATTGCTACTCTTGCACCCCGTGACCATGTAGGGGCCACTCCAAATGGCGTCAAACTTGGAATGCTTTCCTGGTCTTGCCCGATCTGCATCCCATTTTAGAACTAGATCCCCTTCCTGGAAGGTCCTTGCTCTTGCCTTCTTATCAAACCATCTTTTTACTAAGGCCTGATCCTTTTCGATCGTCTGAACTGCATGTTCTCTAATTTCTTCCAATTCCATCAACTCTGCATACCTGGCCTCCATTGGTTCGAACTCAGCTAACTCCAACTGCCTCATAAACTCCAATGCAGGCAGTTCTAATGATATGGGCAATACTTCCTCCTTCCCATAGACCAGCTTGTAGGGAGAATTCCCTGTAGACCTCTTTGGTGTTATTCTGTCAGCCCATAACGCTGATTTTAGCTTTGTATGCCATGTTCTTTGATTTTCATCCAGAGTCCTCTTGATGATTCTTAGCAAATTTTTGTTTGTGGACTCTGCCTGTCCATTACCCTGCGGGTAATAATTTGAAGAGGTGCTCAAGTAGATTCCATTCTTAACAGCCCATTCTGTAATTTTGGAACCTATAAATGCCAATGCATTGTCTGATATGATAGTGGACGGCACACCAAACCTGGTCACTATTCCTTCATAAAAGTCTAGTATGCTAGACTCATTTGCTTCCTTGAGCACTACTGCTTCGGTCCACTTGGTGAAATAGTCTGTTGCCATGAGAATCCACTTGTGGCCTTGGCTTGAGTTTGGATTAATGACCCCGACGAAGTCCAATCCCCATTGCATAAATGGTTGGTCAACCAGAATTGGGTGCAATGGAAGTGCTGCTTGTCTTTCTTTGCCTGTGAAGAGTGCACATTTCTTGCACTTTCTTATCCATGTATAGCAGTCACTGAAGACTGTCGGCCAATAATACCCTGCCTTCATTATTTTGAGAGCTATTACTCGTGGGGCAAAATGTCCTCCAGAATCTCCATCATGAAAATCTCGTAACACCCTCTCAATTTGACTTATCCCAATGCACCTCAATAGAACTCCATTGATGTCTTTCTTAAACAAAACACCATCAACAAGCACATATGGAATGGCTTGTAATCTGAAGTATCTCCTCTTTGCTTTGCTCATTTCTGGAGGGCATAGGCCTGTCTGTAGGAAGTGTATCATATTTTGAGTCCAACAAGGAGTAGGCACGTCATTATTTTCTTGTTCTTGATCATCCTGTAGTACCAAGGTAGTCTCCTTTTACTCACCAGCTTCAACTTTCTGACTCAAGGCTAGCTGCTCACATAGTCCCTTCCCACGTACTAGTTTGGTGACCTTGATCTCGATGTCATATTCCATGACACGAGTTATCCATCCTGCACGTTTCTCATTCAGATCCTTGTTTAGAAGGAAGTCCTTGACTCCCGCATGAGAGACTAATAATTGGATCTTGTTGTTTGAGACTAGGTGCTTGAATTTCTTTAAGCTTCTGATTACCGCAAGGACATGCTTTTCAATGAAAGAGTACCTAGTTTCGTATTCCTCCAAGATTTGACTGAAGAAAGCAACTAGTTGTTCTAACCCTTCTTTGTTTTGTTGTACCAGGATTGCAGAAATTGTGTCTCCACCACCAAAGGCATATAGCATGAATTCCTTAGAGAAGTCTGGATTGACAAGAGTTGGGGCTTGAGATATAGCCTCTTTTATTGCCTCAAAACTTGCCTTGCCTTCAGATGTCCACTTAAATGCCATGCTCTTCTTTAACATCAGTGTTATTGGCTTTGCAAGAGCTGCAAAGTTTGGAACAAACTTGCGGACAAAATTGATCCTTCCCAAGAAGCTTTGAAGAGCCTTCTTGTGACTTGGCAATGGAAATGCTTGAATTGCTTCAACTCTTTCTGGGTCAATCGCCAACCCCTCCTTTGAAACAATATGGCCTAGAAGTTTTCCCTCGTGAGCCAAGAATATGCATTTTTTGGGATTCAATGATACCCCAAATCTTCTACATTTCTGAAATACTTGCCTCAAATGACAGAGGTGATCTGCTGCATTTTTTGAGAATACAGTGATGTCGTCGAGATATATCAAAACTATTTTATTGATCAACCCCTTGAATGCCATATCCATCACCCTTTGGAAAGTGGCTCCAGCATTTGATAGCCCAAAGGGCATCTTCTTGTAGGCATAGGTGCCCCATTTGGTGGTGAAAGTTGTCTTGAACTGGTCATCTTCTTTCACCATTACCTGATTATACCCTGAGTAGCCATCTAGCAGAGAGAACCTATCTGAACCGGATACTACTTGCAATATTTGTTCCATTGAAGGAAGTGGGTAATGGTCTTTAAGAGATGCCCTATTGAGGTCTCGGAATTCCACACACAACCTGATTTCTCCACTCTTCTTTCTGACCGGAACCAAGTTTGTAACCCAGCTTGAGTGCTTGATCGGAAATATAATTCTTGCCTCTATTAGCTTATTTAGCTCTGTCTTCATTAGAGGCTCAATGTGAGGGTTGACTGGTCTCTGCTTCTGCCTGATGGGCTTAGCATCTGGATCCAATTCTATGGTATGTTGTGCCAACTTCGGATCGAAACCTCTTAAGTCTTCATAGCTCCAAGCGAAGACATCTGGAAATTCTTGGCAAAGTTGTATGAAATCTGATTTCTCCTGCTCAGTGGCCACTTTACCAATTTGAAGTGTTTTGCCCTCCCCAACTAGAATGGGCTCTGAATCTTCTCTCTTGACCTATATATTAGCCTTTTCCTTACGGAACTGGTCGTTAGGGTTGAAGATAGACTCCAATGTTACTAAACCCTTAGGAAGCTTGTTTGTCCGCAACTGCACTACTTGATCCCCGTACTGCTGCTCTAGTCTGTCCTAATTTCTAGCTGAGAATTCAGCCTCTTCTTGCAAGAAATTGACGATCTGTTGATCGTTCTCAAACACCTGCCATCTTGTATTATTATCTGGAACTGCTGGCCTCACAACTACATGGATATGTGGCTGCGTTTTTTCTCTTATGGTGTTGTCAACCACATCAAACGTCGCTCTAATTGCTGCGAGTCTATCTACGGCTTCATTTTTCTTCCTAGGTATGGACACAATGCTGAAAGCTTCGAAATCCTCAATGAGGTCCTATACCCTATTCTTGTAGTTCTTCAGTAGGTCGTTCTTTGTAGCATGTTGTCCCCTAACTTGGTTGACGATTAGCTCGCTATCTCCAAACACTTGCAAGTTCTTTATGTGCTTTTTCCTGGCCCAATGAAGTCCATGAATCAAGGCCTCATATTCAGCTGTGTTGTTCGAACAAGAAAACTGGAAACGAAAAGCTGAATAATATTTGATGTCTTGTGGTGAAATCAACACTGCACCACCTCCAGCACCTTGCCTACTTCTCGAACCATCGAAGAATAATTTCCAAACTTTGTTTTCATCCTTTTGTTTAGGCTGAATGATGTCAGGAATGAGTGAATTTTCCTCGTGTATACAATACATGCCCAACTCAGATTCTTCAATTTCCTTGTATGGGTCAAATTCATGACTTTTCTTTTCCCATTCATCTAAAGTCAAATCAGGAATTCCCTCAACCTTAGTACCTACTTCTAGATCACTTGAACACTCCTCCTGATCAAAAGCTGAGCAATTTGCATTGATAGGGCCTGGTACATAAGGCTCAATATGAAAATTGGCAATCGATTCTGATCTGATTGTTGCTTTAGCTCCATACCTTGTCCTAAAGATCATGTGTGACCAATCTGCAGATAAATATCCACCGATCTTTGCAGTGAAGTCCCTTGATAGACACAACGCAAAGAGTGGCGGGAGGTCAATTACAGACACATCTTGCAAGACTGTAACATTAGGACATGAATGTAGTGTTAGGCTTAACCCCTTGATGACCCCAACTGTTCCCACTGCCGTTCCATCTAGTTGCACTACTCCTTTCAGCATTGGCTCGTACTTCAGACCCAGTTGATCCGCTATTTGCTTTGGCATCACTGAACTACTTGCTCCTGAATCTATCATGCAGTTGTGTACCAAGTGGTTTCCAACAATCAATGAAACATAGAATGGTGGAGGCTTCAAATTTTTCCTTGTCTGGCCCCCATCATGTTGCACTGCATTAGTGAGAACTTTCTCATGTCCTTGGTTTGATACATTTGTGGCAGACCAATTAGCCATTGCAGCTTGCAACAAATCTCGTTTCCCTGGGATCGCCAGTGATTCCCACATGGAAATGTTCACATGTGTCTTCTTCATTTGATCGATGATGTTGAAGGGGGATGAACTGTAATTTTGTTGCCCCTTACTTGGTGCAAGGTTTTCCTGGAGCTTGAACGGGTGCATGTGTTGCTGCAACAGGTACCTTAGTCTAGTTTTGCGCATTTGGGGCTGCGTTTGGTCTGCTGGTCCCTTGTTGTGTAAGAGCGGGTTGAGGAACAACTGGATTGGGCGGTTGTTCCTCTACTATGCTTCCCTTCTTTGACCGTGTGTTGGCAGCCACGCCTTGAAAAGGCTGTTGGTTAACTCCACAGAAGTCTTCCGTTTGCCAATTTGCCAATGTGGTTTCTGTCGAAGGTCCCTCTTGTTGTGTTTCTTGCTGCTGATTCCCTTCTTGGCTTGGTTCTTGAGGCACACCAATGGTTTGCACCATCAAGGCCTGATTCAGTGCACCATTGAAACATGCTGACTGATTGTGAGGTAGATTGTAAGGGTAACACCAATCGTACTCCCGTGCCATGTTATTTTGTGTCGGGACCAAGGCTCTCAAGGATGTCGTTGCATTTGGATCATACGGCCGAAATGGCCTGGCAGCTTGAGGTTGTCCTTGGCTTTGGTTCGCAGCCTGAGGTGGTGGTGGTCTATTCTGTTGGTATGAGGGCCTAGCTTGGTACTGTGCTTGAGGCTGATACGGTCTGGCACTTTGAGCTTGCTGTCTTTTGATAGTCACAAGCTCATTTCCAAGGTTCTGCAGTTGTTTCATGACCTCTTGCAATTCCTTTGAACTATTTGAAGAAGTCGATGCCTCATTATTGCTTTGATTTCTAGGAGTTGGAATGGGATTCAACTCTGGTGCTTGGCTGGTTGTAGGATTTCCCATATCTGGATAGAGAGGCATTGGCAGCCTTGGTGCAAGCTTGCCAGCTTGGATTAAATAGTTCTCTGGTCTGATTGCTGTGTCATAGGCCCCTGGCAGCGTTGTCCCTCCCATTGATTGGATCATCATGGCTATGTCTGAATTCATAGCCTTTAAGAAATAAAGGAATGCTCCTTCGGCAGTTGGCCTGACAGTTATTGGGATCCTATCCCATGTCCGTTGGAACCTGAAGTTGAAATCTGCCATTTGTTCGTTAGGAGCCCTTTTGATTGTTGTCAGCTATTCCAATAAGGACAAATTGTCCGCCCTCTCCCCGAATTGGCTACAAAGAGCTGAACAAAGCTGGTTCCAATTTGTAATAGAGCCTGCTGCTAGGCTCCTAAACCATTGTAAGGCCTTGCCTTTGAAAGATGAAGCTAACAACTTGACTGCAATATCCATTACATTTATTTCGTGAATCGCGCATACATTAGCAATATCCTGGATGTGATCAATAGGAGTAGTATGATTTTCACCTGTGAAGTAGGGGATATTCTTTAGCACTGCAACTGGAATTTGATTTTGAGCATTTAGGGCAAGTGGACTACTGCCCGTGAAATTGACAAAGGGATTCGGTGGTAGATGCGCCATTATGATTGGCCTAAGAACCCTGGTTGATGCGAGAAAAGGCCTACCAGGTGGAGGTGTAGACAAAGTCCTGTTAGGCGGAGATGGTGTTCTTTGTGGTCTTCTTCCTCTCCTTCCTCTGCCTGGTGATAGTTGTAAGTGGAAAAATAGCCCGTTTCTTGAGTATTGGACCTGGTTCGAATTCTTCTCATGTGCCTAGGCAACTTGTGCTGCTACACCACTGAATTCTATCCCTTCGGAGTCACCAGATGTGTTAGAGAACAAGCCTCAAAAGACTAGATTTTGCCAAGTTACACACCAAAACCTTACAATATTTAAACACAAATTTTTTTAAAAGACCTGCACATTTGAGATTTTAGGGTTTGGAATTTGATTTGGAATGACAGTCCCGAAAACCCAAAAAAGGCCAGATTTCTGAAAACCTGAAATCTGAAATTCAAAAAACCATGAAATTTTGAAAGTCAAAATCTCAAAATTCTAGGAATACCCTTTTGAATATTACCCCCCGATCTATCAACTGATGAAATTTTGACTTGTTTCGAGCAAGTTAAGTCCTTGAAAATCAATTTCAAAGTTCAGCCTGGAAGGTGAAAAATCTGGAATTGTAAAACCTGCAATTTTTTGGTCTGAATTTCATGAAAACTCCTTCAAATCTATGGAATGACCTCTTGGTCCCACCGGGTGTGCCAAAACTGTTGGTGTCGAATCACAGCACCCCTGGGACTTTGCAACTCGATGGGTTGAGAATCTCAGTGCGATTGCACAACATGGAGCTTTTCCCAAGTGTGGGACCTTGCGAAATTGGAAAAGCTCTCCGAATGAAGGCCGGCTCCTATTCCTCTGTTCAGATGCACCAATAAAATGCAGAGAGTCTACTAAAACCTAATCTAACTACCAAGGAGATAGGGAGAGAAAAATGCATAAAAACAAACCTAAGCTAAGGAGGTGATGCACCGAGGAATGAAGAACATACGTTTTGCCAATTAAACAAAGACCACAGAAATGCAATGCAAAATCATGCACAGATAAACATATTCACAGTGAAAGATCAGGAGGATGAAAAATGAAAACATAGAGGGTTGAGAAACATCCACAGTCATGCATTTATTTTCTCTGAAGGTTGATACAATACACTGCAAAAATTCCCAGAGGCAAAGGTGCATTACAGTTTCATATGGGAGGTTTGAGCTCCACAACTCTACCTACCAAAGAGAATAAGGGAGGGGCCAAAACAAGAATGTCCAACCTTTAGAAAGAAGCCCCGCCTTACAATTTATAGGAAGAATTATAGAGAGAAGAGAGAGAAATTCCAAATCTACCCCAACCACCTCAGGTTGTATTTAATTCATCTCATTATGGTGGTAGGTGAGGACCATATCAAACCCCAAAAGTGGAAAAATGTATTTTGAATTTTTCAGAACTTGTTCCCACCCAATTAAAGATATCTAGTCGTAGTTAGGTAGAGGACACCGTAGGCTTTCCGAAAAGTCCAACCTTGTGTGAATCGGAGCTCCCAGTCAAAAGTTATGGCCATCTGAATATCTGGGTCAGGGTCTGCTTCCTATCGGCACTCAGAATGTTGCGCCTCCTGAAGGTGCGCCATAGGCGCATCCATATGCATGTTTGACAATCCTTTTCATGCGCCAAAGGCACAAATATGTTTGTGTCGACAACCTTTTTTGTGTGCGAAAGGTGCATTCATTTGCATGTCAACACTCTTTTCTGTGCGCCAAAGGCGCAAATATGTTTGTGTCGACACATGTTTACGTACGCCACTTTACCTGTGCCAAGGGTGTAACTTTTTCCGTGTCAACATTCCTTTCTGTGCGCCAAGGGCATGTCTATTTCTATGTTGACATCTTCTTCTGTGCGCCAAGGGCGCATTTACATTTGTGTCGACATCCGCTTATGTGCGGCAAGGCGCAACTTTTTCCCTGTTGACACTCATTGTCATGCACCACTTCTGTGCGCCATGGGTGCATTCTTTCTTATGTCGACACTCATTTCTGTGCGCCTCTTTTGTGCGCCATGGGCGCATCCATTTTGCTGTCGACACTCATTGTCGTGCGCCCCTTTTGTGCGCCATGGGCTGAGGTTTGAATTTCTTTGGTCTCCATATTCTTCCGCTTGTCTATATCTAGCTGGGGGGAAGATATATACAATAGTAACTTGTATAATTGTTCATCCAACATTGTATCTTCAATTGTCTGTGCATCCTCCCTTGACTGAATTCTTTATAAATGATCTAGGGCAGAATTAATTTTACCTAGTTTTACCATAACTATGAAATAAATTCTTGGAACAAGAGCACCCATCGACATATGCACCCCTATAAAATGGGCTTGTTTACAAAGTATTTCAATGCCATGTGATCAGTGTAAAATAAAAATTGTGTTTCTAGTAGACATTTTCTGAATTTATGCATTACATAGATCATTGACAAGGCTTCGTGCTTAGTAGTTGTATAATTCTTCTCTGTAAGAGTCAACTTTCTACTAGCAAAAAAAATAGGATGGTCTATAATACCTTCTCCAAGATGAGCTAACACCACACCAATGGTCATTCTAGAGGCGTCCACATGTACATGAAATGGTTGGTTCCATGAGGGAAAATGTAGAATAGGTGTTGTAGTAAGTATTTCCTTTAATTCCTTAAATGCTTGCTACTATGGTTCTCCCTAATAAAATGTCCCTTTTCCTTTTATTTACTCTTCCAAGGGTGAGGAAATATTATCATATCCTTTGATAAATTTTCTATAATACCTAGTGTGCCCCAAGAATCTGTGAACCTCACTCTGACAGGTAGGCTCTTCAAGGCCTACAATAACTGTAACCTTAGCTGGATCCACTAACAAACCTTCCTTACAGATGATGTTCCCTAATAAAGTGCCAAAATATGTATCAAACATGTAATTATTAATGTTTAAAGAGATGGTTAATTGTCTACATATTTCAAACATTAAGCGCAAATTTTCAAATTGATCCTTAAAAATTCCATACATCATCTAATCATCCAAGTAAACCTGTAAGAAAATGTGAATAAAATCCTGGAATGCTTGAAAAAAAAAGCAAGAAAATATGGTAGGAAAGTTTTTCAGACCAAAGGGCATCGTATTATATGCAAAACTTCCCCATTTAGTGGTGAAAGTGGTTTTATCTTGATCCTCATGTGTAAACCTAACTAGATGATACCCAGAGAATACAACTGCAAAAGAATAGATTTCGCACCCTGCAATACCTTCTAATATCTCCTTAGTAAAAGGTGTTGGAAAAGGATCAATCACACATGTAGCATTCATTTCCCTATAATCCACAGAAATCCTAATCTTCCCATCTTTCTTTATGTTGATAACCATGGGGCTAATCCAATGATTCTTCTAGGGGCTTGATGATGCAATATTTCAACATCTTGTCAATTTGTTCCTTAACCTTTATGTATATGTTAGGGTTCATTTTGTAAGGTATTTTCCTGATCAAGTGTGCACCTTCCTTAAGCTTAATATTCATCTCTCCTGATGATTCATGCACTCCTTTTAATTCATGGTATCTCCTAGGAAATAAGTCTTGAAAATCACATAGTAACTAAATGATTTTTTCCAATTCAGAGTCAAACTAGTAATCCCCAATTATTACCTCCTTAGGTTCATCATCCATACCAATATTCACTTTTTTTGTCTTCATGGATTCATGATAGTCGCGCACATTTTTATTTGTACTTTGTAACACCTCACGCATACCCTCTGAATTATATATATCCAGATCATATACTTCCTCATCATCCACTATGTAGACCATATTTCCTTTTTCTTTCTCTAAGAAAGTGTGCTTAAGTAGCACGGTGTCTGTCTCTTCTTCTTTATCAAAGTGCCCTATTGAATCTATCTCACCAAATAAATGCTAAATGAGCTCTTCCACATTTTAACTTTCTCCTATAGTTAAGAGCTCTATAACCCTGAATGATTTTTCCACTCGAGGGTTAGAAGAAAAGTAGTCAAAATTTTGGACCATTCCTACAATCAAATCTTGCCAATTTCTAGTCTCTCTATATAGCTCCACATATACATACCAAGCGCGTGCGCAGCCTTGTAAAGTGGAACAAAGTTTTTGCACCCATAGAAAAGATGGTAAATCTTCCTACCCCTATGTTCGTAGCCTCTCAAATTAATGAACATGGTTTTGAACATGTTGATTACCATGATATGTGCAGAATTGAGTAGGTGTATTTCTCCTAGAAAACAAAGTTGTTAGAGAACTCCTAAATTCATTCCATTCTATAAGATTATCCCTGTGAACCACCCACTAGTGCGCTACTATCCTGCACAGGGTATATGCTAACATACTTATTCATTCAAATCGGTCTATCCACTATTCGTCCATGGTGTGAAGGAATATTGTAGGGTCTCCCTCTCCAGTGTACTGAGGTACATATTTTTTTACATATCCTCCTAATGTAATGAGGTTTGATTTTCCATGAAAATGCACTCCATACTTCATGCCCAACCATCTCATAAGTATCATGAGCCCAATTATCACAAGAAATAATTGTAGTATCACTAATAGACTATGCATCTTCCCACTAGAAGATTCGTTCCTTAGATGGATTGAGTACTTCTAGGTCCCAAATGGCATGCACATAAATCCTGTTAAGATATTCCTCACTCAAAGGATCAACATAAGGCACAAATTTACCATCTATTAAAGGGATAATAAATTTTTCCTCCTTGTTCTCAAAACTGATATAACCTTTGGTGAACAAAATATCAACATTATTTGTGTAACACAAAGGGAACCCAAGTAGAGCTGGGAAACTGTATGCTTTTGTAAATGCTAAACCCTCAAAATCCCCAGTGAACATGGCCCCTTGTATAGTAATGGATGCATCTTTTAAAACTCTGATAGGAATGGCCTTAGTTCGATGGGCCATGAACAATACATTATAAGATGGATGCAATGGAGGTATCCCCATCTTTACCAATGCATATAAAGTAAGCACATTTACCTCTACACCTATGTCAATCAATATATTACTCAAGAGGCATCCATCCACTTAATAATTTAGAGTGATTTCCTTGTTGTAATCTAAGCTATGAGGAGGAATATTTGCATGCAGGATCTGACGTTCATTCTCAATATTTGTATACAGATTGTTTCCCTATAGCTAATTCCCTAATAATGGAATGATATTTTTGTAACACAACATTTTGCATAATTCCTTCTAGTCATCAATATCCTACTTGACCATCTCTTCTACCTTATTTTATTCCATCTTCAATGATTACTCCTTTAAACCTTGTATTTCCCCTTGAAGGTTTCTGAGTACCTCATTGGTCTCTTGATAAATGCTCCTTCTAGTGCATAGGATCCAGATACCTTGCATGAAAAATTTCCTCCTTAGTGATGGTAGGCTTATGTTGTAACACTTATCTAGCACGCGTAGCTTCAGTGCATGTAGTAATATTGATAGGTAATGCCTCAAGTTTCAGATCCAAATTTGGCATCCACTGATTTTCCATAGTGTGATGTATCCTTACCATCCATAAGCCTTTTTTCTCTTGTTTATGTTGCTTGCTAAGATTATCATATAATTCTGGCATCCCAGTGTGTGTCTCATGTGCGAAAAATGAGGCCGAGGAGGGTTCCATGTCATACTTACCCAAATTGTGATCCCTTTTGGAGTTTCTAATGCTATGGATCTACGCCTTCTGTATGAGATCCAAATCCTTCACGAGCTATTACTCTCCTCAATTCCATTCACTCTAAAATTTCATGATGCTTCTCTATCTCCCTCTCGCACGCCTCATTTTACTTAAAACAGTTTTCTTCTCTCTTCCTTTCTTTTGATAGGTCCGCCATCTTTCAATAAAAGTTCTCCTACCCTCACGCGTGGTTGGGGGAGTTTATGTAGCCATTAGATTTTCCTCCAATTTTAGGCTTACCATCAAGATCTTGATCACCATTGGAATGCCTTGTAAGTAATTTCTCATGGGATACCATAAAAATTTGAACTTAGCTACCTCTAGGAAAGAATAAGTGGAAATTTAGTACTCCAGAATATATTTGTTCAAAACACCATGGAAACAAGTATCCACAGTCTGTGTCCAAATCAGATCAGCATCATAGAGGGCCTAGAATTATTCTTATGTATAGACAAGTGTGTGATACCTCCAATTCCATTTAGATGCATAAGAAACTAGGCACTCGTACAATTCTACTAGGAAAATAACAAAGAAGCTCTCATACAAACAGTCATAGAAATTAATTTCCACCCACACGTGTGTGTCAAATATAGATCTAGTTCTCAACCTCCATGCATACTCTTATTATAGATATTTTAGTTAGTTATCAACACTTGTTAGGGTCAAATGGTACATCTTCATCGTGAACCATCCTAAAAAATAATGGAAAAGAGGTCCGGATAACGGAACCAATGATGAAGCCTAGAATTTACCACGAATAACCTAGGCATGATGACACATCACCTATCCTGAGTTTAGCACTCAATCAAAGAATGTAAAGGTACCAGGACCCTCCTTATATTATCTTGTGTAGGATGTTAATGTGACGAAGATATAATGTGTTCAAATCCATAAATAACATAAACATTCCACAGATCATAACTAGATCTAGATCTTAAAGAATCATGAATTAAATAATAGTAATGATAGGATTAACCATAAAAGAACCAATTACAGTTATGTTTAACACCATTTTACATCCAATACACTCCATTATATTAAACATAGTAAATAGATAAGCTTATTACAATAAATAACATCATAAGTTTATGCGCGCATCATATCTGGTAGCATAACTCTAAAATAGCTCATACACAGTGTCTCTCTCTAACTTACATAGACTAATACATACTAATAGGGGTAGGGAATTTCCCTTCACCACTTACTGTACCTCCCAAAATAGGTTGATTTCTAAAAATAACCATGCGTCGTTACAATAACATGCACACATGTAAGTGCACTAATAATAGATCTCCTAAAGTTAACTGGTTATAGTAATCCTATTATTATCTTCAAATTTTGCATGCCATTCATCAAACACTTGTCCCAAAATATCAGTTATATGTCAGTAAAGTCTCCATCATGATGTATTTTATGCACGCTATGTCCAAAAATATCCTAAACCCATTAAAACAGCTAAGTCGCCAAATCAGCTTGTCCTGGCGCGCATTTTCCTTCCCTTTCCTTATGTACCTTAAAATGTGCCTTGTTCCCGTGTGTGAATATTTTTGTTCCCATCTCCTTAGTTTCATACTCTGTCTTCTAAAAAAAACCCTATTTTATCCTTCATTTAAAGCTAAATCATATATGAAACTCTTCTAAGGTCATATAACTCTTCTTGGACTTACCTTTCAACTACTTACTCAACTTCTTATCTCACTAGCTCTTGCTCAAGGATGCAATATTTTTTATTTGTATTCCTTAATGCTTCTTAGGTGTATTTTTACTATTTCACACCTCAAAAAATGTTACGCATCCAACAACATGTTCTAAAATGACTCTAGACTTCACCTCTCTTAAATTTTCCCTTGGTCTGTCTTTACTTGCTCTTGGAAACACAAAGAAACAATGGCATATTAGACTTCACCATAGTTTCCAATACCTTTCAACCTTCTCAACTCTTCCAAAAAATATTAAATCAATCAAGAAATGGATTCAAAGAAATCTAAAACCAACATTCATCTCCTTTATCAAAATAATTTTTTATACTTTTGAGAACTAACAACCTGCAGTAAAAATATATCATGCATATCTTTTTCTACGGTTTTCAAATCATAGCATCCTTAAAAAAATATTTGGAAAATGTTTTCAATATTATACACTCCAAATTTCAAAACTTATCTCCTTGTGAAACGTTATTCATTATCATTTTACAAGACATGCATTATGTCAAATAGTTCACATGCATTCTTAGTCAAGGTAGGAAAATACTTCATAAATCAAAAAATACTAAGCATTAAGAAAAAGTATTAAAAACCATCTACACAAGGTTATAATCCTTCTACGGTACAAACTTAAGGTCATTTGGAATTGAAAATTAAAATTTAATGATGATTGTACCCAATAAGATTATCAAACTTTCACACATAGTCTATGTGTTTACTCCATTCACTAAAGTAGAGTATTTAATTACCATACCAATCTAAGATGAATTCATGTAGGTTTAATCATCAATCACACAATATATTACACTAAGCATTATAAAAAAGAACCATCATTTCTTAACTCAAAACACATAAACACCTTGAAAAGACAACATACAAACACAACACCAAGTTCATGTATGGATATTACTATGATTCTTCATAGGAAAGTGCATAATTTCTACTTACTCCATTTTCTTCTTCATCCTCCAAACATGGAATGAATCTCTAACTCACACCTTATCCTCCTATATTCGAATTACTACTTGGATGTAACTCCTACCTAACATGGAACTACCATTCCATAAGTCATGATGACTCATTATGTATACTCTATAATATTTTAGAAATTTTACATCATTTCATGCATTTCATAACCTTCACCCTCACGTGATGAATCATTACACACTCTGTGACTCAAAAAACACTTACTAACCTTTAATCAACCCTAACACTTTTTCTAATCATTTATAACTAAAATACACTTTTGGAGGGAAAAGCTCTAATTTAAATTTTTAAATGCCTCACTTTTACTCTCTCTTTCTCTCATGACTCCACATACCTAAGTGGCCTCATATATAGAAATAATTTAATTGTAATGGTTTATACATGAGGCTCATGCATCAGAAACTTGGTGTTTTTTTAGTATAAGGCCCTTTTTATGGTAATTTTGAAGGATATTTGTAAATAGGTTTTTTCGGAGTCTGTAAAGGACAGATGCACACAAGAGGATTCTTCTTATTCTGTAATTTAGGTGTTGAATTAGGATATGGATATAAGAAAGATGAAATTGACCTCTATGATATATACTTGAAGGTTTTGAGGTTTTACTGGGAGAGAAAAGATGATGAAGTCAAACTTTTTGTGACTAGGTGTACCACCACTACTCATTTGTTTGGAGGTGACATGCTGATAATATGTGGGAATCTCTATTTACTCTTCTGAAAACCTTGGATTGTCTAACAATTTTTTTGGACAATATATTCAAGATTTTATAGGAATTTTAGACAAAAACAACTATGCCAATATGTATGCCTCTGAAAAACTTCAATCTATAAGTCCAATCTTTACCTGATTCATAGCATACTCATGAAATATTCATAAATGGAGGAAACATTTATAGAATTATATTGCCTATTTTTACAGGGTCCATGGATCCTTTCAAGGATTTAACAATGTACTCTTTTTTTAGGAAAAAAAACTCACATTTTGGTGGAGGAAGGGAGGATGCTAGGAAAACACGGACATCTATTGGTTACATTAGGTTGAAAAAACAACAATGCTAGTTTGAGGATGCCAAATGATACTCCAAAATTAAACAGCATAGGTTGGGGGGATGAAAGGAGGGGTTGGGAAGTATTGATCTACACTTGAAAATTACCTTTTCAATCTTCAACATTTGACAAAAAAAATGTCTTCTTGATGGATGCCCAAACTCTTAAAAACTCCTACTACATGTTGCCTCTCTTGCACTCTTCTATTCCTCCTTTCACCAAGTACGACCTCCAAAATCAAAGCATTACTTTTATAAATTTTACTATTAATTATATATATTTTTTAATTGATTAGACTACTCTATATTTTGTTTTGTTTAATCATGATTTTATTTTACAATAAGGAATTATAAGGGTCATTACATCTCCCTTCCCCTAAAATAACATCTTCTTGAATGCGACACAACACCAAGGTTAAAATATGTACTCATGAGGAAGGAGGAAATAATCAATGACTCATGTCACCAGAAAAAAGGCACTTGTTGCTAAAGTGTGACCATAAGGATGAAGGAAACATTTGACAATTTCATAATGTTTTGTGAAGATTGGTAGCTTCCATTTTACATTATTACTTAGTATTTTTCTTTACAGAATTTCTCAATCCTAAATCTCGTCATATTTCCTTATTTAGGATTTCTGATTAACTTATGTTTATGGTTTCCCAATAGTAACTGACATCATAATGTCCACACAAGGGCCCAAACACAATACTAATGACCCACGAGACATATTTCTAACACACTTTCATGATTTATCACAAGGAGAGACGTTAACCCAGCCATAAAAAGAACATACAATCCACACAATGTATTACTCGATGCACATATGTCACAGGAATAGATAGTATACACAACACAATCTTAATAAAAAAATAATGAATTCCCAAGAATACACATAATTTTTTTTTTACATAGCTCAACTATGAGTATAGCTATACAATGAGAAGATGGGATCAATTTCATGTCAACAATTAGGAGCATCAAGCCTACAAAACATAAAACATAACCAAACTCACATGAGTAGTCATAAATAATAATACCAACTCCATATACATCCCAATATCCATAAGCCTCCCAAAAAAACTCCATATACCTCACAAACAAAAAAATGAAGCCAAATTTTCCTTTTCTCTCCACCAAAGAGGCCAGCCACTGTATGGCCTTACGCATATAGACTTCAGGAACATCTAACCTAATTGACATAACAATCTATGGTTCAATAACTAGACCAGTTATCTGTAAATCCTTAGGGAATACCCCCATACAATGAAGTGGGTACATAGGTACCACCAATCCATGGTGAACCCATGTCCCTAATACAACACATAACAACATTAGAACTAGCATATAAAAACAACAAGAAAAATTATCTAGTGGCATCAAATTCAATCAATTTGGGCCAAGCGAGAAATTGAATTTGAAACTTAAGGAATAATTTAAACTCAATTTTATCTTTCAATCTAACAAAAATAAATGGCTAATTAGCCACAGTTAGTGTGAAAATCATTATGTTAGTGCAAAAATCAAATTAAACGCCCAAATTTTATAATCAATAACTCAACCGAAAGTTAAATAAAATAATTTATTCATTCCAGAAAAGGAAGAAAAATTTAAATTTAAATTTACAAATAAAACATTTAAATAGAAATATCAAATCACAATCAGTACATGGCCTTATACAACCACCAAAGGGGTACTCATCACATTGATGGAACTCAAATATTGAGCCTCAACTACCAAAGTATATAACAAAAAATATAACATCATAAGTACATCAGATCTTGTCTAGAATTGAGTGTACATATCGGCAACCTCATACAAGCATCGGACCCTATATGACATTGAGCGTGACTCGAAAATAAAATTATGTTGATCAAATAATATAACTGCCATAATCTTTGTCTGAATCATCCCTCCAAACTCCAACAAGGCTAAACATGATCAATATCACATAGGATTTTTCAATGGACAACCCATATAGGAAAGAGAAGTTAAGCCTCAGGTAGTACACATTCTATAATATATTAAACATGCTTGAATTATATGAAATAGATAGAAGTACATTTTTAGTCTACACAATACTCCACTTATAGATCTCGTACTCAGATCAATATTATGGGTACTTGTAGGCATGTCTTATCTCTCCACATGTACACTCTCAACTAATTTCTTCCCTAAGGGTCAACGAGTGTAGGGTACACAACATAACACATAACTACATTACTAAAAAAATGATTATTTACTTACAATGACCATAACATTTTACACATGGTATATTTACAAGTATAACACAACATCATTTCTAAATCTCACAACACATCATGTTTCAACATAATGCACCTAAAAGTGCAAGAACAGTATAATAAGGGTCATAAAATCACCATATGCCCCTAATTCATGACATGAATCCATCATATAAAGTATGAAACATATGTATGATGAACATAGTGACTAACATAACAACATACAAACAATAAAAATACAACGTGGTGACACAACACGATGCATCACAACATAGTGGTAATATCATAATATGATATAATTCAGTACAATGTAAAAAATTTCATACATCACATTAGCACACAAATTATCCCACAATAATAAAACACTCCA
This sequence comes from Taxus chinensis, assembly GCA_019776745.2. NCBI lineage: Eukaryota > Viridiplantae > Streptophyta > Pinopsida > Cupressales > Taxaceae > Taxus > Taxus chinensis. Next base: position 573,551,774 of record CM034147.1, on the reverse strand, counting down.
ACAGTTCACAATACACAATAAAATTCCATTCACAAATAAGAAGGTACATCACACATGAAATTTTCATTGAATTCAAAGAAAATAGAGTGGATACTCTCATCATGAAACACATCAACATCATAATAAATCCAGAAAGTGGTATTCATAACATGTGCGTTCATATTAACACAAGTACAATGTTCGTAATGTCACCACATAATATCATGTTAGTATTTCCATCTCCTGAACCACCATGCATAATCATCATAAAAACAAATATATAAGAAGTTTGAGAGCATGAACCTCACTCTAATACCAAATTTCATGCCCACAATTTTGACACACAATTACAACAACAAAAATACCAGAATGATTTTTTTGACTTAAATTGTTGGATACATGACACCACATGAGATTACTTAGGATAAAACACCACACATGAGATGTTTTCTTAACTGTGAACCCATATAGATAACATGAAAACACATGATGCACATCAAATCCACTTTTCCCCAAATGACAAGTACACAAAATGATCCACTACGATAAAAATTTATAGTTAGGAACTTTCCACGATAAAACATTTCATAGTTACATAATTATTACAATCATGTTTTCATTAATTGAGCTTGATTATCAGAAGAAAAATTAACATGTAACCCTTTATTCCACTTAAAAATACTCTACATTTTTATTTATTTTTCTTAACTTAACTTATAGTGATACCATTAGAGTTTTTCTCATTTCTCATATCACAATTAATTTATATAGCTTGATGGTCATTAGGATCATTTACATGCCCATAATTCTACCAATATTTTTCCTAAGAATTTTATTCTAAGGATCATGTTTACTTAGTTCAGAATCATTCAAGGGAATATAATTTTTTTAGTGATTGTTTCATAACATAATCTTATTTACCCTTATTTTATCTATATTTATGCGGTTACTTTTGTCTTGTGATGGCATCATGTTAGAACATTTGTAATTCATATGCCATTGAATCTACACTTATGGATTCTTATCTCCATGTGTTGTGACTCCTCCCATGTGATTGAATTTAATGTCCAAAGGCAACTTAGATATTAAACACGAATTACAAGTGGGGAATTCAATAAAATTCTACAGGTTTGAAAAGCGTTATAAGAAATATTCCCAACCATTTGGTAACCACACATAATTATTTCTTTGACCAATAACTTCAAGAGAGGTCACATGACCTATTACATTCATTAGCACTCAAGGGTTCCTACACAAAAATAATAGGAAAAACTTAGCGAACCCAAAAATCCTTACCTCGCAACCATTGTGCGACCAAAGGTACTTCCTTCTAAGGTAACAATTATATTAGTGAGGACAATAAGGTATTCAAAACAATAGTTTTATATACATGAAACTTTTGATATTGACTCCACTCTTGTCATATAAATATCTTTACCAAGCTCATTTGAAGTTGAAACACCCAAATAATATTCATAAGGCTTTGGCTACCCAGTAAAGCACAAAGGAAAACACACACATGAATGATAGTTTTCTCAATAGGAGACTATAATTGTGACACATAGGGGAAATTATTTTACTCATACCCAATCTAAAAGGGTTAAAATATCATAGCCCCTTTCTCACATGAACATACCTAGGTTATGGACATGGACTTGCGATGATTATCCAAGTATAAATAAGGAAATAACTGGCAATAGTCTATAGTCTTTTATTATCACGCCAAGGGTTTTTATAGGTAAAAATTCATCACTAAAGAGTACATTACATACACCATTATTATTTATTTTCTATCCACACACATATATAATTCCTAAGAGGAAACCCACATACCTAATATAGTGTTTAAACCATTTTTATTCCTACATGTGGTTTTGTGACAATGTCGATATGCATACATCATGTTATGGTAGCCTAAATTTGGACTCTTATTTCCCTTAAGCTAGGAGGTATCATTGAATAAAGGAACTAGGATCATCCTAAAAGCTTAGTTTTTTGTGTCAATGAAGGTGATCACACAAGAGGGGTAAATCATATAAAATGTTACTCTAAGGTTATAATTTTGTCTATTTTTTCTCTCTTATAATTCCAAGGTAATTAATGAAACACACACAAGAGATTAATTTATTAATTTCACACTAGGGCACACTATAAAGATAAATTCATTTCCAGCTAGTATATATATCTACCCCCTTAACAATACATATTCTAAAATTATTTTGACACACATGACCGCATGGTCATTTCCCAAAAACCTTAAAACGCTAATAATTTCATTTTAATTCATATAGATATAATCCTTTCTACCATACATGATGTAGGTTTCATAACATAGCTACAAATGAGTTCAAGAATACTATTTAGTAAAATTAGGATAATTCTTTAGATTCGATATCAAAGAACAATTAAAAGTTTATTAAAACTTCGTGCATGACAATGACTTATTTTAAAGCAAATAGTACAATAATACTTTAGAGTAATGTAGGAATACATATTCTCCTTTTATTAATAACATATATAAATTTCAATAATACACAAAATGAATTCTTCACAAAGGATTCTGCGTAGCCATAGGGATATTGAACTTTCCAAGAACTTATTGCATATCAATAAACCTATTGGAGAATTCCAAGATGTGTATCTTCTTACCAGGGTTAGAAAGCTTAAAGAGGAGATTAAAGGCCTAAAGAATGCTCCTAGGAATTTGGAAAAAATAAAATGAAAAAGGAAGTTACAAAATTCTGAGGACAATGATACTACTGCTAAGAATTTTAAGAAGCTCTTATCACTTGATGCTAGGTTGGGAAATGCCAAGGGCCATCATGACTACATCATCTCTACACTGAAAGAGGTTTATAATTTTATGGAGTAGTACGTATGAAGTGTTTGTAGCCTTAGTGGCATTCTGGATGACATCTAGGATTCTAATGAGACTCATGACCTTTCCCTTGATCAAGGAGACATGAATGATCCTTAAAATTCCATGGCTGTTGCGTTATTCACCTCTCTTTAGAAAATTAAGGGCAAGATTGACAGGGAAGTCAAATAGTGCAGTTCCCAGGTGTCATTTAGTTGCTGTGAAGTTGATGTTTTTTGGAGGTTTTGTTGTTGTTTTCTTACTAGGATGCCTTGTTTTGGATCCCTCTTTATAGTATTTTGGTCCTTTTGTTCTTCTTCGGATCTCTATTTGGATATATCTTTTTGTACTCACTTTACTGATATATCTGGCTTTTGATCCTGTATGTTTAAGGTGCTTAGCCTTTCTTGGTTGGGTTTTCTCCTTCTGGTATCTAGGTACTTGAGACTTTTTGTATTCATGGTATCGTCCCTTAAAAACTATTTATCCTTACTAAAAAAATACACAAAATGAATTACAACCATGAAATTTTACCATCTTACTTTCATTATGAAAAATCATGTGAGCATGAGTCACTAAAAACCAATGGCAAGGATTCACCCTACCTCTAACATGTTATCGCTATACAAAAACAAATTTAAAAGAGAGAAAACTAACATAACTAATTTCCATATTTTGGGAGCATTATTTATATTCAAATTCAAGAGACAGAAAGAGAGGGGTAGATAGAGAAAGCATTTTTTTGCAGAAGCAAAGGGGTGAAAAGGTATCCTATCAAGTGTTACATGTAACAACATACATAGACATACACATCATATAATATTATGGTTTCGAAAACATATCCCTTTTATCTTTATTTTTGGATAGGTCACATGACTCCAGTATGAAATTTCTCTAACCATCTTGTTTGTTGGATATTTTTTCAGGAAGAAATATGAGGTTCAACCATAGTACATGGGATCGAATCCCTCCTCAAGGGTAGGTTAGGCTACCTGTTTATTACTAATCTAAAACACAATAGAGATAATGTGTACAATATTCACACTAATCTAACCATTGGGGTTGGGACAAAATCCAAAGATCCATATTCATAATGAGTGAGGATATTTCTCTTTCAAAATGAAATGAATTGGAAAGGAAATTACTATTATGGAATAAACACAATGGAAAGGAAATGAGAGGAACGTATTTTCTTTTGAGTAAACATAGAGCACGAAATAATCATACGAGATTTTGATAACAAATGTAATGTTTGAAATGGTTAGAATCATCAAGATGCAAAACAAAGAATAGCTTAAAATTACAAACATAAGAACAACATCTTAAGAAAGATACATTCACAACACAAAGTTTGCAAAATAGCAATAGCTTCTATTCCTCAAATGATTAAAAGAAAACACAAAGTTTTTTCTTCTTCACAATAGTTCTCGATATTCCAAAAATATCAACCCTTTGGAATGTACGTACATCCCTTATTTATAATAAAAATAGTTGAGAGAAAATAGGAGAAACCCTATAAAATAGTTTTTTAACAAGATTCCTATTTTGCTAGACTCTCACGTAGGAGACCAAGTCAAAATATGATTCCTATGTGACAAAATAGAAATGAAAAATACATGTCAATTTCAAGATTGAAATGACACGTTGCATCAAGACTTAGTCTGAATCATCATCTTTTTCTTCCTCATCTTTTTTCTTCTTCCAACTGAGCCAGTTTGTTCCGAAATTTTTGGAACTTCTGGATTATACCTTGCATCTCATTTTCATCAGGCACAGTGGAATGATCACTCAAGACTTCACATGTCTCATGAGTGTTACTGGCACTACCAGGAAGCTTTCTCAATATTTTGTTGACTTTTCTCAGGGCCTCCAAAGAATGTTTCAACCTTCACAAACCTATCAATGATTTCAATACCAAATCCTTGAGTTGGTTCATGCTGAATATATTCTTGGATTTATTTGGAAAGATCATTAGCTAGTAGGATGCCCGAGTTTCCACCTGACGCTCTTGCACAAATTTTCAGCAGTTCTTCTTCCAGGTCACTTTTGCCATCAATAAATTGATCTCTTGATTCTCTCAATTTACCGCAATCTTCATTGATAATATTTACCCTGAACCTTATGGCTTTGGTCAGTTGGAAATGCTTATCCGAATGTGGGATGACGCCTTCTTCTACCAAGATACGTGATGGAATTTTCTTCAATACCTGGAGAGCTTCGAAAGTCAAATCAAGGTATCTGATTTCTTGAGATAAATCATCATCCATCTTTTCCCCATCACTCTATATATTTCCCAAGGATTGATAAAATTATACGGTGTCTTGAATTCCTTCTTTCCCCTGTTAGAGCAGCCTTTGGGTCTATTCATCGACCACTCTCATTTTTTCATTAATCTTCTCGATTATAGGCACTGATGAGAAATCAAACCCGACAGGGACAGAGGAAGATGGTATGGATTTAATGGGTTTTGAGAGCTTAAGTAACACTTCACTTAACTATTCCACCCTTTCTTTAAGCTCATCTTTGCTGTCCTTTGTTTCCTTTAATTTCTGGCATAGCACGTTCATAGCATCTCGTGCATCTTGTTGTGCTCCTTCTATTGTCACTTCTCCTAGAGCCACCCTGGTTATTTGATAGTTAGAGGATGTTATGTCGTCTTTGGTTTTTTCAGTTGTGGGAGTGATGATCTCTGCAAACTTATGCCCCGAAGCATCCACTAAAAACCTTGAAACTATTTTGGGTTTCTTGGCTGATTTAGTAGTAGAAGCCTTGAGTGAATTAAAATCAAAGGCTGGTATGGGTATAACCACCTTCCTTTTCCTCAGATTTTTTCTCAAGTAACCATTGGGGCATGCCAGAGGGAGTTTCCATTGTTGTATAAGTTGGTATCATACTTTCAGGGAGAGGGAGATCCACTGGTGGAGTGGGGACAATTACCAATGTGGTAGCAGATTCAGTGAAAAGAGGCACAGGAGGGGGCATGTTTGTAGTTACTTTGGTCCCAATAGAGAGGGGTGAGATTCCAGAGAAAATGTTGGCCATAACCAATGAAGTAGATGGGGAAAGAGGAGGTAGAAGTGGTTGTGAAGTAGGAAGCATAGATCCTGACGCCAAAACCTGGGAAGCAAGAGATAAGGTCACTTCAGTTGGGCAATCAGCAAATGGTGAAACTAGGGGCTGGCTTACTTCTCTTTCCAAAGATATTTCTCCTATTTCTGGTGGTGTTGGTGACTCTGGCACATTCACAATTTTAAACTAGAGTAACAATTGAAGGGGTTTCTTCTTCTCTTCTCTTCTTGACAAACTTGACCTTTATAGGTCCCTTAGAAGAGCTTTTGTTCTTTTCCTTTTTTGGAGGGCCCCACTTCTACAGCAACCAACTTTGAAAAATTATATTCTTTGAAAATCATTCCCCAAGAGGTGAGTCATGCCTTGGTGCGTGCAAGAATTAGGGCTGATCTATCTGTAATGGAGGCTTTTTCACCGATAGAACCAATCAATAGGTGGGAAAACATATTGATCTTCATTCAATCCATCATAGGAAGGATACAGAACACTTTCATTATCACCAGTACCTTCTGGTATATCAACGAGCTCGAGCGTATGAATCTCTGCAAGTTTTCAACCTGCTATGATATTTTCTTCAGATAGTAACCTCATCATGTAAATCAATCCAGATGTCTTCTATGCTTGGTACGTGTGGGTGCAGAGTTCAATATGACTTAAGGACTCCTCAAAAATTTAATCCATCTATGGGATTTATGTGCTTTTTCAACTTGTCCTGAATCTCATGTACAACGTTCTTGGCCTTCACCACCTTTTGAACAAGTATACCTTCCAATAGAAATTAGGAAAGATACAGCGGCCTTGTGTTTATTCTGTTGGAATTTATGAAAATCCAACAATTGCCTGACCAACTCCATCAAGATTAGCTTGTCCCCTAGATATCTAGGAAATCATAAAGGATCCCCTAGGTACATGAGTACTTGAAGATATGTGAACTTCTTGAATTACAAGAAGAAACAACCCCATTTTGAAACTTCAGCCCATGCCTTCATCAGAGACCCTCATTTTCCTCAGTTTGGGGTTTAACCTGCAGATGTTCTTGTAAAATAAGGCATTGTTTACCCTTCTGAATTGGTCTTCAGACCATTTTCTTGTTAGCTAAGGAAAATAACAATAAACATGCTCCACTTTCTTGTTCCCCTTTGTGTCCAATCTAGGATAGTTCCTCATGCCAGCCGCTGTATAGGTGACATACGAGGACATATAAAACTTCCCAGTAGACAAGACCGTTTTCATTTAAGAATCTATCTCATTACTGATAAGAGTAACACAATCAATCCCCTATTGATTCTTCTTGATAATGATCATGAATTGGTACATCCATCCTTGGAAAACATTTGATTCGGGGAAACAAAAAACCTGACTCAACAAAGTAATGATATCATTGATTTCTTGAATGAAATCACTTCTAGGAACAAGTTTTGGGAACTTGGAAAAAGATGGCTTGGCCTTGATTAGGAACTTCTTGTTCACGTATTTGATATAATCCTCTTGATCATTGTCCCAAGATTTTTGGGCTGACTTGAGATCTACATCTCTATACTCCTCAAAGTTAGGAAGATTGAGAAGATCATCGAAGTAACCTCCGTCCAACTTGATTACGACCTCTCCCACCTGATTTTTCACAGAATGAGAAGTAGAGTCATAGTTTGAAGCATAGGCCAAGATGAACTCGAAGCACTGAGCAGACACGGGGAAACCTACTACAAGGGGAAGACCACTGCCAACTACTGATTTTATCCATGGGGTCTGGGAAGAACCCTTGACCCTATTCCAAAAATCTTCCATATCTATGTTTCTGAGCTATGTATCCTAGATGTCATAATTACAATCAATGTAGGAGGGAGACTCCACCTTCCTAAATTTGTACTTCATCCTCCCTAATTTTTCAGTCTTATCTTATGATGAACCAGGGTCTGACATGAGAAATTTCAAAGGAGGAATGAACTGATTGCTTCTGATTTTTAGACACTTCGGGTTTGAGGACCTGCTCAATAATATCAGAGGCTTGAAAAAATGGAGAGTATTGAAGATCAGAAGGTGTCAAACAATTCAGAAAACCTGACACACTGGAGATGTTAGAGAATTTGAAATACCCAACACACTGGAGATGGTGGGAAGATTGAAATGTCTGAGACACTGGAGATGTCAGAAAGATTGAAATGTGTGACACACTGGGGATTTCGGAAATATTGAAATGTCTAACACACTGGAGATGTCAAAATGTTTGAAGTTCTTGACACCCTTAAACCTCCCGATACACTGCAGGTTTTGAAAACTGCAAGGCACCTTACAAAACCCAAAAAGAGGGAATCAAGTAATTGTTAGGTTGAAACATGCAAACTCTTCTCCATTGTTATATTTCTGATATATTTTTAATCACAATGACATATAACAAAGAGAGCATTCCAAAATGGGAACCTTAAAACACAAACTTAATTAGAAAATAACCCCAGAACGGAAAAGATAAAACCCCAACAAGAAAAAGATAGAAACTCGGAAGAATCCTTTACACAATTATTCCAAAAAAACCAAAACAAAGAATAAAGGAAAATACCTTCAATCAGAATGAAAAATGATAAAAAATTAGCAATGTAATTAGGCACAGAGGTGAGTCGGGTTTCTGGGTCGAAGATGCGTGCATGAAAATCCACGAGGTAAAAAGTACGTCTGGTAAAAATGACGTGGAAATCTGAATATTTATAAGAAATTTCACATTTAATACATTTCAGTTGACACGTGTCAACTAGCTGACAACTCGGCATTAATGCCATGTCAGCATGCTTGATGGTCCCAGAAACCTGATACAAAGGATTTCGTATTAATTCAAGTTTCAGATTGTGGGAAATAAGTGACATGAAGCATGATGCTTGATGGTCCCGGAAACCCGATACAAAGGATTAAATTGGGATTCGAGGATCGAAAGACATGTGACATGAAGCATGTTTTGACGAAGGCATGTTCCAATGCTCGGAAGGCCTGCAAACCCAAAACAAAGGAGTAAATCAGACTTCAGGGATCAGAAGACATGCGATATGAAGCATGTTTTGACGAAGGCATGTTCCGATGCTTAGAAGACCCACAAACCCAAAAGACTTACTTGATGCGGGTTGCGGATTTCGAGTTTCGGGGAACACACAACATGAAGCATCCAAAACACATGTTATCTTGCTATTGAAACCTGAAAACCTGATTATCTCTCTGAAAAGGCATTCTTAGAAAACCAGCTCAAAAATTTCTCAGGGTTATCTTATTTTTGGCGTAAAATCAAAAATGAGATAACACATCTAATTATAGTCTTCAGAAAAAATATTTTAATTCCGTATCCATGTTATCAACAAATAAACTAGTCTTATTCTTAGCACAAACTTTACAAGCTCAACCTTGCTCCACCACCTCAAATTTTACTACTGCACAACTAGTTTGAGTGGCCATGAAACAAGCCCATAAAAAGAGAACCCGACATCATAACAAGGTGTTTAATGCATCTTATTGAATATATGCTATATAAAAAATTACGAGAAAAATATGGGTCAGAAAACCAATAAATTGAGCTCAAAGTGGATGCAACTTTCTGGATCTAGTTGGTTAAATTTGGTTGTTTGTCTTTCAGTAAACAAGGCCAAGTGGCCTCTAAAATGGGCCCATCATAAGGGTCCAGAAAATCCAAATGGAATGTTTTAAAGTTCCATCTTTTTCTCTACTAAACAAAGAAACACTCGGAGTAAATAGTATCTAAAATTTATAGACATCGTTAAAATAGGGATTAATTTTCTGGGGTCACTTGGCTGAATTTAACTATGGCCTCACAACAACCTAAGCTAATTTTTCTCCAAAATGGTTACATAAAAATATATTTTGGAGATTATGGTTCAAATGGATCATTGAATGTGATTCCATGTATGACAAGGAAGAGGTTTGAATTTTCAAATTTCTTCTTTAGAGACCATGGACACTAAAAATGAGGTGGTTTTCCAAGGGGTTCTATTGTTTCTAGAAGCTTCCTCCAATAGGAAAGTTGTAAAAGTATCCTCGATAACCACTTGTAAAAACATGGTCAATTATTATGTTTACAGTATAATAGGGTTGGGATGACAACCTCATACAACAAGGAAGGAGTTACATTAGTTAGGTTTAGGAAATGAGTTTAAGAGATGTTCTTTGCACATCAATCTTGAGAGGTGTTTATCGAATTTGGATAGGTTTTTTTTTCCTTTGAGAGTGCATGTATTTCCACCATTTTCCTCTGTGACTGGTTGTAAAAAAATGTAAAATGCATGATAGAAGGATTTTGACTTAGTTTTATTTTTTTTTATGATAAAAGTTGACTATAATGACATTAAAAGATGTATTTTTTTAATGTTTAATTGGTATGATTTTCAATTTGAAATGCTTTATACAGAAAAAAAAGTTAATATTTTTAACAAAAATATAATAATTTACTCAACCCTAAAATTATAGATGTAAGTTACGTAATCAAAATGTATGAGTTAGGATGAAAAACCATGTCTGGAAGAAGTGGAAACAATCAAGGTTGTGGATCTTGGTTCCACATCTCAAAGATGATTTACGTCAAATGGTATTCCTGCGTACAAAAAATATTATCCATTTTGCATCCATGTCTACAAAGGTTTTTACAGATGTAATGTCTAAATAAATCTCTTTTATCCATTGTGCTTTGTTGGACGTATAATTATTAATCAAGGATTGAAAACTTGGAATGAGCAGGGAGGGATGTTGGTAATAGTTGTGGAACTATGGCTTTATCCTACTCTTTGTATTTTCTTGGAAATGTTTTAAATCCTTTTCCCACAAATCCATTTTGTTCATATCTAGAAATAATTTCATTACACGGGACTACATTTTTTGAGGCATTCTAAAATTATTTGGCATCCCTTGTGAGGCCCACATTCCATCAAGGCATTTTATCAAACATTTCAGGTGCTAAGTTTTTGCTTCCACATTGTACATATAAATCTTACAGATCACCTGTAAAAACCCATCTATTATCCATTATGATTTGGTGAAAACTCCACCTATATGCTTGCTAAAAATATTTATACTTATATATGAATGAATATTGAGAAACACACACATAATTTTCCATATTGGATTTCTATTAGGAATGTGTTGAACCAGTTCAGTGACCTTGGCAAGGAGTTCCCTTGTGTTACAAAAAAATCAGCATCACCATCTCCACTCATTGCATCTTTACAATTAGGAATTTTGGGATTAGTGTCTGGTTTTTCCTAGAACATAGACTAAAGTGAAAAATTTGGTACCAAACCACACCCGTAATGATTGAGGAAAATGAGGACTCCTTGAATAGGGTGTTGGAAACATTTAGTGTAAAATGCAACCAGTAATTGAAAGACACAACCAGAAACACAAATAAAATACACACACATAAAATATATATTACGTTAATTTGAAAATTTTCATAAAATCACAAAGTTAAAACTCTATTTTTCTTCTATTTCTTTTCTTGTGTCCAATTTCTTGTTTCTTTTTTCTTATAAAAAAATATCTTTCTCGAGATGTTTCTCTATTGTCTCCCCTTCTTTGTATTCTTCTTTCTCTCTGTGTTTTCCTCTATTTATTTTTCACTGTGTTGCTGCACACTATTTTTACCTCTCTCTTTTATTCCTTTTCTCATTCGAGTTCTTTCTATTCTCTCTTATCTCTCTGTAATTTATGTTGAGAGTGTTTCCTTTGCTACAAAAAACTATACCCATAAATATATAAAAATTACCACACACACACACACACACATATATATATTATATGGGCTCCACACATAAACCAAAGCTCACAAAAAAATACGGACCTGAAATAATCTTTAAAATGAGTGAATATTGGGAATTTGAAGTCTGCAGAGAGGAGAGTGAATGGGAAGCCACAAAATAGTTCCACCTGCACAAGCATTAGCAGGGGTAAAAAGTGTAACGGCTCAAAAAATTTAATTCCAATCAGAGTGGTAGTTAGAGTGGTGTTAAAATAGTTTCAAATAGTGGGGAGGGGCTCGAGATTACCTACGCTCATAAATTTTGACACTCCCCCTTAATCTTGAGTGAAAATGAATTTTAATTTCTTGATCTATACATTCCATCTATAACACCAAAGTTTTTCCTCGACTTCTCAAACCTTTCCTTTGACAATGGTTTGGTAAAAATGTCACTTAGCTGTTTCTTTGACTTGCAATTTTTTTTCTCAATTTCTCCTTTCTAAACCAATTCATGAATTAAATGATATCCGATTGCAATATATTTTCTTCTACCATGAAAAAATGGGTTCCTTCATAATGCAATAGAAGACATATTATCACAATAAATATTTGAACCTCCTTGTATCTCTTCATGAAAATATTAGAGAATTCGTTTTAGCTAAAATCATTTGATAAGTGGCTGATTTTTCTTACAATAGACTATGCTTCTATGGTAGACAAAGAAACTATTGATTGTTTCTTCAAAGCCCATAAAATGGATTGATCCAAAACCGAGGGGTTTCAGACTTAAGGAACAAATTAACAAATGTGCCAAATGAATTACAAAACAACTATCTCTAAAAAGAGATGTAAAACTCAAAGATTTCAAAATACATCAATTATCTCTGCCAAGAGATGTCTATCTCTTCTTCCGGTTACATATGTATTTTATAATCATTTTATAAATACGAAAGGGACACCTAGAAAGATGTGGAAGGTCACCAGTCTCGAGGAAGACGAGGTGTTTCATCTTCCAAGACTTACATGTGCACTAATTTTGTGAAACATACTATTTTTAGAATTTACTATTTTTAGACAGCAGTACAAAAAATCACAATTTGGGCCCCTTAAACGTGGATTTCGGGGGTCAAACATTGCCGAACAAATTTCACACCTTCTCATCGCATTCTACGCATTCCAAGCTTTCCGTTGCCTTTTGAACGGAGTCAATCGGAGCTACGGTGCAAAAGTTATGGTCTCTGGAAGTTGCGCCACTAGAATTGCTGCCTGGATCATGGATCCTGATCCAATATTGAACACATATCGAGATGTGATCTTTCTATCATCTAGGATACCTGCCAAATCACTGTTTGTGTAGAAAACTAATTGAAAATCATTATTATCAATAGATAAAATTATAAAAGAAATTCCTTTCACATAGCTCAGTATTCGTTTTCCTGCTTGCCAATGAGACACCTTTGGTGTCTCCATAAATCTAGAAATCAAACTAACTGCATACATAATGTCTAGTATAGTTGTAGTTAAATACATCAAGCTTCCTACCATGATTTAATAGCTTGTAGGATCCACATTTATACTTCAGTATTCTTAGGTAAATTTTGGGCTTAATTCAGTTACTGTTCATGTTGGTTTGCAATCCAACATTCTGAACCTTTTCATACTTTCTTTTGCATAGTTTCTTTGACATATAAAAACTCCCTACTCTATTTTTTTTACTTCAATGCTAAGAAAATAATTCAACAATCCTAAATCAGTCATCTCAAATTCCTTCTTCATGGCTATTTTAAATTGATCAATTTCTTTGTCAGAATTTTTAGTAAAAATTAGATCATCTACATACAAAACAATAATTAAAATCTCACCATTATTTTATTTGATGTAGAGTGTGGGCTCATTGTTTCTTTTGCTAAATCCATTACTAATTAGATAGGAATCAATCCTACTATACTAAGATCTTGGTGTTTTATTTAGTCCATATAAAGTTTTCTTTAGCTTGTACACTTTTCTTTCATGCCCTAGGATTTCATAACTAGTGGGTTGTCCCACATACACTTATTCTTCTAGAACTCCATGCATAAAAGTTGACTTTACATCCATTTTATGGAATTTCTATTTATGATGAGAAACTATGACAATAATTATTCTCAGTATCTAACCTTGCTACTGGAGTAAATGATTGATTGTAATCACATCCAGGCCTCTGTTTATAGCATTTTACAACTAATCTTACCTTATGTATTTCAATTTTTCCCTTAGGAGTGTTATTGGTTTTATAAACCCACTTGACTCCAATGAATTCTTTTCCTTCAGGAATATCTACTAGCTCCCATGTATGATTATTTTCTATTGCATGTATTTCTTCATCCATTTCTTCAGACCATTTTTTATCTTTAATTGCTTCCTCATAATAAATAGGATCAACATCTGAAGATAAAGAAAAATTAATCATTTAATATTCATTTTCTTCATACGTGTTAATGCAAAATTACAACACCCCTAATTAATTGTGATTTTGTTTACGAGGCAACCAGTGTAACCTAAATAACATGGAATTATCCTGTAATGTAGGAAATTGCAAGTAGTATAATCCTCTAGAGAAATTCAGATTCTTCCTCTAACCTAGTTCAAACTTCTCCAAAGGGAAGACAATGGAAATATAAACTAACCTTATTCTAATGTTTTCCAAGGATCCATGGATGAAAATATACATGAAAAAAAACTACTCTAAGTTAAGGTGATGCACCAAGAAAGTATGATACAATACCATTGAGTGAAAAATAGGGAGAAAATTAGAAGGAGAGGGTTGTTTAAAAATCCACAGTCTAAGACAAAAAATAATTCTCTATATTCATAAAGCAAAACAAACTATGTGACCTGTAAAGAGATACATGTATGCACAATATACTTATAAATGTAATGGAATGTAGAAAAAGCAATTCATACAAGTTAGGGAAAAAATGGCAACAAAACATAAATTTTATTGCTCAGAAACATGCACAATCCATCATACCATAAGCACAAGACAAAATATTTTATAATAAGCCCAAATTTGAGGCCTTTGGCTCATAATAGCTTTGGAAAAAATTTAATAGATTTCTTTTTCCTTATTGGAAAAATATCCCTCAAAATGAGGTGAATATTACAATATATAGAGAATTTGGATCACCAACCAGAAGGATGCATTAAAGAGGTATGGGGAACCATTCATTTTGGTAATTTTCCTGCACGAGTTGTCATGGGTGCCATGCCTCATTAATTCTGGTTGTTTGGATGCCATTCATTCACCTACCCTCGTGAGGATTTTAACTCACCCATCCATGTCATACAAATATAAGCTGACCATTTGAGTGTTGTACAAGTGTGATGGGTGTGATGGGAATCAAAAAAATCCTATAACGCGTTAAAAAAAGTGACCCGGCCAACCCCTAGGCATCCAACCCCAATGAAATTTCTATCCTTGCCATCCAAGACAACCTAGGTTTCATGCAAGTGTGAGGGGTGCGACGGGTGTCAAAAACTATCTGTGGGCATCAAAACATGTGACCCCGACCCACCCCAAGGCATCTAACCCCCACCCATCAAACCCCTAGATGTTCAACCCCCATGACACCGTCCATCCTAGAATACCATCCAACCTTGGTGTCATACAAGTGTGAGGGGTGTGATGGGCATCAAAAAACTATCTATGGGAATAAAAAAATGTTACCCCGACCAACCCCCAGGAATCCAACCGCTAGGCATCCAACCCCCATGACCCATCCATCCTGGTTGTACCATCTAACCTGGGTGTCGTGCAAGTGTGAGGGGTATGGCGGGCATCAAAACATGTCCATGGGTATAAAAAAATGTGACCCAACCAACCTAGCTAAAAAGCCTAGGTTTCAAACCCCAAGCATCAAACCCAGCCATCGAAGCTCGAGCGATCCAAGCCCCAACCATCCAACCCCAGGAGGCTAACTTCTGAAGGCAATAACTTGAAATCCCATATGAGTTTTGGGGTGAAATGTTATATTATTTCACAAGAAAACAACCCATTGAATCCAATTGTGGTAGTATACACATAAAAGTTTGAATATATCACCTCAAAATGTATCATGATTTCTCGGGATTTATCAGTTGTGTGCTAAAAGAATGAACTACCTTGGGAAGGGTATGATGATTTCAAGATGTCTTATACTTTTCAACCATGTAGGGCTTGTAAAATGAATTCTGTAATCACTTTATTTGAATTATAATTCCTAACATGGCTATTGAAATCTTCTGTTTAATCTCATGTCCTATTTCACGGTGTAAACTCCTTAAGGCCCAAAAGTCTACTTCTGATGGATGACCCCAAAACCTATGAAACTTCCTTGAATCATTTTTAGATGCTTTCCAAATTTGAAAACCCAAATGTTATCACTCCATATTGATCCATGAATCACTTGTCCATTTCTCAACCCATCCTCGCAAGTTGTTTATTTTTACCAGGGGGTAAAAATAGATGAGAATTGACGACTTGCGGGATGATCTTGTCTGCTTGATATTGAAGACTAGTGACCTTAGGGGATCCATTGGGACATGGAGAAATATTTATTTCTAGAGACTATCTTTTCACTTGAAAAATATATCTTCCAATCTCTAGGGTGCACTACTGGATCTTTTCATTTCAAAATAAACCCCAAGTTAAGGACCGGTTGCCTCATCACCAAAATTTTCTTGAAATTGGAAAGTACAATAGCAACAAGGGAAAAAATATGTATAAACACAAAACATCATACACATTCCAAATAGAATATGTAAAGAGTGCAACAAACACTTATTTACAAAATAAACGTAAAGAAAAATATAGGAAGTGTGTTATAAAACACTTGGAGGAATTGCAACTCCTAAACTAATATGTACAAGAAGAAAATTTCACTCGATAACAATGCTTGAGATAGATACCATTGACTAGAATCTACATTTCTTCTCTTTATAACCTTGATAAATGGAAATCATTGTTCTATTTGTAGTCACAAATCATATAAGGGCCACTCTTTATTACATCAAACATGGAATGCCTTCACATGTTTTCCTTGTCTGCATCCCATTTAAGGACCAAATCTCCCTCTCCAAAGTTTCTATACTTTTCTTTCTTTTCAAAGAACCTCTTGATCAACGCTTGATCCTTTTCCATGATTTGCATGCCTTGGTTCCTCATCTCCTTCATCTCCATAAGCTCTACATATATAACTTCCATGGGTTAGAAACTTGGACATTTCTAGTTGTTTTATGAGTTCCAATGTGAGAAATTCAAGGGATATAGGCAGCCTTGCCTCCCTTCCATAGAATAACATGTAAGGAGAGTTACATATTGACTTCTTGGGAGTTATCCTATCATCCCACAAGGTTGATTTCAACTTGGCATGCCAAGTTCTCTGTGTTCTCATCTAGATTTATCCTTATAATTGTCAAAAGATTTTTTGTTGGAGAACTCATCCTGTCCATTACCTTGTGCGTAGTAATTTGATGAGGTGCTCAATTATATCTAAATTTTTAATGCCCACTCTGTGATCTTATAACCTAGGAATTCCAAAGCATTATCTGATATAATGGTCACTGAAAATCTGAATCTCGTCACTATCCCTTCATAAAAATATAGTATGCTAGCTTCATTTGCTTCCTTGAGTGCAACTACCTCCATCCACTTAGTGAAATAATCTATGGCTGTGAGGATCAATTTATGGCCCAAGATAAAATTTGGATTAATCACTCCAATGAAATCCATCCCCCATTACATGAATGGTTCATTTACAGAAATGGGGTAGAGTGGAAGGGTTGCTAACATCTCTTTGTCTGTGAAGAAGGCACACTTTTTACATTTCCTAATCCATACATAACAATCATGAAAAATGTTAGGAAAATTATAACCTTCCTTCATAATTCTAAGACCTACCACCCTTGTAAAAAAAATTCCACTTATTTATCCATCATGAAATTCATGTAGCACCTTATCTATCTGATATACCTTGATGCACCTTAGGAGGACAACATTTACATATTTATTGAACAAGATACCATCAACCAATACAAATGGGATACAATGAATCCTAAAGTATATTCTTTTGGCCTTGATCAACCCTTCAGGGATTTGACCTGTTTGAAGAAAATGGACTATACATTGAGTCCAACAAGGATCAAGTGAGGCATCGGATGATTTCTCTTTATCTTCACGTAGCACCAAAAAAACCTCCCCTTTACTACTTGACTCAACATGTTGTCTCGAAGCTATCTTCTCACATAATCCCTTTCCCCTGACCAGCTTGGTTACCTTAATATCAATGTCATATTCCATGACCTTGGTTACCCAACAAACCTTTTTTCATTGAGGTCCTTATTTAAAAGAAAATATTTTACACCATGTATGACTAGTAGATGAATCATATTATTTGACACTAAATGCCTGAACTTCTTCAAACTTCTAATCATCACAAGGAAATGTTTCTAAATGAATGAATATCTTATCTTATAGTCCATAAGGCCTTGGATGAAGAATGTAGTAGGCTTATCTAGTCCTTCCTTACTCTATTGCACTAAGATTGCAGAGATTATGTTTAAACCACTGAAGGTGCATAAAAAGAAGTATTTATAGAAATCTAGATTAATGAGAGTTAGAGCCTAAGATATGGCCTGCTTGATAGCTATGAAACTCTCTGTTCCCTCCATTTTCCATTTGAACGCCAAATACATTTTTAGCATCATCATCAATGGCTTCACAAGAATGGAAAAATTTGGTAAAAACCACCGAAAAAAGTTTATCCTCCCTAAGAAGCTTTTGAGATCCTTCTTATGACTCAATAATTCTAGAGCACAGATGGATTCTACCCTCTCCAGATTAATTATCAGTCCTTCATTTGACACAATATGGCCTAAAAGTTTACCTTCATGTGCCATGAATATGCACTTTTTTGGGTTCAAGGACACTCCAAACCTCCTGTACCTTTGGAATACCTATCTGAGGTGAAAGGAGTGACTTTATGCATTTTTAGAATATACAGTGATGTCATCAAGATATAAAAACACTATTTTATTTAGCATACCCTTAAACGTCATATCCATTTCTGATTTAAATGTTGCTCCAGTATTTCATAGCCCAAATGACATCTTCCTGTATGCATAGGTGCCCCATTTCGTAGTGAAGGTTGTTTTGAATTGATCCTCCCCTTTCACCATAATTTGATTATAGCCCAAATATCTATCTAAGAGGGAGAATCTTTCTGAACCAGCCACTACCTTTACAATCTGCTCCATAGAGAGTGGTATATAGTGATCCTTGAATGAGGCCCTATTTAAATCTCAAATATCCATGCACATCCAAATTTCCCCATTCCTTTTCCTAACCGGCACAAGATTTTCCACCCAAGTTGAGTTCTTTATTGGGAAAATGATACTCACCTCAATGAGATTATTAAACTCCTTCATAAGAGGCTCTTTATGAGGGTTGACCAGCCTCTATTTTTTCTTGATGGGATTAGCCTCCAGATGCAACTCAATGGTGTGTTGTGCTAATTTTGGGTTAAAACCCTTCCAATCCTCATAGATCCATATGAATACATCTGCAAATTCCTTGCAAAGATATAAAAGGTCATACTTTTATTTTTCATTGCTCATCTTGCCTATTTGAAGCATATTATCTTCTCCAACCAAAATGGGCTCAGAATCCTCCCTTTTGAATTGTATTTTTTCCTTCTCTTTCCAAAATTAATCATTGGGGTTGAATATTGACTCTAAAGTCACTAAACCCTTTGGAAATTTGTTTATCCGTAGCTGCACTACTTGATCCCCGTACTACTGCTCAAATTTATCTTAATTTTGAGCTGAGAAATCAACCACCTCCTGTAAAAATATTATGATCATTTAATCATTCTCAAAAACCTTCTAGCTTGTGCTAGTATCTACTACAGCCAGTCTTACAATGACATGAATATGTGGTTGTGATTTATCTCTCTTAATATTTTCCATCACATCAAATGTTTCTCTAATTTCTGTGAGCCTGTCTGCGAATTCATTCTTCTTCCATGGTATGGCCTAAATATTGAATGCTTCAAGGTCTTCAATCTGATCCCATACTTGATGCTTATAGGCTTTTAGCAGACCATTCTTAGAAGCATGTTTTCCCCTGACTTGGTTCATGATTAACTCACTATCCCCAAACACTTGTAATTTTTTAATACCTTTATTTCTTGCCCAATTTAATCTAGGGATCAAGGTTTCATACTTGGTTGTGTTGTTTGAGCAAGTAAATTGAAAACATAAAGTTGAGTAATATTTTGTACCTTGTTTTGAAACAAGAATAGCTCCCCCTCTAACACCTTTCCTACTCCTTGAGCCATCAAATAATAGTTTCCATACTTCAATATCATCTTTAGCATCTGACTTGGTGATAATAGGAAGCGGTGAATTTTCTTCATGCAAACAATAGACCCCTAATTCAGATTCTTCCATTTCCTTGTATGGATCAAAATCATGTCCCCTCTATGCCCAATCATCAAAAGTTAGGTCTAGTATTCTCCTAATCTTTGTATTTGTCTCTTGAGCCTCCACAAATTCCTTTTGATCAAATATGGTATAATTTATATTGATTGGGCCTAGTACACGAGGCTCAATATGGAAATTTGCAAGAGTTTCAGACTAGATTGTAGCCTTATATCCATACCTCATTTTGAATAACATGTGTGACCAATCAATAGACAAATAGCCTCTAATTTAAGTGGTGAAGTCCCTTTACAAACACAATGCAAAGAGCGTTGGAAAGTCTATGACTGATAAATCTTGCAAGACGGTCACATTGGGACATGCATGCAACATAAGGATCAATCCTTTAATTTCTCCAACAGTTGTTACCATTGTCTTGTCCAATTATACCACACCTTTAGAAATGAATTCATATTTAAGACCCAACTGATCGGCTATTTATTTTGGCAGTATAGAGCTACTTGCTCCTGAATCAATCATGAAATTATGTACCAGCTTATCTCTGATGATCAATGATATATAGAATGGTGTGGGATTCAAATTTTTACCTTTTTGGCCCCCATGATTTCCTCCATGTTGAGTTGTATTTGTGAGTAACTTCTCTTTCTCTTTGGATGATTGATTCAATATTGACCAATTCATCATATCAGCTTGCAATGTGTCTCTTTGTCCTGGGATAGCTAATTATTCCCACATTGAGATGTTTAAATTTGTTTTCCTCATCTTCTTAATAATTTTTAATGGAGATGAGCTATCTCTTTATTGCCCCTTACTTTGTAAAACTTTTTCTTGCACATGGGATGTTACAACTGGCACTTGAACTGGTCTAGAAGGTGGCTTGGGCTGACCTTACACATTGAGAGCTACATTTTGTTACCAATACCTTGTTGGGTGATAGAGGGTTGTGAATCATTTGAATTGGATGATTGTCCCTCTCTAATATTTCTCTTCTTAGAATGTGTATTGGTTACTACACTTTGAAAAGGGGCTTGATTTATAAAACAAAAATCTTCAACCTGTCAATTGACAAGTGTGGTCTCATTCAGATATGACTCTTGTTGAGTTGTTTCCTCCTACTAATTTCCTTCTTATCTTGTCTCTTGTTCCACACCCATTGTTTTCACCATAATATATTGATTCAAAGCACCATTGAAACGCATCGACTGGTTATGAGGTTGATTACATGGGAATCACCAGTCATATTCTTGAGCTATGTTGTTTTGAGCTGGGACAAAATCCTTAGATGTTGAAACTGCATTAGGGTTGTAAGGCTGAAATGGTCTGGCAATTTAAAAATACCCTTGGTTTAGATTTTCCTTTGTTTCCTAATCGAGAGGCCTGTTATGTTGATATGGAGGCCTATTTGTTTGAGCTTGAGGCTGGTAATGTCTAGAGCTCTGAGCTTGTGGCCTTTTGATTTTCACCAACTTATTCACCAAATTCTGCAATTTTTTCATGACTTCTTAGAGTTCCTTATAAGTACTAGAAGAAGTGGAGGCCTCATTTGAACTCTGATTTCTTGGAGTAAGGATGGGGGCTATTGTAGGTGTTTGAATAGGATTAGTATTTTCCATATCCGGATAGAGAGGCATAGGTGGCCTAGGTGTAATTTTACCAGCTTGAAATAGGAAATTCTTAGCTCTAATGGCTATGACATAGGCATCTGGTAGGGTTTTTCCTCCCATAGATTGTATAATAAAAAATATATCATAATTTAGAGCTTTAAGAAAATAGATAAATGCACCTTCAGCCACTGGTCTAATCACAATTGGGATCCTTCCCCATGTTCTTTGAAATTTGGAATTGAAGTCTGTCATTTGCTCAATTGGTGCCCTTTTGATTGTAGTCATCTTCCCCAAAAGGGATAATTTGTCAGTCCTTTCCCCAAACTAGCCATAAAGAGCTATGCACAATTGATCCCAATTCTAAATTGATTCTACTCCCAATCCTCTAAATCACTGCAACACTTTTCCTTTGAAAGAAGAATCCAACAACTTGACTATAACGTCCATCTCGACAATCTCATGTATGGCACAGACATTTACAATGTCTTATATGTGGTCGATGGGAGTTGTGTTATTCTCTCTAGTGAAGTATGGGATGTTCTTTAATGTTACTATCGAGACCGTATTTTGTGCGTTAAGGGAAAGTTTTCTACTTCCCATGAAATTTGCATAGGGGTTTGGAGGTGGCTGAATTGGTGGTTGTAGAAGATCCATCCTAAGTGTCCTGAGAACCCTAGTCAATTGAAGGAATGGTCTACTAGGTGGAGGTGTGGATAGTGTTCTATTTGGTGGAGATGGAGACCTTTGTACTCTTTTTCCTCTCCTTCCTCTTCTTAGATATAACTACAAGTATTCGAAGATGCCTTCTTCTCTTTATCTAGACTGGGTTTGCACTCTTCTCATGAAATTGATAAACTTGGGCTTCTGAAACAAGTGGATTCGAAGGATGCAGTCATTATACCAAGACAAACACCTACTAAAGGATGAAAATATACCAAGACACACACCTACTAATGATAAAAAGTGAAAATATTGACTTTTGGTCCTACCGGGCGTGACAAAACTATTAATGCAAAATTACAGCACCCTTGATTACTTGTGATTTTGTGTACGATGAAAACAATGCAACCTACATAACATGAAATTATCCTACAATGTGGGACTTTGGAAGTAGGATAATCCTTAGAAGAAATATGACTTCTTCCTCTAACCTAGTGTAAAATTCTCCAAACGGAAGAGAATGGAAAGTTAAAATAACCCTATTCTAATGCTTTACAAGGAAACAAGGATAAAAATATACACGAAATAAAACTACTCTAAGTTAAGGTGATGCACAAAGAAAGTATGAGACAATACCAATGAGTGGAAAATAGGGAGAAACTGAGAAAGAGAGCGCTGGTTAAAAATCCACAGTCCAAGACAAATATAAATTCCTTATATTCATAAAGCACAACAAACTATGGGACCTATAAAGAGATAGATATATGCACAGTATATTTATAAATGTAATGGAAGGAAAAAGAGGCAATTCATACAAGTTAGAGAAAAAATGGAAACAAAACACAAATTTTATTGCTGAGAAAAATGCACAATCCATCATACCATAAGCACAAGACAAAATCTTTTACAATAAGCCAAAATTCAAGGCATTTAGTTCATAATAGCTCTAGAAAATTTTTGACATAATTTCTTTTACCTTTTTAGAAAAATATCCCTGAAAATGAGGTGAACCTTACAATATATAGAGAATTTGGATCACCAACCAGAAGGATGCATTAAAGAGGTATGGGCAACCATCTATTTTGGTACTTTTGTTACATAGGTAGTCATGGGTGTCATGCATCATTAATTTTGGTTGTTGGGATTTAATTAATTCACCTACCCTCGTGAGTCTTGTAACTCATTCATCCATGTTGTACAACTATAAGCCAACCATCTGAATGTCGTGCAAGTGTGAGGGGTGCGATGGGCATCAGAAAAGGTCTATACGCATAAAAAATTGTGAGCCGACCATCCCCCAGGAATCTGACACCTATCCATCCAAACCCTAGGCATCCAACCCCCATGACCTATCCATCCTAGCCATACCATCAAACTTGGGTGTCGTGCAAGTGTGAGGAGTGCGACGGGAATAAAAAATTGTCTATGGACATAACAAAATGTGACCCAACCAACCCCTAGGCATCCAACCCCCATGACCCATCCATCATGGATGTACCATAAAACTTGGGTGTCTTGTAAGTGTGATGGGTGTGATAGGCATAAAAAAATGTCCATGGGTGTCAAAAAATGTTACCCGACCAACCCCCATTCATCCAACCCCTAGGCATCTAACCCCTATGACCCCTCCATCTTGGTCGTACCATCTAACCTAGGTGTCGTGCAAGTGTGAGGGGTGAGAAGGGCATAAAAAACTATCCATGAGTGTAAAAAATGTGACCTGACCAACCCAAGTTTCCAACGCACCTGAACAACCCCTAGGCGTCCAACCCAACTGACGAAACCCCAGCTGTCTAACCTCGGGTGGCCAACTTCCGAAGGAAATAAATTGAGCTCCCAGATGAGTTTTGGAGTGAAATTTTATATTATTTCACATGAAAACAACCCACTGAATCCAGTGATGGTATTATAAAGATAGAATTTTGGATTTATCACCTCACAATGGCTCCTTATTTCTCTAGATTTCAGATTGTGCGTTAGAAGAATGAACTAGCTTGGGAAGGGTATGATGCTTCAAGATGTATCGCCTTTTCCACCATGTAGGGCATGGAAAATGAATTCCATAAGAACTTTTTTGGAATTGTAATTCCTAACATGGCTATCAAAATATTCCATTAAATCCTAGGTCCTCTTTCATGCTGCAAACTCCTTAAGGCCCAAAAGTATGCTTATGATGGATGGCCTGAAGACCTCCGAAACTTCCCTAAATCATTTGAAATGCTTAAGAAACTTGAAAACCCAAATGTATCATTTTGTATTGATCCATGAATCACTGTATAGTTCTCAACCCATCCTCCTAAGTTTTCTATTTTTACTAAGGG
The DNA here is from genome assembly GCA_019776745.2 of Taxus chinensis. Taxonomy (NCBI): domain Eukaryota; kingdom Viridiplantae; phylum Streptophyta; class Pinopsida; order Cupressales; family Taxaceae; genus Taxus; species Taxus chinensis. Next base: position 573,527,105 of record CM034147.1, on the reverse strand, counting down.
GGGTAGAAATAGATAACGATACCTTAATTGAACATTCATCATTCTCCCTCATTTTTTCAATGAGTCTGATGATGATGAATATTCTTCATTTTCTAATCATTGCATGTTTTTTTGGCTTCTTCCATTTTAATATTCACCCCTTTGTGAAATTGGTGTCCAACTTGGCACATTGTTTTTTCTTCCTTTTGTTAGTTTAGACATAATGATATGTGCATTTACATTTGTTTGTGGATGCTCCACTACTTGTGCATCTTCTCGAGATGCTTCCTCATTGAATTGAACTTATGTTTTGGTTATCTACTCCTTAGGAATAGGATTATACAATTTGTTATATCTAGATTATTCACTATATGCAATGAAAAATCACTTCTCTCCTCTGTTATCTCACTTTGTTTTTCTTTTCTTTGGTACATATGCATATGCCACACATCATAAAAATCTCAAGTTTTCAACACTAGGATTTATTCCATTCCATGCTTCTTGAGATATTTAGTTCCTCACACTCTTCATAGGACATATATTTAGTACATATACTTCTATCCCAACTACTTCTGCCCAAAATTCATTAGAAAATCCACTATATTTTAACATAGTTATCAACATTTCTTGAATGGTTTTTGTTATCCAAAGTTCACCCCCCCAGGGTAAATTTTGATAACATGCATCAGAGTTTTGAGTTCCAAGCAAGTAGATTGATTCAGGAGAAAATCGTGAAATTGGCTAAGTCCTACTCAAGGCCGCCTTTGGAACAATTGGGACAAATGTACGTGAAGGACGCAAATCGGCCGAAAGGCTGCCGGGCAGTCTGAAGGGGCAAAGGAACATCCAAGCCATCGGGACGCGTGGGACATGGAAAGCTGGTTTAGCTGAAGGAGAAGAAAATCAACTAATTGCTCTGGGACAAGTGGGACAAGAAGACATGAAGGACGTGAACTGCCTGGATCGGCTGAAAAGGAGAACTTTCGCACTAAACATTTGGGGCATTTGGGCCGTGTGGACGCGAACCGGACGAACCGGGAAAATCGGAAGAATTTGTCCCAGACAGTCCAGAAGCAAGTGGGACAAAGGTACACGAAGGATGCGAACCGGCCAGTTCGGCCGGAACAGGGAACTTTCACACTGGGACAGTTGGGAGAAAGGGACACATGGGACGTGGATAGGCGAAGGAGCCGAAAGCCAATCAAGCAACGCCATGTGTCATCGTCTGAATGTGGGACAAGGAAGCCCATTTCAGGCGGATCGAAATTTTTTGTCCTAAAAAACACCAGCACATCAGGGACAAATGGACACGGTGGACGCAAAAACCTGGCAGACCCGAATACCAACCAAATCATGACATGTGTCACGAGGGAGAAAGTCCAGAAGTCAAAGGGCGAGGTTTCAAGCACTGACCTGAACCAATGAAATAGTGCCACGTGTCCAAGTTTAAGGGCCCACAAGGAAATTTCAAAGGAAAGCCCATGGAAAGGTGGATTTCTCAGTGAATCAGTGCTTGCCACATGTCATCCAAGTGGCAGGGTGTGGGGATTGTTCAAATATTTTTCCCGCCGACCTGTTTTTGCCCTAAATCTTCATATCGACATATCTTTCGATCCAGAACTCAGATTTGCACGTTCTTTATATCAACGAAAATATGTTGAAATTCTCTACATGATTCTGGGGTCAATATTACATTTTGGTTTAGTTTGGAGAGAGAAAATTGAGAAAATGTCTCTGACGCGTGGTAATGCCAAAAGTGACACTTCAACAACCAGCTTTAATGCAGCAGACAGTTCGCCGTTTCTGTTAGATAGCCCACCGTTTTGCCAGGATCTGCCACTTCTGCCATAATGAGATGATTTTAAATGTGACCTAGAAGTGGTTGCGATAGATTCTATATTTCCTCTCTCTTCCCTCTCTCATTCCTTATATATATTGTAATGTGGGGCTTCTTAAAGAGGGTCGAACATTTTCTGTTTTGCTCCTCCCTTCTTCTCCTATCAGGTGAATTTGTGGAGTTCGAACCTCTCATTTGAACTATAATATGACTCTGCCTATTGGCATTCTGTAGTGTATTGTATCAATCTTTGGAGCAAGTAATACATGTCTGTGGATGACTCTCAACCCTCTCTGTGTTCATTTTGCATCCTCCTGTTCTTTCACTGCAAGTTTTGTTATCTGTGCATGATCTTATATCACATTTCAATGGTCTATGTTTACTGGAAAGATAGGTGTTATTCATTCCTCGATGCATCACCTCTATTAGCTTAGATTTATTTTTTATGCATCTTCTTACCTTGTCTCCTTGGCATATTAGATTAGGTTTCAGGCAAACCCTCTATATTTTTCGTGTGCATCTAAACAGAGGAATAGGAACCAGCCTTCTCTGGAGAATCCTTTCTCACTTTTTCAAGTCCCACACTTGGAGAGAGGTTTTCATGTTGTGCAATCACACTGGATGCTAGAGTGATCAACCTAGAATCCTGATCTACATCTCGGGGTGCTGTGAGTCTGCAACAATAGTTTTGGCACGCCGGGTGGGACTAGAGGTATCATTTTTATTGTAGCAGAGTTGGTGTGCATGTGCTACATTTCTCTTGCTTAAAAAGATCTATTATTTGCATATCTGGTGACTCTAAGGGAAAAAATCAACTGGTTTCAGCAGTGTAGGCCTGAAAACTTATGAGAAGAATCACAAGGTCAAGAGTCGGAGAAGAAGAAGTGTTGTTTGAATACCTGCAATTATCTCCGAGAAGAAGGCAAAGAGGAAGAAGGATTCAAAGGTCTCCATCTCCACCAAACAGAACTCTCTCAACTCCTCCACCTGGAAAACCTTTCATTCAGTCAAAAATGGTTTTAAGACCAATCAGAATGGCTCAGAACAACCCCTACGTCAACTTCATAGGCAGCAGCCCACTTGCTCTCAATGCAAAACATCAAGTTCCTATTGCAGCCTTGAGGAACATTCCCTACTTCACTGGAGAAAATTAGACTACTCCAGGTTATCATGTTAAAGATATTGCTAACCTTTGTGCAATCCATGAAATCAACGAAATGCAAGTGGCTGTCAAGTTAGTGGCATCTTCATTCAAGGGTAAAGCATTACAATGGTTTAGGAGCCTTGGAGCTGGTTTTATCACAAACTGGAATCAGCTGTGTATTGCACCTCACAAGCAATTTGGAGAGAAGGGAGACAACTTGTCTATTTTGGAACAACTGACAACCATCAAGAGAGCTCCCAATGAGCAGCTGACTGATTTCAACTTTAGATTTCAAAAGACTTGGGAGAGAATTCCAGTGGCAGTCAGGCCAACAGTAGAAGGTGCTTTTCTATATTACCTTAAAGCTTTGAATTCTGATATTTCTATGTTAATTCAATCTATGGGAGGCACAACAATCCCTATCACTTATAGCATTTCCATTAGGGCTGAAAATTGTTTGATTCAAGCTGGCAAACTTGCCCCTAGACCTCCCATGCCATTATTTCCAAGTTTAGAAAGTCCAAACACTAGTCAAGCACCTAATTTGGCTCCTTCTCCCAGTCCTAGAAATCAAAGTTCAAATGAAGCTTCTACCTCATCTCCAAGTGCCCCAAATGAGCTTCAAGAAGTCATGAAGCAATTGCAAACCTAGGAAATGAGCTAGTTACTCTCAAGAGGCAACAAACCCAAGGTTTCAGACGTTCTTATCAACCCCAAGCTCAACCTAATAGGCAGTCATACCAACCACAAAGACCACCTAATCCAGCTGCAAATATGAATCAAACAAGGCCTCCTGCCAATAGACCATTCCAGCCCTATAATCCAAATGCCATAGCTACCTCTAAGGCATTAGTGCCAACACAGAACAACATTGCTCAGGAATATGATTGGTGTTTTCCATGCAATGAGCCTCATAACCAATCCATGTGCTTCAATGGTGGTCTCAATCAAGCATTGATGGTGACAACTACTGGTGTCGAGGGTGAGGGTAGTCAAGGAAACAGCCAACAAAAAGGAACATTCCAACAACAATCAGCCCCAAATGACACCACATTGGTAAACTGGCAAGCAGAGGATTTCTATGGCATGAATCAGGCAGTTTCTCAAAGTGTTGCAGCCAACACAAGGTCAAAGAGGAGAAATTTGGGTGAGGAACAGCCATTAGCCCCAGCCAATCCACAACCTCTCATGGCTCCACAAGTGGTTGGCAAGCAAAATCCAATTTCAAATGCACAAGGGCAGCCAAGAACAGCTCCTAGGCCAACTCAAATGCCAGCTGTTGCTACCCACGTGCAAGGGGTGAATGTGCAAACCAAGGGAAAACAAAAGGATACTTCATCCCCATTCAGTATCATTGAACAGATGAAGAAGACTAACGTCAATATATCAATGTGGGAATCCCTATCTATCCTAGGCCAAAGAGATCTGCTGCAAGCTGTTATGAATGATTGGCCAACTTCGAATCAGTGGGTTTAAATGCAAGACAAAGTGCTTACAAATGCTGCCTAGCCTGGGGGAAATCATGGAGGACAGCAAGGTAAGACGTTGAAGCCCCCTCCTTTCTATGTTTCGTTGATCATTGGAAATCAGCTAGTACACAATTGCACGATTGATTCCGGGGCAAGTAGTTCTGTCATGCCCAAAAAAATAGCTGATCAGCTAGGGCTCCAGTATGAAATAACATCCAAAGGGGTAGTGCAGTTAGATGGAACAGCAGTAGCAATAGTTGGAGTGATTACAAACTTAAGTCTTACCTTGCATGCATGTCCAAATGTTGTTGTTTTACAAGATGTATCAATCATAGACCTTCCACCACTCTTTGCCCTTTGCTTGTCAAGGGACTTCACAGCCAAGATTGGGGGGTATTTGTCTGTTGATTGGTCACACATGCTATTCAGAACAAGATATGGAACTAAGGCCACAATCAGATCCGAACCAATTGCAAACTTCCATATTGAGCCTTACACTCCAAGTCAGATTAATGCCAATTTCTCAGCATTTGATCAAGAAGATCACCCTAGCACTGACGAGGCTGACACCAAGGTTGGAAGTATCCTGGATTTGACTCTTGATGAATGGGCAAACAAGGTGCATGCTTTTGATCCTTATCAAGAAGTAGAAGAATCTGAGCTAGGGGTTTATTGCATACACAAAGAGAATCAACCTCTCCCCAGCATTACCAAGCCAGATCATAGAGACAAGAATGAAGTATGGAAATTGTTCTTTGATGGGTCAAGGAGTAGACAAGGTGCAAGAGGAGGAGCTATGCTCATTCACCACAAGATAAGGCATTACTCAGCCTTCCATTTCCATTTTTCCTGTTCAAACAACACAGCTGAATATGAGGCATTAATTCATGGACTTCATTGGGCTAGGAAAAAGGGCATAAATAACTTGCAGGTGTTCGGGGATAGTGAGCTGATCGTCAATCAAGTCAGGGGACAACATGCTACAAAGAATGACTTGCTGAAGAACTACAAGAATATGGTATGGGACCTCATTGAGGATTTTGAAGCTTTCAACATCGTGTCCATACCCAAGAAGAAAAATGAAGCCACGGATAGGCTCACAGAAGTTGGAGCAACGTTTGATGTGGTTGACAGCATCAAAAGGGAAAAAACACAGCCACATATCCATGTGATTGTGAGGCCACCAGTTCTAGATAATAATATAAGATGACAGGTGTTTGAAAATGATCAACAGATTGCCAATTTTTTACAAGAAGAGGCTAAATTCTCAGCTATGAATCAGGACAGACTAGAGCAGCAGTATGGGGATCAAGTAGTGTAGCTGCGGACAAACAAGCTTACCAAGGGTTTAGTAACGTTGGAGTCTATCTTCAACCCTAACGACTAGTTCTGTAAGGAAAAGGCTAACATACAGGTCAAGAGAGAAGATTCAGAGCCAATTCCGGTTGGGGAAGGCAAAACACTTCAAATTGGTAAAGTGGCCACTAAGCAGGAGGAATCAGATTTCATACAGCTTTGCCAAGAATTTCCAGATGTCTTCGCTTGGAGCTATGAAGACTTGAGAGGATTCAATCTAAATTTGGCACAACATACCATAGAATTGGATCCAGATGCTAAGCCCATTAGGTAGAAGTAGAGACCTGTTAACCCTCACATTGAGCCTCTAATGAAGAAAGAGCTAAATAAACTAATAGAGGCAAGCATTATATTCCCGATCAAGCACTCAAGCCAGGTTGCTAACTTGGTTCCGATTAGGAAGAAGAGCGGAGAAATTAGGTTGTGTGTGGACTTCCGAGACCTCAATAGGGAATCTCTCAAAGATCATTACCCACTTCCTTTAATGGAATAATATTGCAAGTAGTATCCGGTTCAGAGAGATTCTCTCTCCTAGATGGCTACTCAGGGTATAATCAGGTGATGGTGAAAGAAGATGACTAGTTCAAGATGGCTTTCACCACCAAATGGGGGACCTATGCCTACAAGAAGATGCCATTTGGGCTATCAAATGTTGGGGACACTTTCCAAAGGGCAATGGATATGGCATTCAAGGTGTTGATCAATAAAATAGTTTTGATATATCTTGATGACATCACTGTATTCTCCAAAAATGCAGTGGATCACCTTTTCATCTAAGGTAGGTATTTCAGAGGTGTAGAAGATTTGGGGTATTATTGAATCCCAAAAAATGCATATTCCTGGCTCATGAGGGGAAACTTCTAGGCCATATTGTCTCAAAAGAGGGACTGCCAATTGATCCAGAGAGAGTTGAAGCCATAAGAGCACTACCATTGCCAAGTCACAAGAAGGCTCTTCAAAGCTTCTTGGGAAGGATCAATTTTGTCTGCAGGTTTGTCCCAGATTTTGCAGCCCTTGTCAAGCCCATCACCAAAATGTTAAAGAAGAGCATGGCTTTTAAGTGGACAGTAGAAGGCAAGGAGAGTTTTGAAGTAATCAAAGAAGCTATCTCTCAAGCACCAACTCTCATCAACCCAGACTTCTCCAAGGATTTCATCCTCTATGCATTTGGAGGTGATGACACTATTTCTGCCATTCTGGTGCAGCAGAACAAAGATAATGATGAGCAGCCAATTGCCTTTTTCAGCTAGAGCCTAGATGACTATGAGGTGAGGTACTCTTTTATTGAAAAGCATGTACTTACGGTAATCAAAAGCTTGAAGAAATTCAAGCATTTAGTCTCAAACAACAAGGTCCAGTTGCTGGTCTCACATGTTGGGGTTAAGGAATTCCTCCTCAACAAGGATTTGAATGAGAAAAGGGCAGGTTGGATCACCCGTGTCATGGAATATGACATTGAGATTAAGGTCACCAAGCTGGTAAGAGGAAAAGGACTGTGTGAGTAGCTAGTTTTGGGGAAGCAAAATGAAGTATGCAACGAAGAAGAAACTGTTTTGACAGTCCAAGATCACCATGAGCCGAGTGGTAATCATGAGGAAGATAATGCTTCCCCCACTCCTTGCTGGACCCAAGGTATTATGCACTTCCTAGGCACATGCCTATGCCCTCCAGAGATGAACAAGACCCAAAGGAGACACTTCAGATTGCAGGTTGTCCCGTATGCCATTGTTGATGGAGTTTTGTTCAAGAAAGATGTAAATGGAGTGCTGCTGAGATGCATTAGCACAGGTCAGATTCAAAGGGTATTAGAAGAGTTCCATGATGGACCAGCTGGTGGCCATTTTGCACCAAGAGTGACAGCTCTAAAAATCATGAAGGCTAGTTATTATTGGCCTAAAATCTTCAGTGATTGTTATGCATGGATCAAGAGGTGTAAGAATTGTGCATTCTTCATAGGAAAAGAGAAGTTTGCTGCCCTTCCATTGCATCCAATCTCAGTTGACCAGCCATTCATGCAATGGGGTTTGGACTTCATTGGATTCATTAATCCTAATTCAAGCCAAGGGCACAAATGGATTTTGACAGCCACGGACTACTTCACCAAATGGACAGAAGCAGTAGCACTCAAAGAGGTGAATGAGTCTAGCATCTTAGACTTTTATGAGGGGATAACAACCAAATTTGGTGTACCTGCTACAATAATCTCTGATAATGTATTGGAATTCATTGGATCTAAGGTGACTGAATGGGCTGTTAAGAACGGTATTTACCTAAGCACTTCATCGAACTATTACCCTCAGGGTAATGGCCAGGATGAGTCTACAAACAAGAACTTGTTAAGAATCATTAGGAGGACTCTTGATGAGAATCAGAGGTCTTGGCATACCAAGCTAAAATCAGCCTTATGGGCTGATAGGATAACTCCCAAAAGATCCACGGGTAACTCTACATTCAGGCTTGTCTATGGAAGAGAGGCAATCTTGCCCATGTCACTTGAGTTGCCAATGTTGGAACTCATGAAGAAGCTGGAGTTGCTTGAATTTGAGCCCATGGAGGTGAGGTATGTAGAGTTGATGGAGCTGCAAGAGATTAGAAATCAGGCATCCCAAGCAATGGAAAAGGATCAAGCTTTGATCAAGAAGACCTTTGATAGGAAGGCCAAGGATAGATCATTTCAGGTTGGGGATCTAGTGCTGAAATGGGATGTGGATAGAGCAAAACTAGGAAGGAATTCAAAATTTGATGCCATTTGGAGTGCCCATACATGGTCACGAAGTGCAAGAGTAGCAATGCTTTCTAATTGGCCTCATTGGATATTGAAGAACTGCAGATTCCAGTAAATGGAATCTATCTCAAGCATTGCTTCTAGAGGGAAATTTACCACCTTGTAAATATTAATTAGATTTTCATTCCTCCAAGTTATTTGTACATTATCTTTTTGTAGTTAGGTTTCAGTTTCCCTAAGTGCTTTGGCGCAGGTTTTGTTGCTCCTATGTTGAGTTTTTACAGTTCAGCGTGCTCTGGTAGAGGGAGTTGCAGTATCAGGCTCCTTTCAAGTTATTGCTTATGACTCCATGCCCAATGGATCACTAAAAGGCCACTGATCTTCTACCTAGCAGGCAAGTGACTCTGAAAAGTCACCAAATTGTTATCCAAAGTTCACCCCCCAAGGGTAAATTTCGATAACATGCATCAGAGTTTTCAATTCCAAGCAAGTAGATTGATTCAGGAGAAAATCATGAAATTGGCTAAGTCCTGCTCAAGGCTTCCGTTGGAAAAAGTGGGGACAAATGTATGCGAAGGACATGAATCAGCTCGAAGGCCGCTGGGAAGTCTGAAGGGGCAAAGGAACATCCGGGCCATCGGGACGCGTGGGACGTGGAAAGCCGGTTTGGCCGAAGGAGAAGAAAATCGACTAACTACTCTGGGACAAGTGGGACAAGAAGACGCGAAGGACGCGAACCACCCAGATCGGCCGAAAAGGAGAACTTTCACACTAAATGTTTGGAACATTTGGGCCGTGTGGACGTGAACTGGCCGAATCGGGTGAATCAGAAGAATTTGTCCCAGACAGTCCGGAAGCAAGTGGGACAAAGGTACATGAAGGACATGAACCAGCTAGTTCGGCAGGAACGGGGAACTTTCACACTGGGACAATTGGGACAAAGGGATGCATGGGACACGGATAGTCGAAGGAGCCGAAAGCCAATCAAGCAACGCCACATGTCATCGGCTGAATGTGGGACAAGGAAGCCCATTTCGGGTGGATCGGAAGTTTCTGTCCCAAACAACACTAGGACATTTGGGACAAATGGACGCGGTGGATGCAAAAAGCTAGCAGACCCAAATACCAACCAAATCACGACACGTGTCACGAGGAAGAAAGTCCAGAAGTCAAAGGGCAAGGTTTCAAGCATTGACCTGAACCAATGAAATAGTGCCACATGTCCAAGTTTAAGGGCCCATAAGGAAATTTCAAAGGAAAGCCCATGGAAAGGTGGATTTCTCAGCGAATCAGTGCCTGCCACATGTCATCCAAGTGGCAGAGTGCAGGGAAAGTTCAAATATTTTTCCCACCGACCTATTTTTTCCTGTTTTTTCCCTAAATCTTCAGATCGACATATCTTTCAATACAGAACTCGAATTTGCACATTCTTTATATCAACAGAAAGCTGTTGAAATTATCTACATGATTCCGGGGTCAATCTTGCATTTTGGTTCAGTTTGGAGATAGAAAATTGAGAAAACGTCTCTAACGCGTGGTAATGCTAGAAGTGACACTTCAACAACTAGCTTTAATGCAGCAGACAGTTCACCATTTCTGTTAGACAACCCATTGTTTTGCTAGGATCTGCCACTTCTGCCATAATGAGATGATTTTAAATGTGACCTAGAAGTGGTTGGGGTAGATTCTTGATTTCCTCTCTCTTCCCTCTCTCGTTCCTTCTATATATTGTAATGAGGGGCTTCTTAAAGAGGGTCGAACATTTTCTGTTTTGATCCTCCCTTCTTCTCCTATCAGGTGAATTTGTGGAGTTCTAACCTCTCATTTGAACTATAATACGACTCTACCTATTGGCATTCTGTAGTGTATTGTATCAATCTTTGGAGCAAGTAATACATGTCTGTGGATGACTCTCAACCCTCTCTGTGTTCATTTTACATCCTCCTGGTCTTTCACTGCAAGTTTTGTTATTTGTGCATGATCTTATATCACATTTGAATGGTATATGTTTACTGGCAAGATAGGTGTTCTTCATTCCTCAGTGCATCACATCTATTAGCTTAGATTTATTTTTTATGCATCTTCTTACCCTGTCTCCTTGGCAGATTAGATAAGGTTTCAGGCAAACCCTCTGCATATTTCGTGTACATCTGAATAGAGGAATAGGAACCAGTCTTCTCTGAAGAATCCTTTCTCACTTTTTCAAGTCCCATGATTGGAGAGAGGTTTCCATGTTGTGCAATCACATTGGATGCTAGAGTGATCAACCTAGAAGCCTGATGTACATCCAGGGGTGCTGTGAGTCTGCAATAACAGTTCTATTCTTCCTTTCATCTACACCACTTTTCTGAGATGTATACCTTGTTGTGAATTGTTTCTTGATCCCATTTTCCTTACAAAATTTTAAAAACTCATTTGATATATAATATCCCCCTCTATTAGTTCTTAATTTCTTTATATAATGGCCACTTTTCTTCTCAACCATGCATTTGAATTTCTTGAATACTTAAAATGTTTATGATTTATTTTTTAGAAAATAAATCCATGTCCTTGTACTGAAGTCATCTATGAAAGTAATAAAATGTAAAATTTTAGACATGGAGGCATTTTTCATGGGACCACATAAATCTGAATGTATTAGCTCAAGAGGTGATCTTTCTCTCCATGACTTACCTGAGGGAAAAGCATTTCTATGTTTTTTCCCCAATATGTATGCCTCACAATACTTTTTTGGTTGTTCAATAGGAGGAAATCATGTAAACATTTTCTTATTATAAATAACATTCAATCCACAAAAACTCAAATGCCCATACATGATATGCCAAAGAGTGGATTTATCAATGGATATTGTTTTGAATTTTGTTGCACCTGCTACACATTGCATCCTCAAATGGAACATTCTAATTTTTTTTGTCATCTATACTTTTGTAATCCAATTTTTTCTTCCACCTTTATTATTTTAAAAAAATTCTCCATCCTTAAACTTCACCCTATATCCATTTTGGACAAGCTTCCCAATACTGATAATATTAAACTTCAATCCTCAAACAAAGAAAACATTATGTATATGATTCTTGTCTCATTTCTTGGCGAGAATGTATACAATTCCTTTACCCATCATAGGAAATTTATTTTCTATTCCTATCTTAACTTTAGATCTAATTTCTTCATCTATATTACTGAACATTTCCATATTTCCACACATATGATTATTGCAAGCACTATCCGAGTACCATACTTGCTTGTTTCATTTCTCAACTACATTGCAAGTTAAAAGGAAGGATCCACCCTTTTCAGTCTTTTCTGGTTCATATTATTTTGAATTTTAGAATCTTGCATTATGATTATTATTTCTCAATTCATATTATTTATTTTTATACTCACTTACATAATGCCCAAAATTATTACATTAAAAGCATTGCACATTTGATTTGTCATACTTGTGTGCACAACCACCTCTGGAAGTGTTTTTGTTCCTTCCTATACCTCTTCCTCTTACATGTGGCTCTGGATAGTGGTTATGAATTCCACCTTCTTGCTGGTTTTTAAATCATCCTGTTCCTCTATTGTATACTTCTCTCCCCTTCCTTTAACATTTTTATTTGTTTTGAAGGATTGTTCATTGAGGAGCATGTTGATATCCTCATCCTTTATTCATGGGTTTGGAAAGAACCCATCATCTCATCAACACTCATTTGTTTTAAGTCCTAAGAATCTTCTATTTCTACCATAACTAGGTCAAATATGACTAGCAGGCTTCTCAATACCTTCTCTATGATCTTATTTTCTTCAACCATATCTCCATTTGTACCCATATGATTGACAATGGTCATAGTTCTTGTAAATAAGCCAATTATATACTCTGTGTCTTTCCTGAGAAGAGTTTCAAACTTTCTTATTAATATCTATAATTGACTAACTTCACCTTATCACTTCCTTGATAAAAGTTTTGCGAAGTCCCAAGATTTCTTGGAGTTAATAGTTGTTGTTATCCTTGGAAATACTAAATATGTGACTACATTATGGATGTAGCTCAAATATTTTGCATCCTTTCTTCTATTTTATTTTAAACCATTTTTTTGTGTTTGTGTAATAGAATTGAATGAAACCTGGTCAATTACCTGTGCATAACCTCATTCAACCAATTCCCATAGCTCTTATGAAGAGAACAAAGTCTTCATTTTAATGTACAAAATATCATAGTTATTCCCATAAAATATTGGGGGTTGTTTTCACAATTTACTGCTATAAGAAACCATTACAACTCAACCCATAAAATAAAAAAACTCAAACCCACGAGTTATTTAGCCTTTTTTTTTCTTTGATACCAAATTGTTGGCAAAATTTAGTGCCAAATGCAAACAATAAGGGAAAGACACAACTAGAAACACAAATAAAACACACACACACACACACACACACACACACACACACACACATAAAATATATATATTATATTGATTCAAAAAAATTCATACAATCACAGAGTTGTAGCTTTGTTTTTCTTCTATTTATTCTCTTGTGTCCATTTTCTTGTTTATTTTTCTTTAAAAAAATTCTCTTTCTCAAGTTTTTACTCAAATATCTTCCTTATTTGTATTCTTATTTCTCTCTTTATTTTCCTCTATTTTTTTTCACTGTTATGTTGCAAACTATTTATCACTGTCTCTTTTCTTCCTTTCGTCCTTTGAGTTGTTGTTATTCTCTCTTCTCTCTTTATATTTTATTGTGAGAGTTTTGGTTTCTATATACTGTTGCATATATATTATCCCCCCTTTTAACATTTTCCATATATGTAAATATGTACTCTTTCTTTGATGCAAAAAAAATATACCCTTAAATATATATAAATTGCCACACACACACACACACACACACACACACACACACACACACACACACACAATATTATATATGGGATCCACACATAAAACACATATCACACAAAAAAAAAGACCCGAAATAATCTTTAGAAATAGTGAATCTCGAGACTTTGAAGACCACAGGGAGGAGAGAGAATGGAAAGCCACAGAATGGCTCCATGTGGACTAGCATTGGCAGGAGCATAAAGTTCAATGGATCACAAAATATAATGTCAGTAAGAGAGGTAGTTATAAGGGCACCAAAAAAATTTCAAATATCAGGGAGTGGCTCGAGATTACTTTCCCTTATAAATTCTAACATAGGGAAACTTGGTTTATTTTTAGTTTAAGGCCTTCTGGAAGAAAATTTTAAAGGATATTTGTATATATGTATTTTTTAAGTCAGCACGAGATAAATACAAATAATATTCTTATTATTATTCTCATATTCAGGTGTTGAATTAGGATCTAGCTAAAATAATGATGAAATTGATTGCCTTGATCTACACTTGAAGGTGTTGAGGTTTTATTAGGAGAGAAAAATGCTGAAATCAAACTTTTTTTTACTAAGTGTACTCCCACTTCTCAAACATTTGGAGGTTCCATGACTATAATAAATGGGAGTCTCTATTTAATATTCGAAAAATGTTGGATTGTCTAAAAATATTTTTTGAAAAAAATCTTGAAGAGTTTATATGTAGTTTACATAGAAAAACTACACTTGTATGTATGCCTCTTGAAACCTTCAATCTAGAATTGTAATATGTACCCGATTCATACCATACTGATGTGATTTTGTAAATGGAGGAAAATTTTATAACATTATATTGACTATTTTTTCACATTCCATGGCTCCTTTGAAGGATTTAACAATGTGCTTTAATTTTGCTGGGAAAAATAAACTCCTATTTCGATGTAGGAAGGGAGGATGCTAGAAAAATGTGGACATCTACTCATTGAATTTGTTGAAACAACAATGATTCACTTTGTGGATGCCCAAATATACTACAACATTTAATGCACAAGCTAAGAGGATGAAGGGAGTGGTTGGGAAGGATTTATTTACACTTTATAATTACCTTTATAATCTACAACATCTGATAAAATATTTTCTTCTTGATAGATGCCCATACTCTGGAAAAATCCGGCTACACATTATCTCTCTTATCCTCCACCATTCCTCCTTTCACTAACTCCACCCACCAAAATCAATGAACCCCTTTTAGAAATTTTATTAATCCATTTTACTTCCCCATTTTTTCTTTGTTTATTCAATGTTTTATTTATTTTATTTTACTATAAAGAAGCATGAAGGGATTACATAAAGGGAATTGCATTGGCACCCAATAAAGGGTTCACCTCAAATTTCTCATCCATGAACTTTATTTCCCCTACCGATCCCTAGCTAAATCTCATTTTTGTCACCTTGCATTTGACCTTTCTTTCTGACCTCTCCACTATCTCCTCCTATTGCCTTAAAAACCTATTATCTCCTTTCCATTCTCCGATCCACTGTCGGCGCCAGATGCACCTTCGTTATCTTCACTTACATTGCCAAATATGAATTCTCCTTCTTTCACCATAGTCTCTCGATCATGCCACCTAACTTCCTTAACATAGATGATGACGATCCTATTTGAATTAGTATAAAGATAAAAAATACCCATTATCCTAACTCTATCATTAGTTAGCTACCCATTATTTGTCGACCTCGTTCTCTCTAGAAGGTGATTTATGTAAATATGATCAAAATTTATTATTATTCACATCCACCTAATGAGCTTAACACTTCACCGCCTATTGAATTGTTCATTGAATCTATTCACCTTGACATCACCACCCCAAGTATGATGATGTATATTCAATTGATAACCCATTATTTTCTTACTATGTTCAAACCCAGGATGTAAAAATACTTCAATATAAGAATTCATTATGATATTCTCTATATCATCTCAAATATATAAATCATCCTTCAATCATTGGATCAATATTACCCATCTCTCTAAATTAGAATAAGAGGCCAAGAAAATTAATCTTGAAAAGCATGACTTAATATATGAAGAATCTAGTGAACCACTATCTCTCATAACATCCTCAACAAATTATTCATCTTCTAAATTGGATCTTGATCCATAAAAAACTATATCTCCTATAAATAACTCTATTATTCATTATATTCCCCCACATATTTCTACAATCATACTTTCGTCTTCTCTAATAACATATCTAGACACACCAGAAGAATTTGAGTTGTACAAAACACTACATGAGTTTCTGGGGTATGATGAAAAGTATTGTATATATTATTTTTGAAACATGAAGAGTTTGGAATATGATATTTATGATGAACAAAAATAGTAACCATCTCTTCCTAACTCCTCCCCTCATATTTTATTCTCTTGACAAGGTATTGGTTTTAATTCCCATGATAATTGTTGTGTACTCTATAAATACTAGAAAAAAATACTCAATTGTCACCCCTCTTCCCTCAAGTTGAGAGTTTGGTTTCCCTTTCTCTATTATATAATATAGTATTTCCTTCTATGGACTATTTATCTTCACATACATCTTACACACTAGATTAGGTATTATATCCTCACATTCTCCCTTTATATTTGGAGATACCTCATCTTGCATCTCTTACTCTTCCAATTTCCATGATGGATATGTACCAAAAGATCCTATCTAAAATTTATATGTAGGTGGAAAAATATAGGATAGTTTGGAATCATGAGATCCATAAAAAAATCTCTTGTTCTGTTAAATACATCAAGGAAACCATGTTCCACACACATTATGAAATTAAATATTAGGTTCATTAGGTTATTGATGATTTCAATAACTATATTTCTTGCCCATTTTTACCTCATCCACTTGTCCCATCCTTAGATTATCCTTTTATTTTCCTTCATTTTACTCTCTTGTATTTTATTACCACACTACTCAGTTACAATCCTAGATTAGAAAAACTAATAACTCAGTACTTTGGCCACCCCTTACCATATACATACTAAAAATATCATTACTTAATTAATTTGGATACCCATTACATCCTAGAATAGAAATGTTGGTAGTTCAATAATTCAAGTACCTCTTACCATCTAAATATAAGATAGAAAAATTGGCTCTATAACTTTGGCTACCCCTTACCATCAATAGACTAGATAAGAAAACTAACTTGGTAGCTCATTGTTACCCCTCACCATCCTAGATTAGTCATACCAATAGTTCAATAATTTTTCTACCCATTACCATTTATAGGTAAGACATATTGTTGGTTCAATACTTTGACTACCCCATATTATCCATAGGTTAGACAAGACAATTAGCTCAAAAACTTAGATAACCCCAACAATTTTATACAATAATACATTATTTTACAGGATGATTAATTCACATGTGTTTAGTACCACTTTACATCCAATTTTTCTACTTATAGAATCTATGCAACATATTTCAGATTTAATTTTACTATTTGTTTATTAATTGATATTTTAGTAGGGTTGGTCCATTTATGATATTTTATACTCGCATTTTACACACTAGTTGATTCACATGTTGTTTTATTTTTTTTTATAATTTTATTCCTTCTCAATATTGTGTATGTTGTTTATTCACTTATTATCTCACATTATATTGGATATCATCACTTTTAAATTTGTGTTGGAACTATCATAGGTTTTTAATTCCTTCTCTTAAAATATATAGAGATCTTCAATTCCTAATTTTATTTAGTACATATAAATTTTAATCTTTCATATTAATTCCTTATTACATATCCATTATCATCATCTATTAGTTATATCCATCATATCCTTACAAATTTCTATTATTCCACTCCTCTTACTTGAGGCACACTTAGGTTAGAGATGAGATAATAATATTTATTTAGGGTACATTCAGATTCACCTAAGTGTATTAGGTAATAGGTTTTCCTTTGTAATGATTATGTATAAGATATATTGTGCTAATCCCATTTTATACCCACTAGATCATCCTTTTGAGTTTTTATGTACAATGAAAAGTAAAAATCCAAAAGGAAAGAAAAGAAATTTCAAAAGTAATATTATTTAAAGAAAATTAAATATAAGGTAAAAGGAAAAGAAAATTATTAAAATTCAATAAAAACATAAAATATGTGATATTGCCATATTTGGCACCATCATGTACCCTAGTTAAAATTTTGAACTGCATAGTTGGCCTTTCTTTAAGGCTCGAGGTCATGTAGAATGATATAGGTTTGTAAAATGGGGTAGGAGGTATCACATATATCATTTAGCACATCTATGTTTTTTCACTAGTATTTAATTTTCATAGTAGTCATATAACACCTTAAGTGAGGTTCTAAGGAATGGGGAAAATGTTGTGGAAAAGTAGGATTCATAGTTAATATCATATGTACCATCATATATATATATATATATATATTGATTGATTAGAGGGAGAATAATGGTTGACGGGACCCTACCCCATACAAAATGTTACCAATTCCTTACAAACAGGCCAAGGGAATACCATTGAAGCCCAACCCAAAATCCCCAAAGCAACACAAGACAAAAAAACAAATAGATACAACCATAAAGGAAAGTATCTGAACAACAGATAAACAATGAAATAACTAACAATAGACAATACCAAGAAACTAAGAGCAAAAAAATATATAATTAACAATAGTAAACCAATATCCCATTTTCTTCATCACTCTTTTATTAAGTTCCCCCACAAATTTCATACAACCATTCCATTCTTTGACAAGGGAGTCAATGGTAGCTTTCCAATACTTATAGTTAGGCTCAAGGATCTCCACATTGGGACCTTTTCCTTCTTTTTCTCTTTCCTTAGCAAGTTCCATGGAATGAATAATCTCAGCTAATAGGTTGATGCTGGTGGATGGTGCTCTTAACATTGAGGAGATGGAAATCACAAATCTAGAAAGCAACTTCATTCATCTTCATCATATCCTTAGCCATCTCCAGGCTTCTCTCATTGGAATTCTTGAGTTGTTAACTAAGGACCAAAGAAGATAACTTTTCAACTTTATCAGTCAGATCCTTTCAGGTCCATGGAAACCATACTAATCCTATGTATTGTTAATATCTTGTATCGAGCCTACAATGCTCAAATTTCCCACATGAAAGTATGAGACTTGACAACAGAGTCCTGGGCTAGTAAACAATTTAGTTTGGGAAATTTTAATAGCATGAAGGCTCTTAATGGCCTCCTCCGAGTTCTTGGAGTGCTTATCTTCAGAATATTTTTTAGATTTCTCTCTCGCCACCTCCTCAATATTATCCCCTTTAACAGACTTCATTATCCTTACTAGAAATCTAACAAGTCCGGATTCGCACCTTAATTCTCTCCCGAATCTAAAATCTCCACTTCCTCAACCACTGGCTTAGGAGCCTCATCTTTCCTTGCTATGTTTGTTAACGACACCATGACTCAGGTTGGATCTGGTTCTTTTAGCCACTGGTTTGCCAAATAAATCTTCACTAAAAATGTCCTCCTTAGGCATGCCGAACATTTAGTGATAGAAGCCCCAAATTTATCATAGATGGATTCTGGGATATAAATTTATACTTCACTAGTTGGCCTAATCCTAGCTTACTTCTTTAGACTCCTTTTCTCCTTGATGTTGCAAACCTTTAGGTATATCCGTTTTATTAAAGTGTCTCAACTGCACTAAGCATATATAATCCTCCAAAATTTTGGTACCTTAATTTTTCCCTCTCTTCATGTTCACTCCCTTTACTCCCCTTGATGGGTATTTTTGGTAGTTGACAATGAATTTGTATCCTTTACATCATATATATCATAGTCATAATATGTCTTATTTATGAGCTACAATCGTAATACCTTTGAACCTTCCTTAATAACATCTATACACATTTTTTCACTCCATATTTATGCATGATATCTATGACTAGTAGGTAGTATTGTCTTATCCTAAAAAATGTCCATCTCAAACATATATTTTGATCTTATTAATTTATTTTGATGCTTCCCATTTTTATTGTATTTATATTTCTTTACAAATGCCTTAGTTTTCATTTTATATTTATTACACTTTATTTATACATCTTTTATTTTCTTTAATTATTTTATTAAATCTTATTAACTATTCTATAATCCTTGTTTCACACATCTATTAGTTCCTTTGAGTTCTATATTAGTTATTATTAGATTCATTACAATGATTTAACATATATTTTATAATTACTTAATTACCTTCTTATATCTCATAAGATATAATTATATCACATTTTTAGGACATATGTTAGTGTAGACATCTAAATCTTAATACATAGATTTAATAATAGAATTGCACTAATTATCCTCTTTCCCATAATTTCACTATAGTTAGTTATTTCCCACCTAATTATCTAATGTTCACCTTTTTCTTGGTCAACTAATGATGCTTCATTAATTAACTAGTCGCATCCCTCATCTTAGATGTCAGTGAACAACACTTCATTAGTTATAATCCTCTGCTAATTAATTAATTAATTAATCCTTTTTAAATATTATATTTAATTAATAAACCTCCTTGTTTGGTTAAATCCCCCTTTTAAACCCTTCAAATTCTATTATTTTCCCTACAAATGGCTTTTTTAAGGTTAATTTTTTCTATTTATTAATCCTTGTTGATTAATTAGACCCTCCCAAAATACTTATGAGATGTTAATATTTAATAAATATCTTCTAATCATACTTATCCATTTCTAATTCTACATTACCTTTATCACACATTCACTAGATTATAATCTTCTCACAAAATGGAAATTTATATAAGAATTCTAGTACATCTCTTCCAACCTTATACCATGTCCTTGTAAGACATTTACAATTAATAAGAACATTTAATGTTGGATGTCTTATTGAATCAAGTAAACTCTCCCCATTTTCTACTTGTCTAAGAGTAGTAAGAGAAAGAACCAAAAATGGGAATCAAGTTATATTATTGAGATATCTTCATTTTCCTTGGATAAATCCTTTGATCATGTGTAGTTTTTATTTGGATCACTAAAGGAAGTATCTACAATCTAAAATAGCACATCTAAAAATAAAAGGAATGTTTGCATTTAATTATGATATTGAATGTTTTATGCATTTATATATAAGATCAGTATGGTTTTTAAAAAGCTAATGGAATATTTTCTGAAAATTAAGGACAAAAACAAAGAATGCTTTTTCAATTTACGAAAAATTGAGCTTATATGAGCTCAAGGTGTGACTACGGTAATAGAAGGCTCTTTCAATTGTGTTAGGAATCAATACTGTGCCAAGAGGATGCTAATATAAAATTGGGTATATAATATATACAATATAAAAGGATCACTTGGGGAAGGTGGTATAAGAATAGGTTGATTTTCCAAATATTGCTTGAGTTGGGAAAATGCTTATTGGTAATCAGGACCCCAGTGGAAATCAATACATTTCTTAAGAAAATGGATAAATGAATGACACTGGTATTTGAGTTGAGAGATGAATATTTGAATAGCCTAATTTTTTCCCTATATACTACACAATTTTTTGAGGTTTGGAGGAGGAGGCATCTCAATGATAGTAGTGAATTTTGCGGGATCTACTTCAATTCCATAGTGAGACACAATGAAGCCCAAAAATTTTCTTGAAATTACTTAAAGGCCAAACTTTTTTGGATTTAAACGGACCTTGTAATCCTAGATCCATTCAAAGATGCAATAAAGGATTACAGGGTGGTCTCCTCTAGTCTTATATTTCTAAGGATAACATCCACACAATCCTACACAATATCATGTAACATGTCATGAAAGATGACATTCATGAATAACTGATATGTTGCACCTACATTTTTGAGGCCAAAACGTATAACCTGATAGCCAAATTTTCCCTAAGGATTAGTAAAAGTAGTTTTATGTTGATCTTGTTATGTAATTTTTATTTGATTATAGCTAGAGAAACTATCCATGATGGATAAAATTTCATGGTCTCCATTTTAATTGACCATGATGTCGATTTCGGGAAGAGGAAAATCATCTTTAAGACATGATTTCTTGATGTCCCTAAAATATGTGTAAATCCATATACTAATAATTTTCTTTTGAATAGGGACGGTATTAGAGATCCACTCAGAATAACCAATAGGCTTGATGAATTTGATTGCTAATAATTTTTCCAGCTCTTCTTTGACAAAGAGAGCCACATGCGGATGTATTTTTCTTTGTTTTTATTTAATAGGATTTGATGATTGATGCACAATCTTATTGTGCACTAATAAATAAGAATTCAAACCTAGAATTTCTACATAGGACCAAGTAAATATATATAAAAAATCTCTAAGGAGTAGAGTAATTTTTTTTTATTCATGTGCTAAAAGAGAATCCCTAGGTTTGACCATTTTAGGCCCATCCTTTGTACCGATGTTGATATCAATAGTCTCCTTGATAAGTAATTTTGATCCATCCTCCATACGCATAGGATTGGGAGGGAGATTTATTTCTTTCTCTATTGGAATCTAAACGATGGTTTCACCAATAGGTTGATCACTTCTATTATCCTTTTTGATTTTTCTATTTTCTTATCTATAATCTCCTTATAGATGTTTTCATTATAGGAATTGGATCTTTTAATTTTGTGATGATTTTTAGAAGATATTTTTGGTTTCTATTGGCTAAGTATTAAGAGGGATGAAGGCTGAAAACACATCGAGTGAATGTGAAGAAAAATTTGGATAGAGCGTCAGAGGGCTCACATGGAAAGGAATAGGATTACATGTAGGACTACACATACATGAAGATTGAGTGAGGTATTAGTAATTTTAAAGGGACATCCTAAAAATATACTTGGAGTGTTCACCAAGAAAGGGATAAAAGGAGGCTATCTTGGTGAGAAAGAAATGGGTATTTTGGGGGAAGCACATGTAGACCAAGGATTAAAGTACATGCATGGATTTATCTATTAATAGGATTGTGGTAGGATATTATGAGATAATCTATTATTAGCAAGTGATTATAAATCATGCATGTAAGTACACATGGTTATTGTTGGGCACACCTATTATTAGGAAGTGTGTGGGTGGTGAAGGGTAAGCCCCCACCCCTATAAATACTTTCCTTAGGACTAGTTATGAAAGCATGGTCATTATGTTATTTATTATAGTTATGATTCTCTATTATAGTTGTGTGCATGACTTTATGCTCATATGTATTGAATTGTATGTATCATCTTTTTACTATGTAGTTTTTTATGAAGAATAATGGAAAATTATGGCTAGATTATAATCATTTATGGAACTGAGTATGGAGATGTGTTTATGCAATTTATCTTAGTTATGGTTTATTTGTAATACTTATTTCCTTATTACATAAGTTTCCTAGAAAATTTATGCAATGGTTTAGTATGTTTGGATGAGTACTTGGTATATTATCATTATGGTTATGCATGTTAACATATTGACAAACAAACACAAAGGAGGGACTTGGAAGTTACGTGTACTTCATGTGAGAATTCAATTCTGTTGAATGAAGTGCCAACACACATAGCATTGGTGTGAAAATTAAAGACTAATTTTTGGTTTCATTGTCAGAACCTATTTTCAATTTTTCTTCCAGGTTGTTTCTTAGAGATGGCATACCGAATATCTCTAGAGAGTATTAACATTTGGGTAGAAGAAGGACATGATAATTTTCTACAGAGGTATAGCATTGGACTTGGCTTTAATACATGTAAGTGGGTAGAGGAAAATATTTATCATGGTTTATATGAGACGTTATTCAGTTACTTTCCAGTAGAGTTGTATCAGTGGTTGGTAGCATATGCATCGATTAAAGATTGGTATCCTATGCCATTGGTTTGGACACAAGAAGATTTTCAGACATTGTTTTATGTAGATGAAGCATGTAATAGAGCTATAGATTGTTGGTGGGCTAATGTGTTACATAATTATATGTTGGAGTATAAAATTATCACTTATTTTTTTCTAGAGGAAGCTAATTTTAGGTTCTTACGCAAACCTAGAGGATATTATTTGTCTTCTATCCCTTTAGTTATCAAGATCTTGGTGGTAGAACTAAATTGGAAAAATTACCTATGGATAGCTAAACACCCACCATGCATAAGGGTAGGAGTAGGTGTGGAGAAGGATGGCAGAAGAATAGGAAAAAGATAGATAGAGAGAGGAGAGACATATTAAGTTTAATGAAGATGAAGAGAGGGAGATGACATAAGAAATGGAAAATTCAATGGAGCTAAGGATAATTATGGCTCGCAAATGTTTTAAATCTCTCATGGAAGATGAGGATTCGTAACATCAGGTCCTCACAACCATGGGTAAGTATAGTAGAGAGTCCATTTGGATTCAGATGAGATAACATCAGAGGAAATAATGAGGAATGTGCATGTGCATATGATCTTGCCTAACCACCTACCCCTTATGCATGGTGACCCAGATTCATAGGTAATTGTTGAAATGAATTCTAGTGGAGGTAAGAAAGAAAATACGGGTAGACATCATTTTGTGTTGATTCAATAAGTGCATGATACTACAAATATACCCATGGTAGTGAAACATGCACCGGTATTTGGGAGTACTTTTCTTGGGTTGTTTCTAGGAGTGTCAACATGGCAGAGTATTGGTGCACAATCTTTTGGGAGTAAATCTTTGGGTATTATGACCATGCAGATAGTAAGTGTCTAGTTTAGTACTACTATTGGGATGTAAGTAAGTTCATCATCAGGATCGTAACCTAGCGTAGGGGGCATGGGAGTATCTGGATGATCGGGTCAAGAATTGCATAGAGGGAGTCCATGAGGAGGTTCTAGATCTGAATCTTGTGGAAAAATCCCACAACCACCACCACATAAGTCTCAACAACAACCATTGAATCATCCTCAATAGACACCACCTCATGTTTGTTTTGAGATATCAATCCACTTACCAGGGTATACAGAAATAGATGATTCAACTAAGCATGTGCATATGTGTGAATTACATATGGTGTGTTAAGGGGATTACAACTTCAGATAGGAAGGAAAGTCAATTTGTTACTACTCTACGAATCCAAATTTTTTATCATTTTCAAGATGAGTAGCATCACAGATTTGACATGGAGCCTTAGAAATAGATAGATCATAATGTGTGTTATTTTATAGCTGGGGATGAGATATAATTAGCCCTATGTCACTCAGACTTGTGGAGATATGGATAACATCTTTAAGAGGATTTGACCTATCCTCACTTCTTTAGGCCATGCCTTTTGACCAGAGTGAGAGGACCCATAGTGTAACCTTTGTTTGATGAAGGAGATGGATATATCCTTATTTTACACAAATTTTATGAAGAAAACCTTGGGAAAGTACGACCAATACTCCATAATTTAACTCTCAAGAGTTGTCACTTCTAAAATATGGAGATACTTTCAAAGCAAGGCTAAGGTTGTTGAAGACATTATTAAATCCTGATTGTTCTACATATTTTAGTAAATATATTTTGTTCCTTTGTGGATATACAAGGGAAAAAGGGGTAGTTTAGGATGGATTCATGTTTTTTGAATGATTTTGGTGGGAGATTAAGTAAGATAAATTTGATTATACCAGATCTCTAAGAAACTTCACAAAAATGGAAAACTTGAACAACAAAGAGCTTTAGAATAGTTAAGACATTCCTTCAACTAGAAGGTGTGCTTCAATGAAGTCCCAGATCAACATGTTTTCACACAATATTTGAGAACTATATCACGAAGGCTTGAGTTAAAAGACACAATTAAACACTGAAAATATTTTATCAATCATGCCTAAGGTACACCCAAAGACTTATAGACAATCTTTATCAACAAATGAAAGTGGAGTGATTGAAAATTTATTTATCTCATCATAAGATGAAGGATCTTCCTAAAATGAAAACTTGCAAATGCCACTAAATTATCACAAGGACGAGATCCTATGTGATTTCACAAATATTTCAATGTAAGATTGCAATAGGAACAAAAGAAACCATTTACAGATCATTACGAAACAAAGCACAGACACAAATTGCTAGAGATTAAACACAAAAGAATTTCAAAATTACTTAGATTCATCAGCAGGGGAAAGCTTCCAGAGAAATATCAGTCCTTGTTAATGGTTATAAATCTAGCAACCAACTTGACATGATAGAAAATCTAACATAGAAGGAATTAACCAGGTATCTCAGATTGGTCTCTTAGGAAGACGAATTTCTCAAATTATCTCTTAAGAATTTAACCCCCAACCCTTTGCAAGAGTATTATCATTGCATTTATACATTTTTCTTACTTAATTTTCCCCTGAAAAGAGAAGAATATTCAAGGGACCTTTACTTGTTACCAATTTGTCTATAGAAAGTGACATTTAAAAAATTCACATCTAAATGCTGCCAGGTGGACCAATTGTGAATTGATCACATTTCTCATACCCTCAACTAATTACTAGGATGCCATGCCAACAACCTTTTTGATAGTCCATTTAATCATTCTAATTCTGTCATGTGAGAAATCCCCTTTTTAATCCTTTTTTGGAGGCTCTACAGAGCTGTATTTGATAGGTAATCCTTTTCACCCTTGAGGCAACACCTTTTTCATCCTTTGCAGCCTATAACCTCCATCATTTCATTCATTTCCCTCTCTTTTCTTTACAATTTTTCCCCGCATCCATCTTCTCTAGTAATTACTTATTTTTGCAAGTGCCTGAGCAATTCCAACTTCAAAATACTGACCTTAACAAACCTTAGTACTCACAAATTAAGTTCCAAATCCATTCAATGGAACTTTGTAGACAAAAATGACAAGGAATTTCATTAAAAATGATGAAAAATAGTGCATATTCACATCTGTCCAAAAGTCTTGGAGAAAAAATGGTGGAAACAACAAGTAAAATGCATTGCAACCATTGATTCTACCCCTTTTATAATTTATATTATAGCAATCCACATGTTTCCTTAGAATAACTACAAAGGTGAAGTACAGGGGAAAGTTTCCAAATAAGCACGGGCCTTCCACATGCCCTGGGCCCAAGAAAAACACCTTTTGGCCTTTGAAAAGTTTCAGTGAAAAATGGAGCCAGCAGAAGCCTCCACGTGTCTAAATGGCGTACTTTGAGATTGTCCCCAAAATTGGAGACCCAAACAAGTGTGGGCTCACCAAGTGTCTTACTCTGGCAGATTTGTTAAAAAAGTTAAAGGATCAGCGAAAGCTGTCATGTGTCTAGGGCCTGAGATAGTTTTGCTTGGCAGTTGAAAATTCCAAGCAAGGAAGAGTGAACGGAAGCATATAAGTGTCCTCCTAGCACTTATACAAAATAAAATTTAGGGGTCGCTCCCCAAACAGGCGCGGTCCCTCCATGTGTCCCAGGCCTTTCAAAATTGCTTTGAAAAGTTTAAGTATAGAGTGGGGCCATTTGAATCCTCCACATGTCTTCCCAATGTAACTGCTAACATGGGACCCTGAAGTGGATCATTAAATGAGTGTCGGCCCTCCACGTGTCCATGGTCTGCGAAAGCTAAACCAGCTGCATGAAAATATTGTCTAATTCCGTGCAAGGTAGCGAAAACCTCCATGTGTCTCCCCGGTGCAACTCCAAGGCCAAACCAAAAGGTGAATTTTTAGATGAGCATCAACCCTCCACGTGGACAATTTTTGAGTTGAAGCAAGCATTGGAGTTTTAAAAGTGCCCCACCGAGCTGCATGTAACTAGAAAGGGTCATGTTTCCATAGATGCTGAAATGTAAATTTGATGGGGAAAATAACACTGGTCAAACCGTAAAATGCATGAAAATCACCATTTGATCCTAGAAATGAGTCTTTCTTTCAAGACATAGAATTTTGAAATTATATAAGTCCTAAATATGATCTTCCGAGCCACATCTAGTCATGTTTCCACATATATTTGGGGAAAAATGACGGAAAAAAAAATGTGACTGTGGAAAATGGAAGGAAGGGAAAAAATTGATTTTTCACCCCAAGTTATAGATTCTTTCATATGGATAGAGGAATGACAAAAAAAATATGGGCTTTAAGTGATCCTCAACCAAAAGAAGGACATAGTTTTCATGCATTAATACTGGGAGATAAAAAATATGACATAGCCCGCAAACTGAATAACTTCAAGGAAAAATGGGGCGAGACTAATTTGAGCACCAACATTGGATCCGACTCGGGGATGGGCACTCTTGGTGAGTGCTACAAGAACAAATAGAAGACCAAGTGCCAAAAAAAACCATTTGGAAATAGAGTTAAAGAATGAGCATGTAGAGAAAAACAATAATAACCAACTCCCCCGAGGATTCACCAAGAAACCAACAAAATGACCGCCAAGGACCAGGAAAAACAAAAATAGAAAAAGATGAAAGCAGAAAGAAACCAAAACACTATACACTATAAAAATGGAGTATACCTTGATTCTAAGAAATCAATCAAGGAAATATTTAAAATTCCTACCATTAACAAGCAATTCAAGAAGTTCTCCATCTAATTCTTTTAGGAAGAAGGTATTTTCACCAACTTGAATATCAATTGAATAATAATCGATCCACAATGCATCAAATTTACCATGCTTGCCCTTATCTTCATGTCTGTTATCCCATAATAGCACAAGATCCCCAATGTTGAAAGCTCCTGGAGTCAACTTCTTATCAAATAACTTCTTTAAATTTTCTCTGAACTTCACATGCCGCTGATGGGATGCCCTTTTTTATTAGCTCAATAATCTGATTGATTCAATCATCATATGGACTAACTTCTTGATCTTCAATTTTTTGAACAAAATTAAATGAAGACAATTACAAATGAAGGGGCAATAAATCTTGAGTTCCATATACCAACTCAAATGGGATTTTACTAGTAGCTCTTTTGATAGTGATTCTATCAGCCCAAACAACAAACTTTAGTTGCTCACCCCACTTGCTTTTGTTTAACTCCAAGCTTCTTCTAATGATATTCAACAAGTTTTTATCATTGGACTCAGCTTGTTCATTTCCTTGGGGATTGTAGTTAGAAGCATATATCAAATTGATTCCATACTCTTTGCACATTGCCACCAAAGGTTTGTCTTTAAAACTCATGAAATTATTAACAACAATCTTAACTGGCACTGCAAATCTACATATGATTTGATTCAACATGAATTCCATGATAAATTTTTGTGTTTCTTTCTTGGTGGGGATTGCTTCCACCCACTTAGTGAAATAATTATTAGCTACAAGAATCCATTTATGACCAGCATTGGAAGGATAAAAATTTCACTAATGAAATCCATTCTCCATTGCTTGAATGTGGCTTCAATTGACATAGACTGCAAAGGAATGGGGCCTAAAGCTTTCATTCTTTGAGAAAAATGCTATAAAATTTCACATTTCCTAACCAATAGAGTTGTATCTTTGAATAGATTTGGCCACCAATAACTAGCCCTCAAGATTTTATGTGATGTAACTCTTCCAACAAAATGTCCCCCACAAACTCCTTCATGGGGATTAGTAATTACCTTTAGGGCTTCATCCTCAGCAATGCAACTTAAGATCACTCCCTCTGGGTTCTTCTAAGCTAACCCAAAATTAGTAATGACATATTTTTGAGAGGCTAACTTAAGAGCTCTCTTATGATTTTTACTCAAATTTTCAGGGCAGTATAGATGTCTGAGATAAAATATTATATCTTTGTACTATTCAGAGCTTACCAACTTTCAAATACATCCAGCCTTTGTCCTTCTACTTAATTAACCTAAAAAGTTTGCAATTTTCTCTCAGCCATAAGCTTAGCTAGTCCCAAACGTCTTATCAATTTTTTGGTTTGGATATCCATGTCATATTCCTACAACTTGTTTACCCATCTGTATCTTCTACTTGAGACCTCCATCTCTAATAAGATGTCTTTCACCATGGTGTGGGGAACACAATGAAACAAATTTAGAGCTCAATATGTAGGGTTTGAAAACCTTTTTTTCATTCACCAAGGCAAATGCTTTCTTCTCCATGATGGTGTACTTCAACTCATCTCCTTGCAATACCTTACTAAAAAAGGAAATTGGTCTCTTAGCCCCTTCATCATCCTTCTGCAACAAAACAAATGCAATGGTGTTTTTTGAAGAAAAAGAAAACACTTGAAAAGGCTTCTTGCAATTTGGAGCTGCCAAAACAAGGGCATACTTTAGTGCTTCCTTGATCCCATTGAAAGCTTGAATGGAAGCTTCTTCCCATTTGATAACTTGGTCATTTTTCAGCATGCTAGTAATGGGGATGGTCAGCTCAGAAAAGTTAGACATAAATCTTCTGATAAATTTTATTTGTCGAAAGAGAGATTGAAATCCCTTCTTGGTTATAGGAATTGGAACCTTGGTGATGGCTTCCACTCTCTCCAGATCAATCATGACCCCTTCCTTTGATACAATGTGACCAAGCAGATTTTACTTTTGCCTCCAAAATGGAACTTCTTGGGATTCAAAGATATCCCATACTCTTTACACCTTAACAACATTCTCTCCAAGTGTTGTAAGTGATCATTTATTTTTCTAGAAAATAGAGTTATATAATCTTGATAAAATACAATGAAATCACTAATACAACCAGCAAATTCTACATCCATTGCTCTCTAGAAAGTTGCTCCAACATTAATTAAGCCAAAAGGCATCCTATCATAGACATAAGTTCCCCACAGAGTGGTAAAGGTAGTCTTTATTCTTTCTGAATCCTTCACAACAACTTGATTATAGCCAGAGAAACCATCCAAAGTGGACAATAATTTAGAACCAGTTACCAATTATAGCATATTCTCCATGTTTGGCAGAGGGTAATTATCTTTCAATGATTCTTTATAAAATTTCCTAAAATCTACACACAACCTTATATCACCATTATTTTTCCTGACAAGTACTAAATTTGCAACCCAAGATGAGTACCTTGTGGGCTGAATGATCCATCATTCCCTCAACTTCTTGAATTATTCTTGCATCTTTAAAGAAAGGAGCAGATCGATAGGCCTCCATTTTTTCCTAAAAGGCTTGGCATTAGATTCAAGAGGAATTTCATGTTGGAACAAATCTTCCCTATATGTATTCAACTTAGAGTAAGACCAAGCTAGGCATTCTTGATATTTTTTCAACAATTTAACATAGGACTAATTCTCTTCCTTTCTCAGACTTCTTCCTAACTAGACTTTACATGGTTTTTCCTTTGTTCCTAGTCATGCTCTTCCACATCTATTGAAACTAACATACTTCTGTTAATAATGTAATCAACATTGTCAAATTTTGATTCAAATTGCACCAAACCTCTGGGAATCGTGTTTGTCTTCATCTGGATGATGTATTTGCAAAATAAAGTTTCCTTTCCTTCAGCAACACACACCATTGGTTCCCAATCTATATTTTTTTCAATAAAATTTCCTCAGTTTTGTAGAAACCATTTTACCTGGGCATCATCATCAAACACTTGCAAATTTTTAACGTTGTTCGGGATAGATGCCCTTGTTAGTATTTTAACATCATACTCACAAAATGGAGATACTGTACAATTTCCAAATATGGATCCTAGCACTAGTAACTTTTCTGCAACATCATTAAACTTTCTATCCTAGTACACAATATTATATGAGTCAAACATTTCATTCAAATCCCAGAGTAAATGCTTATATTGTTTTATTCTCTGATTTTTAGTAGCATACAATTTTCTAATTTGCTTGACAATCAGTTTTGAATCTCCTTTGACAATGATATCCTTTACACCATATTTCCATGTAATTATCAAACCTAATAACCATGCTTCATATTCAGCAATAATTCTAGTGCATTCAAAGCTGATTTTGAAATAAAAAATAAACTCTTCCTGGCCAAGAGAAATCAAAACAATGCCAACACCATTTCCAAACTTGGAAAAATCTCAATTTAATAACAAGGTCGAATGTAAACCTACTTTTTTAAGACATTTACATTGATAAATTTTATTCTCTTTGCCATCAGTAAACCCAACAAAGTTATCAACATCTACATCAGCATACAACGCTTCATACGAAGCATTATTGGGATCTTCAATGAGGTGTAACATCTTCTTCTCTCCATACAACTTTACAATGATGCTTTCAATTGGAATGGTGGAAAAAGGCATATCCATCTGAACACTTCCACCAACATTTTCAGCCCACTTTCTTGATAACAATATGTCCCATTTAGCAGGGAAATCAACAACAACAACATCAAGTTTCAAGTTCTTACCCAGATAAGCTACAAGTTGTACCACCAAACCTTTTACAGACCCTACAATTTGCACCTCTCTAGAATCCATTGTAGTACACTTTCATTAAGCTGTTGTCACTTTAATGTTCAATTCATTCATGACTTCTAGAGGCATAAAATTGCATGATGCTCTGGAATAAAACATACAATTCTGTAACAGTATGTCCTTAATAATCAGTGTTGTAAAAAATGGATCAACATGTAATTGAGACTCAACCAAAGATGTTCCCAAGTAAACTCTAGGTGGTTCACCTATCTCCTCCAATGCTCATGATTTTTCTTGGTCTACAACAGTTGGAGGAGGAATGCTTACATTAATTATATTTCTACCTTGGGCACTCCTATCTTCTTGCAATCCCAAATACTCAAAGGCCCTCTTCTTGCGCTGAAAAATCCTAAGAATTTCAAAATTTGGGATATAAATATTGATCTGACTCAATACTTGGGAAATTTCACAAGGAATATATTTAGGAAAAGCAACATTTGGAGAAAGATTGACAAACTCATTGAATGGCACAATATTTTTCACATTTTGGGCATGGGTGGGAACACTAGTTCTACTTGAGACAACAAGGCCTTTGCAAGATGTTTCTTTATTTAGAGTTTCTTTTGGGACATTGGTTAGAACAGGGGTCTTTGGTTTGTCTTGAGGTCTTACCCCTTTGAAAAATTTACTTCTTGTTTTAAACTCTTTTCTTGGGACAACAACATTCATTAATAGTTTTCTATCCTATTTTGATGGGATTCCTCCATCATAATTCTTAATCATTAGAGCTCTTAGGTACTCAAAATCATTATTAGGAAGTTCAAAATATTCTACCATATATATTTATAAAGTATGAGAGGGAGGAAGAAGAGTTACCTGGTGAATGCAATCCCAAAAACTTATAGTAGTTCTTGCACTTATTACTTCAGTTGTAGTTTCTCTTTGCTGTGAGCTTGTAGAGCTATCCACCATGTATGCATCATCATAAGTTCTATCATCATCATCAGCTTCTTCAACTTACTGATCTACTTCACAGTATAAGTGGGGTAGGAAAAAATTGTCACACCAATTAATTTCATTTGTCTCTTCAACAACAACTCTAGCATTAGGATCAGGCATTACTTTATTTTCCATATCTTGGGGTTTTCTAGCTCCCATGGGTCCTTTACCTCTGTCATTAGATATCTAATCATTTCTAGGATTATTTTCAAATCTATCTTGTCCTTATTTCATATGCTAACCTTGAGAACCTTGTCCAATTCCTTTCTCTTCCCTAGCCAGCTTGTAAGAGATTTCTTTGACAGCCCCAACTAGAGTCTTTACAAATTTCTCAAGATCCAAAACCTTACTTGATTGAGGCTTATCTAGGTTATTCAGTTTAATAACCTCCATCTTAGGAGGTTTTCTAACTTCTTTAAAGTTGTTCTCAATTTATAGAGACATGGTAAAGGCCTGCCTCAAATTTCAAAGGTTCTTATCCCTGAAATAGTAAGAAACTTTTTTATAAAATTCATCTGAATACTTTATCAGACATGATTCATCATATGGCCTCAAATTAATAGGAAGTATTCTCAATGTTTTGATAAATCTTGTATTGAAATCATGCACTGATTCGTTAGGATTCTTTTTTATATTTTAAAACTATGATAATAGAAACCTAGGGTCTATTTTATCACCATACTACATTCTAAAAACATTCTTCATCTCTGTCTAAGAATCAATGGAATTATCTAGTAAAGATTTATAGCAGTCCCTTGCATATTTTTCTAGAGTATGGATACAAAATTTAATTTATACATCCTCAAATTATATTTCAAATTCCTCCATCATATTGACAAAGATCTTCAAGTGTTGATCACCAGTGATTGCATAATTTCCTCGAAACTTAGGTAATATATTTCTTACATCTTATGACACAGCATTTGGATATCCATCCATACCTCTAAAATTGATGGGACCAAAAGTATTAACAGAAAATGGATGTTTTGGTGGAGGATGAGCCATATCATTATGAGGAGGTGACCTTGGAGGAGATGCAAATTGATGAGGAGTGAGAATTCTGTCTGGTACAATGATACAATTAGTAGAATGACTTCCCTCTAAATTCTTTGTTTCTTGGAAAACTATATCAGAATTGGAAAATACATGGGATGATTGAGAAGTAAATGTTTCAAATAAAAAATAAGGACCCTCTCCAAATGGAGATTTCAATTCAAAAAAGAGACTAGCTGATTTAGAATCACTTGAGGAAATATTGCAATCTTCAATCATAAGCTGATCAATTTCACCAATGGAGATCTCTTTTCTTCATGCTTGATCTCCAACAACCTTCTAAATTCTTCTTCCTTCTAAATTAAACTTTCCCAACTCTTGAAATAACCTTCTACTAGGGTCCTTGGCAAAGACAGATCTTCTTCCTTCCATCTTTGCAGATATTAATGACAAATCATACTTGATATATGGTAAGACACAGGAATTTATAAAGAGTTTAAACAACACGGAGTCACCACTAAGGATTTTCACCTCAGTTTGTGCAAATGCACTATGAAATACCTATCAAATGTCTATTAATACCATATTCATGCAAATCTTACAAGATCTTCTCTTCTTCTACCCAAATTTATCAACTATATAAGCTGGAAATATTGCACTTATAACTTATAACTTGGAACAATTCTTACAGATCTAAGTAGATAATGATGTTTTAGCAATGTATTTACACTTATATTATGTAAGAAACACTACCAGGGTCTATATGTACTAAATTTGTTCAAATACTTAAAAGAGTCCCCAAAAATGGTGCCACTAGTGTTGGTATCCAAATTTGTTCTCCTTTTCAAGATGAGCAGCATCACAGATTCGACATGGAGCTTAGATACAAATAGATCATAATGTGTTTCATTTTGTAGCTAGGGATGAGATCTAACCGGCCCTTTGTCACTCAGATTTGTGGAGAGATGGATAACACCTTAAAGAGGATTTGACGTAGCCTCACTACTTTAGGCCATGTCTTTCGACTAGGGTGAGAGGATCCATAGTATAACCTTTGTTTTATGAAGGAGATGGAGATATCCTTATTTTTCATGAATTTTATGAAGAAAACCTTGGGAAAGTATGGTCAATACTCCATAATTTAACTCTTAAGAGTTTTCACTTCTAAATTATGGAGATACATTCAAAACAAGGATAAGGTTACTGAAGACATTACTAAATCATGATTGTTCTACATATTTTAGTAAATAGATTTTGTTCCTTTGTGGATATATAGGGAAAACAAGGCTAGTTTAGGATGGATTCATGGTTTTTGAATGATTTCAGTGGGATATTAAGAAGGATAAAGTTGATTATCCAAGATCTATGAGAAACTTCAAAACAATGGAAAACTCAATAACAAAAATATTTACAATAGTTAAGATGTTCCTTCAGCCAGAAGGTGTGCTTCAATGGAGGCCCAGATCAGCACGTTTTCACACAATATTTTAGAATATAGCATGAGGGATTGAGTTAAAAGAATCAATTAAATACCAAAATCTCTGATCAATCACACCTACGTTATACCCAAAGACTTACAAACAATATTTATCAACAAATGACAGTAGAGTGATTTGAAATTTGTTTATCTCAACACAAGATGAAGGATCTTCCTAAAATGAAATTGCAAATGCCACTAAATTGTCGTAGGGATGAGATCCTATGTGATTTCACAACTATTTCAATGTAATATTGCAATAGGAACAAAAGAAACCATTTGCAGACATTCTGAAATAAAGTAGACAAAAATTGCTAGAGATTGAACACAAAATAATTTTAAAATTAATTAGGTTCATTAGCAGGGGAGATCATCTAGAGAAATATTAGTTATCATCAATGGTTATACATTTGCAACCATCTTGAAATGATATAAAATATAACACAAAATGAATTAACCAGGTATCTCAGATTGGTCTCTCAAGAAGACGGTTTTCTAAAATTTTCTCTTCAGAATTTAACCCCCGACCCTTTGTAGGAGTATTCTCATTGCATTTATACATTTTACTCACTTGAATTTCCCCCTAAAAGAGAATAATATTTGAGGGACCTTTACTTGTTACCAATTTGTCTCAGAAAGTGACATTTAACAAATTCACATTTGAATGTTGCCAGGTGGACCAATTGTGAATTGATCACATTTCTCAAACCCACAACTAATGACTAGGATGCCATGCCACAACATTTTTGATAGTCCCTTTAATAATTTTGATTTTTTCATGAAAGAAATCTCCTTTTTAATCATTTTCTAGAGGTTCTGCACAAATGGATCTGACAGGTAATCCTTTTCACCCTCGAGGAAACAAAATTTTCTTCCTTTGCACCTGCAACCTCCATAATTTCATTCATTTCCCTATCTTTCCTTTGGAATTCTACCCCACATCCATCTTCTCTAGTAATTCCCATTTTTACAAGTTCCTAAGTAATTCCAACTTATAAATATCAACCTTAAAAAACCTTGGAATCACAAATTAAGTTTTGAATCCTTTCAATGGAAATTTGCAGACAAAATTGACAAGGAATTTCATCAAAAATGATGAAAAACAGTGCGTATTCGTATATCCAAGAGTCTTGGAGAAAAAAATGTGTAAAAAATAGGTAAAATTCACAACCATTAATTCTACCCATTTTTTACTTTATATTATAGTTGTCCATGTGTTTCCTTGGCACAATTACAAAGGAGAAGTACACAAGAAAGTTTCCAAATAAGCATAGGCCTTCCATGTGCCCTGGGCCCAATAAAAATGCCTTTTGGCCTCTGAAAAGTCTTAGTGTAAAAAGGATCCAGCTGAAGTCTCCATGTGTTTCAATGGTGCACTTTGAGATGGTCCCCAAAAGTGGAGACCCCAAATAAGCATGGGATCACCATGTGTCTCAGTTCGGTAGAGTTGTTAAAAAACCTGAAGATCAACAGAAGTCATCATGTGTCTAGGGTCCGTGATCATTTTCCTTGGCCATTGAAAAGTCCAAGCAAGGGTAGAGTGAGCGGAGACCTCCAAGTTTCCTCCTGGCGCTTCTTCAAAATAGAATTTAGGGGCTGGTCCCCAAACAAGTGTGGTCCCTCCATGTGTCCCAAGCCTTTCAAAATTCCTTTGAAAAGTTTAAGTATAGAGCAGGGCTGGAGGAAGCATCCACGTGTCTCCCCAACACAACTGTTAAAGTGGGACCCTAAGGCATATCCTCAAATGATCACTGGCCTTCCACGTGTCCATGGTTTGTCAAAGCTGCACCAGCCACATGAAAAAATTGTCTAAGTCCAGGAAAGGCAGCAGAAACCTCCACATGTCTCCCCGGTGCAACTCCAAGGCCAAACCAAAAGCTAAATTTTAAGATGAGCGCTGACCCTCCACGTGGACAAGTTTTGAGTTGAAGGGATCCTTGGCGTTTTCAAAGCACCCCGTTGAGCTGCATCCAACTAGAAAGGGCCACATTTCCATAGATGGTGAGATGTACATTTGACGGGGAAAAACAAACCTGTCAAACCGTAAAATGTAGGAAAATCACCATTTGATCCAAGAAATGAATCTTTCTTTCAAGATAGAGAATTTGGAAATGATATAAGGCCCAAATATGATCTTCCGAGCAACATGTAATCATTTTTCCATAGATATTTGGGACAAAAATGAAAGGGAAAATAAAACGTGACTGTGGAAAACAGAAGGAAGGAAAAAACTCGAGTTTTTTCCCTAGTTATAGATTCTTTCATATGGATAGAGGAATGAAAAAAAAAATGGACTGTAAGTGATCCTCGACCAAAAGAAGGGACTTACAATGGAAACCAAACAGAGGAAAAAGTTTTCATGCATTAATATGGGGAGATAGAAAATATCATAGGGCCGGAAAACTGAATAACTTCAAGGACGAATGGGGCAAGACTAAATTGAACACCAATAATTACATTGCAAGGGCGTGCACATAGTTGGTATAGGAAGTATGAACCACATCATATTGTAGTGGGCTATAATGCTCTACACAATACATTTTAGGTTTTTTTCCACATTGCAAAGTTTGAACAACATATCATCATCATGCTTAAGGATATAAACCAGGTTTTATCTGAAATCGTAAGGGAGTACGATGCACATTTTAAAGATATATTGTCTATTTTATCTTTAGAAATTCAGCAAAGTCAAACATTCATAGTAGTTTATCAAAGGATTGTTGACTCTATTTCATAGATATATATCTCATAAGATGTATACAAATCTATGTAAAACATCAGAAGCATATTTACGTGTAGTTGGGAGTCTAGATACCATATAGAGCCCATTTTAAGAAGCATAGATAGTATATATGGCTAAGTAGTTGGAGAAGATTTCTACCAACTCCAATCATGAGACTAAAACTGGTATATGGTGTATAAATTATGAGGTTGAAGGACACACTAATGAATAGTCTCCCATACACAGGTTCAGTGTGTGTGTTGTTATAGTCTTTTAATATTTTCCACTTAGACCATGATGTCTGGAATTGTCCTCTCTTGAAGCACGTGATGATGAAGAGTGATTCTATGTACTATAATATTTATAACACACACACTCATGATATGAATGAATTTTGACTTATAGATCACATTCATGAGGTGTGCGAGACTGAATTATGAAAAACCATAGTGGTAAGAAACTCTTAGGTTTAGAAAGTGTAGGCTCCTCAAGAACGTAACAATGACAGAGGTCGATTCTGTGGAGAATATAGAAGTATAGCTTATGAAGGAAGAATTATATTTCCATGCAAGATCTATTATACATTGTGGGTCCATAGATCATTATTAATAGGATTGTCCCCTAAATAAAGTATGCTCATGGTGTGAGAATCAACTTAAGTTAGCAGATTGTCTAGACATGTATGAGAACATGAGAAATAAAAAGTAAGAATGATAAGGGTGTAGTGATGATCAAGGTACAATGTGTGAACGGTGATTGATGGGTACAAAATAAGACACGTGATCTCTGAATTGCAACCTTTGTTGGTCACTACTCATGCTGAAGCAGCCCATGCACATGAAACTCTCTAATCTAGGACACTCATCAACGATAGAAAAAATTCATGAATGTTATGTATCTATATGTTTCGCATCAGAAGGAAGTATATAAAGAGACCATGAGATTCATCAGGGAGTTACAAGGCAAGATATAATGCTTGAAGGAGTAGGCACGTAAAAGGGAATGCACGAACCATGTTGAGCTCCCACATCAGGATGTAGATGATTTAAAGGAGGTGTATAAAATGTTGTACCAAGAGAATATCATTTATATGTTAGGGAAGTGGCTACATGAAAAGGTACCATGCACTAGAGTTGAGCATGAGTGAAAAATATGTCATGCAAACTTACCACCTCAGAAATATGAGTATGATAAGGAAATCACTCTGGCTGTAGTCATAGATGGATGGGTGGTAAGAAATATTCTAATAGATACAAGCATTGAGGTGAATGTACTCACTCTGGATGCATGGAATTATATGGGGAGACCAACCTTACAACCATCTTATAATGTGTTATATATGGCGAACAAGACGAGAACTGTTCCTAGTGGGGTTATTAAGGATGCTTTTATGACTATTCAGGGATCCAAGTTTACTAGAATTTTGGAGGTATTAGAACTCGATAAAGTAGATAACTTTATAGCATTATGGAGACCATAGTGTAATACAAACAATTCATATTTACACTTCAATAAGGGATACATAATTTTTGAAAATAGGAATGAGCACGTCAATATACCTCTAAATGAATTAAAAGCTACATCTTATGTTGAGAATTTAAGTGAATAATATTCGATTAAGATTTATGTACACACAGTAAATTATCTTAGTTGTATGGAACCATCTAAGGAAGGTTTATTGTAGTAGGGAGATGCGTAGTCAATTAGCGATACCATAAGTGTTTCTTGTGATAATTGGTCCCATGTCAGGTATGAAATATTTAGGAGCGAGATGAAGGGGAGATTAACTAGAATGATCATGTCATATATGATTAGGCGCATGGGAAAATTTTATTTATAGTGATTCTTTGGTGAAAAAAATCATGAGTCCTTCTTGTGTGCCATGGAGGAACATTGAAATAATGAAGGTGATCGAAGGAATATGTTGGTTTATACTCTGTGCGGTTCAGGAGCATCCTGGTGGGAAACACATATATGTGAATATCATGGAAGGAATCCTAATTTGACACACATCAACAATTGTGAGGGAATTTTGGTTCAAGGTAAGGAGGCCTTACAACCATATCTTTTAGTACTTAAGTTTTATTCTACTCTGCGAGGATGCTTGTTGGCATAGTATGTCCATGCAAATCTGAAACAAGAGACTGCAAGTTGGCGAGATATGAATGAAGGTATGGTCCATACATTTTATTACTTCTCTAATAAACCTCTAGTATATGAAGAATTGTAGATTATGAGGTGAATCACATTGGGGGATGATGCAATATAAGAACATCTCGTGTTTGAATTACTTATAGAACCTAATTGATGAGGAAATAGAAGAGTTACAATTGGGTTATGATTGGAAGGAGAAATAAAATCGTAAAATGGTGTACCTCATTAATGATGAATAGGTTGAAAAACTAGTGGTTATTGATATTGATGGAGCATGTGAAGTGATGGACATAACAAATAAGAAGTCATGTGCATACCATGCACCCATGAAGATGAAAAATTTAAACATTGGCACTAAGAATGTGCTAAAGGAGTAAATTGGTGATTATTGGTCAGAACAGGAGGTGACAAAGATAATTGATCTTCTATGAAAATTTCAATATTTGTTTCGATGAGGCTATCATTTGTTGAAGGGAGTGCACCCCTCATTAGAAAAAATGAATATCTTCTTAAAATAGGTTGTGCATACAGTTAGGAAGAGGCCTTACATGATGAATCCTAATATACGTGTAAAAGTAAAGGAGAAGATCGATAAAATGATCACGTATTGAATTATTGATTCTATTGAGGATTATTAGTGTGTTATCCCCATGGTTATAAGAATTAAGAAGGATGGGAGGATAAGGATTCATATTTATTATAGGGAACTCAAAGATGCATGTGTTATATATCCTTTTCCCACTCCATTCAGATAAGAAATCCTTGAAGGTGTTGTAGGGCGTGAAATCTATTCTTTTATAGATG
The DNA here is from genome assembly GCA_019776745.2 of Taxus chinensis. Taxonomy (NCBI): domain Eukaryota; kingdom Viridiplantae; phylum Streptophyta; class Pinopsida; order Cupressales; family Taxaceae; genus Taxus; species Taxus chinensis. Next base: position 573,486,379 of record CM034147.1, on the reverse strand, counting down.
TATTTTCAGGATATCATTAGGTGCACATTACGTTAGAAGACCAGGAAAACACCACTTTCACTATGGAGTGGTGAATCTTTTCTTATATGGTCATGCCTTTTATATTAAAGAATGTGCTTGTGATATTCTCACACATTGTTGTGCAGGAATTCTTGGACTTCACTCATAAGTTCTTAAAAGTGTATTTTTATGATTGTAATGTTTATGGGATTGTCAAATATCACTATGATAACCTGAGGATCATGTTTTAGAGGTACAAGAAATTAAGTATCTATCTTAATATTAAGAAGTGTATTTTTCCTACATATTTTGGCACCTTTCTTGGACATATAATATGTAAAGAAGGATTATTAGTGGACCCAACCAAGGTTGTTGTGATACTTGGTTTAGAAGAACCTAATATTATATGTGAAGTACATGGATTTTTTGGCACACTGGTTATTATAGAAAATTTATTGAGGTCTATGCGAATACTTCCATGGCCCTGTAAGAATTGATCAAAGATAAAGAAAAATTTTATTGGTGTGATGAGCAACAAAAGACATTTTATAAATTAAAGGAGAGGGTTACCACTGCCCCAATTTTATGCTTTCCTTCATAAGAACAACCATTTCTTGTACATGTTAATTCCTATGGAGTGACGATTGGTGTAGTCTTTGCACAACTAGGGGAAGTATTTTTGGATCATCCCATTTTATTTGTAAGTAGGAATTTGACACTAGTAGAGAATAATTATACTACCACTAAGTGTGAGATGTTTTATATGATATACATGCTTCATAAGTTTCATCAATACTTGTTTTTTACTTTGTTTATATTTTATACAGATCATATGGAATTGAAATATTTGGTTAACAAGATTTTTTTGCAAGGGCACATCTACTAGTGGATATTTCTCTTTCAGTATTTTTATTTCACAGTTGTTGTAAATCTAGGTAAGAGTAACTCAAGGCATGTTCACCTATCAAGGATAAATTCTAAGAAGGATGTACATAGTATTAAGGATACAATTTTTTATGTATACTTTTTTAGGTTGAACTGCACACCTTTAGATTTAGAGGATATAGTAGTCTTTTTGTGCATAGGGTTGGCACTTAAAGGAATGAAAGCATTGGTGAAAAATTATCTCACTATACGTACAACACCTTATCAGCTAATTCAAGGAGATTTGTATAAGCTAATTTGTGATGATATCTTGTGTCAATGTCTACTTGAGTGTGAGAGAAAAAACATTATGGAAGAGGCTCATGGCGGTATAATAGGAGAACATTATGCAAGTGATGTGACTGTGCAAAAAAATATTATTGAAGGAATTTGGTGGGAAACCATATGCAAAGACACCCAAGATTATGTAAAGGAATTTGATCATTTTAAATTCCTTAGGAAGTTTGGATATAGAGATGAGATTTTGTTGCAACCAATAGTTAGCACAGAACCTTTTGAAAAATAGTCCATTGACTTTTTAAGTACTATTGAACAACCTATGCATAGGACTAGAGTGTGCTACATTATTACTTATAATGATTATCTAACGAAGTGGGAAGAGGATGCACCTATGAAGGATTACACTGCAGTCACAACAGAAAGGTTCATATGGGAAAATAATATTAGTGGGTATGGTTTTCCATTAATCTTGACAAGTGATAGAGGAACTCATTTCTTAAATGAGGAAATGAAAATTTTATTGGAATAATTCATGGTGGCACACCATAAGACTAACCCTTATCACCATCAATATAATGGTACTATAGAAGCTTTCAAAAATATTTTGGGTCAAACTCTTACAAATATTTTTGACTTTGGAAGAAAATATTGGGATGATAAAGTATCGATTGTATTTAGGGCATATTGGACCACTTATAAATGGTTGAAAAGGCCACACATTTTAAATTGGTGTTTGGCATGGAAGCAAAACTTCTTGTGGAGTTTTTATTACCATTCCTACATATTACACACAGAGGTACATTAGCAGATAAACATATTGTTGATGAATGCATTGAGAAAATAATATAGTTAGATGAATGGTGTTCTATTACGCATTGGAGCTAGAAAAATGATAAGGCATGTCACACCCCATAATTTTTATATACATCCTTTAAAGTAGTAGGTAATAAATGAAGAATGGTTACGTGGATTTTGGTAGAAGTGATAATGTTTTATTTCAGTACCATTAATGAGTAACTGTTGTGCATATTTCTTGATGACTGAGATAGAGGCAAATAGGCACATGTATATCAAAAGTACATATCTTGCGGGAAATAATAACTTCTTGATATATTTTTGGTTGATGTGATTTATATTACCTTCTTGATTCTTTATGATGATCAATGATATGATTTATGGTTATTTTATTCGATCATAAAATGATTGATTTTTTCATCTTGTATTCTGAATAATCATTGTTATATTTGTTGTTGATTATTGCCTCTTCTTTAACTGACAATACTATGCCAAGTTAGTATACTAGTTATGAAGATACTTGGTTTATCATTATAAGGACTTAGTGTCTTTAATTTGGTCATTATGGCTATATATATATATATATATATACATTTCATATTATAATGGTTGCTAAATATTAAATGACTCATGATAGAAAATAAAAGAGGACATTTGACCCTAGATTGTAACACAAGCTATGTGCTAATGCTAGAATTAACTCTTTTGGCTAGAAAAGTGACCAGGATAACATGTAAGGCTTGATATTTTTATCTAAATGGCTTATGGATGACGAATATGGTAATATATCTTAAAGAAACATTTTTTTCAATTGTCGAGGCTAATAAAAATTAAGCTGATATGATCCATAAGTCGTAAGGGTGATAATAGGAAATGTGGGTTCTTAAACCTAACTTAGTCATGATCATAGATAAATCATTGTTTAATTTGACTCCATGAAATGTATACATATAAGCTAAAAAGATATTTTGAAAGCTCCACCATCTTATTTGATAATTCAACCATGTCGACAGATGCAAGTCATAATCATTAGATAATTTAAATTTGTAATAAGGTCTTTGATTGACCAAGTTGAGGATAGTGAAATTTTTATAATATTGCTAATGGTTTTAAAACTCCAGTCTACTAAATTTGGGGGTTATATGGTGGGAGAAATATTTAGTGGATGGCATCACTGACCATTAGTGTAATTAATGAACTCCTTGAATTCCATAGAAGGGGAAGTTTCTAGGTGATTTAAGCTAGGTATTTATTTTTTCCTCCCATTTTTTTCACCAGATTTGTAGCTCTACAATTATAATGGGAACATTTTGTTCCATTACTTTATGGGCCCCAGAATATTGGCTAAGTACAATAAGGCACGTGGGTGCACGGGACCTATGTGAAGAAGGGCACGTAGGTTGAAATCACACATGGAAGGGTTATAAAATGGTTTGACATAACACATGGCACACACACATAAGATGATAAGGGTTTTAGTACTTAGCAATATTTAGAGTTCGAGACAACACATGAGGAAAGTGTCACCCGTTTAGCATGCAAAGTGGATAAGGTGCCATCCTAGTAGCTAAGGATCAATAATGGAATATTCCATGCATGTGATGGAAGAATCTATAAGGACATCATTGCAAATAGTTGAGATCTCAGATCGAAGGAGGTATGCTCCATTGGAGGACTACTTGGACACTTGATATATGTTTTGTTACCTTAGAAGGCATGATGGTGAAGGAAAAAATCTATATATAGGGATGCATGGGTAGCAGAAGAGGGATGCAAAGAGAATGTGGTGTGATTCAGAGAGAGAAGAAGTGGTGGAAAATAGGTGAATCTCTGCAGACATATTATGAAGGATTCCATGGGTTGGGATTAGAGGAAACATAGGAGTGATAGCATATTTAGAGGGATGGGTCTATGTTGTCCTTGTAATGTGAAATACGTAGTTTAGTTTCTAATGCATGACCTTGCTCTAAATTGTTATATGGTCCTGGTATGGCCTCAATGAATGTAATGTGGTTAATAAACTCATGAATATGAATAAAAGGTTCTATTATAAAGCATATATGTGTTCATGAACATAATCCTAGTGCATTTCATTTGTGTATGAATTAGTTCTATATGTTTTTAGATACTTCTCTTTTATGGATGCATTGATATGAAAACCATCCTAAGTTCTCTAAATGATGTATGATTCTTTTCCATCCTTTTTCACTTAAGTATATGTCATAGATGATGTATTCTCACAAGACTCACATAAAAGAGGGTATCAGTGCCCACGTTTGCCTTGAGTGAGCACCCAGTTCCTATTGGGTGATAGGTCAACATGCATGGGATTAGGCTATTGTTCTAAGGGTATAAAAATGAAAATATATTGGTTCTATTGCTGGGACCTCTTTTCAAAGTTGTTGTGATAAATGGCATACATCTTGGTCCCTGTGATGCGTGATGACAAAAATTATAACCTTGGAAAGTGTTGAAACATGGTTTAAGATCACAGAGGATGGATTTTCTCAAAGATTCAACACTGGACCTGAGTTCAATGCACATAGATGGGTAGAAGAGAACCTGTATTATGAGTTATACGAGACATTATTTTGTTGTTTTCCAGGAGAACTATATGAATGGATTTCAGTATATACATCCATATCAAGATGGTACTACAAATCACATGTATGGACCTAAGATGATTATCAGAGGCTCCAGGATGTAGATCTGACCTGAATGCTTTTTGTTGATCACTGGTGGAAAGGAGTGTTGACCAGTTATAGTCCATAATACACCATTTCTATGTATTATTTCCCATAATTTGTTGATTTCAAGTTTTTTAGGGATCCCAAAGGATCATTTTTGCTTGCTATCCCTTTATCTATGAATATCTTGATCATTACCTTAATTTCAGAGGCATTTCCTATGGCTAGCTAAGAATATGTGAGAACTGGGTGAGGAAGCTAGGGTGGAGGAAGATGGCAGACATTGTGACTGAGAAGGAAAGGGAGGAGAGACAACTCAACTATAGTGAAGCTCATGTAAGGGAGATGACTTGACAATTCAAGGTTACAAGTGTGATGGACCTATGGAGGCAGATGTTATGGGAAGGATTTTAGATTCATGGGGAGGATGTGGAACCTGAGAAGTTTTTGCTACCCCATCTTTGAAAGCATGAGAGAGAATCCCCTTCATCTTCTGATGATATTTCATTGCATGGAGAAAGTATAGCCTTTGACACACATCTAAACCCTCCTAGCAACCAACCCCTGGTGCTTGGTTTTCTAGATCAAGGAAGAAGTATTGTTACCCCAGTTGGTATCAGTGGGAGTAACCAATCTACACCCAAGAGATATAATTTCTCATTCGGATCATCCATAGCTATGCAAACCATCGTAGTATTTGGAGTATTTTATAGACAAGGTGCAAGTACGCAAGGCTTGGGTGTCATGTATGGAAGTGGTGCAGTACAAACAACTAGCAGTGGGAAAATATCACAAACCATCAGTGTGTAGTTTAGTGGGACATTGAGAACACTAGGCGTGACCACTTCAAGCCATTTTTTGGCTTCATGAGGTGGATATGGTGGTATAGCATTTGGAGGACCTAGTGGACCTAGCAGATCTTATGTGTCAGGAGGAATAGGACCTGGTGAATCTAGTGGATCTTGTAGAGGATGAAAAAATGGAGGAAACCAAGAATCTGGATCAGGAGGAAAAGGGCCGCAGTCACCTCAAAATGTATTTTTTGAGATGTCTTGCACTTACCATATTACAAGGGTATTGAGGATGCTACAAAACATGTGCACAAGTGTGAATTACTATGGTGTGTGAAAGGTATCACTACCCTTGAGAGGAAGGCAAGTCATTTTGCAATAACATTTCAAGGGCATATGCATAGTTGGTACTAGAAATATGACCCCTATCAAATGATGGTAGACTACACTACATTGAAGAACACCTTCCTAGAAGAATTCTATATCTCAGAATTTGAGTAGAAGAGCATCAACGCTTTGAAGGATATCTAGCAAGGAATCGTAAAGAGTGTGTGGGAGTACGACACATGATTCATAACTCTCTTATCAAAACTATTGTATGACATTCACCCCTCTCAAAATGCTCAATGGTTTATTGGAGGATTGATAACATCGTTCAGGAGGGCTCTATCACACAAGACTTTCACATACCTACATGAGGCCTTAGAAGCTATCTTGTGTGGTGAGGCTATTGGGAGTGTTGATACTGGTGTTAGCCCTTTTCTAGAGCCTCAAATTTCTATAATGGCCAAGATGTTGGAGAAGCTTTCTGTAAACTTACTGCATGAGGTTCATAGTGGGCTTTGGTGTACAAATTGTAAAATGGAAGGGCATGCAAAGGATATTTTCCCTCAGAATTTGGTACGCACTATGATGGTACACTGTGAAATTTTCCATGCGGATCATGATACAAGTAGTTGTCCTCTACTACAACATGCAATCCACAAGAATGTTTATTTCTATTGCAATATTTTTACCTCTCCAACCCATGATACCAAGAATTGCATACTGATTGATCAGATACATGATGCTATTGATCTTGGTGTGCACTATACTATTCTTGCAAGCAGCTCCAAGGATGATGATCATCACTATGAAGGGCACATAGAAAGAGGAGCATGTGGAAGAGGTTTTCGCTAAGGATTTTTTGGTTGTAGTTGTAGACACTAAAATTAGGTTCCACTCCCCTTTGGTCCCTCAACAAATAAACACCATTCATCACATTCACCTAGCCATGGCCCCCTTCACCCCACTAATATTAATTTAATTAATATAATTAATTTAATTCATTATCCTCACCATATTTATTATTTAAATATCTTAATTTAAATAATATCCACACATATACCTCACCTAGACACCTCATCAAGCCAACTCACCCTAAGACCTATTCTTAGTAAGTTTCCATAACTAACTAAGTCTTACCCAAACCCTAAAAAATCAATACCTACATTCTCTCTAACCACATTCCTAAATGCTTACAAGAAGCTTCCAGTCTAATCCACAGGTTAATGACATGAGATCCCAAAAAATAAAGGGGATCTACCTAGTTTATCAAACCTAGGAAATCCCACCTTGAGCGATGCCGGTTACCCATAACCATCACCATTTAAGAAAAAACTGCCATCAGTCACCTTTTAACCCCCAAAAATACCTTATTTTGGAGGTTGGAAAACATTGGCACATTCCTAAGAGACATCACATCTTTCGAGAATGAATTTCAGTAAGAACATGTATGCAAGGAAGGAGATCAAGAATTTTCTCCTGTGCAGCCATCCATCAGTCACTCCAGTAAGGATTTTCTCCAACCAAACAAAAAGGAATGCACATGAAGCCCATGTAGAAGCTTTCCTACGATTGGTGATTATCTACGGCCTTCAATCTCTTACCAGCATCTTCATCCCTCACTCATAAGTGTCCAGGACCAGCATACAAGTAAGTGGAATTTTGTACTCCTTTGGTTCATTTCATTTTGTCATTATATTGTCACCATTTTTTCTCTTAGCCACCCATAGATCTCAGTTAATACTCGCCCCTCCATATACCCATTAAAACATTACCAAATCCCACCCAAATCACCTAATACATCATTCCAACCAACCAAAGTCGTTTGTGCAATCATAAAGGAGACCCAAAACCCATTCTGTGGCATTCCTAGTTTTCCACATTAACTGGCACCGGTTACATCCAACTGCCATTGGTCACCCTTAACCAGCATCAGTCTCTATAGTTTCCCATACAACCCAGAATAGTGACCTATCCACCTAATTCCACATCACCCTTATTTACTTGTGATCTACATAAGACCTCTGTCAAACTTGCAGAGACCCAGAACAAATTACTTGACCTTCAGATCTTATTTTTACTTAGCCTATTAGATTAGATCTTTCTTATTGTATTTTGGATGAGACACCCAAATCATTTAAATTACGATAGGATTTACTTTATCATCCGCATTAAATTTATTTAAACAGTGGACTGATAGCCATCTAGGAAGTATCACACTTCCCAGATCTAGCACACACTAGGAAGTTCACTACCTATATTGTTTAACTCTTTCTTGTGATCTTGTTTTCTATTACAGGTAGTTCCTCCTAGCCAAAAGGAAGGTCTCGCGATCAGTTGTGGATTCAGAAGTTATATGCATGCAACAACCCATCAACCAACATTTCAACAGGTGTTCCTCCTATGCCCGTTACCCTATCTATTTTTTCAATATTTCAAATAAATGTCTAAGAATCAGGTGAAACATTTTAGCACACTTGGTGGGACCCATCCGGGGTTCCTTTCATTTTATTCATTCCTAGGAAAAGTTGTGTTTGTTTCCCTTTTCAAAAGCATAAACATTAATTTTCTCCCTTGGTAACCTACCTTTTCTTTCTATTTTCTCTAAAAGAAACCTTTCTTTTGGCGTACTTAAAAAGAACCATTTCTTCATGTTTTTTTTTTGCATTTTAGTGAAAGATCATCCCTCTTCCTTTTCATCCATTTGTGTCATCGAAATTCATATTTTGATTTGGGCTTAAAATAAGTGCTTTGCATTCTGATTTATCGTATTAGCTCACATTAATTGAGGGAAACATATATGTTGGAAGCCATTCCTAGCTGATGGTTGACAAACGAATCGTAGAAAGCACATATATCTCTCTCTGAGTCTTTCCACATTGTAAAAATTCAAAACAAATACATATTCTTAAACAACATCTTTCCTGGGAACACCTATCAATGATCACACTGATGTAAGGATTGACAGGTACTCCCAAGCTCACTTCTCTATTGAGTCATACTTCAAAGCAAGGTCATCCCCCACCATAACATACCTGAAACCTCACCTTTTATATCTCCATCTTCGTAGGAAGCCATCTGCACCAAATAAAACTATTTTACACTTCATGTGTTAGCCCTTAAATAGCATAAGCTAAAAAAACATAATAGAAAAGGCACTCCTAGGATCACATTTTTATTAGTGTTTCTGATTGGCTTACATTTTGAGGTGAGAGGTCACGTTCTTCATTTAATTTTGTTTCTCCTTGCATGGTCCTCATTATAGTTGGTGTATTCCGACTTCACCTAAGTGTGCCTCAACCATATTCTCATCATTATCAAAATTATGGGTCTGATTCCACATCGGATTTTAATTCACAACCACTTTTCTTTCATCACTGTTTCAATTCCACAGTGACCAATGTCGGCCTAGCGACCGTCATTGGTTACCCTCTGACCATCATTGGTTATACCCAACTGGTATCAGTTCCACGTCCTTTTGTTAACCTACCCAAAAGGTACATCTATTCATCTTCTTCAAATTTTCATAGTCCTTATCACTGCTATCATTGCCATTGACGTTGTAAAACTCATTAGATTTGGCATACCTATCAAATTTTTCCTTATATCCCTTTTTTTGACTCACTATCCATTTTCTACAATGATTGACAGTGGTTAATTGTGAGTGGTGTCAGTTTACCCTAATCGGCATCGGTTAGCCGGTGTCACTTTCCAGCCAACATTTAGTACCTAATCCACTTTTTACCACCTATTTCACCTATCCCTAATATTTTTCTATGTCATTTACAGAGAAGCAGCCCAACCTGATCAGTATTGGTTCACATTGTGCTGACCCAAAGACAAGCAAGCACACTCGTATTCCATGCCAATTGTCAAACACTCCTACCTAGTCCTTCACCACCTTCCATTTTATCACCAGTCATGGATCCCATCCAACCTATCACTATCGTTATCGAAGATGAGGAGTTCACATGACTCCTTGACCAAATTCCTACCACCTTATAGTTTTACCTTTCCCACTCATCCACTCGAGATGCCTCGGGTAAGTTGATATACAACATGCCCATGTCTATCACCCCAGCTCTTGTTCCCGCTTCCGCGTCAGCCCCATATGGTTCCACGCTACCTACCTTTACCTTACCCCCAGTTGTTTCACAGCTAGGTCCTATACCTGCTATGACTACGTTACCTCCATTGCACCTGCCACATCTACCATACATTTAACAACTACCCAAATCATAACCTCATCTGCCCCTAATGTCTCTCATATAACCATAGCTACATTACCATCTCCGGTGTTGGTGACCCCTACCCCTTTTCAAAACATGGTCCTTTCCATTCCGCAATCGTTAGCCCCCATTTCCACTAGGGTTACCACGACCCTTCCACCTCCATATACATACTAGTAGCAGCCTCCCGTTTAATCTATTATTAACTTTATTTACGTACCCCCTATTTCACTTCCTTCTTCTCAATCAACCTACATAGCAAAACCATATACTGGAGTGACACCCTTGTTATATTCCCAAAACCAATCCTCTCACGCTACAGGAGGCACCCAATCATCATAACCTACCAATGATCTAATCAAATTAATGATGGACAAGATGCAGAGATTGGAGGCATCGGTTTCCGGCTCCCACAACACTCTCACGTATGACGATATTTGTAATGAGCCCATCTACCCATCCATTCCTATTCATCCATATCTCATGCATTGGGAGATTCCTAAATTCAATTGTTTCAATAGTGAAGGAAACCCATAGCAGAATTTGTGGTCTTTCAAACATGGGTGTTACCTAATTTCTCACGATGATTCTTTGCTCCTGAGAACCTTTCCCATGTCTCTGACTAGACCTGCATTAGATTGGTATAATGGGTTACCTAAACACTCTATATTCTCATTCAATCAAGTAGCCAAAGCCTTCTTGGATAATTTCTCCATCAATATCATCAAGAAGGTTACCATGACCAACCTATACTCCACGTGTCAGTATAAGGATGAATCTATCAAAGATTTTGTCACTCATTGGCGTAGCTTGATTAATCAACTCACCTTCCAAATACCACAAACAAAACTCATCAAACTCTTCATGCGGGCTTGTGCCAGACATATCTCACTAACCCTGTAGGTCCAAACCTTCTGAACATTATATGGGGCATTCACCATGGCAAGAAAGCTAGAGATTTGGGCCATCGAAGAGAATATAATCTAACTATGAAATAAGAATTTGACATTTAAGTTGAATGATACCTCTTCTTCTTCCAAACTACAAAACAATTATTCAAAGGACAAGGGCATTGCTAATGCAGTGGTACTCAAGGCCCACCTAGCTCATCTATCAAATCAGGCAACCCCCTCATCTAATCTCTCACTCATCCAAACTTTTCAATTCAGATGAGAACAATGGAAATACACCCCAATTGGGGAGCATTACTCTTCTGTGTTAGAAAATCTTATCAAATCTGGAGCCATTTCCCTCCCACCTATAAAACCGCACATTGGTTTTGACCCTACTCGCCCCATGCCTGCATGGTATAAAGAACATGAATTCTATAACTATCATCAATAAAGGTTCATAGTGACGGTAATTGCATCACTTTCAAAAATATTATCCAATAAATGCTCGAGAAAGGCAAGTTGACCATGGATAATCCTAACACACCTACCAACCAAAACCTACACATCTTCAAGAAACCATTTCCCAATCACGCCCCTTCATCTGATCAAAGCAGTGACGCCTCAACTCATGATACCCATACTTGTGAGGTCCACGCTATTTTTAGTGATGCACCTATCACCTCCAAATTACCCCATATTCCTTCCATAGAGGAGATTCTAGCCTAAAATACTCCTTCCACACTAGAACCAACCTCCCCTGTTCCTTCACCCACATAGGAACACCTTTCACCTCCTTCCTCACCTATGGAGCAGCCTTCCACTAACATCGAGACCATTTCACCTTTGGCTTCTCCACCTAGAGAACTGATACCCATAGTACTTCTTTAGTCCACGAAGGACACTTATTTACCTCCTCCACCCGCAAAGGAGATCCCATCATCTCCTCCACCTATAGAGGAGCACCCATCATCTCTTCCACCTATCACAGACCTAGTTGAGATACCCTTACCTCTTGGTGAGCATTCTCCATTAGCTACCCAAGATCCTGCTGACCTACTTTTAGCTCTTTTACCCATGGAAGCTAAAGCTAGCCAATTCCCCATCTCTAAGACACATTTTTATGGTAATTTCCATTACGTCCTAATCAATTCCACCTACAGACATGTCATTCTCATGTTTGGTTGATCACTTAGATTATGTGGATAGGGTCTTACTTTGGGTGCACCTTTTGCTTCATGTCTCAATACAGATGCAGATTTCACTTGCTAATACTTCCACTATCTATCCAAAAATATTTCAATCAATCAAACCGAACACAACCATCTCTATCACAACTCCTTCCATGACACCTATCGTAGCTCAAACCACACCCTTACCCATAACCCAACCTGTATGTAAACCCCAACCCACACCTACGACATCTTCCTCAACTAAACCTATTACCACTTAAAGGGTCACCCCAAACACCAACCTTAGTCACCCACCTATCAAAATAGATCTAGCTACATCCTCCAAAGCCAACACCACACCTACTATGACACTCAAAAAGAAGAACCAAACCCATAGAACTTATAGCCCGGCTACGCCAATCACACCTGCACCTGTCCCATCCGTCTTAGGACCTCAAGTTCCCAATATGGTTGAGAAACCTCAACCCATCAATAAAACAAAAACACAATAGCCCATCCCTTCCTCACAAACCTATAACCTACCCAGGTGCCTGACACGACTTACACCCACACTTGTAACATCTTTACCATCCATACATCCAATACTTTCTGTAACTTCTTCACTACCCACTAAACTTCAGTCTTTGTCTCTCACACCCCTTGCACGACCCGCGTCATCTACCATCACAAAACTATCATTATCCCCTTAGGTAACTCACCCTCTTTCCCCATCTACCTTTCCTTCTAGATCCCATACACCCATATCACCTTTACCCAAGAATGTGTAACCCAAAAAACAAAACTCTGCTACCTCCTAATAAGGTAGTCAAAACAAGCACACACCCCTCTTTCCCGTTCATCTACCATAACCCTACCTAGATAAACACGATCGACACCCAAGACCACGCCAGCACCCAAAACAATAGCTCGGTCTACTCCCCCCTCATGCAAGGAGTGTTCCTCAACAATCAACCACACCTACACCCAAACCCACGTTCACTTCCCATTACGACCCACTAGCAGGGTCCTATGCCAAAATCTTAACCAACCTCCTTGAGACCTCTATTATCACATTACCGCCACTCAAACCTTACGACCCCCTCAAACCCAGGACAAAAGGGTTTGATGACACCAGCATTTGCACCTACCATCATGTGCTAGGGCACGATGTGGAGAACTGTAAGGTCTTAAAAACCACCCTTATCTAGTTGTTTCCTATGGAATCCAACTTTGATGATGACGACATTCTCGATGAGGAGACTTGTTATCCCAAATGTGCCCCCTGCTCATTTTGTGACTAACTCCTTTACATCTTTCCTTCTCTTGTGCCTCAGTCAGAATATTTTATTTTCTAGGCACTCAAAACCTTCTGGAAATGGCACCATTGGATAGAGCTCTTTCTCATCTATCCAAAAAGGTAAATTTTTCCTTCTAACTCCACATATTTTTCAAGTTATGGCTCAGTGGAGTTTTGGGTGGGAAATTTTTCCCTAGAAGGCCCGCAGCCAATCAGGAGCTGCCACGTGTCCAAGGGCGAAAAAAACACCAAGCGACCCGAAGGAAAAAATGGTCAGGAAGGGCCCACGCCCAATCAGAATGTGCAATGTGGCACCTAGAGTGGTGGAGCACGAGGACAATTTGAAAAATGTTCCAAAGACTAAACGGGTAAAAGTTCAAAACTTATTTCCCGTCGATCCGATTTTTGCCTGTTTTTGCCCTAAAATTTCAAATCGCCATAACTTTCGATCCAGAACTTAGATTTTCACGTTCTTTATATCAATGGAAAGATGGTGAAATTATCTACAAGATTCCATGGTCAATTTTGAATTTTAGTTTATTTTAGAGGGAGAAAATAAAAAAATTGTTCTGGTACGCACCCATGGAAAGAACTGACGTTTTAACAACCAATTTTAATGCAAAATATGTCGCATTCTTCTCTATCATGGTCAAAAATGTCAGGGCATGGGTTTGTAAGGACCTCCATGCTGTTTTTAATGCATTTTGGTTAATGGGGAATGGCTCCCACAAATTTTCATGTTTTCTCTCTCCTAGGCTCGACCTATGCATTGTAAAAGCCAAATTTGGCTCATTTTTCAAAGGGTGAAACACTTTTTTTGCACAGAAAGCTTCTGTTTTCACCTTCAACAAGTGATTTTTTGCAAGGATCAGACCTTTTCAGGGATTGTAAGAGTTTTATGCCTCTTTGGTGTTGGAATGCAAGGATTTTGATGTTGAAAATCACATACAGGCTCTGTGAATGCTTTCAGTCCTTTGTATGTGTTGTTTGTTTCATTTCAAACCTTTGATTACAGCTTATCAACCTGTGCATGATGTTTTATGTCACAATTTCTGATTTGTGTGTATTTTCATGAGTAAAAATGTTCACCATTCCTTTGGTGTATCACCCCTTATTAGTTTAGTTTCAATTTTTGCATCTCTTATCCCTGTCTCCTTGCAATCTAGGATAAAATTAGGATCTGAACCTTTGCAGTTGTGCAAATAATAGATCTAATCAGAGAAGTTTGAGGAACCAACCTCTAATCTAGAGATTCCTCTCTCATTTTTACAAGTCCCACACTTGGAGAGAGATTTCAATGTTGTGCAATCACACTGGATGCCTAAAACATCAATTTAGAAACCTGATTTGCATCCATGGGTGCTGCTGATTTGCAACAACAATTTTGGCATGCTTGGTGGGACCTTAGAGGTCTCATTTTCATTGTAGCAAAGTTGATGTGCATCTGCTGCAATTTTCTTACTTAAAATAGCTATAAGTTACACATCTGGCGACTCCAAGGTAGAAGAATCAGTTGGTTTTAGCAATGCAGACCTGAAAACTCATGAGAAGAATCACTACAAGGTCAAGAGCTGGAGAAGAAGAGGCGCTGTTTGAATATATGTAGTTATCTCCAAGAGTAAGGCAAAGTGGGAGGAGAATCCAAAGGTCTCCATCTCCACCAAACAGAACTGTCTCAACTCCTCCACTTGGTAGGCCTTTCATTCAATCAACAAGGGTTCTAAGGCCAATTAGAATGGCACAGAACAACCCCTATGTCAATTTCACTGGAAGCAGGCCACTTTCTCTCAATGCACAAAATCCAATTCCAATTGCAGCCTTGAAGAACATTCCATACTTCACTGGAGAGAATCAGACTACTCCTGGTGATCATGTTAAGACATTGCCAACCTTTGTGCAATTCATGAAATCAATGAGATGCAAGTTGCTATCAAATTGTTGGCATCTTCATTCAAGGGGAAGGCTTTGCAATGGTTGGGAAGCCTTGCCTCAGGTTCTATTCAAAATTGGAACCAGCTATGTGTAGCACTTCATGAGCAATTAGGAGAGAAGGGAGACAACTTGTCTCTTTTGGAGCAGCTGACAACCATCAAGAGAGCTCCCAATGAGCAGCTGACTGATTTCAACTTCAGATTTCAAAAGACTTGGGAGAGAATTCCAGTGGCAGTCAAGCCAACAGCAGAAGGTGCTTTTCTTTACTATCTCAAAGCTCTAAATTCTGATATTTCTATGTTAATTCAATCCATGGGAGGCACAACTATCCCCATTGCTTATAGCATTTCCATTAGAGCTGAATTTTTTTTGATCCAAGATGGCAAACTATCCCCTAGACCTCCCATGTCATTGTTTCCAAGTTTAGAGAGCCCAAACACTAATCAAGCACCTAATTTGGCTCCTTCTTCCACTCCTAGAAATCAGAATTCAAGTGAAGCTTCCACTTCATCTTCTAGTGCCTCAAATAAACTTCAAGAATTCATGAAGTAATTGCAAAATTTAGGTAATGAGCTGGTTACTCTCAAGAGGCAACAAGCCCAAAGTTTTAGTCCTTCCTCCCAGCCTCAAGCTCAGCCTAATAGGAAACCATATCAACCTCATAGACCACCTAATCCATCTGCAAATATAAATCAAGCAAGGCCTCCTACCAACAGACCATTTCAACCTTATAATTCAAATGCTATATCTACCTCTAAGGAATTAGTGCCAACACAAAACAACTTTGCTCAGGAGTATGATTGGTGTTTTCCATGCAATGAACCTCGCAACCAATCTATGTGTTTCAACAATGCCTTGAATCAAGAATTAATGGTGATAACTACTGGTGTGGAGGGTGAGGGCAGTCAAGGAAACAACCAACAACAAGAAACATTCCAGCAGCAATCAGCTCCAAATGACACCACACTTGTGAACTAGCAGGAAGAGGATTTTTTGTGGCATAAATCAAACAGTCTCTCAAGGTGTTGTAGCCAACACAAGGTCAAAAAGAAGGAATTTGGGTGAAGAACAGCCATTAGCTCCAACAAATCCACAAACTTTTATGGCTCCACAAATGGTTGGCAAACAAAATCTAGTTGTAAATGCACAGTGGCAGCCAATAATAGCTCCTAGACCAACTCAAATACCAGTTTCTGCTGCCCACATGCAAGGGATGAATATGCAAACCAAGGGACATCAAAGAGAACCTTCATTACCATTTAGTATCATTAATCAGATGAAGAAGACAAATGTAAATATATCATTGTGGGAATCCCTATCTATCCCAGGCCAGAGAGATTTGCTACAAGCTACCATGAAGGACTTTCCAACTTTGAATCAACAAGTCCAAATGCAAGAGAAAGTTCTCACAAATGCTACCTAGCCTGAAGGGAATCATGGAGGACAACAAGGTAAAATGTTAAAGCCCCCTCCTTTTTATGTCTCATTAATCATTGGAAATCAGTTAGTGCACAATTGCATGATAGATTCCAGGGCAAGTAGCTCAGTGATGCCTAAACAAATAGCTGATCAGCTAGGGCTCCAGTATGAAACCATATCCAAAGGAGTAGTGCAGTTGGATGGGACAACAGTAACAATAGTTGGAGTGATTAGAAAATTTATTCTTACCTTGCATGCATGTCCAAATGTTGTTGTTTTACAAGATGTATCAGTTATAGACCTTCCACCACTCTTTGCCCTATGCTTGTCAAGGGACTTCACAGCCAAGATTGGAGAATATTTGTCTACTGATTGGTCACACATGTTGTTCAGAACGAGGTATGGAACCAAAGCTACAATCAGGTCTGAACCTATTACAAAATTTCACATTGAGCCCTACACTCCAAATCAGATCAACACCAATTGTTCAACATTTGATCAAGAAGATCACCCAAGCACTGATGAAGCTGACACCAAGGTTGGAAGAATCCCAGATCTAACTCTTGATGAATGGGAAAACAAGGTACATGCTTTTGATCCTTATCAAGAAGTAGAAGAATTTGAGCTAGGGGTCTATTGCATACATGAAGAATATTAGCCCATTCCTAGCATCACCAAGCCAAACCATAAGGATGAAAATGAGGTATGGCAGCTATTTTTTGATGGATCAAGGATTAGACAAGGTGAAGGAGATGGAGCTATGCTTATTTCACCTCAAGGAGTAAAGTACTATTCAACTTTTAGATTTCAGTTTGCATGCTCCAATAACACTATTGAATATGAAGCCTTGGTGCAAGGGATGCATTGGGAAATAAAGAGAGGAATAAAGAACTTGCAAGTCTTCAGTGACAGTGAGTTGATTGTCAACTAGGTCAAGGGGAAGCATGTTGTCAAGAATGATCTACTCAAGTGCTACAAGAACAGGGTGTGGGATCTCATTGAATATTTTGAGGGTTTTGGCATCAAATCAATTCCTAGGAAAGAGAACCAAGCTGCTGATAGGCTTGCAGTAGTTGGGGCAGCCTTTGACGTTGTGGAGAGAATTAAAAAAGATAAGGTATAGCCAAAAATCCATGTGATTGTGAGGCCATCAGTGCCGGATAACAATGTAATTTGGCAAGTGTTTGAGAATGACCAGAAAATCATCCATTTCTTGCAAGAAGAAGCTGAGTTCTCGGCTAAAAATTAGGAAAAATTGGAACAACAGTATGGTGACCAAGTGGTACAACTGATAACTAACAAGCTGTCCAAGGGACTTATCACTTTGGAGTCCATTTTCAATCCCAACGATCAGTTTAGGAAAGAGAAAGCAAACATTCAGGTCAAGAGAGAAGATTTAGTATCCATCTTGGTGGAAGAGAACAAACCATTGCAAATTGGAAAGATGACAACTGAACAAGAAAGGTACGAGTTCATACAGGTGTCAAGAGTTCCCTGATGTGTTTGCTTGGAGCTATGAAGATTTGAAAGGTTTCAATCCCAAGTTAGCTCAGCACACCATTGAGTTGGACCCAAATACTAAGCCCATCAGGCAGAAACAAAGGCCAGTCAATCCACACATGGAACCTCTCATGAGGAAGGAATTGAACAAGTTGATTGAGTTAAGAATCATATTCCCAATCGAACATTCTAGCTGGGTTGCCAACTTGGTTCCAGTCAGAAAGAAGAGTGGAGAGATCAGATTGTGTGTTGAATTTAGAGACTTGAATAGAGCATCTCTCAAGGACCATTACCCACTCCCTTTTATGGGGCAAATTTTGCAAGTTGTCACTAGCTCCGAGAGGTTTTCACTACTTGATGGCTACTCGGGCTACAATCAGATTATGGTGAAGGAAGAAGATCAGTTCAAGACAGCCTTCACAACCAAATGGGGAACTTATGCATACAGGAAAATGCCATTTGGGCTATCCAACGTTGGTGCTACCTTCCAAAGAGCAATGGACATGGCGTTTAAAAGTTTGATTAACAATGTGGTGCTGATATACCTTGATGATATCACTATTTTTTCAAAGAATGTAGCAGACCACCTCTCTCATTTGAGACAAGTATTCCAAAGGTGCAGGAGATTTGGAGTGTCTTTGAATCCTAAGAAGTGTATCTTCCTAGCACATGAAGGAAAGCTCCTTAGCCATATTGTCTCCAAAGAAGGATTAGTAATTGATGCAGAGAGGGTTGAAGCCATAAGAGCACTACCATTGCCAAGCCACAAGAAGGCCCTTTAGAGTTTCTTGGGGAGAATAAACTTTTTTCGGAGGTTTGTCCCAGATTTTGCAGCCCTTGTCAAACCTATCACCAAAATGGTAAAGAAAAGCATGGCTTTCAAGTGGATAGAAGAAGGAAAGGAGAGTTTTGAAGCAATCAAAGAAGCCATCTCCCAAGCACCAACTCTCATTAACCCGGATTTCTCCAAGGATTTCATCCTCTATGCATTTGGAGGTGATATTACTATTTCTACCATTTTAGTGCAGCAGAACAAGGACAATGATGAACATCCAATTGCTTTCTTCAGCCAAAGCCTAGATGACTATGAGGTGAGATATTCTTTTATTGAGAAGCATGTATTTATATAGTAATCAAAAGCTTGAAGAAATTCAAGCATC
This sequence comes from Taxus chinensis, assembly GCA_019776745.2. NCBI lineage: Eukaryota > Viridiplantae > Streptophyta > Pinopsida > Cupressales > Taxaceae > Taxus > Taxus chinensis. The sequence goes on along the minus strand of CM034147.1, from coordinate 573,467,019 downwards.
TAGTCTCAAAAAACAAGGTTTAGTTGTTAGTCTCTCATTGCGGGAGTAAAGGACTTCCTCCTCAACAAGGATTTGAATGAGAAAAGGTCAGGTTGGATCACTCGTGTCATGGAGTATGACATTGAGATCAAGGTCACCAAGTTGGTAAGAGGAAAAGGATTGTGTGAGCAGGTGATTCTGGGCAAGCAAAAAGGAGTATGCAATAAAGTAGAGGTTTTTTTTAACAGTTCAAGACATCCATGTGCAAGGTAGCACTCAAGAAGAGGATAATGCTGTCCCCAGTCCTTGCTGGACCCAAGGTATAATGCATTTCCTAAGCACAGGCCTATGCCCTCTAGAGATGAACAAAACCCCAAAGAAGACACTTCAGATTGCAGGCTGTCCCATATGCCATAGTGGACGGTTTTTTTGTTCAAGAAATATGTGAATGAAGTGCTGCTGAGATGTACTAGCACAAATCAGATTCATATGGTGTTGGAAGAGTTCCATGGTGGACCAGCTGGTGGTCATTTTGCACCAAGAGTGACAGCTGTAAAAATCATGAAGGCTGGTTATTATTGGCCCAAGATTTTCAGTGATCGCTTTGTGTGGATCAAAAGGTGCAAGAATTGTGCATTCTTCATAGGTAAAAGAGAGGCCTACTACCCTTCCATTGCATCCAATTTCAGTTGACCAACCATTCATGCAATGGGGTTTGGAGTTCATTGGAGTCATTAATCCCAATTCAAGCCAAGGGCAAAAATGGATTTTGACAGCTACAGACTACTTCACCAAATGGACTGAAGCAGTAGCACTCAAAGAAGCAAATGAGTCTAGCATCTTAGACTTCTATGAGGGCATAGTAACCAGATTTGGCATACCTGCTACAATAATATCAGATAATGAATTAACATTCATTGGATCCAAGGTGACTGAGTGGGCTGTCAAGAACGGGATCTACCTAAGTACTTCATCAAACTATTACCCTCAAGGTAATGGCCAGGCTGAGTCTACAAACAGGAACTTGTTGAGGATCATTAGGAGAACTCTTGATGAGAATCAGAAGTCTTTGGCATACAAAACTAAAATCAGCCTTATAGGCTGATAGGATAACTCCCAAGAGATCCACGGGTAACTCTCCATTCAAGCTTGTTTATGGAAGAGAGGAAAATTTTGCCCATGTCTCTTGAGTTGCCAACATTGGAACTCATGAAGCAGTTAGAGTTGCTAGAGTTTGGGCCCATGGAGGTGAGATATGAAGAGTTGATGGAGCTCCAAGAGATCAGAGATCAGGCAATCGCAAGCAATGGAGAAGGATCAAGCTTTGATCAAGAAGACCTTTGATAGGAAGGCCAAGAGTAGATCTTTCCAAGTTGGAGATCTAGTGTTAAAATGGGATGCAGATAGAGAAAAAATGGGAATTCATTCAAAATTTGATGCCATTTGGAGTGGCCCATACATGGTCACAAAGTCCAAGAACAACAATGCTTTCCAATTGGCTTCATTAGATGGTGAAGAACTGCAGATTCCAGTCAATGGAATCTATCTCAAGCATTGCTTCTAAAGGGAAATTATCCACCTTGTAAATATTAGCTTAGGTTTCCATTCCTTTAAGTGCTTATGCAAATTGTTTTGCTGTAGGTTTTTTTGCTTTCCCTAAGTGCTTTGGCACAACTTGTTGTTCCTAGGAATGTGTTACAGGCCTTGCTCCATCAGGTGATTTTCCATGTTCCTCTTTTCAACATTCTAGTCAGTTGGGGGTATTAAATAGAGAATCAAGTGACTCCATACCCAATGGATTGCTTCAGGAAACTGGTAACTTCATTGAGCAAGAAGATGACCCCTCTGAGTCGCCAAAAATTGTTATCCCAAATGTGCCTCTTGCTCATTTTTGTGGCTAACTCCTTTACATCTTTCCTTCTCTTGTGCCTCAGTCAGAATATTATGTTTTATAGGCACTCAAAACCTTCTAGAAATGGAACCATTAGATAGATCTCTTTCTCAGATTTCCAGAATGGTAAAATTTTCCTCCTAACTCCATGTATTTTTCAAGTTATGGCTCAGCGGAGTTTTGGTGGGAAATTTTTTCCCTAGAAGGCCCGTAGCCAATCAGGAGCTGCCACGTGTCCAAGGGCGAAAAAACACCAAGCGACCCAAAGGAAAAAAATGGTCAGGAAGGGCCCGCACCTAATCAAAACATGCCATGTGGCACCCTGGAGTGGTGGAGCACAGGGAAAATTTGAAAAATGTTCCAAAGACCAAAAGGGGTAAAAATTCAAACTTTTTGCCCGCTGATCTGATTTTGGCCTGTTTTTGCCCTAAAACTTCAAATCGCCATAACTTTTCGATCCAGAGCTCAGATTTTCACGTTATTTATATCAATGGAAATCTAGTGAAATTATCTACAATATTCCATGGTAAATTTTGAATTTTGGTTCAGTTTAGAGGCAAAAAATCAAAAAACACTTCTGGTACGTGCCCATGGATAGAACTGACGTTTCAAACAACCAAATTTTAATGCAAAATGGGTCGCATTCTTCTCCAGCATGGTCAAAAATGTCAAGGCATGGGTTTATAAGGACCTCCATGCTATTTTTAATGCATTTTGGTCAATGGGGAATGGCTCCCTACAATTTTTTCATTGTTTTCTCTCTCCTAGGCTCGACCCATGCATTGTAAAAGCCAGATTTGGCTCATTTTTCAAAGGGTGGAACACTTTTTTTACACAGCAAGCTTCTGTTTTCAACCTTCAGCAAGTGATTTTTTTGTAAGGATCAGACCTTTTTAGGGATTGTAATATTTTTCTACCTCTTTGGTGTTGGAATGCAAGGATTTTGATGTTGAAAATCACAATACAAGCTCTGTGAATGCTTTCAGTCCTTTGTATGTGTTGTTTGTTTCATTTCAAACCTTTGATTATAGTTTATCAACCTGTGCATGATGGTTTATGTTGCAATTTCTGATTTGTGTCTATTTTCACGAGAAAAAATGTTCACCACTCCTTTAGTGTATCACCCTTATTAGTTTAGTTTCAATTTTTGCATCTCTTATCCCTGTCTCCTTGCAATCTAGGATAAAATTAGGATCTAAACCTCTGTAGTTGTGAAAATAATAGATCTAATCAGAGGAGTTTGAGGAACCAACCTCTAATCTAGATATTCCTCTCTCATTTTTACAAGTCCCACACTTAGAGAGAGGTTTCAATGTTGTGTAATCACACTGGATGCCTAAAACATCAATTTAGAAACCTGATTTGCATCTAGGGGTGCTGCTGATTTGCAACAACAAGACTTCTTCACCGAAACCCATTCACATAGTCCTTCCTTTATTACCCACTCATCAACCCATGACCTCCACCCTCATATTTTTTAGATCCACCTCCAAGATTCGAAATTAACATGGTTTGTATCAAAGAACTTCCGACACCATCACCTAAATTTCATTGCACTCAACTAACCTCACAAGGTTTTTCTCCTCCATTAGGTTTTTCCCATCATGTCATTTATACCACTCATCCTACACCATCTCCAGTTTTATGAATCTACTCAAATCAACAAGATACATGTCACCACATGTTCTCAAAAGGATACAGGGCAAAGAAAAAGACAACTGACCCACCAACCAATCCTATACCCCAACATACCATCTGCACCCATACCTAAAATCACTATCCATGGCCTGACATACCCTATTTCTAATGGAGTCACACATCGCACCATTCTCAAATAATTACACCAATATCCCCTCAAAATGTCCTTATATGACCTCATCCAAACCTCAGAATCCCATCATCAAGCTCTCATAGAGGTTCTTCAATCTATTGAGGTTTTACCCAATGACCCTACACCCATAGCCTCCATTATCACACCCCATCATGTAGCCCTCTCTCACCAAATTACCACCTTCATATTCACCTCACCCTACTCACCAAGTAGCCTCCCTTAGCTTTTTAGGGGAAGAGAATCACACCACACACCAAAACAATGACCCAGACCCAACCCTCTTCATCTCTGTCCACATCGATGACATATGGGTATGACATGTGATGATGTGATGGGGGTGTTAGCATTAACATCATTTCATATCATGCGTTCGCTCAAATACACATACCTAAAAATTACATGCATAAACATCCTATCATGTTACGGTCATTTAATGATGATATCATCTCTACAGTAGGCACTGTCATCCTCCACATTTAAGTGGGCCCCCACACTGTTCCATAATTATTTTATGTTTTGGATGGGGAGTTTCAATATAACTTGTTGCTTGGCAGGCCTGGATTTGTGTCATGGGTTACGTTCCTTCCACTTTGCATCGTTGTGTAAATTTTGAGCATGAAGGACATACCTATACTATCCCAGCTGATCCATCACCTTTTAAAACATGCAACATGATTTACCGACCCAATGATGTGCTCATACCTATTAATTCATCTACCTCCGTGACCGCTACTTCTTCACCTACACCTCCACTTACCAGTACAACCGCTGCTTCAACCGCACATACCTCCTCCATTCCTACCATTGCCACAACCTCCACGGTTGACCCATCAGCCTCCCAATCCATTAACTCCACCTTTGCATTGACCTCCAAGACATCATCAATTCCAACTACTTCCATACCAACCACTGATCCCTTGGAAGATTCTTTTCAATGCCTCACTCTGGCGGAGTATCACCTATATAGTATCAACACATTTCTAACTCTAGAAGTGTATGGAAGTCTTCACCAACACCCTCGCTATGATCACCACATAGGATAACACCTCCTTTATGGTCCTCCTCACCTTTGTACTAGTATCACCTATGGGGAAGTTGATACTACCACTTACACACCCGAACCACCATCTCAAACCCACCCATTTTTTGCTAACTTCTAGTCTCTCACCAATCACCGTTTTTCCCACATCTTACTACACTGATGTGTGTGGAAGGGTTTTGGTTTTGGATTTTACAAGCAAGGAAACCATACCATTATTCCATGTACCACCCGCAAACATAATGACCGTAATGATATCGACTTTTCTTAACCACCTACCAAATAGGCCTACATTGAACTCATTAAGGACATCATCCCTCCTCCACCTTCTTCACCTGCTCCACCTTCATTACTGCCTTCACCAATGGAGTCAATGGATCTAGAATCTATCCCTCCTAAATTTTTTTTTTTCATAAACACCATTTCCTTAGGGCCTCTAACTTATCAACACAAGGGCGAGGCCCCTTCCTCTCTTCCCTTCCTATATCTTGAAATGATCGATGACAATACACCTTCAATTAACATCATTCAATCTTAGGATGATGAATCCATAATCACCTACCTTGGTGCATAAAAATCATATATTCATTGGTCATTACCCTCTAAGATGCAAACCATGTTGAATGAATCGACTATCGAGATCAACATCATAAACTTCGGTCAATATTTAGATGTTGTTGAACAAGAAGCCATCACTTCTTTCCTAAAATATCATAACCACACTTTCTCTTGGTATTATGTAGACATGCCTAGTATTGACCCCACCATAGTGGTCCATAATATTGTAACCATTCCCGATGCCAAACCTATCAAACAAAAGCTGAGGAAAATGCACCCTTGCATTTCCCTTCTCGTCAAAGAAGAAATTTAGCACCTTCTTTCTATTTCCTTCATATTACCTATCGATTATCCTCATGGGATTTCAAACATTGTCCCGATCACTAAGGTGACAGGGGGACTCCGCATTTACACAGACTTCTATGACCTTAACCTAGCATGCCCGAAAGATGACTTTCCCTTACTTGGTATTGATCAACTGGTTGACCTTACCACTGGTCACAAGATGCTATCAATCATGGATGGCTTCTCAAGTTATAACCAAATATTTCTTTCCCCAGAAGATCAACAAAAGAACTCATTCATTACCCCTTGGGGGACCTTATGCTATCAATTCATTCCTTTTGGCATTAAAAACGACTGGTGCCACATATTATCAGGTTATGAACTTACATCTTCCATGATATCATGCATCCCATATTGGGAAAAATTGTGTGGATGATATTTTTGCCAAATATAAGCACCACTCTAAGCACATTGCCATCCTCAAAACCATCTTTTACCGTCTCATTAAAATATTGTGTTCACCTTCAGCCTAAAAAGTGTGTCTTCATGGTCCACTTAGGAAAAATCCTGGGCTTTATCATTTCCCTACGTGGTATAGAAGTTGATCCTGCTAAAGTCAAGGCCATTCTAAAAATGACTCCACCTACTAACTTAGACAAATCCATAGCCTACAAGTAAGTTTCAGTCTATTCACTGTTTCATTTTCACAACTATTTGATTAGTGCTAATCATTTCATCATCTTCTCAAGAAGGATGTCTCCTTTAAATGGGATGATGAATGTCACAAAGTTTTTTGAGGCCCTAAAACAATACCTTCTCTAACCACCCATACTCATTCCACCTAAAGATGATAAACCTTTTTACCTATACATCTCAGCTACTGATCTCACTCCCTTCAGAGCCATGCTTGCTCATCGCGATGAACAACATAAGGAGTAGGTGGTTTATTATATAAAGTCATACTCTTTTGGGACTACATAAACCCAATACACCCATCCTAAAAAAACTTTTCTTAGCCTTAGTTTTCATGGCCACCAAACTCCATCATTACCTACTCAACCACATAACCTATGTTGTGACCAACACTGACCCCTTAACACTTTATGTATGCCAAACCTTACAAAAATCAGAATGTCACGTGCTGGCTTATGCTTTTAGCTGATCTTGACCTAGAATTCATTCATCAAAAGTCCATCAAGGGCTAAGATATTGCCGACCAATTGGCTGATGCACCCATTTCTAGGGATTAACCCTCTAATTTTGACTTTCCAGATGAGTCAATTGCTACCCTTTCCTTGATGAACCCCCTTACCAAATGACACTCTTCTTTGATGGTTCAAAGTGTCAGTGTGGGGGTGGGGCTAGTGTTATCCTCATTTTTCTTTGATGGTGAGCCCATGTCTTTGTCTTTCAAACTTTATTTCAAATGCCGACGAACAATATCAATGAATACGAAGCACTTGTATTAGGTATCTAAGCTACCTATGCCCTAGATGTCAAATCAATCAACATATTTGGTGATTCTCAATTAGTCGTAAACCAAGTAAATGGTATATTCTAATTTCGTAACGAGATAATTCATAAGTATAAACATCATGTAGACATAATTTTTGACCACCTCTTGACCATTACAACCCTTCAAAACCATCCCACAGTTCAACCAATAAATTTACAAGATAACATGGCCTGCTTGGCTTCCCAAATACCCGCTTCACCCACCCGATTCCAAAATCTTTGTCACCATATAACAACTCCAATCACCTTCTTATCTACCTCATGATGTTTACTCCATCGTAACTATTTCCCCTTACCTGAGTGTAATTTGGTATAAAACAATACTTTGACTATCTTTTCTCTCTCAGATCGTACTTCCTGATCTCACTCGTAACAGATAACGTGCCTTCCTTAAATAGGTCTCTCATTATGTCATCCTAGGGGGACTCCTCTATAAGCACATCTTTTATGGTATTCTCTTACGACACCTCACAAGTTCTGAAATTCCTTATACCATTAAGGAGGTTCATGATGGCATATGTGGGGGTAACTTAAGTGGCCTTGCTATTTCTAAACATATTCTTCACCTGCAGCTATTACTAGTTGACTGTTAGCCATGATTGTTGCGACTATGCCAAGTGTTGTGTAAAATGCCAACAACATGCCAACCTTCATCACACACCAAGTCACACCTTACAGGTATCCCCATGACCTTTGGCCCTTCTCTCAATGGGGGTTTGGGATCTTGTTGGATAAATCAATCCCCATTCTTCCCAGTGCCACTAATGGATCATCACTGCTACCCAAATACTATAAAAAATGGGTGGGAGCTATACCACTCATCTCCAAGAAAATTGAGAAAATATGTGAGTTCATCAATCCTCACATCATTTTTCACTTTGGTGTTCCTCATCACCTCATCACTGACAATGGAAAAACAATTCAAAAAACAAACATTGCAAAAACTTTGTGACGCCTTTGGCATTCATCTTAGTTTGTCTCATCACCTTATTACCCACAAACTAATGGCAAAGCTGAATCGACTAACAAAACCTGAAAAAAAAAGATTCTTATGAAAGTGGTTAGACTGATACTGGGAAGGATTGGCATAAGACACACATTCCTTTTTCCCTATGGGCATACCACACTAGTATTTGCACTTCCACTACCCGCCACACAATTTTCTCTGGTCTTACGGTATAAAGGCTGTTCTACGTCTTGAAGTCCCAAAATTCCCTCACTCTGTATTTTCTCTCCATGGAATGCTCAATGATGATGACTTTCATCGAGACCATTTAGCACATCTTGAGTTTATCTAGACAAATGTCATCTTAACGCTCTTGATCACCTTAAAGTTTACCAAAAAATGTATCAAATGGGCCTATGAAAAATGTGTCCATGAACGAACCTTCCAAGTCGATGACCTTTTCCTAAAAGAAAATCAACATGTAACCAGAAGTAGAAAAAAAATAAACAGGGAAAAGTTTCTCTCCTAATTAGCTTGGACCATACATCGTGACTCATACTTATGGATCAGGGTGCTTATTGTTTATCTTCACTCGAGTGGTAAACCTGAACCTGAGCCCCTTAACACCTTGCATCTTCAACCATTCTATTGTTGACTTTTATTCCTACCTCACCTCTTTGTCTCTTTCCATGCTCATCCCTTGAGCGCTATCCACTTCATACACCTCACCAATATTTAAAAAAGAATCATGTGAGTACCCGTCACTTGTTATCTTCTCTTAAATATGTGTACACACGCCACTGCACATAACATGATTCTAATGGATGATTTTCATCTATCTTTAGATGAGATCCCATGGTCATTTCACTTTGCCTTTTAAACAATAATCCTATTCTCCACCTTGGTCTTGTACATGAATTCAAATCCCTCACATGGGATACAATTCCTTGAGTCAAACTTCTACTGAAAATATGACTCCCTCAAAAGGAAATCGCCCTCTCGATAATTGCTATTGTAAATAGACTGCTCCCTAGAAGGACAACTATGTAAAGCTCTTTCAAAAAAAAATGAGATCAACTGAAGCTTCCCACATCGATCAGCTTTACCAAGACCTCAAGGAGTTAAATTCCTCATCCCATATAGACTTCCCACATCAATCAATCTATCTCAAATATAAGTCAAAATAGAAAACTTTTTAGTCATGGAATTTCCCATTGTGACCTTGGATCTCTTTCCCGAAGAGAATGTTACCTCATACCATCTAAAAAATTAACCACCTTTCACCCTTCTTACCATTCACACTCCCCTTTCCTACTGCCTCAAGGGACCTTTTGGTAACTATGAAATTTGGTGATCATGTGACTACTTTTCACCATAGAATAATCAATCATGCAATGTCTTTAGGGTCTTATGTTCATCACCTCCTCCAAGGTGTGATCTAATTGGTACGATCCTAACCAATCAGGTGGCTTTATTACCCCCTCTTATCTTTTAATTGTCTTTGTTTACATTTTGATTACCTCATACAGGACTTGGTCCTCGACACTTATCCTTTGGGGTAATATTCTTCTTTTTCCCCAATCGAACTCACCTATATCACTTTACCTATAACTAACCCACACCTAACATACCTAAACCCACACCATGCCTAAAACCTACTAAATCTTTCATACCTCATCATATTCTTCCATAGCTCATGGGAGAACTATATCATCCTGAGGTCCCTTTTCACCAGGACTATGTAGGCATCACTCTGAGGGTATGGGGCCCTTGGAGGTTAGCTTGGCCACTCTCTACTTTGAACAATTCACCTTTTATCTTCCTAACATTACATCATACCTCACTTAGTTTCCCTTTTATACCCAAAATTGGAAATTAAACCACATACATAACACGTTGAATTATATTTTACTCCTCATCACAACATAAATTTATTATGCCTACCATTTCTCTACCATCATAATGCATGTCTTATACCACATCTCACATATGACCCATATTATTATTCATTGCACAAAATAATGAATCACAACTTCAACTACTTTAAAATCAACTGTGCCCACACCAACCTAACTCAACCATGCCTAAAAAAACCTAACTCAATCCATGCCTATGAAATGACTCAACCATGCCTAAACCAACCTGACTCAATCCATGCCTAAGACCTGACTCAACCATGCCTAAACAAACCTAACTCAACCATGCCTAAACCAACTTGACTCAATCCATGCCTATGAGCTGACTCAACCATGCCTAAACCAACCTAACTCGATCCATGCCTATGACATAACCTTAATTTATCATGCCTAACTCACCTAATTTCCATCCATATCAAAACAAAAAATCAAAAGACTCATCAAAACATCAACAAATCAAGAATCTTATGTATCTCATCGTATAAATAAATGTGTATCTCAATACAACATACATGGATATCCCATAATGTCCATCATCTCAAAATCATTGGCACGTAGGCTGATACTCAATAGAAAATGTCATTGGCACACAAGATGGTCTCATATACAATAAAATAATGAACTAATAAAAAATATCTTCAGTGCGTAGGCTGGTATATGCTCAAAATATACATAGAAAAACTCTCGTACATCATCACTATATTTGGCACGTAGGCCAGTATATATCCAAAGCATGACTATTATACATTAAAAATCAGGTGCACCATATTAGAAATCTTAATAGATATCCTCCACATTTGTATCGCTTGTACCCTCTGCCTCCTCGGCCCCTGTCTGGTGACTTGCTTGAATCTCCCCACCCATCATAGGTGGTGGTTGGGTCCATGATAGCACCTCATCTGGAGATGGTATCCGTGTGCTAGTGGCATCCCCCTAATCTAGCCTTAGAGCTTGATGGCCCTCTTTTCTCTCCACATTGTGAGTGTGGGATCTAGTCCTCTCACTTGAAACCTACTATGCCTGGTACTCTCCATAGGAAAGAAATTCTATCCCGGCTGATATCAACTGGTCCTAGTAGTATCTATCCTCACCTAGGGCATCCTGTAACCTAGATATAGGCACTGTCTATGGTGCTCCTATAGGTCTCGGCCCCTGTACCTATCCTGTGGGACCTTGTCCTGCTCCTTCCTGTGAACTTGGACCCGGTGTCGGTGCCTGTGGTGGTGCCCCCTGCCCCTATGCCTATATTTGGGCCTGTAAGGCCCTAATCTATTCCTGGGCTATGGTCAACTGGCCCTATAAACTTATCACTTGAACTTGTAAGGACGTAACCTAACCATCATCCCCCTCTCCATCTCCATCCCCACCACCGACCATTTGGACCTACAGACTGGCCACCTATGTATGTAGCTCTGCTACCTCTGCCTCTGAGATCTCCAGCTGTGTCTACATTATACCCAACTGGGTAATCAGAATAGCCACCTACCCCTATAGATAATCTCTCTAAACCATGATTGTGGCTAGATCCAGCTACCTCGGTCTGGGTGGTATGGCTTACCACTGTCTGTACCTTTCTGTGACGCCAACATCATCTATCTAGTAGTCCACTGGCTGCTTCTTCCTACCATGTGGGCACTGTCAGTTGTGGTATAGGTAAGGGCCTCTCCATGTCATCTCTCTGGTATTATAGGAAGGGCAGAGGTATGTCCTATAATAGCCTGAGCTACCACCTAACTCTTTCCATCGGGATCATCTTGTATTCCCTGACACTGTGACCCTATATCCCTATAAAAATATGGAGCTCAACTAGCTCTTCATGTATATGCCTATATGAGGGGATTTCCACATACAACCTCGATATAATGTCCACTCTAGACAAACCCTCCAATAACCACCAGAAATAGGACACATCATGTGTGGGCCTATCAGATCTCCACTCTCCAATAGTAGGCACCCATCACCTATACCTCACCCGCACAAATCTTAGTGGGAATGCATCTACTTGAGGCATCCACCCTCTACATCTGGCATTGTAGAGTAGCACAATGCGTCCATCAAAAGAACCACTGGCCTCGTCTCCTCCGGATGAGCTAGGTACATCGCTCCATATTGAATGTTGGCACTATGGAATGTTAGCTCAGCCATCCCCTCAGCAAACACCGTCAGCATCAGCTCCTCTGAGACCTCAAAGGAGATAGAGTAGACTTGTGTACCTAATATGGGTAGCCATAGAATCCTAAACATGTCCTCTAGGGTGACAATGATCTCACCTATCAGAAAGTGGAATGTGTTGGTCACAAAATCCCATCTATCGATGAGAATGACCATAAAAACTAGGCTTCCAAACTACATTTCGATAGCGTTAGACTCCACTCAGGCCCACCCCGTCCACATGGTGTAGCTCCTCAGGGGTCGCTATGCCATGTAGTATCACAAGAAGGGTTGGAACCCTGTCCTACATACGTAGTTGATCTCTCCCCTACATCCAATATAAATGATACATTAATCTACATTTATCACACCCATACTTGCCCTTATCGTTTCCCAACAACCTAGTTTACCCCTACCCATCTTAATCACCCAACCTGTAGCACTTTTTTTCCCTTATCCCTCATAACCCAACTGGCGCTGGATATCTTTAATCGACCATGAGCACCCCTTAATCAGAATCGGTCACCTATTTAGTGACTAATACTGGTTACATAATACCGATGTCGATCATTGTCGCGGTAAAAACCTGTGATCCCCAAACCCCCCTTTCTCAAAAAAGTCCGCCCTTGCCTCTTTCTTTTACCCAAATAAAATTACCTAAACCTCCCTTACACCTCATCCCATCCCCACCTCTCCTTTTTATTGCCCTTCCCATTCCTATTTTACCCACTTTTCCCCCCATTCCAACATTTTTTTCCCCACCCAAAACAACAATTACAAAAACAATTTACCAATCATCTAATTTGTTTAACCAAATACAACTAGAGTTAGACACTTACCTCATTGTGCTGCCATCATCCCGGTGGCAAGTCTGGCCATTGCATCAGTGCCCACCCAATACCTCTCTTTCCTCTTCCATCACCTAATCTCCACCCACATCTCCACCCAATCAAATCACCCACACCGATTCTAGAGACCTGCCTCTCACCAACCAATCACCGGTTGTTCACACCGGCAACTCAATGCTCCATTCCATCTGGAAAATTTTCCATCTTTTCTCTCTCTTTTGTCATTTTCTCAATTAGATAAATGACAAATGAATTATAAAAAACATGGATTTTTTGTTTTTATAACAAACCCGACCTAACCAATGCCAGTTAATCTTCACCAGCATCGGTCTCATGCCCTACCTTACCATGGTCGGTTTCCCTATACCAGCATCGGTTACCCTTGACCAGAATCGATCACCCTATCTTACATTAAACACACCATTTTACCCTATTACCCCACCTATCCCTCCTTTTTTTCCACACCCAACCTTTACCCTGATTAGTTACCCCACCTCACCTTTACCCAAATCATTTACCTCACCTTTCCTGACCTCATCCTTTACTACCTCTCTTTTTCCTCCTTTGGGGACCCCTTAGTTTACCCCTCCCTTGGCCTTACCCATGTCATGACCTAGATTTTTGGTCATGGACCATCTCTAGTGACCTTTGATCTCATGTGTTTGCTATACCTTACGGCATTGTTACCTTTGTTGATTTACCTAATGACCTTACCTAGCCTATTACCGTGACCATTTATCTTAACCCTACCTTCGGTGTACTGAACCATACCTAAAGATTCCTGCACCTAACCTATGTCATTTTTCCTGACCATATCCTATACCTTGGATACTAGAATCACTTCAGCCTTGTTTTAGATAAACCTCTTGACCTTAGACAATGTAGAGTTTTCCTTCTCTTCAAGCTGGTATCATGCTATAGTTTATACGTGTGCATGCGTTTGACTATTGCTACGTTTGACCCTAACCCATTACCTATATTTCTTGACTATACCTTTAATCCCTTTTCCCCCCATTCCCCACCTTCCCCTTTCTCACATTTTTCTTTTATCAAACAACTCACCACTATTGCCTTTTGCCTCTTCAGTTCCTAGATTGAGGGGGATCACCTTCACCCACACCTAGGGCAACCAAATCTTATTTTTGTTAGTATCGCTTACCAATACAAGCTACACAACAAAAAGGGGAAAATGTAGACACTAAAATTAGGTCACACTCCCCTTTGGTCCCTCGAGAAATAAACACAGTTCATCACATTTACCTAGACATGGACCCCTTCATCCCACTAATATTAATTTAATTGATCTAATTAAATTAATTCATTATCCTCACCATATTTATTATTTAAATATCCTAATTTAGATAATATCCACACATACACCTCACCTAGACACCTCATTAAGCCAACTCACCATAAGACCTATTGTTAGTAAGTTGCCATAACTAACTAAGTCTTACCCAAACCCTAAAAAAATCAATGCCTACATTCTCTCTAACCACATTCCTGTATGCTTACAAGAAGCTTCCAGTCTAATCCATGTGTTAATGACATGAGATCCCAGAAAATCAAGGGGATCTACCTAGTTTAGTAAACCTAGGAAATCCCACTTTGACCGACGCCGGTTACCCCTAACCATCACTAGTTAAGTTGGAACCACCATCAGTCACCTTTTAACCCCTAAAACAACCTTATTTTGCAGGTTGGAAAACATTGGCACATTCTTGAGAGACATCACATCTTCCAAGAATGAATTTCAGCGAGAACATGCATGCAAGGAAGGAGATCAATCATTTTCTCCTGCACAACCATCCAACACTCACCCCAGCAAGGATATGATCCAACCAATTAAAAAGGAATGCACATACAGCCCATGCAGAAGCTTTCCTATGATTGGTGATTATCTTCAGCCTTCAATCTCTTACCAACATCTTCATCCTTCACTCACAAGCATCTAGAACTAGCATCCAAGTAAGTGTAACGTTGTACTCCTTTGGTTCATTTCATTTCATCATTATATCATCACCCTTTGTTCTCTTAGCCACCCACAGAACTCCGTTAATACTCACCCCTCCATATACGCATTAATACCTTGCCAAATCCCACCTAAATCACCTAATACCTCATTTAGACCAACCAAATTCCTATGTGCAATCACAAAGGAGACCCAAAACCCATTCTCTAGCATTCCCAGTTTTCCACATTAACTAGCACCAATTACACCCAACCACCATCGGTCACCCTTAACTAGCATCTATCTCTGTATTTTCCCATACAATCCATAAGAGTGACCTATCCACCTAATTCCACATCATCCTTATTTACCTGTGATCTACCTGAGACCTCTGTTAGACCTGCAAAGACCCAAAACCAATTACTTGACCTTTGGATTTTTTTTAACTTAGCATGTTAGATTAGATCTTTCCTATTGTATTTTGGATAAGATACCCAAATCATTTCAATTATGATAGGGTTTACTTTATTATCTGCATTAAATTGTTTTAAAATGTGGACTGACAACCATCTAGGAAGTATCACACTTCCTGGATCTACCACACGCTAGGTAGTTCACTACATATATTGTTTAACTCTTTTTGGTGGTCTTTTTTTCCATTACAGGTAGTTCCTTCGAGCCAAAAGGAAGCTCTCATGATCATATGTGGATTCAGAATTTATACACACGCAACAACCCATCAACCAACATTTCAAGATGTATTCCTCCTTTTCCCATTACTCTATCTATTTTGTCAATATTTCAAAGAAACATCTAAGAATCAGGTGAAACAACAGTAACCACGGTAGAGGATGAAGTGAATTCCCATGATGAACATGTAAAAAATATGGATCTATAGAGCATTGCAAGTGTGAGTGTCTTGATCTATTGCAATTCTTGTGGTGCATGAAGAAGCATAATTATGAAGAATGTCTAGAGCTTTGTGTGCATATGAACCAGTAGCATCAGAAAGACAAAGTCACTAGGATTGTCAGCATCAAAAATTCTAATTCAAAGTGGATGCGAAGAGTGGTGTGTGAGTTAGAGATAGAACATGTATTGGTCATGATGCCAGAAAAGGCCACACTCTCCAAGGAGATGCCAAGACAAAGGAAACTAGTTTCAAGAGAGGAATTGGTGCATGGGAAGTATCTGTTGATGCAAAATCACAACACCCCTGGATGCAGATCAGGTTTCTAGGTTGATTATTCTGGCATCCAGTGTGATTGCATAACATTGAATCCTTTCTCCAAGTGTGGGACTTGAAAAATGAGAAAGGATTCTCCAGAGAAGGCTGGTTCCTATTCCTCTGTTCAGATGCACACGAAATATGCAGAGGGTTTTCTCAAAACCTAATCTAATCTGCCAAGGAGACAAGAAAAGAAGATGCATAAAAATAAATCTAAACTAATAGAGGTGATGCACCGAGGAATGAAGAACACCTATTTTTCCAGTAAACACAGACCATTTGAATGTGATATAAGATCATGCACAGATGACAAAACCTGCAGTGAAAGACCAAGAGGATGTAAAAAGAACACAGAGAGGGCTGAGAATCATCCATAGACATGCATTATTTGCTCCAAAGATTTACATAATACACTAAAGAATGCCATGAGGCAGAATAGTATTATAGTTCAAATGAGAGGTTCGAAATCCACAAATTCGCCTAAGGAGAAGAAGGAAGAGGCAAACTAGAAAAATGTTCCACCTTGAAAATAAGCTCCTCTTTACAATATATAGAAAGAATGAGAGAGGAAAGAGAGAAGGGAAAACCAAATCTACCCCAACCACCTCTAGGTTGCATTCAATTCATCTCATCATGGCAGAAGCGGCGGATCCTGGCAAAATGGCGGGCTGCCTAAAAGAAGCAGCGAACTGTCTGCTGCATTAAAGTTGTTTGTTGAAGCATTACTTCTGCTTGTTATTTCACACCAGAGGTGTTTCTTGATTTTCTCTCTCTAAACTTAACCAAGATGTAATATTGACCCTCGAATCATGTAGAGAATCTCACAAGCTTTCTGTTGATATAAGGAACGTGCAAATCCGAGCTCTGGATCAAAAGATATGACGATCTGAAGATTTAGGGCACGGAGCAGACCAAGACGGATTTTGAAATATTTTCCCACGCTTCGCCACCTGGACGACACGTGGCAGGCTCTGATTTGCTGAGCAACTCTCTCTCCTCCACCTCTTGGCGGGCTATCTTTTGAAATTTCCTTGTGGGCCCTAGCTGGGACACGTGGCACTATCCCATTGGTTCGGATCAGTGCTCGAAAACTCGCCCCTTTGACTTTTTGGACCTTTCTCTTGTGAGGACACGTGGCAGCTTCTCATTGGTTTTCGGCCCTACCAGCTCTTTCGCACCCTTCATGTTTTTATGTCCCGGATGTCCCAAACCATTTGGGACATAAACCTCTGATCCGCCCGGAATGGGCTTCCTTGTCCCTCATTCGGCCGATGACACGTGGCACTGCTTGATTCACTTTCAGCTCCTTCGGCGATCCGCGTCCCGCGTGTCCCTTTGTCCCGGATGTCCCAGTGCTCCTTGTGCTGATTTTGGCGGAACCGGCTGGTTCACGTCCATTTGTCCCAAATGTCCCAAACTGTTTCGGGCTGCCTTGACCTTTTTTTCCCGGTTCGGCTAGTTCGCGTACTCGCGGCCCAAATGTCCCATTTGCTTAGCGGGGTGTTTGTGCTTATTTCGTCTGATCCGGCCGGTTCAGGTCTATTTGTTCCAACTGTCCCAGAAACAGTTTGATTTTCCTTTCCTTCGGCCAAACCGCCTTTCCGCGTCCCACGCGTCCCGACATCCCAACTGCTTTCGGACTGTTTATTCTCATTTCGGCCAATTTGCACCTTTCTGTCCCACACGTCCCTATTGCTTTCAAGGACTAGGACTTAGCTGATTTTCACAATTTTTTCTGGGTCAACCTACTTGCCTGGAACTACAAAACTCTGATGCATGTTATCGAAATTTACCCTGGGGGGTGAAATTTTGACAACAGTTTTGACGACTCAGCGGGGTCACCTACCTGCTAGGTAGAAGATCAGTGGCCTTTTAGCGATCCATTGGGCATAGAGTCATAAGCAATGACCTGAAATGAGCCTGATACTACAACTTCTTCTCCAGTAACACTCTGAACTATAAAAAAACAACCTGAGAGCAGCAAAACCTGTGCCAAAGCACTTAGGGAAATAGAAACCTAACTACTACAGGACAATGTGCATACACACTTAGAGGAATTAAGAAAAATCTAAACTAATATTTACAAGGGCAAACCCCTTCTTTTTAGTAGTAATGTTTAAGATAGATTCCGTTAACTAGAATCGGAAGTTCCTTTCCATCCAATGCAGACAATTGGAAGGCATTACTATTTTTGCATCCCGTGACCATGTAGGGACCACTCCAGATGGCATCAAACTTGGAATGCCTTCCTGGTTTTGCCCGATCTGCATTCCATTTCAGAACTAGGTCCCCTTCCTGGAAGGTCCTTGCTCTTGCTCTCTTATCAAACCATCTTTTTACTAAGGCCTGATCCTTTTCAATCATCTGAACTGCCTGTTCTCTGATTTCTTCTAATTCCATCAATTCTGCATACCTAACTTCCATTGGTTTGAACTCAGATAACTCAAACTGCTTCATGAGCTCCAAGGCTGGCAATTCTAATGATATAGGCAATACTGCCTCCTTCCCATAGACCAACTTGTAGGGAGAATTACCTGTAGACCTCTTTGGTGTTATCCTGTCAGCCCATAACACTGATTTTAGCCTTGTATGCCATGTTCTTTGATTTTCATCCAGAGTCTTGATGATTTTTAGCAAATTCTTGTTTGTGGATTCTGCCTGTCCATTACCCTGCGGGTAATAATTTGAAGAGGTGCTCAAATAGATTCCATTCTTGACAGCCCATTCTGTAATTTTTGAACCTATGAATGCTAATGCATTATCTAATATGATGGTGGCCGGCACACCGAACCTGGTTGTTATTTCTTCATAAAAGTCTAGTATGTTAGACTCGCTTGCCTCTTTGAGTGCTACTACTTCGGTCCACTTGGTGAAATAGTCTGTCGCTGTAAGAATCCACTTGTGGCCTTGACTCGAATTGGGATTGATGACTCCAATGAAGTCCAATCCCCATTGCATGAATGGATGATCTACTGAAATTGGACGAAGGGGCAGTGCTGCTAACCTTCCTTTCCCTGTGAATAATGCACATTTCTCGCATTTCTTAACCCATGAGTAGCAATCATTGAATACAGTAGGACAATAGTAACCAAATTTCAGGATTTTGAGAGCTATTACTCGTGGGGTGAAATGACCTCCTGCCTCCCCATCATGGAACTCGTGTAAGATCCTCTCAATCTGACCTGTCCCAATGCATCTCAATAGTTCATTATCTTTGTTCTGTTGTACCAGAATGGCAGAAATAGTGTCATCACCTCCAAATGCATAGAGGATGAAATCCTTGGAAAAGTTTGGGTTGATGAGAGTGGGTGCCTGGGAGATGGCTTCTTTGATTGCTTCAAAACTCTCCTTGCCTTCTTCCGTCCATTTGAAAGCCATGTTTTTTCTTAACATTTTTGTGATGGGCTTGACAAGGGCTGCAAAATCTGGGACAAACCTCTGAACAAAGTTTATCCTTCCTAGGAAACTCTGAAGGGCTTTCTTGTGGCTTGGAAATGGTAGAGCTCCTAAGGCCTCAACCCTTTCTGGATCAATTGCTAATCCTTCCTTGGAGACAATATGGCCAAGGAGCTTCCCTTCATGTGCAAGAAAGATGCACTTCTTAGGATTCAAAGACACTCCAAATTTTCTACACCTCTGAAAAACTTGCCTGAGGTGAAAGAGATGGTCTGCAGCATTCTTTGAGAAGACAGTAATATCATCTAGGTATATCAGCACTATCTTGTTGATCAAGCCTTTGAATGCCATAAACATAGCTCACTGGAATGTTGCTCCAGCGTTCAACAGTCCAAATGGCATCTTCTTGTAAGCATATGTGCCCCATTTGGTTGTGAAGGCTGTCTTGAACTGGTCTTCCTCCTTCACCATAATCTGATTGAATCCTGAGTAACCATCAAGTAGTGAAAACCTTTCTGAACCAGCTACAACCTGCAATATTTTCTCCATGGAAGGGAGTGGATAATGGTCCTTGAGAGAGGCTCTATTCAAATCTCTGAAGTCAACACACAGTCTGATCTCTCCACTCTTCTTTCTGACTAGAACTAAGTTGGCAACCCAACTAGAATGCTTGATTGGGAATATGATTCTTGACTCAATCAGCTTGTCTAATTCTTTTCTCATGAGAGGCTCCATGTGTGGATTGAATGGTCTCTGTTTCTACCTGACAGGATTAGTATTTGGATCCAATTCAATGGTATGCTGAGCTAAGTTGGGATTAAAACCTTTCAAGTCTTCATAGCTCCAAGCAAACACGTCAAGGAATTCTTGACATAGCTGTATGAACTCACACCTTTCTTGCTCAGTTGTCATCTTTCCAATTTGCAATGGGCTTGTTCTCTTCTACCAAGATGGATACCGAATCTTCTCTCTTGACCTGAATGTTTGCTTTCTCCTTTATAAACTGATCATTGGGGTTGAAAATGGACTCCAAAGTGATAAGTCCCTTGGGCAGCTTGTCAGTTCTCAGCTGTATCACCTGGTCACCATATTGCTATTCCAAATTTTCTTGATTCTTAACTGAGAACTCAGCTTCTTCTTGCAAGAAGTGGATGATTTTCTGGTCATTCTCAAATACCTGCCAATTGACATTGTTATCCGGCATTGAAGGCCTCATAATCACGTGGATGTTTGGCTGTACCTTGTCTTGTTGAATGTTTTCTAAAATGTCAAAGGCTGCCCCTACTGCTGCAAGCCTGTCAGCAGCTTGATTCTCTTTCCTAGGGATGGATTTGATGCCAAAGCCCTCAAAATATTCCATGAGGGTCCCACACCCTGTTCTTGTAGCACCTAAGTAGATCATTTTTGGCAGCATGCTGTCCCTTGACCTAATTTACAATCAATTCACTGTCCCCAAAAACTTGCAAGTTCTTTATTTTTCTCTTGATTGCCCAATGCATCCCTTGCACCAAGGCTTCATATTCAGTAGTGTTATTGGAGCATGCAAATTGAAATCTAAAAGCTGAATAGTACCTTACTCCCTTGAGGTGAAACAAGCATGGCTCCACCTCCTGCACCTTGCCTACTCCTTGATCCATCAAAAAACAGCTGCCATACCTCATTGTCATCCTTGTGGCTTGGCTTGGTGATGCTAGGAATAGGCTGGTTTTCCTCGTGTATGAAATAGACTCCTAGATCAGATTCTTCTATTCCTTGATAAGGATAAAAAGCATGCACCTTCTTTGCCCATTCATCAAGAGTCAAATCTGGGATGTTTCCAATTTTAGTGTCAGTTTCATCCGTGTTTGGGTGATCTTCTTGATCAAATGTTGAGCAATTGACATTAATCTGACTTGGAGTATAGGGCTCAATGTGGAAGTTTGCAATAGGTTCTGACCTAATTGGAGCCTTAGTTCCATACCTCGTTCTGAATAGCATGTGTGACCAATCAGTAGACAAATATCCCCTAATCTTGGCAGTGAAGTCCCTTGATAAACATAGGGCAAAGAGTGGTGGAAGGTCTATGACTGATATATCTTGTAAGACAACAACATTTGCACATGCATGCAAGGTAAGAATCAAATTTCTAATCACTCCAACCGTTGCTATTGCTGTCCCATCCAACTGTACTACTCCCTTAGATGTTATTTCATACTGGAGCCCTAACTGATCAGCTATCTGTTTAGGCATTACTGAGCTACTTGCCTCGGAGTCTATCATGCAATTATGCACTAGCTGATTTCCAATGATTAACGAAACATAGAAAGGAGGGGGCTTCAAAATTTTACCTTGTTGTGCTCCATGATTTCCTTCAGGTTGGGCAGCATTTGTGAGTACCTTCTCTTGCATTTGGACTTGCTGATTCGAAGTTGGCCAATCCTTCATGGCAGCTTGCAGCAGATTTCTTTGGCCTGGGATGGATAGGGATTCCCACATAGATATATTGACGTTTGTCTTCTTCATCTGATCAATGATACTAAATGGTGATGAAGGATTTCTCTACTGTCCTTTGGTTTGCACATTTATTCCTTGTATGTGGGCAGCAACAACTGCTATTTGAGTTGGCCTAGGGGCTGTTCTTGGTTGTCCTTGTGCATTTGAAACTGAATTTTTCTTGCCAATCATTTGTGGAGCTGTGGAAGGTTGTGGATCGGCTGGGGCTAATGGCTATTCTTCACCCAAATTTCTCCTTTTTGACCTTGTGTTGGCTGCAAGACTTTGAGAAACTACCTGATTCATGCCACAAAAATCCTCTGCTTGCCAATTTACCAATGTGGTGTCATTTGGGGCTGATTGTTGTTTGAATGTTTCTTGTTGTTGGTTGTTTTCTTGATTGCTCTCACCCTCCACACCAGTAGTTGTCACCATTAAAGCTTGAGTCAAAGCACCATTGTAGCACATGGATTGATTATGAGGTTCATTACATGGAAAACACCAATCATACTCCTGGGCAATGTTTTTTTGTGCTGGTACTAATGCCTTAGAGGCAGATATGGCATTTGGATTATAGGGCTGGAATGGTCTATTGGAAGGAGGCCTTGCTTTATTCTGATTTGCAGCTGGATTGGGTGGCCTTTGAGGCTAATATAGCTACCTATTAGGTTGATCTTGAGGCTGATATGAAGGTCTAGAACCTTGAGCTTGCTGTCTTTTGAGAGTGACCAGCTCATTGCCTAGATTTTGCAATTGCTTCATGACCTCTTGAAGCTCATTTGGGGCACTTGGAGATGAAGTGGAAGCTTCATTTGAAATCTGATTTCTAGGAGTGGGAATAGGAGCTAAGACAGGTGCTTGACTAGCACTTGGGCACTCTAAACTTGGATATAATGGCATTGGAGGCCTAGGAGCCAACTTACCAACTTGGATAAGACAGTTTTCAGCTCTAATGGCAATGCTATAAGCAGCATGTAAGGTTGTGCCTCCCATAGATTGAATTAACATAGAAATATCAGAATTCAAAGCTTTAAGATAGTATAGAAAAGCACCTTCCACTGTTGGCCTGACTGTCACTGGAATCCTATCCCAAGACCTTTGAAATCTGAAGTTGAAATCAGTCAGCTACTCGTTAGGGACTCTCTTGATAGTTGTTAATTGTTCCAGTAGAGACAAATTGTCTCCCTTTTCTCCAAACTACTCATGAAGTGCAATACACAGCTGATTCCAGTTTGTGATAGAACCAGCTGTAAGGCTCCTAAACCATTGCAATGCTTTCCCCTTAAATGAAGACGCCAGCAATTTGACAGCTACATCCATTTCATTTATCTCATGGATTGCACAGATGTTAGCAATGTCTTTGACATGATCACCAGGAGTGGTATGATTTTCTCCAGTGAAAAATGGAATGTTCTTCAACGCTGCAATTGGAACTGGATTCTGTGAATTGAGGGCAAGTGGGCTACTACCAGTGAAATTGACAAAGGGATTTAGTGGTTGCGCCATTCTGATTGGTCGAAGGACTCTTGAATACTGAATGAAAGGCCAAGTAGGTGGAGGAGTTGAGAGAGTTTTGTTTGGTGGAGATGGAGACCTTTGAATCCTTCTTCCTCTTTGCCTTCATCTTAGAGATAATTACAGGTATTCAAACAACACTTCCTCTTCTCCAACTCTTGACCTTGTGATTCTTCTCATAAGCTTTCAGGCCTGCGCTACTGAAACCAGTTGATTTTCCTCTCGGTGTCGCCAGATATGCAAACAATAGCTTGTTTCAAGCAAGAAAATTACAGCAGATGCATATCAACTTTGCTGCAATAAAAATGAGACCTCTAGGTCACACCGGGCGTGCCAAAAATGTTGATGCAAAATCACAGCACCCCTGGATGTAGATCAGGTTTCTAGGTTGATAATTTTGGCATCCAGTGTGATTGCATAACATTGAATCCTTTCTCCAAGTGTGGGACTTGAAAAATGAGAAAGGATTCTCCAGAGAAGGCTGGTTCCTATTCCTCTGTTCAGATGCACATGAAATATGCAGAGGGTTTTCTCAAAACCTAATCTAATCTGCCAAGGAGACAAGGTAAGAAGATGCATAAAAATAAATCTAAGCTAATAGAGGTGATGCACCGAGGAATGAAGAACACCTATTTTGCCAGTAAACACAGACCATTTGAATGTGATATAAGATCATGCACAGATGATAGAACCTGCAGTGAAAGACCAAGAGGATGCAAAAAGAACATAGAGAGGGCTGAGAATCATCCAAAGACATGCATTATTTTCTCCAAATATTGATACAATACACTACAGAATGCCATGAGGCAGAATAGTATTACAGTTCAAATGAGAGGTTCAAAATCCACAAATTCGCCTGAGGAGAAGAAGGGAGAGGCAAAACAGAAAAATGTTCCACCTTGAAAAGAAGCTCCTCTTTACAATATATAGAAAGAATGAGAGAGGAAAGAGAGAAGGGAAAACTAAATCTACCCCAACCACCTCTAGGTTGCATTTAATTCATCTCATCATGGCAGAAGCGGCGGATCCTAGCAAAACGGTGGGCTACCTAACAGAAGCGGCGAACTGTCTGCTGCATTAAAGTTGTTTGTTGAAGCATTACTTCTGCTTGTTATTTCGTGCCAGAGGCATTTTTTGATTTTCTCTCTCCAAACTAAACCAAGATGTAAGATTGACCCTGAAATCATGTAGAGAATCTCACAAGATTTCCGTTGATATAAGGAACGTGCAAATCCGAGCTCTGGATCAAAAGATATGACGATCTGAAGATTTAGGGCACGGAACAGACCAAGACGGATTTTGAAATATTTTACCGCGCTTCGCCACCTAGACGACACATGACAGGATCTGATTCGCTGAGCAACTCTCTCTTCTCCACCTCTAGGCAGGCTATCTTTTGAAATTTCCTTGTGGGCCCTAGCTGAGACACATGGCACTATCCCATTGGTTCGGATCAGTGCTCGAAAACTCGCCCCTTTGACTTTTTGGACCTTTCTCTTGTGAGGACACGTGGTAGCTTCTCATTGGTTTTCGTCCCTTCCTGCTCTTTCACACCCATTGTGTTTTTATGTCCCGGATGTCCCAAACTGTTTGGGACATAAACCTCCGATCCACTTGGAATGGGCTTCCTTGTCCCTCATTCGGCCAATGACACGTGGCGCTGCTTGATTGGCTTTCAGCTCCTTCGGTGATCCGCGTCCCACACGTCCCTTTGTCTCGGATGTCCCAGTGCTCCTTGTGCTGATTTCAGCCGAACCGGCCAGTTCGCGTCCATTTGTCCCAAATGTCCCAAACTATTTCGGGCTGCCTTGACCTTTTTCGCCCGGTTCGGCCGGTTCGCGTACTTGTGGCCCAAATGTCCCATTTGCTTAGTGGGTTGTTTGTGCTTATTTCTACCGATCAGGCCGGTTTGGGTCTATTTGTTCCAACTATCCCAGAAACAGTTTGATTTGCCTTTCCTTCAGTCGAACCACCTTTCCGCATCCCACGTGTCCCGACGTCCCAACTGCTTTCAGACTATTTGTTCTCATTTCAGCCGATTCGCGCCTTTCTGTCCCACACGTCCCTATTGCTTTCAAGGACTAGGACTTAGCCGATTTTCACAATTTTTTCTGGGTCAACCTACCTGCCTGGAACTGCAAAACTCTGATGCATGTTATTGAAATTTACCCTGGGGGTGAAATTTTGACAACAGTATCTAAACCCTTTTCATCAAAAGGAGGTGCATCAAGAGACTATGGACGTGATTCATAGTTTGCAAGGGGATATCCAATGTCTAAAGGAGGAATCAAAGGAGTTGGATCATAGGAAGAATTCTGAGGTTCCAAAGGATGACCTGGATGAGGTCAAGCAAGTATCTAGGATTATAAGGAAATATAATATTATTACGTTGTTAGGAGAGTGGTTAAGAGAGAAGGTACCATGTGTTAGAGTAGAATGTAAAAGGTAGGTTTTGCATGTAAAACTTCCTCCTCACAACCTTGAATATGATAAGGAGATTACATTGAATGCTTTTTTTGATGGGTGGCTTCTAAGTAATATCCTCATTGACAGAGGAGTGGAGGTCAATGTTATCACCTTAGATGCATGGCATCAAATGGGAATTCCCACTTTACAGCCATCTTAAAATGTGTTGTATATGGAAAACAAGACAATTGCAATTCCCATTGGAGTCTTGAAGGATGTAACTATCACCATTCAAGGGGCCAAGTTCACTAGATATTTTGAAGTGTTGGTGCTCACCAAGGAAGAAAACTTTCCAATTTTTCTTGGGTGCCCTTGGTGTTATAATAACAATGCCAACCTATGGTTTAACAAGGGATATATCAGTTTCGAGAACAAGGAAGAAAGGGTGGTTATCCATTTAACATATAGGAAGTCAATTCCCTATACCAATCCATTAGGAGAGGAATTCTTGAATAGGATTTGTGTGTGCTCTATCAAATATCTGGAGATGATTCATCCCATGGAGGGAGTTATCCAGTTTGAAGATGCCCAGTCCTTAAGTGATACCACTAGCATATCATGTGATAATTGGGCATATGGAAATTATGATTTGATTGGGAAATAGTTTAGAGGGTCTGTAACAAGGGTAACAAAGGCATGCTTAGTCAAGCTCCTAGGAGGGAAGAATTTTTCAAGTTACTTTAGAGAAACATACCCTAAATTTCTTTTATGATAAATGGAGGCTCAGTGGAAGAATGAGGATGAGATAAGGGGAATTCTTAGCTACAACCTACTTGGAACTACAGCGCGTTGGTGGGATATACATCGAGAGAGCCTCCTAGAATGGTGCAAAGTAAGAATCACATTTTTTTAAGGTTCTTCAAGAGCAACGTGCCCATTGTCATACAAGACTACCATGGTAAAGAGACCACCTCATTTCATATCCAAATGTGTGAGAAGGCCTGGATGGCAAGTGCATAAGTGTAACTACTTTGGTTATGGGTACATAAGTTTTATTCCACCTTACAAGGTTGTGCACTTGCATAGTATATTCATTCTGAGATGTGTCATCAAACAGGTAATTGGAAAGAGTTGGCATCTTATCTCATTCAATGATTCGAGTATAGGAGTACTAAGCCATCAGTGGATAAGGCGTTCGAGTAATCAAGTGCCTTACAATAGGAGATAGTGTTATCGTAGAAGATAGGCTACTGGAGTTATTAGGTGAGCCTTATTTAGAGATGTGCCTCTATTATGAATAACTAGATGAGGTACATCTTGAGTCCATGTGCATGGAAAATGATAAAGTAAAAATGGTCTATGTAGTAGATGGCGAAGAGATGGAAATTTTGGATGTTAACCATTCTAAAGGTACGTGTGAAGTCATATATAACACTAATGAGAGAGCACATGCCTACCATGAGCCCTTGAAAACAAAGAAGGTTAACATTGGGACAAAGGGATAACCTAAGGAAGCTATCATTGGGGAATATTAGTCATAAAAATAAGTTTCAAAGGTCATTGATCTGTTGCATGAGTTCCTTGATTTAGAAGAGGCCTTATCGAATGAATCCAAATTTGCATGTACGAGTCAAGGAAGAAATAGACAAGATGATAGCATCTAGTATCATTGAGGCTATCGAAAAATCAAAATGGATAAGCCAAATGATCATCAATATAAAAATGATGTAAGAATAATTATTTGTGTGGAATATAGGGACTTGAATGTAGTATGTGTCATTAATCCTTTTCCAACCCCCTTCATTGAATAGATGTTAGAGGGAGTAACCAAACATGAAGTCTACTCTTTCATGGATGAATTCTCAAGGTATCACTAATTCCAGAGGAAGACCAGAGAAAGAAAACTTTTGACACTGAATGGGGAAGGTTTTCCTATCTGGTTATGCCTTTTGTATTAAATAACGTTCTTGTTGTGTTCTCACGAATCATGTTACAAGCATTTCGGGGCTTCATTAATAAAATTCTTCAAGTTTACCATGTGTCTTTGCTACTCCATTTGGGACCATGTTAGGACATATTATATGTAAAGAAGGCTTACTAGTGGATCCCACCAAATTTGTAGTTATTGTGGGATTAAGGGAGCCTAATAATCAAAGTGCAGTGTGCAGATCCCTTGGGTATACGGGGTACTACAAGAAATTCATCAAGGGGTATGAAAAGATCGCCGTGCCCTTAGAAGAATTGTAAAAACACAAGAGTTTCTTTCATTGGGGAGAGTCACACCTGAGGGAATTTTACACTTAGAAGGATAGTCTTGTCATTGCACCCATACTACGTTTTCCTTATTGAGATAAGCATTTCCATGTGCATGTTGATGCCTCAGGGACATCTATGGGAGTCGTACTAGCATAACCCACTGAGGGAATTGTTGATCACATCTTTTGTTTTTCCAGTAGGAATTTGATGCCTCATGTACAACTATTAATAAGAACTAGATTAAGTACAACTTGAGTGTGTGTGCATGGAAAAGGATAAAGGAAAAATGGTCTATGTAGTAGATGGAGAAGAAATGGAAATTTTAGATGCTAACCATTTTAAAGGTACACGTAAATTCATAGATATCATTGATGAGAGATAATGTGCCTACCATGAGCCCTTGAAAACAAAGAAGGTTAATATTGGGATAGAGACATAACCTAAGGAAGCTATCATTAGGGACTAGTAGTCATAAAAATAAGTTTCAAAGGTTGTTGATTTGTTGCGTGAGTTCCATGATTTGTTCCTTCGTGGGTACCATGAACTCAAAGGTGTTGAACAATCCTTGGGGGAAATGAATATCAAGTTAAAGGAAGGTGCATGCTCGATTTAGAAGAGGCCTTATTAGATGAATCAAAAATTTCACATACGGTTCAAGGAATAAATAGACAAGATTATAGCATCTAGTATCAATGAGGCTATGGAAGAATCAGAATGGATAAGCCAAACATTCATTAGTATAAAAAAGGATGGAAGAATAATGATTTATGTGGACTATAGGGACCTAATGCAGCATGTGTCATTGATCATTTTCCAACCCCATTTACTGAATAGATTTTAGAGGGAGTAGTCAGATGCCAAGTCTACTCTTTCATGGATGGGTTCTCAGGGTATCACCAATTTAGGATTACAAAGGAAGACCATAGAAAGACAAAATTTTGCCACTGAATGGGGAAATTTTCCCTATGTGGTTATGCCTTTTGGATTGAATAATGCATCTATTGTGTTCTCATGCATCATGGTACAAGCATTTAAGGACTTCATCCATAAATTTCTTAAAGTTTACCTATATGACTTAAATGTATATGGATTGGTAAAAGACCATTGTTATAATTTGAGAGTGATGTTTGAGAGATGTTATAAATTAAAGATATCCCTCAACATTAAGAAATGTGTCTTTTCTACTCCATTTTGGACCTTGTTAGGAAATATTATATGTAAATAAGGCTTACTAGTGGATCCTACCAAAGTTGAAGTTATTGTGGGATTAGGGGAGCCTACTAGTCAAAGTGTAGTATGTGGATTCATTGGGTATACAAGGTACTACTGAAAATTCATCAAGGGGTGTGAAAAGATCACCTCACCCTCAGAAGAATTGTTAGAAAAACAAGAGTTCCATTCATTGGGGAGAGACACACCAAAGGGTATTTGACACTTTGAAAGATAAACTTGTCACTGCGCACATACTATGTTTTCCTTCTTAAGATAATCCTTTCCATGTGCATGTTGATGCCTTAGGGACAGATATGGGAGTAGTACTAGAACAACCCGATGAGGGGATTTTTGATCACCTCTTGTGTTTTTCTAATAGAAAGGTTACACCGATAGAATATAATTACACAACTACTAAGCACGGGGCACTTTCTATGATCTACACACTGTATAAGTTCAGGAAGTACCTATTGGGAACACCATTTATATTCTACATGTACCACATGGAATACTTGGTGAACAAGATATTTTTAAAATGGAACATATGTCATTGGGTCCAATTATTCCAAGAATTTGAGTTCGCGGTCATTGTAAAACCAGAGAAAACTAATTCAAGACCTAACCATTTATCAAGGATTAACTCAGGGGAAGACGTGCATAACATTGAGGATACCATGTCAGATCCACAACTATTTAGGTTATGGTGCATGCCCTTAGACTTGGAAGATATCACCATATTAGTGAAAATAGGTTTGGCACCGAAAGGGATGAAGGATATGGAGAGGAAGTAGTTAGCAATATGTGTTGCATCTTACATGTTGACTAATGGAGATCTATATTTTTTAGGACATGAAAAGTTTCTATGCCAATGTGTATCAAAACATGAGCATGTGGAAATTATGGAGGAAGCACATGATGGGATTGCAGGAGGAAACTATGCAGGAAATGCTACCACACAAAAGATTCCACTTACAGGGATTTGGTGGGAAACCATCTACCAGGATT
This sequence comes from Taxus chinensis, assembly GCA_019776745.2. Taxonomy (NCBI): domain Eukaryota; kingdom Viridiplantae; phylum Streptophyta; class Pinopsida; order Cupressales; family Taxaceae; genus Taxus; species Taxus chinensis. The sequence continues at coordinate 573,436,619 of CM034147.1, read as the reverse complement.
GTATTGAGTTTTACAAGGCATGTTGCCATTGCCAGCACTTTGGTAATACTAGAATAAGGGATGAAATTCCCTTGCCAAATAGCCAATGCTGGACTATTTGAAAAATGGGAAATAAACTTTGTAGGGCTAATTTTCCTAGCCATGCGAAGGACTGGTTCACAGTATATAATTACTTGCACTAATTACTTGACATGATGGGCAAAGGAATCACCTACAAAGGATTGTAATGTAGCAACAAATGCTAGATTTTTAAGGGAGAACATAATCAACAGGTATGGTTATCCTTTAATCTTAACAAGTTATAGAGGTACACATTTCCTCAATGAAACAATCAAGATTCTATTAGTAGAATTTAAGGTGGCCCATCACAAGACTACCCCTTATCACCCTTAGGTGAATGGAAATACTAAGGAATTAAAAAAAAGTACTAAGTCACACATTGACCAAGATATGTGACATTGGAAGAAAAGATTGGGATGACAAAGTATCAGTCGTTCTATGGGTATATAGGAAAACCTACAAGAGGTTGAATAGGGACACACCATTTCAATTGGTGTTTAGCGCAGGGGCTATTTTACCAGTTGAATTCATGTTACCTTCATTTCCTATAGCACATGCATGAGGTTTGGATGATAAACAGGCACTGGAAGAAAGAATTGATAAGTTGATGCAGTTAGAAAAAAGGAAATCACTTGCTAGATGGAGTTAGAAGACATACAAAGAAAGACAAAAGGCATGACATGATCTTCATTTTAAAAACAAGTAGTTTGAGGTTGGGAAGATGGTGTTGTTGTATGACTCCATGTATCTGTGTCATCTTGGGAAGTTGAAATTCCATTGGTTGGGACCTTACATCTTCTCCTGCATCATTGATTTAGTCACTTTCCAGTTACAAGTGCTAGATGGAACGAGATTACTAGGTCATTTCAACGGGAATAGGTTGAATCCCTACTATAAATAAGTCTTTTTGGTGTTTTTCAATAAGGCAGTATTGCCAGTTAGCTTAAAATTTCTCTTTATTACTTTTTCTTTTTGTGTGTTTCCCTTTCTACTTGCTTATTCCTTTATTTGTTTCATTTTGGGCCTTGTGCACTAGTAACCACATTATTTTTTCAAGGTTGTGTGTGCATAGAGGACGGTGCATCTGTTTAGTGGGGGTGAAGTAATGCAAATCAAAGTATAGGCTAGCGGTAAAACTTGAGTGGCCCAATAGAAGGAAGCACGTAAGTTTGAGAAAGCACGTGGGGAAACAATGGAAAATGAATTATGGTATGAAGAAGGCTATAAAAAAGACCACGTAAAATAATGAAGAGAGCAATAGCAACATGAGGTACGTAGAGACAAAAATCAGGTAAAGGACAGAAGAATTGCCTTTGGCACTGTAGACACATGCGTAACAGTCTTTGGTTGGATTTTTTTTTACGTGCCAGAAGGTTGTAGAAGGTTTTTCGCATAGGATTGGGTGTATGGGTAAGGGCGCTTAAGGTTTACCTAGTTGAAAATATGCATTTAATCTTAATTACGTTGGTAGGTGGTATAGCAATTATTGTATGGAGGGAAGCAAAAAACTATAAATATGTGGTTGGGAACAGTCATTATTCTACCTTGCTATTATGAAGTTGAAGCACTCTTGCAAACTAGGACATCCAAGAGATATTTTTACAAAGGTAGAATAATCTTAGAAATCTAAGTGTTGTACTAGAGTAGATCTGACAAACCAGGATGAAGGAGTACATGGGCATGAGGAAAGGTTTTTAAAGTGCACCGTCTTGTGGAAATATTGTTCTAGTTAGGGTTTCTTAGCTAGGGCACAAAGATAGAAGGATTTCTTCCAGGAGTTGAGTTTCGAGATTGAGTAGAGTAGTAGATTAGAGCAAGTAGTTTTAAATTTTAAACTGACAGAAATAATGACACCAAAGAAACAAAAGGGCAAGGGAAAATTAAAACAAACCGCTACCATCACGAGATTCAATGAGCAATGGTATCTATAAATGTAGTACCTAGGTGGATTGTTACTACGAAACAAGTTGGTGTTGCACTTTATACAGATGACCATGAGCCATTATAACCATCACATGAGCACTATAGAGAAATAAATTGTGTTGGATCTAGTTCATCCAACTAACAAGAGGACACTAGATGGAATGGCTATATATAGTGATGAGGTGAAAGTAAATTTGGAAAAGTAGGGCTATTACAATTGTATGAGTTACCTTATTTTGGCAAACCCAAGTGCCTATATCAATGGTTGATGTCACACGTGCATGAAGAAAATTTCTACTTTGCAGACCAAAACATGTGCATAACACCACAATTGATATCTAAGTTCACTTTCTTGAATTGTGAAGGAGAATCCATAGATGATGGTTTGAGTGATAAGGAGGATATCAAGGAAATAGTAGAAACTTATGACTGCAAAAAGGGTTTGCGGTACTTTGACATCATAGAAATTCTAGAACCTATTATGAGGATGCCCACATGTTTTGTCACCAATATCAATTATTAAGAAATATGGATGCAATTCAAAAACGCATGGTTGAATGTATGCTGGAAAATATCAGAAGGGACCATCTATAACTTATCTACCTTTATTGCAGATGAAATCATAAGCAGTGCGCATGAAGGAAAAAAGATATTATTTAGAAACGTCCTCCTCACCATCATCTTCTTAGAGATTGGGGTACCAGATGGGCCAAAAAATTTTTGTTTAGAAGTATCCAAAAGAGAACTCCTCACCCGCAAAAAAGGTTTGAAAAGTATACTTGTGAAACCATGATGGTAACTCACAAGGCTTGCTTGGGAGAAGTACTATAAATTAATGCATGACGCATTTGGGGCTGAGTGGAGGATCTCAAAGTAGTTTCCCATGCTCATGGATGGAGAGGCAAAGTTTTTCAGTTCACCAACATTTCTACATTGACAGGTTTATTTTGACAAATGGGACTAAGAGCCCATTGTGCAAGCTACCTTTCTCCTTGACAGTGCAATACTTCCAAGAAGGGGTCAATTGATTCAAGGAGGTAAAAAGGATAAGGTTTAACCTTAGTGAGGTGGAAAAATACCACCACTTGCTACACCAAAATATCATCTACCCTAAGAAATGTACATATGTGGAGAAGTATGTCTCCCATGAAGTACAAATGATGAAGCCAATAATGCTACTGATCAATGGAAGGGCTACAGACACAGTATATCTATGCATAAGAATGAATTTTGAGAAAGTATCCTATCTAGAGAGTGATGTCTGCATTCCAGAAGACCCCACAAGTTAGAAAATGGCCATGTTAAAGAAGAGGGAAAGATAAGAGGTGCAAGGGAAAAAGGCACCAAGTGTGCAAACCACACAATCGGTGGGTGTGCTATAAGAAGTAGTCACGAATCCTAGCACTTAAACGGGAGAGAAATAAGTCCCCGGTCAAGGAAAAGACCCCAAAAGAAGAGGTGTCAAAGCATGAAGATCCCCTCACCGATGAAGATTCACCAAGGAAGATGTTTCCTTTTAAGGAGATGGATGAATCTCCTATACTGGAATCACCAGTTAGGAAGAAGCGGAAGGTGGAAAAAGAGGCAGAGTCAGACGAGATAGAAATCTTAATGCCTACATTGGTGACAAGGATGATAATGAGCCTGAAGGAGGTATAGACCACCCAGTATATGATATACATGAATCCTAGGATGAGGAAGGTGAAGAGAAGTAGAACAAGGGAGATGAAGAGGAGAATGACGAGGAAGAAGAAGAGCATCAAGATAAGGGGATGAGAAAAGAGGTAAGCACCAAAAACAAAGGAACCCCAAGCCTCACCAAGGAAGAAGTGGAGAAATATGTGGAGAGAGAAGTGGGTGGAATCATGAAGGATTTTTTGGAACGGGAGTTAGAGTGGGGTGTAGAAAAAGTATTGAAGGATATGTAAGAAGAAATCATTGGGAAAGAATATGGCATCATGGGTAGAAAATCCCAATTTGGCAGTAAGCTTCCCAAAAGCTATGTGAATAGGTGGGAAGGGCATGGTGGTGGAATAAGAGAAAGGAATGAGATACATTAATGATCCTAGTAAGGTGTTATACATGTGCTTCCAAAGCACCATACAAACAAAGTAACTCCTGGCTATGTCCTTGTTTGATGAATAAGGTGCATATCCTTGAATGAGGAAGATGCTATCTTGGGCATTCAATTCCCATGTGGATGAACCTGAGTTTGAAGTAAGTCAAAGAACATTGATGAATGTTCTAGAAACAAAAGGATTAAATACCTTGGTGAATGCTCAATAATTATCAGATGTAAAGGTTTGTAATGCGCTCAACAAAGTTTCAGTTGAGATTGAGGCCAAACTAGTTTGGAAGGAATGAAAGAGTGAGATTCTTGGAGGGTGAATCAAAGAAGGAGAAGATGGAGCTCATTGATGAAAACAAGGACATGAAGAAGGAATAGCTCATCAGTGTGTAGTTAAGACTTGAGATTAAAGATGAGAAGGAAATGGTGTGTGACCTACACAAGAAGATTGAAATTATTGTAGGTGTTATTGTTTTAAAGCGTCATGACTTAGAGCCTCCTGAGAAAAAATAAGAATCTACCTTCCAGTGTCTGGAGGATTTTACACACATCCTCATGATGGAAAGGCATCCACTTTCCTTATATTCTATAGAAAAAGTGCATGCGCACCAAGAAAAAGAAGGAAAGATGATGGTTGTTGAGATTGTTTCTTAATATACTAAACTCCTTGAAGGGGTAAAGACCACCACGCAAGTCGCAGAAGCTGCATATGACAACTGCGATGATAGAGATAGAGTGGAAAGCATCCTAGTCGCCACACATGAAATGGAACTCAAGGAGTTTCAAGAAAAGAATAAGGGGAACAAGGTAGAGAGAGATAAAATATTGGTAGAGGTAGAGAAGAAGTCAGAAGCTATCAAAACCTTACAAGGCTTGATCAAAAGTCAAATAAAAGAATTGTACCCCCAGATCACCTGCAGGATGGATACACTTGAGGAATCTGGAAAAAAATTGGAAATTATTGTTGAGACCATGGGTGCCAAAGGGGAGGAATTAATTTTTGAGGAGGTGAGAACTTTATTCAAAGAACTCTATTAGCAAGAACAGAATGAGGTTGATGCCTTAGAAAAGCTTGAGGCAGAAATAGGGAAGGATTTCCCTTTCATCCTTTAAAAATAAGTAATTTTTCTCTTTCATTCTTTCTCCCAATTCTTCATTCCTTCATTCTTTCTCCCTATTCTAAGCTCACCATTCTTTATTCATTGAAGAGAAGTATTTTTTAGGAAGGTGCATAGGCATAGTATGGGGTGAAATTATACCCCAGAATATTGGCTAAGTACAAGAAGGTGCATAGGCATGCAGGACCTATGTGAATAATGGCGCGTGGGTTGAAAGCATGTAGGGAAGGGTTCTAGCATGGTTTAGTATAAAAAATAGAGTGCACATGTAAGACAAGAAGGATTTTAGGACTTAGCCATATTTAGAGTTCCAGACAACACATGAGGAAATTGTGACCCATCTAGCATGCGGAGTGGATAAGGTGCCAGCTTGAAAGCTGAAGGATCAATAATGGAATATTCCATGCATGTGATGGAACGATCTAGAAGGACACCATTTCAAAGAGTGGAGAGCTCAGATCAAAGGAGGCATGCTCCATTGGAGGATCACTTTGACACTTGGCATCCAATCTGTTACCTCAAAAGACATGGCGGTGAAGGAAAAAATCTATATATAAGGATGCGCGGGTAGTAGAAGAGGGATTTAAAGAGAATGTTGTAGGGTTCAGAGAGAGCAGAGGTGGTGGAAAAGAGGAAAAGCTCTGTATAAATATTATGGAGGATTCCATTGGTTGGGATTAAAGGAAACATAGGAGTGATGACATAGTTAGAGGGATAGGTTTGTGTTATCCTTGTAATGTGAAATATGTAGATTAGTTTCTGATGCATGAACTTTCTCTGTATTGTTATATAGGTCTTTTTTTAGTGTCAATGAATGTATTGTGGTTATTGAACTCATGAATATGAATATAAATTTCAGTTCTAAAGCATATATGTGTTCATGAACTTAGTCCTAACACATTTCCTTTGTGTATGAATCAATTCTATATGTTGTTAAATACTTCTCTTTTATGGATGCATTGATATGAAAACCCATCCTAAGTTCTCTGAATGATTCATGGTTATTTTCCATTATTTTGCACTTAAGTATCTATCATTGATGATGTATTGTCACAAGAATCACATAAAGGAGGGGCTCAACACCCATGCATGTCTCAGGTGAACACTCAGCACGCACTGGGTGATAGGTCGACACACGTGGGATTAGACTGTTGTTCTAAGGGTATAAAAATGACTATAATAAAATAGGACATTTGACCCCAGATTATAGCACAAGTTATGTGCTAATGCTAGAACTAACTCTTTTGAATAGAAAAGTGACCAGGATTACGTGTAAGGTTTGATCTTTTTATATACATGGCTTATAGATGAAGAATATGGTAATATATCTTAAAGAAACATTTTTTTCAATTTTCGAGGATAATAAAAATTAAGCTGATAAGATCCATAAGTTGTAAGGGGGACAATACGAAATGTTGTTTCTTAAACCCAAATTAGTCATGGTCATAAATAAATCATTGTTTAATTTGAATCCATGAACTGTATACATATAAGTTAAAAAGATATTCTCAATGCTCCACCAGATTATTTGATAACTAGACCATGATGACACATGCAATTCATAATCATTAGATAATTTAAATTTCTGATAAGGTCTTTGACTGGCCGAATTTGAGCACTCCGAAAAAGTTCATAATTTTACCATAGGTTTTAAAACTCCATTCTGCTAAATTTGGAGGTTTAGATGGTGTGCGAAAGATTAAGTGGATGGAATCACTGGCCATTAGTGTAATTAATGAACTCCTCAAATTTTGTAGAAGGGGAAGTTTCTAGGTGAAAAAAGCTAGGGATTTATTTTTTCCTCTGATTTTTGTCGCCACATTTGGAACTCTGCATTTGTAATGGGTGATTTTTATTGAATTAATTTATGAGGCTCACTAGTGTTGAGTTTTGCATGCAAAGTAATATGAACTCTATTAAAAAAGAAAAGGGGATTTTATTTATTTCTTGGGATGAGATGCTGGAAGAGGTTGGTGTGGATTCTCTAAGAAAATATAAGGTCAAATCATTTTTGGTTGCTGGGAGATAGTAAATATCTTAGGCATGAACTGCTCCCTCTCCCCTTGTCTTGTTCAATTTATTTCTTGTATAGTGAAATATTTGCAATAAATCTTGTTGGGTTTTTCAGTATTATTATTTTTGGTTATTATCAATTTTCATTGTTGTGATTCTGGTAATATTTTGTTTCCTAAAAGGCTACAATAATGCTTGTAACTATGGTTTTATGCTAATTTGCATGGAAATATATTTATGTAACTTCTTGGGATTTCTATATTTGACAATGGATGGGATATTGCTAAATTATGGTTCTATGGTTTTGAATAAAGGGAAACTATGGTTAGATTACGGTTAGATCGACTATTATGAAATTATTTTGTGGGTCAAAAATCCATATTAAATGGAAGGTAGACTTCTGGTTTTAATGATTTAGGGACAATGTTGTATATAAGTTTGATTGATGAACTCAATTGGTCAACTTGTGGTCATTAGAACTATACATATTCCTCATCCGGGCATCTACTTTTACTATTTATTTGAAAACCATTTTATAATTGGGTGTGTATGATTTGTATTTGATTTTTGTGAAGCTTCTAAAATGCACACCCACCTTATATGTGGGTATCTATGAATACCCTCCTTTGTATTTTCTAGTTTTATTTGTGTTTTGAATCGACCTTAAAGAAAAAATATATATATTGAATCATTAAATAATATATGATGGTATGAAAATAGAACTTACAAAATATCAAATATGTTCTTGCATGTCCATTCTATATGGATATTCATTTGGTAAGTTTTGGTGAACTGCATTTTGTTTGGTTTGGTTTTAGTAATGGTAATGAGTATTTTAAAATGGAACCATGTCCTTTTAGGGGTAAGTATGGAAAATAATTAGTGCTTGAGTTACATGAGAAAAAGGAAGTATTGTTTTGTGGTTTGATTGATGTGATTGAAGGAAAATTTTGGAAACTGTGCCATTTTATAAAATGTTCAACCTGTTGATAAATATGTGGAACTATTAGCTACTTTTTACCTTAATGAAGCTATGTGTATTGATTATGAAAGTGAGGATTCAAGTTAATTTGAATTACATAACTTTAGTATGTATAAATATATATATATATATGAATATATATATATATATATATATATATATATATATATATATATATATATAGATAAGGCTTATAATACAAGATATACCAGTTTTAGTGGTACTATATAGTATGGATACATATATAAATGTATAAACTAAGTGAAAGGAATTCAGTGAGTGGAACTATATAGCATGAATATGTATAGATAATTATTAATTTTAATATAATGTGATGAGAAAGAATGAGATTGTATAATGTTGATATGATTATTAAAAACTTGAAATCTTACCATTACAGCAGCCTTGATGTTATGTAGTAAACAATATTGCTAAGTGAATGAGTTTTGATTTATGATATTTTGTTTTCCTTGTTCATCTAATGAAATGTGGATTAGTATTGTAGCGTTTCTTTTTGTAATTATTAAATGAAACAAGTTGCAAGTTGAAAGGGGAATTTTCATGCTAGTAATTTGTGACTGACCATGTATACAAATGTTTTTGTTGTTCCTTTTAATTTGTAGGAATAAATAAGTACCCTGAACGATAAAGATAGTGAATGGTTCATTGGGAAATGAATATTTTTGCACTAAATCTTTCAAAATGAAATAAAAACATATGTACTTGGGAAAAGTGAAATATTTCTTTGGTAAATTATCTGACCGATGAGTCGGATATAAGAATGAATAACATTTGATTGATTAAACTGATTTGATTATATAGTCACAAAATTTATTACTATTGATCGATATGTGATGTTGTGTTTATTTGTACTGTTGATTATCCTCAAAAGGGTAAATGTGAATTAAACTTCATAAGATTATTCTATAGTCTGAGAATGAGGATATTTAATGAGTTAAAATGTGAAATCAATGTATAATTGATGACCATAGAGATCATGAGGTTATAAGATTATATCTGAAAAGATATATTGTGATATTGACACAAGTAATATAAATAAATGTTAGGTTAATGAGTGATATAATATGTATTTGTAATGGATAAGGGACTATCAACCTTATATATTTTTTCCCCTTTTATAGTCTCCCTACTAGCTATGAATAAGTAATAATTTATAAGATTATTATATAATCGAAGTATCTTTTAAGTTTGAGTATGGGAATCTTGTAGAAACGTTGTTAGCTATCAAGTTTTGATTACCTAACAAATAATAAAACACCATATATTGGTGTAGTGTTGAATAAGATAGGAATGTTTATGATGAACCAAGACACACCCTTGCAATATTGAGACACTGCAAATCCTAAAATAATGCATTATGCAGGCCATTGTATTTATAGCATGGTTATGAATGAAAATATATAATATTTTTGAGGTTAATAATGGTGTACCCTATGGGTAAACTTGAGAAGAAGATAAGTTAAAGAGTATTAAGAATATACAAACCTAGTGGGTAAAAATGGCTATAAGGGGTACTCTAATTAGGGATGTAACAAAAGGAACCTATGTTGATTATCATGGTGTGATGCAGAGTGCTACATTTTATCATATTAGGTGGCTAAGGTTAATCATGCTATAAATGTTTATACATGGAATAAGTAATGTTGGATTAGTGTTTAATCTACATGGAAACTATTCAATCAAGTGTACATTCATAGGATGATTCCTTCCTTGTGTAAATAACAAAAAATGGGAATGCGGATTTACAAGAGTGAGATAAATGAAATATGTAACTTGAATGTAAAATTAATGTAAAACTAAAACATTAATGTACATTTGAATCGTTTGGTTATCATGACTTAGGTCCATAGGGATGTATAACATTCATGATAGGGGTATTGCAGTGACCTGAAGATAACCTGTCAAACAATAATAAATAACCACAAGATATGATGTTCCCATTTACTAGAAATTGGTGAGCCTACTCAGTATAGTTGTTGTTAGGTTAAACCTAATAATGACAAAGGTCATTATTTGGTCACAATAGCGTAGCTACTATGTCGATTTATCTTTTCAATCTCCCCTAAGTGAGAAGTTCATGATGCACTAAGATGTAAGTAACATCCTAGGTATGAGTGCGGATTGAAGTGCATGGTTAAGTACCCAATGTCATCTTATGATGACTTCGAGAAAGGGAGTGACCCGTAATGATGTAAATCATTGAGGAGATGCTTACTCTCCCTTAGTCATCCTAAGTTGGCATTGTGGTATTTGACCATGAAGGATGATCTGAATTAGTACCTTAATGTAACTTATAATTCTATAGTCCTAATATAAATAACAAAAATTAATAAGGTTATTGACAAGTTCCTAACAATGATTGTGTCGTCATAGAACCAAGCATGAAATACATGTCTCAGAAACTTTGGTAAAAGTAGTTTAAGATGTTGATTACACTATCTTCTAGTCACCAAGGATCTAGGTGTAGGATTCCATATGAGATTTAATGACAGATACCATTTTAGACACTTAGAATGTAGCATTTAACTATCCTTAATAGATGAAGGAAACCATTAGTATACTTATTATACACCAAACCAAATGATACACTTTGTGTAATCAATTGTAAAGAGTAAACACAATCAAAAAGAGTGTTGAGGGGGATGAGTAGGATCTGTATACTATCATACAATTTCACATGGTTTACGATTGTTATAAGATAGATTGACTAAGAGGATGTTAGTTCTAAATCATGGGATTTTAGAACAAGGAAACATGAGATATGAATTTAAGATTTATGTTGGGTTTAAATATATGGGTATTAAAATAAATCAAGCATAACGTGTGATAAAAAAATTTCTATTTGAGAAGCGTAACAAAGTGGTTGTTACAAGGCATGACAAATGAACTTGTATGATAGGAACATTAAGAACAAGACATTTGCAGTTGGAAATATGGTCCTTCTCTATGACTCCAAGTTTTCATGCCACCCACGGAAATTAAATGTGAATTGGTTTGGACTTTTTGCAGTAACAAAAATACTTGAATTAGGGGAATGTCAATTACAGGTGTTGGATGAAACCCTTTTTCCTAGTTAATTTAATGGGAGTAGGTTGGATGCAACTCTTTTATTTTTTTCTTTTTGGTTGTTGTTTTTTGTGTTTTATTTTCCTTGTTATTTTAAATAAGAGTTATTTTGCATAGGAATTTGATTATTATTTATTGAGTTCATGTGTAGAGGACCACGCATAATTTTAGTGTGGGGTGAACCATGTGAAAATGTGTAAAAAAATATACTTTGTTGGTGTTTGAAATCAATTTGAATTGGATGAAGATGTGTGCATGATTTTAGAATGATGGTGTGTCAATTGTAAGGTGTGCATGTGCAGGAAAAGAGGAAAAACGTGTCACAATAAATGAGAAGGATGGCAATGGTAAGAAAATTTCTCAGATTAAAGACCACACAAGAGGAAGGATCACATAATGTAATGCAAGGTAGGCATAAAATGTTGAAATACTTCGGATACTACATATATGATTAGGTACAAAGGCACAAGAAAGTGCATGTGGGGAGGTCTATGTCCTTAGAATTAGTGAGCATGTCAAAAGGTTATTACTGCAGTGCACGAAAGGAAGCAGCATAAAAAGCACAAAAAAGAAAACAATATATTTAAAGTTATTATGTGGTGGCAGGTGAGGAGAAATTAATGTGATTAAATTTGGGAAACCCATAAAAGGGGCGTCAGGGTAAATTCATTTTCACCTTATCTTGTGAAGAACTTAGGCATTTTCAAGAGTGAATTTGTGTTATTTCTTGTGAATTTAAGAGAAAACCAGAAAAATTGATTAAACCAATTTAGAAACGGTACATGACTCAGTAGGGAAGTTACTTCATAGGAAGTTTGAATCTTCAGTCTAGAATTGAAGTTTGTCTACAAGAAAAGAAGGGTTATAGGGTTTTTTGGTTAGGGCTTGCAGAATTAGAGAAAAAATTTGGGAGAAGAGGAAAATTTAATGAGGGTATTTGGTGTGGATGATTGAAATTGAGGAATTAAAGGCACCTAACTCTTAGAAGAGTAGAATTTTTGAGGTTATTTTTAGCAAGGAAATGACACCCAGGAAGACGTCAACCATGAAGGGAAATGGTAAGTTGAAGCCCATGTCATAGGATGTTCAAGAAGACTGGTTCTCAGAGATAAAATAACCAAAAAGAATTATCATGGGGTAGGATTGGGTGTTCCATGTTAGAAAAATTATAGTTAGAGGTTTTAACCGTCAGTTAGAGTCCAACGAGAAAAAATAGAGATAAAATTGATTCTTAGAGAAAATGAGAGGACCGCAGATGATAAGGGATATAAAAATTTTAGTGGCGTGAGAGGCCTTAAACTCTAGGAGGTCCCCTATTTTGGTAATCCGGAGCACATTTATTAGTGGCTTATGTCACACATCCATGAAGATTATTATTAATTCACAAGAAGAAGGATGTGCCCTACCATGCATTTGATCAGGAAAGTTACTGACTTCATGAGCTTAGGCATAGAAATAGTGAATAACCTCGAAGATGATGATGGAGTAAATATCACTTTTTTCACTCTCAAGAATCAATGAGGAGGGCGTATAATGGATATATTTAATCTCACTAACCCTATTGTCTAAATCGTCATGCGATATATCACAAAGTTGGCTGTAAAAGAACATTGGACACATGTTAAGAAGTGATGACTTCATATTGCAAAGAATATGGTTGATGGTTCTGTGTATAATCTTGCTGGATTTATTTTGGAAGATATTATAGAGGAAGCATGAGCTAGGGAAAAAATCACCTTTAATGCAATACTTTTGTTGATTCTTTTCTTTGAAATTAGTGTCCTGGATGGACCGAATGATAAAATGTGGGATTTTCTAGATGAATTTAAGTCACCTGTTAATATATTTTTTTATAACACTTGTCATAAGATTAAAAATGCATACAAGGTTAGGGTGGAAAGATGATATAAATGGATTTCTGAGGCATTTGAACAATAATAGCGCATTCTAAGTGAGTCACCTTCAGATTTTGAAGGGAAGTAATATTTTATCATTTATCAACATCTGTGCCTTGACATATTTTAATTGAAGGATGGAAAGAAGATTCCTTGGTGCAAACTCCCATTTTCCTTTATAGCATGATACTTTCAAGCATAAGTGAACATGTTCACAAAATCATGCAGGGTGAGAGTTTTGATGTAGACAATATGATTTTTGAATATTATACATTGCGCAAAATGTATATTTAGTATGAAAAAAGTACATATATGAAGACCATGATTTCAGATGAGATAAACATTAACTCCTTTACTTCAAAATTTTGGAATCAGGGGGCCAAAAAGGTATATATATATATATATTTGAATAAAATAATGATTAATGGGAATTATGTTGAGAATGAAATGAATATAACTAAGCCATCAAATGGAAATAGACAATAGAAACCAAGACGGCCCATGAAGATACCCCTCCCAAATATGAGGAAGAAGATAATGAAGAAGAGAAGCAAAGAAAGAACAATGGGAATGGAACGATTACACCAGCTACGACCCCTAAGTCACAAAAAAATCCATGTCCAAAGAAGATAATCTGCTAGGATACTCCTCCTAATGATAAAGAATAAGAAAGAAAGAAATACACTCATGTTAAGAGATAAACTACAAAGAAGACACCATTGTATAAGGAGTGTGAACCAAGTGTTAGCACCAAGAGATTGGCAAAGAATAAGTCACAAGTGAAGAAGAAACCAAAGATAGTGTCTACTAAAGACACAGAGGAGGCTGAGAGAGATGAAGAGGAGGATGTGAGAAATAAAGAGGATGAAGTATTGCATAAGAACCCACTTTTTCATGCCATTAAGGAGTTGGATATGGAAGAGCATAATGCACATCATGAGGATATACAATTCAAGGAGCCAGAGGAAGAATGCCATGGAGTGTCTATTACTCATATTATAGAGTAGAGGCAGAAGCATACTGAGGCACATGAATTTTAGCACAATATTGAGCATGAGGTAGAGAGAATTATAGAGAGAATTAGTGAGGATGAATTAGCTTGCAAGAAGGAAAGAGAAAAAAATATTGATGAATAAGGAGAAAGTGGCATAGAGAACCCCCATATGCTTGGATTTTTGAAAGAGGCCTGTGGGAAGAAAAAAATACCAAGACACACACCCTAGTGACCTATTATGCTTATTAATTTTTGTGTGAGAGATACCATAGTATTTTGTCCACATAAAGTCTCTTATGTTGGTCATTCTTTAAAAAGGAAGAAATAGTTCAGTGCACAAAGAATATGTTCTCTTGGGAATTTCAATTACACATGGAAGATCCTGAGTTTAAGGTTAGATCATAGTCATTAACCAAGACAAAAATTAAGTCCACACCAGGATAAGAATATCTGATAGTTGACACCCAAGTGCTACCGGATGAACATGTGTGTAATGCTCTAAAAAGTTATTGGTAGAAGTAGGGGTGATAATTTTTTATAAGTACCACCACATAAATAATATGCACAAGTATATGGATGCTAAAAATAAAGATATCGAGAAAAAAGATAATGAAATTACAAAGATAAAACAAGATACCAAGAAAGAGAAGAAAAAAACATGTAATGTATAAAAAGGTAGAATACAACACAAATGTTTCTATAATCGCATTCCTGAATATGGATGATCAAGTCAAACCTTCTTACGAGATGGCATTAAATTTTCTAGAGGGCTTAATGTGTATGATCACGCATGAAAATAAGGTTCTTAAAATAGAGTTTGCAAAAGAATTATTCATCTGGAAGAAGAAGAGTGACACACAAGAGATCAAAGAAAACATCTCACAGTATGACGCATTTGAAGTAAAATCTAAGGAGGTTGTGCAGACAACAAAATTTGTTTATGATAACTATCATGACTTCAATCATGTTGTGAGTCTGCTTATTACTAGATATGAAGTAGATTTGAGGTATTTCTAGGCAAATAACAAGAATAATAAGGTGGGATGTAACAAGGTGTTATCTAAGGTGGAGCAGAAAAGGGATTTGATAAACCTATTGAATACCCCACTCAAGGATAGACTGAAGTATTCCCATAGAATATGCATAGGATGGATGTTCTGGGTGATGTAGTAAAAAAACTAGAAACTTTGATCAAACAAATAAAGGGGAGGTTTGATGAATTGACCCCTGTAAAGGTTCCTAACATTATTAATGTCATGCCAATTAAGGTGAATAAAGAGTTATAAGGGTGGAGAGAGCTAGAGAAAATTTTGGTTAAGGAAACTCCCATACTCCTTCCACCTATGGAATATTAATTCTTTGATCTTTGGCCCACGCCATATTCTTTATTATTCATTATTTGATTCATTATGGGTGTTCTACTATTCTTTTCTTCATATATGATAGCTTCTGGTGTTTTTGGGGATGAACAACATAACTAGTGTGGGGTAATATTGGTTTCCATAATTGCCTAAGTATCAAGAGGGATGAAGTATGACATGTAGGGATAAAATGTATAATATTTTTTATAGTTCGTAGGATGACACGTGAAGAAATGAAAAGGATTGCACATGGGACTACACATACATGTAGATTGAGTGAGGACTTAGCCATTTTCTAGGGACAAGATAAAAATAGACTTAGAGTGTTCACTAAGAAAGGGATAAAAGGAGGCTACCTTGGGGAGAAAGAAATGGATATTTTTTGGGGAAAGCTCATACAAACCAAGGATTAAATCCCATGCATGGATTTATCTATTAATAGGACTAATTCACGATATTATGACATAATATATTATTAGAAAGTGTTTGTAAAACATGCATATAAGTACACATGGCTAATTTTGGGCACATCTATTATTAGGAAGTGCATGGGTAGTGAAGGAAATGTCCTCGACCCTATAAATACTTGGCTTAGGACTGCTTATAAGAGCATGTTCATTATGTTATGTGTTAGTGTTATGATTCTTTACTACAACTGTGTGCATGCCTCTATGTTCATATGTGATAAATGTTATGTATCATCTTCTTATTATGTAATTAATTCTAAATAATAATGGATAATTGTGGATGGATTATGATCGTTTATGTAACTGAGTATTGAGACTTATTTATGAAATTGATTTTAGATATGGTTTATTTTTAATCCTTATTTATTTATTATATGTGTTTCCAATTAAATGTGTCTAATGGTTTAGTATGTTTGAATGAGTACTTACTATATTATAATTATGGTTATGCATGTAAACATCTTGACAAATACACACAATGGAGGGACCTGGTAGTTGCACACACTTCGGGTGAGCATTAAATTCCACTAAACGAAGTACCAGTGCATATAACATTGGTGTGTAAATTAAAGACTAAATACATTTTTCCCTCATTCTCTTTTTAGTTTTTTTTAACACAAAACTTAGCCTCCTCCCTAAAATACATGTATATATCAAGGTCAATAGAGAATCCTTTCTTATGGCCACCCATAGGAATGCGGTAACATAACCCCATAAATTATCCAATTACTTCATCATTATAAATTAAACCAATTAGCATGTGTTGTTGTTGGTCTTAGTTAATTAGGGAAGGGTGTACAAAGTACAATTCTAGAATGGAAGGGGACATGGTTAAAATAATTGTGTCAGAGAATAATTTTGTTGAAGTAAGGTCTCCGTAGTTACTAAAGAGGTACTTTGGTTTGCTATCATAATATGAGGAGTTATCTTCATGTTTATAGGAGGTGGCTTCGAATTCTATACGTGGGACTCTAAATGGTTGAATATCAATGTCATATCTATCCATTTTTTCATGTTTAGGAAGAGGTTCCCATACACATTTTTCATATTTACCATATACATATCCTTTGTATCCTATAACATGCATAATATTGTTGGGGATGACATATTTTGGAGATTGATAGCAAGAATCCATCTTTTCATCAGGGGACTGGGATGTGTAAGTACTACCTAACATTTCATCTCCAAAGAGACCATAAGGAGTAAATATATCAATATTTATAAGATGTTGAGCTCTTTCCAGACAAAATTTATTCCTACCAAATGTTTGTTGACATGTTTTGCACCCAGTGCAATAGGGAAAACTCGAAACTTTTAAAGTTTCTCAAACTGGTCAGTTATTAGTTTGGTTATGTTTGGGATAGCCACCTTAGATTAAGATGTAATTTTAATTGTTTGATTTTGGGTAGTATTGAAATTCATTTGGAATCAAAACTACAACTTGAGTATAGTTTAAGAATGTTGTGCCTCAAAGATGCAGCCATCCCATTTGAAACCCTTGTTAGAACTATACAACAACTGTAACTATACAAAAACTATAAAAAACCATTGCAGGGCCCTGAGGAAGGCATGAAGGGCAGCATGTATTAGACATGATGCTCTGAAGCTGCAGACAGGTCGCAATTTTGAGGGACAGTTTGCAGTTTTTACAAGCAATTTGCACTTTCTGTGAGTGATAATAAGGGACACTTGATTCTTTATTTATTTCTATGATTAAGTGAATTATTTAAGTGTTTTGAGTTGTATAAGTTCATTATCCATACAAATGAAATAAAGTACAGAAAGGAAGGACATAAATCTCATAACATGAAAATATTTTCATTTATTCATGAGGAATAATAGTACATGTTTTTCTCACACAAGACGTGAGAAATAATTGAAAGGAAAAACAATGCATACATTTATGAAGATGAAAATGTAAAGAGGTAAAAGAAACCCGTCATTGCATTGAGTGAGTTTTCTTCTCTTTTTGAAATATTTTTCTAGCTATCCACTAAAACTGCATCATGGTACTTGAAAAAGGAGAAGCAAACGGTCATCAATACTGAGCTCAGGGTTTAATTTAACTCTTTATACTTCCAACTTCATAAATTCATGCATTTAAACGTGTAACAAAGGTGAAGAAAAAGAATCAAAATTTAAAGGTTGAAGTTGGCTGAAATGAGATAAAATTGTAGCTGAAACAAAATGAAAAGAGAATTCTAGGAAAATTTTGACAACGATTCACCTTGTAAAATGGACATTTACGACTTTTTTAGCATGCATATCAGAGCTATAATAAAAGGAAATACAATATATAATGCAGAGAAGAAATGGACTGCATTCTCAATCATCATATTGAATTAATTAGAGTATTCATTCTAGGTTAATAGCTGAATACCATGAAATTTGATGTAATTTTACAAAGTACATCCTTTCGATGAATTCCAGTTTTCAAATAAATAAAGTATGAATTATAGATATGGTACCATATCAAAGAAGTACAACTATTTATGTAAGGAAATAGATCAAGAAAAGATTAACATCATGTTCATAAAAAAAAGTCAAGACTCAATCTGGTTATAATGGATTAAGCATTAAGGAACAGAAGCTCCATTGAAAGAAAATATTCAGAGTAAAATGCATCTTAGAACATCTCTAAGTTACAAAGAAATGTATAGTCTATTTTTTTAAAGTAGATATAGTCATTAAACAAAGGATGAAATAGGCAGTATAAATTACAGTTAGAAATTTACACATATAGAGCTCCTTGGCATCAACTAAACCAAATATTGGTTCCATAAAATAATGAATATCTATACATGATAAATAGTGAAGCCAAGTTCAAGTGTTCAAGTGGATCTGAGATATTTCACTCATTCAAAAGTAAATGGAAACATTTTTCTTAAATCATGAATGATTGAAATATGTGTACTTGGTAGCAAGAAATCATAGAAGGGGGCTAATTATTAGTTCCTCAAAACAAGAAAATACGATCTCAACTAATCGGTGTTGGTGATTATAGAAAATAAAGAGGTTGAATAATAACATAGTTTTCATGCTTGAAATATCAAAAATGGTGGCTAACATTCTCAACCATACCCACTTAGAAGAACTCATAAAGGACCTACAAATGCTCGAGTACTTAGGAATAGATGAAAGAAACACAGAAATCACATATGTCAAATCAACCCCAAGAACAGAAAACACATATTTCACATTTTATACAATGGTTTCCATAGCAAAGATCAACATGGATAATTATTAGCATGAAGGAAAACTTATTGTTAGGGAAACCCACAATGTAAAACAAAACATGAAAATGGATATTGAAATTAGAGCAAGTAATGATATACCCACATCACAAAACATGTAGATATAAAGAAATAACAACTATTCCATAGATTATAACCCTTGTTTGAGCTATAAAATGGTTGAAATTTATAGACATACCTTTGAAATGACAAAATAGCGATAGAAGTTGAAATAATATTTTAGTGCATAGTTGAGATTCATTCACTCATAATTTTTTCAAAAAGGACCTCTTAGCCTGCCTTCAAAACCCTCTAGGCCGAGCCATGACAGAGTAATATGCCACGCAGAAGTGGATAACCCAACAGAGATAAATTCCTTATCGAGTTTGGAAGTTTCATGAATAACGGCCATAACAATTTCCACAGAGTTTACTTAGCTCAAGTGGAGCTCAAAGTGAAATGAATGAAATGGTTAGGGTTTTGGAATTTTCTTCCTTAACTCATGAGGATTAATTTAACCAATCATGGTTATCAAGTAATGCACGTGGAGAGAACTCAATGAAACCCTAATCCATCAAGGTTAATATTTCCATCGACATACCAAGGGTTGAGTCATCATGGAGTGGGAGGGGGAAACCCATGTTTTAAAACATAATCATTAAAATTTTTGACTTTTAAAAGGTCTGAACTATAATCCAAATAATGCAAAGTTCCATCATACATGTCTATCACCGAAAAGATGAATTTTATAAAAATAAGCAAAGGACGAAAATGACATACATACATGTATTTATCAAAAGGGGGCACAACTATAGTATGGCGTGTATATTACCCAGAGGTGGAAGATCTTATATTTTCTAAAGTCCACAGGGTGGCCAAACCAAATGGAGACTAGTGATCAAAGACAAGGGTGGCCCCACATATTGCAAGAAGAAAAGGAAACATGTACACATAGAGGTGGTTCCCATCAAATGAGTGCATGGATGGATATTTTTGTAAAATATTACAAGTATTGCAATTGTTTTACTCACAAATAAGGAATTGATTTTTTCATGCTTCGCAAGAGGTCAGAAAAAAGAAGGAGACAAAGTTTCACGCTCATGAAGGAGAGTTGCCGAACAAGAAAGCTTATTCTTAGAAAATTATTCATCCTTCTTTTCTTCAAAAGAGAACAGTCAACTTTAGTTTGATTGTAATGTAATCAAGGCTATTAATGCCTAATTGTAATTCCACATTCTATTTTTATTCCTTTATCTATTATTAAGTAAGGGATAAAAATAAGATGCATGGGTGAGTACAAGCCTTAGTCTATTTTTAAGAAGGGTTGGAGAATTAATATTGCTATATACTGTGTGCCTTTGCAAATGACAAGGAGGACTTTTTGGATATAGGAGTACTAAAGAAATTTTTTGCTAGTTTTTCCTTCTGAGTGTAAAGTATTTTCTACCTTCCCAATCACTTCCAGTCTTGTGTATGTTTCTATTAGTCTTGTGAATGTGAATTTCCTAATTAATCATCTTAACCTGTTGTAAAATTCAGTAGGTTCTACATGATATTAATGTGCATGTCTATCCTAGAAGTATTGTTGTGATAATCTCCCTCAATACCTTCAAGTGTTTTTCCTTTGATATTCTATAGAAGAACTGTTGGTCCGTGCATCAAAAATCATTTGACGTATCAATTTTGCATATACTCAGTTAAATCCCTCATACAAATTTGTTGTATCACCTTAGTTTTAATTACTTTACAGTCATTTTTTACCCTTAAAACCCAAAATCAGTTTAGGATACATCAAAAAGGAACCGAACTTTATACTAGATACTTACCTCAAAATAGGTATACCCATAGACCTGAGGTGTTTCTATTGTATCTATGAAAGAGAGAGATCTAATTTTGCTAGCTTATAAAACCTGCAACCATCTCTCTACATGGTGAACTTTTGAGAGATAATAGTTATTAGCATGCCCTGTGGGACACTCAAACAACTAAAAGTTTCACTTTCAGAGGTGTTTCATGATTCAAGTAGATCAGATACCATGCATAGTAGTTTTGGAAAGAAATAATATTGATGCATTCTAAAGATTCATGTACTAAAGAAAGACTCATCTGGTGACTCCATAAATCTGATTCCAGATCAATATAGCACTTTTCAAAAAGTGTTCAAATTTTCATCTGTAGTCTTCAGGTATTTTTCAAGAAATTCAGATATGTTATTTTGTTGTTATCAGTTGTTTTATGAACAATAGATCTGTTTTCATAAGTTCAATATTTTATGAGGTCTTGTAACCATCAATCATCACTTTCAACAATAGTATCAGCCAAACTAGTAGTATTTTTATCCACCTCCTTCAAATAGGTTTTATAACCCTTATCAAAATGAATACCCTTATAACCCAAGCCTTGTATATCAAAATGATTACCAATATGAGGGTTATGTTATTCAAGGTCAAAGTTATGTAGAGGGTTATGTTGAGTATGAAAGGGGAAGAAATCTTAGAATTGAGTTTAATAGTTTGAAGCAGCATTATTTAGCTATCAATGAACAAATTGAGAAATTGATAGCAATGAAGAATGATAGGTGTCAGGATAGGTAACCCCGTCAATGGGATGTTCCTTCTTACCCTCCTTATGAAAATTCAATGCCTATAAATTCTCCTTGTCAACCAATGCAGCTTATTACCCCCATTTCCTAACTATCAAGTTGTTACAATTCCTTCTTTTTCTACCCCACAATCACATACTGAAGTACAAATTAAGTGTCTAAGTTGGATTTCAGAAGTTATTCTAAATGTAGATCTTATACCCCAACCTCGTTATCCAAAATATTCTAATCGAAGCTGAAACTAAGCCCACTCCTCCTTCTTTACCTGTGCTTCAAGTCCATGAAATAGAAAATCAAAATATCAAGGAGGAGGTGTAGCTGATAGAAAATAACAGGATGGAATTTTTTCTGAACTTGCATGGATGGGTGTCAAAGTTTCAGTTTGATTTTATTCTAGTTTGGAAAAAGACACCACACAAGAGGTGCAACCTATTTTTCCAGAAGATCAAGAGTGTTTAGAAGATGATCTATAATCTGAATATTCTGAGTGTAGTTTGCATGAAGACACCATACTCACGCATCTTACAACCATATCAGAAGAGAATAGAACACTTTCAAATGAAAAGGAGGGTGAAATTCAAGTAAACTGTGTTTCAAATTTATAGCTTGAGGAGGCTGATTTCTTGTCAGATTTGGAAAACTGCATAGGTAAAGAGCAGCCTATAGAACTAACTTATTTTGCAATTTTAGCATTAAGATAACCTCTGGTGCATAAGATCCCTCTTGTAATTGAAAATTGAGGAAGATATGCTTTTAAATACATATCTTTATTATTCCCTCTTGGAAGAACCATTTTGGGAGAAGAATGTCTTAGAACAACATGTTGCTCAGATCAAATCTTGTGTAAAAAAAATAGACAATTTTGATCTTATAGATCATATGTCAAACAAAAATGATCAAGATTAAAGATCATTTTTGGTACAATAATTTGAAGGAGCTGAAGTATGTTCAGATCAATTTCAAAATGTCCAAAAGGTTGATACAGAACAATAACTTTACTCTTATACTTATGAAAATGAAGAAGATGGTCTTCAGTTTTTTGACTGTATCATGTATCTAGACAAAACCTATATAGAGGAAGAGAATGAACTCAAGTTTTTAGACTTCATGCAGGATCTAATAAATGTAGAATCATTTGATAGAAGCGTTGAAAAGTCACTTAAAAAAGTCATTGAACAACTTACAGAGTAGAAGCATATCTCAAAATAGTTTCAAGATGAGTTATAGCAATTGGAAGACACAAAACAACCTCTAGGACAACTTCAAGAAAATCTCATTATTAAAAATAATATTCATGATTTAGATCAAATCAAAACTGTTAACAATTTTGCTACCAAGAGGCCTTGTTCCATTCGATATTTGGCTGATTCTCACCCAGCCACGGTATTTCCAAATTTCATGTTTGTCTTGGAGCAAAAAAGTAAGTTCTTTGTTCTCAGTAAAAGGACTCAAATCATGTCAGAACAGATTACAAGCTAGATAAATGTGCTTCCCAGTTCATGGACTGATCTAATGAGTGAAATAAAGGTACATATCTCATTCCTAGCTATGTCACTTTGTTGGTTTTTAGAGCTGAATTCATGGCCTCGGTTGTGGAGAAAAGGAAGCTACTTTTCACTGCATGGTTTAGGTTTTTTTTATCCGTAGTTACTACTGGTTAGAGTAGGGTAGATTAGGATTTCCTTTTGATAAGTGCAGTTCCTGCATATCGCAATGTTTTTAATTCAATAAGTGCATTTGTGAACATGATCTGGGTTACCAGATCCTTTCCAGCTTTAGTTCATTTTGGAAGGGTTGGACCTTCCAAAAAGGAAAATTTTGGTTACATGGTTTAGACTCCATGCCCAATGGACAAGATAAAGGCACTGGTCTACAAGCTAGCAGGAAGCTTTCCCCACAAGATCACTATAAATGTTGACATTTTTTGCATCCAGTGCAAAAGGGCCAACTCAAAACTTTTAAAGTTTCTCAGATTGGTCAGTTACGAGTTTGGTTATGTTTGGGACAACCACCTCATATTAAGATGAAGTTTTAATTGTTCAATTTTGGGTAGTCTTGGAAGTCATTTAGAATCAAAACTACAACTTGAGTATGGTTTAATAACATCATGCCTCAAATATGCATTCATTCCATTTGAAACCCTCGTCAAAACTATACAACAACTATAAAAACCATTTCAGGGACTTGAGGAAGGTAGGAAGGGTGGCATATATCAGACATGATATTATGAAGCTGCAGGTAGGTGGTAGTTTTGAGGGATAGTTTACAGTTTTTACAAGTAGTTTTCATTTTCAGTGAGTGACAATAAGGTACACTTGATTGTTTATTTATTTTTATGATTAAGTTAATTATTTAAGTGTTTTGAGTTGTATAAGTTCATTAATTATCCATACAAATGAAATAAATTACAGAAAGGAAGGACATACATCTCATAACACAAAATATTTTCATTTATTCATGAGGAATAATAGTACATATTTTTCTCACACAAGCCGTGAGAAATAACTGAAAGGAAAAACAATGCATACATTTATGAAGCTGAAAATGTAAAGATGTAAGACAAACCTGTCATTTCCTTGAGGGAGTTTTCTTCTCTTTCTGAACTATTTTTCTAGTTGTCCACTACAACTACATCATGGTACTTGAAAAAGGAGAAGCAAACGGTCATCAATACTGAGCTCATGGTTTTATTTAACTCTTTATACTTCCAACTTCATAAATTCATGGATTTAAAAGTGTAACAAAGGTGAAGTAGAAGAATCATAATTTAAAGGTTGAAGTTGGCTAAAATGAGATAAAATTGTAGCTGAAATAGAATGAAAAGAGAATTGTAGGAAAATTTTGACAGGGCTTCACCATGTAAAATGGACATTTACGACTTTTTCAGCATGCATATTAGAGATGTAATAAAATTAAACACAATATATAATGCTAAGAAGAAATGGAATGCACTTTCAGGCATCATATTAAAGTAATTGGAGCATTCATTATAGCTTAACAGTTGAATAACATGAAATTTGAAGTAATTTTACAAAGTATATCCTTTCTATGAATTCAAGTTTTCAAATAAAGGAAGTATGAGTTACAGATATGCTTCCATATCAAAAAAGTACAACTATTAATGCAAGGAAATAGATCAGGAAAAGATGAGCACAATATTATAGAGTAGAGGCGGAAGCATATTGAGGCACACAAAGATGAGCACAATATTGAGAATGAGGTAGAGAAAATTGTAGAAAGAATTATTGAGGATGAATTAGCGTGTGAGAAGGAAAGAGAAAATAATATTGATGAATAAGGAGCAAGTGGCATAGAGAACCCCCATGTGCTTGTTTTTTTTAAAGGGACCTATGGGAAGAACAACATACCAAGGCACACACCCTAGTGACATATTATTCTAATTAAGTTTTTTGTGCGAGATGCTAGAGTATTGTGGCCACATAAAGTCTCTTATGTTGGTCATTATTTAAAAAGGAAGAAACATTTCAGTGCACAAATAATATGATCTCTTGAGAATTTCAATTACACATGGAAGATCTTGATTTTAAGGTTAGCTCACAGTCATTAACCAAGACTAAACTTAAGTCCACACCAGGATAAAAATATCTAATATTTGACACCCAAGTGCTATCGAATGAACATGTGTTTAATGCTCTTAACAAGTTGTTAGTAGAATTAGGGATGATAATTTTTTATAAGTACCGCCACATAAATAATATGTGTAATTAGATGGAGTAGAAAAATAAAGAGATCGAGAAGAAATATAAATAAATTACAAAGATAAAACAAGATATCAGGGAAGAGAAAAAAAACACGTAATGTATAAGAAGGTAGAATACATCAAAAATGTTTCTATAAACATGTTCCCGAATATGGATGATCAAGTCAAACCTTCTTAAGAGATGGAATTACATTTTCTAGAGGGCTTGATGTTTATAATCATGCATGAAAATAAGGTTCTTAAACTATAGTTTGCAAAAGAATTATTCATCTAGAAGAAGAAGAGTGACAAAGCAGAGATCAAAGAAAACATCTCACAGTATAATGAACTTGAAGTAAAATCTAAGGAGGTTACGTGGAAAAAAAAATTGTATATGATAACAGTCATGACTTCGATCATGTTGTGAGTCTGCTTGTTACTAGATATGAAGTAGAGTTCAGGTATTTCCAGGCCAATAACAAGAATAATAAGGTGGGATGTAAGAAGGTGTTATTTGAGGTGGAGTAGAAAAGGGAGTTGATAAACCTATTGAATACCCCACTAAAGGATAGAATGAAGGAAATATTCCCATACAATATGCATAGGATGGATGTTTTGGATGACACAGTAACAAAACTAGAAACTTTGATCAAACAAATAAAGGGTAGGTTTGATGAATTAACCCCTGCAAAGGTTCCTAACATTCTTAATGTCATTCCAGTTAAGGTGAATAAAGAGTTATAAGGGCAGAGAGAGCTAGAGAAAATTTTGGTTAAGGACATTCCCATACTCCTTCCACCTAAGGAATATTAATTCTTTGATCTTTGGCCCACGCCATATTCTTTATTCTTCATTCTTTGATTCATTATGGGTGTTCTACTATTTGTTTCTTCATATATGACAGCTTTTGGTGTTTTTGGGGATGAACAACATACCTAGTGTGGGTTAATATGGGTTTCCATAATTGCCTAACTATCAAGATGGATGAAGTATGACACGTAGGGATAAAATGTAAAATATTTTTTATAGTTCGTAGGATGACGCATGCAGAAATTAAAAGGATTACACATGGGACTATGCATACATGTAGATTGAGTTAGGACTTAGCCATTTTCTAGGGAAAAGTTAATAATAGACTTAGAGTGTTCACTAAGAAAGGGATAAAAGAAGGCTACCTTGGTGAGAAAGAAAGGGATATTTTTTGGGGAAAGCTCATACAAACCAAGGATTAAAGCCCATGCATGGATTTATCTATAAATAGGACTAAGTCACGATATTATGATATAATATATTATTAGAAAGTGTTTGTAAATCATGCATATAAGTACACATGGCTAATTTTGGGCACGTCTATTATTAGAAAGTGCATGGGTGGTGAAGGAAAAGTCATCACCCCTATAAATACTTGGCTTAGGACTGGTTATAAGAGCATGTTCATTATGTTATGTGTTAGTGTTATGATTCTTTGTTACAATAGTCTGCATGACTCTATGTTCATATGTGTTGAATGTTATGTATCATCTTCTTATTATGTAATTAATTCTAAAGAATAATGGATAATTGTGGATGGATTATGATCATTTATGTAACTGAGTATAGAGACTTGTTTATATAATTGATCTTATAAATGGTTTAATTTTAATCCTTATTTATTTATTATATGTGTTTCCAATTAAATATGTGTAATGGTTTAGTATGTTTGAATGAGTACTTACTATATTATCATTATGGTTATGCATGCTAACATCTTGACAACCAAACATAATGTAGGGACCTGGTAGCTACGTGTGCTTTGGGTGAGCATTCAATTCTACTAAATAAAGTTCCAACGCATATAACATTGGTGTGAAAATTAAAGACTAACTATATTTTTCCCTCATTCTCTTTTTACTTTTTTTTAACACAAAACTCATCCTCCTCCCTGAAATACACATATACATTGAGGTCAATAGAGAATCCTTTCTTATGGTCACCGATAGGAATGCAGTAACATAACCCCATAAATTATCCAATTACTTCATCATTATAAAATAAATCAATTAGTATGTGTTTTGGTTGGTCCTAGTTAATTAGGTAAGGGTGTACGAAGTAAAATTTTGCAATGGAAGGGGACAGGGTTAAAATATTTGAGTCAAATAATAATTTTGTTGAAGTAAGGTCTTTGTAGTTACTAAAGAGGTACTTTGGTTTGCTATCACAATCTGAGGAGTTATCTTCATGTTTAGAGGAGCCGGATTCGACTTCTATACATGGGAATCCATATGGTTGAATATAAATGTCATGTCTATCCATTTTTTTATGTTCAGGAAGAGTTTCCCATACAAATTTTTCATATTTACCACATACATATCCTTTGTATCCCATAACATATATAATATTATTGGGGATAACATATTTTCGAGATTGATAGTAAGAATCCATATTTTCATCAGGGTACTGGGATGTGTAAGTACTACCTAACCTTTCATCTGTAAAGAGACCACAAGGAGTAAATCTATCAATATTTCTAACCTCTTGAGCTCTTTCCTAACAAAATTTATGCCTATAATATGCTTGTTGACATTTTTTACACCTAGTGTGATAGGGCCAACTCAAAACTTTTAAATTTTCTCAGATTAGTCAGTTACGAGTTTGGTTATGTTTGGTATAGCCACCTCAGATTAAGATACACTTTTAATTATTTTATTTTGGTCAGTATTGAAAGTCATTTGGAATCAAAACTATAACTTGAGTATATTTTAAGAATGTCGTGCCTCAAAAATGTGGCCATTCCATTTGAGACCCTCGTTAGAACTATACAACAACTATAACTATACAACAACTGTAAAAAACCATTTCACGACCCTGAGGAAGGTAGGAAGGGAAGAATGTATCAAACATGATGTTCTAAAGCTGCAGATAGGTGGCAGTTTTGAGGGACATTTTTTCAGTTTTTACAAGCACTTTGCATTTTTAGTGAGTGATAATAAGGTACACTTGATTGTTTATTTATTTCTATGATTAAGTGAATTATTTAAGTGTTTTGAGTTGTATAAGTTCATTCATTATCCATACAAATGAAAGAAATTATAGAAAGGAAGGACATACATCTCATAACATGAAAATATTTTCATTTATTCATGAGGAATAATAGTACATATTTTTCTCACACAAGCTGTGAGAAATAAGTGAAAGGAAAAACAAAGCATATATTTATGAAGATGAAAATGTAAAGAGGTAAAAAAACTCATCATTTCCTTGAGGAAGTGTTCTTCTCTTTCTGAACTACTTTTCCATCTCTCCACTACAACTACATCGTCATACCTGAAAAGGGAGAAGAAAACAATCATCAATACTAAGCTCAGGGTTTAATTTAACTCTTTATACTTCCAACTTCATAAATTCATGCATTTAAAAGCGTAACAAAGCTGAAGTAGAAGAATAAGAATTTAAAGGTTGAAGCTGGCATCATCAACATTTATGACTTTTTCAGCATGCATATTAGAGCTGTAATAAAAGGAAATACAGTATATAATGCAGAGAAGAAATGGACTATACTTTTAGTCATTATATTGAAGTACTTAGAGAATTCATTATATCTTAATAGCTAAATAACATGAAATTTGAAGTAATTTTACAAAGTACATACTTTCTATGAATTCCAGTTTTCAAATAAAGGAAGTATGAACTACAGATATGCTACCATATCAAAGAAGTACAACTATTTATGCAAGGAAATAAATCAAGAAAAGATTAACATCAGGTTCATCACAAAAATTCAAGACTCGATCTGGTTACAATGGATTATGCATGAAGGAACATAAGCTCCATTGAAAGAAAATATTCAGAGTAAAATGCATCTCAGAACATCTCTAAGTTACAAAGAAAGGTACAGTCTATTTTCTTTCAACAGATATTGTCATTAGACAAAGGATGAAATAGGCATTATAAATTATAGTTAGAAATTTACATAGATAGAGCTCCATGACATCAACTGAACCAAATACTAGTACCAAAAAAGAATGAATATCTCTAAATGATAAACAATGAAGCCAAGTTTAAGTGTTTAAGTGGATCTAAGATATTTCACTGAGTCAACAGTTAATGGAAACATTTTTCTTAAATCCTGAATGATTGAAATATGTGTACTGGGTAGCAAGAAATCACATAAGGGAGCTAATTATTAGTGCCTCAAAATAACCAAATATGGGATCAACTAATCCATGTTGGTGATTACAGAAAATGTAGAGGTTGAATAATAACATAGTTTCCGTGCTTGAAATATAAAAAATGGTGGCTAACATTCTCACCCATTGCACTAAGAAGAACTTGTAAAGGATCTATATATGCTCAAATACTTAGAAATAAATGAAAAAAACCCAGAAATCACAAATGTCAACTCGACCCCAAGAATAGAAAATACAGATTTCAAATTTTATACAATGGTCGCCATAGAAAAGATCATCCTAGATAAAGCTTAGCATGAAGGAAAACTTATTTTCAGGGAAACGCACAATGCAAAACAAAACATGCAAATGGGTATTGAATAGGAGCAAGTAATGATATACCCACATCATAAAACATGTAGATCTAAAGAAATAACAACTAGTCCACAGACTATAACCCTTGTTAGAGCTATAAAAGGGTGGAAATTTAAAGACATACCTTTGAAATGACACAATAACGATATAAGTTGAAATATTATTTTAGTGCATAGTTGAGATTCATCCGTTAAGAATTTTGTCAAAAAGGACCTCTCAGCCTACCTTCAAAACCATCCAGGTTGAGCCGTGAAAGAGTAATATGCCATGCAGAAGCGGATAACTAGATAGAGATAAATTCCTTATTGAGTTAGGAAGCTTCATAAATGGTGGCCATAACAATTTCCATAGAGTTTCTTTAGCTCGAGTGGAGCTCAAAGTGAAATGAACAAAATGGTTAGGGTTTAGGAATTTTCTTCCTTAACTCATGAGGATTAATTTAACCAACCATGGTTATCAAGTAATGCATGTGGAGAGCACTCAATGAAACCCTTATCCATCAAGGATAATAGTTTCCACCGACATACCAAGGGTTGAGTCATCATGGAGAGGGAGGGGGGAACCCATGTTTTAAAACATAATCATTGCAATTTTTGAATTTTAAAAGGTCTAAACTATAATCTAACTCCAAATAATGCAAAGGTCCATCACAAATGTTTATCACCAAAAAGGTGAATTTTGAAATATGAAAAGGCTGACAAGGATATACATGCATGTATTTATCAAAAGGGGGTAGAACTATAGTATGGCATGTATATTACCCAAAGGTGGCAGACCTTATATTTTCTAAAGTCCACAGGGTGGCCAAACCAAATGGAGACCAGTGATCAAATGCAAGGGTGACCCCACATATGGAAAAGAGAAAAGGAAACATGTACACATAGAGGTGGTTCCCATCAAATGAGTGTGTGGATGGATTTATTTGTAAAATATTGCAAGTATTACAATTGTTTTACTCACAAACAACGAATTGATTTTTGCATGCTTTACAAGAGGTCAGAATAGAGAAAGAGACAAAGTTTCATTCTCATGAAGGAGAGTTTCCCAACAAGCAAGATTATTCTTAGCAAATTATTCACCCTTATTTTTTTAAAAAGAGAACAATTAACTTTAGTTTGACTGTAATGTAATCAAGGCTATTAATGCCTAATTGTAATTGCATGTTCTATTTTTATTCCTTTATCTATTATTAAGTAATGGATAAAAATAAGATGCATGGGTGAGTACAATCCTTAGTCTATTTTTAGGAAGGGTTGGAGAATTAATATTGCTATATATTGTGTGCCTTTGTAAAGCACAAGGAGGACTTTTTTGGATATAGGAGTACTAAAGAAATTTTTGCTAGTTTTTCCTTCTGAGTGTGAAGTATTTTCTGCCTTCCCAATCACTTGCAGTCTTGTGTATGTTTCTATTAGTCTTGTGAATGATAATTTACTAATTAATCATCTTACCCTATTGTAAAATTCAGTAGTTTCCGCCTGATATTAATGTGCATGTTTATCCTAAAAGTATTGTTGTGATAATATCCCTCCATACCTTCAAGTGTTTTTCCTTTGATATTCTGTAGAAGAACTGTTGGTTCGTGCATCAAAAATCATTTCACATATCAATTATGCATATGCTCAGTCAAAGCCCTCATACAAATTTTGTGTATCACCTTAGTTTTAATTACTTTACAGTCATTTTTTACCCTTAAAACCTAGAAGCAGTTTAGGATACATAAAAAAGTAACTAGAATTTATACCAGATACTCACCTTAAAATAGGTATACCCATAGACCTGAGGTGTTTCCATTGTATCTACAAAAGAGAGAGATCAAATTTTACTAGCTTATAAAACCTGTAATCTATTTCTCTGTGTAAATTTTATGGAAAGATGAATTATAATTATGATTATTTTCTTGTTTTTGTCTTTGGATTAAGTAAATCATTAGGACAATGATGCTTTTTAGAGGAGAGGTATGTAATGCATCTACCTTGTTTTTTATCCTTTATCACTTCCATAATTTAAATAACAACATTGATAGGTTATTTTCATTTTGAATATGGTTATTTGATTAATTAATTAGAGATAATTAATCTAACTATTGTTATAAACTTATCCTATCCTAAACCTATGATAAGGTGATTATTTTTATTGTTGTTTAAATCCTAATGGGAGACTATCCTAAACTATATGGAACTATTCCTAATATCCTAAACTAAAGTTTATAACCTATTATTAAGGGGACCCAAATTTTTGGAAATTGAACTAACCTAAGGAAGTGGGGGGTTGGAATGGTTGGGAATTTGATTAGGATGGTGGTGAAACCATTCCAAAGGCATCGAAAATTTTAAATGTGGAATTAAAGTTAGCTACCGTCAAAATTGGCCAAGGTTTGGGGGAAGGAAGAAGATTGTCCAGTTGGCCACTCTACTATTTCGATGGAAAGAATTTTTGAACTGCTAGTTGTAACTTTTAGAGGATAATGCTGGGTGGGAGTTTTTGGAGGGAATTTGTTAGTCCTATTTTCATTTATTATCCTTGACTTGAGTAAAAACTGACTGGGTAATAGTAAGAAGGTTGGAGGAAAAATAAATGGTTTTGTTTTATTTATTTCATTTGGATTTTTTCAATCTTTTTATCTCTGCATGTTGTTTTCCTTTTTTTGAAGCTTTAGTTTGAATCAGTTTCATGAATGATTTCACCCTTTCATGGAAAAAATAATGGAAAAATCTAAGCATGGAAGCTATAATAAGATGGAGGAAAAATTATGAGTGGATTTTTTTAGTGTTATTGTTAGAAATATTGTTTTGGAAGTTTTGCATGAAGGATTGAGGAAAGGAAAGGAAGACAGGAGCACTACCAGGCATGATAGACCCTATCTCTATTCGTGTAGGTTATTTTTTATCCTTTTATTTATTTATTAGGATAATTCTTACACTTGTGTTAACCCTACACTTGTTGGGTTTGCTTTCTTAGGTTTACTAGTTGTGTGAACTTAGTTTACTAGTTGTGTTGAGTTACCTTCCCAGTTATCTGGAGTTAGCTTACTAGTCTTCTGGAGTTAACTACTGATATCAATTAATGGGAGTTCTTCACCACTGATTTAGGTAGTATTTGTAATTCCCTCCTCCTATATGTACATCTTTCTTATTGAGTAATTTAAGTCATTCTATTTTAATTTATTGAGCATTATGGATTATGATGGATTTCCATATATGGTATTTTAGCTCTTTTGTTTTACAAATCTAATGTTGTGTGCTATTATCATATAAGATTGTGGGTTGGAACAGTCTATTTATCATTGCTTTCATGGTATCATTGGTATCATTCCATTGGATATAAGCATATACTTTTCGGATGCATTATTTTACCCTCTAGATATTTCTATTTTGGATGCTGTCTTTTATCCACTAGACACAGATTTGTACCCTCTGAATGCATACTTTTATCCATTAGATATTGATGTGTACCCTCTAGATGCAATGATTTACCCTTTGGACATTTAGGTTTTGGGCATAGGATTTTATCCTTTGGTTGTAAGATTGTATCGTTTGGATGCACTCTTTTACCCTTTGGACATTTAGGTGTCACATGTACCTTTAAAAAAATATATTAAAATATTATTTTAATAGAAAAAAATTCTAGAGCCCATAAATTTTGATCTGTAGCTTGGATTAAGGTGATCTTTTTTTTTAAATTGAGTATTTTTTGAGATCTACCTATTGGTGAAATTTGTATACACATATTTCAAATTTAAAAGGTGATTTTCATCATTTTAATTTTTACATACAACTAATTATAAAGTGATTTTGAGGGTGTTGTAATCACTTGTGGATGTAATTTTGGTTGAGCCTGACATCCCCAACTTATGGGTGTTACATTCTTGTATCTATGGGTGTATGCATTTATATCTCTCTTTTTTGTTGAGATGTTCTGGATCTATATTTTTGACAGTTTATTTTTTGGCATGTTGAAAGTCTCTCTTATGGGGGGGCTATTTTGGTGAAGCTCAGTGTTAGCTTTTCAGTGTTCTAGTAGTTGATTTTTGCAACTCATACAAATCTGAGGTGTAACTCTACCCATTCAATAGTATAGGAGGGTATGGTGTTGATACTGATTCTTTGGGTTTTGTGTCCTTGCCTTGTTACATGCTGATAATGTTTCTTCGGGTTTCATGTCCTTGCCATATTACCTTGGATTTTATTGGATCGTGGCACTCCTATTTATTTGGTTCTCGCATCCTTACCTTGTTGCCTTGGTTTTTCTTTG
The DNA here is from genome assembly GCA_019776745.2 of Taxus chinensis. Lineage (NCBI taxonomy): Eukaryota > Viridiplantae > Streptophyta > Pinopsida > Cupressales > Taxaceae > Taxus > Taxus chinensis. Next base: position 573,402,342 of record CM034147.1, on the reverse strand, counting down.
ATCGTGGCACACCTATTTTTAGTAGTTGATTAAATTATGTTTGGTGTTTTTTTAACACTTTCGACATCACTCCATTTTATAGTCTCCTTGCATGGAGATATTATGGTGAAGCCCAGTGTTGGACCCATGTAATATTAACCAAGTATGAAGGTGCATGGGTGCATAGGGTCCCAGTTATGAAAAGGTGCGTAAGGTAAAAGTGCACGAACAAAAGAGTTAAAGGAGGCTTGAGATGTAGTCAATTGGGGCACCCAAGGTAGAACACGTGAAAAGCGTGATCAGTTGCGTGTGGATAAGATGTCAGCCTGGTGATAGGCTGGCCTAGGAAAGAGCGTGCCCTAGATGGAATCTTCTAGAAGATCATCATGAGATGGAGTGGAAAGCTCATGCCTGGAGGAGCATGCTAACATAAAGGAACACATTCGACACTTGGCATCGGATCTGAGGGCGCTGGAAGGAGAGTTGGCAACACAAGAGAAGTATAAATACAAGTTTCTATGGAGTAAAAAAGAGAGATCAATATCTAGAAGTATGGGGTATAACAAGTTAGAGAATGGGTGGGGCTCTACAGAATTACTGTGAGGGGATATTTGTATTTAGGAAATAATGCACTAAGCATGGATTTGTAATTTTTATTTTTTGTTATATTACTTACATACGTCCAGTGATATGCATGACTGTGGTCTTCTCTCTGTGACTCTCTGTAATGAATCAATGAATATAATGAGGTTACCTGTTATATATAGACATGGATATCAATTGTTTTAATGCACATTTCTCTCATATGAGTTATCTTTCCTTTCTTACTATGTATGGATGCTTGTATAATTATTTTTTTCATAATGCATGTTTTGGATTCTATTAAAGTAATCAGTCTGAAGGGACTGTAAGGATCTAGAGGCTGTTCTAAGCCCTATCATTATTTTTTGTCTTAACTTCCCTCCTAAACAATCTTACACTAATCATAGATGATTCTTCCCGCGAAACTCACATAAAAGAGAGACTTGGTACCCACACGTGCCTCAGGTGAGCACTCAGCTTCTGTTGGGTGATAGGCCGACATGCATGGGGTTACTTCCTTTTATAATGGGGGTAAAACTTAATACATCTTGGTTCCATTTACGGGACCTCTTTTCGAAGTTATAGTGGGATATAACATACATCATGATTTGTGTAATGAGTAATGATAGAGTGGTTGACATTGGAGAATGTTGAATAATGGTTTAAGAGCATGGAGGATGAATTTTCTTAGAGATACAACACTGGACCTAAGTTTAATACATGTAGATGGGTAGAAGAGAACCTCTAACATGATATATATGAGACCTTCTTCTACTACTTCCCAATAGAACTATATGAATGGATTTCAGCCTATACATCTAGATCAATTAGGTGTTATGGATCACATGTATGGGCAAAAGTAGACTACCAAAGGTTACAGGATGTAGATCTAACATGGACCCATGATGTAGATCATTGGTGGAGAGGAGTACTGACTAGTTACACTCTAGAATACGCCATTTCCATGTATTATTATCTGAATGTTTCTGAGTTTGAATTTATATGAGAACCTAGTGGAACATTTCTACGTGTTATTCCTCTAGCTATGAATATATTGATGGTTACCATGAGTTTAGAGGCTTTCCCAATGGCTAGCTAAACCATTCTAAGTGTTGGGTAAGGGAGCTTGGGTGGAGGAAGATGGAAAATATCACAATAAAAAAGGAGAGGGAAGAAAGACAGCTCAAGTATAATGAAGCATGTGAAATGGAGATTGTTAGAAAGCGCAAGGTTGCTAGTGTCATGGATCTATGGAGAAAGATGTTGCGGGAAGGAGTTGAGGTTCATGCAGAGGACATGGAACTTGAGAAGTCTATGTTACCCCATCCTGGAAATTTCATGATGGAGACCCCTTCCACTTCTGGTGAGATTTCTTCACATGGAGAAAGAAGAGTCGTTGGTGCATATCTGAACCCACCCAGTGAATGAGCCCTGGTGCTTGGTTTTCCCGATCCAGGAAGAAGTGTTATTGACCTAGTTGATATTCATAGAAGAGACAGATCTGTGCCTAGGAGGCATAATTTTTTAGTTACTTCTTCTATATATGCACATATTCTAGTATTTGGAGGAGTCTTTGGATAAGGGGCAAGTTTACAAGCTTTTGGTCTCACATCAGGGAGTGGCACAGGACAGAGTAGTGGTAGTGGGGGTACTATCATAGACCACCGGTACATAGTTCAGTGGGACCATGGGGGTGCTTGGAATAGCTCCTACATGCCCTATTATACCCAGTGGTTCTGGTGGATCTGGTGGCTCTAGAGGCATAATACCCGATGGACCTAGTGGATCAGGAGGTGGAGGAAACACTGGTGGGAACCAAGGATCAAACTCGGAAGGACAACGACCCCAGCCACCACCTCAAGTATTCTTTGAAATGCCTTTGAATTTACAATATTATAGGGGCATTGACGATGCAGTGGAACATGTTCACAAATGCAAGATGCTATGGCATGCAAAGGGTATCATAACACTAGAAAAAAAGGCTAGTCAATTTGCAACCACATTACAAGGGCACATGCATAGCTGGTATAAAAAGTATGACCCTCATCAAATTGTGGTGGAATATACTACCTTAAATAATACATTCTTGGTAGAGTTCCACATTCGTAAGTTTGAGCAGAAAAGCATTAGTGCTTTGAAGGAGATTCAACAAGGAAAGGTAGAGAGTGTGCAGGAGTATGATGCACGCTTTAAAACTCTCTTGTCTAAATTATCATATGATATCCATCCTTCTCAGCATGCATAGTGGTTTTTTGGAGGATTGATCACCCCTTTTAGAAGGGCCTTGTCTCAAAATACTTTTATAGACCCGCACAAAGCATTGGAAGCTGCCTTGCACGCCGAGGCTATTAGTAGTATTGATACTAGCATTAGTCCGTTCCTGGAGGCTCAGATTGCTGATATGGCCAAACAGTTGGAAAAATTGTCTACGAACTCAATCCATAAGACTCGCAGTGGTTTTTGGTGCATATATTGTGAAATAGAGGGTCATGTTAAGGATAATTTCCCCCGGAGGATGGTACGCACTATGATAGTAGATTGTGAAATCTGCCATGGGGACCATGATGCAAGTAGGTGTCCCTTTCTGCAACACATGATCAGGAAGAATGTATCCTATTATTACAAAATTTACACCTCCACAACCCATGATACTAAGGATTGTAGTCTCATTGATCAGATCCATGAGGCCATTGATCATGGGGTGCACCAGACCAACATTGTCAGTGGTTCTAAAAATGATGATCATCGTTATGAGGAGCGTGCAGATGGAGGCATGTGTGGGAGAGGTTTTTGAGGAGGATTCCATGGTCGAGGTAACCATAGATGAGGGAGTGAGTTCCCGAATGGAACATGTTTCAATTGTGGATCTAAAAAACATTACAAGTGTGAGTGCCCGGCCTTGTTCTAGTGCTCATGGTGAAGAAAGAAGTATAAGTATGAGGAGTTCTTGGAACTATTTGAGCATATGAATTAGTAGCACCAGAAAGACAAGGGCACTGTAATGGTCAGCATCAAAAAGGTATACATACAGTGGATGCCTCAGGTAACATGGGATGAAGTTTTGGAGCCTATCTTAGTAACAACAAGGGTAGAATCCATGCACGTAAGAGAGGTACCAAGATAGAAGACCCTGGTTACGAGGGAAGAGGTCATTCATGGAAAATATCCAGACCTCATGCATCAAAAGTAGATATATCAGGACACAATGGATTTTATTCGAAGCTTACAAGGGGAGATCCAACGTCTAAAGGAGAAATTCAAGAGGGAGGAACAAGGAAGGAGAGTCGAGGCACAAAAGGATGACCTTGATGAGGTCAAGGAGGTGTGTAAAATGCTAAGGTAGGAGAACATCATTCCTTTCCTAGGATCTTGGTTGAGAGAGAAGTTACCACACACTGGAGAAGAGCGCAAGAGATAGGTATTGCATGCAAACCTTCCCCCTCATAGCCTCAACTACGAAAAGGAGATTACATTGAATGCAATTGTAGATGGATGGATCCTCAGTAATATCCTCAGTGACACAGGTGCAGAGGTTAACATTTTGACTTTGGATGTATGGCATCATATGGGGAGACATACATTACAGTCATCTTCGAATGTGTTGTATATGGAAAACAAAACTAAGGCAATGCCCATTGGTGTCTTGAAGGATGCAACTATTACTATCTAGAGAGCCATGTTTACTTGGGACTTCAAAGTCTTGGTGCTTGCTGAGGTGGAAAATTTCCTAGCACTACTTGGGTGCCCTTGGTGTTACAAGAATAATGTGGACCTTCGGTTTAACAAAGGGTTCATTAGCTTCAAGAAAAAGGAGGAATGGCTCATTATACCCCTGTTTGATGGGATGTTGACTCCCTATATTGAACCGTTGAGGGAAGAAGTTCTGGACAAGATTTATGTGCACTTAATCAAATACCCTGAGATGATACACCCTACTAACGAGGTTATCCAGTTTGAAGATTCTCAGTTAGTGAGTGATACCACCAGTCTGGCATGTGACAATTAGGCACATGGAAATTACGAATTAATGGGATGGTAGTTGAGAGGGTTGGTGACTAAGGTAATAAATGCATGCATGGTTAGGTTCCTTGGATGAAAATAATTTCCCAAGTATTCAGGAGGAGCCTTCTCTAAGATCTTTCTGCAAGAGGTAGAAGCTCAGTGGAAAGATGAGAAGGAACAGAGGGAGATGTTAAGTTATGTCTTTCTTAGCATAGCAGCTCGGTGGTGGACCAAACATCATGAGATCCTTTTAGAGTGGTGTAAGGTAAGAATTGATCTCTTTGTCAGATTTTCTAGGAGCAATATACCCACTATCATCAAGGAGTACCATGGGAAGGAGCCTGCCTCTTTCCATATTTGGGAGTGTGAATGGGTCTAGAGATAAGGTGCAGAAGCTTTGCCACCATCCCTCTAGGTGCACAAGTTATATTCTACACTATAGGGTTATGTGCACACATGGTAAATTCATTCAAAGACACACCTCCAGACGAGGAATTGGAAAGATCTCGCGGATAACCTTATTCAAACCTTTGAGTATCAGAGTACCAAACCATCGATTGATAAGGCCTTGCAGGGTATCAAGTGCCTTACCATGGAGGATAGTGCCAGGATGGAGGATAGGCTATTGGAATTGTTAGGTGAACCAGGTGCAGTGGTGCACTTTGAAGAAGTTGAGGAAACAAAAGAGTTACAGCTTGAGTGCACATATTTGGAAAAAGATAAGGGAAAGTTGTTATATGTGATTGATAGAGCTGAATCAGAAAGCTTAGATGTTATCCATTTTGTAGGGACGTGTGAGGTAGTGGATAGTGTAGATGCTCACGCATGTGCCTACCATTTTACTTTAAATATGAATAAAGTTAACATTAGTTCAGAAGAAGAACCTAAGGAAGCTATCATTGGGGATTAATGGACAGAGAAGGAAGTATCATAGATCATTTATCTGCTATATGAATTTGAGGATTTATTCCTGTGTGGGTACCATGAGCTCAAAGGCATTCACCACTCCTTGCGGGAAATGAAGATAAAGCTAAATGATGGTGCGTGCCCAGTTAGGAAAAGGCCCTACCAGATGAATCCCAATTTTCACGTGAAGGTTAAGGAGGAGATAGAAAAAATGATAGCTTCTAGGATCATTGAGGTAGTGGAAGAATCAAAGTGGATAATCCCAATGGTAATCAACATAAAAAAATATGGGTGGATTAGGATTTGTGTGGATTATAGGGAATTGAATGCAGTTTGTGTCATTGATCCATTTCTAACCCCCTTCACTAAATAAATTTTGGAAGGAGTCAATGGGCATGAAATCTACTCCTTTACGGATGGATTTTTAGGGTACCACCAAGTTTTGATTACAAAGGAAGACCAGGAGAAAAAAACTTATGCAACCAAGTGCGGAACTTTTGTATATACAGTCATGCCCTTTGGGTTGAAGAATGTGCTTGTTGCCTTTTTGCTCATAGTGGTGTAAGCATTCCAAGAATTCATCCATAAGTTTCTTCAGGTCTATTTGGATGACTAGATAGTATATGGTCTAGATAAAGACCATTGTGACAATTTGAGGTTAGGTGTATGTAGTTGAGGATATCCCTCAACATTAAGAAATGTGTGTTTTCTACCCCCTTTAGGACTATATTGGGGCATATCATATGTAAGGAGGGCTTGCTGGTAGATCCCACTAAATTTGTAATTATTGTTGGGTTAAGGGAGCCTACTAGTCAGAGCGCAGTGTGTGGATTCCTTGGGCATGTGGGCTATTACAGAAAATTTATTAAGGGATATGCCAAGATTGCCACACTGTTAAAGGAACTGCGTAGACATAAAAGTGACCTCCTTTGGGGAGAGGCGTAGCAGAGGGAATTTGATACATTAAAATATAGGCTTATTACCGCGCCTATTTTATGGTTTCCCTCTTGGGATAAGCCCTTTCATGTTCATGTAGATGCATCAGGGATCGCCATTGGAGCAGTGCTTGTATAGCCAGGTGAAGGGATTATTGATCATCCTCTCTATTTTGCAAGTAGGAAGCTGACACCAGCAAAGCAGAATTATACCACAACTGAGCATGAGGCATTGTCAATGATCTACATGCTCTTCAATTTTTTACAATATCTGTTGGCAACACCCTTTGTGTTTTACACCAACCACATGTATTTGAAGTATTTAGTAAACAATCTTGTTCTGCAAGGGTGCATCTGTCGATGGGTGTTGTTGTTTCAAGTGTTTGAATTTACCATTGTAGTAAAACCTAGGAAAAGCAACTGTGGGGCTGATCATCTATCAAGAATTGATTCAAGGGAGAACGCATAGAGTATTGAGGAAGAAATGCAAAATTCACAACTATTTAGGTTGCGGCATTCACCCTTGGATTTAGAGGATATTTTAGTATTCTTAAAGGAAGGTGTGGCGCCAAATGGAATGAAGGAATTGAAAAAAAAGTAGTTTTCCATACGCGTCATGTCCTACATGTTAATTAGTAGAGACTTATACAAGTTGGGACGTGATGAAGTTTTCTGCAGGTGTTTCTTAGAGCATGAGCACCTGGCCATCACAGAGGAAGCATAGGGAGGAAGTGTGGGTGGGAATTATGCACATGATGCCACCATGCGCAAGATATTAATGGTAGTGTTAGTGCAAATCAACAACACCCTCTGGATGTTTTCTCATATTTCTAGTTTGATAATGGGCATCCAGTGTGATTGCACAACATTTAATCCTTTCCCCAAGTGTGGGACTAGAAAAAAATAGGAAAAGACCCTCCAGATTAAAAGTTTTTTCCTTCACTCCTCTGATTAGGTGTATACATGAACTTTACAGAGGTTCAATACTAGACCCTACTCTAAATTCCAAGGGGAGAAAGATAAAGGATGTAGAAGAAATAAAACTAATTGAAAGTCGTGATACACCAAGGGAGTGGTGAACATCTACTTTACAAGAATTACATAGATCATAATAAATACAACACAAAATATGCACAGATTTATAGAATGTAATGAGAGATTAGAAGACAATGATAAACACACCAAAGGATTGAAAAATTCAATCACAGAACATAAATTATCATTCCCAAGTTCAATAGAATGAATTACAATTTCTTGGAGGCAAAACATGTGCTATAGTCTATATGAGAGGTATGGAACTCTACAAATCCATCTACTGAGGAAGAAAAGAGACCTTAAAGAGTGAAATATGTCCAACCCTTTACAAATGAGCCAAATCTAACTTTTAATGGTAAAGCAGAAGGAGAGAAAGAAAAAAATGTACGTAAAATGGATTTATGAATTCAACCACCAACTAGATTCCTCAAATTTCACCTACAGAGTGATGGGCTTCATGGAAGAACCCATACTTAGAATTACATTGTTCTGTAAATCTGAAAAAATGACCATACTTCATTAAATTTGGTGGTTGAATGTCAATTCTACATTTTGTCTATGCCAGGGACGTTTCTTCAATTTCCTCCCATAAATCTCCATTAAAATACAAAACTTAACCCTCCATCATGTAGATAATTTCACCAGCTTTCCAATGACACCAAGAATGTGAAAATATGAGCTCTAGATCAAAAGTTATTCCCTTCTGAAGATTTAGGGAAAAAAGGGCGAAAAATGGGTTAGTGGGACGAAAGAAAATTTTCCCCTTTTTTGAAATTTGGGAAAAATTTTCCAAAAATTATGCCCCCCTCCATTTTGATGCCATGTGGCATATCTTTATTGGTCCCGCGGGGTCTACCTAGTCCCTTTATGCCTTTTTTGGATTTTTGGAAAATTTTCCTTTGTCGCTCCGCATTCCATCGGTCTAATGCCACTTGGTGCCTTTCCATTCACTCGTGGGACACGCTTCCAATTTTCCATTGACTCCAACCATTTCCTCAAATAGGAAACATGGTGCCTTTCCATTGGTGTGGGCCTACACCAACTCTTTTCCCTTTGCAGACCTACCTTAAGATTTTATATGGCCACATGGACACGTGGCATGCTCTGATTGGTGCGGGCCATCAGGGGTGGATTTTATTGTGCCATTTACCACACCTTTGTCAAAATGGAAAAATTCCCCATGTGCCTCTGCCCCTGACTGGTTTGTGGACATGTGGTAGCTCCTCATTCACTACGAGCCTTGGGGCCGAGATTTTTCTTTTGCGCCAACCTTAGAAATTTTTCAAACTTCTCCCCACCAATTTGACCTCTGATGGCGCCATGGACACATGGCCACTTCCTATTGGCCGGCAGGCCTTCGGGCTAAAATTTTCTTGTGTGTTCCAACCAATCCTTGGTGAAAATTTATAATTTACCTCTACTCCTGCCATTCTTCCACCACTTGGCGCTCTTTGATTGGGCACAGACCTTCCTAGGGAAAATTTCCCTCCAAAAATCTGCTGAGCCATAACTTGCAAAATACAAGGAGTAAGAGGGAAAATTTTACCTTCCTAAAAAGATGAGAAGATTCTCTATCCAATCAAACTATTTACAGAAAATTTTGAGTGCCTGAAAAGTGAAAAAATTCAACTAAGGCATAGGGAAGGAAGGAATGAAAGGAAGTCAGGCAAAAAATGAGCAAGGGGCTTTTTGTGGATAACAATTTTGGTGACTTAGAGGGGGCATCTACTTGTTGGATGAAGTTACTATTGTTACAAATCACCAACACCCCTTGATGTTGATCAGATTTATCATCCTAAGCATCCAGTGCGATTGCACAACATTGAATCCTCCCCCAAGTTTGGGACTTGTAAAAATGGGAGAGGAATCTCCAGATTAGAGGTTGGTTCCTCAACTCCTCTAATCAGATTTATCACTTACAAGTTGCAGAGGTTTATATTCCTAATTCTTACTCTAAATTTCAAAGGGGTAAAGATAGAGGATGCAAAAAACTAAAACTAATACTAATAAGGTGATGCACTAAAGGAGTGGTGAGCATTTTTTACTTTTGTAGATTGACACAAATCATGGAAATGCAACAAAACATCATGCACAAACTGATGACATGTAATGAAAGATCAGAAAGGAAGCAAACAACATAAGCAGAGGATTGAAACTCATTCACAGAGCTTGCATTGTCATTTTAATAGTCAAAATACATGCATTACAACACCTGAGAGGAAAAAATAGGTTGCAATTCTTAGGAAAGGTCTGATATTCCACCAAATCACTTCCAACGTGAAAAAGGGAGCCTGCTATTCACAAAAAGTGTTCAACCTTTTGAAAATGAGCCAAATCTGGCTTTTTTAGTGCAAGGGATGAGCCCAAGAGAGAGAAACACGGGAAAACATGGAAGGGATTCATCCATTGACCAAAACATGATTAAAATATCATGGGCATCCTTACAGGCCCATGCCCTGACATTTTTAGCCATGCTGGGAGAGAATGCGAGCCATTATTCATTAAAAATAGTGGTTGAAATGTCATTTCTGTCCATGACCACGTGCCAGATGCATTTTTTTATTTTCTCTCTCCAATATCCATCAAAATGTAAAAATGACCCTAGAATATTGTAGATAATTTCACCAGTTTTCCATTGATATCAAGAACATGAAAAACCGAGCTCTGGATCGAAAGATATGGCCATTTGAAGTTTTAGGGAAAAACAGGGCCAAATTGGATTGGCGGTGCGAAAATTTGAATTTTTTCACCTTTTTTACATTTGGGAAAATTTCCCAAAATTTCCCCGCGCTCCACCATTCTAGGTGCCACATGGCACATTCCGATTGGGTGCGGGCCCTCTGCGCTTCATTTTCCACCGCTTTTCCCTTTGGAAAATTTTCCAAAAAATCCTCGCCGGGCTGATGAGTTGAGGACATGTGCCACGTTCTGATTGGGCGCGGGATTTTCCTTTCTAAATTTTCCGCAGGCTGCTTTGACCATTTTTGACCTGGACACGTGGTATAACCCCATTAGATGCAGGCTTGAACCTTCTAATTTTACTTGCAAGCTTTTCCTTGATTTTTTTCCAGCACCTGACACGTGGCGAGATCCCATTGGTTCGCATCTTGGGGGTGGGCTTTTTCCTTTTAAATTTCCTTTGTTTTTCCCTGTGGAAATTTTCTCAATTTCTCCCCACCCCCCTCTGGTCCAAGAAACGTGGTGGAATTTCATTTTTTTCAGGCCATCCACAAACATTTTTACTTTTGCGCCAACACTTTGGGAAATAATCCCAATTTCCTCCCGCGCTCCACCTTTTCGGGCTCCGGTGACACATGGCACGATATGATTGGTTGGTGGGGGTAGCGGGGCAAAACTTTCCCTTTTGAACTTTGGAAAAACGCTCCACCAAAATTCTAACTTCTCCCCCACCCTCCAAAACTCCCACGCCATAGGACACGTGGCATCATATGATTGGGTGCGGACCTTCCCTCCAAAATTTTCCATGCACAACACTTAGCCAAAATTTTCAAATTTCTCCCCTGGACACGTGGCATCATCTGATTCGTCGGCGGGCCTGCGGGGAAAAATATTCCTTTTGAAAATTTTCCAAAACACTTGGTAAAAAACCAAGTTTTCCTCTGACCCCTGCCACTTCCTTGGACACGTGGCAGCGTCTCATTGGCTGCGGGTCTTTTAGGGGAAAATTTCCCACAAAAACTCCACCGAGCCATAACTTCAAAAATACATGGAGTTAGGAGGAAAAATTTACCTTTTTGGAAATCTGAGAGAGAGATCTATCAAATGGTTTCATTTTCAGAAAGTTTTTGAGTGCTTGAAAAGCAAAAAATTATATTTGAGGCACAAGAGAGGGAAGAATGAAAGGAGTTAGCCACAAAATGAGCAGGGGGGCACATATTGGATAACAGTTACCAACTCCCTGAAGTGATCCATTAGGCATGGGGTCATCAAATTAACTACTTGGTACTCCCAACTCATTGGAAAATTTCAAGAAAGGATATTTTGAGAGTAGAAAATCACTTGATCTGGAACATGGCCTGCAAAAATGCATCATGGGATAACAAGCTTGTGCCAAAGCACTTAGGGAAATGGAAAACTAAGCTACAACAAAAAAATTTGCACAAGAACTTGGAGGAATGAGAATCTAAGCTAATATGTATAAGGTCGAGAGCTTCCTTCCTAGTGGAAATTTTTTAGATGGATTCCATTAACTGGAATCTACAGTTCTTCACCATCCAATGTAGACAATTGGAAGGCATTATTGTTCTTACATTTTGTGACCATATAAGGGCCACAACAAATGGCATCAAACTTTGAATGCCTTCTGGGCTTTTCTTGGTTTGCATTCCATTTCAACACTAAATCTCCAACTTAGGAGGTTCTAGCCTTGGATTTCTTATCAAAGGTTCTCTTGACCAAGGCTTGGTCCTTCTCCATTGTCTGGGATGCATGCTCTCTGATTTCTTAGAGCTCCATCAATTCTGCATATCTAACCTCCAAAGGTTCAAACTCCAACAAATTCAATTGTTTCATGAATTCCAACGTTGGCAGCTCAAGTGACATGGGAAAGATTGCCTCTCTTCCATAAATAAGTCTGAATTGAGAGTTGTCTATGAATCTCTTGGGATTTATCCTATCATCCCGCAAGGCTGATTTCAATTTGGTGTGCCAAGTCCTCTTGATGATCTTTAACAAATTATTGGTAGACTCAGCTTGGCCATTACCTTGAGGGTAATAATTTGATGAAGTGCTCAGATAAATCCCATTTTTAACAGCCCATTCAGTTACCTTTGATCCTATGAATGCCAAAGCATTAGCTGATATTAAGTGGTAGGTATACCAAATATGGTTACTATCCCCTCATAGAAGTATAGAATGCTAGATTCATTTGCTTCTTTAAGTGCCACTGCCTCAGTCCATTTGGTGAAGTAGTATGTTGCGTTTAGAATCCACTTGTGTCTTTGGCTTGAGTTTGGGTTAATGACTCCAATGAAGTCTAAAACCCATTGCATGAATGGCTGGTCAACTGAAATTGGGTGCAATGGAAGGGCAGCTAATCTCTCTTTGCCTGTGAAGAATGCACAATTTTTGCACCTCTTGATCCCTGCATAACAATCACTAAAAACCTTGGGCCAATAATAGCCAGCCTTCATAATCTTGAGGGCTGTCACTCTCGGAGTAAAGTGGCCCCCAACTGATCCACCATGTAACTCTTCTAGCATTCTATTAATTTGGTTTTTCCCAATGCATCTCAGAAGCACTCCATTTACATCCTTCTTCAACAAAACACCATCAACAAGTGCATATGGGACAACCTACAATCTAAAGTTCCTTCTCTTAGTTTTTTTCATCTCTAGAGGGCATAGGCCTATTTGTAGGAAGTGCATTATGTCTTGGGTACAACAAGGAGTGAGGAAACTATCGTTCTCTTCTTGAACACCTCTTTGTTCTTGGCTGTATTGCAACACCAAAACAACATCCTTCTCATTGCTTACTTCCATTGATTTTCTCAAGACTATCTATTCACATAATCCCTTTCCTTGGACCATCTTGGTGACTTTGATCTCAATGTCATACTCCATGACATGAGTAATCCACCCTGCATGTTTTTCATTTAGGTCTTTGTTGAGGAGGAAGTCCTTAACTCCCACATGAGAAACCAGCTGTTGAACCTTGTTATTTGAAACTAGATTCTTAAATTTCTTCAAGCTCCTAATCATTGCAAGAACATGCTTCTCAATGAAATAATATCTCACCTCATAGTCCTCCAAGATTTGGCTAAAGAAGGCAATCGGCTGATCTGCATTTTGTTTGTTTTGTTGTACTAAAAATGCAGAGATTGTATCGTCACCTCCAAATGAATAAAGGATAAAATCCTTGGAGAAATCTAGGTTAATGAGATTTGGAGCTTGTGAGATAGCCTCTTTGATTGCCTCAAAACTTGCCTTACCTTCAACTGTTCATTTGAAAGCCATACTTTTATTCAACATCATGGTTATTGGCTTGACAAGGGCTGCAAAATCTGGAACAAACCTCCAAACAAAATTGATTCTTCCCAAGAAACTTTGAAGGGCCTTCTTATGACTTGGTAATGGCAGTTCTTTTATTTCTTCAACCCTCTTTGGATCAATTGTTAATCCTTTTTTGGAAACATTATGGCCTAGGAGATTTCCCTCATGAGCTAGAAAAATACATTTCTTGGGATTCAAGGATACCCCAAATCTTCTACATCTTTGGAACACTTGTCTCAAATGAAAGAGATGAGCTGCTACACTTTTAGAAAATACATTAATATCATCTAGATATATCAGCACCACTTTTTTTATCAATCCCTTGAATGCCATATCCATTTCCCTTTGGAAGGTTAGCTCCAATGTTAGACAACCCAAATGGCATTTTTTCTATATGCATAAGTTCCCCATTTGGTGGTGAAGGAAGTTTTGAACTTATCATCCTCCTTTACCATGATCTGATTTTACCCTGAATAACCATCTAGCAAAGAAAACCTCTCAAAGCCAACAACAACATACAAAATCTGCTCCATAGAGGGGAGTGGGTAATGATCCTTGAGTGTTGCTCTATTCAAATCTCTAAAGTCTACATACAATCTGATTTCTCCACTCTTCTTTCTAACTGGAACCAAGTTTGCTACCCAACTAGAATGCTTGATGGGAAATATTATACTTTCCTCTATTAACTTATTCAATTCCATCTTCATGAGAGGATCCATGTGTGGATTGACTGGCCTTTGTTTTTGCTTGATGGGCTTAGCACTTGGATCCAATTGAGTTGTATGTTCAGATAGCTTGGGATTGAAACCTCTCAAGTTTTCATAGCTACAAGAAAATACGTCTGGGAACTCTTGGAAAAGTTGCATGAACTCATACCTTTCTTGCTTGGTTGCCACTTTACCAATTTGAAATGATTTTCCTTCTCCCACTGAGATGGGCACTGAATCTTCTCCCTTGACTTTGATGTTTTCTTTCTCTTTCTGAAATTGATCATTAGGATTAAAAATGGACTCCAAAGTGACAAGTCCTTTTGGTAGTTTCTTTGTTCTTAGCTGTACCACTTGATCAACATATTGTTGTTCTAACTTTTCCTGATTTTCTGCTGAGAAATCATCTTCTTCTTACAATAAATTGATGATTTTTTGGCCACTTTCAAACACTTGTCAGCTTCCATTATTGTCTGGCACTGATGGCCTCACAATCACATGAATTTCTAGTTGCACTTTATCTATGTTTACATTCCTCTATATGTTGGTAGGGATCAAAAGCATGCACTTTGCTTTCCCATTCATCAAGATTCAAATCTGCGATGCTTCCAAGTTTGGTATCAGCTTCATCTGTACTTAGATAATCCTCTCAATCAAATGCTAAATAGTTGGCATTGATTTGGCTTAGAGTATGAGGCTCAATGTGAAACTTTGCAATAGGTTCAGACCTGATTGTGGCCTTAGTTCCATATCTTGTTCTAGATAACATGTGTGACCAATCAGCAGACAAATAGCCTCCAATTCTAGCTGTGAAATCCCTTGACAAACATACAGAAAAAAGTGGTGGTAAATATATCAATGAGACATCTTGCAAAATAGTGACATTGGGGCACACATGTAAAGTAAGGATTGAATATTTAATTACTCCCACTATTGTTACTGCTATCCCATCTAGTTGCACCACTCCTTTAGATATGATTTCATATCAGAGACCCAACTGATAAGCTATTTGCTTGGGCATTACAGAACTACTTGCCCCATAATCAATCATACAATTGTGTACTAGTTTATCCCCAATGACCAATGAAACATAGAATGGAGGGGGTTTCAATACTTTACCTTGCTATCCTCCAAGCTTCCCCTTCGGCTGAGCATCGTTTGTGAGTACCTTCTCTTGCATATGAGCTGGCTGATTTGGAGTTGACCTATTCTTCATGGCAGCTTGTAATAGATCCCTTTGGCCTGGGATGGATAGTGATTCCTACATAGATATATTCACATTTGTCTTCTTCATTATTTCAATGATGCTAAATTGGGATTAAACATCAATTTACTACCCCCTATCCTACACACTCTTTTCTTGTACATGGGCTGAAATAGTTGGCATTTGAGCTGGTCTAGAAGGTGGATTGGGCTGTCCTTGCACATTTGGAACTGCATTTTTCTTGCCAACACTTCATGGAGTGATGGAAGATTTTGGATAATCTATAGCTAATGACTACCCTTCACCAATATTCCTCTTCTTTGACCTTGTTTTAGCTACTACATTCTGAGAAATTGCTTGATTCATACCACAAAAATCCTCAGCTTGCCAATTCACAAGTGTAGTCTGATTTGGAGTTGTATTTTTTTGGGATGTTCCTTGATGTTTGTTTGTTTCTTGGCTCACCTCACCCTCTACATTAGTTTTTGTCACCATCAAGGCTTGGTTAAAAGCACCATTGAAGCATATAGACTGGTTGTGAGGTTCATTGCATGGGAGACACCACTCATACTCTTGAGATATATTATTTTACATTGGCACTAAGGCTTTAGAGGTAGATGAAGTATTGGGATTATAGGGCTGAAATGGTCTATTGGTAGAAAGCCTTACTTGAATTTGATTTACAGCTAGATTGGGTGGCCTATTAGGCTGATATGGTTGCCTATTAGGCTGATATTGAGACTGATAAGAAGGTCTAAAACTTTGGACTTGCTTCCTCTTGAGTGTAACCAACTCATTGCCTAAATTTTTTTAATTGTTTCATGACTTCTTGAAGTTCATTTGAGGCACTAGAGGATGAAGTAGAAGTTTCATTTGAACTCTGATTTCTAAGAGTGCGAATAGGAGCTAAAGTAGGTGTTTGACTAGTGTTTGAGTTTTCCAAGTTTGGATACAAGGGCATTGGAGGCCTAGGAGCTAGCTTACTAACTTGAATCAAACAATTTTCATCTCTGATGGCAATGCTATAAGCTGTAGGTATAGTTTTTACCTCCCGTGGATTTAATTAACATAGAAATATTATAATTTAAAGCTTTGAGATAGTATAGAAAATAACCTTTAGCTATTGTCCTTACTTCCATTGGGATTTTATCCCATGTTCTTTGAAATATGAAAGTTGAAGTTTGTTTGCTGCTCATTGGGAGCTCTCTTAATAGTTGTCAATTGCTCTAGTAGAGACAAATTATCTCCCTTTTCTCTAAAATGTTCATGGAGAGATATGCACAATCGGTTCCAATTTTGGATAGAGCCCACCCCAAGGCTCCTGAACCATTGCAAGGACTTTCCCTTTGAATAAAGATGCTAGCAATTTGATGGAAATTTTCATCTCAAAAATTTCATAGATTACACAAACATTAGCAATGTCTTTAACATGGTCACCAGGAGTGGTCTGATTTTCTCCAGTAAAATATGGAATGTTCTTCAATGCTGTAACTGGAACTGAATTTTTTTCATTGAGAGCAAGTGGTCTGCTACAAGTGAAGTTGACATAAGGATTGTGTTTGTGCCATTCTAATTGGCTTGAGAACCCTTGTTGATTGGCTGAAAGGTCTACCAGGTGGAGGACTTGATAGAGTCCTGTTTGGTGGAGATGGAGACCTTTGAATTCTTCTTCCCCTCTTCCTTCTTCTTGGGGATAGCTGAAAATACTCAGACAACCATTCTTCTCTGGCCCTTGACCTTGTGTGGATCCTTCTCATGAATTTTCAGACTTGGAATGTTGAAACCAGTTGATTTTTTCCTCTTAGGAGTCGCCAGATGTGTAGATAAGGAATCTTTTCAAGAAAGAAATTACAACAAAAGCACATCAAATTTGTTGCAATGAAGATGAATATCTCCAAGGTCCCACTGGGAGTGCCAAAACTGTTAGTGCAAATCAGCAGCACCCTTTGGATGTTTTCTCAGAATTCTAGTTTGATAATGGGCATCCAGTGTGATTGCACAACATTGAATGCTTTCCCCAAGTGTGGGACTTGCAAAAACTGGGAAAAGACCCTCTAGATTAAAGGATGGTTCCTTCACTCCTTTGATCAGGTGTATACATGAGCTTTATAGAGGTTCAATATAGACCCTACATTAAATTCCAATGGGGAAGAGATAAAGGATGCAGAAGAAATAAAACTAATTGAAAGTGGTGATACACCAAGGGAGTGGTGAACATCTACTTTGTAATATTTACACAGATCATAAGAAATACAAAAAAAAATATGCACAGATTTCTATAATGTAATGAGAGATCAAAAGATAATGATAAACACATGAAAGGATTGAAAAAATCAATCACAAAACATACATTATCATCCCCAAGTTCAATACAAGGCATTATAATTGCCAGGAGGTAAAACACATGCTATAGTCTATATAATAGGTATGGAACTCTAAAAATATTCTTACTGAGGAATAAAAGAGACTTTACAGAGAAAAATATGTCCAACCCTTTACAAATGACCCAAATCTGGATTTTAATGGTCAAGCAAAAGGAGAGAAAACAAAAAAGGTGGGAAAAATGGATTTATGAATTCAACCACCAACCAGATTCCTCAAATTTATCCTGTAGAGTGATGAGCTTCATGGACACACCCATACTTAGAAATACATTGTTCTGTAGATCCGAAAAATTACAATACTTCATTAAATTTTTTGGTTGAAAGTCAATTCTATGTTTTTTTCGTGTCAGGGACGTTTCTTAAATTTCTCCAACAAATATCCTTTAAAATACAAAATTTGACCCTCCATCATATAGATAATTTCACCATCTTTCCAATGACACAAAGAATGTGAAAATTTGAGCTCTTGATCAAAAGTTATGCCCTTTTGAAGATTTATGGCAAAAAAGGGCAAAAAATGGGTTGGCGGGATGAAAGTTTAAAATTTTCCCCTTTTTTTGAAATTTTAGAAATATTTCCCAAAAATTCCAACCCACCACCATTTTGATGCCATGTGGCACATCCTAATTGGTTCATGGGTCTGCTTGGTCCCTTTACTCCCTTTTTGGACTTTTGGAAAATTTTCCTCTATTGCTTCGTCGGTATGATGCCACATAGTGCCTTTCCATTCGCTCGCGAGATGTGCTTCAAATTTTCCATTGACTCCGACCATTACCTCAAACATGACACATGGATCCTTTCCATTAGCATGTGCATGAACCAACTCTTTTCCCTCTATGGACCTGCCTTATGATTTTTTCCGCCCACATGGACATGTGTCATGCTCTGATTGGCACTGGCCATCAGGGGTGGAGTTTATTGTGCCATTTGCAACACCTATGGCAAAATGGAAAAATTCCCCCCATACCTTCACCCCCCACAAATTTTTGGACACATGGCAGCTCGTCATTTTTTGTGGGCCTTGGAGCTAAGATTTTTCTTTTGTGCGAACCTTTGAAAATTTTCAAACTTCTCCCCGTCGGTTCAACCTCTAACATCCACATGGACACATGGCCACTTCCTATTGGCTGGTGGGCCTTCGGGCCAAAAATTAATTTTACATGCTCTAACCAATCCATGGTGAAAATTTCAAATTTACCTCCACTCCCTCCGTTCTGTCACCACGTGGCACTCTCTGATTGGGCGCGGACCTTCCTAGGGAAAATTTCCCTCCAAAACTCTGTCAAGCCATAACTTGCAAAATACAAGGAGTTAGAGGGAAAAATTTACCTTCTTGGAAAGATGAGAAGATTCTCTATCTAATGAAACCATTTCCAAAAAATTTGAGTGCCTAAAAAGTGAAAAAATTCAACTGAGGCACAAGGAAGGAAGGAATGAAAGGAAGTTAGTCAAAAAATGAGCAAGGGGCTTATTTTGGATAACAGGTAGGTTTATTGTGGGAAACCTTTTACAAATATTGCAAAGATTATTGTAAAGCATATGACCATTTTCAAGGCATTGGTAAATTAGGAAGGAGAGATGAAATACCATTGCACCCTATTCCTAGCGCAGATCATTTTGAAACCTGGGCGATAGACTTTGTAGGACCTATTACGTTGGAAGCATGGAGGACTAGGTCACATTATGTCATCACTTCCATAGATTATCTCATAAGGTGGACAGAGGCAGCCCCACCTAAAGATTTCATGGTAGCAACACTAGTGAGGTTCTTGTGGGAAAACATTATCATGAGGTATGGATGCCCTTTGAGTTTGACTAGTGATAGGGGTACGCATTTCTTGCATGAGACCATGAGGATCCTATTATCCAAGTTCATGGTGGCTCATCACAAGACTACGCCCTATCACCCATAAGCAAATGGAACCATGGAACCATTCAAGAAAATACTGAGTCATACCTTGACCAATATTTTTGATGTCAGAAGAATTGATTGGGATGACAAAGTATTGGCAGTATTATGGGCTTATAGGACAACATATAAAAAACTAAACAAAGCCACACCTTTTCAATTGGTGTTTGGCGTGGAAGTTGTTTTACTAGTTGAATTTATGTTGCCTTCTCTACAAATAGTGCACACAGAAGGGTTAGCTGATGAAAAAGTGTTGGAAGAAAGAATTGAGGAGATAATGAAATTGGATGAGAGACGATCACTTGCCTGATGGAGCCTAATAACAAAAAAAGAAAAGAAAAAGGCTTGAAATGATCGCTATATTAGAAACAAGAAGTTTGAGGTTGGGTAGATGGTGTTATTATATGATTCTAAGTTTTTGTTCCATCCTGGGAAGTTGAAAGTCCATTGGTTGGGTCCTTACACAATCTCGTACATCCTTGATTCAAGCATGTGCCAGTTACAAGCGTTGGATGGGAAAAAGTTACCTAGACACTTTAATGGTAGTAGGCTAAAGCCCTAGTATAGATAAGTCTTCTTAGTGTTTGTAAATAAGGTAGTTTTTCCAGTTATTTTAGAAGTTTCCTTTATGATTTTTCCCTTTCTTGTGTTTCCTTTTCACGTTGTTGTTTTGTTTTGCGCCTTTACCGGTAACCTTATTGCTATTTTTAGAGAATCTGTGAGTGCGCAGAGGACTACGTAACTCTTTAAGTGTGGGGTGGAGAAAGGTGAAGAAGCGCATGATCAAAGTACCAAGGAAGATGTTTTGAAAATCCTTATTGAGTATTTGGGTTGAAAGAGGTATAAAAAATAAGATGGAAGAATGGTTGGTGACAGGGTAAAGCTACTTGTAGATCCCACGTACTAAGGAGGAGAAATTTCATTTGAAAGAAACATGAGGTAGGTGAGAGCAAGGATTAGGTCAAAAGAAGTTCCTTCCATGTGGGTTACATGCTCATAACAGTCTCCTATTACGTTGGATTTGTTACACGCTAGAAGGTTGGAGGAGTTTTTGTGGAAGTTGGGTGTGTAAGTGAAGGCACTGAAGATGGACTTTGTTTGAAAAATCCACATTAAATGAGAAAAGTACAACAGTAGGTGAAGTAGCATTTAATGTTTAGAAAAGATAAAAACTATAATTAGAGGTTCGGGGCACTCTCATTTTTACTTTGTGAAATTGAAGCGTTGGAGATATAAGTGAGTTCGACAAACTAGGGATTTTAGATTCGATCGAGTGAAGGAAGATCTGTGAGATTGAAGCAGCCAGTTTGAAATTTTGAACCAGAAGGAAGGGGTTACATGGGTGTGGAAAGAGTTGAAGAGGCTCTGTCTTGTGAAGATTTTATCCCAGTTAGGGTTCGAAAAACTAGGGCACATGTTTAGAAGAGTTATATCACGGATTTGAGATTGGAGGACTGGAGGAAGTAAAATAGAGTAATAAGGAGAGAATTGGAGTAATAAAAATACCCTGACCATGGTAGCCAACAAAGGAAAGGGAAAAGCCAAGGCTAAACAACTAGAACCCATGGTAGACAAAAATGAAGAATGGTATGCAGAGATGCAATACCCAAATGGGGTGATGATGGGGAAGGAATGGGAATGCCACTTGAGAAGTGTACCTATTAGTGATTATAATCATCACATGAACACAATAGAAAAGGAAATGGCATTGGAATTGGTATGCCCCACCAACAAATGAACACCTGAGGGTTTACCTATATACGATGATGACATCAAGGTTAAAATGGAGAAGGCAGGGCTATTACAACTCTATGAGTTGCCTTATTTTGGAAAGCCATAATGCTTGTACGAATGGTTGATGTCACAAGTGCACCAAGATTACTTCCACTTTTCTAGGAATAATATGCACATGACTCCCCAGTTAATTTCACAATTTACAGGACTCATATGTGAGGGAGATAACATAGAAGATGACCTTAGTGATAAGGAAGACATTTAAGAAACCATCACCAAGTATGATTGTAAGAATGGGTTGTGGTATTATGAAATTTCAAACATCAAAGACCCCGTAATGAAAATGGCCATGCATCTGGTGACTAAGATGAATGGCCAGGAAAGATGGACATAGGTCAAAAAACCTTGGTTACATGTCTATAAGAAGATTGCATAGGGAGCTATATATAACCTATCTGCATACATCGCTGAAGAAATTGTCAGTTGCATGAAGAAAGGGGACATGATTGTCTTTGGAAATGTCTTGCTCACCATTTTATTCATGGAGATTAGAGTGCTTGACGCACCAGAAAATTTCACGTGGGAATACCTAGCCAAGGATCCTTCACCCGCAAAGAGGTTAAAAAATATGCTTGTGATACTATGACGGCACCCCACAAGACACGACTGGAAAAATAGTACACGTGCCTAAGGAATGCATTCAGGGTAGAATGGATAATCCCTTAACATCTCCCAATAACCACTGAGGGAGAAGTTGAATTCCCAGTCTACCATCAATGCTTCTTGGGAAGATTCAAACTGATAAATGATTCATAGAGCCCTTGGTGCAAGCTCTCCTTTGCATTTACTACTCAATCCTTCCAAGTAGGGGTGAACTGGTTTAAAGAGTCAAATAAGCTAGGGCTGGAACTGGGTAGGATGGACCGAGAACACAGGGAGATGAGAAAGAAGCTGAATTACACTGGTGGCAAGCACACGTACATAGAGAAGTACATGTCACATGAGATTCAAATGACAAGGCCGATAACGTTACCCATTGCTGGAGGATTATCGATGCGTGAGTACTTGCACATAAGGCCAAAGTTTGAGAAGGGTGTGTATCTAGAGACTGAAGTCTTGATACCTAAAGATCCCTTTGGAAAGAAGGGGCCCATGTCAAAGAAGAGAGGAAGAGATGGAGAAGCACCATGTGTTCCAACTGCTTAGATAGTGAGCATGCCATCCACAAGCACCAAGCCAAGTACTTACATGTGGAGAAAGAAGTATTCGGTGAAGGAGAAGATGCCTAAGGTAGAGGCCCTAAGGCAACCCATCTCCAAGGAAGAATCACTTGAGGAAGAAGATAAGGATGAATCCCCTAATTAGGAGCCACCTCTCAGGAAGAAGCAAAGGGTGGATGAGGAAGCTGACTCGAAAGTAACTAACAGCTTGGAAAAATACAAGGGTGGAAGAGGGGATGAAAGTTAAGGAGATGGTGGCAGAGAAGAAGAAGAAATAGAGAAAGACCAAGAGCCCCGTGTGGTTAGCATCTATGACTTAGAAGAGGAGAGTGAAGATGAGAAGTAGGAGTTTGTATTCTCATGGCACAAGGGTGTAGAAGATTAGGAGGACACCAAAGAAATGGAGTATGAGGAGGTTACCAAGAAAAAGGAGGGATCCATAAGTTTTACAAAGGAGCATATCACGGAGGTGGCAGAGAGAGAAGCACAAAGAATGCTTGAGGTATTGGTAGACCAAGAGTTGGAGCATAATATAGACATAGTGTTGAAGAAGGGAAGGAGGAGAACATTAAAAAAGAACATGATAACCTAGGAGGCCCCACTCTGATAGTAATCTTCCCCAGAGGCACTCACTCAGGTAGAAAAACTCTTGATGCAGAAAAAAGACCTGTAATGAGCTATGTTGATAACACTAGGAAGGTGTTATGCACACGATTCTAGAGCATTGTACCCATGGAAAGGCTCATAGCCATGGGGTCTTTTGAGAAGGATGACATGTACTCTAGAACCAAGAAGATTATCTCTTGGCATTCGAGTCTCATGTTGACGAGCCGGACTTCTAAGTCTGCCATGAAGAACTCATCACACTGCCAAAATCTAAGGGGGTCAATCCCTTAGTGAATGCTCAGGGGATCTCAGACAAGTAAGTGTGCAATGCACTAAACAAGGTCACGATTGAGGATGAGGCTAGATTATTCACATGCAATGACAAGATTATAATGCTAGAGGTGAAGTTAGGGAAGGAGGAGGACGAACTAGTAAAGAAGGCCAACAATTTGAAACATGAAGAACTAATCAGCACATAGTTAAGGTGTGAATTAAGGGAAGAGAAAGTAAAGGTGCAAGAAGTTTACAATAAAATGGATTCTATCAAGGGTGCCATCCTCCTGAAGCATGCAGACTTAGTGCCACCCTCACAGAAATAATCGTCCATCCTGGAGTGTATAAAATACCTAACACATGTGCTCACTATGGAGAGACAACCCTTGGCTATGGAATCTATTGAAGAATTGGTCGCATGCTTGAAAGAGAAAGACTAGTTGAAGGTGGTAGCACTCATTACTGAGTACATCCAAGTAATCACGGAGGTTAAGGTCATTTATTATTTTACAGAAGCCACATATGATACATGCACAGATAGAGATAAGGTGGCAAACTCCTTGGTCACCACACTTCAGATGGAACTAAAAGAGTTATAAGAAAAGAACAAGGGGAACAAAGTGGAGAGAGATAAGGTTCTAGAAAAATTAGAGAAGAAGTTGGAGGCAATTGAGGCCTTAAGAAGCTCAATTAAGGTCTGGCTAAAGGAACTATACCCCCAGATCACTAGAAGGATGGATAAACTTGAGGACCGAGGAAAAGAGATGGAGCACATTGTGGATGTTTTGGGCACCGAGGGAGTTGGCTTGAGTTTTGATGAAGTAAGCACCGTAGTGGGAGACCTCTTTCAGAAGGCACATGGTGAGGTTGAAGTGTGGAATAAGCTAGAGGAAGACCTCTGAAAAGATTTTGCTAGCTTGTTGAGTTGATGTCCCCCCCCCCCATTCTTCATTCTTTTCCCCAATTATTTCTTTCCTTATTCTTTTCTTTGTAAATTATAATTCTACTCATTAGTTCCCTAGATAACATGCATCTTTGTTAAGTGTTTCCAAGGACAGAGAATAGGAATAGTGTGGGGTGATGTTGGACCCCTATAATATTAACTAAGTATGAAGGTGCGTGAGCGCAAAGGGTCCTAGTTATGAAAAGGCGCGTAAAGTAAAAGTGCACAAAATAAATAGTTAAGGAAACACATAGCTCACACGACATGTGAAAGGAGGCTCGGGACTTAGTCAATTAGGGCATCCTAGGTAGAACATGTGAAAAGTGTAATCAGTTGTGCATGGATAAGATGCCAGCATGGCGATAGGCTGGCCCAGGAAAGAGCATGCCCCGAATGAAATCGTCTAGAAGATCATCATGAGATGGAGTGGAAAACTTAGGCCTGGAGGAGAATGCTAACATAAAGGACCACATTCGACACTTGGTGTCAGATCTGAGGGCACTGGACGGTGAGTTGGCAGTGTAGGAGAATTATAAATACTAGTGCCTATAGAGTAAAAGAGAGTGATCGATATCTAGAAGTATGAGGTATAGCGGGTTAGAGAATGGGTGGGGCTCTATAGAATTATTGCAAGGGGATATTTGTATTTAGGAAAGAATGCACTAAGCATGGAGTTGTAATTTTTATTTTTCTGGTATCATAGTTACATACATCCAGTGATATGCATGACTACATTTTGCTCTCTGTGACTCTTTGTAATGAATCAATGACTATAATGAGGTTACCTATTTTATATAGACATCGATATCAATGATTTTAATGAAAATTTCTCTCATATGAGTTCTCTTTCCTTTCATACTATATATGGATGATTGTATAATTATTTCTGTCATAATGCATGTTCTGGATTCTATTAAAGTACTCAATCTGAAGTGACTGCAAGGATCTAGAGGCCATTCTGATCCCTGTGGTTCTTTTTTGTCTTAACTTCCCTCCTAAAAAATCTTACACTAATCATAGATGATTCTTCCCACTAAACTAACATAAAAGAGAGAATCGGTACCCGCACATGCCTCTGGTGAGCACCAGCTTCTATTGGGTGATAGGCCGGCACGCATGGGGTTCCTTTCTTTTATAATGGGGGTAAAACTGATTGCACCCAGTGTCAGTTGTTTTTTAGTTATATGATTGAGTAGGGGATTCATACCATAGTGTGCACCACACTTCTTCAAAATTGTATGATTTTTTAGAACCGAGCTTCTTGGGATATCTTACAGCAGAATTTTTCTCTCTCTACTTTGTTATTACTCATTTTGGGTACCTTACGGTGTCCATTTTTCCTAGTTGTTGTACGTAAGTACCTCATCAGGCCTTATTGTTGGGACCCACCTTCTTTTCCACCCACCTAATCTATGCTTACATGAGGGTGTTAGTGTAGGTTATTATTTATCCTTTTATTTATTTATTAGGATAACTCTTACACTTGTTGGGTTAGCTTGCTTAGGTGTACTAGTTGTGTGGAGTTAGCTTATTAGTTGTGTTGAGTTACCTTCTCAGTTATCTAGAGTTAGCTTACTAGTCTTATGGAGTTAACTTAACTACAATTACCAGTTAGTGGGAGTACTTCACCACTAATTTAGGTAGTAGTTGCACTTCCCTCCTCCTATATGTACATATTTCTTATTGATTAATTCAAGTCATTGTATTATAATGTATTGACCATTATGGATCATGATGGATTTCCATATATGATATTTTAGCTCTTTTATTTTGCAAATCTAATGTGGTGTTCTATTATCATCTAAGATCATGGCTTGGAACAATCTTCTTATCGTTCCTTTCAATCTCTTTATAAGGTCTTTCTTTTTTTTAGATTTTTCATTTAATTATCATTGTTGTTTATGAAATCGTTTCTGAATCTTTTGTTGCGTGCATTTTTCCTCCTTGCTTCTGTGTGTTTTATTTGAACTTGGTTTCTTGGATTGATTATTTATGTGAAATAATGGTGTTTAATTAGAAAACGGCGTATGAGTTACGTTTGAAAAAAATAGAAGTGTTTCCTTGTTATGTATCTTTTCACATTCATATGTTTTTGCAGCTATCTTGCTTGAAAAATATTTAACACTGGAAGTTCTCTAGGTTGTAGTGAAACTAGGTTTGGTTTAAACAGTCGATAGGTCAACTTTATTCTCAAAATGAAACCCTACCTATAATGAAACTTTTGTTTCATGATGGTTTTACATTTTTTTATGTTTTCATTTATTTATGGTCATCGTGTTCTTGTAGGCCTATTTTAGATTTGTTTCGCTTATACTATCCTACATCTTGGCTTACATTGGTAACTGAACTATGATCTTTTGATTTATTTTATTATGAGGACTAGTTTTGACCCAGTTTGGGTATTCTCAAAGGTTACTTTTGAGCACTTTAAGTGTATGTTGTATTGAAAAAATATGGGGTTTTATGTTTGTCTTTTTCTATTTGTATCGTAGTTTAGTTTACCCCTCATGGGTGGTCTTGTTGTGAAACATGGACTGGTAACATTCCCATCCTCATCTCTTTTCTGGATTTGATCTTCATTGTATTTTTACCCTTCATAGAATAGATTAAGCTTGTGGAACTTGGTTGTTTATTTCTGGAGAGGACCTCGGTTCTAATATTCACAAGATGGGTTCGTTTTGTTAGTTTTATGTTTCAGTAATGAGATGCAGGCTACGAAATGTCATTTTTGGGAATTATACTTCAGTTTCAGATCTTGTATAGATTTGGGGTTTATTGTATGGAATCATCATTTATTTCTTCATGATGATTGCTTGTTGTGTTGGGTGTTTGATCTTACGAAACATCTCCTTGAGATTGTTCTCACATCTTGGGATATTTTATCATGTATGAGTGTAATTTATGGCTCATATTTTGATTTCTCTAAAAAATTAATGGATGGTATGAGTTCTATTTGTTAAATTTGAAGGATATTTATTTTCTTAAATTTGGAACTTGGTCATTTTGAGTAAGACAATGCTCTGTATTGTTTTTTTTTCTTAAATCGTTTTGTTTTCGTTCTCCTGTAGTTTATATGTGGGAGAAATTTTGCATTCAAGAATTGAAATTTGATGATTAAGTAAAACTATGTAACGACTTTATCCTTGTCATGCCAGTAGAATAGCATATTTTGGAATTTAGTTTTGTTAGCAACATATTTTTTCTACAACAATTTTTCAAGTGATTGTTTGACCTTGAAATCTTGTGCATTTCTCTTATAGATTATTCAGTGGTTCTATTTTGTGTTATTGAGACTATTATTTTCCAAGTACCTCATTGGTTAGAGCTAGGAACATTGTTACTAGGGTTGTTAGGACCCCTGATGTCCATGCTAGTATTTTGAGTTTATATCAATCCTTTTTATTTTTGATATGGAAGTGATTTCTTTTATCCTCTTTCCCAAATGGTTTTCCTCTAGTTTTTTTGCTCCCTACATCATATTTTTTTTTTGGATTTTAGGATGATGAAGCTTTTTGGTTTTTATTTTTCCTTTTTATTGGAGTCACCATTACCTTAATATGTTCAATGTTTGGGATTTCCTCTATGATTCATCCTTGACATGATTCTATTTCTTGTTCCATTGTTTCTGTTATCTCACTTCAATCCCCTTGTGAAATCAGACAATGAGAAATCTTGTTTTCATGATAGTAATAGGGATTCACTTGCAAGAGAAACAAAAAATATGGTAATTTGTCTAAGCAATCTCCCAACATTTCCACAGCTCTAGTACACGAGAGGAATCCCAAAATTTTTCATAAAATGTCTAAACCAAGTGTATATTCTGTATGAAAATTTTCGAACTCTTTGGGTAACTCATTGAGATTGTATCCTAATAGGTTGATCTATGTAAAAAAATTCCACCTAGCTCATCTGAATGAGGACCTAGTTCCACATTGTAAAGAGATTGAGCCACTCCAATCCTAGCCACCAAGCTATCATAATATACATCAGGTTCATTGGATAAATCACCAGAAGCTAAGTTCCTTGAATGTATTCCATAAATTTTATGTATCATGCACCGAGAATTACATTTCCAAGCACTAAGTCGTGTGCCAGGCCAAGTTTTCGAGTTACATAAATGAGCTAATTTCCTAAAAGATGAGCTCGGAAATACTGAGTTGGCCACGCATCAATCCAAAATGAGCTAAGCATCATGGAGAAACATCTAGATAACCTTCAAGGTACCCGAGCTCTAGTAAATGGTCAAATTGTTGAATATGAGGATGAGAGACCAAGCTATTCTAATATCACCAAGTTGGTTGATCTCTAATTTCTTTGTAGACTGGGTGAGCCATTTGATTACAGAGGGGAATGAGTTATCTCCACTAAGTTGCATGAGGCCATAAAATATTGATGAGTTTTTCATTAATTTTGGGCTCATGTAAAGAGGGTAGTGCCATAGGTGATGCCATAAACATTGAAAGAGTTAAGCAAGTGGAGAAGGCTCATAGAGTTGTTACAGGGAACAACTGAGCTAATTGTAAAATGGTCAAAACTCCATAATTTGAATCATACACATAAGAAAACCAAAACTATTCACAAGATATGCCAAGCTTTTGCAATAATGGATAATTCATTTTTAGCATGTGAAAATACAAACCTAAGCCTTCTCATTCACAGCATGAAAGGTGGGATAAGCCTGGCACAAGGTAGAGACGAAGGATTCAACATCATAGCAAGAATGAAACACTAACAGGCTCCCTGAACTTGTATGGGAACAACTTATAATGTAGAAGGATGTTTTTCAATGATGGGGGTTGTTTAAATTCGCTGAGCCCCTTCTCACACTCTCCATATTAGTCGTATAAAGTTATGATATAGGTAATCCAATTTCTCCATGGGCTCGTGTCATAAATGAATCATAGAGTTAGCAAACAAGGAGAACATGTAACTACCGAGATCCATGCCAAAATATGTGAACAAAATTATTTCCCTACTTAAATCATGATGACACTGTAATTTTGAAGGAAAATCTTGTTCGTGATAGGAAGACCTCAAGGATATAGTAGCAAAGAAGATACATTACAGAGCCATGGTTGAAGGCATCGCTGAACCAACACTTATAAAAGTTTGCAATGGCCAAGCAAGTGAGTTATGGCTAGGTCATAAGAAAGGAGACCTCATGGCCTAGGATACTTGTGCAGAATAGGTCTGAGTCATGTGCAGTAATGTTTCTCAGTAGAAGTGGATAGAAATGGCCTAAGAGGCCTAGGGACATCCAAGCCAAAAAAATATGAACTCACTACACTCAAATCCATGCAGGTAAGGTAGAAACAAATGGCCCATCAGGACTTTAGGACGTATGGGCTCTCAAGGACCAATTTGGATGATGTGGTTCCTTGGCGAGTCAAAATCCTGGTCCAAGGTCCAACAGGTTGCCATAAACTAGTTACAGAAGTAAAGGAATGAGAAATCCCCGAGCTGCGGGAAAATAAAATTCACACAAAAAAAAATACCCAGGTTGTAGAGAGATGATTTTTTTTGGGTAGGTCTAGCCAATAATGCATTATCACAACCCCAAGCCAACATAGAGGTTCTACCAAGTAGGAATTTAGTTAGCACGAAGGTCATTGAGCTAGAATAGGATGTGGAGGTGGTATTCGATTATATGGGAGTGAGTGGTTAATCCATGTGGCATCAAGATGCTTGGGAGAAATAAGGGGTCCACATGTAAAGTGGTAGGCTCACCAATGCAAGATGAAGGGGCTCATCATCCAAGGAGTGTTTGGAAAGAAGAGAAAATATCCAACTCAGCTGAGCCAGTTGAGCTGGCCATATTCAATGCAAAATAAATAAATATACCCCCCCATTCAAGGTAAAAATAGATGGTCCTGCCATATTTTAAATACACAAAACATTAAAAGGATCCAAAAGAATCATAGTGGAGGAAGAGAAAATAATTTAAATGACCTTTCCAGTAAGATATTTAATTTCTCAATCCTGTAAAGGTAAAGAATACTTGTGTAAGCCAAATAGCTACCTACTGTTAGGATATTATAACTTGAACAATTCCCAATGGATTTTCACAAAATTGGTCTCTTTGGAATCATGTATATGATCTTGACACACAAAAATCAATAAATTGATGAAGATTAGATGGTGAGTTTTAAATAAAATGATCCTTGTTATATTTGGTTATTGAATAGTGATTGGAGAAGTATTTAATGAGCATGTACAATCATTATTTCATTGTTGCAAGCCATGGGACACCTTGAAACTAATTTTTCTAGTCAATATTCACCAACTAAACTCAATTATCATGACTTGAAATTGATGTAAAAGTGAATTTATGGAATTGCATCCCCTCTCTCTCTTTCTCTTCAAAAATCCTAAAAATTTAAGTGTTGGGCTCATTATAAAGGAGGATGATTTTAGTAGAAAAATAGTTCCCATTTTGTTTTGCGAAGCCATTATGTTGTAGGCCGATTGAGGCATTTAGTTTGTAATATCTTGAACTATATATATTAATGAACCATAGATGCAAGTTGGGGATGTATTTTCCCTTGTTGTGTTTGTTTAATTTCTTCTTGCTTCTTCAAGCTTATTGTAGATCTATTGTGTATATTATATGCTCTTGTTGGGATTCATTATTGTTGTTTATGCATCGGAATTTTGTTATAAGTGTTGTTATTAGACTATGGGGAATCATTATTATTATTCTACATTTGCTTCAATTTTCATGAATTGGATATTATTCTCATACCCTTCTTTTGGTGCATCACCTCTATAGTGTAGCTTTCTTATACTTTCATGTTATCTCTCTTTCCCTGGTCCCTTGCAAGTGATAGACTAGGAGTAGTTAGTAGTTTTATTTTAGTATAGTTAGTTTGCACTAGAATTTTGAAGAGGAACCAACCTTCTCCTGATTTCTATCTCAAATAGCAACTCCTACACTTGGAGATAGTACCCATGTTACCCAATCAAACCA
This sequence comes from Taxus chinensis, assembly GCA_019776745.2. NCBI lineage: Eukaryota > Viridiplantae > Streptophyta > Pinopsida > Cupressales > Taxaceae > Taxus > Taxus chinensis. The sequence continues at coordinate 573,370,945 of CM034147.1, read as the reverse complement.
TGAGCTCAAGCACACACACTTTTGAAAATCGTAGGGTGATGTTATTCAGTGATAATAGTTCTAGCATGCTTGGTAGGAAAAAGAAGTATTTTTTTATTACAACAAGTTTTATGTGCTCTTGTTGTGAAATCCCATTGTGTAAGAGGATTTGAAATGATACCTATGGAAAATCCAAAATGGAAGAATTCAGTAGTATTGGAATTCCAAGCTTGTAAAATTTATGAGAAGAATTCAAACAAGGTTAAGATCTAGAGAGGAAGGAATATTTGAATACTTGTAGGTATCTTTAGGCAGAGGAAGAAGGGGGAGAAGAGCTCAATCGTCTCCATCTCCACCAAAAGGAACACTATCAACACCTCCAACTGGTAGGACTTTCATTTAATCAACTAGATTTGTTAGACCAATCATAATGGCACATCTACAAAAATAACCATGACAATGGAAATAAAATCCCTACATCATCTTCACGGGAAGCATCCCACTTTCTCTGAATGTAAAAAATCCAATTCTAGTTGTAGCATTGAAGAACATTTCATATTTCACCAAGGAGAATCACACAACTTAGGTTAATCATATAAAGGACATTGCAAACATTCACACTATTCATGAAATAAATGAAGTAGATGTCACTATCATGTTGTTGGTTGCCTCATTCAAAGGACATGTATTATAATGGTTTAGGATTTTAACAACAGGGTCCATCTAAATATTGGATTAGATATACATAACCCTTTACAATCATTTTGGAGAAAGAGGAGACAATCGGTCTTTATTGGAAAAATTAACAACCATGAAGAGGGATCAAAATGAACAAACAACTGATTTCAAATTTGTATTTCATTGATCATGGGACCAAAGTTCGTTTTATATGAGGCCAATAGTAGAAGGAGTATTCCTCTACTTTTATAATGCTCTATCTTCATATATAGTAATGATGATCCATTCCATGGGAGGAACAACACTTCCAAGTGCCTATGACATAGCTATAATAACTAAAGATTATCTCATTCAAGCTGGCAAGTTAGCACCAAGGCCACCAGTGCCTCTATATCTAGAAACAGGAATTATTACAACAAGCCAAACACCTGACCTAGCCCCTATTCCAGATCCCAGAAATCAAAGTAATAATGATGCTTCCACTTCTTTAGGTAATTCACTTAAATTACAAGAGCTTAAGAAAGTATTGTAAGAAGTTTTCAAGGGGCAACAAACTTTCAGAAATGAAATAGTTGCACTCAAGAGGAAACAAAACCAGAATTTAAGACCATTTTAGCCTCAATACCAATAAAGGCCACCATATCAACAAAATAGACCACCTACTCAAGATGCCAATCAAAATCAAGGGAAACTTCTTGCTGTAAGGTATTCTTAGCCCTACGATTTGAATATAGTCTCAAACACTAGAGCCTTGGTCCCGATGAAAAATAACATGGCATAGGAATATGATTGGAATTCCCCATATGGTCAACCCTATGATCAAACAACATACTATCAGGATCCATCATATCAAGCTATAGTGGTGCAAAACATTAGAATGAATCAAGAACTGGGTCAAAAAGAAAATTAATATTGTGAAACTACTCAAGAGGCACACCCAAATGAAACCAAACTTTTCAATTGGTAGGATGAATATTTTTGTGGTATAAATCAAGCCCCTTCCCAAAGTTTGGCAGCTAATAAATAGTCCAAGAAGATGAATATTGAAGAAGGGTAGTCATCTAATCTAAGAACTTCACATCCCTCTATCACTCCACAAGGTGTTAGTAGTCAAATTATAGTCCTGAATTTGCAAATTCAACCCGAGCCACCTTCTAGACTAGCCAAGATACCAGTTGTAACAACCCATGTGTAAGAGAATACTGTGTAAGGTAAAGGGTAGTAGAAATATAGCTCATCCTCATTCAATATTATTGAACAAATGAATAAATCAAATGTGAAAATTTCAATGTTGGAGTCATTAGCTATCCCAGGCTGAATATATATATTACAAGATTCCATGAAAAATTGTTCTACATCAATTCAATCATCCAAAGATCAAGATAAAGTACTCACAAATGTAGTTCAACATGAAATAAAAATAGGAGGTCAACAGGGTAAAAACATGAAGCCTCCTACATTTTACATATATTTGATTATTGGAAATACTATTGTGCATAATTGCATGATTGATTTAGGAGCAAGTAGCTTAGTCATGCAAGAAACAAATAGTTGATTAGTTGGGTCTTCAATATGAGTTCATTTCCAAGGGTGTAGTGCAATTAAATGGGACAATGGGTTATAACAGTTGTGGTGATCAAAGGATTGAGCCTTACACTTCATGCATGCCCAAATTTTACCATCTTACAAGATGTTTTAGTCATAGAATTTCCACCACTCATTTCATTATGTTTGTCAAGGGACTTCACAGCTAAAATTGGAGGTTATTTGTTGGCCAATTGGTCACATATATTATTTAGAACCAGGTATGGAGCTAAGGATACAATTAGATCTGAACCTATTGCAAAATTTCATATTGAGCCTCATACACAAAATCCAGTCAATACAATTTGTTCTACATTTGATTAAGAGGATTTCCCAAGCAGTTATGATGTGGATACAAAATTTGGAAGCATTACAAACTTTACTCTTTATGAATGGGAAAGCAAGAGGCATGCATTTGATCCTTACAAGGAAATGGATGAAGTTGAATTAGGCATTTATTGTTTTTATGAAGAGAATCCACATGTCCCTAACATCACCAAGCCAGATTACAAATATGATAATGAGGTATGACAACTATTATTTGATGGCTCAAGGAGTAAAAAATGTGCTAGAGGAGGAGCTATGCTTGTTTCCCCAAAAAGGTTAAAAATATTATTCAAATTTCCATTTTCAGTTTTCTTGCTAAAACAACACATATGAGTATAAGACATTGATCCACATGTTGCATTGGGAAAGGAAAATAAGTATTAAATACTTGTAATTGTTTGGGGATAGATATTTGATTGTAAATCAAGTAAAAGGACAAAATGCTACTAAGAATGATCTCTTAAAGAACTAATAGAATTGGGTATGGGATATTAGTGAAGATTTTGAAGCTTTTAGCATAAACTTCATCCCGAGGAAAAATAATGAGGTAGTAGACATGCTTCCAACAATTGGGGCGGCATTTGAACATGTGAAGAGTATAAAAAGTGATAATACTCAACCTCATGTGAAGGTTGCAGTAAGACCAGCTGTACTAGATAACAATTCAAGTTGGCAAGTCTTCAAAAATGATCATCAAATAATTAAATTCTTACAAGAAGAAGATAAGTTCTCCACTAGAAACCAAGACAAACTAGAACAACAATACAGTGATGAGGTAGTGTAGAATCATAACACCCCTAAATGGCCTGGGATAGAAATGGTGCATTCAGTGTGATTTCACAACATTGGACCATCTCTCAAGCTGTGGAACTTGAAAAACTTGTGATGGACCTCTAGAGAAGGTTGGTGCCTTCTTCCTAAACTACTTGCCATAAGCTACTCCAGTATAGGCAAACTAATCTATCCTAATCTAACCATTCCAATGTAGTAGAGAGAGAGAGGGAAAGAAAGCCTACACTAAGAGGTGATACACTAGAAAAGGAAGTGATGAGATACTATGTTGAGGAAGAATGAGATAGGGAAAAGGGGAATTAAGGAGGTTAGATAGAAGTGACACATACCCACATCTAAATCCTCCATCAAAACTCCATGAAGCATGACATATTACACCTAAAAACATGAAATACATGCACAAAAAACCAACATGAAATGGAGTGGTACAAAGAAACAAAAAAAAAGCAAAGGGTTGAAGGACACCACAAAACAAGATTTTATTCCTCTATGAGGTACACAGACCATTACATGGATGCTCAATGGCACAAATATGCTTTCTAGGCATAGGAGAATGCTTACAACTCAAATGCAATTGGGAAAAAAGTTTAACAGAGTCTCCCAACACTTAGAATGTTTCCCCTTCTCAAATGATAAGTGTTTACAATATATATATGATGAAAACCAGAGAGAAAGAAGAGGAAACTAAATTTTTATCTTAAATATTAACCATCAACCATAAATGCTTGTTACGAATCTAACCATAATCTTTCAAGTCTTCCTCTCTATGTCTATCTGGCGTCTTGAAGAAGGAAGAATGATGAATCAAATCGAATCTGATTTGGTTGTTGAAGCAATCAGATCTTGCATTAATGTCTAGAAAGACTTTTTACTTATTTTCACCCACCTAACCTACTAAAAATAATATTTTTATGTTTCCATGGCATAGACAAGGTTGAGACCTTTCCAATGGTGCCAAATTTGTTGAATTTCAGACACTGGATCGAAATATATGTCCATTTGAATGTTTGAGTTAGGTCCTTACAAAAATGGTGAAAACCAGTTCAGCAGAACAGGTCCATGGGCCTGAAATTTACTTTGCACCTTTTACACAAAATTATAGAAACGCAAAAAATGCCCTACAGCCCTGCAATTTACCTTTTGCCAAAATTTCATCTTCGTGCCTTCCGGTCCACATTTTCTAGTTGGGAGAAAAATTACTCCAAGGCCTACGGACCCGTATTTAATTTAGGCCTGACACGTGGCTTCTTGGGCATCAGCGGAGGTGCAGCTCATTTTTATACTTTACACCTTTTCGAGCCAAAAAGTTCAAATTACTTCTAATGACCCACTTTCCCACATTGACTTGAAGCATAGCCACATGTAGAGATGGTGCGTGTTTTTGGACCACTTTTGGAGTTCACTTTTGATGTTGTGCCGAATAGACACATGGTAGCTTCCGTGGCTTTTCTCCATTCCTTTATGTTTTTGTCAATTCCTTTTGTTTGGCAAGGTCATATGTCTGACCCAAGAGACATGGAGACTTGGTGCTTATCTGAATCTATCCCTTGGGCCACCTCTTTTGAATTACATGGTTGAGGCATGTGGCACCCTCCACTGACGCTAGCCCATCTTGACTTTTCAACTATCAATTCTACCTTTTTTTTGAACTGGGACGTGTGGAAGGCCAGCGTTAGTTTAGGAGAACCAATTTTAGATTTACCTTTAAAGATGCACCCAGATGACACATGGCTCCTTCTACCGGTTCTTTACACTTAGCCAATTTGAACCTGCTTCCATTTGGCTTCTATCAGATCCTTACCATGTGGAGGGCTGGTGCTAGTTTGAGTTTCTACCTTTGCCTCCTATTTTTGAAATTGTGCTGAGATGACACATGGTTCTTTGCAGTCATTTAGACTATTCAACGACTGATTTTGTCCCTTTTCGGGCTTGGGATGTGTGGAAGTTCCACACTTGTTTGGGGATTTCCTTTTGGGTTTAACCTTTAGAGAATTTTCGATGAGGCACGTGGAATCTTCCACCATCTATTTAATACATAGTAGATTTAGGCTTGATCTGAATCATTTTTTAAGCTCAAAAACTTTGATCCTTTTCCTGTTTCTCTTTTGAGAGCCTCTGGATCCTTTGATGTTGTTTGATCCTTTTCCAACCCTTCTCCCTCATTATAGAGTCTTGTCTACCCTTTATATTTGGGATCTATTGTTGGATTTTAAATGTGGCTCACACTAACAGAGTCGACCCTTAGATTTTTCTGTGCAGGGTCATGTTTTCTCAATTTTACCCAAGGGAAAAAATTGAGATAACAATTTGGTGACTCACGGGGAAATCTACCTACTAGATGAAGATACCAGTAGCCTTAAAGCATCCATTAGGCATGGAATCATGAATGATATCCTGATACTAATCTTGTCCCTGAAATTGTGAGCTTGACTGCTTGCGCTTACTGACTCTAAACTTAGCCCATTGTCTGCACTCTTGATTTTTAAGGAAAATCATGAAGATGAGATTCTGAGAGTAGAAAATTTTTTTGACCTAGGGATTTCACCTGTCCCTAGAAATGGACTCCCTCAAAAATGATTTTAGTTTCTCTACATTTATTTCATTTAATATTAGCAATTGTCACATGCAGCTATGGGTCTCTCTGCTGCTAACATTGAAGGGCTTGGTGTATGGTACTTGTGGAGCAATGCGAAAAAAAACTTATGTACAAAGACAAAATAATACATGCCTTCAATGAGACATGTAGAGTGTGAAAAATCACTTCATCTATAGAAAACAAACCTAAACTATAACAAGAAAATGTGCATACGAACTTAGAGGAATAAAATCTATTGTTACCCTACACTAACGAAAGAGATGAGAAATTTCAAACAAAACTTGATACTGGTAATGCAAAGTAGCTTCCCCTTCTTTCAATTTGCAGCCATGAAGATTATTTGGAACTACATATGGCTGTTTTTAGGAGTGGAAGGTTTTAATGCAAATTGTTTCTTCACCCCCTCCATCAAGGTATCAACTAGAAATAAAACAAATACCTCTTCAGTCTGCTACTCATTTGGTTCCAAGAGGTATTGTTGTTGTTCCTTGGAACTTTGAGGCTTTCACTCATGCTTAGAAGTAAGCATGACTTGTAGTGGCTTCTTGCTTAACTCCAATTAAGCTAAGTATCTGATTGGGAAATGTCTGGTCATTTGAATTTTCCCACTGCTATGATATTTAACTCCAAAAATGGAGTCTTCTTGTAGATCTTCCTAGATGGATGATGTGAAAGGGATGATAGCCTGATACTCTTCCCCTTCCTCTACAGTAGGTGTGGTTTTCTAAAGATCAAAAATCTTCCAACTTTGATTCAAGAGGCATGCTACAAACTACAAGTTGTGCTTACACGTTCTCTTCCATGATAATAGGTTCTTGCGGTTGAAGGATGAATGAAGGGGGAGAAAAGATTGCAATTTCAACTAGATCCTCCTTATCAAAACATCATCTTGAGTCTGATAGGAAATATAAATATTTACTTTCCTAATGTAGGAAGGTCTCTCCCTCTTGTATGGTGATCTTAAAATCTTCATTATTTTCACCATATGAATCTTCATCTTCAGACACGAAGCTAGTGAGTCAAAACTCTTCCAAAAAATTAGATTTTTGTAGGGGTTAAATGGGAGAGGGGTCTGTAATATCTTATGCAACTGGCTCATGATCCAGTTCCTCTTAATCTGTCTTTGTCAAATCCATATGATCCTCTTCCACTAGACTTAGAGTTGATTTTTTTTATTCCTTCATGGATTCATCAATCAAATTAGGCCCTTCAAATGAAAGCAAAAAGTCTTAAATGATTCTTTATTCATCAAGTGGCTTCAACTCTGATTTGATATCTTCCAGCTGCTCCTCTTCAATGGGACTTTGAGCTGGTTTTTCTTCCTCTATCTTAACTAGTTTTGTAGTTTGGATTAGATCAAAATTCTCTTTAGACAAAGTGCGATTATAGATACTATATTCAGAGCAAACAGACTATTGATCTTCTCATTCTTGTTCTTTTTCTTCTTCTGATGCAAACTCAGCCTCAGCCACCTCTGTCTCTATAACCTTGACCTCCTCTATTGGCTTAACCATCAAGGAGATCTTTGTAAATCCAAACTTGGTAGCCCATCTCTTTATATTATCTGTCATTTCTTCTCTTTTGGGTTCCTCTTTTAGCTGTTCTCTTTGATTGGATCCTTGAATCTCTTCCAAACATGAACTTGGGGAAGCAAGAGGAGTAGGTTGGGGTTCAACCAATTTTTCTATTGTTTATGGTGGAGAGTGAGGTGGAAATTCTTGTTTATTTGGATGGAATGACTACTTGAAAAGGAAAAGGGTAGAAGAATTGAGATGAGGTGAAAGATTAGGGGATGGGGAAGGGAAATCAACACTTGCGGTAGAAAGTGAGAGGCTTGACTCTTGGTACTATTGAAATGGTACTGATTGAGGAAGAGGAAAATAAAATCTAGGAGGTGGTGGAGTTACCCATTGAAAAGGTTTGCCCAACTCATAAGCCTCAATCTCTTCAATCACTGTTTAATTTGAGGTAACACTTCCACCATAAAGTCAAGATTCTCCTGGGGGTTGTAGTGTCTTGGAAAAGGGCCTCCCCATGGACAAAGTGCCCTGCAACCAATCTTGAATGCCTTCATTTGTGTTGTATCCCTGGAATACACCATGATAGCCTCCATTATTTGAATCTTCTCCAACAGATCAGCATTTTCCATGTAGCTGTCACCATTGTATGCGTCCCCTTGTTCTTGATAAGCTCCTTATCCAAAATGGTTTTGACATTACTCATATGTGTAAGAATAATGGTTCTGGATATGATCATAATGCTGATCTATAGGAGTTGGGAAATAACTTGGAGGGCAGATGTACTACTGTGGGTGTGAATTCCATTAGGGGAATGAAGTCATGATTACACAACTTCATGGAATGGGAGCAAATGAAAAGATATGGAAAGAATAATGGATACAAAAAATGGATGGGAGAAGGTTTGCAACTGAGAGGATGGGTTATTGACAGGATGGATTCTTCGGATATGCTTTGAAGAACACATCAACTTGATAAAATGAAGTGAAGACCTCTTGGTCTCACCAAACCTGCTAAAACTATTAGTGTAGAATCAAAACACCCCTTAATGACCTAGGTGTAAAATTGGGACATTCGGTGTGATTGCACAACATTGGACCATATCCCAAGTTGTGTGAATTGCAAAACTTGAGATGGAACTCCCAAAAATATTTGTTCCTTCTTCCTAAACTACCTTCCACAAGCTACTCTAGTGTAGGAAACCTAATCTCGCCTAATATAACTATTCCAAGGGGGTCGAGAGAGAGAGAGGGAAAGAAATCCTACATTAAGTGGTGATACACCAGAAAAGGAATTTTTGAGATACTCTGTTGAGGAAGAATAAGATAGGGAAAAGGGGACTGAGGGAGGTCAGATAGAAGTGACATAGACACAAATTCCAAATCTTCCATCGAAACTCCATGAAGCATGACATCTTACACCTATAAACATGAAATACATGCACAGGAAACCAACACAAAATAGAGAGGCACGAAGAAACAATAAAACAATGCAAAGTGTGTAAGGACACCACAAAACAAGATTTTATTGATCTATGAGATACATAGACAATTACATGGATGCTCAAAGGAAAAAATATGCTTGCTAGGTGTGGGATATGGCTTACATCTTAAATGGAGTACAGAAATAAGTTTGACAGAGTTTCCCCACACCCAGAATGTCTCCCCTTCTCAAATGAGAAGTGTTTATAATATATATACAATGAAAACTATAGAAAAAGAAGAGGAAACTTGATTTTTCTCTTAAAGCTTAACCACCAACCATCAATGCGCATTATGAATCTACCCACAATCTATCAAGTCTACCTCTCTATGTCTGTCTGACATTTTTAAGAAGGAAGAATGACAGATCAAATTGAATCTAATCTGGTTGTTAAAGCAATAGGATCTTGCATTGATGGTTAGAAACATGTTTTCCTCATTTTCACCCACATAACCTACTAAAATTAATATTTTTATGTTTCCATGGAATAGACGAGGTTGAGACCTTTCCAATGGTGCCAAATGTGTTAGATTTTGGACACTGGATCATAAGATATGTCCATTTGAATGTTTGAGTCCCGTCCATACAAAAATGGTGAATTTTTTTTTAGCAGAACGGTTCTGTGGGCCCAAAATTCACTTTGTGCCTTTTGCAAAAAATTAAAAAAATGCAAAAAATGCCCCGTTGTCCCGTAATTTACCTTTTGCTGAAAAAATAATCTTTGGGCCAGCCAGTCCGCATTTTCCACTTCGGTAAAAATTCACTCCAAGGCCTACTGACCCACATGTAATTTAGGCCTGACACATGGCTCATTGGGTGTTAGCAGAGGTGTAACTCATTTTTATACTTTGAGCCTTTTCGATCCAAATTTTTTGAATTTCCTCTAACGACCTGCTTTCCCACATTGACTTGAAGCATGGCCACATGTAGAGCTAGTGCGCATTTGGGGTCCAGTTTTGGAATTCACTTTTGAAGTTGTGTCGAAGAGACGCAGAAGCTTCTGTGGCTTTTATCTATTCCTTTATGTTTTGGCCAAGTCCTTTTGTTTGGCGGGGCCATATGTCTAATCCGGGACATGTGGAGACCTGGTGATTGTCTGAATCTGGCCCTTGGGCAGCCCCTTTTGAATTTGTGTGGTTGAGGCACGTGGCACCCTCCACTGACACTACCCCATCTTTAACTTTCAACTATCGATTCTTCCATTTTTTAGACCTGGGACACATGGAAGGCTAACGCTAGTTTAGGAGACCCACTTTTAGATTTACCTTTGAAGATGCGTCGAGCTAACACGTGGTGCCTTCCACCGGTTCTTTACACTTAGCTAATTTGGGCCCACTGCCATTTGAATTTTGTCACACCCTGATCGTGTGGAGGGCTGGTGCTAGTTTGAGTTTCTGCCTTAGGCTCCCATTTGTTAAATTGTGTTAAGCTGACGTGTGGTTCTTTCCATTCATTTAGAATTTTCAACGGTTGATTTTGTCCCTTTTCAGGCCTGGGACACATGGAATCTCTGCGCTTGTTTGGGCACTGCCTTTTGGGTTTAACCTTTGGAGAAGCATCGATGAGGCACGTGGAAGCTTCCATCATCTCTTCCATACTTAGTCAATTTAGGCCCACTCTCAATCATTTGTGAAGCCTGAAAAATTTGAGCCTTTTCCCATTTCTCTTTTGAGAGCCTCTGGCTCCTTTGATGTTGTTTTATCCTTCACCAACCATGCTCCCTCATTATAGAGTCTTGCCTTCCCTTAAAATTTAGGATCAATAGTTGGATTTTAAATGTGGCTCACACTGACAGAACTGACCCTTATATTTATCTGTGCAGGGTTGTGTTTGCTCAATTTTTCCTAGGGGAAATTGAGATAACAGGTGGTGCAGCTGAGAACTAGCAAATTTCCCAAGGGATTGGTGACTTTGGAATCAATCTTCAACCCAAATGATCAGTTCTAAAAAAACAAGAAAAATATTCAGGTAAATGGTGAAGATTCAGAGCCTATTTTAGTAGGTGAAGGAAAGATACTGTAGATTTTTAGAGTGAGTACTCAGCGAGAGAAATCTTATTTTATTCAACTCTATCAAGAGTTTCCTAATTTATTTTCCTAGAATTATAAATGTTTGAGATGTTTTAATCCAAAGTTATCTCAACATACTATTGAGCTATATCTAGAATCCAAACCCATCAGGAAAAAGCAAAGGCTCGTAAATCCACACATTGAACCCCTCATGAAGAAAGAGTCAAATAAGTTGATAGAGGCTAATATAAAATTTCCTATCGAACACTCAAGTTGGGTAGAAAACTTGGTGCCAGTGAGGAAAATAAATGGAGAAATCAAACTTTGTGTGGACTTCCGTGATGTAAATACAGCATCACTCATAGATCATTGTCCACTCCCTTTCATGGATAAAATCTTCCAAGTTGTAGTTGGTTTGGAGAGATTCTCTTTGCTAGATGGTTACTCAGACTACAATCAGATATTGGTCAAAGAGGAAGATAATTTTAAGACAACCTTCACCACAAAATGGGACACATATGCTTATAAGAAGATGCCTTTTGGACTTTCAAATGTTGGAGAAACATTTCAATGAGCTATGGACATGACATTCGAGGGGCTAATAAATAAGATAGTACTCATTTACCTTTGATGATATCAATGTGCTCTCAAAGAATGCATAAGATCACCTCTTCCACCTCAGATAAGTATTCTAAAGGTGTAGAAGATTTGGATTGTTGTTGAATCTGAAAATTTGTGTATTCTTGGCACATGAAGGAAAATTACTAGGCCACATCATTTCAAGAGAAGGATTAACTATTGATCTAGAAATAGTTCAGGTTATCTGAACTCTACCATTGCCAAGTCATAAGAAATATCTCCAAATATTCTTTGGAAGAATTAATTTTTTTTACATATTTATGCCTGATTTTGCTACTTTGGTGAATCCATTGACCATGATGTTAAATAAGATCCTTGCATTCAAGTGTAAAATAGAAGACATAGAGATTTTTGAGGTCATCAAGCATGTTATATCTCAAGTTCCAACTCTTATCAACACATAGTTTTCAAAAGAATTCATATTATATGCTTTTGGAGGTTCATATACAATCTTAGCTATCTTGGTACAATAAAATGGAGAAGTTTTAGAACAGCCCATAACATTATTCAGTCAAGGCCTGTAAGATTAAAAAGTGTGGTATTATTTCATTGAAAAGCGTGTTCTTATTTTTATTAGGAGCTTGAATAATTTTAGATACTTGGTGTCAAATAAAAAGATTCAATTATTGGTATCCCATGTTGGTGTTAAATAATTTCTCTTGAACAATGATCTGAATGAGAAAAGAGTAAGATGGATCACTAGAGTAATGGAGTATGACATTGAAATCAATGTGGCCAAGTTGGTTCATGGCAAAGGCCTGTGTGAGCAACTAGCTTCCCAAAAACATGTTGAATCATATAGTAAAGGAGAATCTTTTTTGGCACTGCAAAATGAGCAAGAACAGCTACCTGATGATGCACCCAATCCATGTTGGACTTAGGATATGGTGAATTATCTTTGAACAGGTTTGTGCCCTCTAGAATGAAATAAGGCTAAAATAAGATATTTTAGATTACAGTCCATTATGTATGTTCTAATTGATGACATATTGTTCAAGAAGGATGTAAGCAGGGTGTTATTAAGATGTGTCCTAGGAAATTAGATTGAGAAACATTTACATGAGTTCCATGACAGAGAATTTGGAGGTCATTTCGCTCCACGAGTCACATCTCTCAAGATTATGAAAGATAATTACTATTGGCCTAAAATGTTTGCTGATTGCTACTCATGGATCAAAAAATGAAAAATGTGTTCCTTCTTCACATGGAAGGAAAGGTTAGTAGTGTTACCCCTTCAATGGATCATTCCTTCATGTAATGGGGATTGTACTTCATTAGAGTTATCAATCCAAATTTAAGTTAGGGAAATAAATGGATACTCAATATGATAGACTAATTCACTAAGTGGACTGAATTGATGGCATTTAAGGAGGTAAATGAATCCAACATCTTGGATTTATATGAAGAGATAGTCATAAGGTTTTGTGTCCCTACCACTATTATGTGAGACAATGCATTGTTGTTTCTTAGCACAAAAATCAATGAATGGGTTGTCAAGAATGGAATTTATCTCAACATTTCTTCTAACTACTACCCTCAGTGTAATGTCCAAGTAGATTCCACACACAAGAACTTTCTGAGAATCATAAGAAATACCCTTGATGAGAATTAGAGAACCTGGAAAATGAAGTGGGATACTAATCATGAAAAAGTAGGAAACCATTCCAAGTTTGATGCCATATGGAGTGGTCCATACATGATCATGGAGTGCAAGAGTAGAAATGCCTTCCAACTGGCTAAGTTGGATGGTAAGGAGCTGTAGATTTAAGTCAATGGAATATATCTCAAACATTGTTACTAGATGGAATATTTCCCACTCTTGTACATATTAGTTTAGGACTTTTCAATTCCTCCACGTGCTTGTGCAAATTTTTGTTGTTGTTACATTAGGTTTTAATTTCCCTAATTGCTGGTGCACATTTCCTATTGCTTCTAGTGAATGCTTTGCATGAAGTTCGTCATGGTTTAGGAAAGAGAGGTTGCAACTAAGAAGCTCAAAGTTCTAAGAAGTAGTTGTTATCGTCAAAAGAACTTAATGTAGAGAAACTAAAATCATGTCAAGAGGAAGATATTAAATTTTCACTCTTTTACTTCTTATGTCCTTTTTCAAATCAAGAAAATCATTACTAGGTGCAGGTTTGATACTACAACAGATGACAGTCCTCAGTATTCACTCATCCTTTAATCAGTGTTTAAGTAGAAAACGTGAGTTATCATGCTCTCCCAAGGTTTGATAACAGTCTTTGTAGCCTCTAGTAGTATCCCAAGAAACAAAGCAGCCCGTTGAAAGGAATTGAACATTCAGAAGAAGAAAGATGGAGGAACTTAATAGAGTTTCATGATTTCTAGGTTAACAGATGTTCATCATTCATCCTTATGAATTGGAATTACATGATTGGGTGAAATTCAAGTTTTAAAAATATTTTATACTCTCACAAAACAAATTTCAATATTTTCTTATGAAATTCGATAAGGTAAGAGGCGGATCCAAATCCAAGAAGCAACGTTCTGGGGTCAAGTTTTCAGAGATCATACCGATTCATAATGATCATGGAGACTCCACACCCAATGGATATCTACAGGAAACTGGTCAGCCCATTTAGTAGGGAAATGGTCCCATGAATCACCAAATTGTTATCTCACTTCACTCCCCTTGTGAAATCAGACAACAAACAAACTTGTTGTAATGATAGTAATAGGGATTTTCTTGCAAGATAAATGATAAATTTGGTAATTTTTCTAAGTAATCTCCCAACATCTCCAAAATTCTATTGCACCAGAAGAATCCCAAAATTTTAATAAAATGTCTAATGGAGGTGTAGATTCCATATGAAAATTTTCCATCTCTTTTGGTAACTCATTGATATCGTATCCTAATAGGTCGAGCTATGCAAAAAAATGCCACCTACTTCATCTAAATGAGGACCTAGTTACACATTATAAAGAGACTAAACCACTCTAATCATAGCCACCAAGTTATCATAGTATCAATCAGGTTCATTAGAGAAATCACCACAAGTTGGTCTCCTTGAATGTTTTCCATAAAGCTGATGTATCATGCACTGAGATCTACCAAGATTTACATTGCCAACCATTAAGTTGTGTGCTATGCTGAGATGTCTAGTTACATAGGTGAGAAACGTTTCTTAAAGATGAGCTCAACAATGATGAGCTAGCCACGCATCAATCCAAACCAAGCCAAACATCATGGAGAAACATTGAGCTAACCTTCGAGGTGACTGAGCTCTAGAAAATGGTCAAATAGCTGAATATGAGGATGAGAGACTGAGCTACTCTAAGATCACTAATATTTTCTAGCTCTAGCCTCTTTATAGATAGGGAAAACTATTAAATTGTAGAGGGGAATGAATTGTCTCCATTGAGTTACACGAGGCCATAAAATTTTGGTGAGTTATTCATTAATTCTAGGCTCATGTAACGAGGGAAGTGTGACAGGACAAGACGTAAACATGGAATGAGTTAAGCATGAGGAGAAATATCATAGAGTTATTATAGGGAAAAACTGAGATAATTTCAAAATTATAAAAACTTCATAAGTTGAATCATGGACGTAAGAAAACCAAAACTCTTCACAAGATATTCCAAGCTCGTATAGGAATGGTCAAGTCATAATTAGCATGGAAAAAATGCAAGCCCAAGCCTTATCATTCATGGCATGAAATGTGGGATAAACCTGGCACAAGGAAGATATGGTGGTTTTAACATCATAGGAATAACGACACACTAGTAGGATCCTTGAACTCATATATGCATAAATCATAACATGGAAAGCTAGTTTTAAATGATGGGGGGTTGTTTAAATTCACTGAGCTACTTCTCATGCTCACCATACTAGTCACATCAAGCTGTGAGCTAGGTAATACGAGTATTCCATGGGCTTGTGTCACAGAGGAATCAATGAGTTAGCAAGAAAGGATAACAGGTAGCTTCTGAGATCCATGCCAAGATATGTAAGAAAAAGGATTCCCCCTCTTGGATCATTATGGCACTGTAGGATTGAAGTCCCATCAAGTTTGTGATAGGAAGATCTCGAGGATATAGTGGTAAAGAAGATAAATTATAGATCCAAGGTTGAATGCATCTCTGAAAAACCACTTGAAAAGGCTTGCAAAGGATGAGTGAGTGAGTTGAGGCTAGGTTTTGAGAATGGAGACCTCGTGGTCCAAGATACTTGTGCAAAAAAGGAAGAGTCACCCGTAGTAATGTTTCACAATAAAAGTAGAGGGAAAAGGCCCAAGCAGCCTAGGGACATCTGGTCCCAAAAACTACAAACTCACTGCACTCAAATCCATATGTCTAAGGTGGAAAAAAATGGCCAATGAGGCCCTTGGGATATACAAGCTCACAAGGCTTGATTTCACTGATGTGGATGCTTAGCAGGGTAAAAGCCAGGTGTGAGGTCAAATGGGGTACTACGAACTAGTAGCAGACATAAAGGAATGAGAGAGACCCGAATTGCAGGAAAATTAGTATTGCGTGACATAGAATACCAGAGCCATGGAAATATGAGTTTTCTGCGGGTAGGTCTATTCTACAAGGAATCGACGTGGGCCTTTAGCCAACATGGAGGGTCCACTGAGTCAAATTTTAGTCAGCACAAAGGTCTTCGAGCTCAATTAAGATGTGGGCATGGTATTTGACGGTATCAGAATAAGTGTCTCACTGACATGGCTCTAAGATGCTTGGGAGGCATAAGGGGTCTGCATATAAAGTGGGAGGTTATCTAATGCAAGACGAAGGGGCTTGGCATTCAAGGAATGTTTAGTGAGAGAATAAAAGAGCTAGCTCGGTAGAGCTGGATGAGCTGGCCATATTCAATGCAAAATAAATAAACATACCCCCCATTCAAGGAAAAAAAATATGGGCCTGCTATATTTCAAATACACAAAACATTAAAAGGATACAAAAGAATCATAAGGGAGGAAGAGAAAATAATTTAAATGAGCTTTCCAATAAGAGATTTTAATTTCTTAGTCCTGTAAAGGCAAAGAAAACCTTTGCAACCCAAATTTCTTCATTCGCTCAGGATATCATAACTCAAACAATTCTCAATGGATTTTTATAAAATTGGTCTCACCGGAATCATGGCTCCAATTCAAAAAAATAGAAATCAAGAAAGACAAGAAAAGTATGAATATTCAATGGCGATTTTTAAGGAAAATGATCCCAGTTCTATTTGGTATTTAGATAGTGGGTAGAGAAGCATTTAATGAGAATGTGAAATCATTATTTCATTAGTATAGGTTATGGGACACCTTGAGATTAATTTTGTAGGTCAATATTTACCAACTACACTCATTTATCATCACTTGAAATTGGTGGAAAAGTGAATTTCAGGAATTGCATCCCCTCTCTCTCTCTTCGAAAATCCTATAAATTAAAGTGGTGGGCTCATTGTAAAGGAGGATGATTTGAGTAGCAAAACTCTGACCATTTTTTTTTTTGAATCTAATGTGTTGCAGGAATTTGTAGTGGATTCCTTACATGGTTATCTAGACCTTTACTTTGTAATATCTTGAACTATGCATATTAATGAAGCAACAAATGCAATTTGTGGATGTATTTTCCCTTGTTGTGTTTATTGCATTTATTCTTGCCTCTTCAAGCTTATTACAGATATATTATGTCTATTATATTCTCTTACAGGGATTCATTACTATTGTGTATGCATGGGAATGTTGTTGTAAGTGTTGTATTTAGACTGTGGGGAACCGTAATCACCCTCTTTAATCTACATTTACTTCCATGTTCATGCATTGGATATTATTATCATTCCCTTCTTTTGGTTCATCATCTCTTTAGTGTATTTTTATTTTACTTGGATGTTATCTCTCTCTCCCTAGTCCCTGGAAGTGATTCATTAGGAGTAAGTAGTTTTATTTCAGTAAAGTTAGTTTTCACTAGGATGAGGAAGAGGAACCAACCTTCTCTGGATATCTATCTCAAATAGAATTTCCCACACTTGGAGATAGTACCCATGTTACCTAGTCACATCGTGACCTGAAGCACACACACTTGTACAATCAGAAGTTGTTGTGATTTAGTGATAACACTTTATTCTATACATGGCTCTCTTATATGCTTTTCTTGAAAATCCTATAACTGATCTACCAATTCCTTTTAATATTATTTTATCTTAGTATTACATTTAGTATCTATCACGTAAACATTAGATATCTCATGTAAAATGTGAAGTTACAAAGATATAGAGGAAATAAAATGCATTACTCCAAGGAATAACATGTAAATTATACATAAAGGAACCCGTAAAATGTTCTTAAATAGTTACTTTTATATAATATCATAATGGGAGAGAGATATGGAGGGAAAATCTAATTTGGAATTTCCATGAATGTAAACAATATTCTTCCGACAGATCGTATCCATATTAATCTCCGCAACAGACTACCATTACTTCTGTAACACACCAATGGGTTTTATAGGAAAATTCATGGGTTCCATTTTTGATTTTACACTAGGTAGGTGAGGTGGTTGGGTTTTTAAAACAAGAAACTTAGTGTTTCCTTTGTTCTTCTCAATCTCTCATGATTTTCATTAAAAATTCCTTCAATTCAATAAATCCATATTTGACCATGAAGGTCTGAATAGATGAAGTAAATAAATTAAATTTCATGCAATTTGGAGCAATTCACTAGAAGATATGATAAAATATTTTTTCTACCTTGTTTTGAGTCCTTTTGGATATGATTATTCTGTCACATGGTTAATTTATATGAAAAATGATCCTTTTTATGTCGTCTGAATGCTTTGTGTTGTCTATAACATCCCATGACTTCTTTAATTTGAATGTTCCCATGGATTTAGAAATCCATGAGACACTAATATCTAACCATCTGTGGAACCTTTCCTCATGAACCAATGTGGACTTCTAATTTCTTTTCACTTCATCTTCGTGTTGATGCTTCAATCCATGAAGGATTTTCCTTAAATATGATTCCTCTATCTCCAAGACTTAACATATGGAAAATAATATGTTGGGAAAATACTTATAACACTGGGAAGTGTTAATTTATTTTCATACTTATCTAATTTAAAATCCTTCATGTCCTTTCTGCATGGTGTTTTAACTTTTCTCCAAATATTGGGGCTTTTACTTGCCAGACTTCATCCTTGTTATATGGAATTGACCAACTCCACAGAACATCAAATTTCTCCCAGTACACATATCACTCTTTTGTCACTCCATGAAGTCCTATAATCCACCAAAATTAACCTAGCTCTCAAACTCAAAAATCTTCATTTAACAAATTTGGATAACCCACGAAAAACTAAGTTCCTTCAATCCACAAAATATGAAAATATTTGTGTTTTTCAGCCTTTCTAAATATTTTTTTACCTAAGTCAAAAATGAAATTTTGAGTTGTAAAAATAGCCTTAGGTTATTTGGATAATAGTTTAGAAAATCATAGGGTGATCTTCCTACTAGATAGAATATTAATGACCTTCAAGTAATCAATTGGGAATTGAATTGACTCTAAAATCTTGGAATTTGATCTTAAACTTGAAATTTTCCTTTGAACTTGGCATGACCCAACACTGATGAAGCCACAAAACAATGAAACCTCTTAAAAAAGACTCCTAAAAGAAAAATCCATCTAAAATTACCAATAAATGTGCAAGGAAATTAGGGAATTAAAATTACACTACTAACAAAATATTGTGCTGAAAATCACTTGGAGAAACAAAAACTAAACAAATATGTACAAGGTATAACCTTCTTTTCAAAAGTAATTTTTAGGTAAATCCAATTGATTAGAATCATAAACTCTTTTCCTTCCAATTTTGAAAATTAAAAAGAATTGTATAACTTACAACATGATTTAACATAGGGCCCACTCCATATGGCATAACAATTTGAGTTCTTTCCTGTTTGGCTCTTTCTTGGTCCCATTTGAGGACAAGATCTCCTTCTTAAAATATTTTAGCCACTTTTCTACTCTCTAAATACTTCTTCACTTGATCTTGGTTCAAATCCATTACTTTGATGGATTGACCTCTTAATTCCTCTAACTACATGTCCTGTTTATATCAAATTTCCATGGCCTCTACCTCAAACATTTCAAGATTGTTAATGATATCTAAGGCTTATAAATCAGGGGATATTATTAAATTTTCTTCCTTACCATAAAGAATTTATAGGGTGAGATGCCAATTTATCTCTTAGGAGTAAATCATCCCATAAGGTTGATTTCAATTTTGTACGCCATGTCCTTTGATTTTCATCCAAGTTACTTCTTATAACCCTCAAAATATTCTTATTATTTTACTTAGCATGTCTATTACATTTGGGGTAGTAATTTTAATATGTGCTCAAATATATTCCTTTCTTGACAACACAATTCACTAGTTCCAAGGAATTCCAAATTTTTATTAGATATGATTGTTGAAGGAACATCAAATATGGCCATAATACCTTCATAAAAGTCTAAGATGCTAGCATCGTTTGTTTCCTTAAAAGAAACATCCTTTTTTATATTTGGTGAAGTAATCTATGGATGTGAGGATTCAATTATGACCCAAGATTGAATGAGGGTTTATTACTCTAATAAAATCCAACCTCCATTGCATAAATGGTTGATATATAGAGATTGAGTAGAGCGGAAGAGTTATTATCATATTTTGTCTTGTGAAAAAGGAACATTATTTACCCATACATAATATTCCTTAATAATAATCAGACAATAATAGAAAAACTTCATTATTTTGAGTGTTATAAACCTTGGAGAAAATTTTCCTCCAATCGCAACATCGTAAAAAATCATACAAGAACTTTTCAATCTTATCCGCCTTAACACACCTAGACATTACTTATTTTACATTCTTTCTAAATAGGATGCCATCAATAAGAACAAAGGGAATATATTGAAGTCTAAAATACCTTATCTTGGCCTTGGTATAGCCTTGGAAGAATTGGCCTATTTTTAAAAACTACAGTATGGCGTAGGTTCAACAATGGATATTTTGAGCATCTGCACATTCTTCTTGATCATGTTTGAGCACTAACATAGCACCCTCTTCATTCCACGATCCTAAAACCATATGATCACATAGACCTTTTTCTCTGACTTGATTAGTCACTTTAATATTAGTATCATATTCCATCATTTTGGTAATACAACCAACACTTTTCTCATTAAGCTCCTTTCTCAGAAAAAATATATTTCATACTAGCATTTTAAACCATAAGATGGATATTATTGTTGGAAATTAAATGTGTAAATCTAGTCAAGATTCTTATGACAATTAATCATTCTTGTTGACAAATGAATACCTTACCTCACAATATTCAAGATTATATCTCAAGAATGAATTGGTTGTTCTTGACATTATTTGTTTTGTTCCACAATTATGGCATATATTATGTTTGCAATTCCAAAGGCATATAAGGTTAAATACTTAGTAAAATTGGGATTGATGAGAGTTGGGGCTCATGTAATTACCTATTTTATGGCTTCAAAACTTTAATTTACTTCCATATTCCACTTGAAGAGATTTTTTAATTAAAAATTGATGTCAATGGCTTGATAATATTAGAAAACTTTGGGAAAAAATGCCATAAAATTTTGATTCTTCCCAAGAAACTTTTCAATGATTTCTTGTCACTGTGTAATGGAAATGTAAGGATGGTTCTCACTCTTTCTAGATCAATTGTAAGGCCATATTTGAGATGATTTTTTCATGGTTTTTACCTTCATGTTCTATAAAAATATTAATGGGGATTAAGAGAAATCCTAAACTATCTAAATCTCTCAATTACATGTTTCCTATAAAGAAGATGATCACTTGCATCCATAAAGAACACTGTGATATCATCCAGGTATACAAGAAATATAATATTAATTAGACTTTGAATTCCATAAACCTTGGATATTTGAAATGTTTCCCCTACATTTGATAAAACAAATGGATTTTTATTATAATAATATGTTCCCCACTTTGTGGTAAATTTTTTCTTGAACTAGTCTTCATACTTCACCATAATCTGATCATATCTAGACTAGTCATCTAAAAGAGAAAATATTTCTGATCCTGCTACTATTTGTAGGATTTTCTCCATAGAAGGAAACTAGTAATGATCCTTAAAATATGCTTTATTCAAGTCTCTAAAATAAACACACAACTTTATTTATCCATTTCTCTTTTGCATTAAAACTAGGGTTGCAACCCATGATGAATGTTTGATGGGGAAAATAATGTTTTTCCTTAATCATATTGTTTAATTATTTATTCATCATAGGCTCAATCCATAGATTGATAAGCATCTATTTATGCCTAATGATTTTTGTAATTAGGTCTAGTTGGATGTTGTGTTGGGCTAGATAAGTATTAAAACCCCTAAGCTATTCATAACTCCATGCAAAAATGTTAGAAAATTCTTGACAAAGGCCTACAAATCTATGGTTCTGTTATGGAGTATATACACTGCCAATATTAAGTAATTTGAATTTTCCATATAAGATGGGTTCATGATATTCACCTTTTACTATCATGTTTGCCTTTTATTTTCTGAGATGGTCTTTAAAATTGAAGATGGACTCCAAAGTCACTAATCCTTTGGGTAAATTATTTAATATGAGTTGGAATATTTGGTCTCCATATTTATACTCAATTTTTTCTTGACTCCTTGACGAAACCTCAACTTATTCTTTGATAAAATTGAAAATTTAGTAATCAATCTCAAACACTTGCCAATTTTTGTTATTTTATAGTACATTTGGCCTCATAATTACTTTGATATTTGACTACAATATTGAATTCTTGATATATTTAGAAATGTCAAAATTTTATCCTATTATGGCTAATATATATGTGGGTTCATTGTATTTTCTTGAAATGGAATGGATATAAAGGATTTAAATTCATCTAGTAGGTCCCATATTATATGATTGTAGTCTCTAATAGGGTAATTCTTGGTTACATTCATCCATCTCACTTGGTTTATAACCAATTAACTATCCCGAAAAGTACATAATTACTTGAAATTTATCTTTCTTAACCATTGTAGGCCATGGATTAGGGACTTATATAATTTGACTTGTTAGAATAACTGAATAGGAATATAAAAATAAAATAATACCTCATGCTAGTAGGAGATACAAGTACCAAACATTGCTCCTTGTATGCTTCTAGATCCATTAAGAACCATTATCCAAATGTCATTGTCCTAAGGATTTATTTTTAGGATATCAATAATAGGTGAATATTCCTCATGAAAGGAATATATTCTAATGCCAATTTAATTAAATTGTTTTTATGGATAAAATCCATGGCATTCAGTTCCTCACTCATCAAGTAGTAAATATAGGATACCTTCAATTCAACTATCTGCTTCTTGGACACTTAGGTAATCTTCTTGATCAAATATTGTGAAATTAAAAGTTATATGGTTGGAAACATAAGGCTCTATATGGTATGTGGAAATAGTTTTGGACTTAATGGTAGCCTTGGTGCCATATCTAATTCTTAAAATCAAGTGAGATGAATCTGCAGATAGGTATCAATGTTGGCATGTTAAGTTATAGCTATTTTCATTAATGTAAAATCTCATTAATGAAAAAGAGGATGTTGGAGAAGTCTCATAACATGATATTTATTTTTATGACATGAATATTTAGGTGGTTTCATAATGGAAAGAGTTGAATAATTTATATTGGCTTCACTAGCAATCCTAATCAGGAGATCTAGCTAGCGTAGGTGATGGAGAATGGTGGATGAAACTACATGGGGAATTGGGAAGAATTTAGAGGTGTGAGAGATGTGAGAGATGTTGTCTAAGGTGTGTTAAGTCCTTTTGGAGAGTTGGGAAGTAGAGCTATGAGGTTTTTCTAATTGGTCATGGTGCACACTAGGCCTAATCCTAGTGTTTTGAGGCCTAATTAGGAATGATCTATACTTTCATGTAGAGGTAGTTTTAAGAGGTTTTGTGATGATTTCTAGTGTTAGTTCAGATGGTCTTGGCCTAGAACATGTAAAACCCTAAGGCCTAGTCATGAAAATGATATTGGTTAAGAATATGCAGAGATATTTGAGCCATTATGATCAATGGAGATGTTAATAGGGTGTTTCATAATGCATTGGGAAACATTTCAGGTTTCCATAATGAATATTTTGCAAGTTATATCAGTTTTGGTTAAATAGGGTGTTTGAGAAGGTGATTTCCAGCTCAAGTTGCTACTTATGATGCTCACCCTAAGTTGTGTGTTTTGCATGTAACATTGTGGATTTAAAGAATTATTTTATATTTATTTAATAATATTTCACAAAAATAATGGAGTGGTTTCATTATCAGGTTTTTATGAATGAATATTAAGAAGGTAAACTACTTTTTGTGAGTTTGAAACCCTAGGTCTATAGTGATGGAGAATATATTCTTTTTAGGTGACCATAATTTATTTTTATTCCTATTATGATGTTTTTATGTTGTAGAGGATTCCTTTATATTTTCAGAAATGTATATTAGCAGCATGTGGTGTTTTTTGGACCCCACTCAAACAGGTAAGTTTTTGAAGTAGTTCAATTTGGGAAAAAGTTGTCCCAAAGAGGTATGAAATAAATTGAAATCATTTTCTATCCTAGTAGTTTTAATTTATGTAAATTATTGTTTCATATCATGGTTAATCTTCTAGAGGGAAAAGTGTGCCCTATTTATGAAGACTGGTTTTAAGGTAGTTTTGGGGCATTTCTTGATTAGTTTTAGAGATGGACCTTTTTTAACAGCTTCCACTTAAATTTGGAAGAAAATTTAATGTGTGAAAGAACGAGGATTTAAATATATTTCCAATCATACATGGTTTGTCTCATGATGATGATAAAATACAGCCCATCCAACATAGTTTGTGAAGAAGGAGGTTATTTTTTTCTCAGGACATAATTTATATGTCTAGAAGATGGAGGTAGAAGAGGCATGAGATGGATTATTTAATGATTGATATCAGTTGGAAACTAAGAGGGATGAATTTTTTTCCTATTTAAGGAATTTGGATGTCTTGAAAGTGACAAAAAGATTGCAAAAAAGTAGAGTTCCTAAAATTACTTTCGGAGAAGCTCAATTTGGTGTGGTTTTCATGTATGTATTTTTCATTATATATAACAAACATATATGATATCTACAGGTCCCAGTATTTCCATTGAGTGATTATATGCCATATGCTAGGTTTTTTGGTATATCCTTGAGGTCCAAAGGAAAAGAATGGTTCCTGGAAACAAATATTTTGTGAATGATATGATCCTTCTTGAGTAAGTTATGATAAATTTAATTATTGTAATATTATTTACAACCATGTATGGTGTTTTTATGTCATTTTTTACATGTGTGATAAATTTGGGAGCTCTACTAATCATGCTGATGAGGTTTGTGGTATTTAGTGATCTAGGTGATGGGGTTTTGAAATGTTTTTGAGCTTGTTAAGTACATTTTGGCATGACCGACATAAATGGGTACATTTTATGAATGTTTGTGAGTTTAATGTTATGATTTTAATTTTTATTGGTTCCTATAAATTATTAGGACTAAAATCCCTCGTGTTCTTCAGTTAAGAAGCATATTTAAGTGCTTATTTAGTTGATATTTGAACTAGTTGGACAAGGAGGGAAAATATAACCTAAGTGAGGAAGAAAATTTTAATTAAGGTAATAAAAAAGAATATGAGGATGTGTGAGAAATTTTAAATTAGGTTAGAGATGAGGATTGCAAGGGTTTGAAGGTAAATTAGTCCATAAAATACCTATTAGATCTCAAATATGAACCCATCCCAAATCAGATTGACCTAGGGCTTGAGAAAACATGGGACTATCTCCAAGTTATGGGACTCAAACTAATACATATCTCCAAAGAATTTCGACTTCCTCTACCTACTCTTAATGTTCAAACTACTCCTAAAAAGGGAAATTTAGCTACCTAACACTAACTTATAATTACAAGGGACTAAGGAAAGAGGGAGATGCATGAAATAAAAAAGCCTAAACTAAGGAAGGTGATAGTACAAATAAAAAGGGTGTAGATATTCAAATTTTGTGAAAGTAGGAATAAAATGAAGCATGATAGGGCAGACAAAAGTTCCAAAGTCTAAAAAAAACATTCAAATATCCATTTTTGTGGAGCACAACAGATTTGAGTCCTACAAGAAGAACAACATATGAAAAATATACCTAAAATGAGATGGAAGGAAATAAATGTAATATAATGCAAGCCACGGAAAAATAATCCACAAAAAATTATTTTTTATTTCTCAAAATGATGCACAATCTATTACAAAGGAGAAACAAGGAAAGAATCCTTTGCAGAAGGCTCAAATTAGAGGCCTACAACTCACAAAAGTTTTGGAACAATTTTGAAAGAGTTCTTCTACATTTCAAAACATCCCCCCTTCAAAAGAGTGGGTTTTTACATTGTATAGAGAAGGAAACTTGAATTTGTTACCACCAACTGATAGCCTTCATTAAATATATGAGAAGAGGTATGGGTAAATTGTTAGGAATATAGTGTTCACATGGTTTATGGCATGTGATTTACCATATGGTAAATGTATTATTACTATGGTAATTAGAAATTACTAGTTTGTTAGTATGGTTACAAGTTATTTGTAACATATTATATTTTATGGTTTTTTAAGTAATATTTTTTTATATCATAACAATATTACATAAATTGGAATTATATGTGGTTTGTTGTTAACCTATATCTTAATTTTTAGGAGCCTCATATACTATATATTTGTACGAAGTTTGTGATAGAAACATATAGAAAATTATTGTGTTAAATCCGTCTAAATTCAAGATTTAGTATTAGAGCGAGAATGGAGACCTGGGAGATTGTACGGGAGTAAATCCATTACACTTCTTGGTTGCCCAAACTAATGATAAAGGATGATTATGGAATTGTTTTTTACAATGAATTACTTGTGTTAGATGTGTAGGCACCTGATTATATCTGCTCTCATCCGTATTCAATCTTCAAAAATCCACATCACTTCTTGTTAGCACCTTTGATTGATAGAATTTGATCCAATCCACATCTAGTTTACCACCTTTCTCCTCACGTTTTGGTTCACATCTATTTTTTATAGTGCCATTATTTTAAGCCCAAGGCATTGGGATTTAAAAACCACGACCAGTATATTAGTGTGTGTATCAATGGTATATGTGTCATTTGTATTTGGCATTGAAAAATATTTCACATTTGGCTCAAGATATATTATTTATCACATACTTCTGTCATGGTTTCACTTTGACGTATTTAGTTTGTAGTTTGGCGTTATAGTGAAAGCTCTAACCAGTAATAGTGGAGTGTTGCATTTTTTATTTATATTGAATCTTCACCCATAACTCCACAGACCTAGAACCTAGATGTCGTAGATGAGTTTGATTTTGCACAATCTCCTCTTATCAACTCAAGTTTGCATTTTTCTTTCCATTACACTCATCTCCTTCCTATATGGTTTATTTCTACATCAACCATGATTTGTTTGTTTCTGCATCTAGCTACATTCTGGTTGTACTTCATTTATCTTAGCCTTCCATATGACTGTGATATAAATATCCCACCTCAAAATATTTGACTCACCTATACTCAAATCCATTTTCTATTTTCTAATCCTATTTTTCTACCAAATGAATCGTGTGCATGATGTCAATATTTTGTTGTTTACTACGATCTATACTACCAATTTTTTACTTATTACAATCTACACTACCAATCTATGATTTGAACATCCAGAGTTATATTTCAGGCCTTCTTGTTTATTCCATTTAATTTGGGAGATGTTTAATTACATTTGAATCCATTCTACTAGCAGGATCCAATATTTTGTTTGATCTAAGTATTCACATGTGTAGTCGACCATTCTCCATGCCAAAGTCATGCAGGTGTTTGTACATCTATGTGAAACTATTAGTGTGTGCTGGGTTGTCTATTATCTCTAATAATGAATATTCAAATGGTTAAAATAAGTTTGTGTCGAATTAATTAGTATATTTTTTTAAATATAATTTTATATGTTAAAGAATAGGTGTGAGTCAAGTTTTTTAATTAAACATTTGATGTTAGTATTAAAGGTAGTATTGTCATGTTTATGTTAGAGGAAGTTGTCAATGCATCAAAAAGTGTTATATTGTATAATTATATAGTCAAGAATCAAATTTTGTTTATTCATCAAAATTTCATTTTGATTCAGAGTTAAAAGTCCAAAAAAAAAAAAATCCTCACGGACACATTTTTGGTGTTACCCGAGGTCCAGAAAATAAATGATTTCATATTGCTTATGGGAGAGAATAATAAATCACAATGTGGAAAATATTGAGCATCCAAGTCAAATTCAGTTGAGCTAGCAGCACGACACTAGAGGATGGAGAAATAATAGGATGGATGAAAAACAACATCCTCTCGCCATCCACTAGTGACGGGGCTACAAAATGAGGTTGTGGAATTTTGTATCAGTGTGTTTTTTAAGTTACAGTATACCTATTTTTATTTAGTTTTTAGTATGCTCTTTTTGTAATAAAGTGAGAAGTTTTCCGATGTTGCTTCCCTGATGTGAAGATATTTTGGAAAGATGATAGCACAAAGGAAATCATGTTTCTTGAAGAGGATGAATAGGGGTTTGTACATGGAATAGGGGTTGCTCTTTCGGTGGAAAAGGGTCCAGTTTTATCAAATAGGGTTTTTACAATGAACAAGGGTTCATACCGGATGAGAAGGGGATCATACTGAGGTTATTGGTCAGCCTTTTCAAAACCATCAAAGAACTAAGATCATGATCATACACAGGCTGAAATCTGCAGAAGAAGTGTGATTATTTTTCTCCCATGTTTTCACTAAGGGTGGGGAATGTAGAAATATAGTGTTCACATGGTTTATGGCATTTGATTTACCATATGGTAAATGTATTATTACTATGGTAATTAGAAACTACTAGTTATTTAGTATGGTTACAAGTTATTTGTAACATATTATATTTAATGGTTCGTTAAGTAATATTATTATATATCATTACAATATTATGTACTTTGGAATTATATGGGGTTTTTTTGTTAACCTACCTTGTAATTTTTAGGAGCCTCATATACTATATATTTGTATGAAGTTTGTAATAGAAACATATAGAAAACTATTATGTTAACTCTATCCAAAGTTAAGGCAACTTTGTTAATTCGTTTCCCAATGGTACCTTATCTATAGGAGAAAACATTGGTGCCATACCTCATTAAATTGGTTGTTGAGCTACTCTATACCAGATTCATTAATTTTTGGCCCGTAATTGATATTCCTACAGTCATTCAGTTATATTATCTTTCATTTAGTCTGTCGTTCAACTGTATTAGCCTTTGTGGATTCAGTCGGTTGTAACAATCTTCCCTTAGATGGTAGCACCTTTTTCCATTGTCAACCGGTTATATTTCCTCTTGGTGTGGGCCAAGAGAATTTTTTATACCTTACAATTTTTTTAGGCTTGTTACGCATTCATGAAATGGTTCGGTAGCATACTTCCCTACTACTTGTCGGTAGTGACCATACTGCCCCATCTACAAAACCACCTTGATCTACGTCTTCACATTTTAACCACTATCTTCTTCTACTACCAGTCGGTTGCATATATCTATTTCCAGATAGTAGCATGGGTTTTTTTATACCATTCAGTAGCATCCATACATTCTACCATCACCTCCATCACTTCCACCCAACCAACCTCCATGTGGCCACTGTGCTATCAACTGGTAAGACCAAACATGCTATCATCCAATAGCATTTATACATGCTATTGGTCAGAAACATTTATACATACTACCAACCAATAACATTTTTATATGCTACCTGATGGTAGCATATATAGATGCTACTGGACAGTAGCATTGATAAATACTACCAATGTCTCTTGCACTATCTCTGATCCTTCACCACCATCGCTTGCTCCTGCTATTGAATGGTATCAAGTTATAATGTTGTTAGCTGGTAGAAATTATGTTACCTCACTCATCCACCCAACTATAACAAACTCAGCCACCTTACCAATGTATCTCTCCCATCTCTCCATATAAGATCAACTTGGTTGGGCCATCAATGACATACCCTATTTTTTATTTGAAATATATTACATTCCTTTTTACATCCAACTCCAAAGTTTGTTAAGCTATCCAACTTATAGGGTGTGCAAAATTGGGAAAAAATTTGGTGACTCATGGAGTAATCTACCTGCTAGATTGCAAACATCAATAGCCTTGATTCATCCATTGGGCATGGATTCATTTTGACAATTGAAACTGATACGATACTTGAAAAATTCACTCTTGAATTCATCTGAAGCATTGCATGGACTTGAATTTGATCTGAATTTGATTGAGATATTAATTGATTTGTTGAGGATAAATGAATACTCCTTATGACTACCTCAAACATTTACTTACATCATGAGACCCTGCCTAAAATTTGAAAGTGTAATAAAAAAAGGCACAACTATGTACAACATTAAAGTCATACATGTCCAAGTGAAACATGCATAGTGTGCACAATACTTATACAAAAAAAAACCTAAACTACTAACAAAACAATATGCCACAAGCACTTAGAGGAATATGAATCTAATTTAATATGTACAATGATGAAACACGATAACCTAGTGGGAATGCTTAAGATAAATCCCATTGACTAGGATTGGTAGTGCATCTCCATCATGGTTAGTCAAATCAAAATAATTTACTTCTTTGAAAGCATTAATAATATATGAACCACTCCAAATTGCATCAAATTTGGAGTGTCTCCTTAGTTTGGCTCTTTTAGCATCCCAATTCAAGATTAAATCACCAAATTTGAACATATAAAACTTGGCATCTTTATCAAACTACTGTTTGGTTGATTTTTCATGCTTCTCTAATCCAATCATTGTAGAATTCCTCAGTTCTTCAAGCTGAACTAATTATGCAATCATGATCTCTCTTTGATCTGTCCCTTCAAATTCCAATTGTTGGGCCAGCTAAAGGGAAGTTAATTCTAGTGAAAAAGGAAGTCTTGCTTATTTTCCTTAAATAGTCTTGTGAGGGGAAGTGCCAATTTAATTTTTATCTATAACCATGTCAACTGAAATATCTTTCCTCACCTTGGTATGCCATTTTATTTTATTGACATTCATTTTTCTCTTTATGATCTTACTCAGGTTCTTGTTAGTTTATTCTCCCAAACTATTACCTTGGGGGTAATATTTTGATGAAGTCTTCAAATAAACACCATGTCCAAGATCCCAATCGGAAATCTTAGAAAAATATTTTTCATTATCATAAATTATGCTCTTTGAGATACTAAACCTTATGAAAATCTCCTCAAGGAAGTCAATAATGACTTATTCAGTTGCTTACTTCAATTACACAACCTCGGTCCACCTAGTAAAATAATCTATATCTGTTAGGACTCACTTGTGGCTAGTACTTGATGGAGGTTTGATCATCATAATAAAATCAAGGCCCTATTAGGAAAATGGTTGATCTTATTGAATTGGATCAAGTCGGAGGGATTTCAACCTCTTCTTGCTAGTGAAGAAAGCACATTCCTTGCATTTTCTGACCCATTTGAGACAGTATGAAAATAATGTGGGCTACAAGTAACCTACCTTTAGAATTTTCATTGTTGTAATTTTAGCTGAAAATTTACCACTGGATAAGCTATCATGAAATTCTATTAAAACTTTCTCTTCTTGTGCACCTTAAATAAACCTTAGAAAAACTCCATCAATGTTTATTTTAAATAAAATTCCATCCATTAGTGCATAGGGGATGGACTTCAGCCTTATATGTCTACTTTTTTTTACTTAGACCAAGAGGATATGTAGAAGTAGTTATAAATGTGATTATATCACTCATCTAGCTATGACTATTGGTTGCATCTCCTTCACCCTGCTGAATTTAAGCATCATGTGAAACTTTCTCATTCATGAAGCGGGTGTCTTGATTATTTTAAGCATCAAAAGCAATCTTATCACAATTTTTTCTCCCTTTCACCAATTTTGTGGCCTTAATCGTCATATCATAATCCATTATTTTAGTGAACCATATGGCTCTCTTCTCATTGATATATACCCCCATAATGAAATGCCTCACACTAGAATGTGAGACCAAAACTTTGATATGATTTGTGGACATCGTGATTTTAAATTTCTTTAGAGCTCTCGTGATGGAGAAGACCTATTTTTGATTATGATTATACTTTAATTCATAATCCTTCAGTGTTTGACTCAAAAAGGCTACTTGATGTTTCATATCTTCATCATTTTTTTGTGTCAAAACAACAACCATACTAGCATCAGCTCCATATGCATACAAAATAAAATCCTTACCATACTTAGTATTGACAAGTGTAGGAGCTTGGATGATTTCCTTTTTGATCTTGGAAAAAATTCCTTTCCCTTCATATTTCCATTTGAAAACAAAATCCTTATTTAACATCAAAGTGATAGGATTGACTAATGCTACAAAATGGTAATAAATCTCCAAAAACATTAATCTTACCAAGAAATGAGTGCAAGGATTTTTATGAGTTGGCAAAGAGAGAGAAAGGATGGCTGACATTCTATCTCGATCATTGGAAATGTCATCCTTTGAAACAATATGTCCCAAAATCTTACCCATAGGGACTACAAAATTACACTTTTGGGGGTTAAGAGACACCCCAAATTCCCTACATATCTCAAATACCTTCTCTAAGTGGTTGATGTGATCATTTCTTTACTTTGAGAAGATGGTAATATCAACTAAGTATACAAGGATGAAGTCATTAATATAACCTTTGAAAGTAATATCCATTGCTCTCTGAAATGTGGCACCTTCATTTGACAAACCAAAAGGCATATTATGATAGGTATATGTACCTAAATTGGTTGTAAATCAATTCTTGAATTGATTTTATTACCTAACCTTAATTTGATTAAAACATAAATACCCAACTAGCATGGATAATATTTTATACCCTACAACAATTTACAAAATCTGCTCCATGGAAGGTAAAGGGTAGTGGTCCTTAAGGGAAACCTTGTTCAAATCTTGGAAATCAACACAAAGCCTAATTTCCCTATTCTTATTTCTAATCATGATAGGATTTGTCACCTATTTATAGTACTTGATTGGAAAAGTTAATTTTTCCTCAATTAGTTTGGATAAGTCCTTCCTCATGAGAGGCTCTATCTTATGGTTGAATGAGATTTCTTTTTACCTAATCATCTTGACGATGGAATCAATATCTATGGAATGTTACACAATATCTAGATTAAATGCATTTAGATATTCATAATCCCATGAAAACATATCACTGAATATTTTACACAATGAAATAAAGGCTTGCTTTTCATTATCATGACATACCTCTCCTAACAGAAGTTCCTACTAAATTAAGATATGGCTAAAGGAAATGTGAAACATATTAAGGTGGTATTCATGAATTCCATTATGGAAAATGAAACCAACTAGCAATTTTTTGACAGTGATGAACAAATTGTGTAATTCATACAAAATGAGGATGAATTTTCTTGAAATATGCAATTTGATTTGCATGATATTTATGGTGGCCAAATAATTTAGTTGAACACAAATAAATTTCTAAAGGTACTGACCACTTTAGAGTGATGAAAATATACTCTAAAGTGGTTAGTACCTTTAAAAATTTATTTGTGTTCAACTAAATTATTTGGCCACCATAAATATCATGCAAATCAAATTGCATATTTGAAGAAAATTCATCCTCATTCTGTATGAATTACAAAATTTGTTATTCACTATCAAATACTTGCTAGTTGGTTTCATTTTCTAGAATCGAATTCATTAATACCACCTTAATACGTTGCACATTTCCTCTAGCCACATCTTAAGATTGTGAAAATTGTGAACCAAGGGCTTCCATATGATCTAATTCTTTGTTTAAATTCCTTTCCACTAACTACAAATTGAGAGCATCAAATATCTCTAAAATTTCCCAAAATCTATGCTTATAAGATGTCAAAAAATAATTATTTGTGGCCTACTTACCTCTTTCCTGATGAATCACCAATTTTGTGTCCCTAAAAATATGTAATGCCTTTATTTTCCTCTTTTCAAAAATTAAAAGGCCATACACCAATTCCTCATATTGTGCCACATTATTGTAACATGTAAACTGTAATCCATGGGAAAAGAATAATTTCTCATCCAATGGAGAAATCATCACAACACTTACCCCATATCCATTTATGCTTCTAGAACCATCAAATAACATTTTTCACAATCCCTAAGAATTGTTCTTTTCTTGATTTTTTAATGTAGGTAAGGTAGATCCTTCTACAATAATTTACAAGTACTAAGACTTGTTTTCAAATTTTCATCATAAGGATCCAAACCATTCATCTAAGGATGGATCGGAAATAGGAGGAGGAATAGGGTACTCTTATATAATTGAATCTTGTTCATTTTATTTTTGAATTAGGAAATTTTATTGGAAAATTATGGGATCATACGAATCAACATGATAGGAAAGTATGGGTTCATCCTATATGGTAAATATTGTACCATACCTAGTTCTTAAGAGCATATGGGTCCAATCTAAGGACAAATAGCCACCTACTTTGGATGTGAAGTCTCTTGATAAGAAAATTAAAAACCTAGGGTGTAAGTCAATGATTGATATGTCATTAGTTATAGTTAAGGTAGGTTAAGCATGAAGTGTTAACTATAAATATTTAATCACTCCTAATACACCAAAAATTCACCCATCTAGTTGCAAAAATCCTTTATAAATAGGAGTTTACTTAAGACCCAAGACATCAACAATTTTATTTGGTATAACAAAGGTACTAAGCCCTGATTAAATTATACAATTATGCACCATGTGTTTAACCATAATTAATGACATGTAAAAGGGTGGAGTGTTGATAAATTTACTTACTCATTCTTCCTTTTCATGGAAAATATTGACTACATCATGTGTCTTTTGAATTACTAGTTCAACTAGGGGAACCTACATGAGAGCTTCACATAGGAGGTCCCTTTGTGATGGAATAGCTAAAGCAACCTACATTATCACATTAACATTGGTCTTATTCATCTGTTCCACAATTTTAAAATGGAGACCCATAGATTTATACAATTGTGGTACAATATTCTGACTTCTCGATTACTACAAGGCTGAAATAGGAATCTTTGGTTGGGTAGAAACCTCCTTGTTAGGAGCGTCAAGTAATCTATTTTTATCAATTATAACCTCTTTCTCCTTGTTAAAAACATTTCCCTTATTAGAATAGAATACAAGATGAGATTATAACATTATTTTATTGGACCTTGTATGATCAATTACATTAGTCTAAGGTCTTCAAGAACTGTCTATTTATTGATGTACAAGCACATAAATCTTTATCTCTAAAGAACATGAGGTTTTTGTTATGGTTATCCTCTTAAACTCCTTCCACATTAAGATTACGTGCTTCCACCAATGGCTCCTTTTGGTTGGAAGAACATTGAACCATGAGGTATGACCATGCAATGCATATGCACAACCATACGGAATATGTACTTGATTACATGAGAAACACCATTCAGCCTTCTGTATCACATTATTTTGCAATAGGACCAATGCTTGAATAGATCTAACAAATGGAAGTTGATGAAGAGGAATAACTTTTACAAGTGGAAGAGAGGAATTTTTATCTTGACACCTATTATTATGTTGATTGTTTTGTACATATGATTAGATATTTGATTTCTGTATGGTTGATAATCTTGATTAAAGCCTTTGTTTGAATATCTTCCCTTATTGGAATAATTCCCATAGGACTGGGCTTGTTTCTTATCCAAAGATCTAACATTTTGGGATAAA
This sequence comes from Taxus chinensis, assembly GCA_019776745.2. NCBI lineage: Eukaryota > Viridiplantae > Streptophyta > Pinopsida > Cupressales > Taxaceae > Taxus > Taxus chinensis. The sequence goes on along the minus strand of CM034147.1, from coordinate 573,335,482 downwards.
TTTCTAATTTAGGATTTCATGTCTTCATCATCCTTTTGTTGTACATAAAAGTAATATTTTGAGGCAGTTGGTTGGGAATTTCACTTATGAATAGGTGCCACAAAAGGTTGGGAAACTTGAGGAAATTCAAGGCATAAGAGAATATATGGTCTAAGAGCTAATTTTTCATCTTGAATCAGACAATTTTTATCCCTAATGGCTGATACATAGGCCACCGATACTATTACAATCCCCATAAATTGAATCATGATAGCAATATTAAAATTTAATGCTTTTAAATAGTAAAGAAATGAATCTTCATGAGTTGGTCTTACAAGGGTTGGAATTCTCTCCCACGTATTTTGAAATCTAAAATTGAAGTATTTCATGAGCTCATTAGGAGCCGTATTTATGGTTGTCAACTGTTCAATCAAGGAGATCTTATCTAACTTTTCTCCATACTCATTATAAAGGGTTGTTCCCAGCTGATTCTAATTAGTGATTGACCTTACTTCCAGACTCCTGATTCATTGAAGATCTCTCCCCTTAAATGAAGAAGCGAATATCATAATAGCCACATCTTGTTCAATAATTTGCTATATAGCACAAACATTGGCAATGTATTAAATATGGTTAACTAGAGTGGTATGATTTTCCCTATTGAAGAAAGGAATTCTTTTGAGTGTAGATTATGGAATATGATTTTAGGCATTAAGAGAAAGAGTACTACAACCAGTAAAATTAACAAATGGTTGATTTTGTTGTGTTATCATTATTATAGGTCTAAGAACTCTAGTATACTGCAAAGAAAGGCCTACTAGGAAGTGGTGTGGAAATAGTTCTATTTGGTGTTAAAGGTGACCTTTGAACTACTCTTCCTTCTCTTCCACTTCCTAGTGACACTTGTAGGTATTCAAAATATCCTTTTATTGTCATGAACCTTGTCTAAATCCTTCTCATGAACCTGAGCACTAACACTACTGGAACTAGTTGATTTGAATAGTAGAGTCACTAGATGTGTTAAAATAAGACTTAAAAGGCTGGAAATTATTGAGTTACAAACAAAAACTTATCAATGATGAAAATATCATTTTCACTCTTCCAATAGGCATGCCAAAACTATTGGAGCTCAAATATACACCCATCCTAAATCAGATTGACCTAGTGCTTGAGACAACATGGGACTGTCACCAAGTTGTGGGACTTAAATTGTGATAGACCTCCAGAGAAGGATGACTTCCTCTACCTACTCCTACTGTGAAAATTACTCTTAGAAAGGGAAATGGAGCTACCTAGCACTAACCTATAATTCCAAGGGACAAGGGAGAGAGGGAGATGCATGAAATTGAAATCCTAAACTAATGGAGGTGATATCATTAAGAAAAAGGAAGGAAATATTACAAGTGAGTGAAAAAAGGAAGAAAATGAAGTAGAAGAGGGCAGACATAAGTGCCACAATACAAAAAAAAATCAAATATCCATTTTCATGGAACACAAGATTTTAGTCGTACAAGAAGAAAAAAGTATGCACAATATACCTGAAAATGTAGTTGAAGGAAATAAATCTAATATACTGCAATCTAGGGTAGAAAAAGCCACAAAACATGAATTTTATTGCTCAAAAGGAGGAAAATCCATTATAAATTAGAAAAAAGGCAAGAATCCTTTGTAGAATGCTCAAATCTGAGGCCTGCAGCTCACAATTTTTTTGGAAATTTTTTGACATAGTTCCTTTACATTTCAGAACATCCCCCCCTTCAAATGAGGGGTTTTGACATTATATAGAGAATGAAACACAAATATTTTACCACCAACCGAGAGCATTCATTAAATCTCTGAGAATTGTCGCACCCTATCGATTTCATTAATGTAAAATCCATTGATGGTAAAGGGAGAGTGCAAGAGCATCTTTTTGAGATGTTTGCATAGGTTCAAAGTGAATTAATGAGGTTTCAAGAAGACAGGGTCTTGGGTGGTGAGTGACAGTGTCATTTTAGAGTTGTTTCATACGTAAAAAAGTGAAACAAGATGGCATAAGTTATTAAAATCATGGGATAGGTGTTAAGATAGAATCTATAGCATGTATAAGAAAATTTTAGACTCATCTAAGCTCCAGGAGTCATTTTTTTATGTTGGTTAGAAATAGTGTTGAAAACAAGTAGTGTTCTAGAATGCAAATGAGATGGGATAGAAAAATATAGACCTAACCCTTTCTATTATATATGGTGCATGATAGGAGAAGGTTTCTTGATGCTTCATGCAAAATTTCAGGTCAAAGTTAGGTCATTTGTTCAAGTTATGTGTGGTTTTGTAAATTAGGCTTTTTGAAAAACTCATTTTGAGTTGCGTGGCTTCTTAGTCCTCAAAAATATTATACAGTCTCATTTGAATAATTCATAGAAGGAATTTTTGTATTAAATTATAATAAAAATAATATACAAAAATAATTTTGTAAAAAGGAGGTGTGGTTGAAAATTTATGAGCATTTTGGTGTAGGAGTTTTTTCTCTCTCCTATGTGTGCACCAAATTCATAGGAGAAAAAAGGAATTGTTGGCTTCTAAACCTTGTTTAATAACCTCCTTAGTGCTTTCATGGGTTTTTATGGTGATTTTAATTCTTATAAGGTGTTTTAAATATTTACTTCTTGAAGGAACAAAATGTTGGCTTTGTCATTATTTTGGTTTGAACATTCTTGGCAAGAAAGGCTCTAACTGCTTTTAATGGATACATAGCTCAATAAGAGCTAAAAATTTATCCAAAAATTATTGAAATTATGTTTTATCATCTACAATTATTCTTGTTGTGGTAAAACTTATGTTCTTTGTTGGCTCATGTTGTCTTGGATAACATTTGACAAAATGCAAGTTCAAAGCATTGTCCTAAGAGACCTATCTCTCATTTCAAATATTTGATCAGGTTGGACACAAGTATAAATGATCTAATAAAGGATAATGGAAAAAAAATTATTAGTGAGGATTCACATGTCAGAATATGAGATTGAAAATGGTTAAATAGATAGCTTAATATACCCTTTCAGGCAAGAGACTTTTAAAATAACCTAGACTAGGTTTTAGTTGAATATGTTTTTGACAAATTAGAATGAATTTCCCAATGTAAATCAATGAAGTTTGAATTGTCTTAAAATAAACATCACCAAACTATTACAAGTTGTTTTAGATCAAATTATGAATTATTTCATGAGAACTTTCATCACAGAACTCTGGTAAATATGTGTTTAGCACATTTAGACTGTAATTTCATGTTTTTTCTTTCAGTCATTTTCAAGAAGTCAATGAATGTTTCCTCTAAGGGAATTATCTTAGGACCTTGACTGAACATGTTGTTCCAATCATATTTGAGCTCAATAAGGTTGATTTGATTACTAAAATACTCCTAGGATAGTGTTGTGCAAGTGTGACTGTAAAATTTAGTTTCTCTTATAGTTGTTTGGATGATCATCATTGTGGAGTAAAATTTTGATTGATTATAATATTAAACAAAGGGAAATGAATTGTTTGAATTTACACTTAAATTTTGAACAGGTTCATAAAGTTTGAATAATCGACTATTTTCATGCTTTCTTTCAAAACAGTGAACAAGAAAATTTTCCAAGGGTTCATATTGCATTAGAATAAAGATGTAAAGATTCTTTTCTTAAATTGAGAAGCATTGAAGAAATATCCTTTACCATTTTTGTTAAGTTTTGATAGCTCCTAGATTCAGTATATCAAAGGATAGTTACAATATGATCTCATCTTAAGGAGAAGATGAAAAGACAAAACTCTAAGTCTTTTTGTAAAAGACATTCTATTGATTCTAAGATTGTAGGAGTATTTGAAGGAATATAGGATTTCTAAGTTGCAAACATATTATTCATAAGTTCAAGATTATTACTTCAATTAATAACCAAAAAATTTGAGCATTTAACTAAGCTCAATTTTTTGTTAACATGTATGACTTAAACAAAAATAAAGAGTCTCCATAGTTGTGAATGATGTTGTTACATGTTGAACAAATTTGAAGTTGTGAAAGTTTATCTACGATAATTTGAATATGAAAAATAGAGGTACAATGGTTGAATGTATAAAATGAGACAGTGATATCATGGTTTGATGAAATATATGAGAGATCTTGGCTACAAAGATTCTAGTCTTCAATGACAGTCAGAAAAGAACAGTGACTAAAGGTGAGTTGTATGATAGTGATGTAAAGGACAATGAAGTGAATGAAGAGAACTAATATATGAATGCAATAATGAATCACACCTCTTGGTAGTAAGGTATGATCTTGATACTCTTTGTAAGTGAGAAAAATAGACATGCTGGTTTTTTACTTAGTGCATGATTTCATAGAAAATTCAAGGTGGGAGAAGAAATTTTAAGGAGAGAAGTGAGACAAGAAGATTGTTGTGTAGAATTTATCAAGACATAGTGGATTAGGGAAGTTAATAAACAGTGTCAATTTAGGATCATTATCAAATTTACAAATCTTCAAAGTGAATAGTGATCAAAGATTGTGTGTTTCAAACTGAGTTACAACTGATTGCAAGTAGTAGCTTGCAGAAGGTCATTGGAACCTGAATTAATCATTAAGTAAGTTGTTTCTTCCTTTACGAAGTTGTATTTTGAGTGATATTTATGTTGCAGCCTCAAGTGTTGAGTTGTATCTCAATAAATAATTGTAACCTTTTTCCACATAGTTCACTAGTTCAATGGGGTTTCTCCCTATTTTTGTTTCCCACTTAAAATTTATTTTCTCTTTTCTGTGTGTTGGTGATTTTATATTTTGAATTTTATTTAGGTTTAAATGGTTTATTTTATGATTTAAAAGTTGAATTGAACACTGATACACCCCCTCTCTGTGATCCAGTTACTAACAATTGGTATCAGAGAAGACCTTTGTAAAGTGGATCTAACAGCTCAAGGGAGATCCTAAAAACTCAATCTATGGAGAACAACCAATAAAGTGGCTTCTCCACTTCCAAATCACCTTTACTCAATGGGTATAATTATTCCTTCTGGAGTATCAGGATGAAGAATTACTTAATATCTCTTGGATTTAATGTCTGGGATGCAGTTGATAGTGGTTATACCATTCCTGAAACACCTCCCACTAAAAATAAAAAAATAAAACAACTGAAAACAATTATAAGGATATGAATGCAATTCTTTGTGGATTAGTTGAGGATGAGTATTTCAAGGTTATGTAGTTTGATAAAACTAAATATATGTGCAATAAAATGAAGAAAATATATGAATGAGATGACAAGGTGAAGATATCCAGGTTACAAACTTATAGAGAACAATTTGAAAGCAACAAGATGAAAGATGGTGAGAGTGTTTCCTCATATTTACATAGAGTTGATGAAATTGTAAATCTGATTAGAGGCTTAGGAGAGGAGATAAAAGAGAGTTTGGTTGTACAAAAAGTTCTAAGGTATTTGACCTCAAAATTTGATGCTAAAGTATCAGTTGTAGAAGAAGATAAAGACCTGACTACTCTAATAATGGATGATCTTCATGGTATAGTAACTGCATATGAGATGAGAATCAGTGATTCAAAATCAAGGACAAAGGAGGTAGCCTCAAAAGGAAACAAAGAGTCATGAGAAAAGAATAAGGAAGTTTATTTTGACATAGATATAGATGATGAAAAAGTAGAAGCCATGTTTGTAAGAAATCTTAAGAGAGTTTTAGGAAAATACAAAGGTAATCTCCCATTCAATTGTTTTATTTGTGGAAAAGTTGGTCATTTTTGCTCTAAATGTCCTAATAAACACAAAGAAGAAGAGGAATCCTCTAATAGAAAAAATAAGAAATTCAAGAAATGTAATGGAAAATAGATGTACTCCAAGAGTAAGAAGAATTTATACTCTCAAGAAGATTCAAGCTCTTCACATTCAAGTGACTCTAGCAGCTCCAAAAGTGATGATATATAAATGGTAGCTAAAAATTTGTTTATGGCTATTGAAATAATTGATGCAAGAAATTATAAAGGAAAAAATCAGACTCAGTATGATAGCTCAGATGAAGAAGTAATAGTTAATCTTGAGGCTTAATTGATAAGTGCTATAGATTAAATAAAGCATCAAAATAAGAGAAAACAAAAACTGAAAATTATGGTAAATGAATATGAAATTAAAATCAGATTTCTTCAAGAAAATAAAAAAAAGGAAGCTCAAGAAAATGAAGGAATGATCAAGGAATTTTAAGAACATGTAAAACAAATTGAAGATTTTTTCAGAGTAAAAGAAAAAGACAATTTGAAGCTCAAAATAGAGATGGAGTAGCTACAAACTTGGTTATATCAGACCTCTGAAAAACATATAATGTGTCACAAATTTGAGAAGATAACTACCGATTTGAGTGATAATTTGAGAAGGAACAAATAATCAAGTGACAAAGTTGGTTTGGGATATGAAGAGAAGAAGGAAGATGACAGTTCAGAGAGAAAATATATGGTCAAGTCAAATGAATAACCTTCTAAATCCAAGAGAGCTGATTTTCAAGAAGAAGAAATATCCAAGGAGGCACTATGCCATGAGGTATGCATACACATTCTATGGATACTATTATTCATGTAATTAATTTGGTCACAAGGATGCTAAGTGTAGGATGTACTCTAGAAGTCATGGTAGGCAAATGAACTTTTATCATGCTAGAAACAAGGATGATTTTATTTTCTATAAATGTCAAAAGTATAGACATGTTGCAAATTTTTTCTATCAAAAACCTCCACAACAAAAAAATAAAGTTTACAAGGTTAAATCAGATCCCACAGACACTTAGGAGTAAATATTAATAGTTCAAATAGCCTTTCATTCACAAAGTGAAGAAATGGAGTGGTACATTGATAGTGGGTGTTCTAGTCACATCACAGGGAACATAAACAAATTCATCTCCTTAGAGGAAAAAAGCATCTAACACAATGATATTTGGGGATAACACATCAACAAATATTGTTGGAAAAAGTACGTGAAATCTTGATAATGGAAAAATTGTTACTAAAAACGTGTTTTATGTTGAAGGATTAAAGCACGATATTTTGAGTGTTAGTCAAATTTACAAAAGAGGATATACTATTCTTTTTCATGATCAAGGATGTGATATAAGAAAAGGAGAAACATGAAAGGTGATAGAAAATATAAAAGAACCAAAAAAAATATGTATGTTCTTGAAGAAGTAAACAAAAAAATGTGTGTTACAAGTAAAGTGACTGATATGATGACTAAACCAATGCCTAGAGCTAGTTGTGAACATTTAAGGATTAATTTGGGGGTATATCCAGCCCCTTACAGTCACTAAAGGTCTCAGAAAGATAGGGGGAGAAGATATGGTGTCTAAGTTGCTCAAAAGAGGGATCGATTTGAGTCCAAAAAGAGGGAAGTTGGTTTTCCAATTCTAGACACAAATTTGAGGTCATGTAAAGACAAGTTTGATGGCTGATTTTCAAAGCTTATCAAAAGGAGTATTACAGGTGTTGCATGGAAGAAAATTAGCAGTAATTAATGGGATTCTTCAGACAAGAAAATAACACCTTTCTAAGGGGATTGCATGCAAGGTATGAGAATTATATTTTTATTGAATTATTTTAATATAATCAGTTTGGTGTGTTTGTGCATCTTTGTCATAGATGTCAAAGGGGGAGAGAGAGTGCCATAAACTTGTCTCATATTTCAGTTTGTCATCAAGTTTTAGAATATTTAAATCAATGAAAAGGGGGAGATTGTTAAACCTAGTTGATTTTCTAGTTGTTTTCATTGATGTCAAAGGAATTAATGGAAAAGGGAGAGTACAAGGGGCATGTTTATCATATGTTATTAAGAGTTTCAAAATTAATTTATGAGGTTTCAAGAAGACAGGGTCTTCGATGGTGAGCGGTAGTGTCATTTTAGAGTTGTTTAATACCTAAAGAAGTGAAAATGGATGGTACAAGCTAGAAAAATAATTTTAGATGTGTTTAAGAGATAATCTATAACATGTATAAGTAAATGTTAGACTCATCTTAGATCTAGGAGTTAGTTTTGTATGTTGGTCAAAAATAGCGTTGAGAACAAGTAGTGTTCTAACATGCAAATGAGATGGGATAGAAAACTGTAGACATATCATTGTATATAAAATATGAAGGATGATATATAAAGGTTTCTTGATGCTTCATGCAAAATTTCAGGTCAAAGTTAGGTAATTTTTTAAGTTATGTGAAGTTTGTAAAATAGACTTTTTGAAAAACTCATTTTGAGATGTTGGACTTCTTAGCCATAAAAAAATTTATACCATCTCCTTCATATAAATAATAGAATGAAGTTTTGGATTAAATTAGTAGAAAAACATTATGTGCAAAAATAATTTTCTCAAAAGGAGATGTGGTTGAAAAGTTATAAGCATTTTGCTGGAGCATTTTTTCTCTCTCCTGGGTGTGCACAAAATCGATAGGAGCAAAAAGGTAATTATTGGATTCCAAACCTTGTTTTATCACCTCTATAGTGATTTCATGGTTAATTCATCATGATTTTCATTCTTAGAATGTGTTTTTAAAGATTTACTTCTTGAAGGAACAACAATGTTGGCTTTGTCATATTTTTGGTTTGAACATTCTTAGCATGAAAGGTTCTAAATGCTTTTAATGGAGGACATAGATCAATCAATTCTAAAAATTAATCCACAAATTATTTTAAATTGTTCTTGATAATCTACAAGTATTCTTGGTTGTGGTAAAACTTATGGTCAAACTTTTTTGGCTCACATTGTCTTGGAGAACATTTTGCAAAATATAAGTTCAAAGCATTGTCCCAAGAGACCTATCTCTCATTTCAAATATTTGATCATGGTTGCTTCATAGATACATGATCAAATAGAGGATAATGGGAAAAGTTTTATTAGTGAGGATTCACCTGTTGGAATGATGATCTTGAAAGTAAAACTTACCAAGCCTCATGGTTGCAAACTAAAGGTCTTCATTGTCCTATTTGAATGTCATGTCAACTCAAGACCCAAAAATAAATTTTATGAGATAAAAATCTCTCAGAATCATAGAGCTTCAAGGTACATTTCATCCATCACAAATTCATTCATATAATTGGAGGAGTTTCCAGTTCCTCATTAACTATTTGTGCTCTAAGTCACATGTATAGTCTATTTTTTCAACATTGGCATGCAAAAAGTGATTTACTTTAAGCAAATTCAATCAAATTGATGTCACTCTCCATTCTAAAAATAAGGAAACATGTTTTTAGAATAATTAGAATTCCTTATATTCCATGTCCATTGAAATTTCTTGAAGATATATCTTAATATACCCTCTCAGGAAAGAGACTATGTAAATACCCTGGCATAGGGTTTAGTTGAAGATGTTTTTGACAATTGAGAACAAATTTCCTAATGAAAATCAATGAAATTTGAATTATGGATTTAAATGAGCATAAAAAAACTATTTCAAGTTGTTTTAGATCAAATGATGTAGTTATTGCATGAGAAATTACATCACAGAACTCTAGTAAATATGTGTTTAGCTCATTTAGACTGTAATTATTTGTTTTTTCTTTCATTTGTTTTCAAGAAATTAGTGAATGTTTCCTCAAAAGGAAGACTCTTAAGAACTTGAATTAAATCATGAACATGTTTTTAGAATAATAGATGAGCTCAGGAAGGTTTATTTGAATAATCAAATGCTCCCAAGATAATGTTGTGTAAGTGTGACTGTAAAAGTCACTTTCTCTTATAGTTATTTGGATGATGATCATTGCGGAGTGAAATTTCCATTGATTATAATCTTAAAAAAATAGAAATGAATTATTGGAAGTGCCACTGAAACTTTGAATAGGTTCAGAAGGTTTGAATAAGTGACTATCTACATTCTTTCTTTCAAAACAATGAACAAGTAAATTTTCCAACGGTTCATATTACATTAGTATAAAGATGTAAAGATTCTTTTCTCAAATTGAGAAGGGTAGAAGAAGTATCCTTTACCATTTTTTGGTAAGTATTGAGAACTAGAAGATTTAGTATATCAAATGATACTTACAAGATGATCTCATCTTGAGGAGAAGATAAAAAGATAAAGCATCGAGTCTTGTTGTGAAAAACATTGTATTGATTCTAATATCGTAGGAGTAGTTGAAGGGATATAGGCTTTTCAAGTTACAAAAAGAATGTTGATAATTTCAAGAGTATTACTTCAATTACAAACCAAATAAGGTGAGAAGTTAACTAAGCTCAAATTTTTATGAACATGTATGACTTAAAAAAAGAAAGGGTCACCATAGTTGCTAATGATGTTGTTACATGTTGAACAAATTTGAGAATGTGAAAAGTTATCTGACAGAGTTTGAATATGAAAAAGAGAGGTACAATGATTGAATGTAGAAAATGTGATAGTGATATCATGGTTTGATGAAATATATGAGAGATCTTGGATACACAAATTCTAGACTTCAATGACATTCAAAAATGAATAATGACTTAAGGTGAATTTTATGATGATGATGTAAAGGAAAATGAAGTGAATGAATAAGACTGAGATATTAAATGGAACAATGAAGTACACCTCTTGCTATTAATTTATTATATTGAGAATATTTTTAAGTGAGAAAAATAGAGATACAAGTTTTTGAATCAGTGTATTATTTCAAAGACAATTCAAGGTGTGAGAAGAAACTTTAAGAAGAGTAAAGAGAAAAGAAGACTATTGTGTTGAAGTGATCAAGACATAGTGGATCAAGGTAGTAGAGAAAGAGTGCTAATTTAGGATCATTATCAGATGTACAAAGCATCAAAGTGAAGAGTGATCAAAGCTTGTTTATTTCAAACTAATTTGTAGCTCAGTGATATAAGGTAGTTGTTTCCTCCTTGAAGGTAGTAGCTTGCATAAGTTTAATGGTAAATTTCTTAATAATTTAGGAATTTGTTGCTTCCTTTACCAAGATGTATCATGAGTGACACTAAGGTTGTATCCTCGAGTGTTGATTTGTATCTCAACAAATCATTGTAAAATTTTTCCACATAATGCATTGCTTCCATGGGTTTTCTCCATATTGGGGTTTCCCACTTAAAATTTCTTGTCTCTTGTGTATGTGTGTTGGTGATTGTTCTCTTTTGAATTATATTCCATTTTAAGTGGCTGAGTTTGTGATTTAAAATTTGAATTGAAAACTGATTCACCCCACCTCTTAGTGTTCAATTTTCTAACAGTAAGAGGTATGGGCAACCTTGTTATTGTTTTTCCTAATGGTACCTCATTTGGATACCTAATTAAACTATTCATTGAGCTAATCTGTACCATACTCATTAATTCTTGTCCCATAATTGATATTCCTGCAGTTGTTTGGTTACATTAAATTTCATTCAATTTTTTGGTCAACAATATTAACCTTTGATGAGTTATTTCGTTACAACAGTCTCCCCCAGATGGTAGTACCTTTTTTCTTTGTCGAACAGTTACATTTCCTCTTGGTGTTGGTCGGGAGCATGTTTTTTATCTTGCATTATTATTGTCATCTGATTTTGCATTCGTGCAACATGTAGACACCTATAATTGGATTGTAATCCTCTAGACACCCTTCTACTAACATACCCCTTATCATGACCCCTCTACATATTATTATTAATTTAATTACACATATTAAGTTAATAATTCCCTCAACCCTCCACCTCACCATGGACCCATTCCAAGCTTATTTATTAACCTAGACTAAGTCATACCTCCGCTTAACTATATAAGACTAATTATAACCCTAACATTCATTCCCTATTATCCCTCCTACAAATTTCCCACTTCATATAGTGCTAACCCAAACTCTACTAAGCTCTACTGTTTCTATTTTTTTAAAATATCAAACTGATAAAAATCATTTTTTTCCTTAGCGAAAAATATAAGAGTTATATCATAATAATATAAGTACATATTTTAAACCCAAAGACGTATCCTAATCATCTTGGCCTTGCATATTTCAAGAAATAATATGTTAAACAAAATAGTCCTAAATGTTTTAATAACAATGGAGGGAAAAGATGAACAAGATTATTGCTAAGGAATTAATGATCTAAGTCTGTGAAGAGAAAGACATGTTTATGTTTACCAATTATTTTTTTGATGATAAGACTATTGGACACTATCCTCTATATTGTCAATGAATACATTTTAACAATGCAAAAAACAAACTCAATAGGGTTGTTGTCATTATTTGTGATTATATTATATTTGATGGGCTATCCTTAGCAGAGCCAAATCCTTCAATATAAACCTTCAAGAAGGATGAATAATGAATGGAAGTTTTTTAACCAATAAGTGCCATTAGTTAGTAAAAGCGAAGGCTTTCCTATTGCTATGATCAACAATATCTTGTAATTAACATAGCCTCATAATATGGAAATGTTAGATCATCATAATATATGTACATCATTTAAAACTTAAGACATGTCCTATCTGTCTTGTGTGTGCATATTTTATTAAAATAATCCTTCAAAGAAAATAGACCTAAATGATTAACTACATACGTAGGACGAAGGTGAACAAGATTATCGCATAGTATTAAATGACAAACTTCTATTACATTGAACAAATATTTTTGATATACTATTTTATTATTTCCCATATTCATGGTTTCTATTCTGAGTATCCCCAATGGTGTGTTCGATAAAATAAAAAAAACTTTTGTTGCCCTAGGAAAAATTTAAAAAACTGGGTCTAAGTGTTATATGTGTGTGTCATCCTCTCTCCAATCCTAAAAGGTAGTTTGGTAAGATAGCCATGAAAAAAAAAGTGTGACCTTCTTCCAGATGCTAATCGCATAATTAATAACATGACTATTGACTAGATTTTTTATAAATTAATAAATGGATGAATCAATAAATTAATGTATTGGAACATCGTTGGTCCATTTCTAATGACTTGAATAGTAATGAATTATTATTAGAGGAAACTCTCATATTATTGCTAATGCCGCCATCAAAAATCTTGTGTGAATAAATTTCCTTTTTTATGCTTTCTTCAATTACAGATTGGACCTTAAACATTATATATTGGGAGGCTACTAAATAGGTGGATTTTATAGAAAATTGTAGGTCTGTCAAAGCATTTTGTGATAATATTAGAAATAAATATGTTGATCACATGAACTCATCAAATTTTTCCATCAAAGGTTGATATTAAAGATCCTGGAAATCTTATACTAATTACAAGCATGTGATGGCGTAGTCACTCCATATATTTAGTGATCCACTCTCATTTATTTTCACACCTTTTGGATTTATTTCAATGGATTTCATTCCATCTATCATGGCCTTTCAAATGTTGTCTTTCATGTAATTTTTCATGCGGTGCATGTAATGGGATTTTATACCAAAATTTCACATCTCCGTTTGAAATCCATTTTTCGAATTGAAATAGAGAAAGACCTGGTTGCTATTAAGAAAGTCCTTAGAGATGATTATATTTCTCTAAAGGGATGTCTGAGGGTAAATGTAGAAGTTTCTTCAACATTCATTTATCATCTTCTTATCTTGTACCCAACAAAGGATCAGGCTTTGGAGATGGGTCATCACTGGATCAAGACAACATATATGGTTAGCATGGAAGAGAAAATGGATAAAACCAGGAGTGCTTCATGCCCCTTTCTTTCTAAGGCTCGTTATAAATAGGAAGGTTTGGTAGATGTGGCCTTTTTTTTAGATTTGTATAAATGGTTTGACATCCTAATGTGATTCGTGTTTGGTGTGTCCAAATGGGATGAGATATCAAGGAAATGACATAGTTTTCTCCCCTTGCATGACATGGATTATATGTTTGCTATTCTATAACATGAACTGACACATTGGGATATTATTTTTCGGAAAGGTTGCGAGGTATACAATTGGTTAAAGAGTTAGACTATTTCTTGAAAAGAACATCTATTTTCGGACCCCTCCTACAAAAACCATTTTCATCCCCATTAAAGGGGAGGTTACGAAGGTGTCATCTGATTCAAAATAAATAAGTTCTTATAAAATCCGTCAGGCTATAATTTTTTTTCTTATATAGACTTTATAGTTCTATTGTTATCAAATAATCCTTTATGTCTCATTGGTCTAGGATTATTTTTATATTCCCAACCACTTATTTTTTTGGCATAGACCCCTTGGATTTTTTTCAGCAAAGTATTGCTTGATCATTCAGTTTTTTTAGAATAATCCTTTCATTTTATTTGTAATGTAAAGGGAAAGGGACCCTTCAACCCTCCTTTAGCTATAAAAAAACAAATCATTAATAAAAGTTTTTGTTTTGTGTTGCACTAAGAAATTTAAAAAATTAATCACTCTTAAATTTGGTTTGTTTGAAGATGTCAATTTGTTGCTAGAAGTGAAGCCTAACGGGTGCTAACATCATTTTATTATAGTATATCTTACCATCAATGTAATAAAAAATATGTATAACTTTAGGATAGAGGATATAATAGTGGATTGATGGCTATTTTCTTGTCACAGTTAAGAAACATATTTGAGTTACAGTCTCATCATTGTAGAAACCAGGAGGTGTTCACTATTAAAAGATATAGAGGTATTTGAGAAAGGAATAAATTTAATTCTCTTTCTATAATAATTAGAAGATACTGTAAATGGTTTTATTTATCTTATAGAAAAATTTCCTACAACAATTTGTCTGGGAAATTTTTTTTTCATTAATAAATTTTTCGTTATTTCCTCAAGACTAGTGTAGATATAAACACAACTTTTATCTACGTAGCAAGTTAGTTATTTTTCTTATGGTTTTTAGTTATCATCAATTAACTAGATGAAATAAATAATAGCTATATTTTAAATAGCTTAGGTTCTAGAGACATTCTTCTATTGTTATAAAAAAATTGGAAAACTTGGAACAATATGATATTTTCTAACAAAGTTGTTGGCCCAATGCAATGAACAACGATCCATCTCAAAACTGAAAAATTGTTTGCACCAGTTAGATTTCAGTACTACTATTGTGTAGAATTAATATCTTTGTACTGTTCAAAATATCCAAAGGTATTTACAAAAGGCTCACAAATAACATGGAGAAAGGTGTATACACTAACATGGCTAGACATGATTTTATATTATAAAAAATTATGAGACAAAAAATCATAAAGAAATGTATTATTATAATTTCTTTATTCACACATATATTTGTTACATTTAGGTTCTCCAAGGTTGGTTCATTACTACACAATGAACATGGGATTTTTTTATGTACGAAAAAATAATAACAATCCTTGAAAAAACTAAAATAGAAATATGTAATGATGGATATGGTGCTATAAGAACTATTTATAACTATGATCTAAAGAATTATAATCCAATTTCTAAAATAAAATCTACAATCACTACCAACTAATCTTGATTACATTTGAAGCTGATGTGGAAACATTTGGAAGCAACAAACATCATAATCTTGAGATTTTTCATGGATGTTCACTTTCTCCACTTGGAAACCATATGGTTTTATGATTACATGATAAAGAGAAGTCTATGGGACATCCTACATGGTGAGTAAAATGATTATGTTATGAATAAAAATGGATCAGATGTACATTATAGATTCGTTTTTTCGAATTAGAATCATCCAATCAATATCTAACCTTCATATTAGAATGGATTTTTTGGAAAATATAACAATAATTTTATTTTAAAAAATTCATATAGGATCATCAAAGAAGATTATGCTATAATGGAGCACTCAGCTATGGATTGCTCCTAGTGTTGAAGAAGGATAGCCATATCTTCATGATGAATGTAACCAATGCATTGTTTCACATGGATGTGAAGACTTCAAAAATTATTTTTGGATTATAATTCTTATGCACATTAGTTAGAATTATGCCTTACCAAGTACATTTCCCTCATCCAAAAAATCACACCTCTACATATGTTATGAGTACCATTTATTGCATTCACCTAGAATATGTAAGAACATAAAGGCTTAATGAGAAATATGATGTAAACAATTACGAGATTTCTCTTCTAAAAAATTCTAACAAGAAGGAAGATGTGGTAAATAACTCAAATATGTCAAAGTTTGTTAAGATTTCTATTTTTTAATCTTCATTCGGAGCTTAAACTATAAACTCTTTCAGTATTGTCAATGTTTGTTATATGGAGCAATCAACTATGGGGTGGGAAATTGTCTCTGACATTGGATAGTGAACATAAGTTCTATCATAAAGCAGAAAAACAACATAGTCACTGGAATCTATTTATAAAAAAGTTGTAGAAACCTAAAAGGATCTTGGGATTGTTAGAAAAAACTTCTAGTTGGCCTTGCTTTGCACCAAGAAACTACCATCTGTTTGACCCTTCATGCATGACGTTGTAAGAGTTCTGAATTTGAAATCACCAGTTCCTTCTCCTACACAAAATTCCTAGTATCTGAATGAGCCAACAGACCCCTAGTAATAATTACATGAGGTATTTGGATGGATATACAAATGGTAATCATATTGATGTTACAATTGGCATGAGTTACACTTCAGATAGGAATTTTTTTGTGAGATTTTAGTGAGGTGATTTCACAAAACACTTTCTGACTAGAATGAGAATTCGACACTAGTGTGACAAAAAAAAAGCATCCCTTAGAGTCCTCTCTATACAACGGTGTTGGACGGTCTACATTTCTCAATGGGTGAGACAATTTTCAAGTAAACAATGACCAATTTTACCTATTATAGTCCATATTTGTTTCCATTTTACTTTAGACCAATCCAAACCCTTATAAAACAGAATAAAAAGTGTGCCCGAACTTTCCTTTTGAAGGGTAAAATTTGATTTTTGGGCATTTTTTTTCCTTTCCCACTTTCCCAATATTATTTTTTTCATCATTTATAAATCAATCCACTCCAGATACTAGTAGTATTACACTCTTCTACTAATTTTCTGCTTGTAAATACTATTCTCTACTTTGATAGCACCTCCACTGTTACTTTAGTCAACACTATTTGTATCCAAAGTGGAAGTCCAGTTCAAAATGCAACAAAGTTATTCATGTTTTGTGAAAATAATATTGTCCACAAAAGGAAACCACTCATATTAGATTTACAACTATATTTGTATGAATTTGTAACACATTTGAAATGTATAGATATAACCTTTCAATGTAAAGATGATGAAATATCGGTTGTCTTATTTCTTGACTCATAAAGAATAAAATTGTGGAACAATGAGTCTTTTGGATTATATAAACTATAAAATATTGGTTTAATGTATCTCCGAGGGTGTAAGACAACATTTCTAACTAAATTTTTTATTGAATTGTGTCAAGGATTATTTTATTTTCTTTCTCATAGAAGTGACTCATTTTTCATATGGAGAATGGAACAATTTACAAGAATAAATTCTAATATATTTTAGACTAATAGAATTTATGATATAATGTTTGATTTTAATGATTACTCGGAGTTATAGTTTATAGTAATAAACACTAGTGAAATTAATGTCATGTACAATATAAGAAAACAATACTTGAGTTATGACAAGGTATATTTCAGGGTGAGAACATAATTTTATGGTAATTTCCACAAGAAATCAACATAACACTACTATATTTTAAGGTCAATGTCAAATTTAAGGATTATGCACATAATAAACATTGAAAGTAGGATCATCACTCTTTCAAAGTTTGACAACCACACTTTTAAATTATGATTCTTGAACTTTGAAAGTGCGTGGCTCACACTTTAAAAGTTTTAGAATCACACTTTCAAAGTGCAAGGCTCCAAATTTCAAAGTGTGAGGCATGCACTTTCAAAGTGTGAATCTCAAAATTCAATAGTGCAAGACTCTAATTTTTCAGACTTTGGTGCTTGAACTATGAAAGTGTGAGATTCTCAAATTTTTCAGAGTGCGGGGCTCATACTTTGAAAGTGTGATCTTATAACTTTGAAATTTTTGAGAGCCTTGCACTTACAATTATTAATTACCACTCACCTTTAATTAGTGACCATTCACCTTACCATAATGGGCTCACTGTATAGATAGTTAGGAAATCTAGATTACCTATCTCAAAATAAGCCCATGAAGATTACCATGAAAGTTGATGAGAGTAACTCTAGGGTTATGATAAATATATCGACAAGAGATCAGGTGCTTGCTATGGAAGAAAATGAAGATTAACTAGACACTTCTGAGTGATAAATTTCAAATCTTTATGAAAATAAACAATCCTATCAGTCGTGGAGTTATAGGAGATGGAGATTCCTTAAGAACATGCCTTCTAGGTTGACCCATTTTAAATGATCATGAAATATTTAAATGAAGCAAAGGGGGATAATTCACTTGGATACTACACTGAGGTGAATAACCTATCTCTAGATCAAGATCTACTAGTCTCTCCAGCTCGTGAACAACCTATTATCCATGAAAAAAAAAAGTAACTTCATAGCTAGATACATGTAACCTTAATGTTGAATATAAAATGTGTGAAAAAGATGAGGGGGGATTAACACCAACTCCAATGAATGTGTGAATTGACTGTGATAATGAATTGAATTGTGGTTTCATTGAATATAAGTCTAAGAAGATAAGAATGAAAGGTTTTGAGGGGATACCCGATGTGCTTTATAATGATAAAAAAAGAAAATTGAAAACTGGGAGGCTTCCACCTCAAGGGTCACCAGGTCCTCTGCAAAGAAGATAACAAATATTGGTGTTAACAAAAAAAGGGAAGATCCTCCAAATTTTAACTAAGAAAGAAAGAAACTGATAAAGATATTGCAAATGGGACTCAAAGTCAATTGAGTCATTCGGAAACTACTTGCCCCATATTTTTAAGATGAATATTATATCATGGAATGTTAGAGGAATGAATGGGGGTCCTAAAAAAATAGTAATTAAGGAACTTTTTAGATATAGTATACCTGGTATACTTGTTATTCATGAGACTAAAATTAAAGTAGATACTCTAGCTAGATGTAAAATAGTTTTTGGGATAAATCAATTTTTTCTTGTTTTGAATCTCAAGGAGTATCAAGAGGTGTAGCAGTCTTCTGGGATCCGATCATCCTAAATAGTAACATGATATTTTCTTATCATAATCATTTAGCTGTCAAATTCAATGCTTTGGATAATGATTTAGCTTGGATCCTTTCCAATGTTTATGTACCTTATTCTATTGCTGGAAGACAAAAAATTTGGGAATATTTTATGGTTTCTAGAAGAAGATATGTTGATGCTAATTAGCTGGTTATGGGAGAATTCAATACCCCTTAAACCCTGGTGAAAATCAAGGAGGTAAGTATGACTTTTCTTGTGGAATGGAAGAATTTGTTGATTTTGTCTCTTCTATGAATCTTATAGACTTTGAGCTTCAATGAAATCAATTCACTTAGTCTAATAGGAGAGTTGGGGAATAAATGATTTAGGTAAGGATAGATAGAGCTCTTATCTCTTGTAGTTGGATATTAAATAAGGATTTCCATCTTTCTTGCTTGCTTGAGATTAGATCTGATCATAATCTAATAGTACTAAGTTTATTCATTTGATCCAAGCACTCACATATTTATTTTAAATTAGAAAAAATGTGTTTGGATCATGAGGATATAAATGATATGGTTGAAGAATGGCGGCATTGGGATGAGAAAGGAACTTCTCAATTAAGATTGGTGCAAAAAAATGTAAAGAAAAAAGTGAGAATTTGGAACAAGGAAGTCTTTGGTAATATTTTTGAAAAAAATAAGGATTTGAAATAGTAGTTGGATGATATAGAACAAAGATTATCTAGTAAAGGTATGGATTTTAAATACTATCATTTGGAAAAGAAGTTACTTTCTATATTCCATAACATTTGCAATAGAGAAGAATATTTTAGAGACAAAAATCTTGGGCTATTTGGTCTAAAGAAGGAGAAAGAAATAAAAAAAAATTCCACATGAACACAATCAAGCATAGGGCCTACAATATAATAAATGAAGACTCCAATGGAAATGACATAGTCACTAAGGACCAAAATGACATTAAGGTAGAATCACTAAGATTTATGAAAATCTACTCAGTGAGTGTAATGCATGTAGTGAAGAAGTAACCTATTATTCTATTAGATGCCATCCCTAAAGACATTATATCTAATGAGAGGTTTAAATAACTCACTCAAATAGTGATAATTGAGGAGTTAAAAAGTGTTGTTTTTTCTCTTGAAGGGGACAAGGAACCTGGGCCTGATGGATTTTCTACAAATTTCTTTAAGAAGTTTTGGGATATTTATTTGGAAGACTTACTCAATGAAGTCAACAAATTCTATAGAATGGGTGATTTACTCAAAGCACTGAATAATACTCATATTGTGCTGGCTCCTAAGAAAAATGATGCTAAAGACTTCAAGGATTTTCAGCCCATCAACCTGGTAAATGTTATTTACAAAAATTTTACTAAGATTCTTTCCAATAGGATTCAACCTTTTCTTTCTAATTTTATCTCAAAACAATAGAGTGGTTTCATTAAAGGAAGAATCATACAATATGAGGTAAGCATGGTGCATGAAACCTTTCACTCCGTGGATAAAAGAAAGAAAAGTTTGGATGGCCATAAATCTAGACATGAACAAGGATTTTGATAGATTATCTTGGAAGTTCCTCGATAAGGTATTGTTAAAGTTTTGCTTTCACACTAAATTCAATAAGATCATTCAAGCTTTATATCTACCTCCAAATTCTCTATTGTAGTTAATGGAGTTCCAGTGGGTTTATTTTCAATAAGTAGGGGCATAAGACAAGGGGATATAATATCCCCTCTTGTTTTTATAATCATGTATGGCAGCCTTACTAGATATATTACTAAGGATGTAAATGCATGATTATTAAAAGGATCCATACCTACTTCTTCAAACTAGAAATCTTCAGATCAACAATTTTCTAATGACACCATTTTGTTGTTGGTGGCTTTTATTCTCTAGGAAAAAGAAATTAAAACCATTCTCAATTTTTATGAGGTTGCTTCTAGACTATAAGTTAACTCTGACAAAATATCAGTTTACTTTTTCAATACCCCTTTGGAAAGATAGAAGAGAATTTATTTCATATTGGGATGTAAAATAAATTATTTTCCTACCACTTATCTTGGTCTACCTCTTGGGACCGATGAAGTTTCTATGGTTGTATGGAATGCCTTATTATATAGATTTCAAAGGAAATTGGTTTGTTGAAAAGATGTTGTTCTTTCTAGTGTTGGGAAATTCTTCCTCATCAAAATTACACTCCATAATTTACCTATGTATAAAATGTCAATGTTTAGCATACCTTCAACTAAGATTGAAAGCGTTAAAAAGATTCAAAAATATTTTATTTGGCATGGAACTAAAGAAAGGTTCATATATCATCTATTTGCATGGGATTAGGTTTGTATGCCTAAGAAATATGAAGGCGTTAGTATCAAAGACATAAGAAAATGAATATTGCTTTGGTTGTTAAAATGGGATGAAGGTTATTAAAGGAAGAGCATACTTTGACCAAGCTCATAAAAATCAAATATTTGGCCAAAAATCATGTAAATACCTTTCTCTTTGAAGAGTAACTCCCTAATGATTCAATTTTTTGGAATAAATTGCTACAAATCAGGAAATTTCTCACAAAAGAATGCAGATGGAAAGTGGGAAATAGTAATGACATTCTGTTTTGGTAGGATAATTGGACCAATTTCAGCTTGAGGGACAATTTTTTGTCCATCAAGGGCATTTTTATTGAGAAATATGGCAACAAAGTGAAATATTATAAAGATTTGAAGGAGAACTAGAGAACTTAGAAATAAGTTAGGGTGGAATCGTTAGAATGGGAACCAATAGTCTCTTCTCTTTAAAAGCAGGTTTCCCATATTCCTTTTAATCAAAATAATTAAAAGGATGATCTTATGTGGGTTAACTCTTTTGATGGTGATTACACTGTCAAATTTGGATATAATAAATTCTTTTAGAATATTTAGTGTGATTTAACTTGAGTAAAATTTGGATGTATGAATTAACCCCAAAGATTAATATTTTCCTTTGTATTTTGATAATGGGGAATATTATAACTAATGAAAATCTTATAAAAAGGGTTTAATTATTCAAAACATGTGTTGTATGTGTAAAAATGAGGTTGAAGATATAAATCACTTAATGTTACATTTTGATTTTGCTGCAAAGTTATGGAGTCTAATATTTACAATTTTTTATGTGGTGGACATTTCATAATAATGTTTTATAGGCCTAGACACAATGGGATCCCCCTGTAATAATTTCATGGTTAGAATAATTTGGAATTTGATCTTTGCACATACCATTTGGAGGCTATGGAAAGCGAGAAATGGAATCATTTTCAAAGATAGAAGACAACTCTGTAAAAAGGTACTAAAGGTAATTTTCATTGCTGTCAAAGATAACTTAGAAATATTCAAACCCCCAAAGAATAAGAAATATCATAAGGAAGAGTGAGTTATTATATCAACATGGAAAATTGAAATTAGAAATCTATAGAGAAAAGATCACTCTAATATAGACAGGTCTATGATCTATTGGATTCCACCTCCTAATATTTGGTACAAGATCAATTTTGATGGAGCTTCCAAGGGCAACCCATGAGCTGTTGGAGGAGGAGGAATAATCAAAGATCACAGAGGGTATGTAGTTATTGATTATGCACGTAACATGGGGCATCAATAACATTACTATGCTGAAGCTTTATCAGCATTATGGGGCATTAGACTGGTTAAGGACTAAAATATTTCAAATATCATCATAGCAAGGGACTCCATGAATATTTTAAGTCATTTAAATCAGGTACATCCCCCTAGCTAGAAAATAAATTATTTTATCTATGAATCCATAAATATTTTCAAGTCCTTCACAAATTGTAAAATCATTCATTCCTATAGGGAAGGAAATAAAGTCACAGAAACTCTTGCTAATCATGGGGTTCTCAATAAAAAAAGGGTATTTGGTATACTAATGAGAACTTACCTAGTAAATTACAAAATGCTATTATCAATGACAAATGTGAAATTCAACTTGAAGTCCAAAGCCATTGATGAGTTGTCCTTCATATCTGTAAAGGTAAAGCTAATTATAATTATCACCCACAATCTTATCGTCAAAAGTAAATTCTCTCATTTATCGCACGCTTTCTAGGTCAGAAAAATATCTTATAGGAAGCAATATTTGGGCATTAATATTGGCATTCTAAATAGGAATGAAGACTCCGGTAGTGGTAAGAACATTATGGGGGGGGAGCACTGTGTTAAGTTGATCCAACCCATGACTCGACATAGAAGGGTAATAATGTTCTTTAGAATTATCTACAGATTGTTGGGATTTCCAACCTCATAAAAAATATTTATGGATATTTCCATCATGTATCCCTTCAATTTGTTGCAAGCTGGAGAAAAAAACAGTGCCATGTGGGGACAAGGCCATTAATGTCACTGAAAAACTTATTGGAGAAAACATTTGTATTAGCATGGATGTTATCCAATTTATTAACAAAAGAATTGATAACACGAAAAAATCCTAAAATTTCCTTGACGTGGGTGAAGAATTGGATTTTTTCACCACCGTAATCAAGTTTTCTTAAATTCCATCCCCGTTTGAGGAGATTGTAAAAATGAGGGTAATATTTATTACACTAGAAGGAAGGTATATCACAGCCCCCCTTAAGAATCTCATCTTCTTTAACCATTTTAGGAGAAATCTTAAAATTTTATTTCCTCATTTCATTCTGAACTCGCTTGAGAACTCAATCTTAGAGGTTCAAAATCACACGTGAACCATTCCTCTCCATCAAGGGAATATTTTTCTTCTCCATCACCATTGTCTTACTTAAAACCCTATTATCCCTCTTACCCATGCCCCTATTAACCCAAATCCTATCCTTGAACCCACCTTCTTACCCCCACCAATCCTATAGGATAGAGGAAGTTCAGGTTAAAAAACCCCTTTTACCCCCTTAATCATCCTTTCGCTCCAAAGAGGATTCTTCATAGTAGTAAAAAGAAGGAATTTGAGCTTTCCCAAAGTCTACTACATTTGGGTAACCCTAGACAAAGTAGTACTAATTTTGAGAAGGATGGAGACATAAAGAAGAGGGTTGATGAGATTGATACGGACTTGAGGATTTAAAGAAATAAATGAAACAACTGTCAAGAAAAGAGGGAAAGAGGAAAGTTAAATAGGAACCTAGACTTGCTGAAAGTCAAATTCAAGAGATTTAAAAAATTCTCAACTCAATTGACAATATGATGGTGAATGTGAGAGGCATACATGATTTTCCTCTCACAACTCACAAATATATTTCTAATTTTATGAAACAACAAGTCAAGAATGTTTGCATGTTAAGCAATATTACTGAAAACATATGAGAGAAAGACCATCTCAAAATCAAGTCATTAGACAGGTCGATAAGAATGACCCCTAAGGTTACAGTTATTGCATTATTCAGTGCCCTTCAGGAATTGAAGAAGACAATTGATAAAACATCCAAGAGATGAGCTACTTATAGGCTTGTTGTAGACTGACATATTTGTGGCTACTTTTTGATGTTTTTTTTCTATTGAATTGTGGTTTTGTGATTGTTTTGGTACTTTCCCATGCATTTTTTTAAATGCGGTTGTGATCTCTTGTAACATCCTTATTTTAATCACTTTTTGGTATGTTTTTATTGTAATATCCATATTTTGAGCCCTTTTTGTACTAGGGTATAGTCCCATTCAAAAAACTATTTACCAATAATAAAAAAAATCTTTTGATGGTAGTTTTTATTAAATTTTTTATTAATCATATGGGCTCATGCCTTATAATAGTTATTGTTTTCTAACCTTATAATACTACTAACATTGAAAATCTAAAAAATGGAAAAATTGGAATCCAATAATAGCGAAATTGGAATCCAATAATAGCGAAATTGGAATCCAATAATAGTGAAATTGGAACTAGAATAAGTCCAATAATGACAATATTGGAGTCAAATATTACTACTAATTAATTCCAATAATAGTAATAATGGAATCGAGTATAGACAAAAATGGAGATGGATTTCTTACAATATTGTAAATATTGGAGTCTAGATTTACTAGAATACGTCCAGATTTAGTGAAATAAGAGTTTAAAAGGTGCAAGGGAAGAGCATATGTAACTCTTAGTCTAACAAGTGAAATCAAAACCTTAATTAACATTCATCAAACAAGTAATAAAATACATGATTAAAATAACCCTGTAAATAGAGGTTAACACTTAAAACATGCAAAAGATGTTAGAAATATTTAGGATCAAATCATGCAAACTTAAAAAACAGAGCTGAATTTTAACTAATTACACATGCGTGGCCCTCTCAGCACTAACATGGCCATAACAAAATATACGTGGCCAAAATGATGGTTACGTGGCCTAGAAAACAATTACACGATTATGAGAAAAAATAGAACACACTGTAACATGTACACGACTCTAATGACACATACACGGATTTGAGAGGAAAAAACAACTACCATAACAAAGAGATATACCTACATGAGAAGAAAATCACCTACACAGGCCTAATGACATATACACATAATTTTCCAAAACAGTACAAACAACTAGAAAGAAGTGTAACATATACGCTACTAGAGAAACACATACACTAGGGGAGTCACACCAGCGTGACAAGAAAGTAGAGAGGAAACCAACACTACACATACATGGACCTAATGACATAGACGTGGACCTCTCAACACATACATGACCCTCTCACCATGTACGTGGGTACCTGGAATGATGTCAGGAATACATAAATCTTACATAGACAAATTCAAAAAGGTCAAATTTTTACTATCTTAGCCAAATATTAACAACAACCCATCTCCTTTAAACCTACAAAAGAGACTCAACACATGTATAGTTACCAAAATATATCAAGGAATTCAAGTTATTTAACATCTGCATGATAAGGGTTAGCCAAAATTGAGATAAAAATAATAAAACTTGACATCAAATGCTAAGGACAATGGAGTCGTCCCACCGGGTGTGCCATATGTGCTCATATATAAATTTACATTACTAATCTAAAGAATCTAACACCTAGGAGCTTCAAAGAAAAAATAAAACCCACTATATAAAAATCAAGATAAGATATTATGAGAAATGAATTCTTTAATGCATGAATAATATCAAACTAAATGCTAAGCTATTTCTTACTCTTTAAGATTGTTAACCAATAAATGAACCTATTTAGATCACTTATCAATAAAAATGGGGTTATTTCCTCAAGATTTGAAGATGATATGTCACCAAGAAATGTTCAAAAGGACATTATTGGATCTTCCCATGCTCTTTAATTTGAGAGAATGGATGCAAGAAAGATAATTTATTTCCTATAATGGAGAATGGCTCAAGATCAAAATGCATTTAGTTTACTCTAGGGAAAATAAGGTGTAAGAATAAAGGGTAGGATGACGGTTCTTTATATAACCCTCAAGTTTGAGAGATATTAGCATCTTAGTACATGTAGGATAAGGGTAATGCAATATTAGGAATGGATAAGGTTTCTTTAGAAAAGGTAACCTTGATTAAAAAGAGTTTAATTTATCATTAGTCACTAATGTAGCCAAATGATGAACAAACTCTATATACTGCAAATAATATGAAGTCCAAAAGAAAATAGATCTCCTTATTTGTTATTGAATAATGAATTAAATTTTTTCCTAAATATAAAAACAACTCCCAACTCGAGTTGCCAAGGAAAATCTAACTAACTTCACTAAATTTACTCTAGGTGGCAGAAATTACTATTTTTAGCAGTTTACTAGAACTTGTTATTCTTAGTAAGTTTTCATACTTATTCGTATGGGCATAGAAATTTCCTCTCTTATTCTACATTCCTAAATTAGAGGAATTTCCAAATTTCTAACTCGTAATGCAACTAATAGACAAAAATTAACTAATGCCCAAAAATAGGAAAAACTGAACTACAACTTAAATCCTAATATTTGGCCTCAAGATGGCAGATTTAGGGCCCAAAAATGTACCAAAACTCTCCCCAACCGGTGGGGAATATTTATTCTACATTTTTCTCATCGAAACATTTGGTTTCAAAAAAAAAAAGGACTCAAACGGACACCCGGAGCTCAAGTTATGACCTTTTCAAGTTCCTACTAATTCTGTAACATCAATCACTCATGGGAGTTGAGGGGTGTTTTAATTAATTAAGTGTGATTAATTAATAGGAATATGTAAGCTTATAGAAGCTAATTAGAGGATAATTAGTATGATTTTTGGGATATAAAAGAGGAATTTAATCCAATAAATGGTGATTTATTTAATTCAAGTTTTGAGTGTAATTAATTAATAATAATTAACTAACCAAAGAAAAAGTTGACATTAATCAACGAAAGGTCATTCATTGACATCCTAAATGATAGGAAGGATAATTAATTAGTGAGATGTAATTAAGTAACTAGAATAGAGGGAAAATGGTGATTTATTGATGAAGCATCGTCAGTTGACCAAAAAAGAGTGAAGATGATGATCAATTAACAATGTGTCATTAATTGACCCAATGAGAGCAGAAGAGGTGTCATGCTTGACAAAGTGTTGTCAATTATCTAAATGATGGGAAATGAGATAGTTAGTGTAGTTTAAGTATTAAAATTAGTTGACCAAATTTGAGGTGTGTACAGTAACCATACTCAAAATTTTTATAACTTCTAGATGACTCGGGACTAGGGTTCGTGGGATAAGACGGGGGTGCCTAGAAGCTAAAGAACTCTTGTCAGTGCTTATGACTATGTAAAATATCGAAATATAATTTTCCTGGTGTTGTAAGGTGGCCACTAACCTTCCTTTTTTGTCACCTATATGTCATTGGATGATCGTTGTATACACTTTTAACTTGAAAAATAAATGATATCCTATAAAAATCCAAACTACATCAAATCCTAAATAAGAAATGTGTAAATGGGGAGTCATACTAACCTTGGAAGTCACATTACACAGTGAGATTACAAGTGTGTGATACACAAAATCTCAAACTCCATGTAGTTCTTGTGTGTGTGTGATATAATCATTTATTACGAAGATTTTGTGCAAGATACACCTGATAGAGAGTAATAACTAGATGTGGCAATGTAAATAGATGTGTGTATGATAAAATGAAATTCCCCTCTTATGCGTGTATGCAAAAAATGAAGTCATTTGTCCCTTGAGTGAGTGATAGATGAATGAATTTGATTCTCTTAAATGCCTTTGGATGCAACCTTAGGTGATGATAGTATATGTTTAGAGCTTGGTCCTTTATTGTGGTCACATAGCTTTATAGTTATATTATTCCCTTGTTTTAATTTTTCAATTGACAAAAAATAGTCTAAACCAAAGAAAATAAGATGCTCAAAAGATAAAAGAGGCCCAAAAGAGGTGAGTAAGATACAAATATTTTGGGGGAACCCAGAGGGGACGATGAGATCTGGGTGTTGGCGTCTTGGTTGGGAGCTTGTTTCTAGGGTCATAATAGATAAGTAAGTGAAATATCAACTGTGTTATAGGGTGTGTAATGCAAGAAATAAGACTAGAAAAAAATCCAGAAGGACAAAGACAATTTTCAATTTCTAGTTTTATCACTTAGGAATCATATGAATAATAGTATGTGATTAGGACCTAGAAATGTAACCAAGTTAATGGTTTTGTGTCTACATTATCCCCCACTTTATGTTCTTGAATGAGTACTTGATAACATAAAGTAGATAAGAGATGTGTACCTGATAACCATGTAGAGTGCGATGGTAAAAGTTTTCCAAAGAGACAAGTGAAAGCGTGGAGTGATAAAAATAAAACGTGGAAGCTAAATAAAAGGAACTGACCCTAGGGGTGAAGTGTAAGTGTCATACCATTTTGAACTTGTTGTTGTTGTTTTCAATTGTGTTTTCTGATGTGGGGTTACTTCTTGTTGCATAGTAAGGATGGACCAGTAAAATAAGAGTGAAATATTAGTCAAATTCATGTGTTATAAAAACTCTATAAAGAGCATCTAAAAGTATGTAAATGTGAAAAATAATTAAAAAGAAAATTTTGCACCTGAACTGTGATGAGTGCAAAGGGATAGAAAATCTCCTAAATTGACGTAGAAGATTGATATTTTTGGGTGATCTCACACAAAAAGTGAGTTTTGTTTGGTCAATCTCATGCTAAGTCCACATTTTTTGGGTGATCTCATATGAAAACATAAGAGTGTTGGGGAGAAAGGTCTAGTGTATTCTCCATCCTTGACTGCTTCTTGAATTATACACCACTGCAAATGGTGTGATTCATTTTTAGTTTCATGCTTTTTCTAGTTCAATCCAAGGAAATAATAAAAGGAGATAAAATGCATTTTGATTGCTCAAGGACTTTGCATGTACTGTGAAGACTTCTATGTGAACTACTGAAAATGGTGTTGATTCGAGAAATTAATTAGAACTACCCCTGGTCATCTACACCCTAGAAAAATTAGGAGCACTCAGGTTCTAGTGTCTATATAGGGGTGTTGGTGTCTTTGTTGAACTGAGGATCTAAGTTAGGATTTGGGTCTTTTGTTTACTATAATTAATTTATGTTCCTGTAGTGTATAGGAATATACTAAATCTCTGAGCTTTTATATGAGGTGAGTGATTCACCTAACGTATGCGCCCCTCATTTGGTGTGCATATGATGTCACTAAGAGGATGTAGCCTAGAGAAGAGGATCAAATTTTTATCTAAAACTGATATCCTGTAGGGAGAATGTCCATTGTTAAAAAAAGGAACATGTGAATAAAGTAGATAAATACATGGTTTTAGTAGAAAAGTTAGAAGAATTTAATATAAAATTAGTATAACAAGTAAATATGCATAGAAAAAGAGACACCGTGTAAAGTGGGTTTCTTAAATAGGACATCACTCACAATGTCACAAGATAATTAGGGCCGAAGCCTCCAAAATCATACAAACATTGAAAAAATAAGACATAGTTAGAAGCCCACAAATAGCGGCATATAATAGCAAAAATGGAAAATAGTATCAAGCGAAGAATTTTACAACCATGGTGGAAATAGTTCCTTAAAATAAAATTCTACACATGAAGCACCCATTAGCATGTTATAATGAGAAAAATTATGTCTAGATGTGTATGTCTCAATAAATTAGTGTGTTAATTAGAATAATAAGTAGTATAAAAGGAAACAATAGTACCTGTAATGTGTTAGAAAGTACATGCCCCCATGAGCCTTGGTGGGACTGGTAATAGGTATAATTCCAAGAATCCATACTACGTGTAAATATCTATAAAAATTTTGAATTCAAAATTAGAGAGAAAGTGAACGCACATGTGTATATGATAAATTTAATGACATACTAGATATCTGGATAACGTAGTAAGAAAAGTGTAACATGTGAGTTTAAATAAACAAAAGTAAGTGCAACCATGATATGCAACATGTTGTGAATGAGTGAGATGGAATGGTATTTAATGTGAAAGTGATAGGAGCATAAATCCTCCTGATCAGATGTGTGAATGTATATAAGATGAGGTTCATTTATAAAACACCCTTCGATAGTCAAGATTGAACAATAGAACAATAGTGCGTCATCGGGAAATAGTTTGAACATTCACACTAGATATCTAGATCAATGAAGCATAGAGCATGAAGAGTGAGTGTGGTGACATTCATTTTATATTGAGACCCTCAATAGTTGATTATGAACCATGGAAGAGAGTGTCTCATAGGGTAGTATGATGTGTGAAAATTGAATGCTAGAATGATGTAACATGAAGTGCAGAGCATGAAAAGTATAATGTGTGAGGATTGCTAAAGTACTATGCCCTAAAAAATAAAGTGTGAACCTTAGCATGAGAGTGCGTCATACGGTAGTGACGATACAAGTTGAGTATCAAATTGTGGAAGATCCATGAGAAATAATAGATACAAAACACATATCATAATAGTAGAAATTTGAGAAACCTGATAATGCCAAGAGGGGGAAGTGAGAATGATTTCCCCCAAGTGTACAATGATAAGTAAGCTATCTAAAAAAGGTAACGGGAAAGGGTCCTCCACCCATTGCTTATGGAGATAAAGGTGTGTGACCATGCTCTAAGATCAATGTTTTATGAGACAGATGATGTATCAATGAATAAGACCTATGTACATGAGACCTAGGAGGTGATAAGAACCTATATCAAGGATACCAATGAGGTGTTATGCACCTTTGTTAAGGAGATTTATGAGGTGATGTAAACCTATGTGAAGGATACCAAGGAGGTGATCTACACCAATGTAAAGGAGTCATTCGAGTGGTGGATCTAGGATGATTTGATAGACTAGTGGAATGAGGAGAACGAGGAGACTAAGAAGGTCATGTGTGAATAGGATAGCTAGGATCAGATTGTGAATTAGATTTGAAAAATTTAGGGGACCTAGATCCTATAGTGAGTGCAATGACAACCTCAAGATTAGGTTAGGGCCATGGTGTGCATGGAGGAACACATTTATGGTGATAACTTGTTTTGAATGAAGTTTAAACACAAGTGATTCATATAAATGATAGCTTGAGTGGCACAAAACCAATAAATACTTAAGATAATGTCACACCTTTTGATTGAAGGGGACACAACATATGAAACAAGCATGGCAAGAGGCCAAACTATAACTAAAATCTTGTTGTAGCCATAATATTTTGGAATTAGATATGAAATATGAGAAACTAGTGAATTGATAGTGAAAAGAAGTGCAATAGAGAACACACCCATATGAATCGATGGATTGATCATTGTATTATTGATAGCATGAAAATCATGATAAAAGAAAGTAATGAATGGTGGAAAGGCACCATCATTAGAAACTACAAAATTGACAACCCTTGATGAAGGAGGAGGAACTGCACGATATGTATGATTATCTAAAGATTCAATAACTTTATTTTCATGCTTAGGGAGATGATCAATAAATATTTTGAGATATTTGTTTTCATTTACTTATGTAGATACAAAAGGCTCAGGGAGCTCAATTGCATTGTTGTCAATTAAATTTTGAATGAGATGTTTGAGTTTGAAACATCAATCAATAGAATTCCCAATGCATTGATGATAATCACATCTTAAATTTTCATTATAATTATGTCCCTTAGGGTGAGACATGTCCAAATTAAGTGGAGGGGTAAGCATAATAATATTTCTCTCAATAAGTTGTGGTAATAGAATATGTGGAGCACAAGGTAATTTTATGAATGTACACTTTGGAGGATTCCATTGGAGTTTTGTAGGAGTACAAACAACATTAACAATATATTTTTCTTCATTAGGTTTAGTAGATGGCTTGAAATTTGACTTTCTTTAAAACCGATTAGAAGATTAAGTTTGATAATGATATTTAAGATTTCCCATAGATAATAGTTTGATTTTACATAAGTTAATAATATTCAAATGATGGAGAACTCTCA
Organism: Taxus chinensis; assembly: GCA_019776745.2. Classification (NCBI taxonomy): domain Eukaryota; kingdom Viridiplantae; phylum Streptophyta; class Pinopsida; order Cupressales; family Taxaceae; genus Taxus; species Taxus chinensis. The sequence continues at coordinate 573,303,124 of CM034147.1, read as the reverse complement.
AATATGACACTCTCTTGTAATGGAGACAAAAGACTGGGGACAAAAAGACCTTGCAGTTCAAAGTCTGCTAGTAAATTACACATCTTTGCTAAGTTATTCTTATATCGTAACACATAATCCGCTATATGCTCAGTAGATCCTTGTTTAATTTTTGAAAGTTGATCGTAGGAGATATTAGAGATGATATTGATTAAAAAATCTGTGAGAAAAGAATCAAATAAATTCATAAATGATGTTATCAAATGGAAAGGTAGATCATAGAACAAACCCATAACCTAATCTTAGAGGCTTTTAGGAAAGATCTTTCCTTCTAAGGTATGATCATCTACAAAATACAAACATGCCAAGTGAAATTCTCAAAGATGCTCTTGAGGTTCAATGTATCCATTAAAGGTGGGTAGCTTAGGAGTAATGATTTTTTTTGGAATTTCATAATTAGAAATGGCGGTTGTGAAAGGAGTATGAAGGAGTAAGGTTGAATCAAGAGATGTAGATGCTCGAGAAGTATCTTGCTAAAGTTGATGGATTTGAACTTGGAGATCCTGATAGAGGGATGATAGGTCACGAGTTCCTGTGGAAGTGATTTATCATGTGTGAGAAATAATATGCACATTGAAGTGGATAGTAGGGGTATGAAAAGATACGGGGAAAATAGAAGTAGTTGGAAGAAAAGAAGTAGGAGGTTAAGTAGAAATAGAGATAGAACATGGAATAGATGTAGAAACATTAAGCTTAGGAAATTTGGTGGTCTCCTCACAAGAAAAAAATAAGAGCAGATATAGTTCCTGGGGATGTCCAATAATATAATTATTGATCTCTTAAAGTTGGGATTCAATAAATGGTCCATAATATTGAGCCATGCTAAAAATATGAAAAAATATCTAGAAACAAGGTTGGGTTCGAGTGAAGGGTTCAATAAATGATTTTAAAAAAATAAATTTTATGCTAAAGCCTAGATATTTCAGAGTCATGTTAAAGTACATATTTGGCACAATAAATTAGCTAATGAAAATTGAAACCCTAAGTGCAAGAGGGAATAGAAAACTTAGCTGATTTTGTAATAAATCCCGAAGTGTTTTGGACTATAAAAATGATGAAAAAAAGGAGGAGATTATCGCAAATGAACTCAACAAATTATGTAACTTTCGGATGATCCTGGACTAGGGTTCTTGGGATAGCACTAGGGTGACTAGGCACTAGAGACTTCTAGCAGGTGCATGTGACTACAAAAAAGCTCAGAATTTTATTTTATTGGTGTTGCAAGGTGGTCGGCACCCTTCATTGTTGGTCACTTATATGTCACTTGATGATCACTATATTCACCTATAACCTATAGGATAAATGATATCCTACATAATACAAAACTACATCAAATCCTAAAATAGAAAGATGCAAATGGGGAGTCATACTGACCCAGGTAGTCATCTGAATGAGTGAACTTACAACCAAGTGTTGCAATACATCTCATATTCCATGTAGTTCTTGTGCGTGTGTAATAAAATCATTTCCTAGGAATATATTGTGCAATATACACTTTATAGTGAGAAATAGCTAGATGTAGCAATGTAAATATATGTGTGGATGGAAAAATGAGCTTCCCCTCCTATGGGTGTATGTAGAAAATGTACTCCCTTTCCCCTTGAGTGAGTGTTAGATGGATGCCTTTAATTCTCTTATATTCCTTTAGATGCAACCTTAGGTGATGATAGTTGATGCTTAGAACTTGGTCCTTTATTTTGGGCTTATTTATTTATATTTATATGATTCCCTTGTTTTAATTTTGTAATTGACCACTAAAATGCCAACCCATAAGAAAATAAGATGCCCAAAAGATAAAAGCATCCAAAAAGAGGTGAGTAAGATACAAAGAGGTTGGGGGCACCCAAAGGGGATGAGGGTGCCTAGGTGTTGGTGTCCTAGCTAAGCTTTGGTTTCCAGAGTCATAAAATATAAGTAAGTAAAATACCGACGGGGTTGTAGGGTATGTAAGACTAGAAAGAAGACTAGAAACAAAGTAAAAGGGCTAAAGTTAGCTGTCAATTAGAAGTTTCTTGCTTAGGAATCATATGAATAGTAGTGTGTGACTAGGACCTTGAAATGTACCCAGGTGCATGATTTTGTGTCTGAAAATACTTCAAAGGTATGTAAAAATTTTGTATGGTTTCCAAAGCTCTTCACTAGTGATAGAACATGGAACTAAGACTATTCCAGAGGTGGAATGAATTATATTGGTGGTTTGAGATTTGTGAATGAATCTTAACACAAAAAACTAATCCAAACCCTCTCCAAACATTAATACTATAGAAATTGAATAAAAATTGAGTTTTTGGTAATGAAATTTCCTTGGAAAGCAAGTGTGATGCTTTGAAAAAGAAGAGGACTCTCTGCACTTCAATTTGGTATTATTTGGTAGCTCCATGTTAGGTTGTATCGTATAATTGTAACCCTATTTTTTAAACAATTGATAGTATATTATTATGAAGAAGACTTTATGGTGTAATACCAAGTTTTGGAGCATGCATGAGATATGCCTCAACTTCACATGAGGAGATATAAGCATGGTATGGGCAAATTTTTGATGAATCAACTCAGTTTAGTTGACCTACTCCATGAGGGATAAAGAAGTTGAAACTAGTCATGAAGTGATATTGGCAAATAGTCATATTGTTGAGGTGAAAAGTGGTCTTTAATAGTTACTACAAGTTTCATACAACATGTTTGAGCCAACAAAATAGCGTGGTGAAGTGTTGTTTTACACTAGTTAAAATAATTTAAAACTACCATTTCAGGATAGTCAAGAACGCTTAGGAAATGACCCTGCAAATTTCTCAATCTTGAAGAATAGTTTCTAGTGCATACAAATATGCTAGCACATCACCCACATTTGCATTTCATGAAGAACATGAAGAGGATAGTGTCACTCTAAGAATATTAAGGTGATCTAAATATCATATACCATCATCTCCAAGATTCAATTTTTTTTTTGTGTATACATCATTGTCATAAGATCCTCTTTGTGACCGTAATGTTTTAGTTCTCCATGACCAAGTATGACGCTACAATGAAGAGAGAATAAGTAATGGAAATATGAGTAGTGTTTTCAAGGATTTACGAATATATAAGAGGATTATTGTAACCTATATGCATGATGGATACAATTAGTATCAAGTTTATTTAGCTAGAAGAAAAAAATCCTACATTGGAGAATAAGACAAACTAGTTTTGAAACTTACAAAATCAGGTCTATAGGGGTTTTGAAGGAATATTGTAGGAGAATTAAGATATTCATGGGGTTCAAAAAAATAATTTTATCATTACTTGAATACATATCATCTTGAAATGTCTTGACAAGAAAATTGTAGTACCCATGTTTTACACACCCAAATACAACAGTAAAATACCAGGATAATTTTTTATTTTTTATTTTACTTACATTGTTCACTACACACCACACAGTAAGGGCTCCAAGTAGGAAAACTTGACAACATATACGATACTTACATCAGTCATCAAATCACATAGACACATGACAACACCATATACATGTTTATACCACACTTTTCCACATGAACGAATACGAGCAATGACCCAACCACAAGAAACATGACTTCAGGAACGGCAAACCCACAACACATCATTTATTTAATTGCATCTTAGTTACGATTATCATTCTAGGAACATTATTGTGCAAGTATAGTTTTCTCCTTTCTCCATCTACAAAATCTTAAGTTCATTCCATTTTTAATTTACAGTTCAACCAAGTTAGGTTGGCTTCCTTTATGCATCACAGAAAATTCCATAACTTACTGGCTTATTTGACACAATTCAAATCACATATACAGTACTTAATTATCTTGTTCTTATGTTAAGAATGTGTTTCTCAAATGTTTATTTAATGTTTAAAATTTACCCTTGCTACACAAGTGAATCTAACATGATGTCAAGGTGAAATCTTGGGATTAAGGAAGACATAGATTCGAGATAGCTTTTTCCCCAAGAACATCCATCGATCGCGGAAAATTTATTTCGCTACCATTATCATTGTAGTACAATAACTTGCTGAATTCCAAATTTGATTTATATATATATATATATTATTTTTATTATTTATTTTTATTTATTTTCTCGAAGTTTGATCACACCGAACAATTCATATTCTTTGCAACACATGAAAATGCTTAAATAAGTTATAAGGACTCCAAGATTGACCTTAGTCCTAATCTCCAATCTCGTGTGCAACATTATATGATATGCTCTTGTATCGCACTAAGGTCTCATTCTTAGCATCATCTCAATACAAAAGAGATACGAAAGCACTTGTCTGACATCTTAAAGAAGTACATGGCTAGGAGCATAATAAACTACACATGAACCCAAGTGATCTATGTACACGAAGATCCCATGTCTCTGCATTTCACAATTCCGCATAAGGAATATTCTTTATTCCTTAATGTCATAAATGACATACAAGGGATTTTGGGACAAGATTTCATTTTCTAAGGTTCTCTAAAACCAACATCTTTCAAAACAATTTCGTATGCAAGGAGTTAAGTTGTAGTTTTCTACCCACAAGTTAACATCCTACTCAACTAGGGTTTTAGTTTAATTCCAATTTCCATGTAGGGATTTATGCTCTATTATAGATCTGAATAAGATTCAAAACATATTCACCCTATAAAACCTCCGTAAAGGATCCAGGCACTAAATTTTCACAAGCCAAAGACAAAACATTTATCTACGAAGGACAAAAGAGTTCACTAACGAGAATGCAAGACATAGAACAACTATATCACGATCTTCATTTAGGTCGTTTGGATCCAATAGGGATTTCATTCACTGATGAAGTTAATTTTCTAGATCTAATCTCGTAAGGCCCGGAAATCCAATAGGATACAAGGGAGTAATATCTCTACCTACTCCATAGGTGGGAAGGTTACACCACTTAGTCATTCCTTCAACAAGGGCTCAAGGTGACTTCCAAGGTGGTCTTCACCACTCAGCCTGGTGTCGGACCTGAAGGGAGGACATTCTTCTCGCGATTACCAAAACTAGAAGGAAACCGCATACTCTGGATAAAGTTGGACCATGTCATTCCCAAAATATGGGTTCACGACAATGTCGTTAAACCTAATGACTATGACGGTAACTCCAATTTGGGGTTTTATTTACCTAACCTAGGAGGTCTCATCGAGTGCAAGTTTAAGGTCGTTCTACGGTTTTAAATTTCTTATATGGTAAAAAGGATCACACATGCAGGACAAGCTATGCACGAGTATTTTATTAGGGTTGAGTGTTTCCATTAAAAAAAAACTCTTTATTACGTTTGCAAGGTAAGAAGATAACCCAGTAGTTGATTTAATCGTTTATTGAATACTGAAAAAGTACTACAATATATTCACTTCAATTCCAATTTACTTTATATAAATCAAACCCTTTTTGCCATACACAACTAAGAATCAAATTGACCAGGTGATTAGATGCACATTTCCAAAGTTATCCCTAAAACTAGCATCTCATGCATATTAACAAATTTCAATTATAACTTTTCTGTAACAAGAGACTACATTAGGCAATTATTCATTTTACAATAACCTATAAAAATTACAATAATAATAATTAAATTACACATCGCCTTTTTCGTCGTCATTCTTCCATCCTGCAAAACCCACGTGAGCATGATATCAGTGATAATTCGCTGGCATGGCATCCACCCTAATCAATCATAATTGTCATTTTTCAATTTCCCATTTACATAAGATAAAAAAATTACAATTAGCAATCGAAACAAAAAGATTTAGAGACATGTATTCATTACATTTCATTTTTCTTCTTTTGTAACCCAGGAGAGAGAAAGAGAAGGGAAGAGAGAGAAAACACCATTTTGGTCAAAAGTTCTAATACACACAACAAGTTTCATTATAGTGTTTTAAATAGTTATTTACATATGTTTAAACGTTTTCAGGGTGATTTGGCAACCCTACGAGGTCCCGCAGCTTTCTATTCTTACATTTTCTCACTAGCTGCAAAACATTCAAAATGGGCTCAAGGCTCAAAAACTACTTCCAAAGGTTATCTTCTGATGAGCACGCACACCACGATTAACTTTCTACGTATCCCCAGATATACCAAGAATTCATAGCAACTGACGGAATTGAAAAAGAGTGAACGGTTTGCGTTTGGCGGTTAGTTCTCTGGGGCCACTGGTCATAGTTCACCCAGTTGTAAGATGACAAAAGTTAGCTCGAGTGCCTAGAAAACCGCATCCATAACTGACGTTTGATGGAGAAGCACACAACAAGACATCTCCTACTAGTTCCCCTATATAAAGAGAATTCCTCAGAGTCAACGGAACTGTGAACTAGAAAACCATGTTCAAATGGCGAAAAGTTTTCTAGAGCGACAAGAAAAAATTGGACCAGTTTGACCTCGTCAAACTGCGACCGAGAGGCCTACAAAATGGCTTCGCCAAACTATCCCAACAAGTGCTCATTCCTATACTGAATGTTCCATGTAGTTGTCTAGTATAAACGCTAGAGGTTTGCAAAGACGGAACGTGATTTTTCTTTCCGGGTTTCAAATGGTGGACCAAAACGAAAGCCAACTTTCTAGTTTTAACAACTCTCTACTATTGTAAACCGGTGTAACAGGGCTCCTATAAGAGTGTCAAAAGGATGTCATATGATCGTTTCGGGTCAAACCAAAAATCAAGGCAACTCCTCGTATACCAAGGTACACGAATGGAACTTCACATCTCGTTTCTCAGAGTTGCGAAGGGTACTTAGTGAGTCTCTGAAAAATGCAAAATTTAACTATTTTAAGCAGGAAGAAGGTCAACTAAATCAATGGGGAGTCAAATTCGTCAAGTCGATAAAACGATATTGGAGCGATCAAGAAGGGTAAGAGTTTTCTAAATCATCTCGAAGTGAGGATAATAGTTCATGGTTTAAAGTAGATGAGTTATAATGACGTCGTGAGTTACGACACGATAATTTATTGTTTTGCAATGAGTTGAAGGGACATTAAACTGTATTAAAATTTCTAATAATTTAAAATTCTATTTAGTTGCAAAAGAGAACTAAAACACGAGAATTATGAGAGGTAAGGGAAGAAGGACCATGCCTGGAGAATGAAGTTGGTCGAAGCCGCAGGCTTTGGTTCAGCATCTTGCTCGGGCACTTCGCCAACTGGTTCACGAGCCTGGATCTAACCTCCACCACGTCACACCAACTTCCCGATCACTTGAATTTTTCCAACAGCATAAGTGGTTGCTTGAAATTTTCTGAGCTTTTTAACATACCCACTTCATACAAATCCTGTAAATCGATGATGCAGTGTATGAGGTGCCCCAAGCTAGTTAGAACGCATACAAACAACAAGTCCACCACATGACAATCTTGCTCCAAAATTCGCATCTCAGCACAAGGAGTTAGGATGCTTGCAAAGGTTATGAAATTTGGCTTTCACCCACCATAGTAGGTTATGAGCACGCATATCTCCATGAATGAATCCAAGCTCAACCGATCCTTATGAGCACCAACTTGTTTGTACATCCACAACTTACATACAACACTAACAAACCATTCTGAGCAAAACTGCATGTATTCAATCTATAATACCACGTTCCTTTCTAGCAGGCCACATTTTTATCAGGCATTTTAGTCAAATAGCTCTCATGCCTTGTGTTTATTTCCACATTTTGTATGCACTTTTACCAGTCCATATACTGATTTAAAGCTCCCATTTAGGCACACACACAGGGAGAATACAGCTAAGGTTGCAGAATATGGTTTTGCATCTGCTTGAAAGTTTCCAAGGCCTTTTCAACAAACTCATTTTTTGCACATCCTACAAATCATAGCATTCTATGAGACCGCATTTCTTTGAGGCATTCTAATAAACAGTTCAACGCCTTTTTTTTTAACAGACCCATTTTTTGCATAACCTGCTATCATTGCAGTCCTTGGAACCACATTTCTTCCCTGCATTTAGTCGAACAGTTCACATGCATCCACGTTTTACATGTGTATATGCCAAGGCACTTGCAAGCCGTAATCCTATTCAATGAGCAGCTGTCTAGTTCTTTCATTTGGTCAGACACTAAAAACAGTGCCCACCAAAGCCTTGAAACTAACACATCTGCCAAAATTTCTCTCTTTCTCTTATTCACGCAGGAGTAGGCTCATTTTTTTGTTTTGGACGCAAGCTGGGCAGATGTTGGCGCAGGCAAGGACCAAAACCTTCCATGCGAAGACATCTGGCGAAGCATTTTTGACAATGGCTGGGAGGATGTTGCAAAGAATGGTTGTCACGGACTGTCGCCCCCCCTTTTTCATGCCTTCTTCTACAGCAGAGGGTGTGCAACACTAGCCTGAAGCTTCCTCCCATGGCGGCGGTGGCAGGCAACACTCCCTCTCCCCACACAAAACCAAAACGATGGAAGCAAAGACCTAATTTTGCCCTAAATCCGCCCTAAGGAGAATATCACGGGTTTTCTTTTAATTTGCATCCTTTTATTTTATTTTATATTTATTTTATTATTATTATTATTATTTTATAAACGGAGGCATTACATTCTCCTCCCCTTAAGAAAGCATCGTCCTCGATGCGACATACAATGAAGAAAGAGAAAAAGGTACGCAACAAGGGACGATTGTGGCGAAGGTACGCTCTAAGGTTAAGATTTCAAATCCAAAATCACGGTTACGGGGTGGCCCTAGGAACATCAGGTAGAAATTTTAATTTTCAAGGTTCTGTGAAGATTGGCAGTTCTCTCTTATTCGTTATTTCATTAATCTCTTTCCATTAACATTATTCTTAATTCAAGTCCTTTAAAATTTCATTTTTATCGAATTTTAGTTTATTCATTCCTGTGGATTCCCATCATGAACTACAGTCACAACACCCTACCAGGGTCATACACAACACTAAAATTTCACAAGCATACTTTTACATACTTTCACGACCGTATCACATTACAAGGGTTTTCACCAAACCATGGAATGACAACAAGAAGACCACATAGCAATTAATTTCCAACAATTACGTCCTAGACATAGATCTAGTACACACATATGACTGACAAATAGAATCAACACGCTGATACATATACAACGGGTATCACATGACTCACAAAATCCATGACTATATTACCCCACAAAAGATTACTCAAATATGGAAGGGAGTAGGCACGATCCACATAACATAGTACATGTCACACAACCAATATCCAATAGTCCATACAAATGGAAATGTCAATTCTCAACCATAACAAGGTGTCAAAAGACTCACCAGGGTACACATAACTCACTATACCAACTCCACACATAACAAGACATCACGAAACAAACCCCTGATATCTCCAAAAGTACTAGGTAAAACTCCATATATCTCCTGAAGTATCATAAAGCAACTCCATATACTCCCCAGAGCATCACTAGATAATCTCCATATACCTCCCAAGAGGAAGAAACATAGTGCTAGAACCAAGTCGGGTCACTCAACCATAGAGCCCCATCAAGAATGTCGGGTCACTCAACCATAGAGTGTCATAAAGAATAACAAGTCACTCAACCATAGAGTCCCATCTCCTTTCTCCTTTTAATGAGGCCGGGTCACCCTATTGCCCTGGCACATAGAGCCCCGTTACCCCAAACCCAAGTGACATAATAACTCATGGTTCAACAACCCGCTAGTTATCTGTAACTCCTTGGGGCGTACCCCCATACAACGAAGCGGGTCCATAGGTTCAACCACTCCATGGTTAATCCCATGACCCTAAGCCAACACATTACAACATTAGAACCAACATAACAATCCAATCAAATGCCAAGTGGAAAAATCAAAAGCCTTGGGCTAGGCTACAAAACTCTCAAATATGAAAAGAAAGTTTTAAAACCAAGAAAAAAAAATGGCTAATTAGCCTTGGTTAGTGCAAAATCCAATAGTTAATGAAACAATCAAATAAATGCCCAAAATATAAGAACATGTCAATCAAGAATGATGGTTGGTTCTTTCAAAAAGAGAGATAAAGATCAATTTACGGATAAAATACGTATTGAGAAAATAGCACATCACAATCACTATGTGGCCTCATACCACCACCAAAGGGGTACTCATCGAGTTGCTGGCACTCGGACAACGAGCCTCAGCTCGTAAAAAAAATATACATGTAACCAGAAATGAGTATATCAAATAATGTATCTGTCATCATCTCTGCCTGAATCATAACTCCGAACTCCCACAAAGATCAACATAGTCAAAATCACATAGGATTATTCAATGAACAATCCAATAGGAAAGAGCAGGGGACACAAGGTTGAATAAGTTGAGCCTAAGGTGGTGCGCACCCATAATATACTGAGCAAGCTCGAAGTATACTAAACAGATAGAAGTGGATTTTTAAGTCTATATAAGACTCCACTTCCTCACTCGTACTCAGCTCAAGATTATGAAAACCTGGTCCACGCCTCCTCTCTCCACACATGCACTCTTGACAGTTTTATCCCCTTAGGGTTGTCTAGTATAGGGTCCATGACATACACATAGCTACATCACTAAAACAATGGAAATTCACACACAACAACCATAATGTATTACGCATGGTATATATATACAGGGTATAACACAATCATACATTCACCGGGTGTAATACATCACTTTACCACTTTCTGCACCCAAAGTGCAATCACTACACAATATGGTTCATAGGCTCACTGTATGCCCCTATATCACAACATGAATCATTACATATTACACAATCATACATACGATGGACATAGTAACGTCACAACATAACATTCATTTGCTACATACAAAGTGATACACACCTTTCTTCAAAACATGGTAAAAACATCATGATACAATTCAATTCACTTTACATAAATCCAATCATACAATATATCGACCCACCCACATATCACAATATGCCACAATGCTCCAACACCCCGTCATCCACATTAGAATTCTTTTACACATTCCAAGCAGTAATTCACACGTGGACTCTTCATAGAATCCACATGAAGGAGAGAGAATACTCCCATCCCCAGCACATCAACATGATAACCAAAAGCGAACTAAGTGACATACACCTCATGTGCGTTCACACTATCACAATTACGACATAGATCACATCACTCTAACACACATTACTCTTCCAATATTTATCACCATCATGAAACACTATCACCATCATGCAACCCATCATGTAACACCACCTCTATCATGCAAAATCATCACAACTCTAATCCATCCCAGAGGTTCGAGAGCATGAACCTCCGCTCTGATACCATATGTCATGCCCACGTTTTACACACCCAAATACAACAGTAAAATACTAGGATAATTTTATTTTATTTTACTGACATTGTTCACTACACACCACACAGTAAGGGCTCCAAGTAGGAAAACTCGACAACATATACGATACTTACATCGTCATCAAATCACATAGACACATGACAACACCATATACATGTTTATACCACACTTTTCCACATGAACGAATACGAGCAATGACCCAACCACAAGAAACATGACTTCAGGAACGGCGAACCCACAACACATCATTTCTTTAATTGCATCTTAGTTACGATTATCATTCTAGGAACATTATTGTGCAAGTATAGTTTTCTCATTTCTCCATCTACAAAATCTTAAGTTCATTCCATTTTTAATTTACAGTTCAACCAAGTTAGGTTGGCTTCCTTTATGCATCACGGAAAATTCCATAACTTACTGGCTTATTTGACACAATTCAAATCACATATACAGTACTTAATTATCTTGTTCTTATGTTAAGAATGTGTTTCTCAAACGTTTATTTAATCTTTAAAATTTACCCTTGCTACACAAGTGAATCTAACATGATGTCAAGGTGAAATCTTGGGATTAAGGAAGACATAGATTCGATATAGCTTTTTCCCCAAGAACATCCATCGATCGCGGAAAATTTATTTTGCTACAATTATCATTGTAGTACAATAACTTGCTGAATTCCAAATTTGATTTATATATATATATATATATATATATTTGTTTTTTTTTTTTTTTTTTTTTTTTTTTCTCGAAGTTTGATCACACCGAACAATTTATATTCTTTGCAACACATGAAAATGCTTAAATAAGTTATAAGGACTCCAAGATTGACCTTAGTCCTAATCTCCAATCTCGTGTGCAACATTATATGATATGCTCTTGTATCGCACTAAGGTCTCGTTCTTAGCATCATCTCAATACAAAAGAGATACGAAAGCACTTGTCTGAAATCTTAAAGAAGTACATGGCTAGGAGCATAATAAACTACACATGAACCCAAGTGATCTATGTACACGAAGATCCCATGTCTCTGCATTTCACGATTCCACATAAGGAATATTCTTTATTCCTTAATGCCATAAATGACATACAAGGGATTTTGGGACAAGATTTCATTTTCTAAGGTTCTCTAAAACCAACATCTTTCAAAACAATTTCGTATGCAAGGAGTTAAGTTGTAGTTTTCTACCCACAAGTTAACATCCTACTCAACTAGGGTTTTAGTTTAATTCCAATTTCCATGTAGGGCTTTACGCTCTATTATAGATCTGAATAAGATTCAAAACATATTCACCCTATAAAACCTCCGTAAAGGATCCAGGCACTAAATTTTACACAAGACAAAGACAAAACATTTATCTACGAAGGACAAAAGAGTTCACTAACGAGAATGCAAGACATAGAACAACTATATCACGATCTTCATTTAGGTCGTTTGGATCCAATAGGGATTTCATTCATTGATGAAGTTAATTTTCTAGATCTAATCTCGTAAGGCCCGGAAATCCAATAGGATACAAGGGAGTAATATCTCTACCTACTCCACAGGTGGGAAGGTTACACCGCTTAGTCATTCCTTCAACAAGGGCTCAAGGTGACTTCCAAGGTGGTCTTCACCACTCAGTCCTGGTGTCAGACCTGAAGGGAGGACATTCTTCTCGGCAATTACCAAAACTAGAAGGAAACCGTATACTCTGGATAAAGTTGGACCATGTCATTCCCAAAATATGGGTTCACGACAATGTCGTTAAACCTAATGACTATGACGGTAACTCCAATTTGGGGTTTTATTTACCTAACCTAGGAGGTCTCATCAAGTGCAAGTTTAAGGTCGTTCTACGGTTTTAAATTTCTTATATGGTAAAAAGGATCACACATGCAGGCAAGCTATGCACGAGTATTTTATTAGGGTTGAGTGTTTCCATTAAAAAAAACTCTTTATTACATTTGTCAAGGTAAGAAGATAACCCAGTAGTTGATTTAATCGTTTATTGAATACTGAAAAAGTACTACAATATATTCACTTCAATTCTAATTTACTTTATATAAATCAAACCCTTTTTGCACATACACAACTAAGAATCAAATTGACCAGGTGATTAGATGCACATTTCCGAAGTTATCCCTAAAACTAGCATCTCATGCATATTAACAAATTTCAATTATAACTTTTCTGTAACAAGAGACTACATTAGGCAATTATTCATTTTACAATAACCTATAAAAATTACAATAATAATAATTAAATTACACATCACCTTTTTCGTCGTCATTCTTCCATCCTGCAAAACCCACATGAGCATGATATCAGCGATAATTCGCTAGCATGGCATCCACCCTAATCAATCATAATTGTCATTTTTCAGTTTCCCATTTACATAAGATAAAAAAATTACAATTAGCAATCGAAACAAAAAGATTTAGAGACATGTATTCATTACATTTCATTTTGCTTCTTTTGTAACCCAGGAGAGAGAAAGAGAAGGGAAGAGAGAGAAAACACCATTTTGGTCAAAAGTTCTAATACACACAACAAGTTTCATTATAGTGTTTTAAACAGTTATTTACATATGTTTAAATGTTTTTAGGGTGATTTGGCAACCCTACGAGGTCCCGCAGCTTTCTATTCTTACATTTTCTCACTAGCTGCAAAACGTTCAAAATGGGCTCAGAGGCTCAGAAACTTCTTCCAAAGGTTATCTTCCAATGAGCATGCACACCACAATTAAATTTCTACGTATCCCCAGATATACCAAGAATTCATAGCAACTGACAGAATTGAAAAAGAGTGAACGGTTTGCGTTTGGTGGTTAGTTCTCCGGGCCACTGGTCATAGTTCACCCAGTTGTAAGATGACAAAAGTTAGCTGGAGTGCCCAGAAAACCACATCCATAACTGACGTTTGATGGAGAAGCACACAATGAGACATCTCCTACTAGTTCCCCTATATAAAGAGAATTCCTCAGAGTCAACGGAACTGTGAACTAGAAAACCATGTTCAAATAGGCGACAAGTTTTCTAGAGTGACAAGATGAAATTTGACCAGTTTGACCTCGTCAAACTACGACCGAGGCCTACAAAACGGCTTCGCCAAACTAGCCTGACAAGTGCTCATTCCTATACTGAATGTTCCATGCAGTTGTCTAGTATAAACGCTAGAGGTTTGCGAAGACGGAATGTGATTTCTCTTTCCGGGTTTCAAATGGTGGACCAAAACGAAAGCCAACTTTCTAGTTTTAACAACTCTCTACTATTGTAAACCGGTGTAATAGGGCTCCTATAAGAGTGTCAAAAGGATGTCATATGATCGTTTCGGGTCAAACCAAAAATCAAGGTGACTCCTCGTATACCAAGGTACACGAATGGAACTTCACATCTCGTTTCCAAAGTTGCAAAGGGTACTTAGTGAGTCTCTGAAAAAATACAAAATTTAACTATTTTAAGCAGGAAGAAGGTCAACTAAATCAATGGGGAGTCAAATTCATCAGGTTGATAAAATGATATTGGAGCGATCAAGAAGGGTAAGAGTTTTCTAAATCATCTCGAAGTGAGGATAATAGTTCATGGTTTAAAGTAGACGAGTTATAATGACGTCATGAGTTACGACACGATAATTTATTATTTTGCAACGAGTTGAAGGGACATTAAACTGTATTAAAATTTCTAATAATTTAAAATTCTATTTAGTTGCAAAAGAGAACTAAAACACGAGAATTATGAGAGGTAAGGGAAGAAGGACCATGCTTGGAGAATGAAGTCGGTCGAAGCCGCAGGCTTTGGTTCAGCATCTTGCTCGGGCACTTCACCAACCGGTTCACGAGCCTGGATCTAACCTCCACCACGTCACACCAACTTCCCGATCACTTGAATTTTTCCAATAGCATAAGTGGTTGCTTGAAAGTTTCTGAGCTTTTTAAACATACCCACTTCATACAAATCCTGTAAATCGATGATGTAGCAATGTATGAGGTGCCCCAAGCTAGTTAGAACAGCATACAAACAACAAGTCCACCACACGACAATCTTGCTCCAAAATTCGCATCTCGGCACAAGGAGTTAGGATGCTTGCAAAGGTTATGAAATTTGGCTTTCACCCACCATAGTAGGTTATGAGCACGCATATCTCCATGAATGAATCCAATCTCAATCGATCCTTATGAGCACCAACTTGTTTATACATCCACAACTTACATACAGCACTAACAAACAATTCTGAGCAAAACTACATGTATTCAATCTATACTACCATGTTCCTTTCCAGCAGGCTACATTTTTATCAGGCATTTTGGTCAAACAGACTCTCATGCCTTGTGTTTATTTCCACATTTTGTATGCACTTTTACTAGTCCATATACTAATTTAAAGCTCTCATTTAGGCACACACATAGGGAGAATACAACTAAGGTTGCGGAATATGGTTTTGCATCTACTTGAAAGTTTCCAAGGCCTTTTCAACAAAATCATTTTTTGCACATCCTACAAATCATAGCTTTCTATGAGACCACATTTCTTTGATGCATTCTAATAAACAGCTTCAGTACCCCTTTTTTTTTAATAGACCCATTTTTTTTCATAACCTACTATCATTGCAGTCCTTAGCAACTACATTTTTTCCCTACATTTAGTCGAGACAGTTCACATGCATCCATGTTTTACATGTGTATATGCCAAGGCACTTGTAAGCCTATAATCCTATTTCGTGAGCAGCTGTCTAGTTCTTTTCATTTGGTCAGACACTAAAATACAGCACCCACCAAAGCCTTGAAACTAACACATCTACCAAAATTTCTCACTTTCTCTTATTCACGTAGAAGTAGGCTCATTTTTTTTTGTTTTAGACGCAGGCTAGGTGCAGATGTTGGCATGCAAGAAAGGACCAAAACCTTCCATGCGAAGACATATGGTGAAGACATTTTTGACAGTGGTTTGGAGGATTTTGAAAAGAATGGTTTTCATGGACTGTCTCCCCACCTTTTTCATGCCTTCTTCTATAGCAGAGGGTGTGAAACACTGGCCTGAAAGCTTCCTCCCATGGCGGGTGGCAATGGCGGTGACAACACTCCCTCTCCCCACACAAAACCATAAATGATGGAATTAAAGACCTAATTTTTCCCTAAATCCGCCCTAAGGAGAATATCACAGGTTTTCTTTTAATTTACATCCTTTTATTTTATTTTATATTTTTTTTATTATTATTATTTTTTTATAAACGGAGGCATTACAAAAATATATATAACTAATCCTATGTCAGGTGTAATCATTACAAGAGGACAATTTGGTATAACGAATTCTTTCTTCCCTTGTACAAGTTGAAGCATGAAGTAGATGAAGAGATGGAATGTGAAGTTGAAGATGCATATGAGAATGTATCTCTTGCAAATAAACATACCTTTTTTGTGAAATAAATTTTGTTGTTTATGACCGTGGTTTTTTAGTAAAAAGTGAACATGAAAAATTAGGTGAATTAAGAGTGCATGATAGAGATTTGAATCAAGTTCAAAATGATGAGAAAATAGATGAATCAAGATGAGATGGAGGTGTAAAATAAAATGAAGTTAAGTTGAATAGGTGATCATAATTTTTTGTGTGAGACAAAAAAATAAAATTGATCAAAAAATATTGAAGAATACTAAGTGGTGGCTTAAAAAATAGGGATTTGAAGCTTCCTTGTAATTTTTAGCTTACATAAGATTAATTTAAAGCCTGATTAAATACTTGGGAATTATGGTTTCCAAGAAAGTAGTGGCTTGCATATTGTTAAGTAGTAGCTTGAAAAAATCTTGGAGTTGTAGCTTCAAGTTGTGTTGATTCTCAACATTTGAAATCTTTGTAACCTGTATTGGAAAAATTTTCAGAGTTAGTGCATGGATTTTAGTGTTTTTTTAATCCCTTGAAGGGTCTCCCACATTAAACATGGTGTTCATGTGGTCTTTCTTACTTCATGATTATGTTTCAAGGTCATAAGCCTCTCATGGTTATTTATAATCTAGAGTGAATATATTACTGAGTTTGTGAAGATTTTTCCAAGTTTTAATAAGAAATCATTCTCCCCCCTCTCAGTGCCTACAATTTACAAAAATTAGTATCAGATCCTGGTCCTCTTGGAACAAGTTTAACAACTTAGAGGAGATCCTTAAGGCACAAGAATGGGTAATTTAGTAGAAACATTTCTAAGAAGAAAGTTTTAGATTGTCAAGCCCTTGATAGATGGATTGAAAACATAAATAAAGTACATGCAATATGATCATGGAAAATATCTCAAAGAAATATAATCTATAGTTTAGAATGTGTCATAATCCCTTAAAAACAAGGAAGACGATTGTCTTGGACATCAAGAATAATTAAGGTCCTTGAAAGATGAACTAGAAGAAGAAAAAGAAAGACTGAATATGTATGGAAAGTTGGAGAAGATTTCTGAATTTCTAGATGGAATATTGTATAGTCGAAGAGAATCAAGAGACAATACAGAACCAAGATTCAAAGGAGATCCTATAAAGAAGTGTGTAGATGAGAAGGCCTAAAATAGTAAAACAACCAAATGTATCTAGGTATGAAATAAAATTTAATGAATACTTATTTTATTTTCATATTTTTTGACATAGAGCTAAGGAATTTATAAATCATGTCATTGATGAGCATCCATAGAGAGATTGCAGAGATGAGTACTCAAGGAACATCACATATTTCATTGTCAACAAAATTGACACATTAAACAATATTTCCTAGATGAATCATATAATTAGTCTTAGAGAGAAGAATACTTAAGAGGCATGAAAAAGATAGTATCATAAAAATTCAATAAGGTTGGAGACTTTTATAAGAAGTGTAAATTTTATAAAGCTTCCAATTTCAAGTGGAATATCAGTATATATCAATCTAAAGGAAAGAAAAATGTTATTTTTTAAAGTTTTCATGTACATGGACATTTTTCAAGACATTTTCATCTAAATGAACATTTTAAGGACATAAACATACCTCATGCATTCAAAGGACAAGATAAAAACTGATTCTAAGAATGATCCCAATTCAACAATGTCTGAGAAAGCCACTAGAGAGAAGAATATAAAGTACATATACAACATGAAAGAAGTCAATTCTAGGATTAAAGATGAAAAGTGTGATGATAAAATAAAATGGGTAGATGATGTAGAGATAAGTAATCAATAATAGTCACGGGAGAGAAAATTTCAAGATATACATCAAAATGTGATGATCAAGCCAAGAAGAAATTAGATAAGCCTAATGAAATCGAAGAAGAACGGTTACCCCTAGCTGTTATAGAAAAAATGTATGATAAGCATCATGTATGTTTTCTAGGAATACAATCAAGAGAGGAAGATATAGGATATGGAGTTATCTCACCTAGAATTTCATTAAAAAAATTGATAAGATCTCAAAGAAAATAAGAGAAATAATAGGGTCATCATGCTTCTTTGATGACTATATACTTTTTAAAGGTGATCTAACTAGCATGGTGTGCCTTCTAAAGGATTATAGAAGGAATTTTTCATTGAAAAAAATCTTGGTATGTTTTTCAAGACATATAATACTTAAAAGAAGCATTGGTGTGATCTTGAAGTAAACCTTCCATCAGCAGGTGTTGATAAAAGACTTCTGATGTTACAAACATATCACTAGTTGAAAGTTATGCTTGGTCAATTCCTTTCTTAAGGTATATATGTAAGTTTCATCTTTGTAAGGTACATTAATTTCATGGTAGTTCACTCAATTGAAAAATAATGTTTTCACGACCTTGTATAATCTGTTAAGTCTATTCCATCAAGCTCCATTCAAAATATATCATAGTACATGGTGTGATAGTCATCCTAGATTTCAAGGAAAGAGTCAGGAGTTGAATGTACATTGAAAAGTCTGTTATTATATGAAACAAGTAAATTTTGTCTTAAGTAATTTTCCTTTTCAATAAGAATCTAAGTCTACCCAGGAAAGTATTCATGATCATCACTCCATTAAGTTATTTCAAGTCCTATGACAAGTAAGGTAAAGATTTGTGAAAGTATCAAAAAATCATAATTTTCTTAAAAAGAGAATAAGATCATGATATGATTCAAAGTATTTTGTTTCCTTAGTTTGATTATGAATAAAGGCTAGTCATAATGCTCTATCTAGTTCATGAAGAGGTAATGAGGTCTGTCAGGAGAAATTGAAGTTTTCTAGAGTGAAAATAACTCAAATGAAGTGTTAAGATATGCTATAGTATTATGTGCACAAAAATGATAAGGTACAACTTAGAAGAAGTGGTTTTAGTAGGAGTTTAGAGCATAAAATGGGGCATAATAATCCATACAAACTCAAAGTGAAGCTTAATGAGTGGGTTTCAAATTTATATAAGCTCCTCAACTACGGGGTATGAATTTTGAATATGACAATAATGGTGCAAATACAATAATGACATAGCATATGTTGTACATGAAAGTTCTATGGTGTAATATTGTGGATGATGAATTTTAAAAAAAATTAGGACAATCATTATGTCTAAAGGATGACTCTAATAGGTGGTAAGACTATGTTGAGTAGATATTTTAGGATTTTGACGAGGGTTGAGACTCAAATGAGGATCCGACATGCCTAAATTTCTAATAAATGTTCTCTATTCCAAAAGGTGTTTAAGTTAAAGTGAAAATAAGGAAATGTTATCAGAATATTAGATGCAAGAAGAAGGGGGATCTCCTAGGAATGCTTGTAAGATTCCTAATGTCACAAGTAGTGTGGAAAACCTAACTTCATGTATTAGATGCATCAATTTTGGTCATGTAAAATGGAATTGGTGTGAAGGATAGTGAAGGCATGTCAAGAATATAAATATTAAGAGGTGACAATTTTAGTTGTTAGTAAGATTACAAGAATGTACACGATCAATGTGAGGTTGAAGTGATGGATCTAACGAGTTTATGAGATAATTTTCAAATTTTTGGGACACAATGATCTATATTTTTAGATATATTAAGTTTAGTATTAAAAAAAAACCTCTAGTCAATATTTCAGGATTTTAAATTAAGCTTGAAGGATTTAAAGAAAAAGTTCTCTCCTAGGATTTGGTAACCAAATGAGATTTGACTACATTACACTCAATTTCAGAGCTTGAGAGCTTGTAAATAGAATCTCCATATTCTCTTAATTCTAACTTAATAAGAACCATTAGAAAATAAATACATTGTGAAGAGGAAAACATAATAGTTGATGTGCAAGCATGTACATGGCCATTAGAAGGCCTAAGGGGGGACTATTATTGTGGATTTTGAGGATTTTTATCTTAAGGAAGACACATGTAACTTTTGGTTAGTGAACATTAGCCCAAATGGGTATCTATAAATTCTTTTAATTGGTAAAATGAGTAACAATATAAAAAATGTGTATAAGAAAAACTTCCTGAGAAGGGTTAGTAGGAAGGTTTAAGACTAGAAGGAGAAATAGTGAAAAAGAGGTATCTACATTAGAAATTGAGCCAAGATATTTATCCCCCACCTTAAAGGGACATAAAATGGTATCATAGAATGCTTCAACTTGGTTCTGATCATGCACAAAAGTTCTCAACATTGAACTTGCCATTTTTTTTCTCTTAAGGGCTAGTTTAGACAATTTTGTGAAAGGAAGAGAATATGGTGATTTTTGTATTGAATGGTTTACTTTTCATATGTTAATACATTGATAAATGTCTAGTAATAATATCCAATGTTATGGAAAACCAAATTAAGAAAGGAACATCAAAGTTAACCTTGTTATGAGCTAAGACAAAGAAGAGGTTCTAGGCTAAGAACAAGAGAATTAGCTCCAGAGAACTAATTTGACCATATCCTATGTTATGAATCAGTTTAAATTGTTAAAATATCATTTCATGAAGTGTATAAGATGAATCAATCTCTATGAAGGATATATGAAGAAGTAAGGATTGACAAGTTTTTACAAGCTTGTCTACGGGATTCTTAATTCGAGTTTATGAATAGGTTGTAGTATTACAAATTCACAAAGTTTATATGAAAACTTTTGTGTACTGATCTTGATGGTGACATGATATTTTATAGAATGAATAATTAAGGTATGATGAAAGGCAAAAAAATTGAGAAATAACATAACATTTTGAAGGATACATCCGAGATAATTCGTTTGAAGTGATAACAATGTTACCTTGAAAAATAGGTACATGTATAGCTGATATATAAGTTCTCATGATGCATTGATGTAAATGAATGAACTTAAAAATAAGGTAGTATAAGGCTTATCCATATAAGATGTAAAAATATATGCAGGATGGGTAAAGCTAAACAATGCACTATATAAGGTTACAATCAATTGTTAAAAGTCTAAAACAAGGACCTAGAGATCTAAGAAGAGCGGATGAAGAAGAAAATAGTTTAGTTTGATCCTTGATTAAGCATTATAAGTGTTACAGAATCTATTAAAGTAGGGTTTGTAAAGTATACATGTACTTTGATAGGGGTAGTAAAGTTATTGATCAAGGAAGACCTATTCCATACAAAAGAGTACTACAAACACTAAAAAATGCAATTTAGGGTAGAGGTACTATGAAGGATCCTTCTCCATGATACACATGTTAATAATGAAATCTTATTTTTGTCTAGATAGTTAGACAAAGATAGTATAATCATAGGGGGAGAAAAAATAGGATGATTCATGTTGAATGTAGACTTCCACAAAAAATAAACGTTGGGCTAAAATGCTTTAAAAATATGATTTAGGGATCTAAACCCTAAACATTACAAGAAACTAGTTTAACATAGAATTGATCTTGTATTTAAGCATGATTAGCAAATATAGGCATATCTATGAACTAGGGAGTTTTTTGCACTCTAATGTCAAATTGTTGGCATGTGTATGTGCAATGAAGGAATCTTCTCAAGGGGAACAATGCCGAGTTCAATGAATGGTGAAGGACAAAAATAGAGTTAAAAAAAGAATAGAAAAGAGAGAGAGCTTAAATGTTGAGTTTTTTAATGTTTCCAACTAAGATGGATTTCAAACAAGCTGATAAAGAAGAATACTATGAACTCTATACAATAACTTTGTAATTAATACAAAAAAGGGGAGAAGAACCATGAGGTTTTCCATAAATGAAAACGGGGGATTTTTTTGGCATGTGATTGTTGAGTTTTCATTGATAAAAATTACACACTAATCATAAATTAAGAAAAAGGAGAGATAGAAGATGAATCTGATGAGGCACAAAAGGAAAATGCATGAGAAAACTTGATTGAGTACTAACTTATTGAGGAGTTTGGTGGCTTGTACAAGCAGGAAGATGATGTGAGGACATTTTAAGATGATATCCTATATGATTGAGTAGGTATATGATGACGAAAAAAGGTCATAATAATGGATACACACATGCTTGATTTGAATTAGTCAGATTATCTCAGTTCAGTTGGCATAATCCCAAGGCCTAGTAAGAAAATGGACCTAGAATGGTGGAGTGAAGTCTTGAGGATAATGATGAATCATGGTAGAGGCACAAGGAAAATTAATAGAGCATTCTAAGGGAGGTACATGATGAAAAATAAGAAATATATAATAAGTTATGGTCTAAACTAGCTAATTTAGGCCTTATTGAAGGACCTAATAAGGTGTATGAAGAAAAATAAGGTGATGTCAAGGAAATGCATGCATGTGAGATGTTGTCATGTAGATCACACACCTGTTAAATTTTTAAGTGATCCAATGTAGAATTGTAACATACCAAAGGTGTGGGAAATTGGCCCTTGGAATGAACCTCTAGAGAAGATCGGTTTCCTATGAAACTGTGTGCATCTGATGTAATATCAAGGTGCAAAACTACAATAATTTGAAGCAAAAAATAGTCTATCTTCTCATGGGGTAAAGGTAAATAAGGATAACTTAAATATAATGTTAGCAATGATGCACCAAAAATTTTAGGAACAAATAGATCACATGCACAATCTATTATCGCAGAGCTCTATATAATTTGCAAAAATTTGTATAATATTCTCCATAAATGATTTTAAGTAATATGAACTTAAATATAACAAAAGGGACTTAATATTTTCCACAACTGAAATAGTAAAGACCATATACCACAACTTACAAGTTAACTGAGAAATATTATCAATATGAAGGAAAGGTAAATCACTACATACAAGGAACTGAAATATCTACAAGTATTAAATATCCACAAGGAAAAAGAAAAGTGGATTCAAAAGGAAAAAAGGGGGAAACCTAAATATCCTCTCCTAAGTCTCAGGAGTTTCAGAATCCTATAAATGTGGAAATTTTTAGTACTAAACAAGGTAGGCCTAGAAAATTTGAATCAAGGAAAAAAAATACCAAAAAGGAAATAGATTCAGGGAAACAGTTTTTCTTAGACCAAAAGGTCTTTAAGAAAAACAAACCCAGTTTGTAGAAATGAATAACATCTCATGGAATGGTAGAGGGATGAATAACCCTGTGAAATGAGGGATTCTAAAAGATATGATTGAAAGAAATAAAATAGATGTGTTAGCTATTCAAGAAACTAAAATGAAAGAAGACCTATTTTTAAGTTCTTGCAAGTCTTTTTGGAATAATTCTAAACATTTTGCTATCAGTTTGAAAGGAGCCTCTGGAGGATTAGCTGTGGTGTGGAATCCATCTCTCTATGATGGAAATATTCTAGTCAAAAGAGATAATCATATGGCGGTGATGATGAGAGATCTGGAATAACAAAATATTTGGGTTTTATCTAACATTTATGCTCCTACCCTTCATAAAGAAAGGAAAAATATTTTGCATCACCTACTATCATTTAATAATTCCATCAATGGTTTAGGATGGATTTTCTTGGGGGAGTTCAATACCCCTCAGACCCTGGGGGAAAAAAAAGGTGGATGTAAGGATTTTACAATAGGCATGGAGGATTTTAATGGTTTTATTACTTCTTCACTACTCCTTGATATTGATCTTAAAGGTAACAATTTCACTTGGTCTAATAGAAGAGTTGGATCCAAACATATCCAAGTAAGATTAGATAGGGTTTTAGTCTCAGAGGAGTGGTTAATCTAGGATATCTCTCTTTTATCTATCCTTGGGATAGGATCTTATCATAACCCTATTCTCTTACAAATCAAAAGTCCATCTAGAATAAGAACACTTTTCCATTTTGAGAAGATGTGGCTCTAGAATGAGGACTTGTATGACCTCATTAATGACTGGTGGAAGTTGAAGGTTAAAGGAAAAACTAGTATAGAATCTCTAAAAAACTCCATAATGCTAAATGTCACCTCAAAGACTAGAATAAAAATATTTTTGGAAATATTTTTCAGAAGAAAATGGAAATCAGAGCTCAATTGTAGAATGTTCAAAGATAGATAGAGAGTTAGGATTCTGAGATGGATATTGAGGACCATTAAAAGGAACGGTCACTTCTGGTGGAATACCATAACATACTAGGAAAAGAGGAAATCTTTTGGAGGAAAAAATCTCGAATTACTTGGCTTAAGGAATGGGATAAAAATATAAGATTATTTCACTTGTCCACTTTAAAATGTAGAGGTTTCAATAAAATTAATAGGATTAAGAGGGTGTTATGGTGAAAGAAAAAAAATAAATAAATGAAGAGGCTATCTCCTTATTCTGTAACCTACTGACTAATAATAGTGATCCAAATTTTAGTAAAGAGCAAGACTTTTTAAAGGGCATTCCTCCGTTGGTTTGAGAGGAAGATAATTTGATGATTTTAGCGATCCCATCATTGGAGGAAGTGGAATTCACTGTCATACACCTCAATCCTAACAAGGCTCCTTGAACGGATGGCTTGCAAGCCTTCTTCATTAAGCACTTTTGGGACATAGTTAAAAAAAATATCTTTGAGGCGGTGAAGGAATTATTCAGGAAGAAAGTTATGTTGAAAGACATGAACTGTACCTTTCTATCTCTCATCCCGAAATGCGGGTAATGCCATGGAATTAAAATATTTCAGACCTATAATTCTATGTAATACCTCCTATAAAATCTACTCAAAATTTTTGGCTCTCTATTTACAATTTTTACTCCCCTGTATCATTTCTAATAAACAAGGGGGTTTTGTCAATAGTCACCAAATCTAGGATGGAATCGTTACAATCAAAGAGATGATCCACTTGGATAAGCTCAGTAGGAAGGCTGCTCTATTTTTAAAATTGGATATGGCCAAAGCTTATGACATGGTTTCCTGGTGTTTTCTTGATAAAATCCTTGACATGTTTTGTTTTGATGTCTCCTTTAGGAATCTAGTCAAGGCATGTATATCTAATGTTTGGTTTTATATTATCATCAATGGGTCCCCCTTTGGGTTTTTTCCTAGCTCTCAAGGCATAAGGCAAGGGGATCCCATCTCCCATTTCGACTTTATTATTTTGGTAGAAGCTTTAAGCAGAATATTAAATGTTGAAACTAAAAATGGTTCTCTCAAAGGGATCTCTCTGGAAAGGGAGTTGGAAAAAGTTTCACACTATGATTTTGTTGACGACACTTTTTTGGTGGGGGAAGCTTCTATCCCTGAACCTAAGAAAATAAAATCTCTCCTATATGACTATATGGAAGTTTTGGGACAGATGGTAAACTTCAGAAAAAACACTCTTTTCTTCCTTAACATCATGGATAGCTAATGTAAGAAGATAGCTAAATTTTTGGGATTTGACTATAAATATTTCCCTACCTTTTATTTAGGTATCCCTCTTAGGGACAAGAGACCTTCTTGTTCTAATTAGAACTTATTAATTGAAAGGTTTGAAAGATAACTTGCTGGCTGGAAAGCTAATGTGTTATCCCAGGATGGCAATATTAACCTTCTCATTAGTTCTCTTTAGATTCTACCGGTGTATGCCATGTCCGTCTATCAACTTCCTGGAGATGTTGGGGATAAAATAGAAAAAATCCGAAAATGCTTCTTATGGAGTGGCATTGAAAGCAAAAAATGAATCCCTCTGGTGGCCTAAGATAGAGTTTGTAAACCTAAAAGGCTTAGGGGACTTGGTCTCAGAAATTAGACTAAAATGAATAAAGCCGTTCTTGAAAAAATTGGATGGAGGTTAACTAAAGAAAATGGAGTTTGGACCATAATTCTAAAGAAAAAATATTATATGGATGTTAATGACAAGAGATTGATTTTTAAACAGGAATCCTTCAATGGTTCATGCTTATCTAAAGCTATTAACTGGGAAAAAGAAATTGTGGATAGGGGTAGCAGGTGGAAAATAGGAAAAGGAAATGTGATAAGCTTCTAGAAAGATAAATGGGCTGGGAATTTTATCCTTAAAGATCAACTCCGCTAGATTTCTAGTCAGCTCAAAGATAAATATGGGGAAAAAATCATTAACTATATGGTTGATGAAGAAAAATTTAAAACATGGAAACTCTTGGAACTGGATAGACATGAACCTAATGATAAATTGAGAAGGATAAATGATTTCCTAAAAAATTAAGTTTCTTCTAACAATGAGGACCAAGATAGAATAGTTTGGGACAAAGAAAAAAGTGGCAATTTCTCTGTAAAATCACCCTATTCCCTTTTTTTAGCGAGAAACTAGAGAAGAAGATTTAAATGCTGGTAAGATATGGAACAAGAACATAACGCCAAAGGTTAATGTTTTTAGTTGGATTTTAGTAATAAATAGAATTCTTACTGTTGATAATATTTCTAAAAGAGGTTTCCAGATGGCCAATGGATGTGTTTTGTGTGAAGCAAATATGGAAAATGTAAATCATCTTCTCCTAGATTGTCCCTATGCCCATATAATGCTTTCTTCTATTCTAGGTTGCTTCTCGGTTTACTGGGTAATTCCTAAAGAGATCAAGGATGCCTATAAACAATCGAATTTTCCTTTATTTACTCGAGGACTTAAAAATCTCTGGGTCATGAGTTTGGGTCACCTCTGGTGGGAATTATGGAAAGAAAGCAATAGAAGTATTTTCAATAATAAGAAACTTACCATTTGGTGACTATAAAAATCTCCTATAGGCTGTTAGAAAAAAAATTCTATCCTAAGGAAAAATGAAATGGAAATTCTAGACAATGAACATCACTTCTTTAAGAATTGGAACTTTATAGGTGACCCCAAACCCAAAAGAAGTAATCCTCATTTGGGGATTAAGTTGATTTCAACTAGGGAAGGTTTATTTAAACTCAAATTTGATGGTGCAGTAAAAGGTAATCCTAGGAAGGTAGGGGGAGGAGGTGTTCTTCGAGACTACCAAGGAAGATTTATTCTTTCATACTTCTTCGAACTGGGCCTCCAATCCAAAAATGTTGCTGAGGTAGCTGCAATGTTTTGGGGGCTGAAGTTAGTCAAGGAGAAAGGCTTAAAACACCTTGAAGTGGAAGGGGAATCTTTATATATCCTTTCATGTTTGAAAGTTAAATCTCAGCCTTCTATTTCTATCATGGACTTCATAAATAAAACTAAGCTTTTAACATCCTCTTTTCAGGACATATCCTTTCATCATGTGCATCGTGAAGGAAACTCTCTAGAAGATTTTATGGCCAATTTGGGGGTGAATGCTAGGGGTCTTAAGGTGGTAGAGGATCCTAATTTGATGCAAGCCAAATTTATTGAAATCATGAAAAGGGAAGGTATAACTTATAATACTCCTACAAGAGGAGGCATTGATTTTTCAAACTCGTCACATCTCTTTTTCATGATTACTAAACTCATGAAAAATATTTTTTTTAATCCTTGAAGGGGTATGCCAGATATCTTTATTTTCTGGAAGCGGTACGATTAGATTGGGTAAGGTAACTATTTGTAGAATAGAAAGAAGAATAGAGTCAGAAGCAAGGGGGTGACTTAGTAAGAACTGAACCTAGCAAGAGGTAAGAGATGTCCATAGAGGTTGTAACACTTCTCAAAAAGGTGGGAATGTTACCTTTTTTCAATATCTTTTATGGCTATGATGGAAAGCTGAGTGAAGATGTGATGAAAACATGGAATGAAGGCCATGTCCGAGTTGGCAATTTAGCCTTTACCATTTCCCCTAAGCTTATTGCCAAATTCTCGAGTTTAGCTCTGGAAGGAAGATGCATCTACAAACCTAAGTTGGACTACTTCCTAGGGATTGAATGCTTTGTGCAAGGTAAGGGAGAAACTTTCTCTCTTCATAATGGTTACGCTTGGGGAAATTTTCCCCATCCTTTTGATGAAATTTCTCAGTTGTTTATGTCATGCATTACCTTATAAGGATGATATAAAGTGATTTATGGTTACCATTTCCCCATGCTAAACCACATCCATAATGCTAAGCCCTATAATTTCCCTTTCTTCTTGTATACTTCCCTTGTGAAATCTATTAGAATGGTTGAGAAAGGTACCATCCCCCTTCCTCTGCACCAGGTCCTCATTAAATCCCTTCTTTGGCTGGGAACTCCCCTTTTGGGGAAAAATTATAAATTTGGGGCTTTTTGTCACTAAATTTTCAGCACCCAAGGAGGACATTTTTAGTGAAAATATGTTTGGAAAATCAGTGGCTAAACAAATTAGATCCAACCCGAGTCATGGTGTCATCAACAAACGTAGTAGGGCTGAGGAGGCTCTTTAGCTAGTTGAGGAAGTGGATATTTTAGATTCGGGTGAAAACCAAGATGGGAATCTAGACTTGTAAGTTTCTAGTAAGGAAAAGGAATCTGCTCAAGGGGATAAATGTGATGAGGTACTGAGTGAGAAAGCTACAAACTCTGTAGATGATAAGCACTCCAAGAACTCAAAGGAATCCATTGAGAGCCTGTATGCTCTTAAAACTTCCCAAACTAAATTTTTTACTACCTAGGACTCTGTTGTCAAGTCTCATACTTTCATGTGGGAATTTGAGCATTGCAGGCTTGATACAGATATTAATAGACATAGGATTAGTATGGTTTCCATGGACCTAAAGGATTTGACTGATAAAGTGGAAAAGTTATCTTCTTTGGTACTTAGTGAATAACTCAAGAATGTAAATGAGAGAAGCCTGGAGATGGTCAAGGATATTCTGAAGATGAAATGTTTTGTGTTCCATATTCATGATGTCCATCTCCTTGATGTTAAGAGCACCATCCACCATCTCAAGCTATTACCTGAGATGATTCATTCCATGAAACTTGCTAAGGAAATAGAAAAAGAAGGAAAATGCCCCAAAGTGTAGACCCCTGAGCCAAACTATAAGTGTTGGAAAGATACCATCGAATCCCTTGTCAAAGAATGGAATGAATGTATGAAATTAGTGGGGGAAATGATAAAAGAGTGATGAATAAAATGGGATATTGGTTTGTTACTATTAGTTATATAATGTTTTGTTGTTAGTTTCTTGGTATTGTTTTCTCTATTTATCTACTGTTTGGATACTTTCCTTTATGGTTGTATCTCTTTTTTGTTTATCTTGTGTTGCTTTGGATTTTTGGTTGGGCTTTAATGGTATTCCCTTGGCCTCTTTGTAAGGAACTGGTAACATTTTGTATGGGGTAGGGTCCCCTCAACCCTTTTTTAACTCTAATAAAAAAAATTAAATGCACAACATGTTAAATATTCATAGGAAAAATATAGTTATCAACATATTGAGGATAAAAATTAGTTCTTAGCTCTCCAAAATGATATATCCTCCTTACGAATAAGATCTAAAATCCTCCCAACAACATAATGCATTCTCCTATTCATAGATTAAGAGGATTGAGAGATTATAGTTGTGCCTCATAACTACTACATACTAAAAATAGAATTCATTTATGCTTAGGGAAAAATCTCCCATGAAAATATCAAAATAGTTATGTAGGTTTGACTGAGTCAACCATACAACTTCTATTGGTTCTACAGCTTGGAGACTATGAAAATTTATCTGACAAGCTTGACTAGGACTGATGCCTCCCTTTTCTTGATCATATTATTCCTTCTTTCCTTTTTCGTTTCCTTCTTTTTCAACTACCCTATTCCTAAAATCAATATTTTTTAAAAAATTCCTTGAACTTATTCATGATCAGGTCCACATCCATAACAATTCAAGGTTTCTACTGAATCCATTTCTCTGGCCTATTTCCCCAATAATTTTTTAGTATTATTCATGACTTTCTTGAGCTGACTAAATAAGTTCTTGTAAGAAACAAATTGGTGAATGGAATCAAGGTAAAAATATTTACCTACATCATCATCTTGGTTAACAAAACTTTTGAACTAAGTGAGAATCTGATAAGTCATAATTACATCAACATTTTTTTCTAGAAATTTGCAAGAAATACTATCAAATTCTTCCATAATATCATTCAGGCCATCACCTACCTCAATCCTTCTATCATCTAACTTTGAAATGACCTCGTGCAATATCCAAACTCTGAACTCCATTTCTTCTTTAAATTCAATTTTTTTTTGCAATATCATCAACAAATCCTTCTTTTAAAAGGAGATTAGGCTCAACACTCTGTACTTCCTTCCAAGTTTCAAGAATCAGTTCCAAGTTATCACTCTCCTTGGTGAAGAGTTCATTAATTTTTTAGAGGGTATTTTTCTTAGCATACAAATAATTATAGAGATTAACAACATATTTAATCATCTCTTCCGCTTCCAGAACCATAATTTCCATCCATTTCCTTACTACTCATCCTTGTTACCCAATATTTTCCATCACATAGAAATATGCATCGTCAAATATTGGAGGAATAGCGAGAGGTGTAATATGAACGAGATGTGTGATTTTATTCAAGATAGAACTTAGGTGTTCAACCTTACCATTGATTTCATATTTGGTTACTTTATCCTTATAAAAATTTTCCAAGAAATTACACTAGACAACTTGGACATCTTACTTCACCTCCTCATGAGTGGATTTTCCAAGACAAAACCTGAAACTTTTACAATCTGTTGCTATGATGGTTCCCCTATTTTCCCTTATAGATAGAGTGGTGATCTCAATAAATCTTTCCCCTGCTTGGACAATTGATAGGTTAGAAATAACTCTCGGTTTATTGGCTTGTCTTCATGGAGTA
Organism: Taxus chinensis; assembly: GCA_019776745.2. NCBI lineage: Eukaryota > Viridiplantae > Streptophyta > Pinopsida > Cupressales > Taxaceae > Taxus > Taxus chinensis. The sequence goes on along the minus strand of CM034147.1, from coordinate 573,271,860 downwards.
GATATAGAACACTGAGGTCAAAAACATCAATGATAGGAAATTTCTTATTATGTTTAGGTGTTTATCTATCCATCCAAGTAAGAATAGAATAAAAATATTTTGAAGACAATATGGGCATTGGTATGGTAGTAATTGGTTGGGTTGATGTAACTAGGGAACTGGTTATAGTCACTAAAATTGGAAATGATGTGGTAACAATAGAGGGTGGAGTGGAAATGATGGCCCCAGGTGAGGTTGATAAATAAGTGGAAATGGGGGGATATTTTTGAGAAAGAGGGGTTCTGAAGGGATATCCTTACCCAAGAATATCTCCAGATAAAGTAGTTGGAAGGGAAGAGAAACAATGGGCCATAGATGGGAATGTGGTGACAAATGTTGGAGAAATGAGAATAGAGGAAATGGAGTATGTGGTCAGAGGAAGAGTGAAAGGTGGAGGGGAAGGAGGAACTGAGGATGGATAAGATAGAAAAAATAAGGAGAGGGGTTAATGTGATACTTGAGGGATCTTGGTTGAAACATTTAGATCTATGGTCTCAGTAGATTATAATTTGGGAGATGTAGCTCCCATTTTAAAAAATATAAATGAAGATCCTAAAGATTTAACCATAAAATAAGTCTTGTGGGGCCTTGAGATAAGTTTGGGGGTCAGCCTCTTTCCTTTAGATGGAATGGTGTGGCCCGCCAATGATTTTGCTTAGATGAATTATGTGGTAAGTTTTCTTGGCACATTGGGTGTGATTCTAAAAGTTATCAACCATTGGTAGGTTCAATTTAGAATGGGACTCACCCTTTCCTTCATTTTTTCTACATTCCTCATGTGATAGTTAAATCTAGGGAAAAGTTTTATTCCTGAAACTATTTTGATTATAGGAAGGATGTGAAACTTGTTCCTCATCCTATAGGCCCTTGGGAATGATCACAATTTCAAATTACATTACCTATTGAAGAAATAAACTTTCAAATTCTCTTTTTCTTACTACATTCTCATCTTGTAAATGGTTCTAAATATCCTCCAATTGAGGTATGTAAACACTATATCTTGTTTTTCCGAACTTGTCCCGATATTTGAAATTAGTGTGTAGGTGAAATGTTTTCATAGTCATTTATTCCATGTCTCCCTCAACATTTTTATATTTGTATGTAGAATCACATGTGTATATACCTATAGTTATAGTAAATTGGACTCCTGATTTATGTCAGTCATATTGAATCTTGTGGTAATACAACGGCTGATGAACAAAGTCCATAAAAACCCACTTGTCCATTGGGAATCTTGAAAGATTGGTAGGATAAATTATGAATTCAAGCACCCTGATGTATATGAACATGGGGAATATAAAGTAGATACCTCCCCATTCCCTCACTTCCTTCCAAGAATCATCTAAAATCCCCCGATTATATAAATCTTTATTAAAGATGTACATGATAATTATAAATAAGGAATCATTTACTCTCCAAACATGTTTAGGAACTTATTTCATTGTGAGATGGTGATAATATTCATATATTTAAGAATAAATTCTCAATACCATTGGAGTCACCCCTAGATAGTGTCTCATACCCACTGCTGCACACACAAGGTAAGAAATCAAGAAAAAATTATAGAGGTTATGACATTTGATAATCGAAAATAGATAACATTATTGATGTGCTCATCCAATAGAATAATGTCCTTATTTCTCTTGATAGTTTAATGATATCATTTAATTTTTGAGTTAATTTTTAACCGAGGAAGAATTTAAGGGAATTTAGATAGTGAACTTTTAGTTTTTGCCAAATAACTCTAGTTGAAAATTCTTGTGAAGTATCATGTTCTGTAACCCATTGCTTGAGAACAGATTCTAAGGGAAATAGTGGCATATGATTCCTAGAAATACTTAGAAGAACAAATTTCCATAACTCCAATCAATAGTGTAATGATATCATTTACTTTTTGAATTAATTCTAATCGAGGAAGCATTTTAGGGAATATAGATAGTGAACTTTTACTTTTTACCAAATAACTCTAGTTGACAATGCTTGTGAAGTATCATGTTCTGTAACTCAGTGCTGAAAAATAGATTCTAAGGGAAATAGTGGCATATGATTCAAAATTAGGGATTCTCATTAGATCTTCAAGGAAATCACTATCTAGTTTTATCACCATTGTTTCTTCCTCATCCTTCACTGTACATGATTCTTTATCAAAATGTGATGCAGGAGAAAGTACAAACTCAAGGAATTTCATGGATTTGGGAAATGTGGAAGAAATGGAAAGCCCACTATCAAAAATTACTTGCATCAATGGTTTCTTATTTGGGTCATTAACCCTCTTCTGAAACTCATAAGATCAAGGTGTCCCAAATCTGTGTCCCAATGTTGTCAACATTAGAGGAAATTATCATAGGGGGTGTTACCCCTAGAAATCTATACTTCAATTTTTATATTTTTGATTGGAGGAATATCCAAACATTTTGTCTTAACGAGAACTTAAAAAAATACCATTGGAAGGATAATCAAATGTTGAAGGTGGAAGTGTGACTCTGCAAAGCATCTCTACAGCTCTGACATAAAAACCCTATTAGAGATTCCAAAGTTGGAACTTAGACCATGCTCGACAACTCTATAATCACAAATCCAAACCTATGAAACCCTGAAGTATGAAGTTTTGAAAGTCTGAAATGATGAAGTATGAACCTCTGAAGTATCGAAAGTCCAAAGACCGAAATGCTGAAACGAGAACATCTGAATCACAATATACTTGTCTTTTTTTTACTTTCAAAAGGAGGAAGTTGTATCCTTCAAGGTGGCTTGTGGTTTTTGAAAATAATTCCTCTTATTTATTCTTGCAAGATTTTGAATCCCATGATTTAAAAAAAAAAATATCCAGGAAGAGAAATTCATTGGATTAATATTCAAAGATAAAACCCGAAAGGAAAATGCAATAAAAGAAAACATAGAGATTACCATGAGATAGAAAAAAATTATTAAAAAAACCCTAATGAAAAGGAAAAATGAAAACAAAACTTGCAAACTTACCCAAAAAAGATGAGAAAAAATGAAAAAAAACACTTCAAAAATTCACCAAAGGGTGTACAGTTGAAAATCAGAGCCATGTCAGCATATTAGGGTACTAATTTATCTAGTAATAAATGATAAGTAAATCTTTCATGTTAATTGGAAATTGAAAAAATGAGTTACCCAGGTCTGAAACATATGGGGGGTTAGGAATTTATTTTCGTTGAAGGTCGGAGTGTAGTTCATATGCAAACTACAATACAAACTCCAATTTTTGAAATGATGCAGAGCGATTGGGTTTCAAAATTTTGAAGCTGGAGTGAAATTTGCATGCAACTTACACTTTGGAATCCGAAGTTTGAAATGATGGCACAAAAAATGGACTTTCGGAATCATAGGTTTATTGAATCAAAAACACATTTGCATTTCCAACTTTCGATTCCGAAATGCCATTAGGGTGGATTTCAAGTTTCGAAGCTCAACATGCATTTTTCATGTTGACCTTCGAAATCCGGTGATAAAGGATACTAAGGAAATTTTTTAAAACAAATTTTAAAAAATAAAGAATTGATAAGGTAAAAAATTTACAAGAAAATTTTCAAAGCTCTCTTAGCAAGGTGAACTATTTAAAGTTAACATTTTTGGTACCCTCTCTGGGATGCTCACCTACTAAACATTATTCTAGTAGCATTAAGAAATCTATTGGGAAAAGGAGTACTTGACCTCAGAAGATACAAAAACAAACACAACCAAGAAAAAACAAAATAAAACCAAGCCAAACAAATAAAAAATAGACAATGTGTAAAGCACCTGGAGGAAATAAACCTACAAGAGGAAATAAACCTACAATAATAGTGTATAGGGTGAAAATATCTCAAAAACAAGTCTTGAGATGTATCCCATTCACTAGAATGGTAAATTATTCTTCATTGAGTCTGGATAGGAAAAAAGAATTTTCTTCTTTGCAACCTATGATCATGTATGGCCCTCTCTAGAGAGCATCAAATTTTGTGTGTGTTCTTGTTTTTTCCCTATCTGGATTCCATTTGAGTACCAAATATCCTACTTGAAAATATCTAGGAATTGCTTTCTTATAAAAAAAATTCTTCATTTGAGCTTGATGTAACTCCATTGTATTCATAGCCTTGTTCCTAGTTTCTTCCAACTCCATCAACTCAACAAACCTTACCATTATAGGATCAATTTACATAAATTCTAGATGATGTGCTAACTCTAAAGATGGAAATTCAGGAGACAAAGGAAGTTTTTCCTTTATACCATATACTAGAATGAAAGGGGAATTCACAATGGCCCTTTTTGTTGCGATCCTATTTTCCCATAACGTAGTCTTTAGTTACATGTGCCAGGTTCATTTGTTACTCTCCATCATCTATTTGATAATCTGTATTAGATTCCTATTATTGGATTTGGCCAAACCATTACCTTGCATGTAATATTTAAATGAAGTTTTCAAATATACTTTGTTCTTGATATCCCATCACTAATATTTGTACCTACGAATTCCTTAACATTATCTGATATCACAATGAAGGGGACACCAAATATCATCATTATACCCTCTAAATAACCCAAAATAGACTTTTCATTTCCTTCCTTTAATTCCACCACCTCTTCCCATTGAGTGAAGTAGTCTATTTCAGTCAACACCCACTTGTTTCCATCACTTGATGGCATGTTTATCATCCCAATAAAGTATAACACCCATTTAAAAAAGGTTTGATCTACTTGAATTAGATGTAGTGGTAAGGAAGCTAGCCTTTGTTCTCCTATAAAGAAGACTCATTCTTTACATTTCCTTACTAACCATAATTTTATTAAATATGGACATTTTACTAAGATTCTGGATTTATAGTATTATTATTTCTAGTTTTATAATTGTTGAAAATAAATTTCTAAATTTCCATTATTTATTTTTATCTAGTGTGATATCAGATTCCAATATGGTTATTATTGGAGTTTATTTAGTGTAATATTGGATTCAAATATTTACACTATGCCATACAACTATGTCCCTAATTCGTTTTATGTGTATCTACTTTATCTCAATGATTTTTCTATAATTCCTATATGATGCATCTTGATCTCTTTTGAAAATTAAAAAATGTGATATGGGTACATGGTGTATGAAATAGGAAGCAACTATTGAGTCTATGAGAATGGACATATGCCCATTGTCATCACACTCATGGTACAAGTATGTTTCTAATTATTTTTATGTGTATCAACTTTATATTTATTATTCTTCTATAATTCATATATGAGGGATTTTTACCTCTTTTTTAAATTTATATCTTGGCAAACAATAGGTTAAGTCATGGTGTATTGCGAGACATGCTTGTTGAGAGAATAAAAAAATATATCTTGGCACTTTAAATAGTATAGTTTTACATTTAATAATTAGGTGATTCTAGGCATATAATTTAGTATCTACACCTCAGAAAGGTTTTCATTTTATAAATTTATTAGAATAATTAAAATATAAGTTATTTAGGCTTATTCACATAGATTTAGGAAAAGACCATATAATTTTGTTGTTCTAATGAATACATAAATAAATTCATTACATAGCATAAATTTTTGAAATGTGTTCCTTGTAAATCACATCCTTGTCCATTTAAATCACAAGATCCAACTCCCTGTAAACTTAGAGCATAATTAAGGATTTGTTTTTCAAATTATATTAATTGTATGGTGGAATTTATATTATTAATAATACATTAATTATTAATATGCAAGAGTTCCATAAGCCACACAATGTTATATAGAATTATACTATGTAAAAGCCTTCCAAAGTAATATAATACTCAATATTTCATTTAACTATCAAATAATAGTTCAACTATAAAATTTTATAGGACCAACGTTTGGAATAATTTTTTATAAAAAACTCACATCCTAGGCCAAGATGATTTCACATATAAATTTATAAACTTAAATAGTTTCTCCGAGTAAACATTCCTTATCCTATTCAAGTAGTTCAAGGTATGATTTAATCACCACATGTCCTTTATCGAGTATCTTTATGCATCCACTTTTCCTTTTTTTTGGTTTCCATGCCCAGATGATGTTATCCACATCGATATTTTCTTTAGCTTCGTCTGATATGGTCCATGTTTTATTTATCTTTAAATAATAATGATACAATGTTGTACCTTATGTTCTCCCTGCAAGTTTCCAATATTGAACTCTTAGCTTTTTATTTACATCATTAACTTCTTGTTCAAGGAAAATATCCCCATATGATCTCCCCATCCATATATTTTCATTATCGTTTCCTTGTCATTTAATTAGCATTTTCCCCCTGAACACTTCCTTCAACGGATTGAATTCTTAGTTAGATCTTCCTCAAACAAGATCAACGTAAATATCTAGTTGATCACTATGTATAAGGAGAAGACCATCAAGTTGAACTCTCCCTTGCTTAATCATAAGGGAAATTCTTTAAAATTCTTAATCACTAAAATTAAAATGCGTTATTGGCCAAAATATTTATTTATTAGGTTGTAGTAAGTTTGAGAAATCAGAACACATAGTTACCATATTCTCTATCCATACACCATAATTTAAAGGAACCAACATCTCTCCATAAATTTCATGATCTTCTAGCACATGAGTTATAAAACCTATGGATATATCATTGTCTCTACTACAATATTTGTGTTTGATAATGACATTGTCTGTGACAAAATATCTTATATCTTTAGGACCTGTAGTTATGGCACTTTCACTATCATAACTATAATCTCCATCACTCTCTGCATTGTAATCCTTTAAAACACTAAAAATGTTTTCACTTCAAAAATTAAGGGGAATGGATGAATCTCCATGCTTTGAAACGTCACTCTCTTCCTAAGAAATGTAGTATCCTTTATTCCTGACATCTACCAAGGTTTCAAATTCATTAATTGTGAAAGGATGTTTTACTCTTCCATCCAATACTATGTTAACAATGACAACCACAAATCCTCTTCCCACATATTTGCAATGTAGTGTCTTCCTACATGGATATACTCTTCCCTCTAAAAATTTGGTTCCTTTTGAAAACAATTCCACATGATCATCCTCTACAAATTCAAAAGACTATGTTGATGTAACAACTTAAAATAAAAAGTTTTTGAGATGATGCAAAATATATTAAAACATTGCATAAAATAAATTAATAATTATCATGTATGTATAACCATAAATATATTGCATACACATAGCACCTAAGATGTGAAATTCTATAATTCAGTAAGGTTTGGAAATACTTCACAATTATGCATATAATTTGGAAATATTTATAAGATGATTTCCAAGCTATGATTGAACTTGATTGAATTCAAATTAAATTATGAGAAATAAATAGAGGTTACATTTCCAATTACTAACGGATTCATCCAAATAGAGGTTAAATAGATGAGGTTGAATTTAAATGATGAGAAATAAATAAATAGTGGTTAAATAGAAGTTAATTAGAAACTTGATTGCTAACTGATTCATCCAATATCTTCATCATATTAACATAGCATATATTAATTTTTCAATAATTCCTCATAATTCCCATATTGCATGACTATGAGAATGGGCTTCTATCGATTTTAAACATTCTCATAAAAGGAAGCAATTTTCATTCATTCTTGATGTTTCACATAGGAGATTTTTTCTTTCTTTTTATATTGACTTTATGAGAATGGGTATATGCCCATTCTCATCGCAATGATAAAAATATTTGTTTATATGAGAAACGGCATATGCTCATTATGATTACAATCATAAATCTCTTTGTTTGTATGAGAATGGGCATATGCCCATTCTAAACATTCTACTTTATTTAAGTAATATTGAACTTAATCATTTTTATATCACTATAAAGGATGTGTGAATGAGCAACTATCCATTCTATAAAAGCAATATTACCTCTATTTATCTTCTATGATTCTTATATGAGAATGGGCATATGCCCATTACATACAAGATAAAAATGTTTATTTGTATGAGAATGAACATATGCCCATTCTATCTATGTGAATTTTTATTTTATGATTTTTATATGAGAATGGGCATATGCCCTTTCATTACAAGATATTTTTTTTGTATGAGAATGGACATATGCCCATTTTATATATGTATATCCCTCATTTTAATTTATCTTGTTACTCAATTTTTCAGCAATTAATAATTTTTTTCTCAAAAAGGAATAAAAAATAATTACTCTAAATGTTCTTCCAAGGTACCATCTCATTATTTAGACCATCTAATATAAACCTCTGATGTGAGTACTATAAGTTATATAATTTTTATCATTTTTACATCCATATTATACTATGAGTAATAGAAGAAAGTTCTTGTCATTTGAGCACTTCTATAGTAATCATATCTAAGTTGGTCTTTGTTTAAGAATGGGAAGTTTCCCATTCTCTCATATAAACATAATTTTTTTCTCTCCAAATAAATTTTACTTCATTCTCGTAGAAAACATCATATATGAATGATAGAATAAGGGATGTTGTTCACTATCACTACATTAGGGCAGACTCTAATGATATATATTTAGAATTTTCATATACCTATTCTGATATATGAATCATAGTCGAAGAATAGAGATAACACATTCGGACTTCCTTTATAGAAGTATTGAAATGGGTTCAAGCCCATTCACATACAACAATCATTTTATTTTTCATAATGTAAAATATTATTTGAAATTTATAGGTATTATTAAATGATACAATATTGTTTCTTGTATTTAATTATTAATATTATTAATTAATGTTGTTAATTAATTAATTTTGATTAGTCCTAATGTGATATGTTAAATATATTTTATTTTATTTCTATTTTTTGATGATTAAAGTTTAAATATTTTTATTGGCCAATTTTAAGCATTAAAAGTAATGAAGCACTATAAATATTAATGGAATTTATGTTATTAATTAGTTTGTAGAAATTTTTACTATATTTTTTATAATTTTATAAAATCATTTTAAAAATGCACTATAACTAATTAAGCATTATAAATAATAGCAATTAAGTTGTTAATTATGTTTATAAAGTTTAATTATATTTTTATAATATTATTTAATTATTTTGAAATTATTTTTTATTCATTTGATAATATAATTAGATGTCATTTTCTAATATAATAATTGAAGTTTATTTGTAATATTATGTCTTGTAGTTAATATTAATTTTTTTATTATTGGTAAATAGTTTTAAAGGGACTATACCATGTTACAAAAAGGGCTCACCAGCCTGATATAAGCATGAAAATTGAAAAAAAAGGATCAAAATACAGATATTACAGTATTACCATGAGTAACCAAAAGGTGGCTATAACAAGAAGAAAAAAAGGACCTAGACTGCAACAAAACCGTAAAAAAGAAGCAAATTCACAACAAAAAGTGCACAAAAGATCAACATCTAGAACGATTCCCGCTATCCCAACTGAGTTTACTTCTTGGATTCTCTTTCAATTCTTGACTGAATCATTTAGAACGAGGTAAACAATGCCAATGTGGTGATGTGCGTTGAGTCTGAAGCATCCAACTGCGAGATGGTAAGACTCCTCTCTTTATCATTCCCCCAAACAATTGTAGGGATCCAACTGAGCATGGTAATGCTCTGAAATTGCTGCTCTAAAATGTCACTTATGGCTTTTAAGATAGCCATGTTGTGATTATGTCTATCTCTAGCTCTCCCTAGTCTAGTGTCAAGAGAGTTCATCTTCTTATAAATATTAGCAATTTGATCCTTGCCATTGTCATTATCTTCATATATTTTTATTTTCCCTTTCTTCTTTTCCATCCGCTGAAGGTCCTTCTTTAGCTACTTCATCTCTTTCTCCAGAGATTCCAATTTATGAGGCACTTGAATCTCCTCCTAATGTAGGGCCATATCAATACTAGCATTGTTGATATGCAACAAGTTTTGAGCAACCTCCATCTCTTTGGTGCTTTTGAGAATCTTGACAGTGTGAGGGGTGTCTGCTTTCTTGGGGTTCTTGGTTTTGGATTTGAAAGGGGTGGTAAGAATGGGAGTGGGAACAGAGGAGGTGCTAGCATGCAGATCACTGGGAGTAATTAGGAAGCTAGGGAACTTGGAAATAAAAATATTGTGCAATAGGAAGATAAGGCCCTAATGTAAATGAATAACACGAGAGTGATTTTGAAAATCTAGAATAGAGTGTTGAAGGGAATTGAGCAAGTAGTGCGGGAAGCATACCATAAAATTCCTTCTAAAATGGTTAAAAAAGATAAGGTGTTTAACAGGGACCATTTTATAATGTCCTTCCAAATAAATATATCTCACCATCATATTCATCACTTCATCATACGTTGTGGAAATAGAACTTACCATTATGCCCGCAGCAACAAACTCAAGCTCCTCTCCCTCATTGGAAAATTTCTTGGCCTCGGAAACCCTGTCAATCCTCATACTTGAAAAAAAATATCCTTCCATTTTTAGGCCTATAGCCTCAGCAATCAGCTCCTCAGTGATAATAACATAGTGGCCCCCATATTTGACCCTTCTATCCTTCCAATCCATAGCAAAATGAACCAAAATGTTCTGATCAAGACCTTGGATGTGTTCAATGAAATTTGAGATGCGTCCCTTATGAAAGAGGTTCCAAAGTACCTAGTTATCATTCTAGGCTGGATTGCAACATGTCTCTAATTGACATGACGCCACTCCTATTTTCTTCTTGTTCCTATAAATCTTGAAAATTTTCTTCTCAAAATCCTCGTAAGAGTCTGTTTGTACTTTATGTCTGTCCCATTTTTTGAAATTCCTCCAACCTGTGTGAGGTTCAATAGCTTTAATGTGGCTTTAATAAGGAGGATAATTCACACATGTGTGAACTTTCACCTCCATTAAGGCCCGGTCCATGTCATTATTAAAATTACTCCATATATTTAATTCCATAATTATCCACATTAATGCCAGTTTGAACATTTGTAGGGATGTTATTTACATTATCCCGTATGATAAGATTAATATTGACTCTCATATTAACCAATGTGTCTGTAACCTTATTCCCCTCCCTATAGGTATGTCTAATGTTGATATTCTTGATATTTTGAAAAATATTTCTTGCTTCCATAATGAAGTCCTTGATGGTCTATCTAGGAGGAGAATTTTGATTTAAATGGTTAATGATGTTTAGAGAGCCCCCTTCCAAAATTAAGTTATGAATATCATAATCTTTAGCAATCCTTAGCCCCCATAGAGAAGTTAGGGCTTAAGCATAATGATTCACCTGAATCCCCATTTTACCAGCATAAACAACAACTAACTAGCCTTTTTGATCCCTAATAACACCTCCCCCAGCAACAAGACCAGAGTTACCCTTGGAGGCACCATCAAAGTTGAGTTTATACCAGTTTCTCTCAGGATGTATCTAATGAATCAAAGACCTCTCAATGTTTCAAGTATTCCTAATCTGCAAACTAGCAATTCTAATCTTCCAATTGGAAAGAATGTACTCTTCATCAACAAGATACTTCTTATTTTTGGGAGGTTTGAATCTCCCAATATTATCTTTAACAACATGTGCAATCTTTAAAAAGCTAAGCTTGTAATGCTGCTTATTATTTCTGAAAATGATATCATTATGATCTTTCCATATTCTCTATATAATATGGGTCATGACCAATTTCCAAAGTCTTATCATAACACAATGCTTAAAAGGAGGATTCCATTGGGTCCTTAATTGGATGAATTCCTTAGGCACCATCCAAAGAACATTAAACTTGGAAAAGGCATAGCTCCAAATCATGGTAGCATAATCACAGTGGATAAAAAGGTGCTTAATATCTTTAGAATATTTTTTGCATAGGTGGCACCTATTAGGCATTATGAACCCTTTGTTTATCAAGTTGTCATTAGTAATAATTCTACCTCTAAGAACAAGCTAAAAGAAAAAGTTGATTTTAGGGGTTAACTCAGTCATTCATATTTTGCTAAAATTAAATTCACTCTGGGTATTCTCAAAATAAGAATTATATCTAGATTTAACCATATAGTCCCCATCTCTAGAATTGTGCCAAACAATTTCATCTTTAATGTCCACCTGATTCAAGGGGATGAGGGCCAGTTAGTCCTAAAGAGAGGACAACACAGAGTTCAAATAAAATCCATCCACTGATAGTTGTTTCCATCTCTTTTTATTTCCATCAATTTCCATATAATCAATGACTTTAGTACCATATTCATGTTCAAAACTCTCCTTATCTATGCCAAATCTATCATTGAGGCTAATATTAGACCAATTATCACTCCAAACATTGATGTCACTTCCCTTACCCATTTTCCATCTACAACCTTGCTTGATAAAATTCTTGGTAAGAATCAAATTGTTCCAAAAATGGAGCCATGGGGAAGTTGTTCTACATGTAGGAAGGAGGAAGTTGATTATTGCTCTAGATATTTATCCTTGATGAGATTAATCCATGGTTGTTCCTCCAATAGCATTATCCAACCCATTTTTGCAATTAAGGCCATATCCATTTTTCTAATATATGTTATGTCTAAGCCCCCAATCCTTTTAGGAGTGCACACTTGATCCTAGGAAACTAGGTGATATTTGAATTTTTCCTCCATTCCCTACCATAAAAAGTGTTTATAAATCCTTTCTATTTTTTCTCTGAAGGTAGAAGGAATGTTGTATAGAGACATAATGTAGATAGGAAGATTTTGAAGAGTGCTTTTGATAAGAAGAAATTTTCCAGCACTGGAAAGAATGGCTCCTTTCCATCCGACCAATTTCTTTTGGAATATTTCCAGTAAATCATTCCAGATTTTGTTTGAGACTTTTTTAGTACCCAGGGGGAGCCCTAAATAAGTAGTGGGATGTAAATTGATTTCGCAACCCAATACTTTACAAATTATATTATGTCTTTCCAAAGGAGTATTGAAAAAGAAAATAGAGCTTCTTTGAAAGTTGATCTCTTACCCAGAAGTAACCTCATAAAATTTCAGAATGGACTTGATCACCTTAGCTTCTATATAGATGCCACTAAAAGCAGGATGGTGTCATTCAAAAATTGTTGATGAGAAGTTGTTTGATTCGTAGAGGTAGGTTTAGTGCCTTTTAGAAGACCATCTTTAACAACTTTTGTGATTGTTTTGCTGAGGTTATGTGCCAACATACTAAAGAGAAGAGGGGATATAGGATCCCCATGTCTTAGTCCCCTACTACTAGTGAAGTATCTCAATGGTTCACCATTAACCACCACAGAGAATCTAGCAGTTGAGATGCAGGCTTTGATAACTCTTTTGAATTTTTCAAGAAATCCATATTTGGCCAAAACTTTGTCAAGAAAAGACAAGGAGACTTTAGTGAAGGATTTATTCATATCAAGTTTAAGGAACATGCTAGCCTTTTTATTATTATCCATAGAGTGAATAATATCATGCACCATGATCACACCATCTTGAATAATCCTACCTCTGATGAACCCACTTTTTTGTTTTGAGATTAAATCATTCAAAATGGACTGCAGCATGGTGGCAATAATCTTAGTAAAAGTTCTATAGACAACATTAACCAAGATAATGGGTCTAAAAAATTTGAAATCTGTAGCATCCATTTTTTTGGTGCTAGCACTTTGTGGGTATTATTAAGCTCTTTTAATAAATCTCCAGTTCTAAGAAATTCATTTACAGCCCTTAGGAGATCGTCCAAGAAAATTTCCTAAAATTTTTGAAAAAAAATTGACAAAGAAGCCATCAGGTCCCAGAGCCTTATCTCCTTCAAGAGCAAAAACAAATTTCTAAAGCTCCTCCAAAGTAACAACTTTGGTAAAATATTTAAATCTCTGCTCCTCTATTCTATCATGTGGGATAACTTCAAGCAGAAAAGAGTCAGCCATATCATTAGTAGCACTCTTCTCATTGAGCAATTTTGCATAGAATATGAAAGCTTCTTCCTTGGTGATCACTAGATCTTTTATGATGTTTCTGTTGCCTTTAGAGACTTCCATAATCCTATTATAGGCTCTATGATTCAATGTGGTCATATGGAATAATTTTGTATTTCTGTTGCCCTCTTTTAGCCATATAGCTCTATATTTAAGCCTCCATAAGGATTCTTCCCTACTACAAACCATTTGCAACTTAGAAAGGATATTTTTTCTGCTAAATGATCCTCCCCAGATCTCTTCTGTAAGTTTATTTTGTTTTCCAGATCTTGGAGTCTCTATTTTAGCTCCTTTTTCTCACAAAAACATTCCCAAAGACTTCTTTATTCCATATTTTAACCTATTTTTTTACATTTTTAAGCTTTTGAATAAGCCTATATTGAGCAGTTCCTCCTCCCCCCAAATCCACCAATCCTTGATCCTATCAAATAAGTCATCGTGCTCCATCCACATATTTTCAAATTTAAAGGAGCTTCTGGTAGGCTTCACCTAGTTAACAAAATTTAAAACTATTGGATTGTGATCAGACCCAATTCTTGGAAAAGATGTGAGATGAAAGTATTGATGAAGAATCCTACTTGCTGAGATAAGGGCTCTATCCAATATGAATTGAATCATATCCCTTCCCAACCTTAAGTTTTTCCAAGTATATTTATTTCCAAGAAGGTCCACATCCATGACATTTAGATCAGCCACGAAGTCAGCAAAATCATCCACACCAATAAAGAAAGAAGAGTTTCCACCTTGTTTTTCTCCTGTATTTAATGGGGAATTGAATTCCCCCATAATGAGCTAGCTGTCATTACTATGCTGGATTCTAAAAACTTTTAGATCTATCTAGAGCTTCCTTCTTACCCTAACCATATTTGGCACGTAGATATTGGAGAGGATCCAAGTATTATTATTTTCAATAGTATGGAATTTAACAACAAGATGATTACTAGTTTCAGAGAGAATCGTACCCGTGAAATGATTCTTATCCCAAAAAGTTGTCATGCCACGTGAAGCTCCCCGAGAGTTCACCCCAGCCATCGTATGAATTTTCCCAAAAACTACTTTTACAATTATCAAGTAGCTTAGAATTCACATTTGTTTCCTGTAGAAGTAGAATGCCAGATCTACTAGAAACTCTAAACTATTTGATTATTCTTTTCTTATAATTTCCATTCAGACCCCTAATGTTCCAAGAGATGATCTTCATCTAAAAGATAAAGGTGATGTAATTTTCTGATGTCTTAATTGGTTTTCAGTACCATCTGTAATATCTTCTTCTATTTTTCTTATGCTTCTTAGAGTCTTCTTAGAAGGTCTACCTCTTTTAGAGATGCTTCCAAAATAAAAAACTCTTCTAGCAGAAGATCTTGTAGTTCTAGATGTTGAAGCTCCCTAATTATCAATTTTCTTTTTCTTCTCATTATATAATGAATCTGGGATCTTCTCGAACCCCTTTAGTCTTTTATTTTTTTCTAGATTTAACCTCTAGAAAACCATTCATATCTAGATCTTCATCCTCCATCCTATTTTCTTTGGTGGCGTAAATTTCCCCTCCTCTTTCTCTCCCTTCTCACTATCTAAGAGTTGTAAAGATGTCGAGTTGGAAAGGCAAAGGGTGTTTCCACTTTTAGGAGAGAAACTCTTAAACAACGAAGAGTCTCTCTTCAGTGAGGTTTCGTATACATCCATTTCTTTTTCCTCATTTAGAACTTACTAAATGGTACTTAAAGGACTACTAAATACATTTTCCACAACTAATACCCCTTGCAACATTGTAGTGTCCTTATTCTTATCCCAAATCTCTTTTTGATCAACCTCCTTGGAAAGATGATTTACTAACACTATTTCAATTAGTTCATCAACATCCAGAAACACCTTCACAAAATTATGAGAATATTCTATGGAGTTTGGAAGACTTATTGAAGCACCCACTGCTAGGGTTTTGGGATGCCAAAGCTTTCTACAAATCAGTGATTTCCTGATTAGAGTTCTAAAACTCTTTTTTCCTTTCTTGTATTTCAGCTCTAAATGTTGGAGGGGTAGCCCTTCCCCCTTCCCTTGGTCTTTATTTTTTCCCTCCTCCTTTTTACCCAGCCCAGCTTTGTGCATCTTAAGAGTCTCTCCCCTAGGATTATCAAGTTTTACTATTTTTTCCTCTTGAGAGATCCCTTTGATAGGACATCTACTAGTAAAATGTCCTATTTTATGGCATTTTTTACATCTTAGATGAAAAGTTTCATATTCAATATTTTGATGCCAATTTAGAAGAGATACAAAATCTAGCAAAAGGTATTCTAGATATGTTCCTCATAGGCACATCCAAACTAGTTAGAGAACCAAGAGATTTAGAAACATTTAAAGAATCTCATCATCCCAGAATTGTAGGGGTAGCTCTGGAAGCCTACACCATATTGGAATGGTATGTATATTCTCAGTACTAGGATCAAACCTAGGATACCACCGTTTCAGAAAGAGACCCATATTGCCTAACCACCATGGGCCTCTGAGAAGCACTGATTCCAAATCATCCTGCTGATTGAATTTGGCCAAGAAAAATCCCCTTGACATAGTGTTGATGTTCAAATCCCCTTTTGGTTGCCACTTTCTACAGGCCCATTTTCTAATGACATCAATATTAGGTCTAGAGATGAGAAACTTACCTACAAGGGAAATATTTTATTTTTTTAAATCCCGATGGAGACACCCATTTGGCACCTTCAGGTAGGTCACACCTTCATTTTCCTTCTCCCATGTGAACTACACCTTAGCTGGAGATTGCGGACACACATTCTTGATTGGAGGGTTTTGCTATAGTAGTATCATTTTCGAGGATAAAGGTGTGGATCCCAGCATGGACTGTGCTTGCGGCTTATCAAACATCTGATTCAAGTCAGTATGCAGCCCCTTCACAGTCAAATCTGAGTGAAAAAGCAAACATTATGCCACCAGAACAATAGAAAAAATGCTAAATGTTCCTCCATCTCCTTGTACTTAATATTAATTGATAGGATATTTTTTTGAAATTAATTATAATATTACTTATTAATTATTTAACTTAGCACTAATACTAATTAATTATAATATTATTAATTTATTAATGTATTAACATTAATTTATTAATTTACTAGTTTATTAATTTATTAGTTTATTAATTAATTAATATTATTAATTAATGTTATTACTATTGATTACATTTGTATTTATCCATGGCATAGCGAGACCATTAATTTGAAAATAAATTATTTACCACCTTTTATTAATTGAAGGTAATTGTTTGTCAAACATGTCTTCAAGCACCCGTAGGAGGAAAATTGGTGAAATTAATGGAAATTAATTCTTTCGTTTCATGGTAGAGATAATGATGACGTATACTATTTTTGATGATGGTAGATATCTTAGGAATTAAAAGGTTAACCATGGTCAGCAAAACTATATCTTTCTTGTTCGTCATTTCCACTTTCTTTTTCATCTAGTTTTGTATTTTTTTGTTCATCCATCAGCTTTGGGCTGCCTATATTTCATTATACCATTTCTTCCAAGAATCAGAAGAATTTTCTTTTGTTACATTGTTTTGTCCTTTTAACCAAAATATATTACGAATATTTTAGAGGTATTGGTTGTTCTCTCCACTAAATTTATGTTGACCCATTCCACTTTGGGCTCCCTCTGTTTCGTTAGAACGTTTCAGATTGCGAAGCACAATATTAGACGAAAATTTAAGGCATGAATTATTCTAACTCTTCTTTGCTGAATTATTATAAATGAATATTATCATTTGGTTTTATTTCCCTTCTATTCTATTTTGGGTTAAATGATAATGCCCTATTTTTTATCTTTTATATTTTTTGATCTGGGTATTAAGAATATCACTTTAATGTTTTGAAATACGTATGTAGTTACTAACCTAACCATATTTGATGATATGAGGAGTTATATGTTATGATTTTACCAAAGTATAAAGTGGTATTACCACCTGTATGACATAACAACCATTACTTATTTTCTGACATGTGTGGTCTAGTTCCAAAGCCCGAGAATGACTCATTATTAGAAGCATAATTTAATCTTCTATATTGAAGAATTTTTTTACTTCTCATTTAAATTGAAGATAAGTTTCAGAGATACTTATAAATCTTCTCTGTTGTAATCTAAATTTTGGTGTATGAAGATAAATTATAATGTATTATTTTAGATCTTTTATATTTTTGATATGGGTTTTAAGAATATCACTTCAATATTTTAATTGTAAGACTTGCATAGTTGTTATCCTCCATAATTATAAAAGGATGCATCTAAAATTAAATGTTTCATGCATGTTTCAAAGTCTCAAAATGATCATATTCCCTTGCCAAATATGTATATGATTCTAAGAAATCCACTTCCAATCCTTCTTGTTAAGATAGGGAGTTAACTATTTTTCTATTACCAAAGTAAAATGTGGGGTTACCACCTAGGGAGTGTTACTTTTTTTTTTATCTGGGTGATGTAGCTACATAGAATGCGATGACAGGTGAGCTTATGAGTTGAGATTGATGGTTGATCCAACCTGCCAAGATTTGTGGGTGAGCTGACTCTCTGAGATCGGCGGATGAGCAGACCCACTGAGCTTGGTGGACAAGTTGACATTTTGAGATTAGAGGGAAAGATGATATGTTGATTGGCAGTCGAGATGGCCTATCAAACTAGCCATTTTAGCTGGCTGGATGAGCTATCCTGTCAATATGGGTAGGCAAGGTTTACTAGCTAATATGGGTGGGTGAGATTACTTCGTGAGTTGGGCTGTAGGGATGACTTACCAAGATGGGTGGGAAAATTGACATGCTTAGCTAGGTGGGCAAGCTCACCTGTCGAGCTAAGAAATATTGAACTTGATCATTTTCATATAGGAATTAAAATTACTAAGTTTAATGTTTTATTTAATGATAAAATGCTCGGTCTCATAATTGAAATCAAGAAAAAAAGAACAAAGACAAAAGCTAGCTTGTTTTATAATTCACAGTTTCCCACTCTCAGAACCTTCATAAAGTTATTGAAAAGGATAAATTCAATATTGCTTGTATTACAATGATTACAATTGGCATACACCCATTCCCATACAATTTTTTTATCTTCCATTGAATGGTTACGTATCCATTCCTATAGAGGTATTAAAATGTTTAAGATCAATATTTCTTGTATAAGAATGTTTAGAAGGAGCTTGTGCCCATTTACATGCAAACAAGCATTTATTTCTTGTATTGAATGGGAAGATTCCCATTGACATAAAGGAATCATATATGAATTATATAGATAAAAATATTTTTTGTATGAGAATGGGCATATAGCTATTCTAACCATTCTACCTCATTGAAGCAATATTGAACTTAATCATTTTAATATCACTACAAAGGATGGGGGAATGGGAAAATGTCCATTCTAAAACAAATTAATTATTACCTCTATTTTTCTTCTATGATTTTGATATGAGAATGGGCATATGCCCATTCAATACAAGATAAAATTTTAAATATATGGAGAAGGTGGAGAACATAATAAACATTTAAATATACTCATAAATATTATATCCAATCATAATAATAAAGTAAATAATAATATTCATAATATATATGACATGTCATTAATAATATAATACTATTAAAATTTGAAACAATTTTACTAATTATCCATGATTGCATATCTCCCTCTCTCTAGTATAAATTGGTATCAATTAATTTTTTTGATTCTCTACACTATGTTTTTCATTGATTCTCAACGATAGATTTTTTACTGATTCTCAGCAATAGGTTTCTTACTGATTATCAGTGATAGGTTTTTTACTGATTCTCAACGCTACCATGGAAATCACTCTACTACCAAGGATATTTATTCAGGGGGAATTGAGGGATATATCCTTCTATGGCCCTATCTCCTCTTCCAGGATTTGAAAAATCTTCCAGATTATTTCTCACTCGGTGAAGAATTATATATAAACTATTATTCAGGAGGATTACATGCAAGTATATGGTAGAGCTCACACCAATTCTAAGGTTGCTTCTATTTTTCCTCACCCACTTGCTTCTACTTGGAGGATTCAAGGATGAGGCCTTGAATATTTCTTGGAAATTTATTCAAAATTGACATGCGGTTTGTTTGATGGAAGAGACGGATGATTTCTATTTACCCAAAACTCTTTCACAAATTTCAATGGAAGTTGATGGGGATTTGTTTTCTTAGGTGCATTTTAAATTATTAGAATGGAGGTATAAGTCTCTTTTGTATTTTACTATTTCAGTTCATTAGAAATGTCAATTGAATTCCTACTCATCCCCCATAGACTTAGAATATTTATTTGCCCCAATTCACCCAGAGCTAGCTAAAATTTTCAAACTGAAGGAAGGTCTTACCTACATAGCCCCCTAGACTTGGAAGATCTATCCTTACATATTGAACCTATTCCATCTCGAATTTTAAAAATCAGCAGGGGCAGGATGACTTCATATACTTCTCTTCTAAGGGATATGTAGGCTAGTCTCAACAATGTTGCGGTAGCTCCAAACTAAAGGTTCTTGGTCCAGCTGAACCTCAAGAGGTCATATTGAATGTTGATGTTTTAAGATTATGAAAATAACATTTCTCTTGTGTATCTTAGTTATATAGTGTATATGTATATTATTTTCATTTTATGTCATTTTTTCAGGGCATCCATGCTTAAAATTCTTTCATCCTTTTGAGTTTCCCTAGTTATGAATAATGTATATAATTTTTTGTAAGTGAGGGGACACAAGAACCCGCTGATTCAAAGCTCTAGTCAAAAGGATATATCCATAATAAAATAAACCTAAAACATGGCTATGATATTGTTTAATATTTACATTTTTTCCATGGCATAGTGAGAGCATTAATTTGCAAATAAATTTTTTACCACCTTTTATTAATCGAAGATACTTGTTGTTAAAATGCTTCTTCAAGCACCTGTTGGTGGGAGATTGGAAAAATTAATGGAAAATAATTCTTCCATGGCATGGTAGAGAGAATGATGATGGTTACAATTTTTTGTGATGGTAGAGATCTTGGGAATTACAAGGTTAACCACAGTCGGTGAAGCTATCTCTTTCTTGTTCATCCTTTCAACTTTTTTTCTTCCAGTTTCTTTTTTGTTTTTTCCTTCTGCTTTGGGCTACCCGTATTTTGTTAGAAAGTTTCATCCTATGAGGAAGAATATTTGAAGAATATTTCTGAGATATTGCTTTTTCTCTCCGCTATTTTTTTTTACCCTTTAAGTTTCCTCTTTAGGATCCATCTATTTTGTAAGACCTTTTCAGCTTGTGAAGCATAATATTTAAATAACATTTCAGGCGTGAAATATTTTTTCTCTTCTTTTCTAAATTATCATGAGATAAAGAAGGGGTAGATGACCATTGTCATATAGGAATCACATATGAAGAAAATAGATAAAGTTTAATTTGTTTTAAAATTAGAATTTTCCCATTTTGAATGGGCAGTTCCCCATGATCACAACCTTCATAGGTATTTAGATGATTATGTCATATATAGTATCAAATGAACAAATTCCCAAACCCATATGGGAATCATAAAAAAAAAATATAGATAAAATCTAATTCGTTTTAAAATGGAAAGTTTCCCATTCTCACAACCTTCATCTAGTTTTTAAATTGATTAAGTTAAATGATATGAGAATGGGAAGATTTTTTAAAAAGAAATTGTGAACTTAATCTTTAAATTAAAAAGTCTATTGATGTAAATGGAAAGTTGTATCAAATTATTATAGATGTAAGAAATCTAAAAGATGGCTATGATATTGTTTAAAATATATATTTCTTCTTCACCACTACATAACTAGACCATTATGAAAATATAATGTTTACCACCATTCCCATTATCATTGCCATTTTTTATGTGCACAGATTCAAGCCTTATTTCTGATTTTCAACTCTTATATAAGTAATGTCCTTCAAAGCAATATTAAACTTAAAAACAATACAAGATATATTGAAATTATTATTTTTTCCCATTCTCACGGCGTTTGTAGAGATACTAAAATTATATAGTCTATTATTTCGTGTGCAAACAAAATCCTCTTTGAATACAAGAAAAAAATATTTGTTTGATTGAGAGTTGACATATACCCATTCTAAACATTCTAATACAAGCAATATAATTTGAACTTAATCCAATCCATTACTTGGCACAAAGGTTATATTATTTTTAGTGTATTTTAAATCCAAATAACCTAAAACATGGCTACGAAAAGTGTTAAAAATTTATATTTGTTTCTTTCGATGAGATAATGAGACTACCATAAAAATATTTGGTTTAAAACATGTCTTAGACAACTTGTTAGAGTTAAATTGGACATATTAATGGAATTTAATCGACATCTCTATATGGCATAGTGGAGATATTATCACATAGGAATCATAACATAATAATAGAGAAAAAAAATATTTCATAGTTTTAGAATGTATAAAATTCTATATCTATACTTCTATGATCCCTTTATGAGAATGGTCATATTCCCATTCTATATGCCCATTCTCACATAGGAATCATAGAAAAATAATAGAAAATTAAATTTAACCTATATTATTGAAGTCAATCATTTTGAGATCTATATAAAGGCTGTGATGATGGGGAATTTTCCATTTTGAAACAAATTAAAGTTTATCTCTATTAAATCCTATGATAGTGTATGAATTTTGTTTATGTAAAATATTGACTATGAAATGATCTTATTTAATGTTTATATTTGAATCATTATTAGGAGCTACTATTACCTTGTTTTATATATTGATTATTGTGACGATGAATGACCTTTGTTTCTTGGTAATAATATTTGTAATTGTCTGTATGATTATAAAATTAGTTAGCTAAAGTTGTTTTCCAACAAAGATTACATTATTAACTTCGTTTATTGATTATATGTACTATGTAGTTATAAAGGATCATTAATAATTATGTAATCTTTTTTTTATAATAGGTCAACATAATTATGAGTTGAAAATTCATGTCATTTATTTGAAATAACATGCATACAATTTATTCTTTTCAGTAGGAATTAGAGTAATCATTACGAAGTGACATGTTTGATTTGATACATCTAAAAAGGCCAAGATTGGGTAAGTTCCCACTCTAAACAAATGTTTTATTCACATATATCCATTAAAAATAATGGAATTTCTATTATGATTGAAATTAAAAAGAATATGCATATGCCCATTCTTCATATAGTAATGTGATCTCTATAGTTCTTTGTGTAGTCATTATTTTACCCCTAATACTTATTTCTAACCCCAAGCGCAAAAAACTATCCTCTAACATATGTTGAGCGCTCACCCGAGGCATGTGCGGGTGCTAAGAACAACCTTTATGTGATATTTACAAAAGAGTTCTACCATTAATGGAAGATTATTTGGAGAAACATAAGTAAATTCATATACTTTGAAAGGAAGAAGGTATAACTAATAGATCTACACATTAACGCATCACAAAATCTAAATAACATTGTAATAACTACAAAAAACTAGATCTGAGTCATGATAAGCCATATAACATGAGGTTTTACACCCGTAAGAAGTTTCTACTGAATAGATCCATGTATATTGATTAACAGAGTCTAGCCATACTACATTCAAAAGGGTCATCTAGAGACCATATACACTAAATGACAGAGAATCAATTCCTGTAATCATATTTGATTAGAGATCCTAACTATACTTTTCCCCATTATTTCCCTTGTTACAGATCCTAGTATCCCTTACAACCCTCTAGTACTAAGTACTCTAAAACCAATCACCATGAACTCTAAACCCTTAGTGTTTCTACAGAAATTCGTTACTCTCCTTCTCTTTCTCTGCATTCTCTATGAATTCTCTCTACATTCTCTTCATGACTCTCTTTATATCTTCTCCTGACCTAAGCACCTCTTTAAATAGGATCATCGACCACTGCCATAAATTTTATTTTGAGTAATTTGTGTGTCAAGTTTTGATGTGATCATCCATTGTTGAATTCTTATCCTCTTCACAAACCTTCCACTAACTGTAGTGATGTCTTTGCGAATATTCCGTGCATGGAATATCCTTTTCTTTACCTCTAAGGTTCTAGGATGGAACCGTATCCACTCATCACGCCTAGTTGGTTCCTCACATTTTTCCTCAAGTGATTCCATGATTTCGGATACGGATAAGTCCTTTAAACCCTTGTTCTACCTCCCGCGTGCATTCCCTGGTTTCACTTAAACCCTTCTTAAACCCCTTTTCCTGTGTTCTTTTCCATAAGCACTCTTCTATGTATTGATCTTGCGTGAGCGTGCCTCTTGGTACTTAGCCAATATTTTATGGTCCAATATCACCCCATAATGTACATGTTATTTTTCCTTTGAAACATTATGCTTCATCAAACAATAAAGAATAGAGGTATCGAAACAATCAAATAATTGAAGAATGAAATAAATGGAAGAATAGAAGAATATACTATTGTTGTATGAGGAGTGGGAAATCATTCTTCACAGATGCCTCAATCTTCTCCCATGTGTCTACTTCTCCCTGTACCTACTGAAGTAGGTTACCTAATAATGTGATTAATTCATCAAAGTGCAGTTCATCACTCTTAGATTTTAGCGTATCAACAATACTTTCCATCTTCTTGCTAATATCTCCTAGCACATCCATTCTACAAGTGACTTAGGGGTACAAATCCTTTAGTTTATTCTTAATCGAACCCCGTAAGGTATCTATTACTTCAAATTTCTTTTCAACTTTAGCCAAGATCATGTCACGCTCCACCCTATTACCTTTATGATTTTCCTAAAAATCTTTTATATCTACCTTATGTGTAGCAACCAATATACTTGCTACCCTATCCCTTTTGGAATTGTTGTCATACATGAATTCAACCATTTACACGGAGGCCTATACTACGAAAAGGAGCATGAAGTACCGAGTCACTTTCTCCCCAATCTTAAATTTTTCCTCCTTTTGGTGTTCCATCATCTCCTCTGCTAAATCTAATGTGAGCGGTCATCTTTCCATGGTGAGGATGTGGGTTAAGTCTTCCAAGAATTACATGGTTGACTCATATTTCTTCTCAGGTGGGGCCAGGTCTAGGTGCTTCAAGATTATAGCATTTGAAATAGCCTCTATCTTCTTATGGATTTCATGCACCTTTTCCTTTTCATCCCTAAGCTCACGCCTTGACTTTGCATTGATCAATTCCTTCTTTTTTATCTCTTTGTCCCACTCAATGATCTTATCATTATATTTCTCAAGATCTTCCTCAAAGACCCTTATTCTGTCATTTCTTACAAAGAGTCTTTCTTCTACCTCCATAGATACTTTGTTGAGTGTGATGTAAAATTACTCATTAGAAATTTGTTGGGAGTTTACCATAGGTTTTTCTCCCTTGGCATCTGGTATATTCATCAATGCATCTCGATTCACCTCAAATTTGGGTTCATCAATGCGGGACTCAAAATCCCAAGATAACATTTTCCTTGTGCATGGGTATGCATTGTCTTCATCAAAAGAAGACCAACCAAGGAATTGGTTCATGGGCATTGTAATTTGGAATCCCATGCACAATACCTTATTTGGATCAATAATGTAAGTCATTTCTTGTTCCACCACATCTTCTATTCCCTTTCTACCTATGTACACTACCTTTGGGAAGCTTATTGCTAAGCTAAGGTCTCCACCCATGCTTCCATAATCCTTTCCCATAATTATGATTTCCTTCATTTTCTTCAATAATTCCTTGGAACTTCACTCGACTTCTTGATCCACCAACTATTGGATAATTCTTGACACTTACCTCTCTAAGGTATTATCCATCTTTTCCTTCATCACGGTCAGGATCTTCTGATCCTTCATGTTTACTTCCTTGCTCTCCATTTTTTCTTGAGTTCCTCCTTCATTCTCATCCTTATCTTCATTTCCTTCTTCCTATGACTCATGTACATCATACACAAGATGATAATGAGCCTCACTGCATAATACATTCTCTTTATTGCCTTTGTCAGCCTCCATGATTTCTGTTTCACCTAATTCCGACCCTTTTTTCACCATTTACTTCTTCCTTATTGGTGATTCCAATTCAGGGGACTTCTCTTTTTATTCTTCCTAGGTGAATTTTACCTTACCAACGAATCTTCTTTTTATGGAAAATCCTCATTTTACGGTGACTCTTTTCCCATGGGAGACTTCTTCCAGTGGATGTAAGTACTGGTGCCCACTCCTGACTCCTATACCCCTACTAAATCCATTGTCTGTGTGCTTGGTGCCTTTTTCTTTGGAGTTTATCCTTTACCTCTTTTTCTTAGAGTATTCTTCTCCTATGTAGTGGGATATTTGATAATGGACACATAATCTTTAACATAAGCACATTTTTCATACTTAGAACCTATGCACAAATACACCGTTGCTATTGTTCTCCCTACAACATGTATTGTTACTGGTTTTAACATGTGCATGTCATGGGAGACATATTTCTCCACATAGGTGCACTTCTTGGGGTATATTGTTTTCTTGCACAGCTCACGGTAGTCTTGATCCACTATACTTAGATCAAATATGAGTTTCTTCACCTCTTTGCAATGATTTACCCCACCCTAGAAGTACTACGTTGTGGAGGAGAAAGGAAATTTACACAAGGGAATCTTGGTATCATCTACCAAATTAAATCTTCCAATGCAAAAATTTTGGTACATGGAGAACTCATCTTCTCCTTGCACTAGTGAAGGGCAAATTTTTGGGTATTCTCCATTCAACCCCAATTGTGTCGCGCATCTACTTATACCACTTTTCCAGGCACACTTTATGAGCGGCCATCATGGTGTCACATATATACTATTCAAACCTCTTAGAGGAGGATGGGTTCTCATCTAGGTATTCCCAAAAAAACTTATCCGGCTTATCATGCACTCGAATATCTGAAAACACAATGGTGAGGAGGATACTACAAAAAATAATGTTCTCTCTGTCACGTGAAATGTCTATGATCTCCTCTATAATGAAAGCTAAGAGGTTATAGATGTTTCCCTCCAAGATCTTGTGACACACATTCAGATAGGCCTTGTTGATATGTGTCCATATCTCTTTCCCATTCATATTTATAACCAAGTGCACTGCCATCCTCATCACCGGGTCAGTAATTACAGAAATGTTGAAGTATTCATGAACCCTTCTTGTAGCCATAATCCTCAATGGTCTTCTTAATGACTTCCTTGTCTTCCAAGTCATCATACAATGAATAACATTCACAGATAAGGATGATGAACTTAGAAATTAGCTAGGGTGTTATGCGCATCCTCTGGCCTATGAAATAGAATTGGTCTTCATCCACACGTGAAATCCACCATTGGTATAGTCGCTCAGGCTTTCTAAAATAGGGAAGCTTGTAGACTTGCAACATTGAATCTTTCTCCATTTTTACCTTTACCTCTTTATCTTAGATGGAAATTCCATTTGATGTCCTCTTATTTGTAGGACAAACCATTTCTAGTGTCATTTCATTATCTGTGGTGATCGTTCAATGGTTGTAATCACTGATGGCCATATTCCTGATGCGAGACATCCATTATTTACCAAAAAATACATCGTTTATATACTACATTTCCGCTTACCATTCTTTATTTAAACTAGTAGAGATAACTTGTTTTCCCTTTGCCTTTCCCTTCTTTAGTGAAACATTTTCTACTTTCCTTAGTGCAATTCATTCATCAGGTCCTTAAAAATATTTCCTCTCTCCGAGTCATGGATCTACTCATCTTTTTGGCTCCACTCTGCAAAAATTCCTTAAAACCCCATGCCCTAGCTATGTAACCCTAACATGGAAAAACCATTTTCCATAAGACGGTGTAACACCCATGGAATTCTTCCACACAACCTTCACCGCTTATGCCTGTGCACTTCTTTCCACTCTGGTTCACTGATCAAACTACCTATGCACACAAATCTTCATAACTCTTCTCAAAAATTCTTCGTAAGGATGACCTATTTTTTGAGAGCTCATTTTAAAATTCAAGGTAGAAAATAACACATCCCTGATCTTCTATTTATAATTTTTTTCTTCTCCGCAGTAAATTCTATACCACCTACCAACATACTTTCGCAATAAAGGAAAAAAAATTCTTTCCAATGTCAACCTTCAGTTCTTTTCCTCCACGCTCAATCCTACATGAACACTTTTACAACCTTCTAGCATGCAACTTCCTCGACCATAGAGTTATTCACACTTTTTCCCATGCCCAATCCAATTATTCCTTTATGTCTTTGAAAAATTTATTTCCACTGCCTCTCTCATGTGCTCCTGCACTTTTACCCTTGTATGTGGTTTCTCAAATCCTTTTGACACCAATATTTCCTTATGTTTACGTTTTCCACGCGTGATCTTCCAATCCAGGTGTTTTTGATTTTTCAACCCTAGCCATTTATAACCATAGCTTCTAGTACTTGTCACATCACTCCAACCCATTAAAAATGGATGCATTATCCTCTACGCATATTAAATTTTTTAAAATAATAAATGGATACCAATGAAAAAACATGTACAACACAAAGAAATGAGAAAGGGAAATAATAAGAAAGGAAACTATAACAAAGAAAAACCTAGGCTAACTGCTAATAATGCCTTATTTACAAACACAAAATATTTATTTATAGTAGGGATTCATCCTACTCCATTGAAATGGCTTGGTAACCATGTTCCATCCAGCGCTTGTAACTGACAAGCTCCCGAGTCAATTATATAGGATATATTGTATGGGTCCCTCCAATGGACGTTGCAATTCCTAGGATGAAACAGAAACTTGGAATCATAAAATAGAACCATATGCCAAAATTCAAATTGTTTTATCTTGATGTGTCTATCATGTCATGCCCTTTGCTTGGATTTTTATTTTTTCTTACTCCAAAAGCAATAGCCTTCTTCTAATATTACTACATTAACTTATTAATCCTTTTCCTAAGCACTTATTCATCATCTAATCCTCCTGCACGTGCTATACACAATGATGGTAATATGAATTCAATAGGTAACACTGCTTCCATGCAAAACACCAATTGAAATTTTTTGGCCTTGTTAAGTCTCTAATAAGTAGTCTGATA
Organism: Taxus chinensis; assembly: GCA_019776745.2. Lineage (NCBI taxonomy): Eukaryota > Viridiplantae > Streptophyta > Pinopsida > Cupressales > Taxaceae > Taxus > Taxus chinensis. The sequence goes on along the minus strand of CM034147.1, from coordinate 573,242,846 downwards.
TGACCATAACATAATGGAAACTTTATCATCCCAATGCGTTCTTCCCACATCACAAATCTTGGTTAATGTGTGATTCATAATTTTTTTTAAATGCCTCAGGATTCCCATTACCTTGTGGTTTATAAGGGGTAGTCTTGTGGTGAGATACGATGAATTATTCCAATAAGATCCTTAAAATATCATTCAAGAAATGAGTACCCCTATCACTTGTAAGCTCAATAAGAATCTATATATGTTGATTATGTTTTCCCACAATAACCTATGTGTTGTTACCATTGTGAAATCCCTTTTAGGAGCCACTTATACCCACCTTGTAAGGAATTCTTTCCATGAAATGATATAGTGCAAAAATGTCCTTCGCACGGCTACAAAAATAAGGCCTACAAAGTCAATTTCCCACTTCTCAAATAGTTCTTCACTAATAATCGGTCTTAATGGAATTTCATCTCTTTTCCTTGGTTTACCAAGGTGTTGGCATTAGTCATAGGCCTTAAAATACTCGATACATTATTTATAAACCATTTCCCACCAAAATCATGCTAAAAGGATCTTGTGTGTGTTTGCATTCCCTGCATAGTGTCCTCATGCAATTCCACCATGTGTTTCCTCCATGATTTCAATGCGTTCATGCTCTAACATGCACTGACACAAAACCTCATCACAACCTATCTTGTATAAATCTCTACTAATTAACATGTAGGATGCAATACATATGGCTAACTACTTCCTTTCCAAAGTCTTCATTCCCTCCGGTGCCACACCTATTTTGTAAAACAAAACAATATCTTCCAAGTCAGAGGGCACGTGCCGCAATATAAATAGTTGTGCAATTGACATTGTATCCTAAATTCTCTACAAGTCCTCCCCTAAGTAAATCCTTGATCAATGATCAGGTCCCAAATTACTCATACCTGGTTTCACAATAATAGTAGACTCAAATTCTTGAAACAACAAGACCCACATGCATATGCCCCCTTGTAAACTGGTATTTTTTACCAAGTACTTAAATGTCATGTATTCCATGTAGAATATAAAGGGTGTGTCCAACAGATAATGCCTAAATTTTGGCAGTGCATACAGATAATTAACAATGTTTCATTCTTTCTATTAGTATAGTTTTTTTCTACTGGGGTTAGATTTGTACTATCAAAGCACAAGGGGTGGTATACAATTACCTCTCCAGGTTGTGCTAATATTTCTCTAATATCCATCCTTTAAGCATCAAAATTTACATGGAATGGCTTATCCCAAGAAGGAAAGCATAATATGAGTGCAATTATAAGCATATTCTTCAATGTATCAAATGCCATCTGTCACACCTCTCCCTAGTGAAATGTACTTTTGTGTTTTAGAAACATTTCCAATGGTGTGGTGACATTGGCATGCCCTATGATAAATTTCTGGTAACACCCCGTATGCCCAAGGCACTCATAGTTGGTAGGTTCCCCCAATCCCACAATAATGACAACTTTGGAATGATCCACTAGCAAGCCTTCCATACATATAATATGCCCTAATAAGATTCCAAATAGAGTATACAAATCACAATTCTTAATGTTGATGGATATTTAGTCTAAAATATTTGACCCTGTAGGAAAAGCTTCCTCATTTAGTGGTGAAATTTTTCTATTTTTAGTCCTCTTTTGTAATTCTAACCTAATGATATCATGAGAATCCATCTGTGAAAGAACATATTTCACACCTGGCTACTCCTTCCAAGATCTGCTCCATGAAGGGGGTAGGAAAATGGTTAATAACATATAACACATTCAAATCCTTATAATCAACACAAATCCTTATCCTCCCATCCTTATTAATGCTTATGACCATCAAACTTATCCATTTTGATTCTTTAGCAACCTTAATGATGCCTGATACGATCATCTTGTCAATCTCCTCCATGGCTTTTCTGAATAGATTCATTTTCATTTAATAAGGTCTCTTCTGGATTGGGTGCACACCTTCCTTTCACTTGACCTTCATTTCTCCCAAGGAGTGGTGAACTCTTTTAAGCTCATGGTACCTATGCACAAATAAATCATGAAACTCACACAAAATATCAATGATCTTTGAAACATCCTTCTCTAATCAATAGTCCCCGATAGTATCCTCCTTAGGTTCCACCTCCAAACCAATGCTAACCTTCTTGGTTTTCAAGGGTTCATGGTAGGTGTAAACTTTCTCATCACCACTATCCATAACCTTGCGTGTATCCATAGTATGGTTAACATCCAACTTTTCCACATCTTCACCATTAATTGCATAGACCAACTTTCCTTTCTTTTTTTCCATGAATGTGTTCTCAAGTTATATCTCCTCTAATTTTTTCTCATCAAAACACACTTCTAAGAAAGGTTCACCCACTAATTCTACTATTATATCCTCCACCATGGGACTATCTCCCATAGTTAGGCACTTATGAACATGCAACACCTCATCCACCAATGGATTAGTATTGTGATATTCAAAATCTTGAAGAAGTTCAGTCATCAACTCCTGCTAGTTTCGTATCTGATGGAGCATCTCTGAGTGAGTGTACCATGTGCACATGTAGCCTTGTAAGGTGGAGTACAAATTATGTACCCATGAAAATGGTTACAAGGTTTTCATTTCTTCCATCTAGGCCTTCTCATGTGCTTGGATGTGAAAGAAGGAAGGTTTCTTCCCATGGTAATCTCGTATGATAGTATGTGCATTACTCTTGAAAAACCTAATAGAGAACACGATTATCACTTTGTGCCACCTTAGAAGGTAATCGTGATGTTTTTCCCACCAATGTGTTGTAGTCCCAATAAATATATAGCTAAGAATCCTTCTCCTTTCGAGATCACATCCCAACTGGGTCTCCATTTCTCATAGGAAAACATCATGGTCGACTCCCCCAGAATAAATTGGAAACTTATTTCCTCCCAGGAGATTGAATGAGAGCATCTTTTTTACTCTCATCAAAGAGCATCTTAAATATCTTAAATACCTTCTGAATAACTCATATTTCCTATGTGAAAAATTTTCACACACCACACCAGTTGTATCACTTATAGATTGAGCATATTCCCACTGAATAATGCCTTCTTTTGTTGGTTACACAACCTCAGGGTCCTAGATAGTATGCACATAAATTTAGTCTAGGTATTCTTCCCATAAAGGCTCAATATAAGGTGTTGATTTCCCATCCATCACAGGAATGATAACATGTTCCTCCTTGTCATCAAAAATTATATACCACTTTTTTGAAATGCAAGTCAACATTGTTCTTATAGTACCAGGGGTGCGCAAGTAATGCTAGAAAGTTGTCCTCCTAGGAAATCATTAATACTTCGAAGTCTCCAGTGAATTTTTTCCCTCATATATTGATAGCAGCATGCTTCAAAACTCCAATGGGAATTGCCTTCATCTTATTTTCTAGATACAACACATTCAAAGATGGTTGTAATGGGGGCCTACCCAGTTAATTCCACACATCCAAGGTGAGAATGTTAACTTTTTCACTCATGTCATTTAGGATATTTCTGAGGATCCATCGATCAAAAACTTAATTTAATTTAATCTCCTTATCATATTAAGGCTCTGGGGAGTAAGGTTAACATGAAAAACCTACCTCTCGTGCTCTACTCTAGTGCTTGGTATCTTATCTATCAACCATTCTCTTAACAGAGGAATGCTATTATATTGGTGCAACATCTTACATACCTCTCTTACATCATCTATATCTGATTGAGGGTCTTCAATAATTTTCTTCTACTGTAACTTCCTAGATTACTCTTTTAGACACTAAATTTCTCCTTGAAGACTTTTGATTATGTCAACGGTATCTTGATAGACTTCTTTCTGATGGGTAGGGTCTGGATACCTCCCATATACCACCTCTTATCTTGTAATTAGTTGTCTCTTCTTTTTTATTTCCTTGGCATGCACAACCTCATCTCACATTATCACTAGTATGGGTTCTAACTCTAACTCACACACCACCCTTGGCATCCATTGTGAGTTTGATTTCTTCAAAATTACCGTCTTGACACCCTTGTATTTTTATTGTTGTTGGATCATGTGTTTAAATAGCTACGATAACTCCTTATACTTTTTATTCTTCCCACACCAAAATAATTTTAGCAGGTTAGGACATTTTTTCTTGTAATGCTTTGTGGACCCACATTTATAACAATTTCTGCAAGGGAATTTACCTCTTCCCCCTTTGTGATTTCCATGACCTCTAAATCCTCTACAAAATCCTCTTCCACGAGCTGCTCCATCCATGTGTCCTTTATATTGATGACCATTATCCTTGGAATTGTTCCTATCATTGGTCTGGAACACACCAATATCAATGGCATCATGTATCTGGTCAATCAATCTACAATCCTTGGTGTCATGAGTAGTAGAGGTGAAAATCTTACAATAGCAAGACACATTCTTATGGATTGTGCGTTACAATAGTTGACGTCTACTTGCATCATGATCTCTGTGGAAAATCTCACAATCTATTATCATGGCAACGTAATGATCTCTGAGGAAAATTGTCCTTCGTATGCCCCTCTACCTCACAATTCATGCACCATAGGCCACTGCAAGTCTCATGGGCCAAGTTTGTAGATAGATTCTCTAGCTACTTTTCCATGGAAAAAATCTAAACTTAAAAAAAAGGACTAACACTGGTATATATGCTTACCACAATTCAACTCGCAGGGTAGCCTCCAAGGCCTCGTGTAGGTCTGTGAAAGTCTTATGTGACAGTACTCTCCTAAAGGGTGTTATTAATCCTTGAAAAAACCATTGAGTTTGTGAAGAGGGATGAATATCATAAGAAATTTTTTACAAGAGAGTCTTAAAGTGTGTATCATACTTTCGTACACTCTCTTTCACACATTATTGAATCTCCTTCAGCATACTAATGCTCTTCTGTTGAAACTCGACAATATGGAATTCAACTAAGAATGCATTATGTAATGCGGTATAATTTACTACTATCTGGTGAGGGTCATACTTATAGTTCCAACTATGTGCATCCCATTGTAATGTCGTTTAAAATTACTTGCCTTCCGTTCCACAGTAGTGATCCCCTTCATGTGCCATAACAACTCACATTTTTGTACATGCTCTATAGCATCCTCAACACCTTTATAATATGACATATGTAAATACATTTCAAAGAAAACTTACTGAGGTGGTTAAGGTCCTTGTCTTCGTGATCTAGAACTTGGATTCCCCCCAGTGTTTCCTCCACCACCATATCAACTAGATCCACCAATGTATATTCCTCCTAAGCCACTAGATCCTCCAGATCTAGTAGGTTCACCAAGTCCTCTAGTTATTTTTCCACCTAACCCATAAGATCCATTTCCCATAGCTAGAAAAGGTCTTGAAGTGGTCATGCCTTGTGTCCCCACTGTCACACTAAAATACATACCAACAGTCTATGATATTGTACCACTAGTATATTTACATTCCACGCTGCTTCTAGATGCGATACCTAATATTTATGTACTCGTACTTTATCCAAATGTTCTACCAGAAAATATACCTCTAAACATAGGAAATGATTGTGCAACCATGGATGTACCAAATGAAAAATTATACCTTCTAGGTGTTGAGCAGTTACTTCCACCAATACCAACTGGGTTAGTAATAATTATCCATGGATTCAGAAAAATAAGTGCCAAGGGTTGGTCACCAGGTGGATTCAAATGTGTGTTGATGGATCTTCTCCTCTATTCATATGAAGCAATCTCTCTAGATGCTGAGGGGGTTTCTCTTCCGCGCTTTCTAAGATGGGGTAACGCAGACTACTCCAGTTCCATGTCCTTCATGTGAACCTCAAATACTTCCCTCAACATCTACCTCTATAAATACATCACTCCTATAGATTTGAATTGTCTTGCCAACTCCCTCTCTCAATCTTTATTATACTTGATTTTCCTCTCCTCTCTCTCCATTTCTTCCCCAAGATCTGCTATCCTTCTACCATGCCATCTTTCATGCCCTATGCCTAAAAGGAATTTAGTCAGCCATGGGAAAGGCTTCCAAACTCAAAGTAATGACCAATATCTTAATAGCCAGTGGAATAACTTCCAAGAATGATCCTATAGGCTCCCTAAATAAGTCAAATTCAATAATCTCTTGGAAAGTATACATAGAAATAACACATTCCAAGCTATAACTAGTCACCAGTCTACTCCATCAGTGATAAAAAACAACGGTCCATGTCATATCGACATCATATAGCCTCTCATATTCTTCTTGGGTCCAAACATGAGGTCTATAGTACCAACTTGTCTTTGATGCATATGTTGATAGCCATTCATACTACTCTATTGGGAAAAAATATAAATATGTCCCATAGAGTTCATGACACAGGTTCACCTCCACCCATTTTCATACATCAAACTCAAATCTAGTATTGAACCTTTGAGAAAACTCATCTTTGGTGTTTTTGAGACACGATTCGATACTATCCAAGGTCAAACACTCCATCATCACACATTTATCTCATAATAGCTTTAAAAGAGGTCCCGTAAATGAAACCAAGTTGTAGTCATTATTTTACCCCCAATACTTATTTCTAACCCCAAGTGCATTGTCCTGTCATCTAGCATACATTGGGAACTCACCTGAGGTGTGTGTGGGTGTCGAGCCCCTCCTTTAGGTGATATTTGTAAGAGATTTTGACCATTAATGGAAGATTATTTATAGAAACAAAATTACATTCATCTAATTTGAAAGGTAGGAGGTATAATTATCTGATCTACACATTAATGCATCACAAAATCTAAATAACATTTTGAAAAGTACAAGAAACCAAATATAAGTCATGATAAGGCATATAACATGAGGGTATACACGTGTGAGAATTTTTTAACGAATAGATCCATGTATATTAACTTAACAAAGTCTTTGGTAGCCATACTACATTCAAAAGGGTCATCTCAGACCATAGACACTAAATGCCAGAGACTCAACTCATATAAGCCTATCTGATCAGAGATCCTAACTATCCTTTTCCCCATTATTTCCCTTATTATAGATCACTTTACCCATACATATGTTTTATGGTATCCCTTATAATCCCTTAGCACTAAGTACTCTAAACCCTAACACCATACTCTAAACCCTTTTCGTTTCTATAGCACTTCGTTACTCTCCTTCTCTTTCTCTGAATTATCTATGCATTCTCTCTAGATTCTCTTCTTACCTCTCTATATATCTACTCCTGACCCAAGAACCTCTTTAAATTGGATCATCGACCACCACCATGACTTCTCATATGAGAAGATCGCGTGTCAAATGTTGATGTGGTCCTCCATTAGTGAATGCTTATCCTCTTCAAAAACCTTCCACTAACTGTAATGATATCTCTGGGAATATTCCCTATGTGGTATATCCTTTTCTTGACCTCCAAGGTTACAGGTTGGCACCTTATCCAATCATCATGCCTAGTCAGGTGCTCACATTTTTCCTCAACTCACTCCATGATGTCAGATACAGATAAGTCCTATAAACCCTTATTTTTCCTCATGCACATGCCCTGGTTTCACTTAAACCCTTCTTAAGCCCCTTTTTCCTATGCACTTTTCCCTAAGCGCCATTCTATCTAATAATCATGCACGTGTGGCTCTTGGTACTTAGCCAATATTTTAGGGACCAACATCTCCATGAAAAATAATGGACTTTTTATTATTATTGAAATTAAAAAAATTAGACATATTCCCATTCTTCATTTACTAACGTTATCTCTATAATTGTTTTTATTATATTTTCATTTATCTCTAGCATGAACAATAATTGACCATTTTTTAACTATTCCCTTATGTGAATAGGAAAATTTCCCTTCTTAAGGGAAAATTCCCATTCTAAAATAAATATTAAAGAGAATACGCATATGCCCATTGTACTTATTTTAATCTTAGTGATATTTTTTGCATTTGTCCATTTAATACAAAATATATATTTGTTATATGCCCATTATAAACGATGTAATAGAAGCAATACCAAATGTTATGAGATTGCTTTTATTATTCCTATTTTAACCTATTTGAAAATTTAAAAATTGTGACTGTTTAATCCATACTCAACTTATTGTTCTTCTATTATTCCTATCTACCTAAACAATTCTTCTATGATTCATAAATGAGAAGGGACATTTTCCCATTTAATACATGACAATGCTAAAAAGCTCCATAAATTTCATAACTCTTTTAATAAGATATGAGAATGGGTGCCCATTCTAAAACAAGATAAACTTGATTATTCTTATCATAAACTGAATATGCCCATTCTAAACTTTAGAATGCAAGTTATATTTTTTTTTTGAGAACGGGCATGTGCACAATCATGATTGAAACATATTTATTTTATGAGAATGGGCATGTGCCCATTCTAAAAATTTGTCAATGCTTACTCAATACTTATTCATTCGAATACCTATTTAAAAGTTGTGAGCATATCAAATCCATACTCTTCTTTTATGTTTTCTATCTTCCCTAAGAACTATTTTTTGATTCCTATATGAGAATAGGAAGATTTCTATATGAGAGAAGAAAATGCAAACTTTTTCAATTAATTTTATACCTATATAAAAGTTGTGATAATGTATAATTCATACTCTTATTCTATGATTTCTATCTACCCAAACAATTCTTTTATGAATCATAAATGAGAATAGTCAGATCAAAAATGTAATTCCCATTCAAAACAAGATGAAACAATTTTGTTTTCATGAGAATGAACATATACCAATTCTAAATATTGTAATACAATAGATACTAATTTTATGAGATTGCATCTATTATTCTTATTTATATCTATTTAAAATTGATATGATTGTTTTATCCATACTCTTTTTATTCTTCTTATATGATTCCTAAATGAGAATGTGCATATTCCCATCCAATCCAAGACAATTCTGAAAAGCTCCATCAATTTCGTAAATATTTTAACAAGATGTGAGAATGGGCACCCATTCTAAAACAAAGTAAATTTGATTATTCCTATCATAAAGGGAATATGCCCAATCTAAACTTTATAATACAAGTAATATTTATTTTTTTGAGAATGGGCATGTGCATAGTCGTGATTGAAACATATTTGTTTAATGACGATGGAAATGTGACCATTCAAAAAATTCACATATAAATTTTTTTGATTCTATGAGAGTGCGAATGTGAACACTTGTCAACACTTACTCAATAATTAGTCATTTGAATACCTATATTTAAAAGTTGTGAGCATATATAATCCATACTCTTCTTTTTTTACTGTTATATTCCCTAAGAAATGTTATTTGATTCTTATATGAGAATAGGAAGATTCTTGTATGATAACAGGCATCTTCCCATTTCATACAAGACAATGTAAACATGATCAATCATCTTTTTACCTATTTAAAAAATGTGAGAATTTATAAATCATACTCTTCTTTTATGATTTCTATGTGTCGAAGAAAGTCTTTTATGAATCCTATATGAGAATAGGAACATTAAAAATTCAATTTACATTCAAAACAAGATGAAACAATTTTGTTTGGATGAGAATGGGAATATTCCCATTCTAAACATTGTAATACAAGTAATACAAATTTTATAAGTATTCCTCTATTATTCCGATTTATATATATTTAAAAATTGTGAGATTGTTTTATCCATATTCTTCTTATTCTTCTTTTATGATTCCTAAATGAGAAGGGGAATCTACCCATTCAATACAAGACAATGCCAAAAAGCTCCATCAATTTCATAACTCTTTTAACAAGATGTGAGAATCGGCTCACATTCTAAAACAAAGTAAATTTGATTAATCCTATCATAAAGGGCATATGCCCGTTATAAACTTTATAATACAAGTAATATTTATTTTTTTGAGAATGGGCACATGCACAATCATTATTGAAACATTATTTTCTATGATAATGGGAATGTGACCATTCGAAACATTCTCATGCAAGTAATATTTATTTTATGAGGGAGGGTAAGTGCAAATTCGTCAATACTTAGTCATTTAAATACCTATTTAAAAATTGTGAGCATATTTAGTCCATAATCTTATTTTATGATTCCTATATGAGAATGGGCATCTGTCCATTTAATACAAGACAATGTAAAAACCTCTATCAATTTCTTAAATTTATACAAGTCATGAGAATGGGTGCCCATTCTAATGAAACTAAATACAAATATAGTAAATATTACAAGTGTCTAATTAGATATGACAATAAATTCTACAAAACATTTTTCATTATTCAAATATAAAATTAAAACAGAAAATGGGTCCAATTAATTCAAATATATTTTTAAAAGATTTACGATAGACTTCAAATAATATGATATTAAAGCATTTTAGAATTTTAGCATTTTAGAATTAAAAGGTGTTGATTTATTATTGTATGATAAAATCAATTTTTTATAACTTTATCCAATCCATGAGAATGAGCGATCATTCTAAAATGTATTAAACATGTAAATAGGACATCATTTTATCACTATTTTAAAAAAATCTGTAAAATTTCACGATTTCATTATTAAAACTTATTTTCGGTAAATGTGGACATTTCGAAAAAATTACGTGTGTCTAAATTTGTATGACGATAAATTCTACTATATATTTTTCATTATTTAAATTTCTATTTAAAATCAATTCAAATATCTAAGCATATTAAAGAATTTAAAAATTACATGGGATGATAACATATTAAAGCATTTAAATATGTACCCTTTCATTGTTAAGTATTGAGAATATAATTAGTATATTAAATGCATTTAAGAATCATGGATTGAGGATTTATTATGGAAGGATAGATTTAAATTCGAGACTTACGATATTAGGATATCAAATGAATTTAATCATTAAATGGTGGTGATTTATTATGGTATGATAAATTCAAATTTTAATTTTTTGGCACTTTCTTTTAGAGAAATTTTTCCTTTCTTAAATACTTTATAAAAATATTATATTTGAATGGCTCAGGTTTTCATTGTTTTTTATCTAAAGGACGAGTTTTTATTTTTTTCTCTCTTACAGACGAGTTTTTTCATTTAGATATTTTGTAGGAGAAATATGAAGGTATGTGAAAGGATTTAGGAGAATTGGATACAAAGATTATTGAAAAAGAAACTTGTTGTAGAGGTAATAAAACTTGTTGGGGAGGTAATAAAAAAGACACACAGATAGAGAAAAGCATTAATGAGTCCATCTAATCATTATTTTGCACCATAAATAGGTACACATTTTAGACCTTACGACATTGAAAAATTAAGGAAATAATTTTGATATGTATATTTGGTAGTTATGTTTAAGAATGTAAACAAATTGATTTCTGTATTTTTTTCTTGCTAGGTTTATGAAAGGAAACAAATAGATACATTTTTCAGGCATTAAAATAAATGAGATATATGGAAAAATGGCTCAAATAGTTGATTGTGAATTAAAAGATATTTGTTAGTATATTTTTTTTTCAATTTAGAAGTAAACTTGGAAAAAATGAAATATAAAAAACCTTGAATAGCCTTATCTACCATTGTTGTATTTTGTTTGAGAAATATTCAATAGTCATCCTTGCAAAATCACTGTTTCGGAAGTTGTTTCTTCATCTTCTTTCTTCTACAAAATATTTTTATCTTTGTATTTTTTAGGCCACATCTACGTTCTTCATCTTTCCCCAGCTAAATCTCTGAATGAAAAAATATCAGTCCCAATGGAGCGAAAACCAAAACCCGATTCATTCAAAATCAATTTTTTTATAATGTACTTGGCTAAAATAAATTACCTCGTAAAAATAGAGCACCGAAAATTCAAATTTTGAATCAAACCTGACATAATAAATGAAAATTATGAATTGCCTCTAAAAAATTAGACTCTATAATTTAAAATTTTAATCAATCTTGTGGAACATGTACAAACAAAGCGCTGAAAATTCAAAATTTGAATCAAACTTACCATAATAAATGACCAGTATGAATTGTTTGCCTATAATAAAGCGCCAAAAATTTGAAATTTGAAACAATAGAAACCAAAGTGTTTCTAATAAATATGTGATATTAATAATTAATAGTTCATCATTAACATTGATTAGTAATAGAAATCACTGTGATTATATAATATTAGTATTAATTATTAAATTAATAGCATTACTTAATAATATTATATTTAAATAATTAATTACTAATATTGTAATTAATTTTTAAAAAAATATCCTACCAATTAATATTAACTACAATAATCAATATTACTAATAAACTTCAATTATTATATTAAAAAATGACATCTAATTATATTATCAAACAAATGAAAAATAATTTCAAAATAATTAAATAATATAATTAAAATTTATAAATGTAATTAACAATTTAATTACCATTATTTATAATGATTAATTAATTAGAGTGCATTTTTAAAATAACTATAGTGGAACCTAGCTACGATCCCACCTAGAAGGACAATGGGGAGCTTTGGAATCTTCTTAAAAAGGAGGGTGTTTCCAATTTCATCGAAAAAATCCAAGGGCATGATGAAAAAATTTATGTGTAATTTTCCATGGATTGGAAGGACAGGAAGGTAAAATATGGGGGTCATCATGTGCTGATGAACGAGGAGCTAATTATTGAGGTGAATGGGCTTGATTTGGATGGCTTCCAATTTTTTTAGCAAAAGGGTTGACAAAATTACAGAAGAAAAGAATTTTTTTGAGGAAGGGGAGGAGCTCGTCTTTGTTGCGGTGGACGTCAAGGTAAGTTCCATTTTGAAACCCTACGATGAGATTACAAAAATGACAATTCGATTCATCTCCCTTGAAGGGCACTTTCTCACCATTCCTACCAAGGACTTGGTCTTTCTCAACCATTTAAGGAGACAATTTGTAGTTTTTTTTCCTGCATTACCTCTTGAATTCACTTGAATGCTCCATTATCAATTTCCAAAAGCACACCAGGGCCATTTCCCTCCACCAAGGGCTCATCTTTGTCCTGCATAAGCTCTGCCTCTCCAAATTACCCACCATTCTTATCTCCCCCAATGACCTACCTTATCCCATTCTAACTGCTCCTTCAAATAACCTGGAAAACTCTTCCAAAGCCAAAGCTATCAAAAATAGGAATCCCAAACTCAATAAAGTGGCCTTTCCTCCCTCTTCCCATGTTCTTAGGAGCAACAAAGAAATGGAAGTTGTTCAAAATATTTTACACATTAGCAATGCTGGTCAGGATCATGCCTCATAGGATGAGAGGGATAATACTCTTCTCATATTTTAATTTTTTGAAAACGAGGTTGTGAATATTAAGGAGTTGCATCAATTAACCAATCAGAAGGGGAAGAGAAAATTGAATGATGATGCAGATATTGAGATTGATCAAATTGAGGATATTTACAGAAAGTTGAACTTATTGGACAATATATTGGGGAGGGCCAAAGATAGACATGATCACAATATGGCCATTTTGAATGTCATTAGTGAGTTCCTAGAGCAACATGTTAGAAGCATTTCAATGTTGAGAGGGATCCTTGAAACCATTTGGGGGACTGAAAAGGAAAGAAATCAGGTTATTTCAAAGTTGAACGTGAATGGTCTAATGCACACTACCACTCTGGTGCTTTTGAATTCTTTGTGTGTTGTAAAACCTAGGATTGATAGAGCCTCCATGAAATAACTCCCCTTGGTCTGGTTGGTTCCATTTTTGTTGTTTCTCTGTTTCAAGCTGATTGTTATTTTTTGGCTACTTAATTGTAGTTTTCTCCTTGTTTTGATTTTCCCTAGTATCTATTGTTTGAATTATTGTTGGCCTTTATATATTATCCAGATTCTGATCTTCTTTTGATATTTTTCTCATGTTTGATCTGGATGTTGAGCCTTTCTTGTAACTGGGTATAGTCCATCCAAAACTATTTGCCATTAATATATATTTTTTAATAATATTATAAAAAATACAATAAAACTTTATAAAACTAATTAATGACATAAACTCCATTAATATTTATAATGCTTATTTATTTATAATGCTTCATTAATTATAATGCTTATAATGGGCCCATAAAATTATTTAAACTTTAATCATCAAATAATTAGAAATCAAAGAATATATATTTAACATATAATATCAAGACTAATCAAAACTAATTAATTAAAAACAATAATTAATAATACTAATAATTAAATACAAGAAATAATATTTTATTATTTAATAATACCTATAAATTTCAAATAATATTTTACATTACAAAAAATAAAATTATTGTTATATGTGAATGGGCTTGAACCCATTTTAATACCTCTATAAAGGAAGTTAGAATTTGTTATCTCTATTCTTACAACATCCCTTATTGTATCATTCATATATGATGTTTGATATGAGAATGAAGTAAAATTTATTTGGAGAGAAAAAAGTTACATTATATTCAAGATAACATGAAAAAATGTATGTTTGTATGAGAGAATGGGCAATTTCCCATTCTTAAACAAAGAACGAGTTGGATATAATTACTATAGGAGTGCTAAAATGACAAGAACTTTCTTCTATTTCTCATTCTATAATATGAATGTGAAAATAATAAAAATTATATTACATATAATACTCACATTAGAGGTTTATATTAGATGTTCTAAATAATGATATGGTACCTTGGAAGAAAATTTAGAGCAATTAGTTTTTATTCCTTTTTGAGAAAAATAATTATTAATGGATGAAAAAGTGAGTAAAAAGAAAAATTAAAATGAGGCGATACACATAGATAGAATGGGCATATGTCCATTCTCATACAAAAAAACATTTTTTTATCTTGTAATGAAAGGTTGTGTACCCATTCTCATATAATAATCATAGAAGAAAAATACACATAAACAGAATGGGCATATTTTTTTTTATTAAGGGTAAAAATAGGGTTGATGGGTCCCTACCCCATTACAATGAGTATAAATGGATACAAAAAATATATCGATGAGGAACACACAGGGCTACCTCTTCAAGTGGCAAAAAGAAACAACAAAAGAAATTGAAAATAACAACAATAATAAACACTGGTTATGAGGATTTTTCCCATGGGATCTAAGATGCATCTTAAGGGATTCATTTACTTTCCCTTTCTTTCTTCTACTCAAAATAGACCAAACGTCACCAGTGTTTGGATTAACATTTTCATTTGTGTGAACTAGAATACAAATTTCATTCTTTTTTCCACCCACCTGATTGAGGAGCACCAAGGAAGGAGGAAGGGACAAAGCCCCAACTGTGCAAGGAAAAGGATCCTTCTCTGCAAGGGGTAGAAGAAGGGGTGACCATCTTTTGTACAAGAGCCTCCACTTCCTCAAACACGAATCCAACATCTAACTCATAATCAGAGTGACTGTAAACAAACAAATGGCTAGAATCAACATTCTTCCACTATGAAGTTTGATTATTAGTCTTTTTCTTCCCAAACTTGCAGTCCATCGCTAAATCACCTAGGTAAAAGAAAGTCCAACATTTGAAGGGGAAGCCTTCATAGTCAATGTTTTGAGTCCAGATCCTATCCTCAACTTGAAGATCAACAAAAGCAGGAAAACCCATTGAAGTGTTCATATTGACCAAGATGCGAGCATACGTAGTATACTCATATAAGGTCATCTTTATGTCAATAGCCAGTTTTTCACCTAAAGAATTCCAAATAGAGGTTAAATATTTATCACCGAGAAAATAGAGGGGAAGATATGGCAAATAGATCCAAACAGGTATAATTAGGAAAGTCTCAGTAGCAGGGTTGAAAAGAGGGAACCATGGCTTCATAAGATAAAAATGGTTTCGATAATCCCAAAATCTATCGAGAATCAAATCTCTATCAGCTGGTAACATCAAATAACTCTACAAAGAAGCCCCTGGTTGTGGGGTAGATGTCAACTTTACCTTTCATAAGCGGCTTCCAAGAAGAGGAGATCTAAACATGGAGATTCGGATGGCCTGGGCATATATTGTTGAATCTACAGATTATTCCATTCTCCTTAAAAATGTCTCATATTTCAATACCTCTGCACCATGGCGAGTAGTGGGAGATGAATTTGCATGGTTCATAGGTAGATTAGGGGCACGAGCTTTAGCAACAATGTTTTTTTATCTTGAATTGAATGGGCACATGCCCATTATCATATAATAATCATAAAAGAGAAATGGGTATATGTTCATTCTCATACAAACAATTTTTTTATCTTGTATTGAATGGGCATATGCCCATTTCCATATAAGAATCATAAAAGAGAAATATAGGTAATATTTAATTTTTTAAAAAAATGGACAGTTGCGCATTCCCACATCCTTTATAGTGATATAAATATGATTAAGTTCAATATTACTTCAATATGGTAGAATGTTTAGAATAGGCATCTACCCATTCTCATACAAACAAAGTGTTTTATGATTGTGATGAAAATGGACATATGCCCATTCTCATAAACTCAATATAGAAAGAAAGAAAAATTCTCATATGCAAAGCGTAATAAATGAATGACAATTGTATCATTTTATGAGAAATTTTAAAATATATAGATGTCCATTCTCATAGTCAGTGAATATGGGAAGTATGAGGAATTCTTGTAAAAATAATATATGAAATTACATCCTTTTTATGAGAATGTTTAAAATGGAAATGAAAGTTTATATGCCCATTCTCATATAAGAATCATAGAATAAAAATATACATATAAAGAATGGGCATATGTTCATTCTGATACCAAAAACATTTTTATCTTGTATTAAATGGGCATATTCCCATTCTCATATAAGAACTTCATAGAAGAGAAAAAGAGATAATATTTAATTGGTTTAGAATGGATAGTTCCCCATTTCTACATCCTTTATAGTGATATAAAAATGATTAAGTTCACATAAAAAAATAGTTTTATCATTGTGATGAGAAAGGACATATGTCCATTCTCATAAAATCAATATAGAAAGAAAAAATATATCCTATGCGAAACATGTATAATGAATGAGAACTACATCCTTTATGATAATGTTTAAAATAGATTGATGCCCATTCTCATAGTTAGGAAATATGGAAAGTATGAGGAATTATTGTAAAAGTAATATATGCAATTATATCCTGTTAGGAGAATGTTTAAAATGGAAACATGCCCATTCTAATAATCAGGCACTATGGGAAGTATAAAAAAATCATGTAAAAGTAATATAGGCTATGTTAATATGATGAAGATATTTGGATGAAGTAGTTAGCAATCAAGTATCTAATTAAATTCTATTTAACCTCTATATATTTATTTCTCATATTATAAATTCAACCTAAATTCTTCTTCAATGACTCATATAAGAGACTGGGTATCTACCCATTAAAGATTAAAATATTCATTTGTATGAGAATGGGCGTATGCCCTTTCTTATCATTACAATATAAGCATTACTGAACTTGATCATTACTATGGGAAAAGTAATAGGATATAAGAGTGAAAATAAATGGTCAATATAATACAAGAAATATTTAACTTAATTAATTTAAAAACTATATGAAGGTTGTGAGAATATAAGAGTGAAAAGGAATGGTCAATCTAATACAAGAAATAATGAACTTTTTCAATTTAAAAACTATATTAAGGTTGTGAGAATGGGAAACTTGTAATTTCAAAACTAATTAGATTTATCTGTATTATTATTTTATGATTCCTATATGGGATTGGGTAGTTTTCATTCAATAAAATATTGAACATAATCATTTTAATACCTATGAGGGTTCTTCCTTCTTGTTGGCTAATGTTAAAGAATAGCTAATCGATATTACTAATGACAATTAGTAAGGACTGTTAGTTCTTCTGCGGTCTTTTTTGGTAAATTAAATATGTATTTTATAGTTTTCTCTCTTCATGTTACATTTTTTGGTCACTTATACTTTTTATCTTTGAACCTCCAATTTCTTTTTATCCCTACAATTTCTTATCTTAAGATTTCATGTTATGTAAAAATAACTAAATAATTGATCTTGTTTTATTCCAATCACATGTATAATTATAAACATTGAAATAAAGTAGAGATAAATTAATTTGAATCACAGAGGAATAATATACATACAAATAATTTGAATCACATAAGATGAATACAAATAAAAAATTCTATGATCATATTAACCATGTGTGTGTGTGTGTGTGTGTGTGTGTGTGTGTGTGTGTGTGTGTGTGTGTGTGTGTGGAGATGATTCATAAATTATTACAAAACAAACAATGCACATCTTCTAATTCTCTCTTCTATAATTCTTATATGAGAATGGGCATATGCCCATTTAAAATATATGTTCTACTTCTATGTTTCCTAAATGTGAATATATATATATATATATATATATATATATATATATATATATGAAAATGGAAATATGCCCATTCAAAATATCTATTATTCTTCTATGTTTAGAATGGGCATATTATTCTCTACATGCCCTCGAGAGGGATCAAACCTTATGAAGTTATCATATTACAATATATATATATATATATAGGAGACATAGAAGAAGAATATATATTTTTAAAGGAAATATGTCCATTCAAAATATCTATTATTCTTATATTTTTCCTATATATATATGAGAACTACATAAGGTTTGATACCTCTTGAGGGCATGTACAACATAATATGCCCATTCTAAACATATATTATTATTGAATCTATTACTCCATAAAGGTTTGTAGATTTTTGTACACTATAGTTATTGTTCTATTATGGTCATCCTTCCATAGAAATGGTCCTCCTTTCATAGCAATGGTCCTCCTTCCATGCAAAATGTGGAACAACCCAAGAGAAATGTTTGTTTGTTCACGGATGGAGAAATGCACATATTTCTAAATAGTCCAACATAAGTGATAAAAAATATGGCCAAAATAAAATGTTAGAATTTCTATAGAATCAGCTAATGCATATACTAATTATTACTCCAATATGAGAATGGGTGGATAATGAGTATCTAGCATTTTTGAAATAAATTAATAGAACTACATAACACGAGAATGGGAATTTTACAAGGGGAATGTAATGCAACACTTTGTAGAGCCAAGAGTTTTATTCCTAAAACAAAATAATACAGTTACATAAGTCATGATCCCCCTTGAGGGTATGTAGTGCAACACCTGGCGGAGCTAGAAACTTTCTCCGCCAAGGTTAGTCGAGCCAAAACAATATAATTGTATTCAATAAAAAATGAAAAAAAAAAAAATTTGTTTGTTTGTATGAGAGAAAGGGAAACTTCCCATTCTTAAACAAAGACAAAGTAAATTTTATCTCTCCAATGGAATCATGTATTATATAGTTATATATGATTACTATATAGGCACTAAAATGATAATAACTTTCATTTATTCCTCATATTATATTTGAATGGGCATATGCTCATTGAATTCGTATCATTTTATTGTTTTTTACGTATTAGAAAATTTACATTGTATTCAAGATAAGTTACAAAAATGTTACATTGTTTGTATGGGAGAATGGGTAATTGGCCATTCTTAAATAAAGAAAGAGTAAGTAAATTTTATCTCTCCACTAGCATCTTGCATCAGAATGTTTAGGACATGAACATATGCCCATTGATAATGGGCGTATGCCCATTCTAATGTAGGAATCACTGAGAAAAATAGGTGTAAGGAGAACTATATATGGTCATCTGTTTATTAAGTGGTTAATGACATTGGATAATATGCATTGTATTTATGTCATGTTATTCCCTCTATTCTTTCCATTTATTTGTGAAGCAACATAAAAAAAATGGTGTTCTTCAATTCCATTTCTCGGTCACATCTCAAGCGGGTTTTTATGATTGATTCGTCATCTTTCTGTGAATCCATTGAACATGTTATGGGTGAGGCCTATTACTATTCTTTAAAAAGAGCTCAAGTCAAATCATAAATTTCCTCGGTGTTTGTTTTGAATCTACTTTTGGTTAGCTATAACAAATTGGAAGTTTCTACTATTGCTCATTTTTTATCTTTCCCTCACATAGGGTTAGTTTGGATGAAGAACTCAAGAATTGTAATTTGTTATCTCATTTTTAGTGATTCTAGCTAAAATTGAGATAACCATAGAATTTTTTTGACAAAACCTCCTAAAAATTCCTTTTGAAGGAGATTTTTGGGTTTTCAGGTTTCCATCGCATGGAAACATGTCTTTTACATGCTTCATGTCGAGTGTCTTCTGAAACCCAAAACCCGATTACATGCCAGTGTATCAGGTTTTTGGAACCGAAGCGCATCAGAACATACCTTACAAAAAACATGTTACATGTTGCTTGATTCCCGAAACCCAAAACCCAAAAATGATCCTTTGCATCAGGTTTTTGGAACCCAATAGCATCCAAACATGTCTTTTACATGCTTCATGTTGGTTGGTTACCAAAACCCGATTTGTTAATAAAACCTTTGTTTTAGGTTTTCGGAAGTGCCGAGTATGATGAAATGCCATTAATGCCAAGTTTTCATTTAGTTGGCACATGTGTTGGAGGAGGTGTAATAAATGCTAGGGATTTATAAATACTCTAATTTTACACGTCATTTCTACCTAACATATTTTTGTTGCGTGGATTTTTCATACATGCTCCTTCAACCTTGAAACCCGACTAAACTTCTCAATTGATTTTGTGATCTATCTTTGATCATTTTTCAAATTTATTGAAGGTATTTTTCTCTTCTTATCATTTTGTGATCTTTGGGTTTGTTTTTAAAGTTTTCTTTCGACATTTTTCCTCTTTGCTTTTTCTTGCCTCTGGGTTTAGGTTTTAGGGTTGTATTCTTCATTTTTGTTGAATTTCCATGAAAACCCTTGTTTATAAATCCATCTTGGGTGTTTTCTTATTTCCTTTCATGAATATACTCTTGTGGTTATTGGGAATAATATATAAAACTTAACTTACAAACGTGGTGGAGATTTTAACTATTCTAACATCCCAGAAACTTGACACTTGTGTGTTAGGTTTTACAGGGTGTTCGACACCATCCTTGTTCTGCATAGTATCAAGTTTTGTGAATTTCTCAACTCCATTTTGGTTCCAAATTGTATAGAGTTTCAAAAGCTACTTAACATCCTTCAATTTCCATTTGTGTCGGGTTTTGCAGGGTTCTTGACATCTTCCAAATTCCACTTGTGTCGGGTTTCATGAAGTGTTTAGCCTCCTCCAAATTCTGGAGACCATCGGGTTTTGTAAAGTGCTTAAAACCCCCCTAATTTCCACCTGTGAGTTAGGTTTTACACAGTGTCCAACACAACCTAATTTTCGATTATACTCTGGAGTGTTTCAGGTTTCACGAATTATCTGACAGGTCTCAAAGTTCGGTTGGTGTGGCGGGGTTGTGGGGTTATTCAGCATGCTTCCAAGTTTGAATCTTCAAATAGGAGTTATCTATTCATTATTTCTTCAAGACTTCTCATGTCGGATCCTGGATCATCTAAGGATAAGTCAAACATGTTAGGAAATATGAAATATAAGTATAAGAAAATGGAATCAACTTCCTACATAGATTGCAATTATGACATCTGAGATACGAAGCTTGGTAACATTGACATGGAAGACTTTTTGAACAGAACCAAGGATTATTCTTAGAGTCCTTGGATGAAGTCAATAACCAACAGTGGCCTCCCTCTTACAATAGGATTCCCAATGTCTGCTCAATGCCCCAAGTTCATTTTGGCATGTGCTTCTAATTATGACTTAGATTCCCGCTCTGTGAAAAATCAAGCAGGAGAAACCATAGTGAAGTTAGATGGGGGTTACTTTGATGACCTTTTAAGATTACCTAACTTTGAGGAATATGTCAATGTAGATCTTAAGTCAGTAGAGAAATCTTGGGACAAAGATCAAGAAGATTACATCAATCATGTGAATAAAAAGTTCTTGATCAATGCCAAGCCAACTATCTCTAGGTTTCCCAAGTTTGTGCCCAGGAGTGATTTCATCCTTGAAATCAGTGACATCATCACCCTATTGAGTCAAGTATTTAGACTCCCTAAGTCAAGAGACTTTCACGGGTGGATGTATCAATTCATGGTCCTTATAAAGAAGGATGAACAAGGGATTGATTGGAGCAGTCTTATAAGTAATGAGATTGATTCCCAGATGAAGACAATATTGACTACTGGAAAGTTTTATATGTCATCATATGTCACCTATGCAGTAGCTGGTATGAGGAATTATCTAGGGTTGGACATGAAGGGAAGTAAGTCAATCAAACATATATATCGGTATTTCCCTTAGTTGACAATGAAGGGGTCCAAGGACTAATTCAAAAGAGTGAATGATGCCTTCTTTTATGAGAAGATCTGTATGTTGAACCTTGACTTAAGAAAGAGAAGAGTCTCTGATGAGGCATGGGCTAGAGTATCAAAATGGGGTTGTATCTTCTTGTAGTTCAAGAAGTTCACATACTTTCGGGGTGGTCATATAACCAGGTGATCCTTTCTGATTGCCCATATTCCCAGGTGATAAGATGATCCTAATGGAGTTGGTAAGACAATTGTTGGATTTCCATTAATTCCAACAAAGTAAACACAAGGATTTCGTATCATTCCTTATTTCCATTAGAAGGTACACGTGCTCAAAAATGGTTAAAGATAAGAATGTGGTGCACGAGCTTCAAGACAAGTTGAAGAAGCACATGAAGCAAAGAGATGGATTTTATTTCTAAGGAGTCCTTAAATCGTACAGGAATTTATATCTACATATTCCCAACATAGAATATATTTGGGTTGATCATTGGGATGAAGTTGCCATCCGAAGAAAGGAAAATAGTAGGTTGAAAATTGAAGAAATCCAGATACTGGATTTATCTGACATCCTAGAGGGCACCACAGATAATGAGAGTTTCCTTGATGCCTCGTATGATGGGTTAAATGAAGACTGATATGTATTCCCAGCCATTGGTTGGTCCATCGATGAGAAAGCTTCTAATACAGGGAGAGTTACTAAAATTCTTGCCTGTACTAAGGCGTGGCTCATTTCTTGGGGAATGATTTATAAAGAAGGGAGTTTTTTAAAACTAGATACTTTGGAAGCAGGTCCCTCCAATGGAGAAAAGGAAAAGGATAAGAACCCTTCCAAGAGGCTAATAAAGGTTAAGTTTGTCAGAAATGGAAAAGATCAAGTAACTACACTAGTGGCCACTCTCCCACAAATGGTTGAGATTCTTGATTCACCTCCACAACCAGAACAAGGAAATCCTCCTTTTGTAGAAGAGATTATTCAACCTTCCATTCCTCTTTTGACTGACAGCTCATCAGAGGTAAAGTCTTCCTATTATCCCTCAAACTCTAATTTCTGAATCATTTCCTCCTCCTATTCAGCCTTCCTTACCTCAGATTTCTTCACCAAGTTCCTCAGCCATGGCTAGTATCTTCTCTGGCCTCTCACCTCTCCCCAATGGACCTCAGTTAACCATGGATATGCCTCCTCCTTCTGCACCTTCATTCCCTTAGTCCATTGTCACGAACACTACACTTGCAATGGTCACCACTCCACAAGATAACCTTCCTCCACCTGAGGATGTGATCGTAACACCTACAATGGGAGAAACTTCTTCCAATACACCTCAATGGTTAATAGATCAGACTCTGAGCAAGAGGAAGTTGGTATTTCTCCTACCATCCTTTGATTTCAGTTCCCTCAAGGTCACTCCTACCAAGTTGGCCAAGAAGCCCAAAATAGTTTCAAGGATTTCAGTGGATTCCTTAGGGTATAAAATTATAGAAATTGCTACTCCTATGGGTGATAAAACCAAGGATGATATAATGGTCATAGATTATCAAATCGCAAGGTTTGATCTAGGGAAAGTAAAAATGGAGGGAGCAAAGAAGGATGCACAAGATGCCATGAATGTGTTGTGCCAGAAGCTAAAGGAAACTAAGGAAAATAGAGATGAGTTAAAAGAGAAAGTACAACTGATAGAAGTACTAATCAAGCTCTCAAAGCCTCCTGATTCAACACCATCATCCTCTACTCTTATCAGGTTTGATTTCTCATCGGTACCCATGATTGAGAAGATTGCTAAGAAGGGTAGAATGATCGATCAATGGATCCAGAGGCTACTCCTGTAAGGAAAAGAAGTCATTAAGGAAACCATGGAAGTCTACAAATCCTTGGAGGATATAAAGAAGGATGGAGAGAAAATGGATGATGAATTTTTAGTAGAAGTCAGGAACCTAGAGTTAAATTTTGAAGCTCTCCAAATGCAGAAACAGGTTCCATCCCACATCTTGATTGAAGAAGGCATCATTCCACATGGGAAAAAACAATTTCAACTTACCAAATCCATTAGATTCAGAATAAAGATTATTAATAAAGCTTGCAAAAAATTGAGGGAATCAAGAGATCAATTGGTCGATGTCACGAATGACATAGAAGAAGAGCTAGTCAAGATTTACGCTAAGGTGTTGAATGAAAGCTTGGGTATTCTGTTTGTTGATGATCTTTACAAATAGATCCAAGAATCAATTCAGCATGAACCAACTTATGGATTCATCCTCGAAATCATTCATAGGTTTGTGAAAATTGAACATTCTTTGGAAACACTGAGGAAACTCAACAAGAGACTAAAAAAGCATCCTAGAAACGCTAGCGATACTCAGGAAACATGTGAAGTTCTGAGTGATCATTCCATTGCACCTGATGAAAATGAGATGTAGGGTATTATCTGAAAGTTCCAAGAATTTCGAGACAAGCAGGCTTTGTTAGAGGAAGAAAAAGATAATGAAACAGAATAGGCGCAATGTTGCATGTCATTTCAATCCTGAAATCAACATGTATTTTTCATTTTTGTTTTGTCACATAGGAAGCAAATTTTGACTTGGTCTTCTGCGTGAGAGTCAAGCAAAATAGGACTCTCATTGAAAAGACTATTTTCTAGGATTTATCCTATTTTCTCTCAACTCCTTTTATTATAAATAAGGGATGCTTATGCATTCCAAAGGGTTGATATTTTTGGAATATTGAGATCTATTGTGAAAAGGAAAGACTTTGTGTTTTCTTTTAATCATTTGAGGAATATAAGTTGATGCTATTTTACAAACTTTGTGTTGTGAGATGTATCTTTCTTAAGATATTGTTCTTATGTTCATAATCTTAACCTATTCTTTGTTTAGCATCTTGATTGTTCTAATCATTTCAAACATTACATTTGTCGTCTACAAACTCGTATGACTATTTTTTGATTTGCATTTTCTCGAAAGAAAGTACATTCCCCTCATTTCCTTTCCATTGCATTTCTTCCATAATAATAATTTCCTTTCCAATACATTTCATTTCGAAAGAGAAATATCTTCACCTATTATGGATATGGATTTTGGGATTCTATCCCAACCCTAATGGTTAGATTAGCGTGAATATTGTATATTATTTTTGTTGTGTTTTGGACTAGTAATAAACAAGCAACCTCACCTGTCTTTGAGGATAAATTTAATCCCATGTATTGTGGTTGAACCTCATATTTTGGCTTGAAAAAATATTAAACCAACATAATCTAAACAATTTGTCCATGTTCAATGGTCTTGATACAGAAGCTAGTTAGATCCATCATTCTTTGGTGGAACCTTTGGACGAGAGGACCTGAGGCCTCACCCAATTTTTGTAGGATATCTTAGACCATTATATATCCGAGGAACCAGACCGACCACCTCTCTATCTTCCGATAAATATTTATTTAACTCAGATTCATCTTCATATTGTCCACGAGTCTTCTAGTGTTTCTTCGTTGTGGGATCTGGTTCATCCCACTTACACATTCCTGGTAAATATTACCACTTCTAGTGGTGGTCTCTGTAGTATGGATACTCAAGGTAACTCCATGAGTTCTTCATCCTCATTCCCTAATGTCAAAGAAGATCCAATCAATATTTTTGATGACCACTAATATGGACTGTTAGATATTTTTTGGTAAATTAAATATGTATTTTGTATTTTTCTCTCTACGTGTTTCATTTTTGGCCACTTTTAATTTTTATCTCTACAATTACTTATCTTAAGTTTCTATTTTCTGTTAAATTAGCTAAATTAATGTTCTTTTTGTATTCACACCACATGTGTAAATAATCATCATCTCTATTTAAGCATAACCATGTTTTAGGATATTTTCATTTATAAGTAAATGGTGGTAAATGATATATTTACATGGTGGTCTTGTTATGTCATTGTCAAGAACAAATATAAATTTAAACATTTAACCCTTTCTTAAAACCTAGTTATAAGAAGTGTGTATATATATATATATATATATATATATATATATATATATATATATATATATATATATATATAAAATGCATGGTACTCTTGCAACGGCATGGTCTAGAACAAATATAAATGTAAAAATTATCATATTAAACCATTCTTATAACCCATACATATATATAGTAAGATGAGAACTACATAAATCTTGATCCCTCTCGAGGGTATGTAGTGCAATACTTGGCTCTTCCAGGGATAGTATAGCTAGTACAATAGAATTATTAATAATTACTAAACAATTTTTTTTACCGTCATAATACAAAACTTATCATCTTGTATATGTTACTGTCACAATGCAAAAATTCTCATTTTATCTTCTATGATTCTTATATGAGAATGCTCATATGCTCATTTAAAATATCTATTATTCTTCTGTGTTTTCTATATGTGAATGGATATATATATATTGTACGATGAGAACTGAGAACAACATAAGGGTTTATCCCTCTCGAGGGTATGTAGTACAACACTTGGCTCTATCAGAGATAGTCTAGCTAGTATAATACAATTAGTAATAATTACAAAATAAATAATTTTACTATCGTAATGCACAACTTCTCATCCTGTATATGTTACTATCACAATGCACAAATTCTCATTCTATCTTCTATAATTCTTATATGAGAATGGTCATATCCCATTAAAAATATCTATTATTCTTCTATTTTTGCAAAATTTGAATGGACACACACACACACACACACACACACACATATTAAGAGGAGAAATGAGAACTACATAAGGCTTGATCCCTCTCGAGGGTATGTAGTACAACACTTGGTTATGTTAGGGATAGTCCAGCTAGTATAATACAATTATTAATAAATACAAATCAAAAAACACTATCTCACTTTCGCTCCAACGAGTGGTCGAAGACATGTTTTAAAAAAGTTAAATTTAATTAATAAATAAACAATGGTAAATAATTCCCTTCAATGAGCGGTCAAAGACATGTTTTAAAACAATTACCTTTAGTTAATAAATAAATGATGTTAAATATTTATTATATGAGAAACAATATATTTTAATGATAAATGAGAATGGGCATTTAAATATGAGAACTACATAATATGAGGATGGGAAGATGTCATAGTGGTAAACAATATATTTTAATGATTCTTATATGATAATGGGAAGAGAATAGGCATCGACCCATTCTAAAACAAAAGAATAGAATTACATAATGTGACAATGAGCATTTGGTGATTCTAAAACAAAATAATAGCACGAAAAATGAGACAAATATAAACAAATAGATGCAACATTTAGTCCAATTAAAATGATTGAGATCAATATTTCTGACCCATTCTAAAATTAATAATAGAACTACATAAGGCTTGTTCCCTATTGTGGGTATATAGTACAGAACTTGTCAGTGTCTGTACTTGGCTCCACCAAGGTTAGTTCATCTAAAAAAATATATTTATAAACAAAATAATAGAACTATGTAAGGCTTGATCCCTCTTGCGGGTATGTAGTGCAGCACTTGGTGGTTCCTGTACTTGGCTCCACCAAGGTTAGTCCATCCAAAATGATATAATTATAAACAAAACAATATAACTACATAAGGTTTTATCCCTTTTGCAGGTATGTAGTGTATCACTTGATAGTTTTTGTACTTGGCTCCACCAAGGTTACTCTAGCCAAAACGATACAATTATAAACAAAATAATAGAACTACATAAGGCTTGATCCCTGTTGCGGGTATGTAGTTCCACACTTGGTTGTGCCAACACTTGTCTCCACCAAGGTTAGTCTAGACAAAATGATATAATTATAAACAAAATAATAGAACTACATAGGGCTTGATCCCTGATATGTTTATATTAAAGTTATCTCTAATATTTTTTTATTAGATACATAAGAGATTTCTCTTAGCTATCCATGAGACTGAGAAACATTATCTCTATTATTCTTCAATTATTTATGTATGATATTTGGCATCTTCGCTTTTAAATCGAAAAGGACGAAAAAATAAATTAGAGAGAGTAAAAGTAACATAAGGATTTTCTTCAAATCTTGTTGAAACTATCACAACACACATCTTCAAATTTTATTCTATAATTCTTATATGAGAATGGGCATATGCCCATTCAAAATATATTTTCTTATTTTATGTTTCCTAAAGGTGAATGGATATATATATATATAAATATATATATATATATATATATATATATATATATATATACTATAAGATGAGAAATACATAAGTCTTGATCCATCTCAAGGGTATGTAGAGCATAATATTCCAATTCTAAATATATAACATTCCTAAATCTATTAACCTAGACAAAATGATATAATTATAAACAAGAACTTGAGCTACGCATTAAATGATTTCCAGATGGGGTACATGAAAACATGAGCACCTAATCATTTCCTCGATAAGGAATATTCAACTAGCAGTCACAACAGAAGTTTATCATTTCATCATGAATATGTTATTCATTTTGATGTTTCATAATGCAAGACCAATATGTTCATACATGATATCTTCAGGACGAAATGCTTCACTTATATTAGTACCTTGATTATTCACTTCATCTTCTGAATGAAATTCTACACTTTTATTAATACCTTGATAAACATAGGTCTTCAATATGATGAGAACTATATAAGGCTTGATCCCTCTAGAGGGTATGTAGTGTAGCACTTGGCCCGGCCAGGGATAGTGCAACCAACATGATATAATTAAATGGAGTAGAGATGAAATATTCAAATCATAGAAGAAGAATATAGATAAAATTTTCTATGATCAAATTAACCGTATAAAATTAGATAAAATTATATATATATATATATATATATATATATATATATATTTGTGTGTTTTTGTGTCTATATGATTCATATGCACTGAATGATTTCATGTTTTGTCTGTGTAGTTAACCATTTAGAAGGGGGTGTAAGGAAACTAATCTATTAGGAGGGGGTGCTAGTATAATACAATAATACTAACTACTTCAAAACAAAAAATGTTTGTTTGCATGTGAATGGGATTGTTCCCATTATAAACGTGGAAAACTTATATAAAGGTTGTAACAATCCACAACTTCCCATTCTAAAACAAAGTACCTTCCCATGTTAAAAGAAATTAAATTAAATATGTTAAGCTTAAATTTATCTTTTCTATTCTTCTATTAAATTAGATATATGAGAGTTCTATTAGTTATATGTGATAATGGCAATCTTCCCTTTTAAAGTGGAAAGGATGGAAAAGTAATGTAAAGAGAATAAATTTATCATAAACATTTTCTTTATATCTTGTTAAAACTCTGAAAATTACGAATCGGAAAGAGTAAAAGTAAAATAAATTACTATTTTTCCTTATATTATTAAGACTGACATGAGAATGTGCATCGTCCCATTCAAAATATATATTCTTAATCTATAAATAAAATGTTTATGATAATTTTATTCTCTTTACATTATTTTTTCATCCTTTTCGCTTTACAAGGGAAGATTCCCATTATCACATATGAATAATAGAACTCTCATATATCTAATTTAATAGAAGAATAAAAATGATAAATTTAAGCTTAACATATTAAATTTAATTTCTTTTAACATGGGAAGGTACCTTTTTTTAGAATGGGAAGTTATGGATTGTGACAACCTTTAAATAAGTTTTCCACATTTATAATGGGAACAATCCCATTCACATACAAACAAGCACTTTTTGTTTTGAAGTAATTAGTATTATTGTATTATACTAGCACCCCCTCCTTAAATATTAGTTTCCTTACACCCCCTTCTAAATGGTTAACTACACAGACAAAACATGAAATCATTCAGTGCATGTGAATCATATAGACACACAAACACACACAAATATATATATATACATAATTTTATGTATTTTTATACGGTTAATTTGATCATAGAAAATTTTATCTTTATTATTCTTCTATGATTTGAATATTTCATCTCTAATCTATTTAATTATATCATATTGGTTGCACTATCCCTAGCTGGGCCAAGTGCTGCACTGCATACCCTCTAGAGAGATCAAGCCTTATATAGTTCTCATCATATTAAAGACCTATGTTTATCAAGGTATTAATAAAAGTGTAGCATTTCATTCGGAAGATGAAGTGAATAATCAAGGTACTAATAGAAGTGAAGGATTTCGTAATGATGATATCGTTTATGCACATGTTGGTCTTGCATTACGAAACATCAACATGAATCACATATTCAAGATGAAATGATAAACTTCTATTGTGACTGCTAGTTGAATATTCCTTATTAAAGAAATGATTAGGTCCTCATGTTTTCATGTACCCCATCTTGAAACTTGCACAAAATGGGAAATCATTTAATGCGTAGCTCAAGTTCTTGTTTATAATTATATAATTTTCTCTAGGTTAGTAGATTTAGGAATGTTATATGTTTAGAATGGGAATATTATGCTCTATATACCCTTGAGATGGATCAAGACTTATGTATTTCTCATCTTACAGTATATATATAAATATATATATATATATATATATATATATATATATATATATATATATATATATATATATATATATATATATATCCATTCACCTTTAGGAAACATAAAATAAGAAAATATATTTTGAATGAGCATATGCCCATTCTCATATAAGAATTATAGAATAAAATTTGAAGATGTGTGTTGTGATAGTTTCAACAAGATTTGAAGAAAATGTTTATGTTACTTTTACTCTCTCTAATTTATTTGTTCATCCTTTTTGCTTTAAAAGCGAAGATGCCCATTCTCATACATAACTAATTGAAGAATAATAGAGATAAAGTTTCTCAGTCTCATGCATAACTAATAGAAATCTCTTATGTATTTAATAAAAAACTATCTTTCTCAGATTTGATGACTATGTTTCCTAAATGTGAATCGATATATATCTATATATATTATAAGATTAGAAATACTTAAGTTTTGATTGTATCGAGGGTACATGTAGATCATAATATATATATATATATATATATATATATATATATATATATATATATATATATATATATATCCATTCACCTTTAGGAAACATAAAATAAGAAAATATATTTTGAATGAGCATATGCCCATTCTCATATAAGAATTATAGAATAAAATTTGAAGATGTGTGTTGTGATAGTTTCAACAAGATTTGAAGAAAATGTTTATGTTACTTTTACTCTCTCTAATTTATTTGTTCATCCTTTTCGCTTTAAAAGCGAAGATGCCCATTCTCATACATAACTAATTGAAGAATAATAGAGATAAAGTTTCTCAGTCTCATGCATAACTAATAAAAATATCTTATGTATTTAATAAAAAACTATCTTTCTCAGATTTGATGACTATGTTTCCTAAATGTGAATGGATATATATCTATATATATTATAAGATTAGAAATACTTAAGGTTTGATTTGTATCGAGGGTACATGTAGATCATAATATATATATATATATATATATATATATATATATATATATATATATATATATATATATATATATATCCATTCAGCTTTAGGAAACATAAAATAAGAAAATATATTTTGAATGAGCACATGCCCATTCTCATATAACAATTATAGAATAAAATTTGAAGATGTGTGTTGTGATAGTTTCAACAAGATTTGAAGAAAATGTTTATGTTACTTTTACTCTCTCTAATTTATTTGTTCATCCTTTTCTCTTTAAAAGCGAAGATGCCCATTCTCATACATAACTAATTGAAGAATAATAGAGATAAAGTTTCTCAGTCTCATGCATAACTAATAGAAATCTCTTATGTATTTAATAAAAAACTATCTTTCTCAGATTTGATGACTATGTTTCCTAAATGTGAATGGATATATATCTATATATATTATAAGATTAGAAATACTTAAGGTTTGATTTGTATCGAGGGTACATGTAGATCATAATATGCCCATTGTAAACATCTATTATTATTTAATCTATAACTCCTGTCAAACAAATATAATTATAAAGAATAAATTGAGATATGCATTGAATGATATCCCATTCTGTGCAAGTTTCAAGATGGGGTGCAAGAAAACATGAGTACGTAATTATTTCTTCAACAAGGAATATTCAACCAGTAATCTCAACAGAAAATTATCATTTAATCCTGAATATTTGATTCATGTTGATTTTTGGTAATGAAAGACTGTCATGTGTTTGAATCACATCTTTAGGAAGAAATGCATGACTTCTATTACTATCTTGATGCTTCACTTCTATTACTACCTTGATATACATCGGTATTCAATATGACGAGAACTACATAAGGATTTATCCCTCTATAGTGTCTGTAGTGTAGCACTTGGCTTGGCTAGGGATATTCTAGCCAATATGATATAATTGAAAACAATTAAATAGAGTATAGATAAAATAATTTGAATCAAAGAAGAAGAATAGATATACAAATAATTTGATTCAACTAATAAGAATTTAGATAAAATTTTCTATGATCATATTAACTGTATAAAAATATAGATAATTATATATATGGAGATGATTCACCTGCATTGAATGATTTTCTATTTTGTCTATGTCATTAACCATTCAAGAGGGATTGCAGGGAAAAAAATATTTTAAGAGGGGGTGCTAGTATGATACAATTATTAATTATTTTAAAGTAAATAATGTTTGTTTGTATGAGAATGGGCTTGTACCCATTATAAACATGCAAAACATCTATAAAGGGTGTCACAATGCACAACTTCCCATTCTAAAACAAAGTACCTTCTAATTTTTAAATAAAATAAATATAATATGTTGAGCTTTAACTTATCTCTATTTTTATTCTATTAAATTAGAAATATATGATATTTCTATTAGTTATACATGAAAGAGAGCTGATTTTTCTATATTTTGTTTCTATTAGTTATATGTAAGAATGGAAATCTTCCCTTTTAAATAAAAAAAGATGAACAAATAATGTCGAGAGAGTAAAAGTAGCATAAAACATTTCTTCAAATATTTTTCAAACTCTGAAACTTTTAAATTAGATAGAGTAAAAGTAACATAAACAACCATCTTTCCTTCTATTATTAATTATTACATGTTAGAATAAATTCGGGAAGATATAATTAAAGAAATATAGATCCAAAAATTAGCAATTGAGGATTATAGATTATAATGTGTAGACATTTTAACCAGATGTTTTACAAAATCATGTAATAATTAACATATGAATGAAAAAAATATCAATAGCTAAAATTATATGAGACAACAAACATCAGATTTAAGTGGAGAAAACTGTAGGGAAAAAATCCACTGAAAACAAATTGTCTTATATTAAGAATTTATCACTTTAAGCTAGTATTTCCCCTTCGTTCCTCAGTTTCACAGTAACAATACTAGACTTTTGTCTCGTTGTATAAAAAATCTCATGATTAACTAAGTATAGATCAATTTGTCTATGAAAAACATTAGCAAAATCTAGATTACCAAGTAATCCAATCTCGTGAGGGATCATCCTATTTATATAGGATGGGTGAGTGATTATACCACTTCACTAGTTTGAAACCTATGAAGACCGAATATTATTATTAAAAAAAATATTTAATATAGGGTATGTCTAAGTGGTTATCCCCACTTGGCATTAACACCCTAACACTCCTCCTTAATGTTAAGTGGGGAAAACAAAAAATAGACATGCCAATTTAACCTTTTTCTACAAAATGATTTATAGATCCTTGAATTAGAAATAGTGATTAAGAATAACATGCAAACAAGGGAGATCAGCTGATCTTATAATACAAAAATTATTAAGAACAAGTGCTTTACTTATGAAGACTTACATTAGATTATGGAGCCTTTAATAAATTAAGGCATACCCACAATTAAAGCTTCGCTAGGATTTACAAGTAACTTCACATAGAGTGACACATTTACTTACTACAAAGTGGAGGAAGTATTGGAAGTTTACAACATATGATAAGAGGAGACATTGTCATGTACAACCCCCCTCAATGGAAACTTGGATAGGTCCAATAAGGCATGAAACTTTCAAAACTTCTCAACACATAAAGGCTTGGTGAAGATATCTGCAACTTGATCTTCAGTATAATAGAACTTGAGATCAATATCACCATTAAGGACTTTTTCTCGAATAAAATGCATATGAACTTCAATATTTTTTTTCCTTTTGTGTTGAATTGGATTCTTTCCAAGATAAATGCAACTCTGGTTGTCACATAGAATACTATTTTTTCTTGTGACGCCCATGTGCGGCTCATCCAACCATATTTTTAGCCACATAGCTTCTTTGGCATCTTCCATATCACTTTTATACTCTACCACAGTATAAGATATATAAATTATTAGTTTCTTCTTGCTACTCTAAGTGATGGAACCTGCACCCAACTTGAAAATATATCTAGAAGTATACTTTCTATGTGCAACATAACCAACATGATCATAATCACAATAACCAAATAATTTTTCATCATTACAAGAAGAATAAAAAAGATCATAATTGATTTTTCCTTTAATATATTTAAAAATTATCTTTACCATTTTCCAATGAAACTCATAAGGTTCTTGCATAAATCTTGAAACTACTGGTATTGCATATTAAATATCAGTTCTAGTAATGGTCAAATAAATTAGACTACCAGCTACCTTTCTATGGAGAGTAGGATCAAATTTAGCACAAGTTATTTTAGGATCTAACTTAACACCAACTTCAATAGGAATGGAAATAGGATTACATTCAATCTTGTTAAATATTCTAAGAAAATTTATAGTATAATGATATTGATATGCAATAATATACTTATGAACTCAAGGAATATAATCATGCCAAGAAAATGATCTAACAAACCTAAATTTGTCATTTCAAAACATTTTTTTCAATTTTATTTGATTCTAACAATTAGATTTATGTCATTCATAGTAATCAAAAGATCATCAAAAAAGAGAAAAGTAATTATAATATGATTGTTATCAAACTTAACTAATAAAACATTATCAGATTAGCAGTTACAAAAACCAAGTTTCTGAAACAACATATTAATTTTAGCATACCAAGCTCTAGGATCTTGCTTAAGACCATACAAAGACTTTTTCAGATTATGGACATAATTTTCTTTACCAGGTTCATCAAAACCTTTAGGTCGAATCATATAAATTTCTTCTTGTAAGTCACCATTTAAGAAACCATTTTTAACATCCATTTGGTGAATCTCCCAACCATATTAGGAAACTAATGTAAGAAGAAATCTCACAGTTCTCATCTTAGAAACAAAAGAAAAGGTATCAACATAGTCTATGCTAGGTTTCTGAGTGAAACCATGAGTTATCAACCTTTCCTTTAATTTTTCAATCTCTCTCAGAGATGTATATTTGATTTTGAAGAGCCACCTAGATCCTACAATGTTTCTTTTAGAAGGAGGAGGGACTAGTTCCCAAGTGTCATTATTTATTAAGGAATTATTTTCATCCTTCATATTGTGAAGCCATTTATCATATTGAGATTTTTTCTTCAAAGGATTTTGGTTCTACCTCATACAGGGTCATCAAGGCATGATAAGTATGTTGACTTCTAGCTAGCTTTCTAAGATTATGAGGATGAGATTTTTGAACAAGACTTTGAGCCCATTTAGTAATCTTAGGTTGTAAGAAATTTTGAGATGACTCCCCCTCAATATCCATCATATCTAGATCAGAATTATTATCCTCTTAAATTTATACTTCCATGGGAGAAGAATTATTAGGATCTATCTCTATAGAAACAGAGGAGGATTCATGAGGATCATCACAGAAATTTATTTCTAAGACTTGAATGTTTATGTTTTCAACAATTTCATGCTTGAATGGTTCATAAAATCTCAATACTTTATTTTTATATCCATTTCCAACAAAAATAAAAGAAAAAGAGGTTAGATCAATATTATTTCTTTTGAAATTTGGAATGAAGATAGAAGCAAGACTACCAAATATTCTTAACTTAGAAATATCTTGTTTTTTCTTTATCCAAACTTCATGAGTAGTTGCTTGATGAAGATATTTAGTAGGAAATATATTAAGAATATAGACATCATTCTTCATATATTTAGCCCATAATAATTTAGGAACATTATAAGCATGAATCATAGTCCAAGCCATTTCTACAACAATTTTATACTTTCTTTCTGCAATGCCATTTTGATGAGGGAAAAATGGAGTAGTCAACTCTCTTTGAATCCCACATGACACAAAATACTCATTAAAATTTTTTCTGACATATTCACCTCCATTATATATCCTAATTCTCTTAGTTTTCATATTAGAATAATTCTCAACTAGAGTTTAAATTCTTGAAACTTAACTAAAACATCAAACTTCTTCTTAATGAAATAAGACCAAGTCATTCTAGAGTAATCATCATTAAAATTGATAGCATACAAGGCTCCAATGAGAGAAGGAACCACAAGTGGACCTCTCAAGTCACTATCAATTAGTTCTAATAATTGAGAGGAATTTGGATCATGATGTTTGTGAAATGGTTGAGCATGTTTCTTACCATGTAGGAAACTTTCACAAATTTAATTACCTATCTTTATCTTAGGAAAACAAACAACAAGATTCAATCTAGACATATCATATAGGATTTTTAAATTTACATGACCAATTATTCCATGTCAAAGTTTAATATCATTCCTATAATAGGAAGAAAAATAAGATACAAATGCAAAACCATCAAAGATATATTATCTAGTTTTCTTAATGCCAGACGAAATAAAAATTTTAAACATATATTTGATAAACCACTTATCTTGAAATAAAAAAACTTTATACTTTTCTTTAGTTAGCTAAGAGAAAGAAAAAATATTATTTTTCAATTGAGGATCATACAAGACATTCCTAATTACACCATTTGAAAGCTTAACATTGCCACAATCTTTTGATCTAATCATCGAGTTATATCCTTGATAGATATTATCTTCACATTTAACTACATTTGAGAGGATACCAAGAGTACAAGTTATGTTGCAAGTGGCTGCACTATCAAAAACCCATTCATTATCATTTGAAACTGAAAGGGAAGCATACAAAGGAATAGACTACTAATCCACATTTGCTTAGGTTTTCTTCTGATTTTTCTTATGGTTATTAAGCTTGTTATTCTTAGTATTCTTATTTGATTTTATAGTCTTCACCCTATAATCATACTCTTTATGCCCAAATTTTCCACACTTATTACAAGTCCCATTACATTTGAATTTAAAGTTCTGATTATTCTTAGAGTTAGTTTTAGGATTTGATTTAAATCTAGATCTGATATTAGGCTATTGACTATGATTGTTTTTATTTATATTATGAGAAGACTTATGACTCTACGAGAACAAAGCTTGAGAAGTAGTCTCTTTTAAATCAAATTTCTCCATGAATTTTTCTTCTTGAATCAATAAAGAAGAAAAAGTGTCTAGATCAGGTAGATCATTTGTTAGAATTGACAAGTGACTGAGAGAGGGGTGGACCAGTCCTTTAAAAACTTTTCACTTTTAAATTCAAACCATCAAGCATATATTGTTATACATTGGTTCTATATTAGACTCATATGAATATTAAGAAGACAAGAAAAATTATTTATTGAAATAAAAATTAGAATACAACTCTTCAAACTAGATTAACATCAATAAAGATATCACCAATTTTTCTTCATTTATATCCTTTGCATGAAACTCCAACCGGCTACAAACCTAGAAGATAATTCCATGGGTTTTAGGATATTCCCAAGAGCTTATTTTTTTGAGAAAAGAGTTATTCAATAGAAGATAATTGGCATTATCAATAACAACTCACAATCTAGCTTATACGAATAGATACACCTCTTTAGACATGACCTTTCATCTTCCACTTACCATGACTCTTCAAATAACTCATATTTTTATCTTATAGCTCTTCACATTTGTCCAAAAGTATTACATATTTCTATTCATGTGTTAAATATTCCAAAAAAATCAATTGATACTCTTGTATGCTTATAAACTTGCCACATTATCCAATGTATTCATTTAGGCTCATAGGTGTGCCTAAATCAACTTCCACAAAAATAGTCCTGAAAAACCATCTTACTGGAGTACTTCCACTCATCATAATGAATAAATTAATATAAAAAAATGAATCTTAGGATGTATAATTTCATTAAAATTTACCACAAATATCCCACTCAAGGCTTAACAGATCAAGAAACACCACTTTGCAAGACTTGCTAAGCTAGTTTGAGAATCTCTGAATTTGATATTCAAACATTGAGCTGATAAATATGTCAAATCTATTCATCATGAGGAAAGTAACATATAAATGGAAATATAATTAAGTATACTATCTCATTAAAAACCAATACTACTCTAATTCATTTCATAAGGCTTCCAAAAACATGGATCTCTGCAACTAGTATGACTGACCTTGAAGATACAGAAACTAGTCTTCCATACAATGTGGTAAAAAACCTCTAGAGGAATTTTCACAGATCCTCATCACCTCTTAAAATTAAACTTGGATGGATAAAACATGTTCAATCATTCATATCCATAGG
Source organism: Taxus chinensis (assembly GCA_019776745.2). Taxonomy (NCBI): domain Eukaryota; kingdom Viridiplantae; phylum Streptophyta; class Pinopsida; order Cupressales; family Taxaceae; genus Taxus; species Taxus chinensis. The sequence goes on along the minus strand of CM034147.1, from coordinate 573,204,128 downwards.
AAAAATGGAGAAAGTCTCACCTTCATGCCCATTCAGACATTCTTCTCAAATAGTTCTAAAAGATTTTTTTTGGCTCAATCACCTTTAAGAAATACATGACCTATCCAAACTGAAACATGCACTTCTAGACATCATATGAAACATAGAAATAATTATCAAGGAAAGAAACAACATCCATACAATGCACTTCAACATGATTACCTTCATTCTCCTTCATTAGCTTCTTAAAACAAGCTACTTTTACTAATAAGCTCAAACATGAACTTAATACTCAAATTTTATCGAAACGAGTTAATTATGTAACTTAATTAAGCTGATTTATACATACCCAATATCATCCACCTCATATTTGAGCATATGATCCTTTGTAAGTTTTACCTGCACATTAAAATATTTTTAAAGAGCCTGTGTTTGAATGGGGCACACCAAGTTTCAATAAGTAAAATCACCATCACAATGTGTTTTTAGGAGTCCTATACATGTTCCAATATATTTTCAAGAAAAAAAATTGATTTTGGAGACTTAACCAACTTAATTTTCCATAACTTGTCAAAACTCGGTTTTGAAGGATTACCAACATGCTCACAAAAATGGATAGAAATTCTAAAATACTAAACCAATCACCAAAATCCTTTTTCCACCATAAATTTAATCTAATTTAAGAAAAAATTTTCTCTCATGACTTATCTGAAGGAGTATTCAAAATTTTACTTGACCGTTAATAAGTTTGATACTCAATTTTCATACTTTGAAAAACCAGGTTTTGGAAACACTTGCATAACTTGAAAAATATTCATCCTCAGCTTCTAAATTTTTTCTCACAGCTTAAAGAAACATTTGTATAATATTTTCAAGTGATGGTTTTCTTTGGTTCATCTTGAATCTTTTTGTTCCATCTCATCTAGGTACCCTTTGGTCTCTGATTCTCATCTACTCTACTAGTCTGACATGTATGAGTTCTAAAAACACTTGGTTAACCACCTATGAATCCTTTCAAACCTCATAAAACACCATTCCATGATCACACCATGATTATTTTTCATCTTCATGCCTTGGATCATCATATAACACCTTGTTTTCTTCTAGAAGAGTTTAGGAAAACACTATACTGACCTGTTTCACCTTCAACCACGTGGTTTGACTTATGTATCACCTTTTATATCTCATGTACCACATCATGATGCTATATCCATGATTTTCCTCCTTTTTTTAAATTATATTTGTATGTTTTCTTTATTTATACCATGTACTTGCGTTAGGCCAAGACCTAGAATGACTTCACTTGACCCATACATTTCATGACATAACCATTTGGACATGTTATAGAATTATTGATACATATTCACCTTTGGAGACTCCTATCACACCTATTCAACATGCCTAGATCACCTAGCCAACAGTCCTAAAATAACCAAACCAACATGCCTAGATCACTTAGCCAACATGCCTACATCACCTAGCCAACATACCTAGATCACCTAGCCCACTAAGACATCAATCAAAACACAAGTGACACACACTTTTAACATCATTATCATTATGATACTTATAATTGAGAATTAAAATGTAGTTTCTGAAATTTTCATGAATATTGATCTAAATTGCTTATCTTGAAATAATTAGTAATTGAAGCCATCTAATTGAGCTTTGATGTTCTTAATTTGAAAAAAATAGTTGAAAATTTCTCACCCCCTTCATGGGTGTTGTAAACAACTCTAAAACTAGTTTAATAATTTTAGACAACCTACTGCCTTGATGCATGGTCTCTAATTACTTCCATTCATCTGCATGAGATTCCATATGACCTATATGCAATAATAATTCATCTCTAATGCTTTGCAGTAGGATGGAAAAATCTTCTTGAGATCTCTGAGAGAAGGAGATAATGTTTTCAAGGATAGCTTTTCTCCCTGTGGGATTTTTTTCATTACCACTCATAAGATCCAAGAGATTTATAGCCATGAAATAATCTTTTAGCCTTACCCTCTAGATACTATAGTTTTTTCCATTAAAAAGTTGAGACTTATCGAATGAAAAACTTACAGAACATGTCATTTTCTTGCTTAGATGAAATGGAAAAAAATTTAACTAAAAATGAGTCACGGAAGCTAAAAAGAGACAATAAACTAGCTAAAGATATTTTTATTAGCTATAAAAATGAAATCAACTAGAATTTAGTCATAAAACAACTTTATATAGTCGAATTTAATATCAATTTGATAGAGCTTAGTTGGGGTAAAGTTTACAGGAAAGTTAAACGAGCTCGGACTAAGTCAGGATAGAGTAGATCAACGAGTTATTTAGCAACTCGACAGGGCGAGCTCAAAAATGATCTACTTAATAAATAAAAACAAGTTAAAAAATAGATCCTTGGGCGAATGTGAAACTTTAAACAATGATTTTTTTGGTCCACAACAATAAACAAAATAGATACACATAAAAAAACTAAGACAAGAATGATAATAGTGAAAAAAAAATATAAGTGTCATTTTTCAATTAGCTCACATTTTTCAATGCAACTAATAAAAAACAAGACCATTAATTTAAAAAAAACCATATACATGTGTCTTAAATTAATTGGATCACTTTTCACACTTCAACATAATGTGAAATTAAAGTATTAGCTAAATGAGGCCACTTGTTGAAATTTTAATAGCTAAAGGAAAGACACTTAGCATACTTTCACCAAAATTTAAATAAATAGCTTTGAGTGGGCTTAAAGTCCCCATAATAAACCAAAATTGAAATAAAGTTCGGGTTTGAAAAAGGTATAAGACGTGTTACAATTTAAGTGGCTAAGAAAAAGAAAAACTGACACCCTGACACTTGCGTATGCTGACACAATTATAATACGTGTCAAAAAGCTATTGATTTGTGCTTCACAAATCTGACAAAGACAAGTAAAAAAATAAGATACATGGAGCCTTTTAAATGGCTTGCACTTCGCAAATGATAGAGACTAAAAAATGTGAAAAAAGATATGTACATGTCCAAATACTATTGGTTTTTACTTCACAATGAAACAAAAATGACTAAAGAAAACTGACGACACGTGGAGCCTTTTAACTTGTTTACTTTTCACAGGACTGACAAACACTTACAAATGTGAAAATTTGGCAAATTTTAATTGGATAACAACTACCTCAATTGAAATATTGAAAAATGCAAAAAATGTGGAGCAATTCTATTGGCTTATATTTTACAAATCTAAAAAGTGTGAAATAAAATATACTTTGAGTAATTTGTTTCACCGATCTCTTTGTGGATTTGATGAAATAGATAAGGGTATGGGCTAAGGAGTAATATCTGTTGCGATGGTCGGTTGGAGGTTATGTGCGTGTTCTTACTTTTTGATCTAATGTTGATTGTGTGAGCTTCCTTTTGGCTAGGAGGAACTACCTAAAATACAAAACATGACATCAAAAGAGATTTAAACAATATATGTCAATGGGTTGTCTAACGTGTGCTAGATCCAGGAAGTGTAGTACTTCCTTGGTGGTAGTCAACCCACTATTTAATACAACTTAACGTAAGAAATGACATAAATAAATAATTTCCTACTATATTTGATATGATTTGGATATTTCATTAAAATACAATAAGAAAATCTAATATAACATGATAGGTTATGATCAGATCTTGAAGTAGGGTAGGTAGTCAAGATGCTGGAATTGGTCAGGGTCAAGTTATAGGTAGCTTGGTTTAATTGAATGTAGGTTATTAGGTTTTTTGTTTTTGGAAGGACTACCAAATACAAAGACTGACATCAGTGAGGTGTGACCCATGATGGTTAAGGTGGGATGGTAGAAATTAAGTAAACTAAGTTTTTGGGGTTTGTTAGAGATTAAAAAGAGATGGTAAGGGGAATAGTTAGGTTTTTGGAGGGGTTTGGAGTAATCAGAGGTATTAAGGGATCAAGTATAGGTTATTAAATAATTATGGGTGATGGAATGGTTGGGTTCATAGGAAGGTAACAAGGGTGGGATGAAAAATGCAAATAGATGCTGATAAATAGAGATGAAGAAACTTTGTAATCTAGACAAGTATGAAATGATGTAGGTTAGAGATACACTTACTAGTGTTTGCAGATTTGATGGTTGGATGATGGTGATGGTTAAACTATGGAATGGTAATTAGTGCTATGGTAGTTCTTCCTAGAATTCTACCGTGAATGAAAATACCTTCTGATCTATCTTGGTGCTAGTAATAATTGTCTGGATGTGCTAAATGACTCTAGTTCTTTCTTGCATGCAAATATCCTTTGTGCCAAAACTCAAGAATGTGTCCAACCTTCCAAAAAAGGTTACCAAAATGAATATATGGTAATTGACAATAGTTTAGGGTGATCAGCATCGGTTTCAGGTTGACCGATGTTAGTTAAGGTGTGCCTTCCTAGGTTTACTAAAAATTATGGATCTTAGGGATATTTTGGGCCATATTTTTCTATTCTCATGGATCAAAACAAAATGTTACACTTTAATAATCTGGAATTTTGTTAGAGGGAAAATAGGTGTGTGATTTTAGGGTTGAGCTAAGGCTTGGTTAGCTATGGTGAGTAAATGTTGAGTCCTAGTAAAGGGAAAATATGTTGAAAATATGTTTTTGATGAGGTGTCTAGGTGAGGTGGAAATTAGTTTTAACCAAGGTAATTGAATAATGAATATTGTGAGCATGGTTATTAATTTAATTGTAAATAATTAAATTATTATTAATGTGGGGTTAAAGGGTCATGGTTAGGTGAATATTTTTAAGTTGGATATTAGAAAAGGAACCAAGGGGAGTGTGACCTAATTTTTATGTCTACATTTTCCCCTTTTTATTGTGTAGCTTATATTGGTAAGAAATGGTGACAAAATAGGAAGTGACTACCCCATGTGCGGGTGAAGGTGATCCCCCTCAAACCATGAATTGATGAGGTGTAATATGGAATCAGTGAGTGCTTTGATAAATGTGTAGTTGGTGAAGATAGGTGGGGAAGGGTATGAGTACTATGTGAAAGGGTGATGGTCTACTCAGGTAATAGGTAATAGGCCGGGGTCAAAATTGGGTCATGGGTAGTGGAAATGAAACACACGCACATGTATAGATTACAATACAATACCAAGTTGAAGAGCATAAAAAATCTACATCATCCAAGGTCGATAGGTTTCTCCAAACAAGGGTGAATTGATTCAAGTATCAAAGGTATAGGATATGGTCCAGAAACACAATGTAGGTCAAGTGCAGGAATACTTAGGTATGTTTCAGTACATCAAAGGTTTGGTCGGGATAAACAACATGACAATAGGTAAGGTATGGTTGTTAGGCTAAAACAACATAGGTAATAGCATCACAAAGTATATCAAGTACATAAGGTCAATCCTCACACCAAGTAGGTCAAGTTTAGGAAAATATATCATGGCATGGATAAGGCCAAGGTATAGGTAAAACAAAAAATCCCTAGATGCAACAAAGGAAATGTAGGGGTAGTTTGGGATCCTAGGTAGGGGTCCATAGGTTTCTGGAATGATAAAAGGTGCATGATCACTAATGGTTGTAAGAAAAAGGAATCTTAGCAAGGCTAAATAGTGATAAGGATTGACCAATGCTAGTTATAGGGTGACTATCACCATTTGGCTAGGGCACAAATATGACCGGTGTCAATCAGGTTAGGTTGGGTTTATGAAAGATTTTTTTAGTATTTTTTGGAATCATTGTTTTTGTTTTACTCTAGATAAAATGACAAATCCTTTTCACCATTTATAAATTTCCAATAAATAAGGACAAGGCATCGTACCGGAATGAGGTGCAGGTTATGAGTTGGTGAGAGGAGCTAGTAGACGGGTTCATGAGAGTTGTGTGGTCGATTGTGATTGATTGGAGGTGAGATGTGGGTTGGGGCATGATAGAGGTAGCATAGGGCTTGGGTGGGCCACTGGTACAACAATCATACATACCACAACGTTGATAGAACCAAGATGAGGTAAGATTCAATCACATTCGACACTTTTTAGTTGAAATAGTTTGTAGAAATTGGTTTGGGTAAAAACAATTTTCGGTAGGAATTAAATTTGAATTTGGAAGTAAAATTGATGAAATCGGAAGGTTAGGAAGTCCAATGTGGGTAAAATATGGGTAGGAGGAAAGCTAGTGGGGGTTTGGGTAGGATAGGGTATGGTTATAGGTGAGAGTGGTCAAATTGTTTTAAAAATGGGTGAGGGTTTTGCGGGTTTGGTTAGCATAAAAGTGACCAACGTCGGTCAAGGGTAGCCAACATTAGTAAGCTATAGCTGACATCGGTCAAATAATAGGTGACTAATGTCGGTCATGATGGACTGATGTCAATCACCAATGACCGAGGTAAGTCGGCTTTTGATGAAAAATAGGTTGAGAAAGGGTTATGGTGGGAGTTAAAGAGAAACTGAGGTAGTGAGGTTTAAATTTAAGTATTTTGAGAATAGGTCAAGTAAAAATGTTTATATGATATAAGGTGAGGGGTTGGAAATTTAGATGGGGGGAAGGGGGAGGTTGTTAGGGTTATGGGAAAATAAATAATAAGTATTTCAAGAATAGGTTTTTCGGGTAAGTGATATGTTAAGTGTGGACAAGGTTTAATAATGGTGTGGTGTGTTGGGTGTAGGCTAGGGACAAATTATAGATGAGAGACAAAGTACCACCTTTGTTACTAGCGATATGAGAGAGCGTGACAAAAGAGAAGTGGTGGAATGTTACATATGTCAGTGTTATTGGGGTTAGACGATATAGACACATAGTCCGGGAGCTGATCTTGATGGTCTCACTCATTGAAAAATGAGATTCAATGACCAACACATTTCATTTACTGATGAGTGAGATTATAGTCACCCTAGAGAATGTGTATAGGATCTTGTGGTTACCAATACTAGGGATGTAGGTTTATTCTATTTCTTTCAAGGCATCAGAGGAGATTATGTTAGCAGTGTTTTGAGAGGGGATGTCAGAGATGAGGTTCCATATGGAGATCCTGAGCTATGAAGAGATGTACGCGGCCCATCCAGAGGAGATGAGGCTAGTGGTCCTTATTATGGAGGAAGTGTGTTATTTTGCACTCTGAGATATAGAGGGTGGGAGATTCCCATGGGAAGTGATGGGGGTTCTCCATGGCATGATGGAGGATAGGACCTAGTTTTCTTGGGCACTAGTATACTTGTTGTAGATATGCAGGGAGTTATGGGCCTACGAGAGGTTGTGGAGGTTCAATTTGTGATGTACCTTTCTTCTTCATTGCTGGGCATATGAGCACATCGTATGTGTGCATCCCATTGTTATGCCCCGACCAGATGCATTCGAGGCGGTATTTTTTTGAGTTGGATACAGGCGTTGGGTACCTTTTGTTGGAGAGCATGGGGATGTCAGGGATACTCACCATGTGGTATATTATAGGCGAGCGCTGGAGGGTTTATCTGTATTGGAAGTTGTTTGGAGGCCATATGTTGGCTTCCCTTCATACAAGAAGATTGCAGTGGAGATGGATGAGTTATAATTATTGAGGTGGATAGAGGGTTGTCGTGATGAAGAGTAGAAGATGATACTTATAGATAGGGTCAGGCGGTAGTTAGGGCTACCCTAAGATGTGCCACAACCTTTCCCTTAGTACATGAGAGATGACATGGCAATACCTATGCCTCTACCATAGCTGAAATTATTGACAGGGAAGGAGGAGCAGGTGATGAACCGGTGGATTGATGATGTCAGAGTTATAGATAGATACAAGTAGTGGTGGGTAGTGCATCTATGAGAAACACCACCTAGGCTAGGGAAACCAGACTTAGCTACCCTAAAATTTCATAGGGATACATTGCAAGGAAATGGGGCCACCTTACATGCCCAAATTACAAGTTTATAGGGGCAGTTGAAAGGGTCACAGGAGGAGGATTCCACTTTACAGGAACAAGTAGCAGGTTTATAGGGCTAGTTGGCCACTGCGTAGGTACAAATTGTGACCTTACAGGAATATGTCACAACATAGACAACACCTTGGGCTTCAGGGAAGCATCCCATGGTACATGGATGAGGGTAGGGTACATAAGAAGAGGGGTCAAGACCACCAGTAGCAGGGCAGGGATCACAGGTATAGGGGTAGAGAACCATGGAACCACCATAGATTGTTCTGATGGAAAGATTCAGGGATCCCTTGAATGAGGCTAGGTACTACTAGGATCATTTGACTACTATCGAGATAGACATCCCTTCCTATGTGGAGTTCATGGTATAACACACCTCAATTTAGATGACTAGATCTCACACATGTAGTGCAGAGAGTAAAGTGGGGTGACAAGCCCATAGACATGGTCAAGGAGTGGTGACTAGCTCACAAAGGCCGGACCCAGCTACAAGACAATTAGAGCTGAGGGATACATCCGTAGAGGGTAGAGAGATGGTGGCAGGGTGTGAGATAGAGGAGAGGAGGAGACAAATGATACTGACATGGATATCATGTGGGGTGATGATTAGTCACCATTTATGTTCAGGACATATTTTTGTATGTTTTTTATTTATAACATCCTGTGTGTTGAAGATAGAAAGGATGTACATGAGGGGAACATGTATTTATTATGATATTGTACACATATGTAAGGACACATACATTTTTATGATTTATATAGAGATGTCGACATTTATGGTATGATGTTTTGTTTATGTTGTAAAATTTTCATTGTTATATGCATATGGGTGGAAAATAGGTGGATTAGGCATGGTGGATTCATGTTGGTTTAGTCATGATGGATTTAGGTTAGGTTAGGTATGACGGAGTTAGGTCAATTTAGGCATGATGGAGTCAGGTTGGTTTAGGCATGATGGAGTCTTGTTTTTAATTTTGATTTAATGTCCAAGTTTTGGTAACATGGGAGACAAATGGTGATGTATATGCATGTTATGGTTTAAATTTCCAAATATATTCTATGGTGGCAATATAAAAATTATAAATGAATAATTTGATGATGTGGTGAAAATGTTTGTTAATTGGTGCTTGTTTGGTTTAATTTCCAATTGTTGATATAAAATGGCAGCTAACTGAGGTGGAATATGAATATGAAAATGAATCATTAGTTTTTTAGGGTAAAGGGTGACTGAGCTAACCTCTAAGGACCCCATGCCCTTGGAGTGCTACTTATATAGCCCCAGAGAAAAGAGGCCTCATGATGATGTAGTTCTCCCATAAGCTCTGGAAGAATATGATGAGGTAGAGGAATGTATTTGTAGTATTTAGGTATGATTGAGTCTTGGTCATAGCCATGGTTGAGTCTTAGGTGATAGGCATGGTGGGGTATTACGTGATAGTGGAAAGATTTTAAAATGTAGGTGTTGATGGTCTGATCCTATATAAGGTGATCCATAAGTAATGAAGAAGGTGAATAGTAAGAGGTGGTAAAAGATCAACTTAATTGATAACAACCATAATGAGTATACCATATCATAAATAAGAACCACAATGAGTCTACCATATCCAAGATGGCTTATGAATGAAATACCGTAAAGGCGTTACATAATGGACTATTCTAGGGGTGAAGAAAGTCACATGATCACGAAATGTCATAGCTATGGAAAGTCCCTTGAGTAGATAGACAATAAGGGTGAAAAGGCAATAAGGTGAAAATGGGTGGTTTAGCGTAACCTAGTGTACAACAACATGGTTATCTAGAAAGAATCCCATGATAAAAAATAGTCCAGTCCATGATGAAAATCTATCATGTGTTTTTGTTTTTGATAGACTATTTGATGCAGGAAGTCGATATGTGATGAGTATATTATTTACTTGAGGTTTTCGTGAAGCTGATCGATGCGAGAAGCTTCAGAAAATTTTAGTGTATTTTTGCAATGACTGTACATAGTCATCCTTCAAGGGATCAATCTATTTATATTAACGAGGTAGAGAGAAGAGATGTCCTTTTTGAGGGAGTCATATTTTTTTTGGAAGTTTCACTCAAGGTGTTGAATCCCATTTTGCTTTTGGACATTTTTAAGTCATAGACAAGACTATAGAGGAAGATTACGTTCTTGCTTAGAAGAAAAAACCATAGTACATAGAGGTTAACTATGAAAGAGTTGGTTTTAAGTGATGAATGACCATGGGATTCCATATTTGAAAAAATATGAAAAGTATCCATGAGAATCATGTTATGAGTAGATCCATGGTACTCATATTGAAGATAAGGCTGAAAGGTGATGGGTAATCACATGATTCTTGTTTAGTCATTGATCCTCCAAACGGGTAATATGGAAGGTGAACAATGGTCAACAGATGAGTGGTCATTTAATAGAAGGTGATATAGGACTTGATGTCAATATTAAAATGGTCTAAGATATAAGGAATTGAGGGGCTCAGGTTTAGCTTTACCTTCGAGTGAAGAAAAATGATAAACACCTAATCCATATGCATGAGTAATGATATAGGGTCCAAGCCAATTACGAGAAAATTTACCCTATTTACTTTATCTTCTTTGGTTACATGTTGATTTTCCTTCAAGACGAGGTTACCAACCTGAAAGGTTCAATCATGGACATGTTTTTTGTAGGAACGTTTGATATGTTTTTGGTGTATTTCTAGATGGTCAAGAGCATTGAGACGACGTTCATCTAACAACTCAAGTTATGCTAAACAGTCCCGGTGAAATTCATCATCGTTGAGCATATCTTGTAGTGAAATGCAAAGAGATGGAATTTGGACTTCGAGAGGTAGGACAACCTTGGTACTGTAGTCCAGAGAGAAATATGTGGTAGTAGTTGAAGAGTGAATTCTAGTGTAGTAGGCCCACAAGGCAAAGGGAATGTGTGTATGCCAATCCTACCTAGTAACGTCAACTAATTTCATAAGAATTTTTTTCAAGGTTTTATTGGTTGATTCTGCTTGGCCATTTGTTTATGGATAATAAGGTGTAGAGAAACTGAGTTAAATGTAAAAAGTGTCACACAAATTTTATAGGATTTTCTTTTATTGATTTCCATTATCAGTGATGAGGTGGTGAGGAACACCAAAGTGACAAATGATGTGGTGGTTGATGAACTCACATATTTTCTTTGCTTTTGTAGAAATGAGGGGAATGGCTTCTACCCATTTAGTGTAATATTTAGTAGCGGTTGTAATCCATTCATTGTGTTATGATGAGTGAGGATTGATCTCTCCGATGAGATCCAAACCCCATTTAGAGAAAGGCCAAAGGTCTCGTACAACTTGTAAGGCATGACTAGGTGTGTGATGAAGATTAGCATGTTGTTGGAATTTCACACAACATTTGACATAGTCAAAAAATCTTGGTTTAGGGTTGATTAGTAATAGACTAGGTGAAGAATGAATTTAGTGATAGCTAAGCCACTAAAGTGGCCTCAAAAAATTCCATTGTGAACTTCCTTGATGGTGTAGGGAATTTCAGAACTTGTAAGGGATCATAAGAGAATACCGTTGAAGCCATACTTATAAAGGAGACCACCCATGATGACATAATTAGAGACACTTTTAAGAAAATCATGTTTTCCATTACTAGTGAGATCAGGAGGTAGAATGGAAAGGGAAAGGTAGTCTACAAACTACTTATACCAAAGGTCATGCGGGTCAGGTGTAAAATTTCTGACAGAGTGGACCTAACGAGGTAAATAAGAGGGTGATTGTAACCTTTGTATTGTGACAAAGATTTTACAATCATAAGGTGAAGCAGGTATTTGAGAAACCAAGTAGGCCATGGTATCCGTGAATTTATTTGTAGAATGTGGGGTGGTTTGAAGTTTGTAATGGTCAAATGTATTTAAAATTATGTCTACATGATGCTTGTACTTTTGAAGTATTTCATTATGACCATGGTATATACCATTGAGTTAGTTTATAACCAGCTAGAACCACGAAAGATATTGATTGACTTAACATTTAAGCCATAAACATCCTGGAGACCCAATACAAGTGATTCATATTTGGCGATATTATTTGTATAATAAAAATCCAATTTGAAATATAAAGGCATGGGTTCACCGCCAAGAGGAATAAGGATAACACCATCACCACTCCCATGCTAACACTTGGAGCTGTCAAAGAAGAGGGTCATTTTGTATGTGGTATCACCCAAGGAGAGGGTAGTTATGGATTCATTAGGAAATACAAGTTCAAGGATTAGTTTTTAGAAAGAGGTGCATCCACTAGTTGGTCAGTGATGGTTTGGCCTTTGACATACTTTTGATGGATGAATTTGAGGTCAAGGCCTACAAGAAACATGATCCAAGGTGCAACATGCTGATGTTGGTAGGGTTTGGCATACATATAATGTAGAGGGTTAGTGTTAGTGATGAAAAAGGTATTGTGGTTGAGTAGGTAATGGCAAAGCTTGGTGGCGACAAAAACTAAGGCTAAGCATAGTTTTTTTGTATGAGTGTATCTAGTTTCATAGTCCAAAAGTGTACATCTTATGTAATAAACCAATTTATCTTTGTGTTTCTCATCTTGATGAGAAAGCATGACACCTAAATAATGGTCAGTGGCATAAATGTATAGGTAAAAGGGTTGGTAAACCCTAGGAGAAACGAGCACTGGTGGTTAAAGGTGTTATTTTAATGCATCAAAGGCTTTGCGGAATTCATCATCCCATTTGAAGGAGACTTCCTTTTCGAGGAGATGATGAAATGGTTGGTAGTGGTTGGAAACTTGTGAGATAAAATGATGAATAGATTGCAATTTACCTTGCAAGATTTGAAGTTGACGGAGATTAGTAGGTGAAGGCATTTTGAGAATAGCCTTCACTTTAGAAGGATCAAATTCTATGTTATGTAAAGAAATGGTGAAACCAAGGAGTTTCCCTGAATGTACCGCAAAGACACACTTCTTAGGTTGAAGGTGAACATAATACTTGATGAGGCAGTCAAAGATGACCTTAAGGACTGTCAAAGGTTCGGCCCGATGTTTGGATTTGGAAAGAAGGCATTCTACATAATTTTACAATATGTGATGCATAATGTCATGGAAGATATAAGTCATGGCTCACTGATATGTAGCACCAACATTTTTAAGGCCAAAAGGCATGACTCCATAGCAGCAGGTCCTCTAGGGAGTGATGAAGGAAGTTTTGTGTTAATCTTCTAGAGTGATTAATATTTGATTATAACCTGAGAAACCATCCATGAGTGAGAGAATATCATGGCTGGTGGTGAGATCAACCAGTTGGTCATTGGGGAAAGCTAAGTTGAGGTCATGGAAATCTATGCAAATGTGGAAGCCCCCCGTTGCTTTTGTGACAAGAACGCTATTAGAAATCCACTGGGGATAGTCAATGGGAAGGATGATGGAAACTAAGAAAAGGCACTGAAGTTATTCTTTGACCAAAAGAGCAATGCGAGGATGCATTTTTTACAGATTTTTTTATGGGTTTGGCATCAGGAATGATTACAATATGATGGACCACAATGTTTGGGTCAATACTTAGCATATCATCATAGGACCAAGAAAAAGAATTCCTATGGTCCCAAAGGAAAGAGGTAAAATATTCCTGTTCAGTAGCATCTAAAGACTGGCATATGTTGAGAATGTGTGGGTCATCTTGAGTGTTAATGTTGATTTCGATAATTGATTCATTTAACATGGTTTACGTCTCAAAAGGTAATGACTAGTGAATATAAGAATATTTCACACAAAGGTAGGTGAGGATAGACTCATCATCCTAACATTGAACAACGTTAATAAAAGGTGCATCATCATTGATCATGTTAGGATACAGAAAGGGAAGAGAAGAGGGAGCCTCACCATTGCGTTGATATGTCAGAGGTCCTAGGGAAATTGTGTTTACAAAAAAAAAAAAGTTAGGAGAAATAGATTTGAGATCTATGGACTCCATGGGTGAAGGTGGTAATGTTGGTGAATGGGATGGAGAAGGTTTGTCTTCCTCAATGAGGTCTTCACAGACCTTCTTTGAAGGTAGTATGGAAAATCCATTACTACTATGGTAATTATGCTTACGGGTGGTATAAGAAATGACAGTATGGAAGCCTTGTTCATAAAACCCAAATCCAAATCCTTTCCATACGAAGCAATGTAGGAAATTATGGGCGAAGCAGTGATTAGTAAGGGATTGGAGGTCTGATGAAAATAGTTGTGTTTGGGAAGGAGGTTTAGGTGAATAGGTAGTAATGTCATGTCCCCCATATGTTAGGTTAGTGCAAAGGTGGGGAGGACTATAAGGTAAATCTTGCCTATGCAGTAGTCATAACAAGGGTGTTGGTGCTAGTTTCCATACTCTTGTGGTGTGAGGAATGTGTTGATATTGTATAGGCAGTAATCCCCCAGAGTGAGGCATTGAAAAACACCTTCTTAGGGATCGATAGTAGATATGTGGGTAGCAGCGATAGATGATTCACCAGATGACTAGATAGGAGGGGTATTACTTTATAGGGAATCAGAGTGGTCAGTTGTAGAGTCTTTAACAACAGTAGAAACAAAAGAGTTAGATATGGTAGATGCAGTGGCAACATTGGTGGATGGGATCATGGATGAAGGATAAGTGAGGGTAGTGGTCGATGCCTTGTTTGGTACAAGTACATCGCTGGGTCCATATAACATGTTGCAAGTTTTGAATGGACACGAGTCACCAAGAATGGTATAGTTATGTGCTTCATGTTCAAATTATACACATCGATGCAAAGTTGAAGGGACACTACCCATGACCCAAATTTGAGGTCTTCCGAGAAATAGGTTATATTAGATATCTCCCTCTAAGACGTAGAATAGTTCTAGGACAGTGTGAGGGCCTATGTGAATCTGAAGGATAATGGTGTCAAGGGTGGAGGTGATGGCATCATTAAAGAAGCACAACATAACTGGGTTATTATGCCTACAATTAGAAGGGATGCACATTTGATTGTATGTATGGGAGGAGATGATATTAATGCTAGCACCACCATCGATCATGACACGTCATATGCATATGTTATCGATAAAGAAAGAAATGAAAAGGGTGGGATCAGGGTCATCTTAATGGAAAGGTAGAATATCCTCATCAAAGAAACTAAGGGTGGAAATTTGAGGAATAGGTATGGGGGTAGAATAAGGATCTGATTTGGTAAGTAAGGGTACGTGGTGAGGGGTAATAATGGATGCCACTAGTGTGGGGTTATAGGGTAAAACTTCAATGGATTGTAAATCCTCAAAAGGGCTTGTCTATGAGATTCAGAAGTTTGAACGAGATCATACAATGAAATCTTTAGAGGAGACTGATGTAATTGTTTTATCATTGTGCGATGGGTGACTCCATCAGAGATAGGGTATGAAGTTCCATGGATGGTGATTTTGGGTTTGGGTGCAGATTGTATATTGGGCATAGGGTTAGTTGATGGGTTAGTTTATTTTTCCTTTCCTTTGTCTTTATGAGAGTGGGTGACAATGTGAACCATGTTAATTTGAGGGGAGGGGAAAATGGATAAGGTGTAGGATGAGTGGTGTAACGACATGATGCGAAAAAACCTACCAGGGGGAAAAATCCTTATGAAGTGAGCTTGGGGAAATGGCATTTGGGTGGTGATTCGTCTAATTCTCTAATACGGACCACGTTGATCTCAAATTTTAGAGGTGGATAAAATGATTGTGGGGGTCAAGATATTTATTGTTGAATGGGTAAAGGATGATGATGTGTGGTGACAGGTGAAGGTGGAACATGGCCCTCATCAAGAAGGTCTTCATCAACAAAAAAAAATTCAAGAGGAAAAAGTTGGAGAAGAATGGTCTTTAGAGCCTTATAATTTTCTAAATCATGTCCTAGCACACAATGATAGGCACAAATATTGGTTTCATTAAACCCTCTTGGTTTTTGTTTGAGAGGATTGTAAGGTTGAAGTGGTGGTAATGTGATGACGAAAGTCTCTAAGATATTAGTTAAAATGTTAGTGTAGGACCTCAATAATGGATCACAATGGGAAGTGAGTGTGGTTTTGGGTAAATGTGTAGATGATTGTGAGGAAGGAGGATTTATAGGAGGGAGAATGGGTTGGTCCATGGGTTTGGTAGGTGTTATCGTTTTATACTTTGGTTGCATCTGCTTGGGTAAAGGCCTGGTAGAAGATTTAACACTGGAAGATTTTGTTGTTTTGACTACTACATTGGAAGGAAATGGGTTTTTATCCTTAGGTTACATATTCTTGGGTAAAGGTAACGTGGGGGTGTGGGATGCAGAAGGGAAAGTAGATGGTGGAAGAGGATGGGTTACCCACAGGGACAACCGAGTTGCAGTGGAAGTGGTTGGTAGAGGTTAGAGGATGGTAGAGGTTGAATTTGTATTGGTAAATTTAGGGTCATAGTAACTGATGGAGGTATAGGTGGTAATAATTACATGGGTGAGGGTGAGGGTACTTGTTTTTTGGGTGAACGAGGTGCCACAAAGGCTCATGATTTGGTAGTAAGTTATTTAATTTGTGACTGGCCTTGGGTAGGAGACTGTTTGATCAGGGTTGATGGATGGGGCCCTAGGATGAACAGAAGGGGGGAAGGTGATAAAGGTGAGGTAGGGGAGACTGGTGTATGCATCCTAGAGGGTTGGGTTTTCCTTTTAGGTGGAAGAATAATGGTTATCTGAGCTTAGGAATATGTTTCTATGTCCAATTTGATAGGTGGGTGAGTAAGGCTTTATGTCAGTACGACACCCAAGGTTGTGATGGGTCTAGATGTAGATGTAGACATAGGTGTGGGTAGGTTTCAAAGTATTCAAATGGTTTTAGTTATGGGTAGAGGTTTGGATGTAGGTAGAGATGATGAAGAATAAGTTGTTTCAATAGGCATGGTTGGTGTAGATCTGGTTTCTAAAAATACCGTTGGGTAAATCATGGAAGTATCCTTAGGAAACATTTGCATTTGTGTTGAAAAGGGGATCCAAAGATGTCCCCAAAGCATGGAATTATCAATGTAATCCAAGTGACCAATCATCCATGAAAACAGGACTACTGAAGAATAATATGGAGTTTTTTGTGTGGAAATCCCTATAAAATATGTCTTTGAGATAGGGAATTCGATAGCATCAGACTCTATAGGTAACAGAGATGAGATCATGTCAATGGGGTCCTGGGATTCTCAGGAAGAAATTCCCCCAATAGGTAGTGGCATGTCTGACAAGTCTCCCATGCATAGGAGAGATAATTGGTTGGGTGAGGTAGACTTCTCCCTTACTGGAGGAGAAGGTGATGATGATTCTCCTATTGATGGGATAATTAAAAGTTTCGACTGTTTGGTAGGTTGTGAGGTATATGATGAAATAACATTGGTAAAAAGTGTGAATTGCTCTATGGGTAAAGGAATAGGTGAAGGGGACAACTTTGTGGGTGAAGGAGTATAAGGAGTATGCTCCTCTATGGGTATAGGGGCTCATGCCATAATTTCCTCATTAGATGAAATAGTTGGGATTTGAGGAACAACTGGTATGATATCAAAAACCACGTCAAATTCATGGACATTTTTTCCACTGGATAAAGGTTTACTATTTTGATTAGACGATGGTTTATTGTTAGGGAACAACTTTTTAAAGATGTGAAAATTTTTATTTTCCGGTGCGTTCGGGTTCTCCATGACAAGGTCTCCATTAACTATGATCTCTTGGAAAATGTTCTTAAAAATTATGCAGTTACCATCACTATGGAATTTAACATGATGGTAATTACAGTAGTCATGTTCTTTATACCATGTAGGCATAGGACGGGCAGGATCGAAACCTGTATGATGTTTTATGGGAGGAAGTGTAATGGCTCAAGGTTTAAGAAGATTTTTGAAGACTGAAGAATAGGAATATCCAATTGAAGTGTACTTCTACTGCTCCCGATGGAGTAGAAAGGCCTAGATAGGGGATAGATTAGAAGAATTTTAGGCTTGATTAGAAGGCTGAGATGGAATTGCATTGAGGACTACCACGTTGGAAGATCCTTTGGCTTTTGAATAGTTATTTTGAGGGTTTTTTTGCCATGGTGAATGATTTGTCGAAGGTTCTTAATTTTTTTACCTACATAGTTGGTGAGATGTGTCTTACACAAGCTCTAGTGAACAACTCAATAATTTCAATATGAGGTACCTAAAATGTTAATTGGTTAATAAGACTGCACTAGTGGGAAATGAAACCTATGATAAATTTGTCTTCATATTGTCGGGTTGAATAGATATCGGTCAAAGTGGCTTTCTTGGTAACATTGATTGCAAAATGGTCTAAGAAAGCTTGGGATACTTGATTAAAGGAATAAATGGAATGTCTAGGTAGTCCACTATACCAATCAAATGTTGGTCCTGTCAAGGACACTAGGAAGATTCATAGGAGTAAAGCATCATCGTGGGTGATTAGATGGCACCCATATTTGAATGATGACAAGTGTTGTTGCGGGTCTTCTTTACTGTTGAAGTGATTGAATTTAGGCATTTCCCAATGCACAAGGTAGGGACGAATGAGAATATATTGATGGATAGGCTTAATATATATTTCTTTATAGGTTAAAGAATTACAGGAGCCAGAAACATATGATTCCAAAGTTTACATCATTTCCATCATCATCTTAATGAGGTCATTAATTTGTTGTGATGAATGGGTGCCCCCTGCACAAAAGGGGGTTGATGTTGGATGTATGAGGTGGGTGGTATGCTAGTGTATCATTGTGTTGAGCATGAGAACTTCCTAGGAGGAATAGATGTAGGTGGAACATAGACAGAATAAGTGATACATGAGGTCCGGTGTGGTTGGTAGTATGTGTTGGTGGGTTGGGTAGTCGTAACAACTCTAGTGGTGATTGGGGGTAAGGATTGCGGGATAGAAAGAACAAGTTTTTAGAAATGGGTGTAAGCTACCAACACCTGAGGTGGTTGCGATGCAATAGGTATATATGAGTTGGTGGGTGTAGATGGGGCTATACTTAAAGTACTTTTCAAGGGGATAATTGATGTCGTGGGTGCGATAGATGACGTAGATGCTATAGTTATAGAGGCTGTGAGATCTAGCTGAGACACCATATGTGGTAAAGGGGATGACGATAGCATCAATATGGTGCTAGATTACATATATGTGAGTACCAGAGTAGATGGGATAGATACGTGCATGTTGTATATTAACTATCCTAAGGAATATTTAGTGGAAGAATGAGAAAGGTTGTACTGGAGGGCAATGAGATTCTCATCAAGGAGTCTCATGAACTCCTCGTCACTAGTAGAAATAGGGATAAGGTATGTCAGATCCATAATTGACAGGATGGATGGAAGTGATGGAATAGGTGGGAGTGGTTAAAAACTGACATGAAATACAAGGGTGTTAGTTTGGCTATGAGTAAACACCATGTGAATAAGTGTTGACCTGGTAAGACTGTATTCTGTAAACGACATAGAAAACAATAGGGATGGAAAAGAATTGATTATAAGAGGTGAACTGGAAGGGGATTTGATTAAAAAAAATTTGAAGGAATGACACTGGTTAGACTAACTGATTCTAGTTAGTAAGTTTCTAATGATGGTCATAGCAACCGATGCCGGTTACTGTGGTAAATTAACAGTTTGAGCAAGTGAGACAGAAACTAGAGAAAGTCAACCATGGAAGATATATTTAGTCAATAATATCATAATGTACAACATATGATGATATCCAAAGATTTTAAACAAAGAATAAGATGAGATGAGTGCTCTTTGGGTAAACTAACCAAAAGCATAGGGAAATGACACTGGTCATATGAATTGATGATGATCAAATGTGAATTGATGACGATCAAATATAAACTGATTTCGGTTATTGTGAAATCCGAAGAATGAAGATAAAAATTATTTTTTTGAATTAAATTTGAATGAGACACTAACCCAGAAGTATGAGTATGGTAAAAATGAGTCCTGACACACTCAGAAAATAGATGTAACACACCAACTATGATTATGAAGTGTGAAAGGAAAGAAAAATTGAAAATATGACCTCACACCTCAAAACACAAATCAAGCACAAAGCTAATAAAAACACATAATCTTACAAGTGAATTTTTTTTTTAGGTTATGTTATTTAAATAATAACTCATGAATTTAGAACAAATTTTTTGGTTAGGAAGGCTTCCTATGAAGAAGTAAATTCTAAAGGTGAGGTATCAAGTTATGTTTTGGCAGGGGAAATCCATTCTCTGATGGGTGACTGGAAAAATATAACCAGTTGGGTGTCAACTATCAATCCTCTTATCGTGTGATCATTAAGAGTATCTTTCAGGTAAGATGTTGTTTAAGAAGATGTGTAATTTTAAATTTTTTGCAGTTTAGCAAAGAGAGAGAAGAGAGAATGTGATTTCTATGATTCAGTCGTGTCAACCATCAGCTAGGCATGACTTCTAGCATATAGGTTGCCCTCAGTTTTAATGTGAGATATAATGCAACAAATCAAAATGTCATGTAATTGTTTTAAACCCAAATTGAAATGTGATATTCGATGTAGCAAGTGATGAATAGGAATAGCGATTCTCTCTCACTAATGTAATGCTAATGAAAGAAAGATGCATTCTTTTTCTAGCACCAAAAACACAATTGCTTTTAGACAATAGAAATAGGGGGAATATTCCAGAGAATAAAATTAATGTGCAAGCTTTTAAAAAGGGAAAAAACACACAAATTTCACGTAAGAATGAATAAAATGTAAAAGAACCCCTGATGGGTCCCACTAGGCATGCCAAAATGTTTCATCATTCTCTGGTACCACCAGCCATGCCAAAATGTTTCATCATTCTCTTTGTGGATTTGACGAAATAGATACGGTATGGGCCAAGGAGGAAAACTTGTTGTGATTATTGGTTGGAGGTTATGCACACGTTCTGACTTCTTGATACAATGCTGATTTTGTGAGCTTCTTTTTGGCTAGGAGGAACTACCTGAAATACAAAACAAGACCACAATAAAGAGTTAGACAATATATGCTAGTGGGTTATCTAGCGTGTGCTAGATCCAAGAAGTGTGGTACTTCCTTGATAGAAGTCAACCCACTGTTTAATATAGCTTAACATAAGAAATGATGTAAATAAATAATGTCCTACTGTAGTTTATATGATTTGGATATCTCATCAAAATATAATAAGCAAATCTGGAAGTAGTGTAGGTAGTCAAGATGCTGGAATAGGTAAGGGTCAAGTTTTGGATATCTTGGGTTAATTTCATGTAGGTTATTAGGTTTCTATTACTGGAAGGATTACCAAACATAGAGAATGACATCAGTGAGGAGTGATCGATGACGATTAAGAGGAACTGACGATGGTTAAGGTATGATGATAGAAATTCAATAAATTAGGTTTTGAGGGTTTGTCTGAGATTGAACATAGATGGTAAGGGGGATAGTTAGGTATATGGACATTTTGGGAGCACTCAGAGGTGTTAGGGAATAAAGTATAGGTGATTAAATTATTGTGGGTGATGAAATGGTTGGGTTCATAGGAAGGTAAAAAAGGTGGGATGAAAAATGCAAATAGATGCTGATAAACAAAGATGAAGAAATTTTGTAATCTAGACAAGTATGAAATTATGTAGGTTAGAAATACACTTATAGGTGTTTACAGATTTGATGGCTAGATGATGGTGATGGTTGATCTATGGAATGACACTTAATGTTATGTCAGTGGTTCTCAAAATTCTACCATGATGCAAGTACCTTCAAAATTGTCTTGGTGTTGGCTATGGCTATTTGGATGTGCGAAAGGGCTCTAGTTCTTGCTTGCATGCACATATCCTTTATTACTAAACTCTAGAATGTGGATAACCTTCCAAATAAGGATACCAAAACTAATATATGGTAATTGATGATGGTTTGGGGGTGACCGGCGTCAGGTTGAGGTTGACCAACATCGGTTAAGGTGGGAAATCCTAGGTTTACTAAAAATGATAGATCTTGGTGATATTTTGGGCCAGCTCTATCTATTCTTACATATCAAAATGGAATGTTACGTTTTAATAAGTGGGAATGTCATTAAAGGGATAATACGCATGTGATTTTAGGGTTGAACTAAGTCTTAGTTAGTTATGGTGAGTGAATTCTGAGTCTTAGTAAAGGGGAAATATGCTAAATATAGGTTTGTGATGAGGTTTCTAGGTGAGGTGGTGGGATGAGGTGGAAATTAGTTTTAATTAAGGTAATTCGATAATGAAAATTGTGAGCATGGGTATTAGTTTAATTGTAAATAATTAAATTAATATTAATGTGGGGTAAAAGGGTCATGGTTAGGTGAATATGTTTAAGTTGGCTATTCTAAAAGGGACCAAGGGGAGTGTGACCCAATTTTGGTGTCTAAAAAATTTTATTTGTTTTTTCTTCGCAAATTTCAGAAGCAAGTTAAAAAAGAAGACTAACAATGTAAAATACAGAGCTACTTAGAGAAATCCTATTGGCTCAAATTTTGCAGATGATAGAGGTCAACTAATCAAATTTTTACAACATGAGGACAAGTGTAAATCCCTTATTGGCTCATGTTTCATGACTCACAATCAGATAAATAATATTACTGACACAACGAAGCAAGATGAAGCCTTCTGATTTGCTCAGGCTTTGCAAAATTTGACAATGCAAAGCTAGCTGGAGAAATATGATTGGTTCAAGCTTCGTAGTCAAAAGAATATAGCAGAAAATAAATAAGTCGAATAAGACTGAAAAGACCAATCTAGATGGCACAAAATGATTGGCACACACTCCAAAAAGATATACAGATGTCAGATTGAAGCCACTTGGCACTCTAAGAGTGGGTACAACTCCGCAAACATGAAAAAATTATAGTGACACTATTTGGAGCAATTTTATTGGTCCAAACTTCACAAAAATGACAAAACAAATCCAGATAGAGAAAAAAGATTGGATCGGGCTTCGTAAAAGTAGATCTAGCTAAAAAAAATTATAAAGACAAGGAAGATTTTAATGCTCTGAACTAACTATATCCAAGGAAATATTTCAGGTCCATAATCAAAAAATAATCCTAACGGTTATAAATGACATGGAAATTTAAAATAATCTCGTAGATGACGTATTTAAGCCATAAAATATTGAAACTAAATGAAGAAGCAAAGATCAAGCATATAAATAAATATTATAGGATTTAAATAGTCAATCTACCAATATCCAAGTAAGTTTTAGATGAAATTTAGAACTTTTCACTTGGTTTAAATTGAAGTTTTTGGTTGAATTTTTAGGGTTTTACAAATAAATAATCATCAAGATTCTTCACTCTTGCAAGCTAGAAAACATCCAGATCTAGCTTTTCACACACATAACCACAAGCTTTTATACCATGTTAGAGAAAATGTGGGAAAATATGATTGAAGAATTATAGATCCATAGATTAACAGTTGAGGATTAGAGATTATAATGTGTAGACATTTTAACCAGATGTTTTACAAATTCATATGATAATTAACATATGAATGAAAACAAATATCAATAGCTGAAAGTAAATGAGACAAGAGACACTAGATTTAAGTGGAGAAACCCGTAGGAAAAAAATCCACTGAAAAACATTGTCTTATATTAATAATTAATCAGTTTAACCTAGCACTTCCACTTCACTCCTTAGTCTTAGAGTAATAATAACAAACTTCTATCTTGATGTATAATAGCTCACATAAGTAGCTAAGTATAGATCAATAGTTCTATGAAAAACATTAGAAAAGGCTAGATTACTAAGAAGTCCAATCCCATGAGGGATCATCCTATTTATATAGGATGGTTGAGTGGTTTATACCACTTCAGTATTTTCAAATATGTGAAGACCGAATAATATTATTAAAAATAATCTTTAAGACATGGTTTTTCTAAGTGGTTATCCCCGCTTGACATTAATCACCCAACATTACATGAGAATGGGCATCTACCCATTCAATACAACACAAAAACTTATATCACACGAGAATGGGAATCTTCCCATTCAATACAAACAATCAAATATATCATGGGTAGATGTAATCATATAAAAATAATAGAGTTTAAAATGGGAAGTTTCACGTTATCAGAGATTTTTACTTTTATAAAAAATGTTAATTCTGTGAATATTTTGATATAAATTACACTACAAAAAATTATAACAAAATATGGCTCTTATTACCACTACCCCATACAAGGAAATTCCATTTTTTGATGTTGTAGGAAACTGTGGAAGAAGTGATGAAAATGGTTCATTGAAATTCACATGCTTGATAATTATTACAATGATATGTGGTTGTTTAATTTCTTGGGAGACCAACGCATACCAATTGGAATTATTATGAGTATAAAGTGTATAACATATACAATTTTATCTCTTCAAATGGGTAAGTACACAACACATTGAGAACATGCTCATTATGTAAAATGGAATTATACATTTCTCTTTACAAAAAATATGGCATGGGAGGGTCAGCAAAAAAATACAAAGATTTGTGCTATAGTTATGGTTGAAAAATTAAACCATATAATGAAGGGGACAAGAGTGGAATACAAAATAGTGAAGCTATTTGTGTAGGAATTTTCACTATATTCAAAATTCTATATTAGTATACATTCACTTCATCTGTTTCCCACTGCCTGAAAATGGATAAGGAATTGGTTCAACAAAAATTACACTAAAAATGTTTACCATGCTCAGAACACAAAAATTATCTAAGTTGGAAAAATACATTTCAAAATCACATTTTCAAATGGTGAAGTGATCTGTAAAATAGAAATTATTAATAAAACAAGCTGAAACTGAATTTAAAAATAGTGAATCTACATTATCTAAAGAGATTCATCATTTTTTATTTTATGAAAAGTCATTCAAAATTTATATTGGTCATTTCCATGTAGTTCTCACAAAATACCAAGACATATCACTTGATTTAGAAAGTGTTAGTCTCTTTGGCTACTCTATTTTATGAGACCTGGTACCCTCTTCAACGCGATGAAATTTTTCTTCCTTTCTAAGAAGTACTGGTGTTATTTTTAACATAGAGTTTGAGCATAAAATTCATGACATTAAAACTCATTTCGATATTATTTATGGGCAACATAAAATGGAAGCCTAAAATAAAACCTTGCAAATCCTGATTTTACATCTGTTCATGATAGAATCAAACAAATTTTGGTCTGTATTTTGTCTTCTAAAGAAAAAATAGAACAAAGAAAAAGTATTTCAAGAAACAAAATATGGAAAAAAAAAAAACGTGGGTTAAAACAATATTTATTGACCCACTGTATAGAACTTCCTTATTTTATAATGTTGTAAAATTCTACATGAAAAAAATAAAAAAATCACCAATAATTTCATAAGGATATTACAAAATTATGAATGAAGAACATGCATTTGAAGGGATGTCAGTCATTTTTTCCATACATGGTGTTCATAATTCAAATAGTATGGAGGTCTAAGATGTGACAATGGATTCACATTGGCAACATTCAAATCCCTTGGATATTATTAAACCAAATGAAGTTGGAGATGTCTTTCCTAAACATTATTTCATATGTGAGAGATTAGTACATTTTTGGGATCACGTGATTGAGAGATGCAACACTAATTCGTCCCTTGTATTAATATTAAATGCTAGGAAAAATTCATTAAAGGAATCACATAATACAAAGATGATCTCAGTTATCTTTATGGTGAAGAATCAAAATAAGGAGATCATGCTCCAACGATATTATAAATGTCTAATTGTGCCTCTAGGTAAATAGCCTCTACGATTTTTTGTGTTCTTTTTTATTGTAGTAATAATGTATAGGTTAATTCTTAAAATTGTTTAATTTGTTCTAATATTAAGATATACATCATATAATTTTCTCCTAAGTTTTTTTTTAATATTATAGAATATATGTAAATAAAAGTGTGAAGATCAATTAGAAGAATAGAGTTAAAATTTATCCATTCTCACAAATTTTATGGATTTATTTTCGTAAAATAGAATATATTTTTACATAAGTTAGAAGTTTTATTAGAAGAATAGATATAAAATTTCTCCATTCTCACAACTTTTATAGATTTTTAAAAATTATTAAGATCAATAGTGTTTGGTTATATGCCCATTCACATATAGATATGATAGAAGATGAACAGGGATAAAATTAAATATGTTTCATAATATTTAGAGGTATTGAAATTATTTAGTTCATTGTTTCTTGTAGTTGAATGTTTACAAAGGGCATATCCCCATTCTCAGAAAAAAAAACTTTTTTGTCTTTTTATGGAATCGGGGCTACATAAAATATGTATCGCAAAAGAATAGAGATAAAATTCACTTTGTTTTAGAATGGGAAGTAGTGAATTTTGACACCTGTGTTTTTGTATTGAATGGTTTGATGCCCATACTTAGAGAATTAAACTTGTTTCAGAATGGGAAGTAGAGAAAGAATATATTTTTCATGTTATGGAGTTCACTTTTTGTAGTAGTTTAATACTTTTATAGATTTTCATTCATTACACAAATTCCATAACATGAATTATATACTATTGCTTGTTGGGACCCTATTGTAGCTTCCAAATCTTAAAGGCACATAGGTATGCACAGATAGAGGGAGTGTGCAAGTGAAGGCACGAAAGGAAGGATTCAAAAAGGGGTTCTTGGAGAACCAAGGACGCACACCCGCGAAGCACAATTCGAGACTTAGCCATTTTTGGCCTTTTGGAAAGAACACATGAAGAACGTCTTCCATTTGGATAAGGTTCCATCCTTGCAATAAGGTGTCTTATAAGGAATATACCTTGCGATAAGAAGATCCAAAAAGCTAATCATGACATGGAGAGGCATGTGCCTGGGGCAACCCACACCTTGACACTTGGGGCAAGATCTAAGGTTGCAGAGGAGTTTGTTAGAGCTCATATGCCTATTTATACACGCACCCTTGGTAAAGAAAAGAGACACAAGTGAGGAAGTAAAGCTCTACAGAATTACTGCGAGAACTATGGGATAAAAAGGGTAGATGATTATAGGAAGGATGTAATGAGGGAATGGGGAATGCAAATTTTGTTTTGTGAGCATACATGTATGGATCTAGATATGGTGTATGACTATGGTTTGCCACTCTATGATGTTGTGTAGTAATACTATGAATGAATATGATAAGGTTACCACTGTGTTTATATTAATATCTCCTTCATGTATTATCTGCATGTTTGTACTATGCTTTTGATCTTTAATAATCATGAACCTTATTTGAAAGTTAAGTCTATTTGTGGATTTACAACTGTTGGATGAATGATGAAGATCTGGAGGGAATCCATGAGCACAAAAATGTTTCACTCAACCGTAAAATGATGTAGCTTCAAGATTAAAGCAATAAATCATTCATGGAAGCAATGTGCATGCATTGAGGAAAAAAAGGTGAAAAAACCATACTCTATTCCATTCCCCATGTGTTTCTCAAGATGAAAGAATGTACAAATAGTAGTGGGGTGTGTAACCCCCCCACAAATGTAGCCATCAAGAAGTGGGAGTTACATTCCTCAAATAGCCGGTCAAATGTAACTCCAATGACACTCTATGACGTGTAAGAGCCATAATGACACCCTAGGATACCTAAGCATGGTGAATCACCTATGTGGAGGTATTCCATGTATTTAAAATAACTACATGGAAAATAACCTACCCCAACACCCCCCTGAAGCATAACTTAGGTGGAGACATACATGAAAACAAGGAGAAGTGGGTCCCGACAATAAGCCTAATGAGGCATCCACGTACAAGAAGCTCTCAAAAAGTGGAGTAAAAGGAGATAACCCAGTGGGAAAAAACTCCCCTCAAAAAGAGAGACAAGTCCACTCTCTAATCTAAGAAAGATACCAAGGATGGGTCTCGGCCACAAACAAGCTTGTAAAGGTACCCATGTACAAAGAGGAAATATCTCAGAAAGAAGAACAAGAGAGAAGAAGAGGGAGATGAGAGAAATACAAAAGATTCCATGGATGGATTTGAACTCTGCAGCTCTAGGAGGTCTCCCAGAATAATGTCAATCATGAGATCCTCTTCCTCTGGACTAAAGAAGAGCCACCTACACCAAACTGTGTGCCTACCCTTAGGAAGGATAGAAATGAGGTGCTGGAAGTCTGCCCACTCCACAAAGAAAACTGAAGGCAGCAACAGGAAGAACTCTGAGTCTGGTGCACGGAAGTGTGACATAGGTCTAGCGATGTGAGTGCCAAGGAACCGAAGGTAATGCCACATGTGTAGAAATGTCAGAGTGAAAAAGAGGAACACCCATAAAAATGATGTTGAAGTGATTTGAAGGGAGAAAAACATCCTCCACAATAGAAAAGGTATCCATAAGCAAGGGTGGATCAATGAATGTCTCTGGAAAATTGGAAGTGTTAAGAATCCCAGTAGGGGAACTCCTAACAACGGTTATGATGAACTCCTATAAAACACCTGTAGATGGATGAGGAACCTATATAGCATCACAAGTGGACTCTATGAAAAGATGACTAAGGTCAGGCATTTACTTGACCCAATGAGGGGGCTCAACAAATAGAAAAGTGATCTCAGATAGGTATGAGTCATCCAATGAAGGTAGAGGAGTGGAAGGGGCCTCACACCCTAGAAGTGGAAAGGAGGCTGGGGTAATGATAGCGTGAGACTGAGTATGAGACTTCTCAATATCTGATGAGATGGTAGGGGGTGACAACACTATTTGGAATAGTGGGAGAAAGAGGAGAGAAGTCCTCTGTAATGCTCTCTACATCATAACTAGGTGTACAATCCTCATCATTAAAAGTAGAACTAAATGAGTCTAGGTCAGCAAAACTACCATCACATGAAGAAATGTAGGAGACAACTTAATCAGCAGCAGTAACGGTGGCAGAATGTGAGGGGTCTCCATAGAGGGACTAAAGAATGCTCCAGACATGGTGAGGTGGATCTGAGTGTGCCACGTGAAACCAGAGAGATTTGGAGACATGCATCATCATGTGACCAAAGGCATGGTCACAACGATCAAGGAAGTCCTCAAGATGACGATGATTAGTGGGTGTAGGAACTAGCCCAAGCAAGAAGGGTAAAAGACCCTTGTGGGCAAAGTAACATTCCATGGAAGCACGCCAAGTTGAATAGTTTCCTCTCCTAGTGAGAAGTGGTAGAGGTTGTAAATTGATCCTAAGACACTCAAGTCTAGAAAGAGCACTCTCCATGATTTAAAATGCAAGATGCACAAAAGTAAGATGTCAGACTCGGCCCATAATGTGTTTGCATGTGAGAGCCCAAGAGTACAATCAATCCCCCAGAATGTGGCACTTTATAAAAGTAGTGTGTTTATAAATCTTACAATGCCATCACGTAATGTTTGAAAAATCATGCAACTTTGACTAAAGAAGCACTAAAAAATGAGAAGCTAGTCAAAATTTATGGCATAAATAAGATTCCCACAACTGATGGAAAATGTCAATAAACACTGCAAATGCGTTAAAAAAGTGTGCGAGATGGGTGAAAAGGGTATCATGTGACTACTCGTTGGAAATGAAATGAAATTTTAGTAGGGGTTTGTTTTGACTACGAGGGGGGATTAGCCTCCTGCCAACCCTGAACCTCACCCTCCATCTTTGACACTCGTAGGAGGGTTGATAAAACAAGCCAAAAAACAACCTTAAAAATTATTACAAAGCCAATAGAATGTTTTTAACCTAAAAGAAACAAAAAATGGGATTGTTTTAACCACCCAACAATGTATAAAAGGGAGATCGAGCTTGTGTTTCAAGGCATGGATGCACTGAGCTATATAAATGATCAAGTTGGGATCAATGCTACTGAGTTATGCCAGAGTTTAAAAGCTCCTGTTGACCAAGCCAGGATCAGTGTTGTTGAGCTAAGGTGTTGCAGGTCTACACAAGGTAGTTGGAGATGGTTGATATGACTGAAGGGAGCTAGGGCCACGTGTGAGTCAAGTTAGGAAAGCAGGAGCATCTAGGTGTTAGGTGAGTGGAAGAAACTTCCAGACACCAGTGTAGGTTATGACCACGTGCCCAGAATGCAAGAGTGAAAAATTTTCAGAGTTCTTTATGTTGGCTGTGAGTTGAGCGTGTAGAAACTGGTCGACTACATAGCAAATGGTGAGAGCCAGACAATTCTACCCTGTTGAGTAGAGAGAAATGGCTGAGTAGAGAGTATTGTAACCATTTGAACAAAGAGAAGAATGCCACATGAGTTAGAGCCATGTGTTGTGGAACATAAAAAACCACAAATTTATACAAAAAGTTCGTTAGGATGGATGATAACAGTGAGCAGTATCTAAAATGGTTTGAGCCAAGAAAATAACCACGAGCCATGCCAAAAGTTGTACATAGGTGGGATTCAATGCCAGGAAAATGCAAAAACAAGCTCGTGCAACAGACGGTGAATAGCCAACTGTACAACAAAAAAGGCCACCGAGTGAAATATGAGCCGTGTTGTTCTGCAGGGTTTCCGAGCTAGATCCAAGTGTTGCTAAGTACTCAAATACTCAAATAGTATATAAATATGAAGAAATGAGAGATTCCTATGCTAGTTTGTGAAGAGTATCCCACAAAATTCTCCGAGTGAGCTAAAACTAGTATGAACTGGCAGAAGATGTGGCCACATGCTACGGAAATAACTCCAAATAGTCAAACTATTCATAGGCAATGGTCAGTCCGAGTTAGAATGGTAGCACTTTGGCAGTGAACTTGAACCAGGAGCCAAGCATAGTAATCAAATCGACCATGCCGAAAACTGGGATGAGTACTTGAGTGGTATAGTCCTAGTCGAGGTCGAAAGCAAGGCATGAAGCTAGGAACAAGATTTGGAGCCCCAAAGCACGAGCAGAAGCTAAGCTGGGAAACCAAAAAATTTGAACATGAACGCAACCATAACCAGCAAGTAATACACAAACAAGCCACAAAAAAATGCCACTAGAATCTCAAAAATATGCTAGAAAACTTGAACAACAACCCTTAAAAAATGAAAGTAGAACACATGCAAATGATAGCTTGCACAAGAAACTATGATATAGAGAGTAGTAAGAAAATATTGCAAGCAACACGATTCTGATCCCCGAGCTCTGATACCATGTCGGAGGAATGACCAAGATCTGGAGGGAATCCATGAGCACCAAAACATTACACTCAACCGTAAAATGATGTAGCTTCAAGATTAAAGAAAGAAATCATTCATGGAAGAAATGTGCATGCATTGAGGAAAAAAAGATAAAAAAACCATACTCTATTCCATTCCCCATGTGTTTCTCAAGATGAAAGGGTGTACAAATAGTAGTGGGGTGTGTAACTCGCCCACAAATGTAGCCGTAAAGAAGTGGGAGTTACATTCCCGAAATAGCCAGTCAAATGTAACTCCAATGACGCTCTATGATGTGTAAGAGCCATAATGACAACCTAGGACACCTAAGCATGGTCAATCACCTATGTGGAGGTATTCCATGTATTTACAATAAATACATGGAAAATAACCTACACCAATAAGAACTTGTTATTTCTAGTAATTATGTTGCATTCTTTGCTTTTGTTATGACTAAAGCGGTATACAAGCCATTATGAGCTCTATAGCTTTTTAATTTCTTATAAATCACTAAGTAAAGGTCACGAAGTATGCCTTCCACTAGAATCACATAAAAGAGATACTCGGCTCCCTCTCACGCACCTTGGGTGAGCACCCAGTGCCCGCTGGGTGATAGGCCGACATGCATGAGGTTACCTTGTTCTTGGTGGGTGCAAAAATGACTACATCTTGGTTCCGTTACTGGGACATATTTTCGAAGTTGTAGTGGAACATGACATACATCATGGTCTGTGCAAAAAGTGATGACAAAGTTCTTAACACTTGAAGGTACTGAAAATTGGTTTAAAAGCATCGAGGACAAGTTTTCTCAGAGATTCAGTCCTGGACCTGAGTTTGATACGTGAAGATGGGTGGAAGACACTCTTTATCATGAGTTGTACAAAACCTTCCTCTATTGTTTCCCAATAGAGTTATTTGAGTGGCTCTCGACATATGCATCTAGGTCGGGGTGGTTTTATAAATCACACCCTTGGACCCAAGAAACATACCAGAACTTACAAGATGCTGATCTAATGTGGACCCGTGTTATAGATCATTCGTCGAAGGGAATATTTTCTAGCTACACTCTGGAATATGTAATTTCCATGTATTCTTGTCTAGAGGTTGCTGAGTTTGAAATTTTATGGGAGCCTAGAGAATCATTTCTATGGGCTATCCCCCTAGCAATCAAAATCTTGATGGTAACCATGAGTTTAGAGGCATTCGCAATGGCTGGCTAAACCACTCTAAGCACTTAGCAAGGAAGCTAGGTTGGGGAAAGATGGCTTATATAATGACTGAAAAGGAAAGGGAGGAGAGATAGCTTAAGTATGGTGAAGTGTGTGAGAGGGATATTGCAATACAGCATGAGGTTGCATTTACAATGGACCCGTGGAGGCAAACATTTTTTTGGAGAAGAGGTTAACATGGAGGATGTGGAGCCTGAACGTTCTGTGCTACCCCATCTTGGAAAGCGTGGAAGAGAGAACCCCTCAGCTTATGATGAGAGCCCATCACATGGAGAAAGAAGAGTCGTTGGTGCACATTTGACCCCACCTAGCAACCAAACCTTGGCACTTGGTTTGTTCGAATAAGGGAAAAGTATAGTTGATCCATTTGATATCAGTGGAAGCAACCGATCGGCGCCCAAAACATACAACTTATCATTTGGGACTTCTATGGCTTCATAAACTATTCCAGTATTTGGTGAAATGTTTGGACAAGGCATATATATAGGTGGTTTTGGGAGTGTGTCAAGAAGTGGTGGTGGAAATATGGCTAGGAGTGGCACTAGTTCACAAAATATTGGTGTGTAATTCAGTGGGATGATGGGAGCATTTGGCACTAAAAACATAGGCCATGTACCTAACACAGGAGGATCTGGAGGTGGAAGTGGTGGAGCTGGTGGCTCAGGATCTAGTGGATCCAAAGGAGGAGGAAACACCAGAGGAATTCAAGGGACTGGGTCAGGAGGACAAGGGACTCAGCCACCTCCTCAAGTCTTTTTTGAGATGTCTCTGCACTTACCAGATTACAGTGGGATAGAAGATTCCACAGAGCATGTGCATAAGTGCAAGATGCTATGGTGTGTGAAGAGGATCACGACCCAGGATCGAAATGCCAGTCAATTTGTGACAACCTTGGAAGAACTCACACATAGTTGGTATATAATATATGACCCTCATCAGATTGTTGTGGATTATAACACACTGAAAAATGCATTCTTGGTGGAATTCCACATACCTGAGTTTGAACAGAAGAGCATCAGATCTCTCAAAGAAATCCAATAGGGAATGGCAGAGAGCATGCAGGAATATGATGCATGTTTTAAAACTCTATTTTCTAAACTATCTTATGATATCCACCCTTCACAAAATGCTCAATGGTTTTTTGGAGGGTTGATCACACCCTTTAGGAGGGCTTTGTCTCATAAAACATTCATGGACCTGTGTAAAGCGTTGGAAGCTACTTCGCACATTGAGGAAGTTGGTAGTGTTGACACTAGTGTTAGCCCATTTCTGGAGGCTTAGATAATTACCATTCCTAAGAAGTTGGAGAAATTATCTGCCAACACAATTCCTAAGACTCATGGTGGGATGTGGTGTACATATTGTAACGTAGAAGGGCACAAAAATGATAATGGCAGGATATCTACTTGGAAGGTGGTGCGTGTCGTAGTGGTAAATTGTGAAATATTTCACGGGGACCATGATGTGAGTAGGTGCCCCCTTTTACATCATGCGATCCACAAAAAATATCTTTTTATTGCAAGATATGTACCTCAACCACACCTAAAACCAAGGATTGTAGATTGATTGACCAGATTCATGAGGCAATTGATCTTGGTGTGTGCCAGACTAGCATTACCAGCAGTTCCAAAGGAGATGAGCGTCAATATGAAGAAGGTGGATATTGAGGTGCATGTGGGAGGGGATTTTGTGGAGGATTTCATGGTTGTGGTAGCCGTGGGGGAAGAAGTAAGTTCCCACGTGGAACATGCTTCAATTGTGGAACCACAAACCATTATAAGCATGAATGTCCAGATCTTCTACAATGCTCCTGGTGTGGAAAAAAACATAAGTACGAAGAGTTCCTCAAGTTTTACGAACATATGAGTTAGAAACACTGGAAGGATAAGGGTGCTTCCATGGTGAGTATTAAGAAGGATGACGAGTAATGGCTCCCGCGAGTAATACATGAATCAAAAATAGATCCTGTTATGGTAACAACAAGGGCAGAGTTTGCGTGTACAAGGGAAGCACCTAGGTAGAGACCTCTTGTTTCAAGGGAAAAAATAGTACATGGGAAGTATCCAATCCCGGCTCACCAGAAATAAGTCTACCAGGAAACCATGGATGTAATTCAAATTTTACAAGGGGAGATCCAATTTTTAAAAGATAAAACTAGAAAAAATGAGCAAAGAAGACCATTAGAAGCACCAAATGATGACTTAGATGAGGTTAAGGAGGTGTGTAAAATGCTTAGCCAAGAGAATGTTATTCCCCTACTAGGAGCATGGTTGAGAGAAAAGGTACCACGTGCCAGGGAAGAACATGAAAGGCAGATCCTGCATGTAAACCTCCCACCTCACAGCCTTGATTATGACAAAGAGATCACTTTGAACGTAGTAGTGGATGGATGGTTGCTTAACAACATCCTCAATGACACAGGCGCATAGTTTAATGTTCTGAGTCTGGATGCCTAGCATTGAATGGGAAGATCTGCATTACAACCATCTTCAAATGTGTTGTCTATGGAAAATAAGACAAAGGAAATGCCCATAGGTGTTTTTAAGGATGTGACCATTACCATTCAGGGGAGTAAGTTCACTAGGGATTTTGAAGTCTTGGTGCTTGCTGAGGCAGATAATTTCCCAGCGTTACTTGGGCACCCGTGGTGCTATAAGAATAATGTAGATCTCCAATTTAACAAGGGGTACATAAGATTTGAAAACAAGGAAGAGAGGGTGATTATACTATTTGCTGATGGAAATTCCACACCCTATACTAAACCCCTTAGAGAGGAGGTCTTGGACAGGATATATGTGTGCTCAATAAGAGATGCAGAGACCATCCACCCTATAGAAGGAGTCATGTAGTTTGATGATGCTCAATCTGTTAATGATACTACCAGTATAACATGTGATAATTGGGTGCATGGGACTTATGAATTGATTGGGTGACATATGAAAGGATCAGTGACCAGGGTAACCATGGTACGTGTAGTTCAGTGCCTGGGAGGAAAGGAAATAACTAAGTATTCTAGGGATATGTACCCTAACGTATTATGAGAGAAATAGAAGCTCAATGGAGGGAGGATGAGCGACGAGGTATGATTGGTTAAGTTTTGATAAGCACAGCAACAAGGTGGTGGGACATGCATAGCGAAAAATTGTTGGAGTGGCATGAAGTTAGAATTACACTCACTGTCTGATTCTCGAAGAGCAATATACCCATCGCTATCAAGGATTACAATGGTAATGAACCCGCCTCTTCCCACATCTAGGCATGTGAGAGGGTCTGGGGAAAAGGTATGGAAGATTTAACACCCTCCCTTTTGGTACACAAGTTGTATTCGACACTACAAGGTTGTGCGCATGCTTGGTACATACATTCTGAAACTTGCTGCTAGATGGGAAATTGGCAGGAACTAGCGTCTGACCTGGTTCACACGTTCGAGTACCGAAGTACCAAGAAACCAATTGATGAGGTGTTGCAGGCTGTCAAGCACCTCATTCTAGGGATTGCGCCATGGTGGAAGATATATTAGTAGAATTACTTGGTTGACCTAGCTTGGAAGTGCGGATCAAAGAGAAGGAACCAGAAGACATACAATTTGAGCACGTGTGTGCTGAAAAGGAAAAAGGAAAGATGGTATATGTTATTGATGGAGAGGAGATGGAGAGCTTGAATGTCAACCATTTGGTTGGGACGCGTGAGGTATTTGACAGTTGGATGCATGTGAGCTTGTGTATCATGAACCACTCGAAACCAAGAAATTTAACATCGGCTCATAGAAGGAGCCCAAGGAAGCTATCATTGGGGACTACTGGTCGAACAAGGAAGTATCAAAGATCATCAATCTCTTGCATGAATTCAAGGATTTATTCCCACGTGGATACCATGAGTTGAAAGGACTCCACCATTCATTAGGGGAAATGAGGATAAAGTTAAAATATTGTGCGAGCCCGGTCAGGAAGAGGCCTTACAGGATGAATCCCATCATACGCGTAAGGGTTAAAGAAGAGCTAGAAAAAATTATAGCATCCAGTATCATTAAGGATGTGGAGGAATCAGAATGGATAATTCTAATGGTGATCAAGATAAAGAAGGATGGATGAATTAGGATATGTGTGGATTACAGGGAGTTGAACCCTATTTGTATCATAGATCCTTTTCCCACCCCCTTCACTGAAGATATTTTGGAAAGATTTGCTAGGCGTGAGGTCTATTCCTTTATGGATGGATTCCTTGGATATCACCAGGTAAGGATTGCCAAGGAAGACCAAGAAAAGACAACTTCCGCCACCGAGTGGGGAAGCTTTGCATACATGGTCATGCCCTTTAGATTGAAGAATGCACCCGTTGTATTTTAACGCATAGTGGTACAAGCATTTAAGGACTTCATCCACAAGTTCCTTCAACTATATTTGGATCATTGGATAGTGTATGGATTGGGAAGGGACCATTGTGATAACTTGAGATTGATGTTTAAAAGATGTCAGAAGTTGAGGATTTCCCTCAACATCAAGAAATTTTTCTTTGTAACTCCTTTTGTAACATTGTTGGGGCATATCATATGCAAAGAGGGATTACTAGTGGATCCCGCGAAAGTTGTAGTTATTATGGGATTATGGGAACCCACTAGCCAAAGCACCATGCATGGATTTCTCAGACACACTGGGTACTACAGAAAGTTCATTAAGGGATACACCAAGAACACCACACCTTTGGAAATATTTCTTAGACATAAGAGTGCCTTTTAGTGGGGAGAGGCACAACAGAGGGAATTTGATACTCTAAAAGAAAGGCTTATCACCGCACCTATTCTATGATTCCCATCATGGGATAAACATTTCCATATCTAGGTTGATTCCTCTGGTACAGCAATGGGATCCATTCTTGCTCAACTAGGAGAGGGGATTGTTGATCATCCCTTGTGTTTTGCAAGAAAAAAGTTGACACCAGTAGAACAAAATTATACAATGACTGAGAATGAGGCATTGTTAATGATCTACGTGCTCCACAAATTTAGACAATATCTGTTGGCGACTCCCTTCATAGAATACACTGACCATATGGCCTTGAAGTATCTTGTAAACAAAGTAGTGTTGCAAGGGCTCATATGCCATTTGGTACTTCTATTTCAAGAATTTGAATTCAAAGTGGTGGTAAAATCGGGGAAAGAACAATTGTGGGCTGGATCATTTTTCAAGGATTGATTCGGGAGAGGATGCAAAAAGTATCAAGGAAACTATGCCAAACACATAACTAATTTGGTTGCGGCATGCACCCTTGGAGTTAGAAAACATTGTCATTTTTCTCAAGGAAGGTATGGTGCCTGAAGGGATGAATGCACTGGAAAGGAAAAGGTTAGCCATACGCGCCACACCCTTCATGTTGATCAATGGGGATTTGTATAAAATGGGCTATAATGAGGTTTTGTGCCAGTGTGTATTAGAACATGAATGCATGGCCATAATAGAAGAAGCCCATGGTGGTATTGCTGGAGGACACTATGTAGGGAATGCAACCGCGTGCAAGATCCTTTTTGTCAGACTATGGTGGGAGTTGATTCACCAGGATTGCATTGAGTTTTTTAAGGCCTGTGACCACTACCAATTCCTTGGAAAACTTGGAAGAATGGATGAGATGCCCTTACACCCCATCACCAGCGCAAAACCTTTTGAGAAATGGAAAATATATTTTATCGGACCAATCTCACTAGCTACACGAAGGACTAACTCATAGTATATCATTACCAGTACTGATTATATGACAAGGTGGGAAGAGGCCGTGCCCACTAAGGATTGCACTGCAGCCATGACTGTTAGATTTTTATGGGAGAACATTATTAGTAGGTATGGGTGCCCATTAAGTTTAACAAGTGATAGGGGCACTCACTTCTTAAATGAAACCATCAAGATTCTATTGAAAAAATTCATGGTATCCCATCACAAGACTACCCCTTATCACCCTCAGGAAAATAGGACTGTAGAGGCATTCAACAAATTTCTTAGTCACACATTGACTAAGATATGTGATGTGGGTAGGCAGGATTGGGATGACAAGGTTTCGGTAGTTCTTTGGGCATACATAACAACGTATAAAATATTGAACAAGGGCACACCATTTCAATTGGTATTCAGCACGGAAGCAGTTTTTCCAGTCAAATTCATGCTACCATATTTTTGTATAGCGTGTGCAGGAGGGTTGGACAATGAGTAAGAACTGGAAGAAATAATAGATGAATTGATAAATTTTGATGAAAGGCACTCACTAGCAAGATGGAGCCAAGAAACTGAGAAGGAAAAGAAAAAGGCATGGCATGACCCCATATTAAGAACAAACAATTTGAGGTTAGCTAGATGGTATTGCTATATGATTCAAAATTGCTACACCGTCCTGGAAAGTTGAAGGTGCATTGGTTGGGTCCTTATGTAATTTCATACATCCTTGATTCGGGTGCATGCTAGTTACAAGCATTGGATAGAAAAAAATTACCTAGACACTTCAATGGGAGTAGGATGAAGCCCTACTATAAATAATGCTTCTTAGTGTTTGTAAATAAGGTAGTTTTGCTAGTTAGTTTAGAATCTCCTTTTATGATTTTCCTTTCTTGTATTTTTCTTTCACATTGTTGTTTTGTTTTGCACCTTGGGTTTTGGTAACCTTATTAATTTTTTACTTATGAATGCATAGAGGACCATGCATCATTTTAGTGCAGGGTGAGATGATGAAGATAAAATTGGAGTTATTCTGATAGGAGGATTCGGGTCGGTGGAAAAATAAGGATACATTGGAAATCCACGTACAAAGGAGAAAAATCACAGAAACACGAGGTAGGTGAGAGCAAGAATGATGAGGATGGAAGAAGTGCCTTTGGCACTGGTAACACGTGTGCAAGAGTCTTCTGTCAAGATGGATTGTTTGTGTGCCATAAGGGTGGAAACATTTTTGCACAAGGATTGGGCGCGTGTGAAAACATTTTCGTGCAAGGATTGGGTGCATTTGGAAAAAAAATTCATGCAAGGATTGGGTGCGTTTGGAAAAGTTTTCACATAAGGATTGGGCACGTAAGGAGAAGCACTGAAGTCAGGTTTTATTTGAAAACACTGCATTAAACATTGCCATACAATGGTAGGTAGCCTAGCCTTAAATGCGTAAAAGTGGGAAAAGCTATAAATACAAGAGTGGGCATTTCATTATTTCACTTTGTGAACACAAGAAGAGCGATTTTCTTCCAAGAGCTAGGGTTTTGAGAACTAACTCATGCGAAGGGAAATCCCAAAAACTTAAGCGCAATAGGTCCATTGGATCTACAAACCAGAGAAGAAGTGATTCACGGGTGTGAGGAACATTGTGAAGAAGTGCCGTGATCAAAGGAGAAAAATATGAGATTAGGGTTTGTGCTTTAGGGCATGGGGTGCATGAGGAAAACTTTCAAACAACTCAGAAGTTAACTAGGGAATGAAAGTAAAAGGTGCAATGATGGCCACGAAACTAGTTGGTAAACCTTTAGAACAATCCAAGAAGGGAAAGCGTAAAGGAAAAGGAAAGAAGAAACAAGAAGAAATACCCTTGGATATAAATGACGAATGGTACTAAAAGATGCAATACCCAGATGAGGTTTTGCTAGGGCAAGAGTGGGAGTCCCACATAAGACAGATGACTGTGATCGACTACAATCACTGGTCAAGTACAATCATAAAGGAAATGGCACTGGAGCTGGTGTGCCCCACAAATAAACAAACACCTGATGGGTTTCCAATCTATAATGATGTCGTTAAGGTGAAAATGGAGAAGATAGGGCTTCTCCAACTTTTCGAGTTACCATATTTCAGGAAGCTTGAGTGCCTGTACCAGTGGTTGATGATGCGTGTACATGAATACTTATTCTGCTTCGCAGGGTCAAAAATGCACATAACTCCCCAACTAATTTCATGCTTCACAAGCCTAAACTGTGCAGGGGACATGCTCGAAAATGACCTCTTGGATGAGGAGGCAATCAGAGAAACCATAGCATCCCAAGGATTGAAGAAGGGATCAAGGTACTATGACATATCGGATATCAGTGATCCGGTGATGAAGATGGCCGTACACCTAGTCTCCAAGTTAAATGGACAAGAAAGGTGGACCCAGGTGAGTAAGCCCTGGATGAATGTCTGTAGGAAAGTTGCAGTAGGCACTATATACAACATCACCCAATTTATTATAGATGGAATCATAAGCAGCGTAGAGAAGAGAGGAAAGATCTTATTTGGAAACGTTATGTTGACAATTTTGTTCTTAGAAATCGGGGTGCTAGATGCATCTAAAAAGTTCATATGGGAGTCCCCTGCTGAAGATCACTCACTTGTGGAGAGGTTTCAGAAGTACACATGTGAATCAATGACAGGGTTACATAAGGCTCACTTAGAAATATGGTATAGGCACCTTAGGAACACATTCAGGGCTGAATGGCAGATCCCTAAACAACTCCCTATGGTGACTGAAGGAGAAGCAAAGTTCATAGTCTACCAGCACTTCTATATCGACATGTTCATTTTGGTTGATGAAAGCTGGAGTCCATGGTGAAAACTCCCATTCTTATTTACTGCCCAATTTTTCTTAGTGGGAGTAAACAAATACAAGGAGTTGAAGAAATTGGACCTTGAGTTTTCCACCCTAGACAGAGAGCACATGGAAATGAAGAAGAAGCTAGTCTACCTGGAGAAGCACATGTATGTTGAAAGGTATGTGTCATAAGATGAGCATACTGTAAGGCCTTTAAACTTACCTATTGTTGGGAGCAATGCCGTAAGGATTTACCTTTGCATAAGGCTAAAGTTAAAAAAGGGCACATACGTGGAGAATGAGATATCTATTCCAGGTGACCCTACTGGAAGAAAGA
This sequence comes from Taxus chinensis, assembly GCA_019776745.2. Lineage (NCBI taxonomy): Eukaryota > Viridiplantae > Streptophyta > Pinopsida > Cupressales > Taxaceae > Taxus > Taxus chinensis. Next base: position 573,163,078 of record CM034147.1, on the reverse strand, counting down.
ATTCCATTCCAAAGTGTAAGGAGAGGGAAGAGAAAGAGGAACAAAGGGTGGTGGAGAAGTAGGATGTAGGTACCACAGGGACAAGTACCTATGTCTGGAAGAAGAAGAGAATGGTGGTCAAGGAGAAGACCTCAGAACCTGTGAAGCCACCATCCCCTGAGGAGCCCTCAGATGAAGAGAAGACCATATCCCCGACTCTAGAGTTTTCAGCATAGGAAGAAGAAAAGTGGATGGAAGAACTAGAGTCTGAAGATACAGATGACCCAAATGCCTATATAGGTGAAAAGGATGATGATGAAGAGGAAGAGCTAGAGGAAGATTAGGAGTTAATTAATGTCCACGATTCAGGAGAAGAGGAAGTAGAGGATGCAAACGATGCCTTCATCTTTGTAAGGAGGAAGGGCACCCAATGGGAGGAAGGCACACAAAGCAAAGAAAGGAGTGAGGGGAAAGTACCAAAGAGCCAAATATACCAAAGCTCACTCAAGAGGAGATGAATGAGAAAGTGACAAGGGAGGTGGAAAAGATAATTAATATCTTGGTTGATGAGGAATTAGAGCGCAGAGCAGAGCTCGTGCTTGGTGAATTCAAGGAAGAGAAAAGGGAGAAGAATGTGGGTAGCAAAAAAGGCCCAAATCTTTTACAAACTATTCCCAAGGGCGTGCACACAGGAAGTAAATGCACGGAAGGGGGAAGAATAATGATGTGATATGTTGATGACCCCAACATAGTTTTGTTCACGCATTTCTAGACTATCATTCCCATTAAGGAGCTAACTGCCATGGAATACTTTGATCCTGAAGGTGGATACCTATGCACAAGAAAAAAGCTATCATGGGCATTCGACTTGCACCTTGATGAGCCCAAGTTCAAGGTTAACCAAGGAGTGGTACTAGTACTATCCAAAGGAAATAGGGAAACCCCATTATAAACATGCAATAACTATCAGATGAGCAAGTGTTTAATGCACTCAAAAAAGTCTCCGTGGAAGAGTAGGCTAGGATCCTCTACAGAAATGATAGGGTTAAATTCTTAGAGGACTTGATGGAGAAGAGGAAGGAAGAAGTAGTTAAGCTAACAAAGGAACTCAGCCTTGAAAAGATGATCAACACTCAACTACAGTGAGAATTACAAGAGTAGAAGGCTAAAGTTCATGAAGTTTCCAAGAATGTGGAGCTCATATCCCAGGCTATTATCATGAAGCACCGAGATCTTAACCCTCCCACTCAAACATATGGTTCCTCCTTGGAGTTTCTTGAGGACTTGACTCAGATCCTCACTATGGAAAGGAAGCCTTTGGACTTGGAGTCAGTAGAGGATGTAGTTACACGCTCGGAGTAGGAAGACAAGTTGAAAGTTTTCGTGCTTATAGCTGAATACAATAAGGTGCTTACTAATGTAAAAATAGTTGCACAAACCACTAGGGTCACATACGACCATTGCACATACTAGAACAAGGTGATAAGAATGTTGCTTGCCAGCGACCAGGTTGAGCTAAAGGACTTCAAGGAAAATAATAAAGGCAATAGAGCCGAGAGAGAAAATATATTATCTGAAGTGGAAAAGAAGTCTGAAGCTATTGAGATCCTATAGGTCTCAATCAAAACCCGGCTAAAATATCTCTACAAAGTCATTACGAGGAAAATGGATGCCTTGGAAGACCAAGTAAAGGAACTGGAGACGGTGGTAGATACCATAAATACAAAAGGGGAAGGGTTAACCTTTGAAAAGGTGAGCACATTGGTTGGCAACCTTTGCAAAAGAGTGTAGGATGAAGTCAGTGCTTGGAATACACTAAAGGCTGACCTGTGGTAGAAGTTTCCCCTTCTTCTTCTCTAGGTAGTTTTCCTTCTATTCTTTCTCTCTCCCATTCTTTATTCTTTCCCTCCATTCTTTTCCAAGGCAAGGCCTTTCATTTTTGTATTGCATTCTTTGAAGATGTTCTCGAGGGCGGAGAATAGGTGAAGTGTGGAGTAATGTTGGGACCCTATTGTAGCTTCCAAATCTTAAAGGTGCATAACAATGCATGACCAGAGGGAGTGCACAAGTGAAGGTTTGCAAGGAAGGATTCAAAAAGGGGTTCTTGGAGAACCAAGGATGCGTGCTCGCGAAGCGCAATTTAGGACTTAGCCATTTTTGGCCTTTTTGAAAGAACACATGAAGAACGTGTTCCATTTAGATAAGGTTCCATCCTGGCAATAGGGTGTCCTAGAAGGAATATACCTTGCGATAAGAAGATTTAATAATGTAATCATGACATGGAGAGGCATGCGCCTAGGGTGACCCACACCTTGACACTTGGGTCAAGATTTGAGGTTGTAGAGGAGTTTGTTAGAGCTCATATTCCTATTTATACATGCACCCTTGGCAAAGAAAAGAGACTCAAGTGAGGAAGCAAAGCTCTACAAAATTACTGCGAGAACTATGGGATGAAAAGGGTAGATGATTATAGGAAGGATGTAATGAGGGAATGGGGAATGAAATTTTTTTTTTGTGAGCATACATGTATGGATCTAGATATGGTGTATGACTATGGTCTGCCACTCTATGATGTTGTGTAGTAATACTATGATTGAATATGATAAGGTTACCACTGCATTTATATTAACATCTCCTTCATGTATTATCTGCATGTTTGTACTATGATTTTGATATTTAATAATCATGAACCTTATTTGAAAGTTAAGTCTATTTGTGGATTTACAAATTCCTAATTCTATTAATTTGTTGTGCTCTTTGCTTTTGGTATGACTTAAGGGGTATAGAATCCCTTCTGAGCTCTATAGATTTTTCATTTATGTTAAATCACTAAGTCAAGGTCACAAAGTATGCCTTCCACTGGACTCACATAAAATAGAGACTTGGTTCTATCTCGCATGCCGCGGGTGAGCACCCAGCACCCGTTGGGTCATAGGCTGACGTACATGAGGTTCCCTTGTTCTTGGTGGGTGAGAAAATGACTACATTTCTCTACTTCCCTTTCTCAAAACGTATTCTAAAAAAGTATAAAATTTAATAAATACATGAAGATGTATATATAGATGTATATATATACATATATATATTTTATGATGAGAACATAAAGCATGGATCTCTCTCATGGGTATGCAGTGCAAAACTAGCCTTTGTCAGTGATAGTACACCTAGTTAATGCAATTATAAATAATTACAAGGAAATTTTATCTTTTTTGTACTAATGGGATATGTAGCATAGTACTTGGCTCTAATAGGGATAGTCTAGCAAGTATAATACAATTATAGATAACTCCAAGACACAAATTATTTTTTTGTATGATATTGTGCTTCTACATATTAAAAACATTTTGAGTTACGAAATAATTATAAAAAAACGTAATATTTATTTGTATTAGAATGGTTTTGTGCCCAATGTAAACATGATACGGCTGTGAGAATGCACAACTTATCATTTAAGACAATAAATTTTATCTTTATTATTTAATTGATAATGGGCTTGACATAAAGAGTTAAAAATATACTATTTTTACAATGGGAAATTGTCCATCCTAAAAGGGAAAGGAAACCAGATGATATTCTAAATAAGGGGTAGAGTTAGAAAAACTAATTCTTGTGAACATATTAGTTTTTACAATTAAATAAATAGGTCAATTGTAATTGCAACATGGTGAAGCTTACCATCCCTAAGAAATCCACTTCCCTCGAAAACATTAATTGCCGATAAAATTTCCACTATTGCTTAGATAAGCTCTCTCTAAAAGATTTTTGACCACTTCCTTTATAGAGGTTTTAATATTATTTAGTTAAATATTTCATGTATTCAATGGACATATGTCCATTGTCATATAGCAATCATATATTCTTCCTCAATGATTCATATAGAAGAATAGGCATCTACACATTTGGTACAAGATTGAACTTAATCATTTTAATACATATTTAATTAAAGATAGTTACTATTACAACTAATATACTACTATTACTAAAAATTAAAGAGAGTTACCAGTCCAGCTAATATAAGACAATTATGAATAATTAACTAGAATTTCATAAGGAAAAAATTACAAGTTCTAAAGATTGGAGACCTAAAGAAAAGTATTTATTGGCCAAGTAAAAGGTAGTGTTTTAACTCTTGGATCATTCTAACCTCGATGATAGATTACAAGTAATTTAGTATCTACTGTAGACAACCAGAATATGTAACATCTCTCCCATACAAACAAATAAATTTATGCAACATTTTATTCTTCTATGATTTCTTAGTGAGAACAGGTATCCGCCCAACAAATAAAATATTGAACAGGTATTAAAATGAATAGGTATCCACCCATTGAATACAATATTAAACATGTATTACAATCATTAAGTTGGAATGGATGATATTCCATTGTTTACAACTTGTACTTTACACTCTAAGTATTTATGTTCATTGGTAGCAACTGTTGAGCCCTTACAAATGATTATGAGTGGAGAATAAAGCACAAACCATGAGGTGAATCCATTAGACAAAGATATTATCCCTATCGATAACATGATGTCGTCCAGCCAACAAGAACTTACCCAATAAAACACACAAAACACACAATTGATGGTGATTAATACTGAAGCCACATTAAACCCTTCACCATCAATTATGATGGTTTTCTCACAAATAGTTATCAAGTATTATTTAAAATTTAATAAAATTTTTTTACTTGTCAATATTAGTTGGAACCAATTTATTAAATACATCCTAAATGAAATTTTTTATGTGCAGATACAGCTAGAGAAAATCAAACAAATATATGTAAATAAATAGGTAAAAATATAATCTTTTTTCTTTATCAATATTATTTGGAATCAATTTGATAAATATATCCTAATTTCAATTTTTAGGTGAATATATGGCAGGAGAAAATCTAGAAAATCTACAACTAACAAATATATGTAAAGAAAAAGTTAAAAATATTTTTTTAAATATTAATATCATATTTCAAATACATACAATGTAATAATGATGTTTAGTATTTTTTTGTCGAGTTCCTCTAAAGAGACATTTTCTTATTCTTGAATTAGAGGGATTGTTAATTCAAAAGAACACTTCTAAAAAGGAAAATACATTTGAATTGAACAACGAGCACATCCTATCACGATTGCGTCTTTCCCAATTTCTAACTTATGTGTGTAAAGATTTTCATCAAACAACATTCTGGTCTACATTGGATATAGATGCCAATGTAGAAATATTATCAAATAAACTGTTGCTCACACCTAAATTGGACGTGGAACCTTTTTTTTCTTGGGGTATGGAGTATTGTGAAAAAGAGGAAAACATATTTAATATATTTTTTGAAACAATTTGGAAGACACCATAATTTCCATACAAATGTGAAACTACGGTTGTAGCTAATGTAACCAAAAAAGGAGTTGGTGAATAAAAAATTTTAGTGTCTCTAAATTTTTCTAAGAAATACTTTAAAAATAATAAGTGTATTATGACATCGTTGTTTACAGAACCAACCCAGTTATGGGTTGCAGATGATGTGTTGGTACACAAATTTAAACTCCTTCAAAGGACAAGTAGCATCATGGACCTGGCATGACACTCCAAGGCATCTAGATGATCATGTATGTGGTTTTGTAGCTGGGGAAGTATTCTATCTAACTTTTCAGTACTCAGGATTTGAAAGGAGTGGGTAGAACCTTAAGAGGATTTGATCTATCCTTAATATTTTAGGTTGTGTCTTTCAACCAAGATAAGAGAACCATTTGTATCCTATTGTTATGGAGGATATGGAGATATCCTTCCTAATGAAGTTGTTAAGGAGACCTTGAAGAAAATATGATCAATGCAAAAAAATATAACTCTCACGAGTTGTCACTCTAGATAGTGGAGATATTCTCTAGGAAAGGTTCAGGCTATTTAAATACATTTAGAATCCTAATTGTTTCTTCATGTTTTGGTAGTAAAGTTTATGCATTTGTATACACACATGACAAATAGGGGTAGTATGGGTAAGATTGGTTGTTTTTAAATAAACTTTGGTGGGAGGTGAGGTAGAATTAACTTTATTTTACAAATCTCTAAGAACTCTTACAAACTGGCAAGTCTAGACAACAAAATACTTCAGAATAGCTAAAATGTTCCTTTAACAAGAATAGGTGCTTCAATGGAGGCCCAGATTAGCACTTTTTCATACAATCTATGAGATTCTAACAAAAAGGCTCAAGTTAGAGACATAATAAAACATAAAAAACCTAAGATTAATCATGCTTGAGTTACCCCCAGAAGCTTACAAATAATCTCTTTCAATAAATGAAAGAAAAGTGATTTTAAATCATTTATTTCACCCCCATATGAAATATCTAAGAAATGAGATTGTAGATGCCACTAAACTATCACAAGGATTGAGACCTGTGTGATTGAGACAGACTTTGATACAATATTGCAACAAGAACAAGAAAAACTATTTACAGACATTCAGAAATGAAATAAACACATTTTGCTCAAGATGAACATAGAATAACTCAAGTTTGATTAAATTTATCAGTAGGGGAAAGTTTCTAGAAAAATCTCAGATCTTTTCAATGGCTATACACATGTAACCACCTTGACATGATCAAACTTAATACAAAAGAGATATACAAGCTTTTCAAATGGCTTCTCAAAAGACAGGCTTTCTCAAATTTTCCTCTTGGGAATTTTCTTCAACCTCTAAATCTCCAACCATTTGTACGAAAAATTTGTGCCATTTATAACATTTACAATAGAGCCCCTTCTTCCCCAAAAGACAAAAACATTTAATGTACTCGTTCTCTCCATGATCTCGATCACGATTCCTAGAATAAGATCTGTAAAAGTTGTCAGGTTGTCATGGGGTAGATCTCTTCTAAAATCTCATCATTCAAATCCTTCATCTGGTAGAACACTCCTTCAAATTGCCAACCACTTCTACCCCTAATCTGTCAAATCTGGTTCCTTACGTGCTCAAGAGAAGAAAAAGGGAAAATCATATCGAGCCTGAGAGTCAGACTACTTTAATGGTTAAATGCGTCTCTAGATCGCCCCCACCAAACTTAGATATCAAAATTAACTCTCCTCTATGTTTGACATGTAGGAAACACCAAGAAATCATGAAGAATCACACTTCCAAGAGCGTTTTAGTAAAAATGGGGGAAAATCATATTCAGACTCACAGTTGCTATTGATTTTTACTTTGAATTTGGGTCGTCCACATGGAAGATTCAACTTTAAAATAGGCTCGGGGGGTTACTTTGAATTTTTACAACCTTTTGAAAAAATTGAATAAAATTCCATTTTACTCTGCACCTCCACCCTTGGGAAATGAGCTTGACATGTGTCCTAATGTGGGTCCCAGTGGAACTATGCTTCCTATCTCATTTTTAACCTTTTTCTCCCAAGAGGAATTTTTTCCATATTTCCCCCGAGAGTCCACACCTCCACCACTGACTGGAGCAAGCTTTGACTTTTCCCTTATCGAGCTTGCAGGCCATTTTGATATTTTAATCCTTTTAATGTCAAGAGGAAAAAAATATAATTCACCTCAAATGGTCTTCTTCCCCACCTCTTTGACATTTCAAATTGCCATGTGTCACAATGGCACATCCAACTAGAAAGGGCCACTTTTGAACTGATGCCAAGAAGTAATTTTGACTAGGAAATTACACCTGTACAACCGTAAAAAGTTGGACAACCACCATTTGAGCCCGAGGACAAAGAAAACATAACAGAGGCTGCAATCTAAATAATTTTAATGAAAAATGAGGCAAAAAAAATTAGAGCACCAATATGATGTAAGAGACATTAATGGGATGTTCTCTATTTCAAACAATAGTGCAACACATCAATATATAAAATTTTGTTTATTTCTTTTATTTATTTATTTTGTGTTTATTACATTTTTGGATATCTTTTGTGTTTATTACATTTTTTTATTTATTTTTCCAATTTCCCATTTGAAGTGATATTTATATACTCTTTAATAATATGCTATTAATGGTTATTAGTATGTAATGTTGAACATGTGTTTATTACAATTTTTTTGTTCTTCACATTTCATCCAAATGATGTGATTATTATGTAATGATAATTTAAGATGTTATTGATAGTTTACAATTTAATGCTCAAAACTAGCTATGATAGGTTTATACAAAAAGAATGTAGCTATCAAGAAAATCAAATAATATAATCTATGATTAATTTATTGAAAAAGAATTTTTTATTGGTTGGTTTTTCAGATCTCGTTTTCCATGGAAAGAAGTTCTTGGTTTTAGGGGTAGAAGAATTTCTCTTTAAATTTTCAAGGCGTACATAATTTAGATCATTGACCATACAACCAAAAATTACATATGAATGCTACTGATATTTTAGTCTTACATTTAGCCCTGAATGGTTAAGGATAGCACTACGACATTTTGATATTGGATTTTGGTATACATACCTACATTCAAGAGAAGGACATGCCTTCATTCAAAAATTTGACTATCTAAGAAATATTGAATTGATTTTTTGTTGGGGTATAATGGAGTGTGAAATTAACAAAAAAAAATTAACGTTGAAGAAGGGGAATATTGCGTCAGTTTACAAAAAAAATATGCAAAATGTTCTCGACAAGTATACCCAAATATATGGAGCAAAAAACATATTGTTCATAGGTGAAAAAAAATGTTTTGTTAATGACATAACTGGGGCGCTTTTATTTATATTGCCTTCTAGCTGGAAATTTGATGGCATAATGCATTATGATAGAAATTTTTTCACACATTTATGTACATGGTTAAATCATGTGGGTCCACACCCAAATTTACGTCGGTCTTAGGAAATATTTAAAAAAATAATTACTGAGTTTGATTGAGTTTACTTGATAATATTATGTTGTTTAATATATATAGATACATTTAGTTCCTATTTGTAGTATTTCTCATAAAAAAACCATTAATATTGATTTTTTAGTCTATAAATAACAATGAATTTATTGCCATCATTTTATGCAAACAAAATTGTGACTTGTATTTATCTCGTAACATGGTTGAGCTAACTTCTTACTATTATGTTGATTAATAAATATAAATTAATTGGTTTGTTTTGCAGTCTATCTCATAAAAAAATATTACTATTGGTTTATTTTTGTAGATTATCTCTTAATAATTTATTACCATCATTTTATGTTGTATTTATCTCATAAGAACACATTTCCTGTCGTCATTCTATGCAAATAAATAAATGATATAGTTACATTTTTTTGAATTGTTATTAATTTCATAAATTATAACCAATATTAGACAAAAATATATATGATCAAAATATTTGAAATCTGCAACATGCAAATGCGCACGACCCCATAGTTAAAATAGATCACATCCAAATTTTTCTTTCTTTCTATATTAAGTTTATGAGAATGGACATATGCCCATTCTCATCACAATGATAAATTTATTTTTTTGTATGAGAAATGGCATATGCCCATTCTCATCACAATAATAAAACTCTTTGTTTATATGAGAATGTGAATATTCATATTCTAACCATTACAAATCGTTTAAGAAATAGTGAACTTAATCATTTTAATATCACTATAAAGGATATGAGAATGGGAAATTGTCCATTCTAAAAGAAATTAAATATTACTTCAATTTTCTTCTATGATTCTTATATGATAATGGGTATATTCCCATTCAATACAAGATTGAAATGTTTGTTTGTATGAGAATGGGCATATTCCCATTATATCTATGTGTATTTTTCATCTATGAATCCTATATGAGAATGGACATATGCTCATTCAATACACGATAAAAATGTTTGTTTGTATTAGAATGGAAAAATTTCTATTTAATACAAGATAAAAATATTTATTTGTATAAGAATGGACAATTTATGTATTTTCAATTCATTGAAAAGTTATAAATGTATTAATTATTTGAATAAGTATTTCCTATTCTTACTTAAAAATTATAAACCCCTAAAATGGAAATCTTTCATTCATGATATATTATTTCAAAAAACCCCTTTTTGGATTCCAATAATAGCCAAATCAAATTCTAATATTTGGTATAAGTAAAACCAACATATCCGATCTTAATATTTAATCTAGATTGTTATATTTCTAAATTTAACAAAGATATGGTTTACCCACTTATGGGTATCCTTGAAAATATATGGCCAATAATAACCAGCCTGCATAATTTTTGTGGAAGTTTTTCTTACTGAAAAATGTCCTTTTGACAATACATTATAAAAATCTTCCAATATTCTATCGACCTATTTTTACTATATGCATATTAGGAGAACACCATTCAAATATTTTCATAAGATTAAGTTATCTATGAGAACATGGGGTATTGATTGAATTCAAAAAATTCTCCTCTAGGTTCTAAATTTTTCATTTTGGACATTCAATCACTATGAACATATTTCAGGGAGTAGTTATGCAACACATTATCACATCAATGTTTAGCTTCCAAATTGGCAACAAGTTTTTGACATATTCCTTTTCCTCTCACTAAGTTTGTTACCTTTATCTGCACATCATATCCAATGAACTTGGTAATCCATCCAGTATACTTCTCATTCATATATTTATCCACACAAAAAATCCTTTACTCCTAGATGAGACACCATCGGATGAATTCTATAATTGGACAACATATGTTTGAACTTATTTAATTCCTGAATTACAGTAAACAATTGATTCTCATAAAATGAGTATTTGAGTTCATAACATTTGAGTGACTGGTTGAAGAAGGTAATTAGTTGTTCCATTAAATCATCATTCTTCTCAACAAGGATACCTAAAATAATTTCATTTCTTGTAAAATAATAAAGGATAAAATTCTTTTCATACATGGGATTCACTAATGTAGGATCATGTCAAATAGATATCTTGATGGCTTCAAAACTCTATTTTCCCTTCTTAGTCAATTTTAAGGGTATGTTATTTTTCAACATGGCTATCAAAAGTTTAGCCAAGGAAAAGAACTAAGGTATAAAAATTCTCACAAATATGATTGTCCCAAAGAAACTATGAAATCCTTTCTTATGGCTTGGAAGGGACAAAGAAAATATGGCAAAAATCCTTTCTAGGTCAATAGAGATTCCTTCTACTAAAACTATATGCCCTAATAACTTACGTTCATGAACCAAAAAAATACACTTCTTGGGATTTAGTGAGACCCCAAATTCCCTACACCTCTTAAAATCCTTTTCCAAATGGGCTATGTGGTCTTTTGCATGCTTGTAAGACATCGTTATGTCATCAAGATAAACAAGGATCATGTCATTTATTAGCCCTTTGAAATCCATATCTATAGCTCATTGGAAATTAGCCCCAATGTTGTATAACCCAAATGGAATTTTATTATAGGAATATGTACCGCAGAGGGTATTAAAGGCCATTTTTAATTGATCTGATTCCTTAACCAAAATCTAGTTATAGCCTGAGTAGCCATCAAGTAGTGAAAACCTTTCTGATTGTACTACTTTCTAGATATTTATTTCCATAGACAAAAGAGGGTAACAATCTTTTAATGAATCTCAATTTAGGTATGTAATGTCCACGCATAGCCTTATCTCTCCATTTTTCTTCTTGATTGGAAGTTTGAACAAAATTAGTTACCAAGGAGGAATTTTTTATTGGAAAGATAATACTAGCCTCAATGAGTTTCGAAAGCTCTTTCTTCATAATTAATTTGATCTTGGGATTTACCAATTTCTAATTCTACCTAACTAGCTTAGTATTTAGTTCAATTTAAATAGTGTGTTGTGTCAATCCTAGATCGAAACCACGAAGTTATTCGTAGCTCCAAGAAAAAATATCATTATAATCTTAACAAAGACCAACAAAATCCTATTTTTCTTCCACAGAGCACACTTTTGTAATATTCAAAACTTTATCCTCTGCAGCCTAACCTTTCTTAAAATCATCCTCCTTAATAATCATGTTATAAATTTGTCTTTAAATTTGGTCATCTGAATTGAAGATTGATTCAATAGTGACAAGACCCTTTGGAAATTTTTTTGTCTTCAACTATATTATTTGGTCATTGTATACTTCCCAAATCTTCTATTGGTTCTTCGAAGGGAACTCATCTTCTTCTTGCAGAAAAATAATAATATTCTTATCACTATCGAAGACATACCAAATACCTACATTATCTAGTACTCTCATTATGAAAATTTTTTTGAAGACATATTATTCCTATTTCATCCTGTTAATAGGGACATCATATTGAGAACCCACTATAGAAAACCTATACGTGTCTTGGTTATGATTTCTAGGAATCACATGAATTCAAAAAGATTTAAATTCTTCAATCATACCCCATACGATGTTCTTGTATGACTTTAAATTATCAATTTTTTATGCACTTCAGGCTCTAACTTGATGTACGACTAGCTCACTATCCCCAAAAATAGTTAACATCTTGATTCCTTTCTTCTAGGTTAATTAGATTCCTTGCACTAATGCTTCATATTAAGCCACATGATTAGTGTAGATGAGCTAAAGTTGAAAAGATGAGAAATATTTGTTACCTTGTGAATAAATTTGCATAACACCAATGCCTACTCCATTTTTTCTCCTTGAAACATCGAAGAAGAGTTTCTAAAATCCTTCATGATTGTCATAAGTTTTGAAAAGGTGATGAATAATTGTTCCTTCTTCAAGGATATAATAAGTTCCTAAACTAGTTTATTCCAATGTCAATAAAAAACTTTTTCTAATGTCGATGCTTCAACGTATTGGTCAAATTGATGTTTCATGCTTACATCATCAAGTACAATATCAAGGAACTATTCCATAGGAGTGATGGACTTGTGATCTGTAACAACTTATTCTTTGTCACATATGGTGTAATTCCCATTGATGGTGTTAGCAGTATAGGGTTCAACGTGATTTTTAAAAATTGGTTCTTCCATTACAGTTACATTATTCCGATACCTAGTCCTAAGGAGCATGTGTGACCAATCACCAAACAAATACCCACCCATTTTAGCATTGAAATCTCTAGAAAGACATATGGAAAAGAAAGGAAAAAGATTAATGACTAATATGTCATGTGTAAATGATAATCTTAGCCATTTGTGAACAACAAGATTGAGATCCTTAATAACCCTAATAATCTGAATTGTTGTGCCATCTAACTAAACATACCCCCTTCATACTAGCATATATTGAATACCCATCATGTCTACGATCTATTTAGGAATCGCAAAGTTGTTTGCACCAAATTTTATCATGAAGTTGTGTACCAAGTTCTTACCAATTATCAAAGAAATCTAGAATGGTTGAGTTTTATTGGTCTTGACAACATTTCTTCCTTCTGTTTGACATAATCTGGTAGTAGCAGATGTTTCATGATTATCTGCCTTTCTAGGTGTGCTTAATATTTTTAGGGTTTCTTGTAGTAGATTACTTTGAGAAGGAATTGAAAGTGCCTCCCACATGGTGACGTTCAAGTTGGTATTCTTCATTTGTTCAACAATACTGAAAGGGATACTTTCTACCCTGCCAATGTTTCTTTGAAAATTGGCATCTTGTTTCAAAAAATGGGCATTGGGTACTGTAACATTTGAATAATTTTCCTTCCTCACAACTTGGGTAGCCTATGTCTCTGGTAACTTCTTCCATGTGTCTTTATTTACAACCACTTATACATGAGTTTGAGATTTGGATTCCTAATCACCCTTTAGCAGATGGCCTTATATTGCTCTCTTTTTTGATCGAGTATTAACAACCACTAATGTATATAATATTTTGAATCCAAAAATATTATCATCTTGGGAATTCAAAAAATGTGGCCTCTTCTAATGTTTAGGATTGATAAGCCTCTTCTTGTGAAGGAGATTTTGTTTATTGCTCAACAAGTGTGGATATTCTCTAGACTATAAGAGCTTGACTAAGTAATTCGTTAACAAACAAGTTCTGATTATGTGGCTGAGATCATGGGTAGCAACACTCGTAATCATAAACTAAGTAGTTTTGTATAGGGAAAAGGGATCTAGAGGAACTAGTAGCAAGGGGACCCTTAATATTCAAGGGTTTAAAATTAGAAAATTGACTATGATATATTTTTTTTATTCTAGAATAGTTTCTTATTATAATGATACTATTGGTTATGAGGTTGGTAAGGATGAGTATATTGGGAATATTGCCTCTTCAAGGCTACCAATTGATTTCTAAAAGTTTTAGCCAATTATTTAACCTCATGAAGATCATTTGATGAGGTGGGTATATATGGATTAGGTTGACTAAGAACCAGAGGAAGAGGAGTGATATTTGGTTGATTAGTTGGGAAATCAAGATACATAGGCATAGGTGGTCTTGGAGCTATTTTACTATCTTAGATCAAGCAATTTTTAGCTCTTATAGAAATATCATAGGCATCGGGAAACATTTCTCTTCCCATTGATTGAATCATGACCACAACATCATTGTTCAAATCCCTTAAATAGTAAAAAAATGCATTATTTGGGAAAGGATTTATCGATACCGAAATCCTATTCCAATTATTATGAAATCATAAATTGAAGTATCCCATGAAATATTGAGGATCTCTCTTTATGGTGGTTAATTGTTCCATGAATGACAAGTAATCACTCTTATCCTTAAACAGATTGCAAAGTGTCTCTCATAATTCATCCAAGTTATGTATAGTGATGAAATCCAACCCATGAAATTATTGGAGCACATTTCCCTTAAAGGAAATATAAATAATTTTGACAGCAACATTATCCTTTGTGACATTAAGAACTACATAGATACTAGCGACATCTTGAATGTGTTATATGGGAGTGATACTTGTCTCCCTTATGTAGAAGGGTATAATATTTAGTGCAACTATAGGTATGGCATCACGTTGGGATAGTGTAAGAGGAATTATACCATTAAAAGTAGGTAAATATTGAGCTCATACTAATTCTATACTGACAATTGGTTGGTTTTCTCTTGGAAGTGGGAACCTTCCAAAGGATGTGTTGAATGACCTCTACAATATGATGAATGACCTTCACCCTTTATTCTTCTTGAAGGGGACAAGGAAAATTCCATATTTTTTAGGTTTCCTTTCTTTGAATAATCTCCTATTTGAACTATTTGCATAAGTTAACACACTAAATCTCAAAATCTAGAGATGTGGAGTCACTAGGTACCTTGATTTATGTAAATGCTAAGAGGAGTACCAAATCTTAGCTTTGTCACATTCGGCATGTGAAAAAATATTGTCACATGGATCACATACCCATGGAATCTTTAGGTGATCTAGTACAACATGAGAACATACCCAAGGTGTGGGACCTTGGACCTTGGGATGAACATTTAGAGAAGGTCAAATTCTTGTTAAACTATTTTTAATAAGATGTAAGATCAGAGTGCATAGTTACAATACTTTGAAGAAAAAACTAATCTATCTTCTCATGGGGTAAATGGATAAAAGAATAATTGAAATATATAAAAAGCAGTGATGCACCAATATTTGTAGGAACAAATAGATCACATTCATATATTATTATTTTAGATCTCTATATAACTTGCACAAATCCTTACAATCTTCTCCATAAATGCTTTTAAGAATATGAAATTCATGATAACATAAGGGACTTGGTATTTTCCACAACTAAAATAGTTAATACCATATACCATAGCTTGCAAGTTAACTAAGAAATATTATCAATATAAAGGAAAGGTAAACCACTGCATATAATAAACTAAAATATGCACAAGTATTCAATGAATAATTTAAATGCACAAAATGTTAAATATTCATAGAAAAAATATTGTTATGAACATAATGAGGTTAAATATTGTTCTAGTGCTGTCAAAAATGATAGAGCCTCCTTAAACATAAGATCTAAAAATTTCCCAACAACATAATGAATTATCTTATTCATATATTAAGAGGATTTAATGATTATAGATTTACCTCTTAACTACTATATATTAAAATTATAATGCATTTATGCTTCTGGAATAGTCTCCAGTGAAAATAGGAAAATGTTTATGCAGGTTTGACTGAGTGAACCATAAAACTTCCATCGGTTTTGTAACTTGGAGACTATGTAAAAATGTTCATCAAGCCTAAGTAGGACTAGCATTTCCATTTTCTTGATCAGATTATTCCATATTTTCTTCTTCCTTTCTTGTTCTTTCAGCTACCCTATACCTAAAATCAAGAAAATTCTTGACAATTCCTTGAACTTATTCATCATCAAGTCCACATGTGTAATGATCAAGATGTCTACTAACTTAGTTTCTCTGTAAAATTTCCCCAATATTCCTTTTTTATTATTCATGACTTCTTGAGATGACTCAAGAAGTTATGGTAAAAAAGCAATCAGTGAATGGAATCAAGGTCAAAAGATTTAGTTGCATCATTTTATTGGTTCACCAAAATTTTGAACTGAGTGAAAATCTAATCAGTTGAAAATGCATCAACATTTGTGTCCAGAAACTAGTAATAAATCCTATCCAATTCTTACATAATATCATTGAGATCATAAAATTCCTTAATCTTTCTTTCATACAAATTTGACATGACCTCCTATAATATTCAGACTCCAAAATCCATTTCTTATTTAAATTCAAATAGTTTTGTAATATCATCAATAACTCCTTTCAAGAGGAGATTTGGCTCGAAAGTCTTTACTTCCTTCCAAGTTTCAAGAATCAGTTCTAAGTTATCACTCTCCTCGATGAGGATTTCATTCATTTTTGAGAGGGTATCTTTCCTAGCATACAATAATTATAGAGATTAATAACATCATTAGTCATATCTTCCCCTTCCTAAACCATATTTTCCATCCATGTCCCTAATTTTCATCCTTGCTGCCCAATATTTTCCACCACGGAGAAATATGTAAGATCAAAGCTTGAAGGAATAGCAAGAGCGGTAGTATGGATAGGTTGTGTGTGTTTTTTCAAGAGAGAAGTTAGTTTTTCAACCTTACTATTGATTTCATCTTTCATTACTTTATCCTTATAAAAAATTTTACAAGTTACCCAAGGAAACTTGGACATCTTACTATTCCCCCTCATGAGTGGATTTTCTAAGGGAAAAGCTAAAGAATTTATAATCTACTACTATGATGGTCTCCTTGGTTTTCCCTATATATAGAGTGGTGATATAAAATAATATTTCCACTACTTGGTTCATTGATAGGTTAGGAATAACTCTCAGTCTCTTGGTCTATCTTCAGGGGGTAGATTTAGAATGCTAATGTTAGCAACATCAATGATAGGAAATTTCTTCTTCTATTTTGGTGTCTTCCTATCTAACCATGCAAGAATAGAATAAGAAGATTATGAAGACAACATGGGCATTGTTATTGTAGTAATTAGCTAGGTCGATGTAACTAAGGAACTGGTCAAAGTCACTAAAAGTGGAAATTACGTGGTAATAATGAAGGATGGAGTGGAAAGGATGGCCCCGAGTGTTGGTGATAAAGAAGTGGAAATGGGGAGATATTTTTGATGAATATGGGTTCTAAAGGGAGATCCTAATTCCATAATATCTCCACTTTAAAGAGTTAGAAGGGAAGATAAAAAATGGGCCATAGAGGGAGATGTGGTGATAGATGTAGGAGAAACAAGAATAGAGGAAATTGAGGATGTGGTTAGAGGAAGAGTTATAGGTGGAGGAGAAGAAGGAATTGAGGATGGAGGAGATGGGAAAAAAGATAAGAGGGTTGACTGTGACACTTGAGGGATCATTGGTAAAACACTTAGATTTATGATCTCAATATATTTTAATTTGGGAGATGCATTTCCAATTGTAGAAACTCTAGGATAATATCCCAAACCTCCAACAATAAAATAAATCTTAAGATTCCTTGAGATAGGTTTAAGAGTCAATCTCTTTTCTTTAGATGGAATGGTATGGCCCATCGATGACTGTTCTTGAATAATTTTTGTGGAAAGTTTTTCTAGAACTTTGGGTGTGATTTACAAAGTTATCAAGCATCTATAGGTATGATTTAGAATGGGACCCACCCTTTCATTCTTGTTGTTACATTCCTCAAATTACTAATTAATCTAGGGAAAAGGTTGATTCCTGACACTATTTTGATCATCAGAAGGATCTAAAACATGTTCATCATCCTATAGGCCCTTGGGTATTATTTCAATTCCATATTGGATTACCTCTTGAAGAGATAACCTTTCTAATTCTTTCCCTTACTAATTTATCATCTCAGCAATGGATTGTAATTGAAGTATGTGAACACTAGATGATCCTAGTTTTATGAACTTGTCCCAAAATTGGTGAACGAATGAAATGTTTTTAGATTAATCTGTTGCATATCTCCCTCAACATTGTTAGCTTTGTATGTGGAAGAACACATGTATCTACCTATAGTTATAGGAAATTAAAATACTTTTTTATGTCGGTTATGTTGAATCTTGTGGTAATGTAGGAACTGAAGAATGAATTCAATTAAAACCCACTTGTCTGTTGGGCATCTTGGTAAATTGGTAAGAGCACATATGATTCTAGGCACCTTGATGTATGTGAATGTTAGGAATTGAAAGTATATGCCTCCCCATTCCCTTACTTATTTCCAAGCCTCATCTAAAATCCTATGTTTATATAAATATTTATCAAATAAGTATAGGATAACTATGAAGAAGGCATCATTTATTCTTTGAACGTGATTAGGACCTTCTTTCATTGTGAACTGGGGATAATATTCATATATTTGAGTAGAATCCTCAATCCCATTTGATTCAACTTTGGATAATGTCTCATACCAACCACTGCTTACACAAGGTAAGAAGTCATAAATAAATTTCCAAATGTTAGGACATCTGATAGTTCAAAATAGAAAGCATTATATGAGTACTTAGCCCATCGAATAAGGTCCTTATTTATCTTGATAGTAGAAATATTAAGGTACATACATGCTTGGAAATACTTAGAAGAAGGAATTCACATAGCTCTTCTGAGTAGTGTAATGATATCATTTACTTCGTGAATGAATTCTGACTGAGGAATCATTTTTGGGAATTTAGATAGTGAATGTTTTATTTGGGAATCTTCGTGAAAGGAAGATTGAAATTGCTGCATCTAGCAAGAAAAGAAAGGGCATGAAAACTAAGATCCCTACTTCTCAGAGGGTTCTTAGAAGCCACAAAGACCTAGAGCTTGTTGAGAACTTCCTGCACATCAGCCAATCGATGGAGGAACCTAAGGAGGAGGATTTGATGGTCAGAGTGGACAAGATGGAAAAGGAAATACAAGAGCTCAAAAGGGTTATCAAAAATATGGAAAAATCTAAGGGAAAAGGAATACTACAAAATTATGATGAGGAGGGGGTTATTGCTGAAGTATTCAAGAAGTTACAGTCTTTGGATGGCAGAATGGAAAGTGCAAAAATTCGTAATGACTGCATCCTATCTTCTCTTAAAAGTATTTATAATTTCATTGAACAACATGTTCATAGTGTATGCAGCCTAAGCGGGATTAATGAAGACATTTGGGGCCCCAAAGAGAAAAGGGATATGGAAATTTCTCAGGTGGATCTGAAAGACTCTTCTCAGGCCACAGCCATTGCTTTCTTTATCTCACTGCAAGCGATCAAAACCAAGATTGACAGGGCTCTCAAGTAACATGGTGATGTGTTGTTGTTTATTGGCTACAAAGTTGCTAATGACTGGTGGATCTGGAGCTATTTTTTGGTGGAGATATTATATGATAGAAATCTTTTGTTTGGTTTTTGATCTCTTCTGCTATTTTTTGGATCATTGTACATCTGGATCCTTTCTTCTAATTTGTTGTTTTATCTAGTTGATGAGCCCTCTGAGGTTGGTTGTTTTTCTCTTCTCTGGGTTGTTTCTCTCACTTCTAATATCTAGATTTTGAGCCCTTTTGTATACAGGGCATAGTCCCTTCAAAACTATTTTCCCTTAATAAAAAAAATTCTTGTTGATAATCCTCATGAAAGTATCATTTTCTATAAAATATTTCTTAAGAGAATACTCTAGGGAAATAGTGGCATAATATTCAACATAAAGGAGTCTTAGTAGATATTCAAATAAATCACTATCTAGTTTGATCATCATTGTTTCATCCTCATCCTTCACTATATGTGAGTCTTTATCAAAATGGGATGTAGAGACTAGAAAAAACTCATGACATTAAGTGGATTAGAGAAATGTGGCTTCTAAGGAAATCCCACTGTCAAAAAATTCATTGCATCCTTGGTTTCTTATTTGGGACATTGAACCTCTTCCAGAACTCAAGAAAATCAATGTGTCCCAAATATTTATCCCCAATGTTGTTAGTATCAGAGGAAATACTCGTAGGGGGTGTCACTCATAGAAATATGTACTTAATTTTATATTTTCCTTTGGAGGAAGAGTAGGAAATTTGTTATTGATTAGAACTTCATAAATCCTCATTGGAAGGAGAATCAAAAGTTAAAGGTGGAAGCGTGACTTTGTAAAGAAGCTCTACACCTCTGATGTGAAAACTGTACTCCATTTTTCTTACTCAAAACCCTATACGTGCTTACACATCACTCTAATAGATATGAGCTCTCCCCTAAAGTAGGTGAAGGTAATAGGTTCCTCTTTTATCTCATTATTTTCAAGGATTTAGCATGCATGAACATATATTCCTTAATCATAACAACCAGATCCATGAGCTTAATTTTGAAACACACATAAATAAGTAAAGATGTAGTTCACATAACAACTAGGACTAAATTGACCATATAATTAATAGTAACAGATACATCAACAATCAATATCCAACCAAAATGATCCATTATATTAATACGCAATATCTGAATACATATGTATGACTTTCATAACTCATGGGTGCTCATAAACTAGCAGTATAACTCTAACACATATGATTATCTAACCCATGACAATCAATACATATATAGGGGTTGGAAACTTTCCATTCACCATCCAAACATTCTCAAAATAGAATACATGCTAATAATATCCATGCGCCACTACAAGATATCTATAGAAGCATGCAAGCTTCGTCTATTAATAGATCATCTATAGTTAACTCCTAGTTATGATCATATTATTATCTACTTGCACCTTTTCAACTATAAGTTATTTCCTCAAAAATAGGATCTTCATGACCACAAAAACCTCCTTGTGTTTCATGTAGTCAAACTCTATATTTAGCTTCAAATACAAAAAACTCACTATCCTTTTCTTTTCCATAATGATACTTGCATGCATCCCTTTCCATAGTCGATGCGTAAACCCTATTCTTCCAACATGCTCACCAAGTTTATCCTTTTTTTCATTCCTTCCATAACACTTCCACACATTTTTCTTGTAGCTTACCTATACACACATTAACCTCTACACTCTTCAAATACTTAGCCATTTTCCATGAACCAACATTATCTCACACTAGGTATGTTTTTGTCCTTGGAAAAAATTTGTTTGATCACCCAAATAATGATAAAGAATCCTCCAAGAATCAAATAATGAAATACTATTTGTTCATATTACACCAAAGAATGAAATAATCCAAGTGCTACTGTGAAAAAAGGAGGGGTGATTCCTTATTCACTAATGCTTCCAATGCTTTCCACTCTTCTAATTCACCGCGTGCTTGAGTAAATGCACCCCTTATAATAGTAGTGAATTATTCAAAAGTTAAATCCTCACCCTTAGATTTTAGTGTGTCCACCAGAGTCTCTAATTATTTTCCTATATCAATCAGTGCATCCATCCCATGTGTAACTTGAGGGTAAAGTTATTTCAACTTATTTTTAATCGAGGCCCTCAACGAATAAATTTCCTGACAATTCTGCTCAACATTTTCCATGATTATTTCTCATTCCACTCTATTTCATTTGTTCTTGTCTCGGAACTCTTTCAAATATACCTCAACATTTACAACTAGTCGTACTACATGATCTCTATCATCACAATTTTCATAGATAACTTCCACCATGTGAGTTTTTGCTTTCACTGATTCAATTAACTCAGTGTATTGCGTTATGGTGGATTCAATATTTTCTCTTTCTTGATCCTTATATCATGCCATAACTTCCTCTATATATTATAATGCAAAGGGTGATTATTGAAATGTGATTATGCGTATTAAATATTCCAAACAATGGAAGGAAATTTCATAGTTAGTTATATTAGGAGGTTCCAGATCTGGACACGCTAGTAAGATCGTATCAACTATATGCTGGGTTTTATTATAAGCCATGTGTGTCTTCCCTTTCTCATCCCTTAGCTCATGTTTTAACTACGCAATAATATTCTCCTTTTCCTTTATCTCCTTATCCATTTCTCTTATCTCTTTATTTTTATCCTACAACTCCCTATGCATAAACCATATATTGCAATTCTTTTTAAAAACAATGGAACCCACCTCCACCAATAGCTTGTTAATCTCATTACACACTTTTCCATCTATCAATTGTTGTGAATAAACCATCATATTTATATTTTTTGATATTTTTGACTCATGGGTATGCAGCAATGATTGGGATCTTACTTCAAATCCTGGCTCCTCAATATACGACTCAAGGGCCGATGAAAACATCTTCCTTATGCATAGTAGCGCATCCTCCTTATTAAATGTTGACCATAAAAATAGGTAATTTTAAGGTATTGTACTATGATTCCTCAAATTTAGAACCTTGTTGGTATATTCAACATACTGCATCATATGTCCTTGTGGGATGTATTCTTACCTCCTATTCTTTCTATGAAAACCCTTGTGGAAACCTACAAAAACCTTCAATTATTCACCCATGATCCCTTCCTATCCTTCACTCCTTTCTTCTTTTGTGTTTCAGGCCACCTCATGATCTACCAGGTGTTCTATAATCTCTATGAACTATTTTTCGACCGTGTTATCTAGCTCACGGTTGGTAATATGTCTAGTATCCTACATTGTTTTCAGCTCTAATCTATCACCTTAAGTTTTAGTATCATGTGTTACAAATTCTTCTTCTCTACCCATCTCCATAATATGTGTGTCCTCAAAGTTCGTTTTCTAGTCCTCCTCATCTTACTCACCCACCTAATATACATGTTGACTCACCTTCAGCTCCCATTCTTCCCCGCTCTCAGCCTCTACATCGTTCAGGCTCTCCATATCCTTAGAGTATGAGCTATGGATTATTTTCTATTTATTTTAAACCAGAGACCTTATTTTCATAGTCTTCCTTCTGACATAGGTGTTGGTACTCTTCTCCTTCCATTTTTATTTCTATCCTATGGGTGTGCTTGGAATAAGATTTTTATCCTTACCTGCCCCTTCGCTCCTACTCATAAAAGGTATCTCTTCTCATTCTCATTTATTTAGTTCGAGCTTCTTCCATGTGGAGGGATCCTTAAGAATACTTATATTGTCCTCCAAAAATTCTCCATAAACAAATTGAGGCCTTAGATAAATGTATATTCTTACTGCATCTACTAAAGCTATTGGTAATGTCACTGGTTTCAAAAAATTTATTCTTTCTGTAAAATACTTATATTCATAAACACGCTTCTTGGGGTAGACAGGTTCAAAGAATTTCATGGTGCTCCTTATCCACCTTTCTCAGATAAAACCTTAATTATTGTACCTCCTTAAACCTATTCACAACACTCTGATATTATTGTGCTATGAAAGAAAATTTGAGTTTACATCATGGACTTCTAGTTCCATTAGTTAATGTAAACCTTCCAATACAAAATTGTTGATAAAAGAAAAAATTGGTAATTCCATCTAGAAAAGAGCTGGCGCCTATTTTGGAAGTCTCCACTCATCACCAAACTCATCGCACATCCGTTTATATAATTTTTCCATGTGCACCTTGTATGTTGGTGTCACCGTATCACATGTATACTTATTAAACCATTTTTAAGGGGAGGGATCTGCATAATACTCCCATATCTTATATTTCAGCCCATCAAGCACCCCAATCTAAGAGAACACTATTACCAACAAAATTTTCCAAGACATAATTTTATCACCATTGCATCTAACATAAATAATATCCTTTGCTACAAATTAAGCAATATTGTATATGGTTCCTTTTGATATTTTTTGCATATATACAACCATATTTTTTTCACTTGAGTCCATGTTTCCTACCCACTTAGTTTTTTGAGAAAGTGAATGACATCGTCATGACAGGATAATTCATCTTAACAATGTCAAATGCACACCTACCTTTCTCATACTCAAACTCTACTACAACTTTATTTACCTCAACATCATTTGATAAGTCATCGTCAACAAAATTCCCAATATTAATAATCCCAATATACTTCTCAATCAACCACACGGAGATGCACATCTTTCTACCTACAAAATATATAGTCCTCATGCAGGAATGAAATTAACCATTGATATAACCTCTCAAGATTTCTAAATAATAGAAGCTCATTATAGCAACAATAGTCCAGCCTTCTTCAAAACCATCTTCACCTCATCATCATACATTATATTATCATCCAGAGTTATTTCCTCTGTCAGTCGAATAAGATCTTTTTCCATGTCACATGCTGTCAAATTTGTTTGATGGGTATAGTCACGCTCCTAACATGGGATGCTGACTCTTTTCCCATCAACACTCCATCTGGGTACTGCATTTTTTAGTACCATTCTTCCTGAATGTCTACTATGGGGGTTGGTTTTCCTTTTCCCTTGGCTCTCTTCTTCGGTGACAATGGTTCTTGCTTTCCTTGGTGCCATTTCTATCATGTAAAATTCAAATTTCACCTTGTGCCTTTATCTCCTTATTACTCCAAATATCTTTTCGCAACCCTTCAGCACAACACTGTTATACTTATTTTCTTAAATTATGTGCATCCTGCCCTATTTCTCGAAACCCTAACTAGAAATATTATTTCCTTCCAAACTCTCATGACAACATTTTAGTCTTCATATTCCTTTCAATACAACTCATCCTACCCACAACTTTGTTCTCCTTCACCATCTAGTTCAAGATTCTCCAGCTCAGCACTTGATTTCACTCTAAATCTCTCAAGTTTTCCCTAGGTCATACAAAGAATTCACAAATTCATGTAAGGTAAGGTAAAAATGATTTTACCTGACCTTCTATTTATAGGAGTTCAAATTTTTACCTGCATTATTTACTTGCCAACCATAGAGTAAAACCACATTTAATTCTTCTTTTCCATTTTTCCCACTTTTTATACAGTTTCCATCATGCTCAATGATCATGTTCATCATGCACTCTTGTTATAAACTTCTAACACACAAAATACTCTCACCACATACCTCCATTCATGCGCTCCCTGTGCTAAAGTACATTAGCCTCTTTGCCTTATACAATGTAGTATCCATTCTACCGCCTACGTTACATTAAACTACATGCTTCTCATACATGGATTTTTCTTTAGAATTGTTCTCATTATAATAATTTCTCTTATGATATCTTACCACCATTATTCAACAACCAAGATCACCAATAACATTCACGCTCCTTTAGTAATTACGTCTGTGTGGGCACCAACTCTTGTCTACACGATCTTGATTTACTCCCAACCCATACTCATTGTATGCAAGGTCCTCTATGCATGAGATCACATAGATAGTAATTAGCTACGGGAACACAATCATGCTTATTACAATTAAACACAAAACTAAGTTTTAAAAGCATAACAATGATGAAAGGAAACACATATAAGACAAATGAATTAAAGGGAAACCTAATCTAAATGAAAATACTTCCATATTACAAACACCAAGAAGACTAATTCATAGTAAGGATTCAACCTACTCCCATTGAAGTAATTTGGGAAAGAAAGTGTCATCCATTGCATTTAACTGGAAAACACCTGATTCTAATATTTTTGTTATGAAAAATGGTCCCAAGGAATGAACTTTCAGCTTCCTAGGATGGTACAAAAACTTTGAATCATATAGAAGAACCATATTTCCCACCGCAAAATATTTATTTTTTATATACCTATCGTGTCATTCCTTTTGTCTTACATTCTCCATTTTCTAACTCCATCGAGCAATGGTGTGTTGCTCATACAAGTGCATCAACTTATCTATGTGCTCTTCCACTTCTTGTTCATCATCCAAGCTTCCTACATGTGTAATATGCAGAGAGGGAAACATAAATCAATAGGAAACACAACCTCAATGCCAAACACCAACTGAAATGGTGTTTCCTTATTTAACCTCTTTTTGGTAGTTATATATTCCCAAAGTACAACAAAAAAATTATCATCCCAGTCCTTTTGTCCAACATTGCAAATATTGATTAGATTATGACCCGATATTTTGTTGAATGCTTCAATAGTCCCATTGGCCTGTGGTTGATAGGGTGTTGTCTTATAGTGCACCACCATGAATTTTTCCAACAAAATACTTAAGGTCTCATTCAAACAGTGTGTGGCCTTATCACTGGTAAGACTCAACGGACATTCATACTGAGTGATAATGTTCTCCTATAAGAATCTCGTTGTTATAGATGTAGTGAAATCCTTTGTAGGTTCCACTTCCACCCACCTTCTTAGATAATCTGTACAAGTTATAATATAGCAAGCATCATTCCTACTTGTGGGTGGGGAAATAGGACTCAAAAAGTTAATTTCCCATTTTAAAAACAGTTTATCAATCATAATAGGCCTTAAACGCATCTCATCTATTTTTCCTTGCATCCCAAGGCATTAAAAATGGTCACACACCTTCACATATTCTTTAACATATTTATACAGAGTCTCCCACCATAATTGAACCACTCAAATCTTGCATGCATTGGAATCTATAGGATAATGTCCACCTAAAATCCCACCATGAGCTTTCACTATTATCCCCTCGCGCTCATGTTCTAAAACAAAACGATGCAAAACCTCATCATGAAATTGTTTATACAAGTCTCCACCTATCAACTAATAGGGTTCCACATGTATTGTAAGTTACTTATTTTCCAAATTATTCATTCCCTCATGTGCCTGACTAGCGCAAAATAATAGTGCAATGTCCTTGACTTAAGTGGGAAAGTGATTTAGTCTAAATAACTATGAATCTAGCATTGTGTCCTCAATTCTCTACACGTCCTCACTAGAGTTCATCATTGACAAATGGTAAGGTCCTAAGTTATGTTTTCTCAGTTTTACCACAATTGTAAACTAAAATTATTGAAATATTAGGATCCACTTGAATATAAACCCTTGTAAAATAGTATTTTTATCAAATATTTAAGCCCCATGTGATCTGTAAAGAATATTAAAGGTATAGCCAACCAAGTATTTCCTTAACTTGTGCAACATGTAAATCATTGACAATTACTTCGTGCTCAATAGTTGTATAATTTTTTTCAGCTAGGGTCAACTTTCCTTCTTGCAACAAATGGGGTGGTGCACTATTCCCTCACTAGGTTGTGCTAACATTGCACCCATGGCCATACCAAAGGAATCAACATGTACATGAAACCGTTTATCCTAAGACGGAAAGTTGTAGAATGAGGGCACATAAGTAAGTTTTCCTTCAATGTCTCAAATGCTATCTGGTACACCTCATCCCAATGAAAATTTCCTTTACTCTTCAATAATTCCTCTAAGGGGATTCTAATATTAGCATAACCTTAAATGAACTTTTTGTAATAACCCTATATGCCCTAATAACCCATGCACCTCACTCTAATTGGTAGGATCCTCTAAGATAAAAATAACAATGACCTTAATAGGATCTACCAACAAACCTTTGTCCATATGATTTTCCCCAGAAAAGTTCCAAAAGGTGTGGAAAATATACACTTTTTAATGTTCAATGAGATTTTTAATTGTCTACACCTTTCAAACATAAGTCATAAATTTTCACACTGGTCCTTCACCAAACCATACTACTATCCAATCATTATAAATAAACCTACAAAAATTTATGAATGATGTCCTAAATAAGGCTTGTAATAACGATGCAAAAAAATACTTCATGCGTATTTTTCAATTCACAAAATATATCACGGTGTATGCAAAACTTCCCCACTCTATGGTGAAAGAAGTTATTTCCTAATCTTCCTTAGCAATACACACCTGATGATAACCATATAACCTATTTGTAAAGGATTAGATCTCACTCCATATGACTGCTTCAAGTATCTCTTTTGTAAAAGGTGTGGGGGAATATTTTAATTACACATGAAGCATTCAAATCCCATATAAGCTACATAGATCCTTACCCACCCATATTTCTTAATGTTGATTACTATGGGACTTACCCACTTAGATTCCTCAATAGACTCAATGATACAAGATTTCAGCATTTTATTGATTTCTTCTTTCACTTTAACGTATAGATTATGATTCATATTATAATTCCTCTTCCTAATCCTGTACGTTCCTTATTTAAGTTCGATTTGCCATATACCCTAAAGAAAGGTGTACTCCTTTCAATTCATGATATCTTCTTAGAAACACATCCTGGAAGTCACGCAGGAGCTCAATAATATAAAAAACCTCTTACTCAGACTAATAGTTACCAGTGATGTCCTCTTTGGGCTCTTCATTTGTTCCAATATTCTCTTACTTAATTTTCATAGGTTCATGATATACATGCACCTTTGCTTCAGCTTTATCCCATAAAATCACACACACCTTCAATGTGATTTATATCCAAGTTATTATCCTCGTCATCTTCCCCATCTATTACGCATATCAGATTACCCCTCTCTTTTCTTCCTAGGAAAATACCAACTCTTCTTCTCACTCTCTTAAAGTTCAAGGTGCACCTCTAATTAAAATTCCCTAAACATATCTAACAATATTTCTTAGGCTTCGCACTATCTCCCATGGTAAGTCAATCTACGATCTAAAGTGCTTCATTAAACTAGGGCTTAGTTGGAAAATCATCAAAATTATGAATCATACCTATGGTCATCTCCTTCCAAATTATTATTACTCTTGTTAACTTTGGATGCACATATTGTGTGTGAAAACAACATCCTAAGGTAGTGTATAACTTATGTAACCAGAGTGATGGTGGGAAGGGCTCCTGCCCCTTGGTCCATACTCTCTCACACTTCATAATGTTGTGTGGAGTAGAGTCCTTCCCATGAAATTCACATATTTTTAGGGTACATTGCTCCTAGAAAACCTATTATAGAATGTGATTCTCACTTCTTACAACTCTACAAGGTTATATTTGTGTTTAATCCACCAATGTGTTGCAGTACCAAACAAAGTATATACAAGAATATTCTATTATTTCTTGGATTTTTCCACTGGGCCTCGATGACGTGCAAGAATATGTCAGGGTTCCCTTCACCAATATATCAAGGTACCTAGCTTTTACCCAAGCACCAAAATTTCACGTGACCTGACTATGCGAGTAATAGTATTCCTGATCTCTCACCCTACTACTTTTTATGTTCCATGTACTCAAATATCACAAGCAACACTAGTGGTGTCACTAATTGACTCTGCATCATTCCATTGTATCACTCCCTCCTTTGATGGATCATTTACTTCAGGATCTATGACTATGGGCACATAAATTATGTTCACATCTTATTCACTCAAGGGATTAACATAGGGAATAACCTTTACATTTTTCAATGGTAGAATGATGAGCTCTTATTTATTCTCAAAGATAATGTACCCCTTATTGAATTCCAAATCTAAACTATTTATAGAAAACTAAGGGTGCCTAAGTAATGTTGGGAAACTATTTTCCTTTGTGAGCTCTAATACATTAAATTCCATAGTAAAATTGGCCCCCTGAATCATGATAGTAGTGTCTTTTAACACCCCAATGGGGTTGGCCTTAGTTCAATTTTACATGTAAAACACATTTGTGGAAGGTTACAATGGTGGTCTTTCCACTTGATCCAAAGCACCCAATGTAACTATATTAACTTCGGCACATGTATCTATCAAAATATTACTCAAGAGCCAGCCGTCTATGACCACATTTTGTGTAATTTATTTATCATACTCATGATTATGAGGAGGCCAATTTTCATGAAGGATCTTCCTCTCATGCTCATATCTAGCCTACGGAACCATTTCTCTCAAATATTCACCTAGTAAGAGGATGATGTTTTCCTATCATAATATTCTACATACTTCTTTTAAATCATCTATATATTTTTATGGAAGGTAAACCTTCTTTGATCTATCCATCACGCACACTTGTTCCTTTAAGCCCCTAATACATCCTTGTAAATTCTTGATAACATCCATGGCCTGTAGATAGACTTATTTCTAATGTTTAGCATTAGGGTAATTGGCATTGACCATTTCTTTTTATTTTTTAACAGGCTTGTTCCTCGGGGCCTCATGCATGTGTGAAGCCTCTACATAGGTAATGATTAATAAAGGATGTAACCTTGAATCTAGTCCAACATTTGGCATCCATTGACCTCCATCCATGCAATATATTTTAATCATAGATGTTTCCTTGTCTTTCTTATGTTGGTTACTCATGTGCTCATATATATCAGGGAATTCTTCAAACTTGTGTTGTTTCTATCACCATAAGAAAATTATATTATGAGGGAATTCACATTGATAATGATCAGGTGAGCCACATGTAAAGAAAGTACCTCTAGGAAATCCTCCTATTCCACTGTTGTGACCTTAGCCTTTGTATCCACCACGAAATCCCCTATTCCATTTATCACCATTATTGCACCTTTCATTATATTTCTCTCCCTAATCCTTTGATCCAGTTTCTACACTGGTATGGTGCACAATAGTATCAGTAGCCTCATGAATATGATTGGTTATTCTGTACTTAACATTTCCATGAGTATGAGACTTACAAATCTTTTAGTACATGGATACATTCTTAAGGACCTTGCATTGCAAGAGGGGAAATCTACTCAATCATTGTCCAAATGAAATATCTCACAATATAAATACATGACACGTACCAAATTATGAGGGAAACTATCCTTAGTATTTCCTTCTACCTCACAATTTGTACACCAAATCCCATAGCGTGTCTCATTTGTTGAATTGGTTGAAAACATTTTTATTTTCTTTTCTATGGATGCAATCTCAACTTGTAGAAATGGGCTAACTCTAGTGTCTAGTAGTCTATGCTCCCAACTCCCTCAACACATAGGGATGCCTCTAAATCCTTGCGTGGATCTATAGAAGTTTAATGAGAAATAATCCTTCTATAAGGTTTGATCAAACCACCAACAAACCACTTTGCATGCTAGCTAGGGTGGATATCATAGGAAAAAATTGATAACAAATTTTTGAAATGTACATCACACTCCCTTACTCTCTAAGTCATTCCCTGTTCAATCTCTTTTAGTGTGATGATGCTTTTCTGTTCACACTTAGGTATATGGAACTCTATAAAAAAATCATCATACAACACATTGTAGTCCATAACAATCTAGTTCGGGTCATACTTCCTATACCAACTATATGCATGCCCTTGAAAAGTAGTAGTAAATTGGCTTGTCTTATGCTCAAGGGTTGTAATTCCTTTAGCTTAATAAAATTTCACACATGTGAATGTGATCCACTACATCCTGAATGGATCTAAATTTTGAAAGGAAAAATGACATTTCATAGATAACCTATTAGGGTTGTTGTGGACCATGCCCACTAGATCCAAAACCTGTATTAACACCAGTGTTTCCTCAACCTCCCTCACCACTAGATCCACTTGATCTCAAGCCTCCAAATCCTTATTGTCCATCTCTTGTAGTGGGCACAGGATGTGAGGATGTGCTACCTTGTGTTAAAATAGTTGTACTAAACTAAAATCCTATAGTATACGAAGTGGTAGTACTTCCAAATGTGGCACCAAGATTTTACATGTGCGTACTTTGTCTAGATGACATGCTAGAAAATACACCTCCAACCATACCCCTAAATAGAAAAGATGACATATATACCACCATAGATGAATGTGTAATTTGATTAACTCTTATACTCAATGAAAAATGAAATCTTCTTGTCACTACTCTTTCACCAACACTAGCTTTCTTATGAAAAACTATTTCAAGAATTAGAACACCAAGCATAAGGGAAAGGTCACCAAGTTGGATCAAATGCGTGGTTACGGTCCTTATGCTTTCTTTTGATGTGCTCTCATATGAAACTAATATGGGTTCTCTATCATGCTTACCCAAATGAGGAATAACCATATGTTTTTTCTCCATATCTTTCATGTGAGCTACAAATCATTCACAAGACATCTCTCTTCATAACACCATTCACTCCACAATATCACGTTACTTCGTTAATTCACTCTCTTGTGCTTCATTGTTCTTAAGCCACATTTCTTCTCTTTTCCTTTTTGTCACAAGGTTTTCCATATTTCACCACACCTGTTCCTACCCGTACACATGGTGGTGAGTTTAGTTAGACATTGTGAGGTGCTACAAATTAAACATTACAATCAAGATCTTAATTAATAAAGGAATAACACGTACTTAATATCCTCTCATCCCATGTAGAAACTAAAACTCTGTAACTTTAGGAAAGAAGAGGTGGAATCAATGTATTCTAGAGTATATCTATTCACAACACCAACCCACCAATGATCTACAATAAACATCCAAGGTTCATCAACGTCAAATAAGGTATGATATTATTATTTCATCCAAACCTGTGATTTGTAATGCCATCTCCTCATTTATGTGTATGAGGAAAAGCACTCAAACAATTCTATAGGGAAGAAACAAAATAAATACTCAAAAAACTAATGATAAAGGTGTTCCTCAACCCACTTGTGCACATTAAAACTAGGTCAAGAACCATATCTTTAGGAAAAATTATAATCTTCATCAATAACTCAATATTCAATGGTGGTAAGAGTCAACCGATAAGCCATCCATGTGCAACATAGTCACAAAATATTATAAAATACATCCTATAAATGAAACTAGAATGAATTATATTTTTCTTAGTCGGAACCCTATACATGGTGACATATCACTCATACAGATCTGAACACTCACCTAAAGTGTGTGAAGGTACCAAGTCCCTCTTATATGTCAAATTTTTCAAGGAGTTAGTATGTATGAACATATATTCCATAATCATGATAGGTAAATCCACGAGCTTAATTTGGAAACACACATAAATAAGAAAAGATGTATTTCACATAATCATTAGGACCAAATTCAATATAATTACCAGTAACATAGACATCTATAATCAAGATCCAACCAAAATGATCTATTATATTAATCCACAATAGCTGAATACACACACACACACACACACACACACACACACACATATGAATTTCATAAGTTAGGTGTGATCATAAACACACATTATAACTCTAACACACATGATTATCTAACCTGTGCAAATCAATAGATGTATATAGGGGCGGGGAACATTCCTTTCACTTCCCATGTATTTTTAAAATAGGTTGCATGCTAAGAATAGCCATGCACTAATATAACATATCTATAGAATCATATAAGCTTCACCTATTAATATATCATCTATAGTTAATTCCTAGTTTTGATCCTATTATTATCTCCATGCGCATGTTGAACTAAAAGTTATTTCCTCAAAAATAGGCTCTTTGTGACCACAAAATCTTCCTCGTGTGTCATCTACCCCAATTATATAGGTAGCTTCACATACAAAAATCTCACTAATTCCTTTTCCTACCTGCAATGTTCCTTTCTTGCATCCCCTTCCATATTTCTGATAAAAACCATGTTTATCCTTCTACATGTTCCATCCACAAATATTCCATGCATTTCTCTTATAGATTACTCTTGCGCGCGTTAACCTCTGCACTCTTTAATTACTTAGCAATTTTCCAAGTCCCGACAAAAACCTGTTCCAAGATTCCAAATTCAAAACTCAACAACTCTATAATCCTAAAATCCAAACCTCTGAAACCCCAAAGTTTGGAGTTCCAAAATTACGAAACACCAAATTCTAAACCTCAAAAGTATTGAAACTACTGAAACTCTAAAGTCTAAAATATAAAAATGCAAACATCTAACTCACAATTTACTTCATTTTTTACTTTTGAAAGGTGCATGTTGTATCCTACAAGGTGGCCTGTGTTTTTCAAAAACAAACTCTCTTCTTTATTTATGTAAGAGTTTGAAGCCCACTCTTCAAAAACAACAAAAAATTTCAGGAAGAGAAAGTCATTGGATTAATATTTGAAGATAAAACCCTAAAATAAAACATGATAAAACCAAAAAGAGAGATTCCCGTGAGGTAGAAAACAATTATAAAAAAGAAAAACCCTAATCAAAAGGAAAAATGAAAAAATAAATTCTGAACCTAAAAATATTGAGAAAAAGTGCTTCAAAAATTGCCAAAGGGGGTACAATCATAAATCATAGGCATGTTTGCATCTTATGGTACTAATTTTTCCACTAAAAATGATAAGTAAAACTTTCATATTTATAGGAAATTGAAAAAATTAATTACCCAGGTCTGACATGTGTGGGTGGTTGGGAATTTATCGTAGTCAGAGGTCGA
This sequence comes from Taxus chinensis, assembly GCA_019776745.2. Taxonomy (NCBI): domain Eukaryota; kingdom Viridiplantae; phylum Streptophyta; class Pinopsida; order Cupressales; family Taxaceae; genus Taxus; species Taxus chinensis. Next base: position 573,128,720 of record CM034147.1, on the reverse strand, counting down.
TGTTCGGAGGTTGGAGTGCACTTTTTATACAAACTATACTTTGTACTCCAAATTATGAAATGATGCAGAGGGATCAGGTTTCACAATTTAGAAGTTGGAGTACAATATTCATGCAACTTTCACTTCAGACTCAGAAGTCCATAATGATGGCGCAGAAAACGGACTTTGGGACTCGAAGGTTTATTGCATGGAAAACACACTTGTAGTTCTGAATTCCGGCTCCAAAATTATATTAGGGTGGATTTTAGGTGTCATAACTCAATGTGCATTTTGCATGAAAAATTCATGTTGACCTACGAAATCTGAAATTTGGTGAAAAAAGATATGAGAGAAATTTTTTGAAACAAATTTTAAAAAATGAAGAATGGGTAAGGTAAAAATTTTACAAGAAAATTTTCAAATCCCTCTTATGAAGGTGAAATTGTAAAATTAATAGGAGGTGGATAAGGAAATTTCCAAGAGTCCTCATATGAAGCTAGATTTCATAAATCAACATTTAGAGGCATATTTAGGGTCATATGTATGATTTTATTTCAATAAAAATAGGTTTAGAATGCACAAATGAGATTGGTGAAGAAGGTACAAGTGCATTTATGGGAAACCAATCCTTGGGACATGTGAATGGACGTATCATAGTGTGGTGGTCATAATTTTAGGAAAATGAAGAAGATTTTTGAATTTAGGAGGTTTATAGTGAAATTGAGATTTCAGAATGCTCTTCCTAAACGCGAAGGTAAATTTTGAAAACTTAGAAGGTACATAAAACTTGTCCATGGGGTCTAAACCTCTTTGTTAGTGTTATAACATGGAAATTATATTAATATAGAGGTTGAATGAATTATATTCATTATCTAAGCTTTATGAATGAATCTAAACAAGAAAATTTACTCTAAACCCTCATACTATAGTGATGGAATAAAACTTGAGTTTATGTTCATGAAATAGTCTTGGAAAGAAATTATGATTCTTTTTGAAAGTAAAGGCCTCTCTACACTTTAATTTTTCGGTGTTTTATAGTTGGTATGTTAGCTTGTACCACAAATATTTTAACCCTATTTGTTAAGAATTTATGAAATAGTCTTATGAAGAATACTTCATGGTGTAAGAGTTTGGGAGAATGCATGGGAGATTCCCCAACTTTCTTAAGGAGATATAAGCATGGTATATGTAAAGTTTTGATGAACCAGATAAGTTTATTAGACCTACTCCTTTAGGGATAAACAAAATAAAAATAGTCATGAAGAGATAAAAGTGGTATTGATGAATAGTCATGGTGTTGAGGGTGAGAAAACATGATCGTGGATAGTTTTTTACTAGTTTCATACAACATGTTTGAGCCAACAAATAAGTGTGGTGACAAGTTTTTTTACACTATTTCAAGTGATCTAGAACTTCCATTTCATGAAAGTCAAGAAGGCTTGGGAAATGATCTTGTAAACTTGTTTTTCTCCATTCAACCTATACATAGTGTGCTTGATCATGGATTAGAAATTTTTTATTTAAGTTTATGAGAAATGGTTTTCCCTGAAAGTGAGTTTTAGAATTTTGAATGCAAGAAAATGTAAGATTGTTTTTCAGAGCTTGTGAACCAGTTTGAGTTATCCTTAATATTGAAGAACATTTGATCTCTAGGACCCGAGATGGAGTAATATATGGACCCTAATGAATTTCTCAACATCAATACCACTTTGGAAAATTAATCTTATAAGTCACGAAAAACATGATAAGCGACTAAAATTTCTCAATGTTTAAGATTGGTTTCTAGTGCATCTAAATCTCCTAAGTCCATTGCCCAAATCTACATTTCGTGAATAACATGAAGAGGAAAGTGTCATTATAAGAATTTTAAGGTGATATATAGATCATATTCCCATCATATAAAGGCTTCATAATATTTTGAAAGTGCACGTATCATTTTCATTAGATCATCTTTGTGACTGTAAATTTTTTCAGTCCTACATGATCAAGTATGAATCTCTAATGAAAAATGAAGAATAAATGGTGAGAAAAGAAATATTTAAAATTAGTTAAAAAAATTATTAGTACTATTGTAACATGCATGCATTATGGACACATTTGAAATCAAGTTTCGTTAAGTAGAAGTATATAAAACTCCTACGTTGGAGAATAAAATACAAACTAATTTATACAATTACATAATCAAGACTGTGGGGGTTTTGAAGGAATATTTGTAGGAGGAATTCAAATATTCAAAGGGTTTACAAACCACCTTTTATCATTAATTTAATAAAGATCATCTTGATAGGCCATGAAAATAAAGTATATATAACTAATATTATCTCAGGGTGCAATCATTACAAGTGGAAATTTTGGTATGAAGTCATCTTTCTTTCCTTATACGAGTTGAAGCATGAAGTAGATGAAGATTTGGAATGTTGAGTTTAAGAGGCATATGAGAATGTATCTCTTGAAAATATACATACCTTTTTTTTTTGAAATAAATGGTATTCTTAATGACCATGGTTTGTATGTAAAAACTTGACATGCAAAACCAAGGTGAATTAATAGTACATGATAATGCTTTAATGACTTAGTTTACTATAGTAGTATGAACATATGTGAGATTAAGTGTTGAAGATCATGATTCGAGGAGAAAAATTATTATTAGGATAAGTGTGTGAAAGAAACATTGCATGACGTAGCATTGCATCAAGTTGAAAAGGATGAGAAAAGATATGAATCAAGATGAAAGGGAGGTGTGAAAGAAAAAAGTTGAGTTGAATGGGTGATTACGATTTTGTGTGTGAGACAACCAAAGAAAATTGATCAAAAAACATTTAAGAATACTAATTGGTGGCTTAGAAAATAGGGATTTATAGCTTCCTTGTAAGTTGTATCTTATAGAATATTAAGTTGAAAATTTACTAAAGACTCTGGAGTTTTGGTATCCAAGAAAGTAGTGGCTTGCAGAAGGTTAAGTTATATTTTGACTAAATCTTGGAATTATAGATTCGAGTTGAGGGGATCCTCGGTAGTTGAAATATTTATATCTTGTATAGGGAAATTTTCCAATTTAGTGGCAAGGATTTTAGTGGGGTTTTTCTCCCTTGAAGAATTTCGCACATAACACTTGGGTGTTCATGTGTGCTTACTTACTTCACCCTTATGTTTGAATTTCATTAGTATCTTAGAGTTATTTATAATCTAAATTAAATAGCTTACTAAGGTTGTGAATATTGTTCCATGTTTTAATAATAAATTATTCACCTCCCCTCTTAGTGCTAATAATTTCCAACAAAAATATGTGGGGATAATGTGAGAACAATGATTAAGTGAGATAACATGCACATCAACATAGTTTCACTTTAATGGAAGTGTGGTGAAGTTATATGAGGAAGAAAGCATTCGACCATGTAATGTGCATGAAAATTAAAAGGTTCTACTCATTATCATCGATCAAAAAAATGAGAACAAATATGAGTGTTGTGTAACTCAAAATGAAATAAAATGATACCTCCATAAGGGAGAAGAGGATTTAAATTCCAGAAATGGAAATAAAATCACATATAATGCACTGATCCACATTTAAGTCTATGATATAATCTATAATTATATATGTCATTACCCCCTAAGAAACCTAAGACATATGAACTCACCTAAGTGAGATGACTCACCACGTGATGTGGAAAATGCTGCAAGATGATAAGAAAGGTACACACTCCAAACATCCCCTTCATCATAAGTTAGGACGAGGAATAAATTCAAATTTTATAAATGGTTCCATGAAGCTATGCTTAATGAGATACCCATACACAACAATGATCTCAAGTAGTGGAGGAAAACCCAGTCAGAAAAAATCCACTTAAAATATATAGAAGGATCCCATAACAACATAAGAAAGATGCATCAAATGGATCTTGAAAACTAAAGGCATGATAAAGTAACCATGTACAAACTAAAATATCTCTAGATGAAGAAGAATAGAAGATAGAGAGGATAAAAGAGAGAGAGATAAAGATGTGAAGCCGTAACTGGATCTAAAATCTATAACTATAGGAAGTCTTCGAGAAGAGTGTTGATGACATGGTCCTTTCCCTGTAGACTAAAGAAGATCCATAGACATCTAACAATTTTCTTTCCCTTTGGAAGGAAATAAATGGAGTACTAAAATTCCACCCACTCCACAAAGGAAACCAAAGGTCACAGAACAAAGAAACCTAAATCTGGTGATCTTAAATGTGACATAGGTATATCAAATTAGCACACAATAATCAAAGGTTAGTTCCAAAAATGTAGAAATATATGAGTGTGAGATAGGAACATATTTTCAAAGGATACCCAAGCTAAGTTAAGGAAAATAAAAAACTACCACCAAAAAGGGTGGATCAATGATGGTCTCTGACAATGTGGAAGTCATAAGAGTCCCAAAAGTGGAACTCCTAATAAAGGAGATGAAGGAATCATACAAAACACCTATAGAAGAATGAAAAACTTCTTGTAATGCATCAAAAGTAGGCACTACGAAGAGAAAACTAAAGTTTGGTAGATACACATCCCAAAAGGGTGGCTTAATAAACATAATAGCAATGTCAGACAGGTATGAATCATCAATGTATGAGGGAAGAGGAGTGGAAATGAGCCTCACCCATTGGAATGTGGAATAGGAGGTTGGTGTAATGAATGTTATGAGGATTGAGAATGGGATTGCTATTGATGTTTGATGGGATAAGGGAGGTTATCAAAACTCTCTATAATAGTGAGGCCAAGATGGAGGAGAGGAGTCCTCAGTAGTAATCTTAGTCATTAGAACTAAAAGAAAAAACCTTCTCATTAAGTATGTAGAACCAAGCGAGTATGTGTGAGTAAGAACTGATCATCACATGAAGAGGAAGAGAAGATTCAATTGTATTAGCACCAATAAGTAGCAATGGAAGTATGCTAGAGGTGAATCTTTAAAAAAGGATTGAAATAATGAGTCCAGATCGATGTGGGGAAGATATGAGTTTGCCATGTCAAGGTGGAGAGGCTCTAGTGACATGAAACATCAAGTGACCAATGAACATGGTTGCATGTAATCGAGAAATTATCTCAAGATGATTTGAATCAGTGGGGGTTGGAACTATGGCCCATATAGAAAGTAAGCATGCCAGACCATCATAGTGAGTAAGATACTGTTCCATATACAGAACATGCTATGATGTGTAGTAATCTCTACCTAAGAATACAGTGGTAGAGGTTATAGAAGAGTTCATGTTATCCAGATTTTTCCCCTATGGGAAAAACATCCTCCATAAAAAAAACCATGCGCAGGAGAAAGAAGTGCAAAAGATTCAAAAGGACAAACATGCTCAAATGGACATTGGACTCAGCCAATAACGCATATGGAATGGAAGAAAATAAGGGTATGAGAATACACACAAGGTTGCAAAACATTGGAATTAGTTGAGAATACGTCTGTATGTAATACAACATCAAAGAAAAATGATAACCTCGTATTTGAACCACTTTATAAGTAGTGTACTGATTATAATAAGGTGTGTCTATGTGAAGCAGGAAAATTGACAACTCACCTTCCAGTAAGTGATGAATCTTGTGAGAGTGGAGAACATAATAACTTTTATTCAGAAGTGAGGAACAACATGTAAACAAGTACAAAAGGGCATAAGAAAGGAACAAGGGGAAAAGTAAAAGTTTGGTGTGATAAAAAGTATCTCAAATTACATAAAGGTTCTCTCTTGTAGCAAGGTTATGGTCGATGCACTCACTAACCTGCAAGCAAAAAAATAGCACTATAATGAAAAAAAGACTCAAAATAAGTAAGGGGGTCCCAAAATGCAAAAATGACCTCCAAAACACGCACAAAGCTACCATAAAATTCTAGAAGGACCTACAATCCAAAAAACATGCTAAACACTCCAAATAACAGTCAGTGGAAAAAAAATGTCCATTAACCCTAGTTTAGAAAAAAAAAATTCCCAATTTTATTAATTTTTGAAAAATACGAATAAATAAAAAAGGGATAGATATTAAACCTTAGGATCACTAATTAATTAACCTCTTATTAGATCTTTATGACATACCTATAAAATTTAAACTAGATCCTAATTAACAAATTAAGACCTAATTTAAATAAATATGACACCCTTTAATTATTTTGATTAGTTGTAAAAGAGGGTTGAGGGGACCCTACCCCATACAAAATAATAATTTCCAATAAACGAGAAATGAGGGCAAGGGTATATCAGTTGAAGCCCGATTAAAGAAAGAAAAAAGAGGTGACATAGTCCATGTTAGTGTAGGTTATTGTTTATCCTTTTATTTATTTATCAGGATAATTCTTACACTTTTGTTAGCCCTACACTTGTTGGGTTAGCTTGCTTAGGTGTACTAGTTCTGTGGAGTTAGCTTACTAGTTACCACCATAATGTTGAGTTAGCTTCCTTTCAGTTATGTGGAGTTATCTTACTATTCTTTTGGAGTTTACTTAACTACTAGTATCACTTAGTGGGAATTCTTCACCAATGATTTAGGTAGTAGTTGCACTTCGCTCCTCCTATATGTACATCTTTCTTATTGATTAATTCAAGTCATTCTATTGTAATGTATTGAGCATTATGGATTATGATGGATTTCCATATATGATATTTTATCTCTTATGTTTTTCAAATATAATGTGGTGTGCTATTATTATCTGAGATCGCAGCTTGGACCAATCTTCTTATCATTACTTTCATGGTATCAAAGTTGCACAACTTGCCGTCACACCAAAATCTCGAACTAATGGTGGAGAGGGATCTCATCGTGTTAAAAATTTTCTATTCCAATACCCTCCCACACAATGGAGTTGGGTATACACCCAATCAATGCCCAACAACATTAGGAGGTAGTGACACTGAGAATTTCCCAGGAGGTCACCCATCCCAACACTACTCTGGGGTTGGTACACTTAACTACCTAGTATCAGAGTTGCACGACTTTCCTTTCACACCAAAATCTCAAACTGATGGTGGATAGGGATATCATCATGTTAAACAGTTGCTATGCCAACATCCTCCCACTGTAAGTTCTTGTCATGGTATCAGAGCTATAGATGATGTAGACATCCATATGTAAGTTTTTCTTTACAAGCAAGACTTAATTTTTCCTTGTATTCGGAATTTTTTAGCAATTTTCTGCAGCATGCATTTTTATGCAAAACAGAGTGCACCATTGGATTTGGAAGGTGCCAAAACCATAGAATCAAATGTAAACTCAACCATGTTTTGAGATAGTCAAATCTGGGTGCATTCTTTTATCCATTGGATATAAGCATGTACCTTTAAGATGCATTCTTTTACCCTCTAGATATTTCAGTTTTGGATATAGTATTTTATCCACTAGACACAGATCTGTACCCTTTGGGTGCATTCTTTTATCCATTGGATATAAATGTGTACCTTCCAGATGCATTCTTTTACCCTCTAGGTATTTTCAGTTTTGGATGCAGTCTTTTATCCACTAGACGTAGATCTGTACCCTATGGGTGCATTCTTTTATCCATTGGATATAAGTGTGTACCTTCCAGATGCATTCTTTTACCCTCTGGGTATTTTGGTTTTGGATTCATTCTTTTATCCACTGGATGTAGATCTGTACCCTCTGGGTGCATTCTTTTATCCATTGGATATAAGTGTGTACCCTTTGGACGCAATGATTTACCCTTTGGACATTTTAGGTTTTGGGTGCAGGATTTTATCCTTTAGTCACAAGCATGTATCATGTGGATGCACTCTTTTACCCTTTGGACATTTGGGTGTCACATGTACCTTTTAAAAAGATCAGCATTAAAATATTATTTTAATAGCAAAACCTTGTAGAGCTCATAACTTATGATCCATAGCTCAGATTAAGGTGATCTTTTTTTTGAAATTGTGTATTTTTTCGAGATCTACGCATTGGTAGACATTTTTATACACATATTTCAAATGTAAAAGGTACTGTTACTCATTGTAAATATTTACATGCACTCAATTATAAAGTGCCAAATTTGGGAGGGTGTTGTGATCACTTGTGGATGCATTTTCGGTTGAGCCTGACGTCCTAAAATTTTGGGTATTGCATTCTTGTATCTATGGGTGTATACATTTATATCTCTCTTTTTTGTTGAGATATTTTGGATCTGTATTTTCGACACTTTTTTTGGCATGTTGACAGTCTCTCTTGTGGGGGAGCTATTCTGGTGGAGCCCAGTGTTAGTTTGTCAGTGTTTGAGTAGTTGATTTTGACAACTCATACAAATTTGTGGTGTCACTCTACCCATTCTGTAGTATGGGAGGGTGTGGTGTTAATACTGCTTCTTCAGGATTTCATGTCCCTTTCCTTGTTACCTTGGCTTTTTCTTGGATCGATGGCACTCTTATTTATTTGGATCTCGTGTCCTTGCCTTGTTGCCTTGGTTTTTCTTGGATCGTGGCACACCTATTTGTAGTAGTTGATCAAATTATTGTTGATGTTTGTCTTTCACTTTTGACATCACTCCATTAACAGTCTCCTTACATGGATCTATTTTGGTGAAGCCCATTGTCAGTTGTTTTTGAGTTATATGATTGAGTAGTGGATTTAGACCATAGTGTGCACCACACTTCTTCAACATTGTACAAGTTTTTGAAGCGAGCTTCTTGGGATATCTTACAACTGGATTTTTCTCTCTCTAATTTATTATTACTGGTTTTGGGTACCTTGCAGTGTCCATTTTTCCCAATTGTTGTATGTGGGTACCTCATCAGGCCCTTTTTTTGGGACCCACCTTCTTTTCCACCCACCTAAGCTATGCTTACGGGAGGGTGTTAGTGTATGTTATTATTTATCCTTTTATTTATTTATCAGGAAAATTCTTACACTTGTGTTAGCCCTACACTTATTGGGTTAGCTTGCTTAGGTGTACTAGTTGTGTTGAGTTAGCTTCTCAGTTATGTGGAGTTAGCTTACTAGTATTTTGGAGTTAACTTAACTAATGGTATCAGCTAGTGGGAGTTCTTCATCACTGATTTAGGTCGTAGTTGCACTTCCCTCCTCCTATATGTACATCTTTTTTATTGATTAATTCAAGTCATTCTATTGTAATGTATTCACAATTATGGATTATGATGGATTTCCATATATGTTATTTTAGCTCTTATGTTTTACAAATCTAATGTGGTGTGCTATTATCATCTGAGATTGCAACTTGGAAAATCCTTCTTATCGTTCCTTTCAGTCCAAACTAATAGATTTGAAAGTAACAGGAAAGGAAACTAATAATAGAGCTAAAAACATAGAATAAAACATATCAATACCACATAACATTAAAGCACATAAACCAATCATGTCTCCCACAGTTTGCATGTAATTATTCCACTCTTTAACTAGTCCAGCAATGGTATCCTTCCAATATTCATAATCAAGTTCAATGATTTCAGTTTTTGCCATAGTTTCATCCTTCTCTAACTCCTTAGATTTTTGCATGGTGTGAATCATATCATCCAAGAGCTTCAGGTGATGAATAGTTCTCTTAACATTGAGAATGTGGACGTCCTTGATTTTCATGATGATTTCCTTTATTTTTAACATTTTTTTCTCCATAAATATACATCTTTCATTATCATTATTTAAGTCTTCACTGAGCACTCTAGTAGTGATCTTGTCCACTTTCTCTTAGAGATCCCTCAAATTGATGGACACCATACTAATCTTGTTCCTATTGATGTTAGTATCCAAACGATAGTTTTTATATTGTTTTGAAAAGACATTATATTTCATCACATAATCTTGTGCCATGAACAACTTTTTCTAAGTAACTTTGAGGGCATGAAGACTCTCAATGGCCTCATTAGTGTTTTAGGAGAATTTTTTAATAATATATTCCTTTTCTATCCTTAAAGGATGGATAACAATAAGTTCTATAGTTCATTTCCTATATCCTCTTGAGCCTCCATTTCTCCCACCCTACTACTATCCATCTGGTCATTACCATATTCATGATCCCCTAACTGAGAGCTGATTTCAATATTAACCTGTTTACTAGGACCATTGTCCACTTTCTTTTTCTTCTTCTCATTTTCCTTAGCCAAACTAGATCTAGTCCTTTTGGCCACTGATTTATCATCATCATCATCCAATCTAGGGGTTTTTGTCTTGGTATGAAAATTTTCACATTTCCCAATTTTCGGAGTCCCTTTTTTACTAGGACTTTAAGGAGACCTTGATGCAGTGGGTAGGTAAAAGTACATTTATGAACATGATCCATAGACTTAGCCAGAGACATATAAATATTTTTTTTGAAATTATATAGTTTCTCATTTCTAATATGGTTCAACATGGGGAAGTGGTAACTATAAAACACCTTTAAACAACCTTCTAGCATTATGTATGACATTAGAAGAAGGGAAATCCTCTCTATCAATTACATTGATGTGTTTCTTCAAAGAACCCTTACCTTGCATAAAATGGTCCACTTCCAAGATATAGTAAGATTAGGCTTGAACACACACATACCCTCCAAATAAAGACCGATGAATTTAGCAATAAACCTTGGGGTGTTTTTTAAAGAGACAACCTGAACAAATACATGGACTTAATTCCATGAGCTAGCAACCTCTGCACTTAGATCTTCATCATACCCATTGAAAATTTAAAAAAAACTTAACAAACCATCTTTATCTAAAAGCGTAGTAGCCTTTTTGAAATTTTTGGTATAGAAACTGGCTCAGTTCTCAATAAATCCACCCCATTATGTTGTTAAGGCCCTTAATTCTATCCTTGCAACAATTATTTTCCTTTCCATGACTCCTCAACAGACCAATTTCACAATGCAAGATCGAGATAACCAAGAAATTAATTAGGAGATAAATGCCCCTTGTTTCCCAAATTTGGTGTAATTAGAGATAATTTTTGGCATTAGTACAACATGTGAATCCATACTTTCTATATTCGTATTCTTATCATCATTATACTTCTTAAAATTCATCATGATAGGGGTATGAGTTTGGGGTCAAAACCCCCATCAAGATTTCAAAGTGTATGTGCATCCAAACTTGCTAAGTTATCAACCACATTAAATTCTATAGCTACCACATGCTTGTTTGCAAATATATCAGCCATACTATTTCCTTCACGGTATGTTTTTTTAAAATATAGGGAGGTTAAGGAATACATTCTTCTTTTGTTTCTCTTTATGAAGTCTTCTATATTCAAAGATATAGAGTGTGTGCCCTGCATGTAAGAGATTATATTCATAGAATCACCTTCCACAATCAAGTACTTAAAACCCCTCTCTTCTACTAGTTTAAATTCCTAAAACATTTACACTACCTTTGCAAAATGGTTCATTTGTATTCCCAAATTAAATAAGTAGTCTAGAATAAATTTACCTTTGTAACCTTGAAAAATACCACCTCCACCTATTTTCCTTGGATTCCCCTTGGCTACTTCATCACATTTTGGTTTTATAAAACCTTCTTGGGGATGAATCCATTTAATTTCTTCTATTGGATTACTTTTCATAGGCTGAGTAGTGCATGGAAGAAGCCAATTATTCAAAATATGATTTTCTCTTTCCACTATTTCTAGTTCTTAATTTTTAAGGATAGAGAAATGGTTTATAACAAATTGTATACATCTTTTAGAAATAAGTTTGTTTTAAACAATATTTCCTTTGAACATTCTCCTATTTATTTCTTTCCAAACTTCCCACTAAACATGTGCATGGATCATGATCCAAAGATTATGTAGACCTCGGATTTTGAAAGGGCAACACCATTGGACCCAAGTAGATTTGACCTCATTTGGGATAACCAAATTAACTAAGAACAAAGATAGAATATTTGTTATAACTTGGAGAGAGAAAGTACAATCCATAAAAAAATGATTGACCGTCTCAATATTATTTTCACATAAAACACATCTATTAATTATGTGGAGACCTATTTTAGTAAGGTTATCAACACTTAGAATCTTATTGTTCACTATGAGCCAGTTGAAAATTTTGACCTTAGGAATGATGTTTTTATTCCATATTTTTCCAACTAATACATCATCCTCACTAACCTCTCTCTCAAAAAATTGAGCATAAGTAGATTTGAACAAGAATAAACCATTTTATTCATTTTACCATACTACTCTCTCTTGATCATCTTTTTTATAGGACAATTGGCTACGTAGGAAGTCTTCAAAGTTTTCCATTTCACCTATGAGGTCCTATCTATCCAGCTCCACATGTTTCTAATTTTGAAACATCTCATCTTTCGAAAAGTGTTTACTAACCATCCTCCCATATTTTTCTTCTAACATATTAGATTTACAAGTAATTTATCTTCTAACTTAAAATTGTTATGTTTGTGGAGCCTATTCTCATGTTAGAGTGTGGTACACCTTCTATGTGTTACACTCGGGTATTTTTACGGTGGTTCCACTCGCCGGTGAGTGGGTCAAGGGGGTTGACGGGGTTGAAGCCCCCTTGATTGAAGGGGGAATCGGGGGCGAAGCCCCTGAAGCAAATTTTCATGGGTGATTTATTAACCCATGGGTAATGGGTAACCGTTATGGGCTATTTTTAGGCCCATGGTTTTTTTGGTACCCATTGTTTTGTAAACCTACCTCTTCGGCTACCCATAGGTTTATGCGATGGTTTTGGTTTTTTCCCATTGTTTGATACCCATGGTTTTGTAAAACTGCTTAAGCAGTTGTGTATTTATATGGTCTTATACATATGATAGATGTATAAGTAAATGTATTACAGATGTGTTTTGAATTCAGGTGTGAATTCTGTAGAGTTTTTTGAGCATACCTCCAAACGGATCTGGGTATTGTATTAAGAGAGTGGAGGCTTGTAATAAAATTTGAGCAAGTGATTCTTGGTGGACCGCAGCCCAAATTGGGTGAACCACGTTAAATATTGTCTCTCTGTGTTGTGTTATTTATTCTACACTTTTATTTGAGATCTGTAATATTTTCTGTATATTAGTTTCTACTGTTGCGATTCTGTAAGGGATTATTCCACATATTTTATCTCTTATTTCCTAACAATTTGTATTAGAGCCTGGTTTGGTTTGCTGAAGTTTTGAATCGTAGGGGAATTTTTTAGCTTGAGTGGGAGCTATGGCAGATGAAGGAAGATCTAGGGTTGATAAATTCAATGGATAGAATTTTAGTCTTTGTAAGATGCAGATGGAAGATTACCTTTATCAGAAGGATCTTTATACTTCGTTGTCTGAGAAGGTGAACAAATCCTCATGTATGACAGATGCAGAATGGGATTTGCTAGATAGGAAGGCACTTGGGACAATCCAGTTGTGTCTTGCATCTTCGATATTATTTAATATTTCAAAGGAAAAGACTACAAAAGATCTAATGGATGCATTAGGGAAGTTGTATGAAAAACCCTCTACCTCTAACAAGATATTTTTAATGAAAAAGTTTTTTAATATGAAGATGTCTGAGATTAGTTCAGTAGCACATAATTTAAATGATTTCAATATGGTTGTGAATATGCTAGCTTCGGTTACAATAGAATTTGATGAAGAAGTTAGGGATTTATTAATTTTGTGCTCTTTACATGAGAGTTGGAATAGCCTGGTAATGGCGGTAAGTAACTCAGTTCCAGCTAACTCGAAGTTGATGTTTGAGGATGTTGTAGGGGTTATTCTAAGCGAGGATATGTGAAGAAAAATCTCTTTTCATGCTACAAGCTCTGGGGATGTTGTAGGATGTTTGCATAATATTGCTGAATCTTGGGTTTTAGATTAAGGGGCTTCTTTTCATGCTACTCCACATAGGCATTATTTTGTTGATTATGTTCAAGGGGATTTTAGGCATGTTTTTCTTGGTGATGATGAGCCTTGCAGTATAGTTGGAAAAGGTTCTGTTCAGGTTAAGATGCAAAATGGGAATACATGGATATTGAAGGATGTCAGACATGTGCCTACGTTAAGGAGAAATTTGATATCGGCGGGGCAATTGGGAAGTGATGGTTGTACTGTGATATTTACAGTTGACTCTTGGAAGGTTACCAAGGGTGCTCTTATGGTGGTAAGAGGTAAGAAGGTTGGAACCTTGTATTTAACCACTGATAGTACTAATGATTCTAATCTTGTGGCTTCAAATGCAGATACAACATTATGGCACTATAGGCTTGGTCATATGAGCCATAACGGCATGGACATCATAAATAAGAATTTGCATGGATATACAAAAATATTTTTGGATTTCTGTGAGGAATGCATATATGGGAAACAGAAGCGAGTAAGGTTTCTCAAAGTTGGACCTAGAAAGAAAGATAGTAAGTTAGAGTTGGTGCATTCTGATGTGTGGGGGCCAGCTCAGGTATCATCTCTTGGGGGTTCAAGTTATTATGTTACTTTTATTGATGATGCAACAAGGAAAGTTTGGGTTTATTTTATTAGAAACAAATCTAATGTATTTGACACTTTTGTTAAATGGAGAGCCTTGGTAGAGAATGAAACAGGTCTTAATCTAAAATTTCTTAGGTCAGATAATGGAGGGGAGTATTGCAGAACTGAATTTAATGATTACTGTTCTAAGAATGGAATTAACAGGAAAAAGACGGTTCCAACAACTCTGTAGCAAAATTGGGTACCAAAAAGGATGAACAAAACATTAATGGAATGTGCTAGGAGCATGAGGTTACATGCAAGACTGCATCTTTCTTTTTGGGAAGAAGCGGTGAGCACAGTGGTGTACTTGATAAATAGAGGACCCTCAAGTGCCTTGGATGGAGGCATACCTGAGGAGGCTTGGTATGGTAAGAAAGTTGATTTTTCATTTCTTAGGATCTTTGGATGTGAGGTGTTTTTTCATATAGATAAGGATGATAGGACAAAGCTAGAGGCTAAATAGAAAAAATGTACTTTCATTGGTTATGGTGGTGAAGACTTTGGATTTAAATGTTGGAGTATTAAGGACAAGAAAATCATTCAGTCTAGGGATGTGGTCTTTAATGAGAAATTCATGTATAAGCAACAGTTACAGGAAAATAGGGAAGAATCCAAGAAAGAATATACAGTGTTAGAGGATCTTTCGGATGGGACAGTGACCCATGAATCAATTCAGGAACTGACTCAATAGGAACCCCAAACTCCTATAGTGAGGAGGTCTTCTAGGGTAAGAAAAGAACCTGAACGGTTTTTCTCCTACTCTTTATTATTTATTACTCACTAATAGTGGAGAGACAGAGAGCTTTGATGAAGTAATGCAAGTAGATGCCAGTAAGAAGTGGGAGCAAGCCATGGATGAGGAGCATAAGTCTCTCATGGAGAACTAGACTTGGGATATGGTGAAGCTACCAAAAGGAAAAAGAGCATTGCAAAACAAGTAGGTGTACGAATTTAAAGATGAAGGAGGAGGAAAGAGAAGATATAAGGCCCGGTTGGTGGTCAAGGGGTTTGCACAGAAACAAGGTATAGATTTTGATGAGATATTTTTTCCTCTAGTAAAAATGACTTCTATTAGAACTGTTCTTGGAATAGTGGCAGTAAAAGACTTGCACTTAGAAAAGTGAGATGTAAAGACTGCATTTCTCCATGGTGATTTAGAGGAGGAACTATATATGCAGCAACCAGAGGGCTATGATGTCAAAGGTAAAGAGGAGATGGTGTGTAAACTGAAGAAGAGCTTGTATGACTTGAAACAAGCTCCACGTCAATGGTATAAGAAGTTTGATAGATTCATGATGGAGCAAGGTTATATTAGATGTCATTCTAACCATTGCATGTATACAAAGATATTTGAGGATGGAATTTATATTATCTTGTGTTTGTATGTAGATGACATGTTGGTTGCAGGTAAAAACATGCAGGAAATAAAAGTACTCAAGAAAAAGCTAATTGAATCCTTTGATATGAAGGATTTGGGGGCAGCCAGACAAATCCTTGGTATGAGGATAACCCGGGATAGGAAGGAATAGAAGCTGAATTTATCTCAGGTTGAGTACATTAAGAAGGTATTGGATAGGTTTAACATTCAGGATGCTAAACTAGTTAGGACTCCTTTGGCAGGACATTTTAGGTATCAAAGGAGTAGTGTCCCAAGACAGAGCAAGAAAGAAACTAGATGTCTAAGGTACCTTACTCATCAGCAGTTGGTATTTTGATGTATGCTTTGGTGTGCACTAGGCCTGATATTGCCCATGCAGTGGGAGCTGTGAGTAGATTTATGAGTGATCCAGGTAAAGAGCATTGGCAAGAAGTAAAGTGGATCCTTCGGTATTCGAGAGGGACCATGGGGACAGCTTTTTGCTACAGTGGATCAGACACCACTTTACGTGGTTATGTAGATTTAGACATGGTTGGAGATGTAGACAACAGGATGAGCACGACAGGTTATATTTACACTATAAGTGGGCAAACAGTGAGCTAGATTTCATGACTATAGAAGCTTGTGGCTTTGTCAACCATGGAGGCTGAGTATGTTGCTGCCATAGAGGTAAACAAAGAGATGATTTGGTTACAACAATTTCTTGAGGAGTTAGGGCATAGGCAGGAGGAATGTAAGCTGCCTAGTGATAGTCAGAGTGCTATACACCTAGCTAAGAACTCTGCTTTCCACTCCAGGACAAAGCATATACAGTCGAGATATCACTTCATCAGGACAACTTTAGAGGAAGATAAGTTGAATTTGGAGAAGATTCATACCAGTTAGAATCCTGCAAACATGATGACCAAGGTGGTCACAAGGGATAAAATAAAGCTATGATCAGCTTTGGTTGGCCTTCACGGATGACATTGAAGGGTTGAGAAGATTTCTCAGTGGAAATCAATCTCCAAGTGGGATATTGTTATGTTTATGGAGCCTATTTTCATGTTAGAGTGTGGTACACCTTCTATGTGTTACACTTAGGTATTTTTATGGCGGTCCCGCTTGCCGGTGAGTGGGTTATAGGGGTTTGGGGGGGTGAAGTCCCCCTGATTGAAGGGGATTCAGGGGTGAAGCCTCGAAGCAAATTTTTGGGCCCATGGTTTTTTCGGTACCCATTGTTTTGTAAAACTACCTCTTCGGCTACCCATAGGTTTATGGGATGGTTTTGGTTTTTTCCCATTGTTTGATACCCATGGTTTTGTTAAAACTACTTAAGCAGCTGTCTATTTATATGGTCTTATGCATATGATAGATGTACAAGTAAATTGTATTACAGATGTGTTTTGAATTCGGGTGTGAATTCTGTTGAGTTTGTTGAGCATAGCTCCAAATGGATCTGGGTATTGTATTGAGAGAGTGGAGGCTTGTAATAAAATTTGAGCAAGTGATTCTTGGTGGACGTAGCCCAAATTGAGTGAACCACGTTAAATCTTGTCTCTTTGTGTTGTGTTTATTTATTCTACACTTTTTATTTGAGATCTGTTAATATTTTCTCAATATTAGTTTCTACTGTTGCAATTCTATAAGGGATTATTCCGCATATTTTATCTCTTATTTCCTAACAAAAATTTCCAGTGCATTTGTCTTTTGAAAACAAATTTTTAGTGCCATTTCCTATTTTCCATCTACATCCTTTTTCCACAGTTTCCTTTGCCCAATTTATTGATTTCCAAATGATTTAGCCATTCAAAGAGGAATGTTTAAAGATCTATATCTCATCATTGGTATCCTCCCAATATTTCTTTTTAAATATGTTTATCCAAGCCCCTTCTTCACCAATTAGTCTCCATCCAATTTTTGCTAATAAGGATTTTTTTCATTTTAATCCAGTCTCTTAGGCCTAAACCACCAATATTTTTGGGCTTTCACACTATTATCTAAGCCACCAAATGGATATGATATTTACTTTCAGTTCCACTCCATAGAAAACGTTTTTAAATAATTTCAAGTTTTTCAGTGATTTCAAAAGGAAGATGATAAAGAGACATCACCTACAATGGGAGACTTTGAAGGGAACTTTTTAAGAAGAGTGATATTCCTGGCTTGTGATAGAAGATTTTATTTCCAACCTACCAATATTTTTGAAACCTTTTTATAAGGAAGTTCCATTCCCCACTAAGAGGTCTCTTATCTCTTAAATACTTACCCAAATAAAAGGAGGGAGCACATTTGATATCAAATCTGAGAATTTCAGCAATATTCTTTCTCTTACTATCCATTATATTTAGGAAATAAATGGAGATTTTTTTGTAGTTCACAAGCTGCCTAGAAACCTCCATGTAGTAATCTAAAAACGTCTTAAAATCCTTCTCTTCAGGTATCGTATATTCACCTTACTAGTATCTTATCATCTAATTTTTTTTTGTGTGAGTCATTATCCACTCTCCTTGCAGGAGATATACCTTTGATCGTACCATTATGATCTTCAAAAGTGAGTCTCCTACTAAGAGCTTCAGCCATAAGAATAAAAAGAAAAGGGGAGAGTGGGTCCCCTTGCCTCAAAATTTGTGAACTCAGAAAGAAACCACATGGGCTCTGATTGAGAAGGATGGAAAAACATGCACTTGAGATGAAAGCCTTAATCAAACTCCGAAAAGAATTATCAAAGCCATAACTTTATTAGAATTTTATATAGGAAAATCCATGAAACCTTTTCATATGCCTTATCCATATCTAATTTAAGGATCATAACAACCTTTTTACTAAGTTTATGTTTAGTGAATATTCTCTTTAATAGTAATGATCCTATCTTGAATTTTCTGCCCATAACAAAATCCCCTTACTTGTTCAAAAATAAAAGTAGGAACTAGAAGTTTTAGCCTGTGGGCAAGAATCTTAGTGTACATTCTATAATTTGTATTACATAAACTTATAGGTAAGAAGTCTTTTAATTCCATAGCATTGCCACATTTCAGGACATGAGCCAAAAAGATATAGTTCATGTATTTAAGAATTTTCTTATTTTTGAAAAATTCCTCCACTTCCTTATAGACATCATTTTTAATTATCTCCCAAAAGTGCTGAAATACAAACCTTGAAACCCATCCAGTCTAGGAGCCTTATCCAGGATAATTTTTTTGACCATAAATTCAATCTCTTCCATATAAAGAGTTATCGAGATCATTTTTTTATCTTCCTCTGACACCAGGTTAGGAATGTAATTAAGAAAATAAATTTCCTTCTCTAATTTAGGACTCTTGTGATTAGTTAACAAGTATTTGAAGAAATAACTAGCTTCATCTTTGATCTCTTCCTTATCTCCCAAAATTATCCCTTCGTTTTTCTAATTTTATCAATTCTACTGAAGCTCCATGTTTTGAGATTGGTCAACTAAAAAAATATTGTGTTTTTTTCACCCTCTTTGAGCCAAGTTATTCTCATTTTTTACCTCCAAAAAGTCTCTTCCTTCACTAAGATAGTATGGTATTTAGATAAAAGGTTTTTTTTTTTTCCTAATCTTCCATTTTTGTGCCTAAATCCCACCCTTCACTTTTCATCTGTACATTAAGGATGTTCATTTTAAGTTCAGATTTCTTTTAGAAGATGTTTCCAAAGCTCTTTTTGTTCCACTTTTTCAGATTCATTTTAAAAATTTTCAATTTATTGGATAATCTAATCACGAAAACACCTTGAACATTTAATTTCCACCATTCATTAATGAGATATTTTAGCTCCTCACTTTAAAGCCACATTTTTTAAATATAAAAGGTGTTTATGTTATTTATGGGTCTTGTATTATATAAATAATTAGGTTATGATCAGATCCGATCCTAGGGAGAGAGAATAGAGAGATATCCTTATTTAACAACTCTTCCAAATCCAAAACCCTTTCAAGACTCACTTGAATAAGTTGGGATCCAAATCTTCTATTTTACCAAGTATATCTACTTCTCTTGAGCTCTATATCCAAAAGATTAGAAGACAGAACAAAATCATTAAGATCCTCCATCCCAGCTATATACTCCATTGATCCTCCTTTTTTTCCGATGGAGAAATTGGATTATTAAAATAATATACCATAATCCAATGTGATCATAATATAATACTTTTGAATTTAAGGAGATTTTTCCATAATTTTTTCCTCTCCTTATGTAGAGTAGGTGAATAAATATTAGAGAAGACCCATATTTTACAATTACCCATGTTTCTCATCATAACTGCCATATGATTTCCTCTTTTTTAAAGAGAGAACCCTCAAAGGTGGAAGGATTCCAAAAAATATCTAACCCTCCAGAGGCACCATTTGAAATAATAACAAATTTTAGTTATTCCTAAGAACTTATAGGAATTTAGAAAACTTTCACTCTTCATTTTTGTTTCTTGAACCGCTATTATATCTAGATTCTAAATTTCTATCAAATATTTAAGTATCCTCCATTTTGTGGGGTTTTCAAGTCCTCTTCCATTCTAGAGATGTAATTCATTTTCTAATATTTAATTTCTTATTCCCAAATAACTTTTGATCCAATCAGGTCTATTTCCCTAAATCTATATCCTTATGGGTATTCCTTTTTCTTGATTCAACTTTATTAGGTCTACCCTATTTGTTGTTAGGAGTCTCAACGTTAATTGGATTCTCACCATTGACATCTTCATTTTTTACTGAATTTTGATGGTCCCCCTTTTGAAGATTAACCCTTTGAGATTGATGAAGCCATTTTATTTTTAGACTTTTCTTCCTAGTCCTTTTGGAAGATTTGTTTTACATTAAATATTTCATCAGCTGTTAGATTTATCAAATCTACAAATATTTTATTTCCTTTCAAGCCTTCAGATTGAGTAAAAATATGTTCTTGTCAAACCTATTTTTGTATCTTTTTCACAAAAATTTCTTCTAAAATAATATCTATAGGGTCTTGTCCATCCTTATTTCTATTCTCCAAATTGGAATCCTTGTCTGTCTTACTATTAGAAACTTGAAGAAACTCTTTGTTAAGAGAAGAAAGCTCTACATTCCTAACAGAAATGTGTTCTTTATCTGACTACCCCTTATTTTTTCCATGATATTTGATTCTAACATAGAGAGTGATTTGTTTCTCTTTTTATTTACCACAAGTGTTAATCCATCTTCATCCATTTCTAGAAATTGTTTAGGAGGGTTTTTCAAGAGTTATTCTTAAAGGCTTATACCCTTCAGTGTGATTCTTGAAGATTACCTTTCAATGATCTGTTGCACTTTGCATTATGTCTTTCCCCTTATCTTCCTTACATTCATTATTATTTACTGCCGAATACACCTGAGAGATCTTGAGCTTACAATTTGCAGACATATGACCCCATGCATTTCACTTAGAACATTTAGCTGGAGTACTCTCTAGTTAATTATTTTGTTCCTAGACCCCTAGTCTTGACTTCAACTTGACGTAATTAGAGATATCTGTGTCTGAGATAGTATACATGTAAAATCTAACACACACAAGTTTAGTCATATTGAGAGTATCACTCTTTATGAGGACCAAAAAACCAAAATAATTGGCTATTCCTTTTATAATATCCTCATGCCAAAACTCTAAAGGAATATTAGGTAAATGTACCCATACGGGGAACTGATTCAGGTTTTCCTTCTCTAGATTAAAATTAGCTTCCCACTTCCTACGGTACGAACCTAATTTTCCCCAGAACTAGGGACCATCCTCCAAAACCCTTAACATATATCCCTGAATCATAAGTTTAAAGAGAAAGAAACCATTTACTAAGGCATTTACCTTCAGGTGTATTTTCAAGTTCCACTTTTGTTTATCCCATCTTCTCACCGCATCCATATTGGGTCTTCCTCCCACGATTTTTACCACCAGCTACTTGGTTCAAGTTTTATTTGGTACTATTTAATATAGAGTTAGGGATATCCATTGACACATCTTGAGGCCTCCTTGGTCACCTACAGGAAAACCTTTGGTCTTTTACAAATAGTTCCATTCTTCACAAAATTTGACCACAAATCATATGCTTTGTCTGTTGTCCCATTTTTTTCTAGCATCATGTCCTTGACCCACTCTATCTCCTTTTGTTGCAACAAAATCCTTGGGAACCAAGCGGGATACCCCTGCCATCAGTTTCCTGATCATCAGTTTTCAAAATATCCTTCTCCTCCACTCTCCATTTAACATATTCAACCTAAACCAATAATTATAACACCCTTTCATTAATTAAGCAACATTCCTTTAAATAATAAAACCTTATAAAAAAGTAAACTATTAAAAAAAACTTAGGCTAAAAAATAATATACCTAAGTTTTAGTATCAAAAGGAAAAATATTTAAAATGAAAGGGAGGGAATATGTCAACTGAGGTCAAATGGTAAAGGCAGGAGGGATAGGATGACACATGGAAGAAGGTTGGAGAAATACCAGGTATCGAGGGTATGGGCTCAGTGAGAGATTCCAGAGACAAAAGGTGGAGTAAGTTGGATGGGTGTAATGACAAGGGGCCTAGGATGATGTAATACTTGAGGTAGGGGAAAGCGAGAGGACATATCAATGGGTAATTACCATATGTAGGGGTTACAACTGCGAAATGAGTGAGTTATATGGGAAAGGTCTCGTACAGATTCAAAAGGCTCAATACATGACAAAAAAGGAAGAGGTAATGGAATGCAGTGATCTAGGTTGGATTGAGAGCTCAGACGACTGATAAAATGACATGCAAAGGAGGCGAATTGTAATAGGACATGTTGAGAGAAGGATCTAATGACCAAGTGAAGAACTAGATGGAGTAAGATCTTGTTAAGCTCATCAATACAAACCTATTAGACAATTGATCCCAAGATGCTTGTCGAGTAGGTAAGGGGAATCAAAATGAAAAATAAGAAAATGAATCGATGAAGGAGATAAATAGGTTGATGAAGAATCAAGGAAAAGTTTGAGAGGCTTGAATGGAAAACATAAAGGGTACAAACTAATGTGAAAGGGATGCACACATGGTTGAAATAACTTTGATAGAGTACGAACCAGGCATGGTCAAGGAAGCATAAACCAATAGACCCAATGTAACTCACACCTAGAGCATAAAAATGTTAATGCAACGCAAAAAAGTCCCAACATGCAATACAATCGACTTGCACAAGGCATCTAGCCATCTCACAGTCCAAAGAAACACAACTCGACCCACATGAAAACACTAAACTCAATATAGAGATTGAAAAACAAACACACCAAAGTATCTAACTTGATTAAAATCACAAAATTGAATTGATGAGCTCTAGAAGGGAAAATTAGCACGCTAGGGTGAGCATGGCTGAGAAAGGAAATTAGTGGGAGGAAGAAACTCAGGTGAGGAGAGAGGTAGCTAAGGTAGGTAGTGAGAAATAGGGAAGAAGGAAAAAAACTAGAAATTAAAAAAAAATAATGAAAAATCCAAAAAAAACCATAAATATCTCGAAAAAAAATATTTCTACCAAGAGTTGGCTATAGATAGCCATATTTAGCTAGAAAATACTTCAGAATCCAAAACTCAAAAATATACGTACACATGCAATGAAAACACACACAAACCAGTAAGAACTCCCTGAAAAATGAGATTAGCCACATCAATGCAAATAACACTTGAATGGAATAATAATTAAAAATATTGCACACAAAACAAGTAAGAACATGAAACCAAGAGTAATGGGAAATGGGAAAACAAAGAGTGGCATGGATCCCAAAAAAAAACTCTGATACCATGTGAGAGAATATGAGAATGGGGATTAAGTGGGATAGCACACACATTAACCTTGAAATGTGTAGGCAACAGAAAAGTGTCTACTCATTCTCATAGATTAAAAAATGGAGTACAATTAGGATGATTGTGTAAATCGCCAATGCAATAAAATCATGACTCCATCAGGGATAAGAGGAGTTACATTCCAAAAAATTGAAAGTAACTTATATATAACTCACTGATGCACACTAGCGTGTAGTACAAAATCTATGATGAAACATGTTATACCCCCTAAGACACATAAGAAATTATGACCTCACCTATGTGAGATGACTCGTGAAGTGATGTGGAAAATACCGCAAGGTGATAAGGCAAGTATACACACCAACAAAAGAAACTTCCCTAAAATGAAAAAGAACATTTTTCATATTTAGTTTGTAGATCAAATATCTCACTCAATTTCTGAATTAGAAAATCTAATTACATCCTTTCATATATTATGTCAAAGGGAAGTGTAGAAAAATGAATTTTACAATCTATCATTTGAAACTGTTTGATCTTGACATTGCACACTTTCATGTATAAATGTACTCTCCTCACTCTTATTATCACATCATGATACCTCTTAAACTACTTTCCTATATTTTTTACACCTCTTTTTTCATCAATTTCTAAAGTTTAAAAACATAAAACACATCTAGAAACATCCATCATATAACTCTATAAAGTCAAAATATGATATTTTCCTCCTGTTCAGAACTACCATTTTTGGTTAGTTTCTGTAATTATACAAGTCATCCCTACTATATGGTTTTGGAATGACATATATTGGGACAATGTTTCCAATTTTATGACATTATTAAGAGTAAACACATCCCCTTTGTCATCCTTTTATGACATAATATCTTTCTGAAGTGTATATAATAAAGTAAAACATACCTCATTTGATAAATGGGAACTTTAAGAACTCACTTAAAAACAAGCACATGACGAACTCCAAGATCCCTAAATTATAAAATAACTCATGCATATACATTAGGGAATCAACCTATATAGGTATGAAGTATCCGTATAGTTTTAGGAGTCTCCGTAATTCATTCTATAACTAAGAAAAGTGATCCTTCCTAAGTATTAATCCTTTTCAGTTTTGATATGAAAGTTATTTATTTCACTAAAGAGGTATACTGCTCTTATCTAAACATTGTGTTTCTATATCCCTTCCTTTTTTTTATAGATTGGGAAATAACTATGTTTTAAGTGGAGCTTACTTGGTCAATAAATTGGAAACTAATGTACATAGATTGTGACTTGAATTAGTTCTTTTCTTAATTAGTTGCAGTTGAATGTTATCATGTTGAAATGATTGTCATTATTGTGACTTGGATAGAAATAAATTATAATGAAATGTTTAACTTCTTATATGGGAAAATGATTTTATTTAATTTATTGACTTCTTTCCTATTATGACATCATGGATTTTTTGCTAGTTTATTTAATTGTTCTTCTTTTATGTACTTGGAACCTTTTCATAAATAGAAAGGTTCATTTTTAAAAAAAAGTTAGATAAAAGTATATTATTTTAAAGATATAACACTTATTATTCTTAGTTCTTGTGAATTGACCCAAGCTAACAATTTTACAGATGAATTTCATGAAAAGTGAAAGGAGAAAGACATATAAAAGGTTGCATTTGTTTTATTAATGAAATCATTTTCTGTATTGAGATTCTCTCGAAATGAATTTGTGTGAAAAAATGAAGATGTATTAAAAGTTATTCTGTAATGATGAAATATGTTCTTATGAACTTACAGAATATTAATTATTTGAGAGTAAAGTGACCTCTCTCTTTTGATATGTGAATTGTCATAAATTTGGTTAATGATTTTTGATTTTTTCTAAAGTCTTATATGACTTAGATTTGTTTAATATTCCTAAATTAGTAATATGCATGCATGTATTTTATTGATGTACTTAAAATTTAACAAGCATAGGCTAATGGAATCTAAGGTATAGATTAATGCTTAAATAAGGGAATGTTTAGATATATACTTTGAGTGTAGTTGATTTTGGGAAATGATAAAATGAATATGACCATGAATGTTATATTTTCTTCTAGGGAAAAAGGGAGAAAGGTAGTTATAAGGATGAATGTGTCAATATTTTGTGAGCCTAAACCTTATGTTTTCTGATTTCTTTATTAAGACTATAATCCTTCATAACAAAGAAAAAGGATGCTTCATTTTATCACTAAATCATAACTATGTAGGTTATATAGTTGAGTATTTAAGTTTAAATCAGAAGAATTGATTGATTGTATGCTCTTATTAGAAAAAAATAGATGGAAGTGGGAAAGCTTAAAAGAATTAATATGATGGATTTAGGTAAAATGATATAACTAAGTGTAATGTATAAGCTCCCATTTGGGATGGTTTACAACGTTAACTGTAGTAAGAAAACTTAATGGTTTTAATGAATTATTAATGAATTCAGATATATCAATCAATGATATAATGGTTAAGATTGAATATTTCATATGCACGAAAGTAGATTGTATCTGCACACTTTCAATTGGTGTAAAATTACCTTTCAAATCCTTCTTTAGATCATTTATGCTTGGTGAGCCTTTAGGTGTGTTGTTTAACGATAACTTAATCAAGATAAAAACTTGATGGGTTAATAATCTAATGTTATTAAGTATGTTAGTTTAGTTAAAGGAACCTAGTAGGTTGTTACAATATGGGGGTTGCATAGGAGTACCCTCATAATGACAGGATTCATTATGAGGATATTACGATATAACCAACTATTTTCCAACACCCCACTTGGTTCAATTAAGTCGATTAACATAAGTGGAAATTCATATCATAGTTTTACTCTAAATAGGGATAGACACATGGACTAGTATAGTGATCAACTCATATTGAATTAGGGTATTTAAACACACCTAATCGATTAAATTCAATTTAGTATATCTATGTATCCTCAGTCAAAATGAGTAGACTTCCACACTAGTGCATATAAGCTACATATGTTTAATGTGAAACTTTGACTCAGGTTTGGTTGACAGTAGTCAAGGAAGACCAATCTAGATAATAGTACAAGTGTTGTGAAGGACATATTCCTATTGATGAGTATGTTGTTTTGGAATGTAAACATGGTAAAAATGTTTAAAACTTTGGCCAAAGTATAACAAGTTGTTGGTTGTGTTGTCTTATGTCACCTAGTCTAAGTTACGGGATTTCAGATGAATATCAATAATAGATATTTAGATAAGATTCTTAGATAGAACACTTGTGTGACCCTTGAAGGGTAAAAGTAAAAAAATACACATGATGTACACTTGAACAAGTTAAACATGAGATATCAGTTTAATACTGAGTCATGAAATGAGAGATCGATGATTCACCAAATCATTACAGCTGCATATGGTTTTTGTTTATGAGATAGACTAGAAATGGACTGTGTGTTCTAAATTATATGAATTTAGAATAGTGAACATTATGTAAAAAAAATCCCTTGTTTCTAAGTTATAAAAATTGGATGTTACATTTTTATATCAGAGCTCTAAGTTACAACTCTTGGACCTATTGAGTCCATATCTGATAAAAATTTAATTTCTTGTTAACAGAAAATGGTTAGAATAAGGGGATGTCTTGTAAATAATCTACCTCTAGGTGGAGAGGCAGCTAGCACACAAAAATTTGATGAGATTATTGATGCTCTGTTGGACACAAGAGATCATCTTTTTTTACTTGAACAACAAGTAATGGGGAATGAAGAGGAGGAATATAATATTGATAATAAAAATTAGCCACCTCAAGGAAACAATGGTGATGCTGGAAATTTGGGCGCTGGTAATGAGAATGCAACAAATAATAATGCTACAAATGATAATAATAATGTTGCGAATGAACCTAATCCACCTTAAAATAAAAAGGCAATATTAGCGGTTGAACTTAGTAATGACATAAAGAGGATAAGTCCACCAAATTTTGGTGACACCACACTAAGGGATGGGGCATATAATTGGATTACCGAAATGGAAAAGTACTTTCTAGTAAGGAACTTCTCAGAAGACAAAAAATCAGTATGGGGAGCTTATCAACTTTCCCATGAGGCATCCTCCTAGTGGGATAACTATAAGGCTAAAATGAACTTTGATGAAACCAACATTACATGGGATCAGTGTAAGAGCTACTTTAGGAAACTCTAGCTTCCATAGCTTTATCACGATTAGAAAATGAAATAATTTCAAAATTTAGTCCAAGGAAAGTTAACATTGACTGAGTATTGGGAGAGGCTGGGAGAGGTTTACTAAACTTCTTAATTACACTCCATGGTATCAAATTGGTGAACATTTCAGGATACACAAGTTTATTATGGGATTAATGTCATATGAGGAGAGGTAGATGTGCACAACCCAACCACTATGGAAGGTGTTGTAGAAAAATTCATAAGGAAAGAACATAAATTGAAGGTAATTTGTGCTCATAAAGAAAAAAATCAAAAGAAAATTTCCAATTCTCTTTCTTCACTTGTACCTAAGAAGGTGGCACGGAAAATGTTTGGAGCCAAAAACAAGTTTGTGACTGATAACAATAAGAAAACAACAACAAATAAACTTGCTATGAACATTAGAAACAATTTTGTGAAGAACAATAATAATGGACAAAAATATTTTGAAGTCAAAACAATAATTTAAAGACCATAAAATAAGTTTGAACTAAAAAAAGGACCTGTAGGGGGTTGTTTCAACTATGGAAAGGGTCACTATGAAAACTAGTTCCCTCTAAAGAAAGATGAAAACAACCAGCAACATACGATACATGTTCTAGTAGCTGAAAATCAAGTTACACCCATAAAAGTGTGAGGTAAATTATTTTGTACACCTATTACTATAATTTTTGATATTGGAGCTACAAAATGTTTTTATTTCTAGTAAATTAGCTACAAAATTAAAAATAAAATAAGGAATAATTGAAAAATATTTGGCTATACATTACCGTAATAATGTTGTCCATATTGTTAGTAAATTGTATTTTTGGAGTAGTCTTAGAATTACCAAATTTTTCCACTGAAGTAAATCTTTATGTTGCTCCTTTGGGGTCATAATTTTGAAAGGAATGATAATAATATTGTTCCAAGATGCGATCTCAGATGATAATAACACACCACATTAGATTTTCAAAACATAAGAGCTAAAATACCATATATGGAAATCCATCATAATCCATAATGCTCAATACATTACAAAATAATGACTTGAATTATTCAATAAGAAATATGTACATATAGGAGGAGGGAAGTGTAACTACTACCTAAATCAGTGGTGAAGAAATCCCACTAACTGATAATGGTAATTAAGTTAACTCCGTAAGACTAGTACGCTAACTCCTCATAACTGAGAAGCTAACTCAACACAACTAGTAAGCTAACTCCACACAAATAGTACACCTTAGAAATATAACCCAACAAGGGTAGGGCTAATAAAAGTGTAATAATTATCATAATAAATAAATAAAAAGATAAATAACAACATACACTAACACCCTCCCATAAGCATAGCTTAGGTGGTTGGAAAATAAAGTGTGTCCTAGCAACAAGGCCTGAAGAGGTACCCACATATAACAACTAGGAAAAATATCCTCAGAATCTCAACTCCAAAAAATCATACAATGCTAAATAAGTGTGTGCACACTTTGATCTGAATCCACTGCTTGATCATATAACTCAAAAATAATTGACACTGGGCTTCACCAGAATAGCTCCATGCAAGGAAACTGTCAATGGAGTGATGTCAAAAAATAAAAAAAACACAAAACATAATTTGATCAACTGCTAAAAATAGGAGTGCCATGATCCAAGAATAACCAAGGAAACAAAGCAAGGACATGAGATCCAAATAAATAGGAGTGCCACAATCCAAGAAAAGCCAAGGTAACAAGGCAAGGACATAAAAACCAAAGAAACAGTATCAACACCACACCCTCCCATACTGTAGAATGGGTACAGTGACACCACAAATTTGTATGAGTTGTCAAAAGTAACTACTCGAACACTTACAAACTAACACTAGGCTCCACCAGAATAGCTCCCCCACAAGAGAGACTTTCAAAATGCCAAAAAAGTGTCAAAAATAAAGATCCAAAATATCTCAACAAACAAGAGAGTTATAAATGTATACACCCATAGATACAAGAATACAATACCCAAAATTTTAGGACATCGGGCTTAACCGAAATTACGTCCATAAGTGATCACAACACCCTCTTGAATTTGGAACTTTATAACTAAGTGCATGTAAATAATACAATGAGTAAAAAAACCTCTTATATTTGAAATATGTGTATAAAAATGTCACAAATGCGTAGATTTCAAAAAAATGCACTATTTCAAAAAAAAATCACCTTAATCCGAGCTACAGATCAAAAGTTATGAGCTCTAGAAGGTTTTGTTATTAAAATAATATTTTAATGATGATATTTTTTTAAAAGGTACACGTGACACCCAAATTTCCAAAGGGTAAAAGAGTGCATCCACACAATACATGCTTGCAACCAAAGGATAAAATTCTATGCCTAAAAGATAAAATTTCCAGAGGGTAAATCATTGCATCTAGAGGGTACATGCCATTATCCAATGGATAAAAGAATGCACCCATAGGGTGTAGATATACGTCTAGTGGATAAAAGAGTACATCCAAAATAGAAATATCCAGAGGGTAAAATAATGCATCCAGAAGGTACACGCTTATATCCAATGGATAAAATAATGCACCAATAGTGTACAAATCTATGTCCAGTAGATAAAAGACTGCATCCAAAACTAAAATATCTAGAGGGTAAAAGAATGCATCTGGAAGGTACACACTTATATCCAATGGATAAAAGAATGCACCCATAGGGTACAAATCTATGTCTAGTGGATAAAAGACTACATCCAAAACTGAAATACCCAAAGGGTAAAAGAATGCATCTAGAAGGTACATGTTTATATCCAATGGATAAAAGAATGCACCCATAGGGTACAAATCTGCATCCAAATTTGACTGTCTCAAAAATGGTCGAGTTTATATTCAATTATGTGGTTTGGGAACCTTCCAAATCTAATGTCACACTCAGTTTTTCATAAAGATGCATGTTGCAGAAAATTACTATCAAATTCCAAATACATGAAAATAATAAACCCTTGTTTGGAAAGAAAAACTTACAGATGGATGTCTACATCATCTATCACTCTGATACCATGAAAGGAATTATAAGAATATTTTTCCAAGACGTGATCTTGGATGATAATAGCACACCACATTAGATTTTCAAAACATAAGAGCTAAAATACCATATATGGAGATCCATCATAATCCATAATGGTCAATACATTACAAAAGAATGACTTGAATTATTCAATAAGAAAGATGTACATATAGGTGGAGGGAAGTGCAACTACTACCTAAATCATTAGTGAAGAACTCCCATTAACTGATAATGGTAGTTAAGTTAACTCCATAAGACTAGTAAGTTAACTCCACACAACTAGTACACCTAAGCAAGCTAACCCAACATGTGTAGGGCTAATAAAAATGTAAGAATTATCCTAATAAATAAATAAAAGGATAAATACTAACCTACACTAACAAATTGGTGTTAACTAGCTGGCTGAACATAAAGTAAAAGTATATTGTTTTGAAAAAGACATTCAATTCCTTGATGATCTGCAGAAAACAACAAACATTCAAGGGGTAAAATGAGAAATTTCAGTTAGGAAATTGTGAGCTACGTAGCTTAAGAAAACAAAAAACAAATGTTACATATTATGTGCACTAAAAATTTCTGAAATAATAGAAAATGATGGTGATTTCTTTGAAAATTTCTCACTTTTAAGAGATTTCAGTCATGTGTTTCTAGAAGAACTACCTGGTCTTCCACCTAAATATGAATTTGACTTCACAATAGAAATCAAACCTATAATTGTACCTATTTCCAAGGAACTTTATCAGATGAAAACCATTGAACTAGTTAAACTTAAGGCACAGTTACAAGAACTATTGTATAAAGGTTTGATAAGACCAAGTATCTCACCTGGGGGAGCACCGATGTTTTTTGTGAAAAATTATGTATCACTTAGACTTTGTATTGATTAGAAAATGTTAAACAGAGAAGCAATCATAAATATATATTCATTTCCTAAAATTGATGATTTGTTTGATCAGATGCATGGTGCATCAATATATTCCAACATAGATCTTCATTTTGTATATCATCAAATGAGAATTAAGGATGAGTATATTCATAAAATAACTTATAGAATAAGGTATGGGTGTTATGAATTCATAGTTTTACCTTTTATTTTGACAAATGCACCTGTATATTTAATGAATTTAATGAATATTATCTTTTAAGAATACTTGGAAAATTTTATACTTGTATTCTTGGTTGATATTCTTATCTATTCCAAAATCATTAATGAATACCATGAGCATTTGAAAATTGTACTTGAATTTTTGAGGAAAATAAAATTATATGGTAAGCTATCCAAATGTTCTTTTTATAAAACAAAAGTGCACTATTTAGGACACGTCATAAGAAAGTATGGAATAATAGTTGATCTATAAAATATTGTTTCCATAAATAAATTCCTTACACCTAAACATGTACATGAAGTTAGAAGCTTCATGGAGCTTGCTAGTTATTACACAAAATTTTTTCAAGACTTTTCAAAAGATGTTTCCCCGATTACTTTAGTATAAAATAAAGAAATTATTTTTGTGTGGACTAATAAATTTGAATCAAAATTTAAAACTCTAAAAGAACAACTAACTTTTGCACCTATTTTAGTTCTACCAGATCTAGATGGGAGCTTTACAGTAGTTATAGATGCTTCTGGTGAGGGACTATGAGGTATATTATTACAAGATGATCATGTTATAGCATATGAGAGAAGGAAAATCAAGTTACATGAGTTGAATTATGCTCCCCATGACCTAGAGCTATATTCCATAGTTCATGCACTTTAAGTATGCAGACATTATCTCTTGGGAAGACCTTTTGAGTTAAAAATTGACAACCTCTTAATGAAAATTGGGCTCAAGTATATTTTCACTCAACCAAATATTAATGCAAGGAAATGAATATGGTTAGAGTTTTTATCATAATATGATTTTTCCATAAGTTAAATTAAAGGTAAATAAAACCGAGTAGTTGATGCACTAAGTCATATGAAACATATTTATGCACTTATAACTTTGAGGACTCAGTTTAAGGATGAGGTAAAGAGTATCATGGATTGTGATTTGTATTTTCAACAAGTAAAAATAACACTTAATGTAGATCCTAATGATTGAAAATAAAAAGGTTTTAACTTTGATAATGAAGGAATTTTAAGATATGAAAAATGAGTGTACATACCTTTCAGAAATGAGTTAAGAAAAAATGTATTGATGGAATTTCATAATTCACCTTACTCGGTACATCCCATTGTTACAAAAATGCTTACTGATTTAAAATAACAATACTTTTGGAAAGGGATGAAAAAGGACATAACTGATTTTGCTTCACATTTCCTGGAATGTCAGCATGTTAAAGTTAAGCATATACACCTAGTTGCTTTATTGTATCATAAAAGCATACTGCAATACAAATGGAAAGTAAAAAGTATGGATTTTTTTCAAGGTCTACCTATGTCTAAAAATAAGCATGATGTTATTTTAGTTGTGGTTGACAGATTAACAAAAGTAGCACATTTTATTGTTGGTAATCTTAAAGATGATTCACCCGTTTAAGAAAAATTATTTTTGCATGATATTTTCAGATTACACAGATTACCAGAATTGATTTTATATGATATGACCTCTCGTTTCTGGGAAATGTTGAATGTAGCCTTAGGAAAGCAACTAAATTTTAATTATGCATACCATCCGGAAATAGATAGTCAAACTGAGAGAGTAAATTAGGTTTTGGAGGGCATGTTAATAATGTACTATATGGATCAGAAGTACAAATGGGAAGATTTCCTTTCTTTATTTGAATTTTCTTACAATAATACTTATCATTCCTCTTTTAAAATGACACGTTTCAAAGCATTGTATGGAAGGAATTTCGAAACTCCAGGTAGTTGGGATAACATTGAAGATAGAGAGGTAACTGGACCTGAAATGCTTACTGAAATGGAACAAGTAAAATTAATTCATGAATGATTACAAGAAGCTGATGATAGGTAAAAACATTATACAGATCTAAAAAGGGTCGATAAGAAATATGAACTTGGTGAAAAAGTATTTTTACGTTTCAATCCTAAAAAGAGTTCTATTACCTTTGGAAATGCAACCAAATTATCACCTCAATTTGTGGGACCTTTCAATATTATTGAAGTGATTATCCATGTAGCTTATTTCTTAGCATTACCTCCCACTTTTTCATGAATGCATGATTTTTTCCATATTTCTTTGCTTAATAAATACATTTTTGATATATTACATGCAATAAATTAGGATTTCTTACAGGTCCAAGACACAGGAATAATCATGGTTAAACATATAAGAGTGTTGGAAACACGTCATTTACACTTACGAAATTATGACATAAGTCAATGCAAGGTCCAGTGGGACCAATTTAATGAAGAAAGTGCAACATGGGAAAATCGGGAGGATATGAAAATTGTTTTTCCTCATTTTTTTGAACATAACTAATTCTAATTTTTCTGAAAATTAAAGACTTTGTTTAAAAAATATCTTTATTTTTTGTCAGTTTTGAGAAAGTACTATAATTTTTAAGTATTATGACAAAAATTATGATGTCATAATAAGTTACGAGAAACTTAAAATTTTTGAAATTTGTTTCTGTTTGCAAATTTTATGGAAAGATGAATTATAATTATGATTATTTTCTTGTTTATGTCTTTGGATTGAGTAAATCATCAGGACGATGATGCTTTATAGAGGAGAGGTATGTAATGCCTCTACCTTGTCTATTATCCTTTATCACTTCCATAATTTAAATAACATCATCAATAGGTGATTTTCATTTTGAATACGGTTACTCTTTAAGAAAGAATAATATTGTTGTTGTAGATGATATACTATATCCTCTAAAAATGGATAACTTTATATCATGAGAATTCTGAATTTATTAATGAAGTATTGTTATACTTTTTGTGCTGAACATTTTACTATATTTTGCATGTGGATGAAGGAAATAAATCCATTTTGAAGGGTTCATTTCCTATCTTGCAATATTGAACTTTTTTTAAGTCTAATGATTGCAAAGTATAGGATTAATCAACTTGGATCAATTGTAGTGATCCAAGGAATTTTTGGGATTTTTTTATGTTTTCAACAACATGATTGAGTTAATCATAATATTTAATTTTTACACCCAGGATTTCACTGGGGTCACTGTAGCATCTTTTGGACTCCACCCTTCTTAGTGATATGTTTTTTGTTTTGATGAGTTTTGTAAGGCAACATTATTTGATTAATTAATTGGACCTAATTAATCTAAGTGTTGTTATAAACTTATCCTATCCTAAACGTATGATAAGGTGATTATTTTTATTGTTGATTAAATCCTAATGGGAGACTATCCTAAGCTATATGGAACTATTCCTAATATCCTAAACTAAATTTTATAACCTATTATTAACGGGACCTAACCTTTTGGACATTGACCTAACCTAAGGAACTGGGGGGTTGGAATTGTTTGCAATTTGATCAGGATGGTGGTGAAACCATTCCAAAGGCATTAAAAGTTTTAAATGTGGCATTAAAGTTAGGTAACGCCAACTTGGCCAAGGTTTGGGGAAAGGAAGAAGGTTGTCGAGCTGGCCACTCTACTATTTCGATGGAATGAATTTTTGAACTGCTAGTTGTAACTAGTAGAGGATAAGGCTATGCAGGAGTTTTTGGAGGGAATTTGTCAGTCCTGTTGGAATTTATTATCCTTGAGTTGAGCAAAAAATAGCTAGGGAATAGTAAGGAGGTTGGAGGAAAAATAAACATTTTTTTTTTAATTATTTCATTTGGATTTTTTCGATCCTTTGAGCTCTGTATGTTGTTTTACTTTTTTTGAATGTTCAGTTCGAGTCAGTTTCATGAATGATTTTACCCTTGCATGGAAGAAATAATGGAAAAATCTGAGCATGAAAGCTATAACAAGATGGAGGGAAAAGTATCAATGGATTTTTTTGGTGTTATTGTTCGAAATATTATTTTGGAAGTTTTGCATGAAGGATTGAGGAAAGGAAAGGAAGATAGGAGAACTACCAAGGATGATAGACCCTATCTCTATCAGTTTAGGTTATTATTTATTCTTTTATTTATTTATTAGGATAATTCGTACACTTTTGTTATCCCTACACTTGTTGGGTTATCTTTCTTAGGTGTACTCTTTGTGTGGATTTAGTTTACTAGTTGTGTTGAGTTACCTTATCAATTATCTGTAATTAGCTTACTAGTCTTATGGAGTTAATTTAATGACCGATATCAGTTAGTGGGATTTCTTCACCACTGATTTAGGTATTAATTACACTTCCCTCCTCCTATATGTACATCTTTCTTATTAAGTAATTCAAGTCATTGCATTGTAATATATTGAGCATTATGGATTATGATGGATTTCCATATATGGTATTTTATCTCTTCTATTTTACAACTCTAATGTTGTGTGCTATTATCATCTAAGATCCTGGGTTGGAAAAATCTTCTTATCATTCCTTTCACAGTGTCATTACTATTGTTCCATTGGATATAAGCATGTACCTTTCAGATGCATTCTTTTACCCTGTAGATATTTCCATTTTGGATGTAGTATTTTATCCACTAGACACAGATCTATACCCTTTGAGTGCATTTTTTAATCCATTAGATATTGATGTGTACCCTCTGGATGCAATGATTTACCCTCTAGACATTTAGGTTTTTGTGGCAGGCTTTTATACTTTGGTCGCAAGCTTGTATTGTGTGGATGCACTCTTTTACCCTTTGGACATTTGGGTGTCACATGTACCTTTAAAAAAAGATATTAAAATGTTATTTTAATAGAAAAATATTCTAGAGCTCATAACTTTTGATCTTTAGCTTGGATTAAGGTGATATTTTTTTTAAATTGTGTTTTTTTTAGATCTACCAATTGGTGACATTTGTATACACATATTTCAAATTTAAAAGGTAATTTTATTCATTTTAATTTTTACATGCACCTAATTATAAAGTGCCAAATTTGGGAGGGTGTTTTAATCACTCGTGGATTCAATTTTGGTTGAGCATGACATTCTCAACTTTTGGGTGTTACATTCTTGTATTTATGGGTGTATGCATTTATATCTCTCTTTTTTGTTGAGATATTCTGAATCTATTATTTTGATACTTTATTTTCTGGCATGTTGACAGTCTCTCTTATAAGGGAGCTATTCTAGTGAAGCCTAGTGTTAGTTTTTCAATGTTCTAGTAGTTGATTTTGGCAACTCATACAGATCTGTGGTGTAAATCTACCCATTCAGCAGTATGGGACTGTATGGTGTTGGTAATGATTCTTTGGGTTTCATGTCCTTGCCTTGTTACGTGTTGATACTTTTTCTTTAGGTTTCGTGTCTTTACCTTGTTACCTTGGATTTTCTTGGATTGTGGCACTCCTATTTATTTAGATCTCACGTCCTTGGCTTGTTGTCTTGGTTATTCTTTGATCGTGGCACTCCTATTTGTAGTAGTTGATCAAATTATGTTTGGTATTTTTTTTACACTTTCGACATCACTCCATTTGACTATCTCCTTGCATGGACCTATTCTGGTGAATCCCAATGTCTGTTGTTGTTGAGTTCTATGATCAAGCAGTGGATTTATACTATAGTGCACACCACACTTCTTCAACATTGTATGATTTTTTAGAGCTGAGCTTCTTGGGATATCTTGTAGTGATATTTTTTTCTCTCTACTTTGTTATTACTCATTTTGGGTACCTTGTGGTGTCCATTTTTCCCAGTTGTTGTACATGGCTACCTCATTAGGCCTTATTGTTGGTACCCACCTTCTTTTCCACCCACGTAAGCTATGCTTATGGGAGAGTGT
Source organism: Taxus chinensis (assembly GCA_019776745.2). Taxonomy (NCBI): domain Eukaryota; kingdom Viridiplantae; phylum Streptophyta; class Pinopsida; order Cupressales; family Taxaceae; genus Taxus; species Taxus chinensis. Next base: position 573,091,178 of record CM034147.1, on the reverse strand, counting down.
TAGTGTAGCTTATTATTTATCCTTTTATTTATTTATTAGGATAATTCTAACACTTGTGTTAGCCCTACACTTATTGGGTTAGCTTGCTTAGGTGCACTAGTTGTGCGGAGTTAGCTTACTAGTTGTGTTGAGTTACCTTCTCAGTTATCTAGATTTAGCTTACTAGTCTTATGGAGTTAACTTAACTACCAATATCAGTTAGTGGGAGTTCTTCACCATTGATTTAGGTAGTAGTTGTACTTCCCTCCTCCTATATGTACATCTTTCTTATTGATTTTAAAGTTATTGTATTGTAATGTATTGAGCATTATGGATTATGATGGATTTCCATATATGGTATTTTAGCTCTTTTATTTTTAAAATCTAATGTGGTGTGTTATTATCATCTAAGACCGTGGCTTTGAACAATATTCTTATCCTTCCTTTCATTCTCTTTATAAGCTCTTTCTTTTTTTAAAAGGTTTTCATTTAATTATCATTGTTTATGAAATCATTTCTGAATATTTTGTTGCATGCATTTTTCCTCCTTGCTTTTGTGTGTTTTATTTGAAATTGGTTTCTTGATTGATTATTTATGTGAAATAATGGTGTTTAATTATAAAATAGGGTATGAGATGTGTTTGAAAATATATATAAGTTTTTCCTTGTTATGTATCCTTTGGCATTCATATGTTTTTGTAGGTATCTTGCTGGAAAAATATTTAACATTGGAAGTTCTCTAGGTTGTAGTGAAACTAGGATTGGTTTAAACAGTTGATAGGACAAATTTTTTCTCAAAATGAAACCATGCCTATAATGAAAATTCTGTTTCATGATGGTTTTACATTTTTTCTATGTTTTCATTTATTTATGGTCATCGTGTTCTTATAGGCCTGTTTTGGATTTTTTGGTTACATTGTCCTACATCTTGGCTTACATTGGTAACTGAACTATGATCTTCTGATTGATTTTATTATCAGGACTCATTTCAACCAAGTCTAGGTATTCTCGAAGGTTACTATTGAGAACTTTAAGTGCATGTTGTATTGACAAAATATGGGGTTTTTATCTTTGTCTTTTTCTGTTTGTATCGTAGTTTAGTTTACCCCTCATGGGTGGTTATTTTGTGAAACATGGACTGGTAACATTCCCATCCTTATCTCTTTTCTAGGTTTGATCTTCATTTTCTTTTTACCCTTCATGAAATGGCTTAACATTGTGGAACTTGGTTGTTTATTTATGGAGAGGACATGGGTTGTAATATTCTCAAGATGGTTTTGTTTTGTTAGTTTTATGTTTCAGTAATGAGCTACAGCCTTTGAAATGTCATGCTTGGGAATTATACTTCGGTTTTAGATATTATATAGCTTTGGAGTTTATTATATGGAATCATCATTGTTTTCTTCATGATGATTTCTCGTCCTATTGGGTGTTTGATCCTGTGAAATGTCTCCTTGATATTGTTCTCACATCTTGGGATATTTTATTATGTAAGAGTGTAATGTCTAGCTCGTACTTTGATTTCTCTACAAAATTAATGGATGGTACGAGTTCTAATTGTTAAATGTGAAGGATATTTACTTTATTAAATTTGGCACTTAATCATTTTGAGTAAGACAATGCTCTACATTATTTTTTGTTCTTAAATTGTTTTGTTTGCATTCTCATGTAGTTTGTATGTGGGAGACATTTTATGCTCAGGAATTGAAATTTGATGGTTAAGTAAAACTGTGTAACGAATTTCTCCTTGTCATGCTAGTAGAATAGCATATTTTGTAATTTAGTTGTGTTAGCAACATATTTTTTCTGCAACAATTTTTCAAGTGATTGTTTGACCTTGAAATCTTGTGCATTTCTGTTATAGATTATTCACTTTTTCTATTATGTGTTATTGAGATTATTATTTTCCAAGTACCCCCTTGGTTAGAGCTAGGAACGTTGTTGGTAGGGTTGTTAAGACACCTGATGTCCATGCTAGTCTTTTGAGTTTATATCAATTCTTTTTTATTTTTGATATGAAAGTGATTTATTTTATCCTCTTTCCCAAATGGTTTTCGTCTATTTTTTTGCTCCTTACATCATTTTTTTTGGATTTTAGGATGATGAAGGATCTTGATTTTTATATTTCCTTTTTATTAGAGCCACCATTACCTTAATATGTTCCATGTTCGGGATTTCCTCCATGATTAGTCCTTGACATGACTCTATTTCTTGTTCCATTGTTTCTGTTATCTCATTTCAATCCCCTTGTGAAATCAGATAAAAAGAAAGCTTATTGTCATGATAGTAATAGGGATTCACTTGGAAGAGAAACGAAAAATATGGTAATTTGTCTAAGCAATATCCCAACATTTCCATAGCTCTAGTGCACCAGAGGAATCCCAAATTTTTGATAAAATGTCTAAAGCAAGTGTAGATTCCATATGAAAATTTTCCAACTCTTTGGTTAACTCATTGAGATTGTATCCTAAGAGGTCAATATATGTAAAATAAATCCACCTAGCTCATATAAATGAGGACCTAGTTACACATTATAAAGAGACTGAGCCACTCCAATCCTAGCCACTGAGCTATCATAGTATACATCAGGTTCATTGGATAAATCACTAGATGTTGGGTCCCTTGAATGTTTTCCATCAATTTTATGTATCATGCACCGAGATTTACATTTCCAAGCACTAAGTTGTGTGGCATGTTGAGCTATTGAGTTACACAACTGAGCTAATTTCCTAAAAGATGAGGTTGACAATGCTGAGTTGACCACGCATCAATCCAAACTGAGCCAAACATCATGGAGAAACATCTAGATAACCTTCAAGGTACTCGAGATCTAGTAAATGGTCAAACTATTAAATATAAGGATGAGAGACTGAGCTATTCTAATATCACCAAGTTGGTTGATCTCTAACTGCTTTGTAGATTGGGTGAGCCATTCGATTACAGAGGGGAATGAGTTATCTCCACTAAGTTGCATGAGGCCACCAAATATTGGCAAGTTTTTCATTAATTTCGAGCTCATGTAAAGAGGGTAGTGCCATAGGTGACGTCGTTAACATTGAAAGAGTCAACTAGGAGGAGAAGGCTCATAGAGTTACTACAAGTAACAACCAAGCTAATTATAAATGGTCAAAACTCCATAATTTGAATCATGCACATAAGAAAACAAAAACTATTCACAATATATGCCAAGATCGTGCAAGAATGGAAAATTCATTTTTAGCATGGGAAAATACAAACCTAAGCCTACTCGTTCATGACATAAAAGATGGGACAAACTTGGCTAAAGGCAGAGATGGAGGTTTCAACATCATAGTAAGAATGACACACTAATGGGCTCCTTGAACTCATATGGGCACAACTCAGAATGTAGAAGGATAGTTTTCAATGATGGGGGTTGTTTAAATTCACTGAACCCCTTCTCATGCTCTCCAGATTAGTCACATCAAGCTATGATCTAGGTAATCTGAGTTATCCATGGGCTTGTGTCATAAATGAATCATAGAGTTAGCAAATAAGGAGAACATATAACTACCAATATCCATGCCAAAATATGTGAGCAAAAGGATTTCCCTACTTAAATCATGGTGGCACTATAATTTTGAAGGAAAATATTGTTCGTAATAGGAAGAGCTCGAGGATATAGCAGTAGAGAAGATACATTATAGAGAAATGGTTGAAGGCATTTCCGAACCAACACTTTGAAAAGTTTGCAAAGGCCAAGCAAGTGAGTTACAGTTAGGTCACAAGAAAGGAGCCCTCATGGCCTAGGATACTTGTGCAGAATAGGGATCATTCATATGTAGTAATGTTTCACAATAGAAGTGGATGGAAATGGCCTAATAGGCCTAGGGACATCTAAGCCAAAAAAATTGAACTCACCGCACTCAAAGCCATGCAGGTAAGGTAGAAACAAATGGCCCATGATGACTTTAGGACGTAATGGATCTCAAGGATTGATTTAGATGATGTGGCTCATTGGTGAGTAAAAATCCTGGTACAGGGTCAAACGGGGTACAAAAACTAGTTACAGAAGTGAAGGAATGAGAAAGCCCCAAGTTGCGGGAAATTCAACTTTGCATAACACAAAATACCCAAGCCATAGAGAGATGAGTTTTCTATGGGTAGGTCTAGCCCATAAGGCATTAGGAAGGGTCCCAAGCCAACATGTAGGTTCTGCTGAGTAAGAATTTAGTTAACATGAAGGTCCCTGAGCTAGAATACGATGTGGACGTGGTATTCGATTGTATGGGAACGAGTGGTTAACCCATGTGGTACCAAGATGCTTGGGAGACATAAGGGGTCCACATGTAAAGTTTTAGGCTCACCAATGCAATATGAAGGGGTTTAGCATCCAAGGAGTGTTTGGAAAGAAGAGAAAATATCCAACTTAGCCGATCCGGCTGAGCCGACCATATTCAATGCAAAATAAATAAACATACCCCCCATTCAAGGAAAAAATAGATGGTCTTGCCATATTTTAAATACAAAAAACATTAAAAATATCCAAAATAATCATAGGGGAGGAAGAAAAAATAATTTAAATGACCTTTCTAGCAAGAGATTTAATTTCTCAGTCCCATAAAGGCAAAGAAAACTTGTGCAAGCGAAATAGCTACCTACTCTCAGGAGATTATAACTCGAACAATTCCCAATGGATTTTCACAAAATTGGTCTCTTTGGAATCATGTATTTGAGCCTGATGCACAACAATGAATAAATTGATGAAAAATTGATGGTTATTTTTAAATAAAATGATCCCGGTTCTATTTGGTTGTTGAATAGTGATTGGAGAAGCATTTAATGAGAATGGACAATCATTATTTCATTGTTGCAAGCCATGGGACACCATGAGATTAATTTTTCTAGTTAATATTCACCAACTACACTCAATTATCATGACTTGTAATTGGTGGAAAAGTGAATTTTGGGAATTACATCCCATTTCTCTCTCTTCAAAAATCCTAAAAATTTAAGTGTTGGGATCATTATAAAGGAGGATGATTTGAGTAGAAAAACCTTTCCCATTTTATTTTGTGAAGCCAATGTGCTACAGGCCATTGTAGTGGACTCCTTGCATGGTGATTGAGGCCTTTAGTTTTTAATATCTTGAACTGTACATATAAATGAAGCATAGATGCAAGTTGGGGATGTATTTTCCCTTGTTGTGTTTTTTAAATTTATTCTTGCTTCTTCAAGCTTATTACATATCTATTGTGTATATTATATGCTCTTGTTGGGATTCGTTATTGTTGTTTATCCATGGGAATGTTGTTATAAGTGTTGTTATTAGATTATGGGGAGATATTATCACCCTAAATATTCTACATTTACTTCAATTTTCATGAATTGGATATTATTCTCATACCCTTCTTTTGATGCATCACCTCTATAGTGTAGCTTTCTTATACTTGCATGTTATCTCTCTCTCCCTAGCCCCTTGGAAGTGATAGAATAGGAGTAGTTAGTAGTTTTATTTTAGTAGAGTTAGTTTTTAGTAGCATTAGGAATAGGAACCAACCTTCTCCTGATTTCTATCTCAAATAGCAAGTCATGCACTTGGAGATAGTACCCATGTTACCCAGTCAAACTGTGATCTCAAGCACAGACACTTTTGAAAATCGGAGGGTGATGTTATTGAGTGATAATAGTACTGACATGCTTGGTAGGAAAAAGAATTATTTTTTTATTACAACAAGTTTTATGTGTTCTTGTTGTGAAATCCTATCGTGTAAGATGCTTTGAAATGACACATGTGTCGAATCCAAAAAGGAAGAATTTAGTAGTATTGGCAATCCAAGCTTGTAAAATTTATGAGAATAATTCAAACAAGGTTAAGATCTAGAGAGGAAGGAATATTTGAATACTTGCAGGTATCTTCAGGAAAAGGAAGAAGGGGGATAAGAGCTTAAATGTCTCCATCTCCACCGAAAGGAACACTATCAACACCTCCAACTGGTAGGCTTTCATTCAATCAACCAGAGTTCTTAGACCAATCATAATGGCACATCTACAAAAAACACCATGAAAAGGGAAAGAAAATCCCTACGTCATTTTCATGGGAATCATCCCACTTTCTCTCAATGCAAAAAATCCAATTCCAGTTGCAGCATTGAAGAACATTCCATATTTCACTGTGGAGAATCACACAACTCATGTTAATCATATAAAGGACATTGCAAAAAATTTCACTATTCATGAAATAAATGAAGTAGATGTTGCTATCATGTTGTTGGCTTCCTCATTCAAAGGAAAGGCATTACAATGGTTTAGTATTTTAAGAATAGGGTCCATCTAAATTTGGGATTAGATATACACAACCCTCTACAATCATTTTAGAGAAAGAGGAGACAATCGATATTTATTGGAAAAATTAACAACCATCAAGAGGGTTTGAAATGAACAAACAATTGATTTCAATGATCATGGGACTGAATTCCATTCTCCATGAGGCCAACAGTAGAATGATCATTCCTCTAGTTTTATAAGTCTCTAAATTTAGATATAATAATGATGATCTAGTCCATGGGAGGAACAACACTTCCAGGCACCTATGACATAGATATCTGAACTGAAAATTGCCTCATTCAAGCTAGTATGTTAGCACCAAGGCCACCAATGCCTCTATATCTAGAAATGTGAATTCTTACAATAAGCCAAACACCCAACCTAGACCCTATTCCAGCTCCAAGAAATCAAATTAATAACGATGCTTCAACTTCTTTAGGTAATTCACTTAAATTACAAGATCTCAAGAAAGTATTGCAAGAAGTGTTCAAGTAGAAACAAACTTTTAGAAATGAAATAGTTACACTCAAGAGGAAACCGTCCTAGAATTTAAGACCATTTTAGCCTTAGTACCAAGCAAGGCCACCATATCAAAAAAATAGGCCACCTACTCAAGCTGACAATCAAAATCAAGGGAAACTTCTTACTGCAAGGTATTCTTAGCCCTACAATTTGAATACAGTCTCAAACACTAGAGCCTTGGTCCTAGTGAAAAATAACATGGCATAGGAATATGAGTGGAATTCCCCATATGGTCAACCCTATGATCAAACAACATACTATCAAGATCCATGAAATCAAGCTATAGTGGTGCAAACCATTAGCATGACTCAAGAAGTGGGTTAAAAATACAAATATTATTTTGAAACTACTCAAGAGGTGTATCCAAATGAAACCACACTTTTCAATAGGTAGGATGAATTTTTTTTTGGTATAAATCAAGCCCCTTCCCAAAGTGTGGCAGCCAATAAACGGTCCAAGATGAATATTGAAGAAGGGTAGTCATCTAATCCAATAACTTCACATCCCTCTATCACTCCACAAGGTGTTAGTATTCAAAGCATAGTTTTGAATGTGCAAATTCAACCCAAGCCACCTTATAGACTAGCTACGATACTAGTTGTAACAACCCATATGTAAGAGAAGACTATGCAAGGTAAATGGTAGAAAAAATATAGCTCATCCTCGTTCAATATTATTGAACAAATGAAGAAATAAAATGTAAAAATTTCAATGTTGGATTCATTAGCTATCCGAGGCTAAATAGATCTATTACAAGATTCCATGGAAAATTGGTCTACATCAATTCAATCATCCAAAGATCAAGAGAAAGTACTCACAAATGCAGTTCAACATGAAACCAAAATAGGAGGTCAACAAGGTAAAAACATGAAGCCTCCTCCATTTTACATATCTTTGATTATTGGAAACAATATTGTGCACAATTTCATGATTGATTCAAGAGCAAGTAGCTCAGTTATGCCAAAACAAATAGCTGATTAGTTAGGTCTTCAATATGAGTTCATTTCCAAGGGTGTAGTGCAATTAGATGGGACAATGGTGACAATAGTTGGGGTGATCAAAGGATTGAGCCTTACACTTATTGCATGCCCAAATTTTACCATCTTACAAGATGTTTCAGTCATAGAATTTCCACCACTCTTTTCATTATGTTTGTCAAGGGACTTCACAGCTAAAATTAGAGGTTATTTTTTGGCTAATTGGTCTCATATGTTGTTTAGAACAAGGTATGGAGCTAAGGATACAATCATATTTGAGCCTATTGTAAACTTTCATATTGAGCCTAATACACAAAATATAGTCAATGCAAATTGTTCAGCGTTTGATTAAGATGATTTCCCAAGCAATTATGAAGTGGATACCAAAGTTGGAAGCATTCCAAACTTTACTCTTGATGAATGGGAAAATAAGAGACATGTATTTGATCCTTACAAGGAAATGGAAGAAGATGAATTAGGAATTTATTGTTTGCATGAAGAGAATCCACATGTCCCTAGCATCACCAAGCTAGATTAAAAAGATGATAATGAGGTATGAAAGCTATTCTTTGATGGCTCAAGGAGTAAAAAATGTGCTAGAGGAGGAGTTATGCTTGTTTCACCAAAAGGTAAAAAATATTACTCAACTTTCCATTTTCAATTTTCATCCTCAAAAAACATAGCTGAGTACATGGCATTGATCCATGTGTTACATTGGGAAAGGAAAATAAGTATTAAAAACTTGTAATTGTTTGGGGATAGAGAATTGATTGTAAATCAAGTAAAAGGAAAAAATGTTGCTAAGAATGATCTGTTGAAGAACTACAATAATTGGGTATGGGATATTATTGAAGATTTTTAAGATTTTAGCATCAACTTCATCCCGAGGAAAACAAATGAGGCATTAGATAGGATTCCAGCAATTGGGGCAGTATTTGAACATGTGAAGAGTATAAAAACTGATAATACCTCATATGAGGGTTAAGGTAAGACCAGCTATACCAGATAACAATTAAAGTTGGAAAGTCTTAAAAAATGATCAGAAAATAATACAATTAGTGCAAGAATAAGCTAAGTTCTCCACTAGAAACCAAGAAAAATTGGAACAACAATATCGTGACTAGGTAGTGCAGAATCACAACACCCCCGAATGGCCTGGTTTTGAAATGGGGCATTTGGTGTGATTTCACAACATTGGACCATCTCTCAAGCTGTGGGACTTGAAAAAATTGAGATCGACCTCAAGAGAAGGTTCATTCCTTCTTCCTAAACTATCTACCATAAGCTACTCTAGTGTAAGACAACTAATCTATCCTAATATAACCATTCTAAGGGAGAAAAGAGAGAGAGGGGGAAAGAAATCCTACACTAAGTGGTGATACACCAGAAAAGGAAGTGTTGAGATACTCTACTGAGGAAGAATGAGACAGGGAAAAGGGGACTTAGGGAGGTCAGACAAAAGTGACACATACCTAGATTCAAATCCTCCATCAAAAATCCATGAAGCATGACATCTTACTCCTGAAAACTTGAAATACATGCACAAGAAACCAACACAAAATGGAGAGGCACAAAGAAACAAAAAAACAATGCAAAGGGTTGAAGGACACCACAAAACAAGATTTTATTGCTCTATGAGGTAAACAGACCATTACATGGCTGCTCAAAGGCACAAATACACTTTCCAAGTGTAGGAGAAAGCTTACAACTCAAATGGAGTTGGGAAACAAGTTTTACAGAGTTTTCCGACACCTAGAATGTCTCCCCTTATCAAATGAGAAGTGTTTACAATATATATACAATGAAAACTAGAGAGAAAGAAGAGGAAACTCAATTTTTCTCTTAAAGCTTAACCATCAACCATCAATGCCCATTATGAATCTGATCATAATCTGTCAAGTCTACCTCTCTATGTCTATCTAGCGTGTTGAAGAAGGAAGAACGATGGATCAAATCCAATCTGATTTGGTTGTTGAAGCAATAAAATCATACATTAATGGCCAGAAAGATTTTTTCTTGATTTCCACCCACCTAACCTACTAAAAATATTTTTTTTTATGTTTTCATCGCATAGATGAGGTCGAGACATTTCTAATGGTGCCAAATTTGTTGACTTTTAGACAATTTATTGAAAGATATGTCCATTTGAATGTTTCAGTCGCGTCCTTACAAAAATGGTGAAAACTAGTTCAGCAGAATGGGTCCGCGGGCCCAAAATTTACTTTGCACCTTTTGCAAAAAATTACAGAAATGCAAAAAATGCCCTGCAACCCCACAATTTACCTTTTACCAAAAATTCATCTTCGGGCCCACCGGTCCACATTTTCCACTTGGGAGAAAAAATAATCCAAGGCCCACTGACCCACATGTAATTTAGGCCTAACATGTGGCTCCTTGGGTGTCAGTGGAGGTGCAGATCATTTTTACATTGTACATCTTTTCGAGCCAAAATTTTTGAATTAATTCTGACAACCTGCTTTCTCACAGTGCCTTGAAGCATGGCCACATGTAAAGATGCTGCACGTTTGGGGACCACTTTTGGAGTTCACTTTTGATGTTGTGCCGAATAAACATATGGCAGATTTCATCGCTTTGTTCCATTCCTTTATGTTTTTACCAAGTCCTTTTGTTTGGTGAGGCCATATGTCTGACCCAAGAGACATGGAGACTTGGCACTTTTCTGAATCTGACCCTTGGGCTGCCCCTTTTAAATCTGCATGGTTGAGGCATGTGGCACCCTCCGCTGACACTACCCCATCTTGACTTTTCAACTGTCGATTCCACCCTTTTTTGGACCTGGGACACATGGAAGGCCAATACTAGTTTAGGAAACTGACTTTTAGATTTACCTTTGAAGATGGGCCAAGCTGACACGTGGTGCCTTCCATCGGTTCTTTACACTTAGCCAATTTGAACCCACTTCCATTTGACTTCTATCAGACCCTTACCACATGGAGGGCTAGCACTAGTTTGATTTTCCACCTTAGGCTCCCATTTTTGAAATTGCATCGAGCTGACATGTGGTTCTTTCCACTTGTTTAGACTTTTCAATAGCTGATTCTGTCCCTTTTCGAGGTTGGGACACGTGGAAGCTCTGCACTTGATTGGGGACTACATTTTGGGTTTAAACTTTTGAAAAGCATCGATGACGCACGTGGATGCTTCCACCATCTCTTCCATACTTAGTCGATTTACGCTTGATTTGAATCATTTTTAAAGCCAGAAAACTTTGATCCTTTTCCCTTTTCTCTTCTGAGAGCCTCTGGTTCCTTTTTCATTGTTTGATCCTTTGCCAACCCTACTCCCTCATTATAGAGTCTTGTATGCCCTTTATATTTGGGATCTATCATCGGATTTGAAATGTGGCTCACACTAATAGAGTCGACCTTTAGATTTTTTTGTGTAGGGTTGTTTTTGCTCAATTTTTCCTGAGGGCAAAATTGAGATAACAATTTGGTGACTCACGGGGACATCTACGTGCTAGATGAAGATACCAATATCATTAAAGTATCCATTGGGCATGGAGTCATGAATGATATCCTGGTACTAATCTTTTCCCTGAAACTATGAGCCCGACTACTTGCGCTTGCTTACTATAAACTTTCCCTGTTGTCCGTACTCTTGATTTTTAAAGAAAATCATGAAGATGATATTCTAAGAGTAGAACATTGTTTTAACCTAGGGATTTCACCTATCCCTAGAAATGGACTCCCTAAAAAAATGATTTTAGTTACGCTGCATTTATTCCATTTAATATTAGCAACTGTTACATGTAGCTATGGGTCTCTCTGCTACTAATAATAAATGGCTTGGCGTATGGTACCTCTGGAGAAATACGAACAAAACTTATGTACAAAGAAAAATCATACATGCCTCTAATGAGACATGTAGAGTGTGAAAAAAGCACTTCTTCTACTAAAAAAAACCTAAACTATAGCAAGACAATGTGCATACACACTTAGAGAAATAAAATCTATTCCTACCCTACACTAATGAAAGAGACAAGAAATTCCAAACAAAACCTAATACTGGTAATGAAAATTAGCTTCCCCTTCTTTCAATTTGCAGCCATGAAGATGATTTGGAACTGCATATGGCTGTTTTTAGGAGTGCAAGGTTGAATGCAAATTATTTCTTCACCCCCTCCATCAAGGTATTAACTGTAAATAAAACAAATACCTCTTCAGTCCACTACTCACTTGGTTCCAAGAGGTATTTTTGTTGGTCCTTCAAAATATAAGGCTTTCCCTCATGCTTAGAAGTAAGCATGACTGGTTTTGGCTTACACCCTGGCTCTAATGAAGCCATGTATCTAATTGGGAAAGGTATAGTCCTTGAATTTTCCCACTGCTCTGATATTTAACTCCAAAAATGGAGTCTTCTTGTAGATCTTCCTAGATGGATGATGCAAAAGGGATGATAGCCTCATACTCTTCCCCTTCCTCTGCAACAAGTGTGGTTTTTAGAAGATCAAAATATTCCAACTTTAATTCAAGAAGCATGGTATAAACTACAAGTTGTTCTTACACGTTCTCTTCCATGGCAGCAAGTTCTTTTAGTTGAAGGATGAATGATGGGGGAGAAAATATTTCTATTTTAACTAGATCCTCCTTATCAAAACATCCTTTTGAGTCTGATAGGAAATAGAAATCTTTATTGTCCTGCTGTAGAAAGGTCTCTCCCTCTTGCATGGTGATCTTAAAATCTTCATTATTTTCACCATATGAAGCTTCATCTTCATACATGAAGCTAGTGAGTTCAAAATCTTCCAAAAAATCATATTTTTTTAAGGGTTGAATGGGAAAGGGGTCTTTACTCTCTTGTATAATTGGCTCATGATCTAGTGCCTCTTAATCTATCTTTGTCAGCTCTGTATGCTCCTCTTCCATTGGACTTAGAGTTGATTGTTCTTCTTCCTTCATGGATTCATCAATCAAATCAGGCCCTTTAAATGAAAGCAAAAAAGTCTTAAATGATTCTTTCTTTGTCAAGTGGCTTCAAATTCGATTTAATATCTTCCAGCTACTCCTCTTCAATGGGACTTGGAGCTGGTTGTTCTTCATCTATCTTAACTATTTGTGCAGCTTGGATTGGATCAGCATTCTCTTTAGAAAAAGTGCCATTATGGACAATACATTTAGAGTAAATAGACTATTGATCTTCTCTTTCTTGTTCTTTTTCTTGTTCTGTTGCAAACTCAGCCTCAACCACCACTGTCTCTTAAACCTTGACCTCCTCTTTGGCTTAACTATCAAGTGGATATTTGTAAATCCAAACTTGGCAGCCCAACTCTTTAGATTATCTATCATTTATTCTCTTTTGGGTTCCTCTTCTAGCTGTTCTCTTGGATTGGATCCTTGAGTCTCTTCCAAACATGAACTTGGGGAAGCAAGAGGAGGATTAGCTTGGGATTCAACCAATTTTGCTATTGTTTGTGGTGGAGAGGGAGGTGTAACTTCTTGTTTATTTGGATGGAATGACTGCTTGGGAAGGAAATGGGCACAAGAATTAAGATGATGTGAAAGATTAGGGGATGGGGAAGGGAAATCAACACTTGGGGCAGCAAGTGAGAGGCTTGACTCTTAGTACTATTGAAATGGTACCGATTGAGGAAGAGGAAAAGAAAATCTAGGAGGTGGTGGACTTACCCATTGATAAGGTTTTCTTGTGCCCAACTCATAAGCCTCAATCTTCTTAATCCACTATTTAAGTTGAGGAATAACTTTGACGATGAATTCAAGCTTCTCATGGGGGTTGTAATGTCTTAGAAAAGGGCCTCCCCATGGATAAGGTGCCCTACAACCAATCTTAAATGCCTTCATTTGTGTTGTAGCCATGGATTGTACCATGCTAGCCTCCATTATTTGAATCTCAGATCAACATTTTCCATGTAGTCTTCACCATTGTATGCGTCCCCTTGTTCTTGATAAGCTCCTTGGCCAAAATGGTTTTGACACTACTCATATGGGTAAGCATAATGGTTTTGTATATGATCATAATGTTGATCTAGAGGAGTTGGAAAATACCTTGGAGGGGAGCTACACTACTGTAGGTGTGAATTCCGTGAGGGGAATGAAGTCATGATTACAAAACTTCATGGAATGGGAGAAAATGAAAGATATGGAAAGAATAATGGATACAAAAAAATAGATGGGATAAGGTCTGCAACTCATAGGATGGGTTATTGACTAGATAGAGTCACCAAATATGCTTTGTAGAAGACATCAACTTGATGAAATGAATAAAATACCTATTGGTCACACCGGGCCTGATAAAAAATTTAGTGCAGAAGCACAACACCCCCGAATGACCTAGGTTTGAAATGGGGCATTCGGTGTGATTACACAACATTGGACCGTCTCCCAAGCTATGGGACTTGAAAAACTTGAGATAGACCTCCAGAGAAGGTTGGTTCCTTCTTCCTAAACTACCTACCACAAGTTACTATAGTGTAGGAAAAATAATCTATCCTAATATAACCATTATAAGGGGGAAGAGAGAGAGAGGGGGAAAGAAATCCTACATTAAGCGGTGATACACTAGAAATGAATTGTTGAGATAATCTACTGAGGAATAATGAGACATGAAGAAAGGGACTGAGGGAGGTCAGATAGAAGTGACACATACATAGATCCAAATCCACCATCAAAACTCCATGAAGCACGACATCTTGCACATGGAAATGTGAAATACATGCAAAAGAAACCAACACAAAATTAAGAGGTGCGAAGAAAAAACAAAATAATGCAAAGGGTTGAAGGACACCACAAAACAAGATTTTATTCCTCTATGAGGTGCACAAACCATTACATGGATGCTCAAAGGCAAAAATACACTAGCTAGATGTAGGAGAACGCTTACAGCTCAAATGGAATCAGGAAACAAGTTTGAAAAAGTTTCCCCACACCCATAATGTCTCCCCTTCTCAAATGAGAAGTGTTTACAATATATATATACAATGAAAACTAAAGAGAAAGAAGACAAAACTCAATTTTTCTCTTAAATCTTAACCACCAACCATCAATTACCATTACGAATCTACCCACATTCTATCAATTCTACCTCTCTATGTCTTTCTAGCATGTTGAAGAAGGAAGAATGACGGATCAAATCAAATTTGGTCTGGTTGTTGAAGTAATCAGATCCTGCATTATTGGCTAGAAAGACTTTTTCTAAATTTTCAACCACCTAACCTACTAAAAATAATATTTTTATGTTTCCATGTTGTAGATGAGGTTGAGACATTTCCAATGGTTCCAAATTTGTTGAATTTTATTCACTGGATCGAAATATATGTCCATTTGAATGTTTGAGTTGTGTCCGTACAAAAATGGTGAAAACCAATTTAGCATAATGGGTCTGCGGGCCAAAAATTCACTTTGTGCCTTTTACACAAAATTATAGAAATGCAAAAAATGCCCTGCAGTCCTATAATTTACCTTTTGCCAAAAAATAATTTTTGATCCCACCGACCCACATTTTCCACTTGGGTTAAAAATCACTCCAAGGCCCACTGAACCGCATGTAATTTAGGCCTGACACATGGATCCTTTGGTGTTAGTGGAGGTGTGGATAATTTTTCTACTTTACACCTTTTCGAGCAAAAAAATTTGAATTTCCTCTAATGACCCACTTTCTCACATTGAGTTGAAGCATGGCCATGTGTAGAGTTGGCTCACATTTGGGGACCGCTTTTGGAGTTCACTTTTGAAGTTATGCTAAAGAGAAACGTGGAAGCTTGTGCATATTTTCTTTGTTCATTTATGTTTTGGCCAAGTCATTTTGTTTGGCAAGGCCATGTGTCTAACCCAAGAAACATGGAGACTTTGCACTTGTTTGAATTTGGCCCTTGGGCCACCCATTTTGAAGTTGTGTGGTTGACAAACATGGCACCCTACGCTGATGCTACCCGCATCTTGAATTTTCAACTATCAATTCTGCCATTTTTTAAACCTGGGACATGTGGAAGGCCAACGCTAGTTTAGGAGACCCACTTTTAAATTTACCTTTGAAGATGCATCGAGCTGACATGTGGTGCCTTCCACCAGTTCTTTACACTTAGCCAATTTGGGCACACTACCATTTGACTTCTATCGAAACCTAACCACATTTTCCACCTTAGGCTCCCATTTTTTAAATTGCATTGAGCTGACATGTGGTTCTTTCCATTTGTTTAGACTTTTTAATGGCTAATTATGTCCCTTTTTCGAGCCTAGGACACATGGAATCACCGCACTTAATTGGGCACTGCCTTTTGGGTTGAACCTTTGGAGAAGTATCGATGAGGAATGTGGAAGCTTCCACCTTCTCTTCCATACTTAGTCAATTTAGGCTTGCTCTGAATCATTTGTGAAGCCTGAAAACTTTGAGCCTTTTCATGTTTCTCTTTTGAGAGCCTCTGGCTCCTTTGATGTTGTTTGATCCTTCACTGAGCCTTCTCCCTCATTATATAGTTTTTCCTACCCTTAAAATTTAGAATCGATTATTGGATTTTAAATGTAGCTTGCACTGATAGAACTAACCCTTAGAATTTTTTGTGTAGGGTTGTGTTTTTTTAATTTTTCCCAGGGAAAAAATTGAGATAATAGGTGGTGTAGCTGAGAACTAACAAATTTCCCAAGGGATTGGTGACTTTGGAATCAATCTTCAACCCAAATGATCAGTTCAATAAAAAGAAGGAAAATATTCAGGTAAATGGTGAAGATTCGGAGCCTATTTCAGTAGGTGAAGGCAAGATATTGTAGATTGGCAAAGTGAGTACTCAGCAAGAGAAATCTGATTTTATTCAACTCTGTCAAGAGTTTGCTGATTTATTTTCCTATAATTATAAATAAGAGGTTTCAATCCAAAGTTATCTCAACATACTATTGAGCTAGATCTAGAATCCAAACCCATCAGGAAAAAGCAAAGGCCATTAAATCCTCACATTGAACCCCTCATGAGGAAAGAGTCAAATAAGTTGATAGAGGCTAATATCATATTTCCTATCAAACAATCAAGTTGGGTAGAAAACTTGGTGCTGGTGAGGAAAATAAATGGAGAAATTAGACTATGTGTGGACATCCGTGATGTAAATAGAGCATCACTCATAGATCATTATCCACTCCGTTCCATGCATAAAATTTTCTAGGTTGTAGCTGGTTTAGAGATATTCTCGTTGCTAGATGGTTACTCAGACTACAATCAAATATTGGTCAAAGAGGAAGATCATTTTGAGACAACCTTCACCAAAAAATGGTACACATATGCTTATGCCTGATTTTTCTACTTTAGTGAATCCATTGACCATGATGTTAAATAAGATCCTTGCATTCAAGTGGAACATCGAAGGTAGAGAGAGTTTTGAGGTCATCAAGCATGTTATATCTCAAGCTCCAACTCTTATCAACACAGAGTTTTCAAAAGAATTCATATTATATGCTTTTGGAGGTTCATATACAATCTTGGCTATCTTAGTACAATAGAATGGAGAAGTTTCAGAATAACCCATAACATTATTCAGTCAAGGCTTGGAAGATTACGATGTGTGGTATTCTTTCATTGAAAAGCATGTTTGTATTTTTATTAGGATCTTGAATAAGTTTATATACTTGGTGTCAAATAACAAGATTCAATTGTTGGTATCGTATGCCGGTGTTAAATACTTTCTCTAGAACAATGATCTAAATGAGAAAAGAGCAAGATGGATCACTAGAGTAATGGAGTATGACATTGAAATCAAAGTGACCAAGTTGGTTTGTGGAAAAGGCTTGTGGTAGCAGCTAGCTTCCCAAAAACATGTTGAATCATATAGTAAAGGAGAATCTATTTTGGAACTACAAAATGAGAAAGAATAGCCAACTGATGATGCAACCAATCCATGTTAGACTCAGGATATGGTGAATTATCTCTGAATAGGTTTGTGCCCTCTAGAATGGAACAAGTCTAAAATAAGATATTTCATATTGCAGTCCATTCCGTATGTGCTAATTGATGACATATTGTTCAAGAAGGATGTAAGTAGGGTGTTATTAAGATGTGTCCAAGGAAATTATATTGAGATAAATTTACATTAGTTCCATGACAGAGAATTTGAAGGTCATTTTGCTCCACGAGTCACAGCTCTCAAGATTATGAAAGATAATTACTATTAGCCTAAAATGTTTGTTGATTGCTACTCATGGATCAAAAAATAAAAAAATGTTTGCCTTCTTCACATGGAAGGAAAGGTTATAAGTGTTACCCCTTCATTGAATCTCAATGGATCAGTCATTCATGTAATGGGGATTGTACTTTATTGGAGTTATCAGTCCAAATTTAAGTTAGGAAAAAAAATGGATACTCACAGTGATAGACTAATTCACTAAGTGGACTTAATTGGTGGCACTCAAGGAGGAAAATGAATCTAGCATATTAGATTTATATGAAGGGATAGTCACAAGGTTTGGTGTCCCTACCAGTATTATGTGAGACAATGCATTGTTGTTTCTTGGCACAAAAATCAATGAATGGGTTGTCAAGAATGGAATTTATCTCAGCACTTCTTCTAACTACTACCCTCAGGGTAGTGTCCAAGTAGATTCCACACACAAGAACTTGCTGAGAATCATAAGAAAGACCCTTGATGATAATTAGATAACCTAGAACATGAAACTCAAATCAGCCTGTGGGTTGATAAGATTACACCCAAGAGGTCAAGTATCTCTTCTTATAAGTTTGTATACGAAAAGGAAGTAGTTTTTCCTATATCACTTGAATTTCTAGTGTTAGAGCTCATGAAGCATTTAAAACTAATTGAGTTTTAACCCATGGAAATCAGGTACGCAAAACTAATGGAATTGGAAGAAACCAAAGAGCATGCAAAGTAAATCATGGAAAAATATCAAGCATTGATCAAGAGGGTATTTTACAAGAATGATAAAGCTAGGACGTTCAAAGAAGGAGACTTGGTATTGAAGTGGGATACTAATCATGAATACCTAGGAAAACATTCCAAGTTTGATGCCATATGGAGTGGTCCATACATGATCATGAAGTGAAAGAGTAGAAATTCCTTCCAACTAGCTAAGTTGGATGGTAAGGAGCTGCAAATTTAAGTCAATGGAATATATCTCAAACATTGCTACTAGATGGAATATTTCTCACTCTTGTACATATTAGTTTAGGAGTTTTCAATTCCTCCGTGTGCTTGTGCACATTTTTTTGTTTTTAGATTAGGTTTTAATTTCCCTAAGTGCAAGTGCACATGTCCTATTGCTTCTAGTGAATGTTTTGCATACATCTCATCATGCTTTAGGAACGAGAAGTTGCAACTAAGAAGATCAAATTTCTAAGAATTAGTTGTTATCATCAAAATAACTCACTGTAGAAAAACTAAAATTAGGTCAAGAGGAAGATATTAAATTTTAATTCTTTTAATTCTTGTGTCCTTTTTCAAATCAAGAAAATCAATATTGGGTGCAGGTTTGATACTACAGAAGATGACAGTCCTCAGTATTCACTCATCCTTTAATCAATGTTAAAGTAGAAAACATGAGTTATCAGGCTCTCCCAAGGTTTGATAATAGTCTTTGCAGCCTACAATAGTAGCCCAAGCAACAAAGCAACCTGTTGAAAGGAATTGAACATTTAGAAGAAGAAAGAAAGAGGAACTTAATAGAGATCCAAGATTTCCAAGTTAACAGATGTTCATCATTCATCCTTGTGAATTGGAATTACGGGATTGGGTGAAATTCAAGTTTTAAAACAATTTTATACTCTCACAAAACGAATTTCTATATTTTCTTATGAAATTTGATAAGGCGAGAGGTGGATCCAAATCCAAGAAGCAGCATTCTGGGGTCAAGTTTTTTGGATATCATACTGGTTCATAATGATCATGTAGACTCCACACCCTATGGATATCTATAGGAAACTAGTCAACCCATTTAGTAGGTAAATGGCCCTGTGAATCACTAAATTGTTATCTCACTTCACTCCCCTTTTGAAATCAGATAATGAACAAACTTGTTATAATGATAGTAAGAGGGATTTTCTTGCAAGAGAAATGATTTTTTTTGTAATTTGTCTAAGCAATATCCCAACATCTCCACAACTCTAGTGCACCGAAGGAATCACAAAATTTTCATAAAATGTCTAATGGAGGTGTATATTTCATATGAAAATTTTTCAACTCTTTGGGTAACTCATTGAGATTATTTCCTAAGAGGTCAAGCTATGTAAAATAATTCCACCTAATTCATCTAAATCAGGACCTAGTTACACATTATAAAGAGACTGAACCACTCCAATCATAGCCACCAAGTTATCATAGTATAAACCAGGTTCATTAGAGAAATCACCACAAGTTGGTATCCTTGAATGTTTTCCATAAATCTGATGTTTCATGCACTGAGATCTACTAAGCTTTACATTTCCAAGAACTAAGTCATGTGCTAGGTTGAGATGTCTAGTTACATAGGTGATACAATTTTCTTAAAGATGAGCTCGACAATGATGAGCTAGCCATGCATCAATCCAAACCAAGACAAAAATCATGGAGAAACATTGAGCTAACCTTCGAGGTGACCAAGCTCTAGAAAATGGTCAAACAACTAAATATGAGGATGAGAAACCTAGCTATTCTAAGATCGCTGAGATTTTCTAGCTCTAGCCACTTTACAGACTGGGCAAGCTATTCAATTATAAAGGGGAATGAGTTTCCTCCATCGATTTGCACAATACCATAAAATTTTGGCGAGTTATTCATTAAGTTTGGGCTCATGTAACGAGGGAAGCATGACAGGAAAAGCGGTAAACATGGAATGAGTTAAGCATGAGAAGAAGTCTCATAGAGTTGTTATAGGGAAAAACTAAGATAATTTCAAAATGCTCAAAAATCCATAAGTCGAATCATGCATGTAAGAAAATGAAAACTCTTCACAAGATATTCCAAGCTCATATAGGAATGGTCAAGTCATTTTCAGCATGGAAAAATGCAAGCCGAAGCCTTCTCATTTGTGGCATGAAAGGTGGGACAAACCTGAAACAAGGAAGATATGGTGGTTTCAACATCATAAGAATAATGAAACACTAACGAGATCCTTGAACTCATACAAGAAAAAATTAGGACATGGAAAGCTAGTTTTAAATGATGGGGGGTTGTTTAAATTAACTTGGTTACTTCTCACACTCACGAGACTAGTTGCATCAAGCTATGAGCTAGGTAATATGAGTTTGGTATAGGCTTGTGTCATAGAGGAATCAATGAGTTAGAAAGAAAGGATACCAGGTAGTTTCCGAGATCCATGCCAAGATATGTAAGAAAAAGGATTCCCCCTCTTGGATCATGATGGCATTATAGGTTTGAATTCCCATCAAGTTCATGATAGGAAGAGCTCGAGGATATAACAGTAAAGAAGATACATTATAGATCCAAGGTTTAATACATCTCCGAACAAAAACTTGAAAATGTTTTTAAAGGATGAGTGAGTGAGTTGAGGCTAGGTTACGAGAAAGGAGACCTCGTGGTCCAGGATACTTGTGTAGAAAAAGGAAGAGTCACCCATAGTAATGTTTCACAATAAAAGTAGAGGGAAATGGACTGAGCGGCCTAGGGACATCTGGTCCAAAAACTAAAAACTCATTGCACTCAAATCCATGTATGTAAGGTGGAAATAAATGGCCCATGAGGCCCTTGGGAAATATGAGCTCATAAGGCCCAGTTTCATTGATGTGGATGCTTAGCAGGTTAAAATCTAGGAGTGTGGTCAAACGGGGTACTACGAACCAGTAGTAGATGTAAAGGAATGATCGAGCCCCGAGTTGTGGGAAAATTAGTATTGTGTGACACAGAATACCCAAGCCATGGAAATATGAGTTTTCTGTGGGTAGGTCTAGTCTGCAAGGAATTGACATGGGCCTTGAGCCAACATGGAGGGTCCACTGAGTCAAATTTTAGTCAACCCAAAATAGGTCGTTAAGCTCGAATAAGATGTGGGCATGGTATTCAATGGTATTATAACAAGCTTCTCACCCACATGGTGCCAAGATGCTTTGGAGACATAAGGGTTCTACATATAAAGTGGGAGGCTCTCTAATGCAAGACAAAGGGGCTTGACATCCAAGAAGTGTTTGGCGAGAGGAGAAAAGAGCCAAATCGGCTGAGCTAGCCATATTCAATGCAAAATAAATAAACATACCCCCCATTCAAGGCAAAAGAATATAGGCCTGCTATATTTGAAATATGCAAAACATTAAAAGGATGCAAAAGAATCATAATGGAGGAAGAGAAAATAATTTAAATGACCTTTCCAATAAGAGATTTTAATTTCTCGGTCCCGTAAAGGCAAAGTAAACATGTGTAACCCAAATAGCTTCCTGCACTCAAGATATCATAACTCGAACAATTCTCAATGGATTTTTACAAAATTGGTCTCATTCGAATCATGGCTCTAAGTTAGATGCACAAAAATCAATAAATACAAAAATGATGAAGATTCAATGGTGATTTTTAAGGAAAATGATCCCAATTCTGTTTGGTATTTGGATAGTGGTTAGAGAAGCATTTAATGAGCATGTGAAATCATTATTTCATTGCTATAGGTTATGGGACACCTTGAGATTGCTATTACAGGTCAATAGTTACCAACTACACATTTATCATGACTTGAAATTGGTGGAAAAGTGAATTTTGGGAATTGCATCCCCCCCTCTCTCTCTTCTAAAATCCTATAAATTAAAGTGTTGGAATCATTGTAAAGGAGGATGATTTAAGTAGAAAAACTCTACCCATTTTGTTTTGTGAATCTAATGTGTTACAGGCATTTGTAGTGGATTCCTTGCCTGGTTATCTAGACCTTTACTTTCTAATATCTTGAACTGTGCATATTAATGAAGTAATAGATGCAAGTTGTGGATGCATTTTCCCTTGTTGTGTTTGTTGAATTTATTCTTGCCTCTTCAATCTTATTACATATCTATTATGTCTATTATATTCTCTTGTAGGGATTCATTACTATTGTGTATGCATGAGAATGTTGTTGTAAGTGTTGTATTTATACTGTGGGGAACTGTTATCACCCTATTTAATCTACATTTTCTTCCATTTTCATGCATTGGATATTATTATTATTCCCTTATTTTGGTGCATCACCTCTATAGTGTAGTTTTCTTTTACTTGGATAGTATCTCTCTCTCCATAGTCCCTTGGAAGTGATACATTAGGAGTATTTAGTAGTTTTCTTTCAGTAAAGTTATTTTACACTAGGATGAGGAAGAGGAACCAGCCTTCTTTGGATTTCTATCTCAAATATAAAGTCCCACACTTGGAGATAGTACCCATGTTACCCAGTCACACCATGACCTCAAGTGCACACACTTGTTTAAATCATAGGTTGTTGTGATTCAGTGATAACAATTTCTTCTATACATGTCTCTCTTATGTGCTCTTCTGGAGAATCCTAGAAATGATCTACCAATTCCTTTGAATATTATTTTATCTTTTCATTCACTTCTTCTCTTTTATCTTAGTATTACATTTATTATTTATCACGTAAACATTAGATATCTCATGTAAAATGTGAAGTTACAGAGATACAGAGGAAATAAAATCCATTAATCTAAGGAAGAGCATGTAAATTCTACATAAAGGAACCTATAAAATGTTCCTAAATAGTTACTTTTATATAATATCATAATGGGAGAGAGAGATGGAGGGAAAATCTAATTTGGAATTTCCATGAATGCAGATAATATTCTTCCCACATATCGTATCGATATTAATCTTCGTAACAGACTACCATTACTTTTGTAACACACCATTGGACTTTATAGGAAAATACATGGGTTCAATTTTATATTTTACACTAGGTAGGTGAGGTGGTTGGGTTTTTAAAACAATAACTTCAGTGTTTCCTTTGTTCTTCTCGATCTCTCATGATTGTTGTTAAAAATTACTTCAATTCGATAAATCAATAGTTGACCATGAAGTTCTGAATAGATGAAGTAAACAAATTAAATATCATGAAATTTTGATCAATTCATTATAAGATATCATAAAATACTTGTTCTATCTTGTTCTAAGTCCTTATGGATATGATTTTTCTGTCACATGGTAAATTTATATGAAATATGATCCTTTGTATGTTGTCTAAATGCTTTGTGGTGTCCATAACATTCCATGACTTATTTAATTTGAATGTTCCCATGGATTAGAAATCCATGAGACACTAACATCTAACCACCCATGGAACCTTTCCTCATGAACCAATGCGGACTTCTAATTTCTTTGCACTTCATCTTCGTGTTAATGCTTCAAGCCATGAAGGATTTCCTTAAATATGATTCGTCTATCTCCAAGACTTAACATATGAAAAATAAAATGTTGGGAAAATAATTATAACATTGGGAAGTGTTAATGTATTTTAATACTTATCCAATTTAAAATCCTTCATGTCCTTTCTGCACTGTTTTTAAACTTTTCTCCAAATACTGGGGTTTTTTACTTGCCAGACTTCATCCTTGTTGTATGGAATTGGCCAACTCCACACAACATCAAATTTCTCCCAGTACGCATATCACTCTTTTCTCATTCCATAAAGTCCTATAATCCACCAGAATAAACCTATCCATCAAACTCAAACCTCTTCATTTAACAAGTTAGGATAACCCATGAAACACTAAGTTCCTTCAATCCACAAAATATGAAAATATAGTATTTTTCAGCCTTTCTAAAGAAATTTTTACCTAATTCTAAAATGAAATTTTGAGTTGTAAAAATAGCCCAAGGTTCTTTGGAGAATAGTTTAGCGAACCATAGGGCTATCTTCCTACTAGATATAATATCAATGACCTTGAAGTAATCAATTGGGAATTGAGTTAACTTTGAAATCTTGGAAATTGATCTTAAACTTGAAAGTTTCCTTTGAACTTGGAATGAATCAACACTGATGAAGCCACAAAACAATGAAACCTCTTTAAAATACCCCTAAAAGAAAAATCCAACTGAAATTACCAATAAAAGTGAAAGGAAATTAGGGAATTAAAATTACACTACCAACAAAATATTGTGCTGAAAATCACTCAGAGAAACAAAAACTAAACACATATGTACAAGGTATAACCTTCTTTTTGAAAGTAATTTTTAGGTAGATCTAATTGATTGGAATCATAAACTCTTTTCCTTCCAATTTTCAAAATTGAAAAGAATTGTATAACTTACAACATGATTTAACATAGGGGCCACTCCATATGGAATAACACTTTGAGTTCCTTCTTGGTTTGGCTCTTTCTTGGTCCCATTTGAGGACAAGATCTCCTTATTAAAATATTTTAGCCACTTCTCTCCTCTCTAAACACTTCTTCACTTGATCTTGGTTTAAACCCATTACTTTAATGGATTGACCTCTTAATTCCTCTAACTACATGACCTATTTATATCAAATTTCCATGACCTCTACCTCAAACATTTCAAGATTGTTAATGATATCTAAGGCTCGTAAATCAGGGGATATTATAAAATTTTCTTCCTTACCATAAATAATTTTGCAGGGTGAGATGTCAGTTTATCTCTTAGGATTGAATCATCCCATAAGGTTGTTTTCAATTTTATACGTCATGTCCTTTGATTTTCATCCAAGTTCCTTCTTATAACCATCAAAATATTCTTATTAGTTTACTTAGCATGTCCATTACATTTGGGGTAGTAATTTTAATATGTTCTCAAATATATTCCTTTCTTAACAACACAATTCACTGGTTATAAGGAATTCCAAAGTTTTATTAGATATGATTGTTGAAGGAACATCAAGTATGGTCATAATACCTTCGTAAAAGTCTAAGATGTTAGATTCATTTGCTTCCTTAAAATAAACATCCTTTGTATATTTAGTGAAGCAATCTATGGATGTGAGGATCCTATTGTGACCCAAGATTGAATGAGGATTTATTACTCTAATAAAATCCAACCTCCATTGCATGAATGGTTGATCTATAGAGATTGAGTAGAGTGTAAGAGTTATTATCATATTTTTTCCTATGAAAAAGGAAATTTTTTTACCCATAAATAATATTCCTTAAAAATAATCAGATAATAATAGAAAACCTTCATTATTTTGAGTGTTATCAACCTTAGAGAAAATTTTCCTCCAACTGCAACAACATAAAACTCATACAAGAACTTTTCAATCTTATCCGCCTTGACGCACCTCAACATTACTCATTTTACATAATTTCTAAATAGGATGCCATCAATAAGAACAAAGGGGATATATTGAATTCTAAAATACCTTATCTTGGCCTTCGTATAGCCTTGGGAGAATTGGCCTATTTTGAAAAAAGTATAGTATGGCATAGGTTCAATAATGGATATTTGGAGCATCTGCATGTTCTTCTTGTTCATGTTTGAGCACTAAAATAACACCCTCTTCATTCCACGGTCCTAAAACCATATGATCACATAGACATTTTTCTCTAACTCGATTAGTCACTGTAATATCAATATCATATTCCATCATTTTGGTAATACAACCAACTCTTTTCTCATTAATATCCTTTCTCATAAAAAAAATATTTCAAACTATCATTTTAAACCATAAGATGGATATTATTGTTGGATATTAAATGTGTAAATTTAGTCAAGATTCTTATGATAGTTAATCATGCTTGTCAACAAATGAATACCTTACCTCACAATATTCAATATTATAGCTCAAGAAGGAAATTGGTTGTTCTTGACATTATTTGTTTAGTTCCACAAGCATGGCATATATTATGTTTGCACTTCCAAAGGAATATAAGGTTAAATACTTAGTGAAATTGGGATTGATGAGAGTTGGGGATCTTGTAATTACCTTTTTTATGGCATAAAAACTTTAATTTACTTCCATATTTCACTTGAAGATATTTTTTTAATAAAACATTAATGTCAATGGATTGATAATATTAGAAAACTTTTGGAAAAAATGCCTTCAATTTTTTATTCTTCCCAAGAAACTTTGCAATGATTTCTTGTCACTGGGTAATGGAAATGTAAAGATGGTTCTAACTCTTTCTAGATCAATTATAAGGCCATATTTTGAGATGATTTTTCCATGGTGTTTACCTTCATGTTCTATACAAATATTAATGGGGATTAAGAGAAATCACAAACTATCTACATCTCTCAAATACATATTTTCTATGAAGAATATGATCACTTACATCCATAAAGAACATTGTGATATCATCTAGGTATACAACAAATATAATATTAATTAGTAATTTGAATTCCATAAACCTTGGATATTTGAAATGTTTCCCCTACATTTAATCAACCAAATGGAATTTTATTATAAGCATATGTTCCCCACTTTTTGGTAAAAAATTTCTCGAACTAGTCTTCATACTTCACCATAATCTTATCATAGCTAGACTAGTCATCTAAAAGAGAAAATGTTTTTGATCCGGCTACTATTTATAGGATTTTTCTACGTAGAAGGAAATGAGTAATGATCCTTAAAATATGCTTTATTCAAGTCTTTGAAATCAACACACAATTTGATTTCTTGATTTCTCTTTTGCGTTAGAACTAGAGTTACAACCCATGATGAATGTTAGATGGGGAAAATGACATTTTCCTTAATCATATTGTTTAATTATTTCTTCATGAGAGGCTCAATCCATGGATTAACAAGCCTCTATTTATGCCTAATGATTTTTGTAATTAGGTTTAGTTGGATGCTGTGTTGGGCTAGATAAGTATCAAAACCCCTAAGCTATTCATAACTCCATGCAAAAATGTTAGAAAATTCTTGACAAAGGCCTACAAATCTATGGTTCTCTTGTGGAGTATATACCCTGCCAATATTAAGTAATTTGTCTTTTCCATCTAAGATGGGTTCATAATATTCACCTTTGACGGTCATGTTTGCCTTTTACTTTCTGAGATGGTCTTTAAAATTGAAGATGGACTGCAAAGTCACTAATCCTTTGGGTAAATTATTTAATATGAGTTGGAATATTTGGTCTCCATATTTCTACTCCAATTTTTCTCAACTCGATGAAAACTCAACTTATTCTTTGATAAAATTGAAAATTTATTGTTCAATCTCAAAACACTTGCCAATTTTTGTTATTGTCTAGTATAGCTGGCCTCACAACTACTTTGATATTTGACTGTAATATCAACTTCTTGATATCTTTAGAAATGTCAAAAATTTCTCCTATTATTGCTAATATATGCAGATTCATTGTATTTTCTTGAAATGGCATGGATATAAAGGATTTCAATTAATCTAGTAGGTCCCATATTATATGATTGTAATCTCTAATAGGGTAATTCTTGGTTACATTCATCCGTCTCACTTGGTTTATAACCAATTAAATATCCCCAAAAGTACATAATTGCTTGAAATTTATCTTTCTTACCCATTAAAGGCCATGGATTAGGGACTCATATAATTTGAGTTGTTGGAATAACTGAATATAAATATAAAAATAAAATTATACCTCATGCTAGTAGGAGATAGAAGTACCAAACACTAATCCTTGTATGCTTCTAGATCCATCAAGAACCATTATCCAAATGACATCATCCTAAGGATTTTTTTTAGGATATCAATAATAGGTGAATATTCCTCATGAAAGTAATAGATTCCAATGCCAATTTATTTAACTTGTATTTATGGATCAAACCCACGGCATTCAATTCCTCACTCATCAAGTAGTAAATATAGGATACCTTCAATTCAAGTATCTGCTTCTTGGAAACTTGGGTAATCTTCTTGATCAAAGATTGTGAAATTAAAATTGATAAGGTTGGGAACATAAGGCTCTATATGGTATATGGAAATAGGTTTGGACTTAATGATAGCTTTGGTGCCATATCTAATTCTTAAAATCATGTGAGACAAATCTACAGATACATATCCATATTGGCATGTTGAGTTATAGGTGTTTTCATTAATGTAAAATCTCATTAACAAAAAAAGAGGATGTTGGAGAAGTGTCATAACATGATATTCATGTTTATGACATGAATATTTAGGTGGTTTCATGATAGAAAGAGTTGAATCATTGAGATTGGCTTCATCTAACAAACCTAATCAGGTGATCTAGCTAGCGTAAGTTATGGAGAATGGTGGATGAAACTACATGGTGAATTGGGAAGCATTTACAGGTGTGAGAGATGTTTTCTAAGGTGTGTTAAGTCCTTTTAGAGAGTTAGGAAGTAGAGCTATGACGATTTTCTAATTGGTAAAGGTGCACACTAGGCCTAATTCTAGTGTTTTGAGGCCAAATTAGGAATGATATGCACTTACATGTAGAGGTAATTTTCAGAGGTTTCGCGATGATTTCTAGTGTTAGTTCAGTTGGTCTTGGCCTAGAACAAGCAAAACCCTAAGGCCTAGTCACGAAAATGAGATTGGTTAAGAATATGTAGAGATATTCGAGCCATTATGATGAATGGATATGTTAATAGGTTGTTTCATAATGCGTTGGGAAACATTTCATGTTTCCATATTGAATATTTTGTAATTTATATCAGTTTTGGTGAAATAGGGTGTTTGATAAGGTGATTTCCAGCTCAAGTTGCTACTTCTGATGCTCACCCTAAGTTGTGTGTTTTTCATGTAACCTTGTGGCTTTAAAGAGTTATTTTATATTTATTTAATAATATTTCACAAAAATAATGGAGTGGTTTTCATTATCAGGTTTTTATGAATGAATATTAAGAAGGTAAACTTCTTTTTGTGAGTTTAAAACCCTAGGTCTATAGTGATTGAGAAGATATTCTTGTTAGGTGACCATAATTTACTTTTATTCCTATTATGATGTTTTTATGTTGTAGATGACTCCTAAAAATTTCTAGAAATGTATATTAGAGCATGTGGTGTTTTGTGGACCCCACTCAAACAGGCAAGTTTCAGAAGTCGTTCAATTTAGGAGAAAATTGTCCCAAGGAGGTATGAAATAAATTGAAATCATTTTTTATCCTGGTAGTTTTACTTGATGTAAATTATGGTTTCATATCATGGTTGATCTTCTAGAGGGAAAAGTGTTCCCTATTTATGAAGACTGGTTTTAAGGTAGTTTTGGGGCATTTCTTGATTAGTTTTAGAGATGGACCTTTTTGAACGGCTTCCACTTAAATTTGGAAGAAAATGTAAGGTGTGAAAGAAAGATGATTTAAATATATTTCCAATCATACATGGTTTTTCTCATGATGATGATAAAAGATAGGTCATCCAACATAGTTTGTGAAGAAGAAGGTTATTTTTTTTTTCAGGACATAATTTATGTCTAGAAGATGGAGGTAGAAGAGGCATGAGATGGATTATTTAATGATTGATATCAATTGGAAACTAAAAAGGATGATTTTTTTTCCTATTTAAGGAATTTGGATTTCTTTAAAGTGACAGAAAGGTTGCAAAATAGCGGAGTTCCTAAAATTACTTTCGGAGAAGCTCAATTTGATGAAGAGGAAAGTTGGTGTGGTTTTCATGTATGTATTTTTCATTATATATATCAAGCATATATGATATCAACAGGTCCCATTATTTCCATTGAGTGATTACATGACATATGTTAGGTTTTTTGGTATATCCTTGAGGTCCAAAGGCAAAGACTGGTTCCTAGAAACAGCTATTTTGTGAATGATATGATCCTTCTTGAGTAAGTTATGATAAATTTTTATTATTGTAAGATTATTTACAACCTTGTATGGTGGTTTTATGTCATATTTTACATGTGTGATGAATTTGGGAGCTCTAATAATCATGGTGATGAGCTTTGTGGTATTTAGTGATCTAGGTGATGGGATTTTGAGTTATTTTTGAGCTTGTTCAGTACATTTTTGCATGATCGACATAAATGGGTCCATTTTATAAATTTGTGTGAGTTTATTGTCATGATTTAAGTTTTATTGGTTCATATAAATTATTAGGACCAAACTCCCTCGTGTTCTTCAGTTAAGAAACGTATTTAAGTGCTTATTTAGTTCATATTTGAACTAGTTTGACAAGGAGGGAAAATATGACCTAAGTGAGGAAGAAATTTTTTATTAAGGGAATAAAAGGAATCTGAGGATGTGTGAAAAATTATAAATTATGTTAGACAGGAGGATTGCAAGGGTTTGAAGGTAAATTCATCCATGAAATACCTGTTGGAGCTCAAATATGCACCCATCCGAAATCAGATCGACCTTGGGCTTGAGACAACATGGGACTATCTCCAAGTTATGGGACTCAAACTAATACATATCTCGAGAGAAGGTCAACTTCCTCTTCCTACTCTTAATGTTAAAACTACTCCTAAAAATGGAAATTCAGTTACATAACAATAACTTATAATTACAAGGGACCAATGAAAGAGGGAGATGCATGAAATTAAAATCCTAAACTAAGGAAGGTGATAGTACAAAGAACAAGAATGTAAATATTCAAAGTGTGTGAAAGTAGGAATAAAATGAAGAAGGATAGGGTAGAAAAATGTTCCAAAGTCTAAAAAAGACATTCAAATTTCCATTTTCCGTGGAGCACAATGAATTTGAGTCTTACAAGAAGAACAACATATGCAAAAATATACCTATAAATGAAATATAAGGAAATAAATGTAATATAACGCAAGCTATGGCAAAAAAAATCCACAAAACATGAATTTAATTTCTCAAAATGATGCATAATCCATTACAAAATAGAAACAAGGAAAGAATCCTTTGCAGAAGGCTCAAATTAGAGGCTTGCAACTCACAAAAGTTCTAGAACAATTTTGAAATAGTTCTTTTACATTTTAGAACATCCCCCCTTCAAATGAGTGGGTTTTTAAATTATATAGAGAAGGAAACTTTAATTTGTTACCACCAACCAATAGCTTTCATTAAATGTTTGAGAAGAGGTATGGGTAACATGTTAGGAATATAGTGTTCACATGGTTTATGGCATGTGATTTACTGTATGGTAAATATATTGTTACTACGGTAATTAGAAATTACTAGTTTGTTAGTATGGTTAAAATTTATTTGTAACATATTATATTTTGTGGTTCGTTAAGTAATATTGTTGTCTATCATAACAAAATTATGTACATTGGAATTATATGGGGTTTTTTCAACCTATATCTTAATTTTTAGGAGCTTCATATACTATATATTTGTACAAATTTTGTGATAGAAAAATATAGAAAATTATTGTGTTAACTCCATCCAAATTCAAGATTTGGTATCAGAGTGAGAATGGAGACCTGAGAGATTATATGGGAGTAAAGCCATTCCACTTCTTGGCTGCCCCAACTGATGATACAGGATGATTATGGAATTGTTTTTTAGAATAAATTACTTGTGTTAGATGTGTAGACACCTGATTATATCTGCTCTCATCCGTATTCAATCTTTAAAAATCCACATCACTTCTTGTTAGCACCTTTGATTGACATAATTTGATCCAATCCACATCTAGTTTACTTCTTTGCTACTCACGTTTTGGTTCACAACTATTTTTGATAGTGACCATTGTTTCAAGCCCAAGGTGTTGGGATTTAAAAACCATGACCAATCTATCAGTACGTGTATCAAAGGTATGTGTGTCATTTGAATTTTGCATTGACAAAGAGATTTTGCATTTTGCATTGACAAAGAGATTTTACATTTGGCTCGGGTCTATTTTTTAGCGCAAAATTCTACCATGGTGTCAGTTTGACGTCTTTAGTTTACAGTTTGGTGCTAGAGTGAAGGCTCTAACCAGTAATAGTGGAGCGTTACATTTTGAATTGATATTTAATCTTCACCTCATAACTCTATAGACCTAGATCCTAGATGTCCGTAGATGATTTTGATTTTACACAAGATCCTCTTATTGACTCAGGTTTGTATTTTTATTATGCATTGCACTCAACTCCTTCCTACTATGGTTTGTTTCTGCATCGACTGTGATTTATTTATTTCTACATCTAGTTGCATTCTGTGTTGTACTTTATTCATCTTGAGCCTTCCATCCATGATTGTGCAAACAACTACCCCACCTCGAAATATTTGACTCACCTAAAATCAAATCCATTTTGTATTTTCTAATCCTACTTTTTCTGCCAAGTGAATCATGTGCATGACGTCAATATTTAGTTTTTTATTATGATCTGCACTACCAATTCTATTTTGTTGACTGCGATCCACACTACCAATCTATGATCTGAACATCTAGAGTTATACACCAGGCATTCTATGTTTATTTCCATTTAGTTTGGGAGACGTCAGATTACATCTGAATCCATTCTATTGGCAGGATCTGGTATATTGTTTGATGGAAGCATTCACATGTGTAGTCAACCATTCTCCACGCCAAAGTCATGCAAGTGTTTATAAGTCTCTGTGAAACTATCAGTGTGTGTTGGGTGGTCCTATTATTTCTAATAATTAATATTCAAATGGTCAAAAATAAGTTTGTGTCGAGTCAATTAATATAGTGTTTGTTTAATATAATTTTATATGTCAAAGAATAGGTGTGAGTCAAGTTTTTCAATTAAACATTTGATGTTAGTCTTAAAGGTAGGCTTGTCATGTTTATGTTAGACGAATTTGTCAATGCGTCAAAAAGTGTTATATTATGTCATTGTATTATCAAGAGTCAAATTTTGTTTAGTCGTCAAAATTTCATTGTGAGTTATAGTTAAAAGTATAAAAAAATAAATAACAATTACCTCACAGATGCATTTTCGGTGTTACCCGACGTCCGGAAAATAAATGATTTCACATTGCTTGGGGGAGAGAAGAATAAATCACAATATGGAAACTTTTGTGCATCCAAGTCAAATTCGGCCGAGCTAGTAGCATGACACTAGAGGATGGAGGCGACAATGAGGATGGAGGACAAAGTAACATCCTCTCGCTAATCCACAAGTGGCGGGGCCGTAAAAAATGAGGTTGTGGCATTTTATTTTAGTGTGTTTTCTCTTTTGCAGGTGTATCTATTATTCTTCAGTTTACAATATGTTCCTGTTGTAATAAAGTGAGTAGTTTTTCTTATGTTAGCTTCCTTGATGTGAAGATATTGTGGAAAGATGAAAGCACAAAGGTAAAAGCAATCATCATAATTCTTGAAGATGGATGAATAGAGGTTCATGAACAGGGGTTTTTACCTGGAACATGGATTCCTTTTTTGGTGGACATGGATCCATTTTTGTCAAACAGGGGTTTGTACAGTGAACATGGGTTCATACCGTAATGAGCACGGGCTCATACCAAGGTTGTTGGTCAGCCTTTTCAAAACCATTGGAGAACCAAGATCATGAGAATGCACGGGTGAGCAAGTATGTAGAAGAAGTGCGATTATTTTTCTCCCATGTTTACACTAAGGGGGGGAATGTTAGGAATATAATGTTCACATGGTTGACGACATGTGATTTATCGTATGGTAAATATATTGTTACTATGGTAATTAGAAACTACTAGCTATTTATTATGGTTACAAGTTATTTGTAACATATTATATTTAGTGCTTCGTTAAGTAATATTGTTGTATATCATTACAATATTATGTACTTTGGAATTATATGGGGTTTGTTGTTAACCTACCTCGTAATTTATATGAGCCTCATATACTATATATTTGTATGAAATTTGTGATAGAAACATATAGAAAATTATTCTGTTAACTCTGTCCAAATTCAAGGCAACCTTGTTAATTCGTTTCCCAATGCTACCTTATTTATAGGAGAAAACATTGGTTCCATACCTCATTAAATTGTTCGTTGAGCTACTCTATACCATATTCATTAATGTTTGGCCTATCATTGATATTCCTAAAGTAATTCAGTTATATTATATTTCATTCAGTCTATCAGTCAACTATATTAACCTTTATGGATTTAGCTAGTTGTAACATTCTTCCCCTAGATGGTAGCAAATTTTTCCCTTGTCGACCGGTTGTATTTCCTCTTGGTGTCGGCCAAGAGCATGTTTTATACCTTACATTTTTGTTTTTGGCTGGTTATGCATTCATGAAATGGTTGGGTAGCATACTTCCCTACTACTGGTTGGTAGTGACTTTACCACCCCATCTCTAACACCACCTCGATCCACATCTTCACATTTTAACCACCATCCTCTTCTACTACCAGTCGGTTGCATATATCTATTTTTAACTAGTAGCATGGGTTTTTTTATACCGTTTAGTAGCATCCATACATTCTACCATCATTTCCATTACTTCCACCTAGCCAACCTCCATGTGACCACTACGCTATAGACTGGCAACACCAAAAATGCTACCAGCCAATAACATTTATAATGCTACTGGTAGGAAACATTTATACACTCTACCATCCAATAGCATTTTTATATGCTACCTGATGGTAGCATATATAGATGCTACAAATGTCTCTTACACTATCTTTGATCCTTCTCCACCATTGCTTTATCTTACTACTGACCAGTATTAGGCTATAATACTGTCAGATGGTAGAAATTATGTTACCTTACTCATCCACCCAACTATAACCAACTCATCCACCTTACCAATGTATCTCTCCCATCTCGCTATATAAGATCAACTTGGTTGGGCAATCAATGAGATAACCTATTTTTTATTTGAAATATTTTACATTCCTTTTTACTTCTAGCTCCCAAGTTTGTTAAGCTATCAAATTTACAGGATGTGTGAAATTGGACAACATTTTGGTGACTCATGGAGTAATCTACTTGCTATATTTCAAACATTAATAGCCTTGAATCATCCATTGGGCATGGATTCATTCTGACAACTGAAACTGATATGATAATTGAAAAATTCACTCTTGAATTCATCTGAAGCACTGCATGGACCTGAATTTGATCTGAAATTGCTTGAGCTAGTAACTGATTTGTTGAGGCTGAATGAATACTCCTTTTGACTACCTCAAACATTTACTTACATCATGAGACCCTACCTAAAATTGGAAAGTGTAATAAAAAATTCACAACTATGTACAACATGAAAATCATACATGTCCAAGTGAAACATACATAGTGTGCACAACACTTATACAAAAAAAAACCTAAACTACTAACAAAACAATATGCCACAAGCACTTGGAGGAATATGAATCTAATATAATATGTACAATGATGAAACAAGATAGCCTAATGGGAATGCTTAAGATAAATCCCATTGACTAGGATTGGTAGTGCATCTCCATCAAGGTCAGTCAACTCAAAATAATTTACTTCTTTGCAAGCATTAATGAAATATGAACCACTCCAAATTGCATAAAATTTGGAGTGTCTCCCTATTTTGGCTCTTTTAGCATCCCATTGCGAGATTAAATCACCAACTTTGAACATGTAAAACTTGGAATATTTATCAAACCACTGTTTGGTTGATTTTTCATGCTTCTCTAATCCAATCATTGCAGAATTCCTCAGTTCTTCAAGCTCAAATAATTATGCAATCATGATCTCTCTTTGATCTGTCCCTTCAAATTCCAGTTATTGGGCCAGCTAAACAGAAGTTAATTCTAGTGACAAAGTAATTCTTGCTTATTTTCCTTAAATAATCTTGTAAGGGGAAGTGCCAATTTCATTTTTATCTATAATCATGTCAACCCAAATAGCATTCCTCACCTTGGTATGTCATTGTATTTGATTGAAATCCATTTTACACTTTATAATATTAATCAAGTTCTTGTTATTTTATTTTGCCAAACTGTTACCTTGAGGGTAATGTTTTGATGAAGTCTTCAAATAAACACCATGTCCAAGATCCCAATCAGAAATATTAGAAAAATATTTTTCATTATTATAAATTATGTTGTATGGGATACTAAACCTTATGAAAATATCCTCAAGGAAGTCAATAATGACTTATTCAGTTGCTTCCTTCAATGGCACAGCCTCAGTCCACCTGGTAAAATAATCTATATTTGTTAAGACTCACTTGTGTCTAGTACTTGATGGAGGTTTGATCATCATAATAAAATCAAGGCCCCATTAGGAAAATGGTTGATCTTATTGAATTATATGAAGTGGGAGGGATTTCCACCTCTTCTTGCTAGTGAAGAAATCACGTTCCTTGCATTTTCTGACCCATTTGAGATAATATGCAAATAATGTGGGCTAGAAGTAACCTACCTTTAGAATTTTCATTGTTGTGATTTTAGATGAAAATTTACCACCAGATAAGCTATCATGAAATTCTATTAATTTTTTTTTTCTTGTTCACCTTAAATAAACCTTAGAAAAAATCCATCAATGTTTAATTTAAATAAAATTCCATCCATTAGTGCATAGGGGATGGACTTCAGCCTTAGATGTCTTCTTCTTTTTACTTAGACCAAGAGGATATGTAGAAGTAGTTAGAAATGTGATTATATCACTCATCCAGGTGTGACTATTGGTTGCATCTCCTTCACCCTGTTGAATGTAAGAATCATGTGAAATTTTCTCATTCATGAAGGGGGTCTCTTGATTATTTTGAGCATCAAAAGAAATCTTATCACAATTTTTTCTCCCTTTTACCAATTTTGTGGCCTTAATAATCACATCATAATCCATTATTTTAATGACCCATATGGATCTCTTCTCATTGATATATACCCCCATAATGAAATCTCTCACACTAGAATGTGAGACCAAAAATTTGATATGATTGGTGTACATCATGATTTTGAATTTCTTTAGAGCTTGCATGATGGTGAAGACCTATTTTTCATTGTGATTATAATTCAATTCATAATCCTTTAGTGTTTGAATTAAAAAGGATACTTGTTGTTTCATACCTTCATCATTTTGCTATGTCAAAACAACAACAATACTAACATCAGCTCTAGATGCATACAAAATAAAATCCTTACCATAGTTAGTATTGAAAAGTGTAGGAGCTTGGATAATTTCCTTTTTGATCTTGGAAAAAAATTATTTCCCTTGATCTTTCCATTTGAAAAGAAAATCCTTATTTAACATCAAAGTGATAGGCTTAACCAATGCTACAAAAATGGTAATAAATAAAAAAATTATTCTTACCAAGAAATGAGTGCAAGGATTTTTATGAGTTGGCAAAGAGACAGAAAGGATGGTTGACATTCTATCTCGATCAATGGAAATTTCATCCTTTGAAACAATATGTCCCAAAATCTTACCCCTAGGGACTAAAAAATTACACTTATTTGGGGTTAAGAGACACCCCAAATTCCCTACATATCTCAACTACCTTCTCTAAGTGGTTGATGTGATCCTTTCTCTACTTTGAGAAGATGGTAATATCATCTAAGTATACAAGGATGAACTCATTAATATAACCTTTGAAATTACTATACATTGCTCTTTGAAATGTGGCACCTTCATTTGACAAACCAAAAGGCATATTCTGATACGTATATGTACCTAAATTTGTTGTAAATCAATTCTTGAATTGATTTTATCACCTAACCTTAATTTGATTAAAACTTGAATACCCATATAGCATGGATAATATTTTATGCCTTACAACATTTTAAAAAATCTTCTCCATGGAAGGTAAAGGGTAGTGGTCCTTTAGGGAAACCTTGTTAAAATCTTGGAAATCAACACAAAGTCTGATTTCCTCATTGTTATTTCTAATCACGATAAGATTTGTCACCCATTTATAGTTCTTGATTGGAAAAGTTAATTTTTCCTCAATAAGCTTGGATAACTAGTTCCTCATGAGAGGCGCTATCTTAGGGTTGAATGACCTTTATTTTTACCTAATTGGCTTGACGATGGAATCAATATCTATGAAATGTTACACAATATATGGATTAAATACATTTATATATTCATAATCCCATGAAAATGCATCACTGAATATTTTACACAATGAAATAAAGGTTTGATTTTCATTATCATCACATACCTCTCCTAGCAGAAGTTCCTTGCCTTGTGCAATAGTGACTGATTGACAATCTTCTTTCCTTACAACTATATTATTTTCCTTTCCTCATAATTCATCTTCAGGGATGAAAATATACTCTAAAGTGTCTAGTACCTTTAGAAATTTATTTGTGTTCAACTAAATTATTTGGCCACCATAAATATCATGCAAATCAGATTACATATTTGAAGAAAATTCATCCTCATTTTGTATGAATTATACAATTTTTTCATCACTATCAAATACTTTCTAGTTGGTTTCATTTTCCGGAATGGAATTCATGAATACCACCTTAATATGTTGCACGTTTTCTTTAGCCAAATCTTAAGTAGGTGAAAATTGTGAACCAAGGGCTTCCATCTGATCTACTTCTTTGTTTAAATTCCTTTCCACTAACTACAAATTGAGAGCATCAAATATCTCTAAAATTTCCAAAAATCTATGCTTAAAAGCTGTCAAAAACTTATTATTTTTGGCATATTTACCTCTTTCCTCATGAATCACCAATTTTCGTGTCCCTGAAAATTTGTAAGGCCTTTATTTTCCTCTTTTCAACAATTAAAAGGCCACACACCAATTCCTCATATTTTTCCACATTATTGTAACATGTAAACTTCAATCCATGGGAAAATAATAATTTCTCATCCAATGGAGAAATCAACACAACACTTACCCCATATCCATTTATGCTTCTAGTACCATCAAATAACATTTTTCACAATCCATAAGATTTTTTCTTTCCTTTCTTGAATAATGTAGGTAAGGTAGACCCTTCATCAATAATTTACAAGTACCAAGACTTGTTTTCAAAATTTCATAATAAGGATCCCACCCATTCATCTAAGGATGGGTCAGAAATAGGAGGACGAATCGAGTACTCTTCTATAATGTACTCTCATTCAATTTATTTTTGAACTAGGAAATTTTATTGGACAAGGATGGGATCATATGACTCAACCTGATAAGAAAGTATGGGTTCATCCGATATTGTAAATATTGTACCATACCTAGTTCTTAAGATCATATGGGTCCAATCTGAGGACAAATAGCCACCAACTTTGGATGTGAAGTCTTTTGAGAAGAAAATTAAAAAGCTAGGGTGTAAGTCAATGAATGGTATGTCGTGGGTTATAGGTAAGGTAGGTCAAGCATGAAGTGTTAACTACAAATATTTAATCACTCCTAATACACCAATAATTCACCCATCAAGTTGCAAAAATCCTTTAGAAATAGGGGTGTACTTAAGACCCAAGACATCAATAATTTTATTTGGTATAACAAATGTACTAACCCCTGATTCAATCATACAATTATGAACCACGTGTTTACCCATAATTAATGACATGTAAAAGGGTGGAGTGTTGATAAATTTACTTACTCATTCTTCCTTTTCATGGAAAATATTGACTACATCATGTGTCTTTTGAATTACTAGTTCAACTAGGGGAACCTACGTGAGAGCTTCATGTAGGAGGTCCCTTTGTGATGGAATAGCTAAAGCAACCTACATTGTCACATTAACATTGGTCTTCTTCATCTGTTCCACAATTTTAAAATGGAGACCCATAGATTTATACAATTGTGGTACAAGATTCTCATTTCTCAAATGCTACAAGGTTGAAATAGGAATCTTTTGTTTGGGAGAAACCTCCTTGTTAGGAGCCTTAAGTAATCTATTTTTATCAGTTATAACCTCTTTCTCCTTGTTAAAAACGTTTCCCTTATTAGAATAGGATACAAGTTGAGATTCTAACATTATTTTATTGGACCTTGTATTATCAACTACATTAGTCTAAGGTCTTCCATAACTATCTATTTATTGATTTACAAGAACATAAATATTTATCTCTAAATACATTGAGGTTTGTGTTCTAGTTAGCCTCCTAAACTCCTTCCACATTAGGATTAGGTGCTTCCACTAATGGATCTTGTTAGTTGGAAGAACGTTAAACCATGAGGTTATAATCATGCAATGCATATGCACAACCATACGGAATATGTACTTGATTACATGAGAAACACCATTTAGCCTTTTTTATCACATTATTTTGTGTTGGGACCAATGCTTGACTAGAGCTAACAAATGGAAGTTGATGAGAAGGAACAACTATTACTAGTGGAAGAGAGGAATTTTTATCTTACCACCTATTATTTTGTTTATTTTTTTGTACCTATGATTAGATATTTAATTTATATATGGTTTATAATCTTGATTAAAGATTTTGTTTGAAGATTTCCCCTTATTGGAATAATTCCTATAAGACTAGGCTTGTTTTTTATCCAAAGATCTAATGTTTTTGGATAAATTTCTAATTAAGGATTTCATGTCTTCATTATACTTTTGTTATACAGAAAAGTAATATTGTGAGGTAGTAGGTGTTTCAATTTTTTCTTAGATTGTTTCTTTGAAGTGTTAATGAAACAGATAGGGTAACGAGCATAGGAGGAATACTTGTTCAAATGTTGGTTGATGGGTTGTTGTGTGCTATAGTCATTTTTGCACCCACCAAGAACAAGGGAACCTCATGTGCATGGTGGCCTATCACCCAGCGAGTTGTTGGGTGATCATCCGAGGTCATGCGAGAGGGATCCGAGTCTCTCTTTTATGTGAGTTCAGTGGAAGGCATACTTCAGGATCTGGATTTAGTGATTTAAAAGAAATGAGAAATCTATAGAGCTCAGAATGGCTTCTATACCCCTTTGGTCATAACAAAAGGCAAAGCACACAACAAAATTAAAAGAACTAAGAAGTTGTAAATCCACAAATATACTCAATCATTCAAGTAAGATTCATGATTATATAAGATCAAAAGAAGAGTAGAAACATGTAGATAATACAAAAGGAGATCTTAATATAAACATAGTGGTAACCTATATCGTATTCATTCATAGTCTTACTACAAAGCATCACAGAGAGGTAGACCATAGTCATGTGCCATATCTGGATCCATACATGTATACTCACAAGATAAAATTTCCATTCCCCATTCCCTCATTACATTCTTCCTACAATCATCTACCCACTTTATCCCATAGTTCTCGTAGTAATTCTGCATAGCTCCACTACCTCACTTGTGTCTCTATTTTTTTGCCAAGGGTGCACATATAAATAGGCATCTGACCTCTAACAAACTCTTTTGTAACCTCATATCTTGCCCCAAGTGTCAAGGTGTGGGTCACCCCAAGTGCACATGCCTCTCCATGTCATGATTAGATTTTTGGATCTTCTTATCGTAAGGTATATTCCTTCCAGGACACCTTGTTGCTAGACTTACAACCTTATCCAAATGGAACATGTTCTTCATGTGTCCTGCCCAAAATGCTGAAAATAGCTAAGTCCTGAATTGTTCTTCGTGGGCACGCGTCCTTGGTTCTCAAAGAACCCTTTTCAAATTCTTCCTTGCGCGCCTTCACTTGCATGCTTCCTCCAGCCATGCGTGCCTACGTGCCTTTGAGATTTGGAAGCTATATTAGGGTCCCAACATTACCCTACACTTCACATGTTCTCCACCCTCGGGAACCTTTTCAAAGAATGCAGTATAAAAATGCAAGGCCTTTCCTTGGAAAAGAATGAAGGGAAATAATAAAGAATGGGGGAGAGAAATAATAGAGGGAAAACTACCTAAAGAAGAAGAAGGGGAAAATTTTTCTGCAGGTCAGCCTCCAGTGTATTCTAAGCACTGACTTCATCCTATGCTCTAGTGCAGATGTCACCAACCAAGGTGCTCACCTCGTCGAAGGTTAACCCTTCCCCTTTTGTGTTAATGGTCTCCACCACAGTCTCCAATTCCTCGGTGTGATCCTCCAGGGCATCCATATTCCTCATGATGACCTTATAGAGCTCTTTTAGCTAGGTTTTGATTGAGACTCGCTGGTTCTCAATAGCTTCAGGCTTCTTTTCCACTTTGGCTATGATATTTTATCAATCTTGACTCTATTGCCCTTATTCTTTTCCCTTAAGTCCTTCAACTAAGCCTCGTCGTTGGCAAGCAACATGCTTTTCACTTTGTCTTTATCTGTGCAATGGTCATAAGTGACCCCCACAGTTTGTGTAGCTACTTTTAGGTCAGCGAGCACCTTGTTGTATTCATCCATAAGTGTGACATGACCTTCAACTTGTCTTCCTTATTTAAGTGTGTAGCTACCTCCTCTGCCAACTCCAAGGCCAAAGGTTTCCTTTCCCTGGTGAGGATCCGATTCAAGTCCTCTAGACACTCTAGGGAGGATTTATAATTTTACATGCGAGAGGGTTAAGGTCTGGGTGCTTCGTGATAATCATCTTGGGAAATGAGCTCCACCTTCTTGGAAACTTCGCGTACCCTGGCCTTGTCCTCCTGAAGCTCCCTCTGTAGTTGATAATTGATTAGTTTCTCAAGGTTGAGGTCCTTTTTTAGCTTCACTACTTCTTCCTTCCTCTTCTCCAATAGGTCCTCTAAGACTTTAACCCTATCATTCCTACAGAAGAGCCTAGCCTTGATTTCCACAGAGACTTTGTTGAGCACGTTACACACTTTCTCATCTGATAGTTGTTGCATGTTTACAATGGGATTTTCCCCCTTTCCCTTGGACAGCACTAGTACCTCTCTTTGGTTAACCTCGAACTCGGTCTCATCGAGGTGGGAGTCGAACACCCATGATAGCATCTTCCTCGTGCATGGGTATCCACCCTCAGGATCAAAGGACTCCATGGCATTGAGCTCCTTGGTGGGAATGGTACTTTGGAAATGTGCGTGACAAAACTTTGTTGGGGTCATCAATATATCCCATCGTTACTCTTCCCCCTTTCGCATGCATTTACTTCTCACGTGCACACACCCTTGGGAATAGTTACTGAAAGAGTTGGGCCTTTTTTGCTACCCACACTCTTCTCCCTCTACTCTTCTTTGAATTCACCAAGAACGAGCTCC
Source organism: Taxus chinensis (assembly GCA_019776745.2). Taxonomy (NCBI): domain Eukaryota; kingdom Viridiplantae; phylum Streptophyta; class Pinopsida; order Cupressales; family Taxaceae; genus Taxus; species Taxus chinensis. The sequence continues at coordinate 573,047,717 of CM034147.1, read as the reverse complement.
GTGCTACACTCCAACTCCTCTTCGACCAAGGTATTGATTATCTTCTCTACCTCCCATGTCACTTTCTCATTAACCTCCTCTTGAGTGAGCTTAGAGCATATCTGGCCCCTCAGTACTTGCCCCTTCACTCCTTTCCTCACTCTGCGTGCCTTCCTCTCCTTGGGTGCCCTTCCTCCTTACAAAGATGATAAGCATCATTTGTATCTTCTGGTCCTTCCTGCCCCGAATCATGGACATCAATCGGGTCCTGATCCACCTCTAACTCTCCCTATTCATCATCATAATTCTCACCTATATAGGCGTTCGGGTCATCTATATCTTCAAACTCTTTTTCTTCTATCCCATTTTTCTTCTTCTTTTGCTAAAAATTCTAAGGTTAGGGATGTGGTCTTCTCTTCATCTGAGGGCTCCTCAGGGGATGGTGGCTTTCGTAGGTTTTGGGGTCTTCTCCTTGACCACCATTCTTCTCTTCTTCCAAACGTAGGTACTCGACCCTACATGGTATCTACATTTTGTTTCCCCACTCACCCTTTGTTCCTCTATCTCTTCTCTCTCCTTGTGCTTTGGCATGGGATTCTGTCTTACCAATAGGGTTGTTCTGGGATGGATATTTCATTTTACACATGTATGCACGCCCTTTTCAAATTTTGTCCTTATTCATAGGTATATCCTAGCAACATTGCTCCCAACAATAGGTAAGGTCAATGACCTTTACAATATGCACATCTTGTGACACGTACCTTTCAACGTACATGATGCTTCTCTAGGTAGACCATCTTCTTTCTCATTTCCATGTGCTCTCTGTCAAGGGTGGACAACTCCAAGTTTAGTTTCTTCGATTCCTTGTATCAATTTACCTGTGCCTTGGAAAAATTGGGTAGTAAACGAGAATGGGAGTTTTCACCAAGGACTTCCAACTACCATCCACCAAAATGAACCTATCAATGTAGAAGTGTTGGTAGACCGTGAACTCTACTTCTCCTTTGGTCACATTGTGGGGAGTTGTTTAGGAATTTTCCATTCCAGCACTGAATGTGTTCCTAAGGCACATATACCATTTGTCTAAGTGTCGCCTTATGTACCCCTATCATTGATTCACATGTGTATTTCTAAAACCTCTCCATGGGTGAAGGGTCTTCAGTAGGGCACTCCCACACAAATTTATCAGATTCATTCGGCACCACAATTTCTGAGAACACAATTGTCAATAGAATGTTCCCAAAAAGGATTTTTCCTTCGCTCTCCTCGCTATTGCTTATGATTTTGTCTAGTATGTACTGGGAGATGTTGTATACAGTTCCTTCCATGCGACCTTCTTATAGACACTTCAGCCAGGGCTTACTCACCTGGATCCACCTTTCCTGTCCATTCAGCTTCAAGACAAGAGTGCAGCGGCCATCTTCATCACCAGATCACTGATATCCGAGATGTTGTAGTATCTTGATCCCTTCTTCAATTCCTAGGATGATATGGTTTCTTTAATTTCCTCCTTTTCCTAGAGTTCATCTATGAGCGTGCATCCCCTGCACCTAGTTTATGCCTGTGAAGTGTGAAATTAACTAGGGAGTTGTATGCACATTTTGCACCCAGCAAAGTAGAAGAAGTCTTCATGCACGCGCATCATCAACTATTGGTACAACCTGCTCGGGCTTCCCGAAGTATGGCAACTCATAAAGTTGGAGAAGCCCTACCTTCTCCATTTTCACCTTGACCACATCACTGTAGATTGGAAATCCATCATGTGTTCACTTTATTTGTGGGGCGCACCACCTCTAGTGTAATTTCCTTCACGATTATACTTGACCGGTGGATTGTAGTCGATCACAGTCATCTTTCTTATGTGGGACTCCCACTCTTGCCCTAGGAAAAACCACATCTAGGTATTACATCTCCAAATACCATTCTTTGTTTGTTTCCAAGGGTATTTCCTCTTATTTCTTCTTCCCTTTTCCTTTATCCTTTCACTTCTTGGATTGTTCTATAGGTTTACCTACTGGTTTTTTGGTCTGTCATTGTACCCTTTTCTTTCATTCTAGGTTAACTTGCGAGTTTTTTTAAAAAATTTCCTTGCGTGCCCCGTGCCCTAGAACAAAAACCCTAATCTTTATATTTTCCTCCTTTGATCATGGCACTTCTTCACAATGTTACTCACACCCATGAATCACTTCTTCTCTGGTTTGTAGATCTAATAGACCAATTTGTGCATAAGTTTTCTGGGATTTTCCTTTGCACGAGTCAATTCTTGAAACCCTAGCTCGTGAAAGAAAATCACTCTTCTTGTTTTTGCAAAGTAAAATAATGAACTCCCCATTCTTGTATTTATAGGTTTTTCCTGCTTTTATAGCATTTAAGGCTAGGCTACCTACCACCGTATATGATAATTTTTAATGTGGCATTTTCAAACAAAACCTGGCTTCAATGCTTCTCCTTACACACCCAATCCTTGCTGTAAAAAAATTTCCACCCATGCCCAATCCTTGCACGCGAAAAGTTTTTTCACCTGCGCCTAATCCTTGCGTGAAAATGTTTCCACCCTTCTAGAGAATAAGAATCCATCTTGGTAGAAGACTCTTGCATGCATGTGTTACCAGTGCCAAAGGCACTTCTTCTATCCTCATGATTCTTGCTTTGGCCTACCTCGTGTTTTTGTGACTTTTTCTCCTTTGTACATGGATTTCCAATGTAACCTTATCTTGCCACCTATCTGCCTTCTTTTCTCCTAATGCATCTTTTTAAACGAGCCAATTCAAATGGTCTACCAACCCAATCTTCCTTACAGAATAACTCCATGCCTCTCTTTATCACCTCACCTCACACTAAAATTATGCACAGTCCTTTGTGCATTCATAAATCAAAAAGTAATAAGGTTACTGGAAGCCAAAGGCGTAAAACAAAACAATAACATGAAAGGGAAATACAAGAAAGGAAAAATATAAAAGGAAATTCTAAGCTAACTAGCAAAACTACCTTATTTACAAACACCAAGAAGCATTATTTATAGTAGGGCTTCAGCCTACTCCCATTGAAGTGTCCAGGTAATTTTGTTCCATCCAGCACTTGTAACTGGCATGTGCCCGAATCAAGGATGTATTAAATTACATAAGAACCCAGCCAATGCACCTTCAACTTTTTAGGATGGCATAGAAATTTTGAATCATATAGTAATACCATCTGGCCAACCTCAAACTATTTGTTTTTAATATGGTGGTCATGCCATGCCTTTTTCTTTGCCTTCTCAGTTGTTTGGCTCTATCTTGCTAGTGATCACCTTTCATCCAACTTTATAAATTCATTAATTATTTCTTCTAGTGCTTTCTCTTCATCCAACCCTTCTGTAGGCGTTATACATAGAGATATTAGCATGAATTCCACTAGCAAAACTTCTTCCATGCCAAACACTAGTTGAAATGGCGTGGCCTTGTTCAATATTTTATACGTTGTTCTGTATGCCCAAAGAACTTCTGACACCTTGTCATCCCAATCCTACCTACCCACATCACATATCTTAGTCAATGTGTGAATAAGGATTTTTTTGAATGCTTCTACAGTCCCATTTACCTGAGGATGATAAGGGGTAGTCTTGTGATGGCCTACCATGAATTCTGCCGATAGAATCTTGACGGTTTCATTTAAGAAGGGAGTGCCCCTATCACTTGTTAAACTTAATGGGCACCCATACCTGCTGATAATGTTTTCCCACAAAAATATAGCAGTCATGGCTGCAGTGCAATCCTTAGTGGGCAAGGCCTCTGCCCACCTTGTTAGATAATCATTACATGTAATGATATAGTGTGAGTTAGTCCTTCGCACAGCTGGTGAGATTGGTCCGACAAAATCTATTACCCATTTTTTAAAAGGTTCTGCACTAGCAATGGGGCACAAGGGCATCTAATCCCTCCTTCCAGGTTTTCCAAGGAACTCGCAGTGGTCACAGGGCCTTGCAAAACTCAATGCAATCCTGGTGGATCATCTCCCACCAAATTCTGGCAACTAGGATCTTACACACGGTTGCATCGCATAGTGTCCTCCAGCAATCTCACCATGGGCTTCTTCTAATATGGCCACGCATTCATGTTCTAATACACATTAGTACAAAATGTCATTGCGTCCCATTTTATAAAGTCCCCATTGATCAACATGAAGGGAATGACATGTATGGATAACCTTTTTCTTTCCAGTGCATTCATCCCTTCGGGCACCACACCTTCCTTGAGAAAAACAAAAATGTGATGCAACCTGAATAGTTGTGCATCTGGCATGGTTTCCTCAATACTTTACACATCCTCTCTTGAATCAATTCTTGATAAATAATCCATCCCATAATTTTTATTTCCTAGTTTTACCACCACTTTGATTTCAAATTCTTGAAATAAAAGTACCCAACGACATATGTGCCCTTGCAAACACTACTTTGTTTACTAGATACTTCAAGGCCATATGTTCAGTGTAGAATATGAAGGGAGTCACCAGGAGATATTTTCTAAATTTATGGAGCACGTAGATCATTGACAATGCCTCATGCTCGGTCATTATATAATTTTGTTCTGTTGGTGTCAACTTTCTACTTCCAAAACACAAGGAATGATCAACAATCCCTTCTCCTGGTTGAGAAAGAATGGCTCTCATTACTGTACCAGAGGCATCCACATGGATATGGAAAGGTTTATCCCATTATGGGAATCATAGAATAGGTGCAGTGATAATCCTTTCTTTTAGAGTGTCAAATTCCCTCTGCTGCGCTTCTCCCCACTAAAAGGAACTCTTATGTCTGAGAAATATTTCTAAAGGCATGGTGATCTTGGCATATCCCTTAATGAACTTTATTTAGTACCTAGTGTGTCAAAGAAATCCATACACAACACTTTGGTTGGTGGGCTCCACTAATCCCACAATAATTGCAACTTTCGTGGGATCCACCAGTAAGCCTTCTTTGCATATGATATGCCCCAACAATGTTCCAAAAGGAGTTGCAAAGATACATTTCTTGATGTTGAGGGAAATTCTCAACTGCTGACATATTTCAAACATCAATCTCAAGTTATCAAAATGGTTCCCTTACTAATCTATACATTGTCTAATAATCCAAATATACTTGAAGGAACTTGTGCATGAAGTCCTTAAATTTTTTTAGCACTATACGTAAAAATATAGTGGGCACATTCCTCAATCCAAAGGGCATGACCCATGTATGCAAAGCTTCCCCCAATCAGTGGTGAAAGTTGTCTTTTCTTGGTCTTCATGGACTCCTTGGAAATCATTACTTGGTGATATCCCAAGAATCCATTCGTAAAGGAATAGACCTCGTGCCCAGTAACTCCTTCAAAAATCTCTTCAATGAAGGGGGTGAGAAAAGGATCTATGATACAAACAACATTCAATTCCCTGTAATCCACGCATATCCTAATCTGCCCATCCTTCTTTATGTTGATCAGCATTGGACTTAGTCCATTCTGATTCCCCCACAACCTCATTGATACCAAATGCTATCATTTTGTCTAGCTCTTCTTTAACCCTTACACGCATGTTGGGATTCATCCTGTAAGGCCTCTTCTTGACTGGGCATGCACCATATTTCAACTTTATCCTCATTTCCCCAATGAATGGTGGGACACCTTTCAACTCATGGTATCCACACGGGAATAAATCCTCAAATTCACACAAGAGATCAATGATATTTGATACTTCCTTGTCTGACCAGTAGTCCCTAATGATAGCTTCCTCGGGCTCCTTCTCTGAGATGATGTTAACTTTCTTTGTTTTGAGTGGTTCATGATACGCACCGTGCATGCATCGACACTGTAAACTACCTTGTGTGTCCCAACCGAATGGTCAACATTCAAGTTCTCCATCTCCTCTCCATCAATAACATATACCATCTTTTCTTTCTCCTTTTTAGTACACACACGCTCAAATTATAGGTCTTATGGTTCCTCCTCTTTGAACTACGCTTCCAAGATAGGTCCACCAAGTAAGTTTACTAATCTATCTTCTACCATGGTGCAATACCCCAGAGTGAGGTGTTTGATAGTCTGCAACACCTCATCAACCGGTTGGATGGTACTTTGGTACTCGAATGTGTGAACTAGGTCAGCTGTTAATTCCTACCAATTTCCCATTTGGTGGCAAGTTTTCAGAATGGATGTACCAAGTGCACGTGCAACCTTGTAGTGTCGAATACAACTTGTTCACCCAAAGGGAGGGTGGTAAAGCTTTTGTGCCTGTCTCCCAAGACCCCTCTCACATGCCTAGATGTTAGGAGAGGTGGGTCCATTTCCATTGTAATCCTTGATAATAGTGGGCATGTTTCTCTTTGAGAATCAGAAAGTGAGTGCAATTATAACTTCGCACCATTCTCACTAATTTTTCACTATGTGCGGCCCCACCACCTTGTTGTTGTGCCTATCAAAAGATAACCTAGCATACCTTGTCGTTTATCCTCCCTCCATTGAGATTCTATTTCTCTTAGAAAAACCTCAGGGTATGCATCCCCATAATACTTAGATATTGCCTTTCCTCCTAGGTTCCGAACTATACACGTCATTGTTACCTTGGTCACTGATCCTTTCAGATGTCACCCAATCATTTCATAAGTCCCATGTGACCAATTATTGCATGCTATAATGGTAGTATCACTAATAGATTGAGAATCATTAAAATAGATGACTCCTTCTGCAGGGTGGATGGTATCTGGATCTCTTATGGAGTGCACATATATTCTGTCCAGGACTTCCTCTCCAAGGGGTTCAGTATAGGGTGTGGACTTTCCATCAGCAAGTGGTATAATCACCCTCTCTTCCTTGTTTTCAAAGCTTATATACCCCTTGTTAAATTAGAGATATGCATTATTCTTATAGCACCACGGGTGCCCAAGTAAAGCTGGGAAATTATCTACCTCAGTAAGTGCCAAGAATTCAAAATCCCCAATGAACCTAGTCCCCTGAATGGTAATGGCCACAACCTTCAAGACACCTATGGGAATTACCTTTTTCTTATTTTTCATATACAACACATTTGAAGATGGCTATAATGCGGGTCTTCCCATTTGATGCCAGGCATCCAGAGTGAGAAAATTAACCTTTGTGCCTGTGTCAATGAGGATGTTGCTAAGAATCCATCCATCCACTACTGTGTTCAAGGTGATTTATTTGTCATAATCAAGGTTGTGAGGTGAGAGGTTTGCATGCAGGATCTACCTTTCGTGCTCTTCCCTGGCATGTGGCACGTTTTGTCTCAACCATGCTCCTAGTAGGGGAATAATATTCTCCTGCCTCAACAATTTACACACCTCCTTAACCTCGTCCAAGTCATCCTTTAGTGCTTCTGTTGGTCTTCTTTGCTCATCTTTTCTAGTTTTCTCTTTTAAGAATTGGATCTCCCCTTCTAAGCTTCGAATTACATCCATGGTTTCCTAGTACATTTATTTCTGGTGAGCCAGATTTGGATACCTCCCATGTACTACTTCTTCCCTTGAAACCAGAGGTCTCTATGTAGGGGCTTCCCTTGCACGCGCGGACTCTGCCCTTGTTGTTACCATAACAAGATCTTGTTCTGATTCATGTATTACATGCGAGATCCATTGTGCATCATCATTCTTAATACTCACCATGGTAGTGCCCTTATCCTTCCAGTATTGCTAACTCATATGTTCGTATAACTCTGGATACTCTTCGTACTTATGTTTTTTTCCACACGAGGAGCATTATAGAAGATCTGGACATTCACGCTTATAATGGTCTATGGCTCCACAATTAAAGCATGTTCCATGTGGGAACTCACTTCTTCCCCCATGGTTACGATGACCAAGAAATCCTCTGTGAAAATCCTCCATGAAACCCTCTGCCACGCACACCTCCATCTCCGCACTCTTCATACCAACGTTCATCTCCTTTGGAATTGTTGGCAATGCTAGTCTAGCACACACCAAGATCAATTACCTCATGAATCTGGTCAATCAATCTACAATCCTTGGTGTCATGTGTGGTTTAGGTACATATCTTACAAAAACAAGATACGTTTTTATGGATCACGCACTATAGCAGGGGGCACTTACTTGGATCATGGTCCCCGTGACATATTTCACAATTTACCACTACAGTGCGTACTTCCTTCTAAGTACATATCCCACCATTATCCTTTATGTGCCCTTCTACGTTACAATATGTGCACCACATCCCACCACAAGTCTCTGGAACTGTGTTGGAAGATAATTTCTCCAATTCCTTAGCCATGGTAATAATCTGAGCCTCCAGAAATGGGCTAACACTAGTGTCAACACTACCAACTACCTCATCATGCAAAGAGGCTTCTAACACTTCACGCGGGTCCGTGAATGTTTTATGAGACAAAGCCCTCCTAAAGGGTGTGATCAACCCTCTGAAACACCACTAAGCGTGTTGTGAAGGGTGGATATCATAAGATAGCTAAGACAATAGAGTTTTAAAGCATGCATCATATTCCCTCACACTATCTTCCATTCCCTGTTGGATTTCTTTGAGAGAGCTAATGCTCTTTTGTTGAAACTCAGGTATGTGGAATTCTACCAAGAATTAATTTCTTAGTGTGGTATAATCCACAACAGTCTGATGAGGGTTATACTTTTTATACCAAATATGTGTGCATCCTTGTAAGGTCGTCGTAAATTAACTGACCTTTTGATCCTAGGTCATGATCCCCTTCGCGCGCCATAGCAGCTCACATTTATGCACATGCTCTATGACATATTCTATCCTGCTGTAATCTGGTAAGTGTAGAGACATCTCGAAAAAGACTTGAGGAGGTGGCTGAGGCCCCTGTCCTCCCGATCCAGTCCCTTGGTTTCCTCTGGTGTTTCCTCCTCCACTGGATGCACTAGATCTTGAGCCACCAGCTCCACCACTTCCACCTCTAGATCCTCCTGTGTTAGGTACAGGGCCTATGTTTATCATGTCGAATGCTCCCATCATTCCACTAAACTGCAATCCAACAATTTGTGAACTAGTGCCACTTCTAGTCCTATTTCCTCCACCACTTCCTATCACACTTCCAAAACTAGCTGTTTATGTGCCTTGTCCAAACATTCCACCAAATACTGGAATAGCGTGTGAAGCCATAGAAGTCCCAAATAAGAAGTTGTACCTTCTGGGTGCCGATCGGTATCTTCTACTGATATCAAATGGATTAATTGTACTTTTCCATTATTCAAACAAACCAAGTGCCAAGGTTTGGTCACTAGGTGGGGTCAGATGTGTGCCAATGACTCTTCTTTCTCTACACGATGGACCCTCATTAGAAGCCACGAGGTTTTCTCTCCTGTGCTTACCAAGATGGGTTATCACAAACTATTCGGGTTCCACATCCTCTGCGTGAACCTCAACTCCTTTCCACCATGTCTGGCTCCACAACCCACTTATAATCCCATGTTTTCTATCAATCTCCCTTTCATGCGCTTCATTATACTTGAGTTGTCTCTCCTTTCTTTCCTTTTTAGTCATTAGATCAACCATTCTTCTCTAACCTGGCTTCCTCACCAAATGCTTAAGGTGGTTAGCTGGCCATACAAAATGCCTCTAAACCCATGGTTACCATCAAGATTTTGATTGTCAAGGGGATAACATGTAGAAATGATCCTCTGGGCTCCAAAAAAAACTCAAACTCAGCAACTTCTAGACAAGAATAAGTGGAAATTGCATATTCCAAAGTGTATCTAGTCAATACTCCCTTCCACCAAGGATCTATAGCATGGGTCCATGTTAGATCAGCATCTTGCAACTTATGATATGTTTCCTGGGTCGAAGGGGGTGACTTATATCACCACCCTGATCTAGATGTATAATCTAAGAGCCATTCGAATAACTCTACTAGGAAACAACAGAAGAAGGTTTGGTATAACTCATGATAAAGAGTGTCTTCCACCCATCTTTGTGTGTCAAACCCATATCTGGTATTGAATCTCTGAGTGAATTCATCCTCCGTGCTTTTAAACCAATCTTCAACACCTTCCAGGGTTAAGCACTCCATCATCACTTTTTACACATACCATGATTTATGCCATGTTCCACTACAACTTCAAAAAGAGTCCTGGTAATGGAACCAAGATGTAGTCATTTTTGCACCCACCAAGAACAAGGGAACCTCATGCGTGCCATCCCATCACCCAGAGGGTGCTAGGTGCTCACCTGAGGTGTGCGAGAGGGATCTGAATCTATCTTTTATGTGAGTTCAGTGGAAGGCATACTTCATGATCTGGACTTAGTGATTTAAAAGAAATGAGAAAGATATAGAGCTCAGAATGAATTCTATACCCCTTCAGTCACAACAAAAGAAAAGCATGCAATAGAATTAATAGAACTAAGAAGTTGTAAATTCACAAATATCCTCAATCATTCAAGTAAGGTTCATGATTATACAAGATCAAAAAACAAGTAGAAACATGTAGATAATACAGAAGGAGATCTTAATATAAACATAGTGGTAACCTTATCATATTCATTCATAGTCTTACTACAACGCATCACAAAGAAGCAGACCATAGTCATGTGCCATATCTAGATCCATACATGTATACTCACAAGATACATCTGAGAACCCTTTTTCAAATTCTACGTTGCACGCCTTCACTTGCGTGCTTCCTCCAGCCATGTGTGCCTACATGCCTTTAAGATTTGGAAGCTATATTAGGGTCCCAACATGTGCATATGACTTCTAGATCCAAAGATGATCATGAGAGCTTACTTTTGGCTAGGAGGAACTACATGTAAAGAAAACAAGACCACCAAAAGGAATTAAACAATATGGGCATTGAAATGCCTAGCGTAAGCTAGATTTGGGAAGTATGATACTTCCTAGATGGCTGTTAGTCCACTATTTTTAAACAAAGTAATGTTGTAAACAAATTAAATCTTATTGTTATTTTAAAATGATTTAGGTATCTCACTTAAAACACAATAAGAAAATAGATCTAATCTAACAGGCTAAGCTAGAATAGAATCCAAGGGGTAAATGATTGGTTTTGGGTTCTTATAGGTCTGATAAAGGTCTCTGGTAGGTCACAGGTGAATGAGGGTGAGATAAAATTAGGTGGGTAGGTCTCTGTTCAGAGCTATGTGAGCAAACACAGAGATCGGTGTCGTTCAGGGGTGACCGATGACAGTTAGGTATAACCGGTACTGGTTACTGTGAGATCTGGAAATGTCACATAACAAGCTTTTGGTCTCCTATGTGATTTCACAAAGGAATTTTGTTGGTCAAGATGAGGTATTGGGTGATTGGAGTAGGCTTTTACAAGGTTTTAATGGGTCTATGGAGGTGAAAATGTTGGAGAAAGTCAATAGGGAGCAAGATAAACAATGGATGATAAAATGATGATGAAATGAAATAACAAGGAAAGTCTGATGTTGTACTTACTTGGATTAAGTTCCTGAAGGCCTATATGTGAAGGACAGAGGTGTTGATGATGGGTTTGAAGGTTGCAAGTGATCACCAACTAAATAAAATATTTTTCATGGGTTGCATGTACACTTCTCTTTGCTTTGATAGATCAGATCATGGCTGGGATGGCTGTGTAGGAGAAGATGCACAATCTCCTTCTTTGGATGTGATTTTTCACTAGAATTAGCTCTCTAAAGATATATTATCTCTTTGAGATGTATTCTTGTTTTTCAACTTTCTTGCTTCCAAATTCTAAGTTCCAAGTTCCAACCTTTAGAATAAGGTTGTTTTGGGTTAAAAGGGGCAACCGACGGTAGTCCAACTTAACCAGCGATGGTTAGGGATAACCGACATTGGTCAAGGTGGGATTTCTTAGGTTTACTAAACTAGGGAGATCCTCCTAGATTCCTTGGATCTCCTATAGTTATCCCACATATTAGACTCAGAGCTTGTTGTGCACATGTGGGAATGTGGTTAGAGGGAATTTAGGCATTGATTTTAAGGGTTTGGGTAAGTCTTAGTTAGTTATGGCAACTTGCTAGGAATAGGTCTTAGGTTGAGTTAGCTTGGTGAGGTGTCTAAGTGAACTATATGTGTAGATATTATTTAAATAATAAATATAGTGAGGATAATGCATTAATTTTATTAAATTAATATTAGTGGGGTGAAGGGGGTCATGGCTAGGTAAATGTAAAAAAGGGTGCTTATATGTCGAGGGAAAAAAGGTGAGTGTGACCTAATTTTATTGTCTAAATTTTTCACCTTTTTGTTTCATAGCTTGTATTGGTAAGTGATGTTAACAAAAATAAGATGTGGTTGCCCTATGTGAGGGTGAAGGTGATCCCCCTCAAACTAGGAACTGACAAGGCAATAGGCTAAAGTAGTGAGTGGTTTTATAAAATGTAAATGTGAAGAAAAGGCAAGTGGGTATAGGGAAAAAGGGTTGAAAATTTTACTCAGAAAATCTAGGCAACGGGTTAGGGTCAAAGGTAGAAAGAGTCAAACACACACACAGGTATAAACTATAGAACGTTATCAGGTTGAAGAGAAAGAAAAATCTACATCGTCTAAGGTTGATAGGTTTATCCAATCAAGATGGAAGTGAATCTGGTATCCAAGGTATAGGATATGGTCAGGAAACACAATTAGGTTAGGTGCAAGAACATTTAGGTATTTTCTGGTACAGAAAAGGTAGGGTCAGGATAAACGATCATGACAATATGCTAGGTAAGGTCATTAGGTCAATCAACACAGGTAACAATGCTACAGGGTATAGAAAACATATGAGGTCAAAGGTCACTAGCAATGGTCCAGGTCCAAATATCTAGGTCATGGCATGGGTAAGGCCAAGGTAAGGGTACAATAATGAGTCCCCGAAGGAAGACAAATGGAGGTAGTAAATGATGAGGTCAGGAAAGGTAAGGTAATGTGTTGGGTAAAGGGTGGATGGGGTAAACAACAAGGTAAAGGGTGGGGTAAAATGGGAAAGTAGGGGCAATGAGTAGGTAAGGGTCACCAATGGCAATCATGTATAACTGAAACTGGTATAGGAAAACTGACGACAGTGAGGAAGGGCATGAGACCAATGTCGGTCAAGTGCAACCGACGTCGGTTAGGTATGGTTTTGTATAAAAATAAAAAATCTACTTGTTTTGTTATTCATTTATTATTGTTTGAAGTGAAAAATTAAAAAAAGAGAGAAAAAAGTGTGAAAATTGTCTAGATGGAAGGGAACAGTGAACGGGCAATGTGATTCGATAGTGGTTTGGTTGGTGAGTAGTGGGTCCATGAGATAAGGGCGAGAGAGTTGAATGGTTGGAGGTTGCAGGTAGATAGTTGGGGATGGCAGAGGTTGGAGAGGGATCAAGTGGACCATTGACACAACATCCAAACATGCCACTGAGATGGTGGTAGTGCGACGAGGTAAGCACCTAAGTCTATAGTGTTAGTTAGATAGAGTAGAGGGTGTAATAGTTGTTTGTTTTTGGATTTGGGTGGTTTTTTGTATTTTGTGGGTGGGAAAAGTAAAATCAGGTATGGAGGGAAATAACGGGAAAAAAAGAGGGGGGATGGTAGGAAATTGAATAGGTGGGTTGGGTAGGGTTTTTGGGGTAGTTTAGGTCATTGTAGGTGGGGTAAAAGGGATAGGCGGGAGGGTTTTAGAAAAAAGGGGGTTTGGGAAGTCACAAATTTTTCTGTCAGAGTGACCGGTGTCAATCAAGTTTGGCCAACGTCAGTCAGGAAGAACTGGGATTGGTCAATAAATAGGTGATCGATGGCGGTTACGTGGTAACCATGTTCGGTCAATTGGAACTAGTATCGGTCACTAAATAGGTCACCGATGCCAGTTTAAGGGTGACTGGAGTTGGATAGGATGAGCCGGGACCAGTGAGGATTTTAGGCTCAACGGTCCAAAAAATTATGCAGGTGAGGTGGTTGAGATGGGTAGGGTAAAAATAGGGTGGTGGGTAATGATAAGTGATGAATATGGTCATGGTAAAGGTATATTAATGTTGTTTTTAGATTGGATTCAGGGTCGATTGCAGTTGCATATGCGGGACAGGGTTCCGCCACTTCTAGTGACATTACACGACCTAGTGAGCCCTTTGGAGTTGTAGCACATGGAGGTAGTGGGCTTGAGTGGTATTCGAAACAACGGAAATGTTGTTTGGTAGCCTAGTTTGATGGCTGTGCTCATCGATAGATGGGACTCCGTGACCAACACGTTCCACCTTCCGATGGGTGAGATGACTATCACGCTAGAGGACATGTTTTGGATTCTAAGGTTACCCATATTAGGGGCCCAAGTGTACTCTATCTCCTATAAGGCCTCAGAGGATCTGATCAAGATAGTATTTGGTGACGGGGTGGTGGACCTGAGCTTCCATAGTGCTAGTTTGAGCTATGACGAGATGTATCTAGCCCGTCTGGATGAGACGAGGCTAGTAGTTTTATTGATGGAGGTAGTGCACTACTATACACTAGCTGATATAGAGGGTGGATTCTTTCCTTGATCTCTGATGGGGGTTCTCTATGATATGATGGTGCATGAGACATGTTTTTCTAGGTTACCAGCATTCTAGGTGCAACTATACATAGAGTTATGGGCGTATGGGTGGCTGTGCAGGTTTAGCTGATCGCAGTTGCATATGCGGGACAGGGTTCCGCCACTTCTAGTGACATTACACGACCTAGTGAGCCCTTTGGAGTTGGAGCACATGGAGGCAATGGGCTTGAGTGGTATTCGAAACTACGGAAATGTTGTTTGGCAGCCTAGTTTGATGGCCATGCTCATCGATAGATGGGACTCCGTGACCAACACGTTCCACCTTCCGATGGGTGAGATGACTATCACCCTGGAGGACATGTTTCGGATTCTAAGGTTACCCATATTAGGGGCCCAAGTGTACTCTATCTCCTATAAGGCCTCAGAGGATCTGATCAAGATAGTATTTGGTGAGGGGGTGGTGGAGTTGAGCTTCCATAGCGCCAGTTTGAGCTATGACGAGATGTACCTAGCCCGTCTGGATGAGACGAGGCTAGTAGTTTTATTGATGGAGGTAGTGCACTACTATACACTACCTGATATAGAGGGTGGATTCTTTCCTTGATCTCTGATGGGGGTTCTCTATGATATGATGGTGCATGAGACATGTTTTTCCGGGTTACCAGTATTCTAGGTGCAACTATACATAGAGTTATGGGCGTATGGGTGGCTGTGCAGGTTTAGCCTATGTTGTACATTTATACTACACTACTGGGCCTACGAGAACATAGTTTGTGTTCAACCTATATGGATGCCCCAAGTAGATGCATTCCCACTGACATGTGTTTGGTTGGGATACAAGAGATGGGTTCTGGTTATAAGAGAGCGGAGGTTGGATAGGCCGACATATGATGTGGCCCATTTTTGGCAGTTGTTAGAGGGGTTGTCTGGGCTGGACATAATCTGGAGGTCATATGTGGGATTCCCCTCATATAGGCACATGCATGAGGAAATAACTAAGCTCTAAGTAGAGAGGTGGATACAGGGTTTCCGCGCTGGGGAGGATGAGATGATCCCGGTTGACAGGGTCTGACAACAGTTCGGGCTTGTACAAGATATTCCTTTTCCCTTCCCACAGTATCGAAGAGACGACTTGGAGAGGCCTCTCCCTCTACCACAACCTACAGTGCCTACAAGAGAGGAGCATATAGTGGATCGATGGGTTGATGACACCATATGCACAAATAGGTATAGGTAGTAGTGGGTGGCTCAGTTATGAGCCATACCATCTAGACCGGGGCAGCCAGACTTAGCTATTGTGATAGTGCAGAGAGATGCCCTACAAGGGCAAGTAGTGATGTTGATCACGTAGATAGGTATATTATAGACACAGCTGGAGGGGTTAGAGGTAGAGGTAACAGAGCTACGAGTATAGGTGGCCAGTCTGTAGGCCCAGATGGTGAAGGCAGAGAGTGGAGGTGATGGAGGAGATGAAGAAAGAGATGGTAAGGTGGCAGCCCTACAGACTTAGGTGGCAGGATTAAAGGGCCAATTGGCTACAACCCAGACACAGATTGGGGCCTTACAGGCCCAGATACATGCACAGGGATAGGGGGAGGGGGCAACACCATAGGCGCAGGGAGCTGGTCCCAGTTCATAGGCTGGCGTAGGGTAGGTATAGGGGCCGAGAGCTATGGGACCACAACAGACCGTGCCTATATCTAGTCTACGAGATGCCCTAGGTGACGTAAGGTACTATCAAGACCATATCATGGCAGTTGGGATAGACTTCCTCTCTTATGAGAGTATAAGGCACAGTAGGCATCCAGTGAGAGGATGAAATCACACACACATAGTGTGGAGAGCATAGGAGGGTAGCGAGCTCTGAGGCCTAATCAAGGAGAGGCCACTAGCACACAATGACCAGAGCTAGGTGATGTACCAACAGGGACATAGGAGGATAAGGGTACAGATGACACAGAGATGGAGGACATTTAGTGAGATGTCTGATATGCGTCCACCCAAGTTTTTTTATGTATATTAGTGATTATTTGATATATATGTTGGCCTGGATGCCAAAGATAGTTGTATTTTTCTTTTTTTGGATCAAATACCGGTCTGTGTGCCAAAGACAGTGAGGATGTAAAAGTGATTGTTGTATATTGTGAGCATATACCGACCTGCATGCCGAAGATTTTTTATATTGATTCATTCATTCGTTGTGTATATATGAGACCAGCCTATGTGCCGATGACATTTTGTATTGTATATCGGCCTGCGTGCCAACATTTTTGAGATGATGGCCATGATGAGACAGACATGTATTTTGAGATACACAGTTATTGATTTATATGATGAGATTCATGGTATTATGTGATGTGTTAATGGGTTTATGAGATATTGGTTTATGGCTTGTGTTAGATGAGCTATGGATTTGTTACTTTGGTATGGATGGAAATTAGGTGAGTTAGGCATGATGGAGTCAAGTCAGTTTAGGAATGGATTGAGTCAGGTTATAGGCATGGATCGAGTCAAGTTATAAGAATGGATTGAGTTAGGTTATAGGCATGGTTGAGTTAGGTCAGTTTAGGCATGGTTCAAGTCAGGCTATAGGCATGGTAGAATTAGGTTATAGGTATGTATTGAGTCAGGTTATAGGCATGGTTGAGTTAGGTCAGTTTAGGCATGGTTCGAGTCAGGCTATAGGCATGGTGGAGTTAGGTTATAGGCATGGATTGAGTCAGGTTATAGGCATGGTTGAGTTAGGTCAGTTTAGGCATGGTTCAAGTCAGGTTGGTTTAGGCATGCTTCAAGTCAGGTTGGTTTAGGCATGGCTGAGTTAGGTTTGGTTAGGCATGGTTGAGTTAGGTTATAGGAATGATTCATTATTGTGTGCAATGAATGATACTATGGGTCATATGTGAAATGTTGTATAATCTATGTATAGTGATGATAGAGAGATGGTATGTGTAATAAATGTATAAAATGGGAAGCAACTTGTTACATATGTAGCTTAATTTCCAATTTTGTTAGAAAAGGGGAACTAAGTGAAATATGGGGTAGATGGTGAGTTAGGCATGGTTGATGAATTGTTTAGGGTAGAGAATGGCCGAGCTATCCTCCAAGGGCCCCATGCCCTCAGAATGCTGCCTACATAGTCCCAGAAAAAAAGGACCTTAGGCTGATGTAGGTCTCCCATGAGCTAGGGAAGAATATTAAAATGAGCTGGTAGGTTTTTAGGCATGTAGTGGTTTTAGTTTTAATAGGTGTGGGTAGATTATAAGTAAAATAATGTAGGTGAAGGTGATTATGGCGAAAGGAGAGGATTACCCTAAAGGTAAGAATCATGTATCAAGTCCTGTATAAGGTAATCAAAATGTAAAGAAAGATTGTTAAAAGATAAGAGGGGGGCAATAAACCTACCTGATTGGGTAGGATCATACCAAGTAAATCATACCTTGAAGGGGGTGATGAACACGAGACCCAAAAGGCATTACACAATTAATTGTTCTACGGTGAAATTAGTCACAGGATCACCAAATGTTGAAATTGCAAGATGTCCCCTTAGGCGATTTAGGAAATAAGATTGGAAATGGTAATGTGGGTTAAGGGTAGTTAATTGTATATGTTTGGAGTGACAGGTCTTTTGGGCAAGAGGTATGAGGTCACAATGGGCATGTCCATGACTAAAAAGTGTATTTTTTTATAGACTGATTGATGCGGGAAGTCTATATGGGATAAATAATGTGGTACTCCTTGAGGTCTTCTTGAAGCTGATCGATGCAGGAAGATTCAGTTTCTCTTGGTTTTTTTTTTTTTTTGAAAGCTTCACATAGTTGTCCTTCAAGGGAGCAGTATATTTATAGTAGCAATTTGGTCGAGAGGAAGATGTCCTTTTGAGGTATTCATATTTTTTATTAGAATTTTGACTCAAGGAGTTAGGTCCCATTAGAGGTCTTTTGGAATCATGGACAAGACCAAGGTGAAGGATAGGACTCTTGTTTAAAAGGAAAGGTGGAATGACCATGGGATCTCATCTAAATATAGACTAAAAGTATCCATGAGAATCATGCTATGTGTAGTACCATGGAGCATATATTCAAGAGAAGATAACAAGTGATGGGTACTCACATGATTCTCATTTAATTGTTAGGGAGGTGTATGAAGTGGATAGCGCTCAAGGGATGAGCTTGTAAAGAGACAAAGTGTGAGGTAGGATAATGAGTCAACAATAGAATGGTCGAAGATGCAATGAGTTGAGGGGCTTAGGTTCAAGTTTACCCACAAGTGAGGACAAATGTTAGGCACCCGATCCATAGTTATGAGTTATGTTGTATGGTCCAAGCCAATTAGGAGTGAATTTTCCCTCTTTAATTTTTTCTACTTTGGTTACGTGTTGATTTTATTTCAAGACAAGGTCACCGACTTAGAAGGTGCATTTATGAACATGTTTGTCAGAAGCACATTTGATACATTGTTGGTAAACTTGAAGGTGATCCAGAGCGTTAAGAAGATGTTCATCTAATAACTCTAGTTGTGCTAAGAGGTCTTAACAAAAGTCATCATCAGTAAGCATGTCACGGAGAGAAATGTAGATTGAGGGGATTTGGACTTCGAGAGGTAGAAAAACCTCTATACCATAGATGAGAGAAAAGGGTGTGGCTGCAGTGGAAGTGTGAATACTAGTGTGGTATGCCCATAGGAAAAAAGGAATGTGTGCATGCCAATCCTTCCCAGTATCATCAACCACTTTCATGAGAATTTTGTAGAGTGTTTTGTTAGTGGATTTGACTTGGTCATTCGTTTGTGGGTAATAAGGTGATGAGAAACAAAGTTGAAAGCTGAAGGTGTCACAAAGTTTTTGCAGTGTTTTGTTTTTGAATTGTTTTCCATTGTTAGTGATGAGGCGATGAGGAAAACCAAAGTGACAAATGATGTGATGGTTAATGAACTCACATATTTTCTTGCGTTTTGTGGAGATGAGTGGTATGGCTTCCACCCATTTTGTATAGTACATGGTAGCAGTTATGATCCATTGATGGTGTTGGGAAGAATGAGGATTGATTTCTCTAACAAGATCCAAACCCCATTGAGAGAAGGGCCAAAGGTCACGAGCGACCTGTAAGGCATGACTAGGTGTATGATGAAGGTTGGAATGTTGTTGAAATTTCTCATAGTGTTTGACATAGTCATAACAATCTTGGTTAAGGTTTGGCTAGTAATAGCCAAGGCAAAGAATACGCTTAGCAATAGCAAGGCCACTAAAGTGACCTCCACCTATGCCATCATGAACCTCCTTAATGGTATAAGGGATTTCAAAACTTGTGAGGCATTGTAAGAGAATACCATCAAATCCATGCCTATAGAGGATTCCCCCCAGAATGATGAAACAGGAGACATTTTTATGGAAGGCACGTTTTCCGTTACGGGTGAGATCAGGAGGTAAGATGGAAAGGAAAACGTAGTCATAGTATTTTTTTATACCAAAGGTCAATCGGGTCAGGGGTGTTAGTTTCAATTGAGTAAACATTGTGAGGTAAATAAGAAGGTTAATGGAGGCATTGTACGATGACAAATATTTTGGAATCAGTAGGGGAAGCGGGTATTTGGGAAGCTAAGCAGGCCATGGTATCTACAAATTTGTTGGTTGAATATGGGATGGTTTGAAGGGTGTAATGATCAAAGGTGGTCAAAAGTATGTATACATGATGTTTATACTTTTGAAGTATCTTGTTACGACATTGGTACATACCATTGACTTGGTTTACGACCAATTGTGAATCACCAAAGATGTGGATTGATTTGACATCTAGGGTATAGGCAACCCAGAGACCTAGTATGAGCGCTTCATTCTCAGTAATATTATTGGCACATTCAAAGTCTAGTTTGAAATACAAAGGCATGGTTTCTCCATCCAGAGGAATGAGGATAACACCAGCCCCACCCCCACACTAACACTTGGAACCATCGAAGAATAGTGTCATTTGGTAAGGGGGTTCGTCAAAGGAAAGAGTAGTAATTGACTCATTGGGAAATTAAAAATTAAAGGATTGGTCCCTGGAAATAGGTGCATTAGCTATTTAGTCAGTAATATCCTATCCTTTGATGGAATTTTGGTGAATGAATTCAAGGTCAAGATAAGCTAAAAGCATAAGCCATCGCGCGGCATGCTGATTTTGATAAGGTTTGGCATACATGAAG
Source organism: Taxus chinensis (assembly GCA_019776745.2). Lineage (NCBI taxonomy): Eukaryota > Viridiplantae > Streptophyta > Pinopsida > Cupressales > Taxaceae > Taxus > Taxus chinensis. The sequence goes on along the minus strand of CM034147.1, from coordinate 573,027,124 downwards.
TGTAAGGGATCGGTGTTGGTCACGACATAGGTTTTGTGGTTGAGTAGGTAATGGAAGATTTTGGTGGCAATGAAAACTAAGGCTAAGAAAATCTTTTCTAGATGGTTTTATTGGGTTTCATAGTTCAAAAGAGTATGGCTTATGTAATAAACCACCTGCTCCTTGTGTTGTTCATCATAATGAGTGAGAATGGCTCCCAAGGAATGATTGGTAGCTGATATGTATAGGTAAAAATGTTAATCGTATTTGGGTGGAATGAGTAAAGGTGGTTGGAGAAGGTATTGTTTTAGGGCCTCAAAAGATTTGTGATAGTCATCATCCTATTTAAAGGATACATCCTTCCTAAGAAGATGATGAAATGGTTGACACCGATTAGATAATTGTGAAATGAAACGGAAAATGGACTACAATTACCTTGCAAGATACGAAGTTGTTTAAGGTTAGTGGGTGGAGGCATATCCAGAATGGCATTGAATTTAGTAGGGTCAACTTATATACCATGGAGGGAAACAATAAATCCTGAGTTTTCCTGAGAGAACCATGAAGCCGCACTTTTTAGGCTGAAGGCGGAAGCAATATTTAATGAGGTGGTCAAATATGGTGTCGAGGAAGGTGAGGTGCTTGGTGTGACATTTAGATTCAGCTAAGGGATCATCCACGTAATCTTCCAATATGTGATGCATGATATCATGGAAGATGTAAGTAATAACACATTGATATGTTGCACCAGCATTTTTAAGGCCAAAAGGGCATGACATGATAGCAAATGGTTCCCCAAGGGGTAATGAATGTGGTCATGAGTCGATCTTCTAGAGAAAGAAAAATTTGGTTATAACCTGAGAAGCCATCCATGAGTGAGATCATCTCATGACTAGTGGTGAGGTCAACTAGTTGATCAATACCGGGAAAGGGAAAGTCATATTTCAGGTAGGTGAGGTTGAGGTCACGGAAGTCCGTGTAAATGTGGAGTCCCCCTTTTACTTTAGTAATAGGGAAATATTTTATAATTCCAACAAGGATAATTAATGGGTAAGATGAAGGAAATAGAAAGAAGGCACTAGATTTCTTCTTTAACGAGAAGAACGATGCGAGGGTGTATTTTCCTCAAAAAAATTTGATAGGTTTGGCATCAGGAACGGTTAAGATATTATGTACCACTATGGTGAGTTGCAATACTAGACATGTCTGCATTAATACCAAGTGAAAGCGTGGTTATGATCTCAGAGAAAAGAAGTGATGGCTTCTTGTTCAGCAGCATCTAAAGATTTTATGATCTTTAGGATGTGCGGGTCATCTTGAGTATGAATGTTGATCTCGATAGTCGATTCATTCAACATGGTTTGTGTCTCAGATGGTAATGACTGATGAATATATGAGTCTTATGCACCAAGGTAGGTGATTTTGGATTCATCACCCTGAAATTGAACAAAGTTAATGGTAGGTGTTTTGTCATCGATCATCTCATGATACAGGAATGGGATAATGGAAGAGGCCTTGCCTTCACATTAATAAGTCAAAGGCCCCAATGAAATGGTTTTTATGAAAAAAAATGTTAGGGGGGGTAGATTTAGGATCCATCAACTCTATTGGTGAGGGTGGTGTTGGAGGTGGAGTGGGTAAAGGTAGTGATGAAGATGAAGGTGGAGGAGGGCTAGGGTCCTTCAATGAGCTAAATGTGGGCATGTTTGGTAGGACGTTTTATGAAGCCGATACCACTATAGTCATGTTTGCGGGTAGTACATGGAATAATGGTATGGCAGCCTTGCTCGTAAAATCCAAAACCAAAACCCTTCCATGAATAGGGGTGCAGGAAGGCATGGGTGAAATGGTGATTGTTAATTAAATTGAAGTCAACGGAAAATGGGTGGGGTTAAGATTGTGGTTCAGGAGTGTAAGTGGTAGTATCAAGTCCCCCATAGGTGATACTAGTATGAAGATGAGGAGGACCATAAAGGAGGCATTCTCCTATATGGTGATCATAGCGGGGGTGTTGGTGAAGGCTTTCATACTCGTACGGAGTAAGGAATGTGTTGACACTATATAGATGGTACTCCCCCAGAGTGAGACATTGAAAAACACATTCCAAGGGATCAATGGTTGGTATGCAGGTATCTGGTATGGATAATGTGTTAGAGGTCAATGCAAAGGTGGAGTTAACGGATTGGGAAGCTAATTTTTCATCTTTCTAGGTTATAATAAAAATAGGATATCAGACGCAAAACATGTGTGCTAATAATCATTGTATTGTGGCAAGAAGTATGGTTGAGGTCCCCAAATAAAACGGTATTAGTTCCGGATGTAGAAAACTTGACAGGTATGATGCACATCATTGGGTCGGAAAAGGGTATAGCTGCAATGTTCCTTGATAGATGATGAGTCAAGATGAAAAAAAATAAGTGTATCCTTAAAAAATTCAGGTTGTTGGACACAACAATGCAAAGTGGAAGGATTCAAAACCCATGACATGTGCTCCAAGCCTCTACTTCAATAGGGAGACAAGTTGATAAATGGAATTACACCTAAAGAAACATGGTATTTTTTTATGAATCAATGTCAGGGCTCATGCAAACATCTAGTATAACAGTGCCTTAGACCCGACGGGATATCATCATTGAATAAACTATGTTCTTGACTAGATGGTTTATGCATGTAAGTCACCAAGTATGTGCATTTCAAGAAAGGATGATGGCAGAATATATGGGGTTTGTACTGGAAAAAGTGGTGGCCATCGGCCAATGCTAGTCCTTCCACTAAGAGGTTTGACTAGAGATTCGAATTTTATTTAGGCAATCATCATGTATGAATTTTTTTCTTTTAGAAAAAGACTTTGCATCATCATTATTGAGTTGGAAAGTTTCGATAAGAAAATCCCATGGTAGCCACATATGAGAATATTTTAAAATTAAGTAACAAATAACTTTAATTCCCTTTTGAAGATCTTTAAGATTTTAATCTAGGGGACCCTAAAAAATGGGAAACTAATGGAAATTCATAATGGGATACCACTATAGGGAGAGAGAGAGAGCTTATTAAATCCCTTATCATGGTGTGATGTGTGATGCCATTAGAAATGGGGTATGTGGGGCCATGGATAGTTATTTTAGGTATGGGTGCAGATGGTATGTTGGGTATAGGATTGGTTGGTGGGTCAACTACCTTTTCTTTTCCCTTCTGTGCACGTGTAGTGACATGTACCATGTTGATTTGAGGGAAGTTGGAAAATGGAGAAGGTGTAGGGTGAGTGGTATAATGACATGAAGGGAAAAAAACTACTGGAGGAGAAAATCTCTATGAGGTCAGTTGGGCACACCGAAATTTGGGTGGTGGCATGGAAAGTTCTTTGATGTGAAGCATGTTAATTGCAATTTTATTATGTGGATCTAGGAGTTATGAGGGTGGAGGTTGTGGTTGTTGAGTGGGTAGTGTGGGAATGGGTGTAGGTGAAGTAGGATCCTCATCGAGAAGTTCTTCGTCGTCAAAGTTGGTTTCTGGTGGACACAATTGGATAAGGATGGTTTTCAAGGAGTTGTAGTTCTCCACATCATGCCCTGGCACATGATGGTATGCACAAATTTTAGTATCATCAAACCCTTTTGGCCTGGGTTTGAGGGGGTCCTAAGGTCGGATTGGTGGTAATGTGATAACAGAGGTCTCAAGAAGGTTCGTCAAAATTGTTACATAGGACCCTGCTAGTGAATCACAATGGGAAGTGAATGTGGGTTTGGGTGTAGGTGTGTTTGATTGTCGAGGAACTATTTTTGGAAGTGTAGGAATGGGCCGAGCTATGTGTTTAGGTTCCGATGTGGTTTGAGGTATCAGTTGGGTTTGTTTGGGTAGGGGTACAGTAGATGGATGGGTAGGATGGTGTGGGGTTGTTTTGACTACCTTGTTGTGGGGTAGTGGGGTTTTTTTTTGGGTTATACCTTCTTGGGTAAAACTGATGTGGGTGTATGAGGTCTAGAAGGAAAATAAAATGGAGGAAGAGGGCAAGTTACTGTATGATGGAAAAGTGACAAGTGAGCATGGGAATCTACAAGTAACTCTTCCTCGCACCCAAACTCTCGAGGTCGTGCTGAGACATCCGGTAGGGATGGATTATATGTACGATATGGATAAACTAGTTAGGAAATCTTATATCTTCGACACACACTAATGGAATCTGTGAGTCTAAGGCAAAGAAGGCCCTCCTAACCTGAACTGGCATGATAGATCAGTCGATATGGATGACTGCTCGAAGGCTCCAATAAATATCAAATTCTGGTGTGATCCGATCTATAGGTTGTGGGATACATGGAAAATGACCTGGGATGTTTTTGTTTATGTCTCCAGACAGGGTCATATGATGGATGATGGATATACAATGGATTCTATGGTTGATTCTCTGGTCTAGTCCAGAAATCTTTAGCTTTATTAGCTACTATGTCTAACAAGGATAACTATGCGATGATGATACATGGAAGTGGAGTGGATCTAAATATTATTGTGTGTAAGCCAGCGTCAGCGTCTGACTCACCTGTGGATTCATTGGGTTGTGGGATTTGTGGGTCAAAATCATAGATTCATGGTTGCTGTGGACCTGCTATGGTCATGTGCAGAATCAGTCCCTAATCCCTAGTATCTAATAGTTGTATGAATTTTCGGCCTCTATGTTTTGAATTAACAGTTGTGCAATCTTTTCTGAGTATCTTATAGGCGTTCTTGCAACCTGAATTCTTAAGCTAGTATCTATGTCTGTGAGGGTGTCTCCTGCATCTGGATATGGGACCAAAGGGTAACAACTGAACATTTTCTCTCTTCCAAGTCCTTCTACAGTCATGCAGATATTTATCTATGGTAATCTATAGTTTGGTTGATTTGACCAAAATGTGTGCACTTGGTCGTCTTCTATATTTATCCTGCTTAACTATGAGCTGATCTGTTGTAAGTTTGTTGTTGTTTGGAAGACTTGGATTATAAGGTTCTGATCTATATTAGTTATTGTCGTAATAAGACTGGGTTGAGGCATGATTGGCTCGAATACATACTCTCTGTGATCTCTAGGTCCCGTGATTGTCATGCAAAAGGAAATGATACAAATCTAACTAATGACAGAATAATTTAACTTCGTAAGATATGTCTATGTATATTCCTAAATCTGATAGTTATTGATAAGCTAGTGAACAAAATTTAAAGAGAAATTATCTAATATATCAAAAATTGATAACTAAACTAATAATTTAATTAAAAAAAACAAAGCAACCGAGTATAGCTACTTGTCTGTGTAGTTTGTAGATCTATTCTACTTGAAAGACTCTCAATCCTACCTCAGAAGTGAGGAGTGAATCATAGTTTCTCAGAAACTATCAATCCCCACAGCTTCCCTGGTAATATCGAAAGTGAAATTGACTAAAATGAAATGATTGACTACTTTATTTGATATGCTTTAACTAGAAATTTGAAAGCTTGAACCTAGATTCTGCAAAACAGTGGTGAACCTGATGGTGTGTGGCCTTGTCCCCTCAGTGTGATCTCCTCGTTCTTTTGTGCTCACGTGGACCCAGAAAAGCGTGTAATACTAGCATCAACAGATGTAGATTTTGGAACAAAGGAATCTTAGAATGCAGACTGAATATAATGCAAGTAGGAGAGGGATAATGCAAGAGTACAAATCTTGGCTTATGTAATTCCTAACGGGATTTATTGTGAGTCATGCAACAAAAAATGTCTAGAACCTGAAACTATCATGTTTGATGAACAAAACCTACAACTATAATGGCTTCCTATTGAGATGAAACTATCTTAATCCAATTGATTTTGATGAAAAGACAACAACACTTTGCACAAGGAGAATATGTGTCTTTCTGACAACTAAACAATGCTAACTATGCATCTAAGAAATGAAAATATGAATCCTAAACAAAACTAAAAGAGTAAGCTATTGAAATGAGAAATTCATAGTAAAATTTGAGGGGCCATTTGCTTGAGCACAAGCCAACTATTTTTATCATTTCTAATTACCCAAAGGTAAAAACCAAATTGATCTCTTAAACCATAAACGATGCCAAGACACTATTCCTGGGAACTAGAATCATTAATGCAAGCCAAAGGTGGTGAAAAAAGATAGTAAACGTTGAAATTTACATGAGTTGCATTAAAAGAGCATTCTATAAAACACGTGAAGGACCACCACCCTAAGTAGGGTGGCGGTTACAGGACCACCGCTCTGACTGGGCGGGGGTCACGAGACCACTGCCCAGGTAGGGCAGCAGTTTTGTAACTGAAGAACAAAACGCAAAGAAAAGAGGGGAAAAGAGAACAACAAAGCACGCTGGGGCTAAGTGGGGCATGCGGGATGTTAACACATACTTGGGGAGCATTTTTGAATCCTGAACATCTTGCGAGGAGACCTATATCATCATTGGGGCACGTGTTATATTATTCCAGTGGTGCAGTACCTTACAATTTTGGGTATGTACATATTGCCCCCTCAGAGAAGCGTTTTAGCCATAAAGAGGCGTAAAACGGTGGGTCCAAGTATGGAGGTCTTGAAATGGGAAGTTAGAAGTTATACCTGATACTTCCGTGTGTCGGAATGACGCCATCCGAAATTCCTGCTACCTACAAAATAAAAAGAGAACTCAAGTGCAGATAGACAAAAAGATCGAAAAATAAATACTAAAATATCATGAAATGAGGATGTACCATTTGTGCAGGGATAAGAACTTACCTCCATCGGCACTCTAAACCCATAGAAAGGGGCATTCAAAACAAGTCAGGTTGCTATATATGTAAAAGTGGGCCCATTTTCCTATTCATTTGCGTATGTTGATTTGGTTGATTTTGAGCTCTGGGACCCACAGTGACGGTTTCTGATGAGAGTAGAGTCAAAATGTTCGTGACGAGATAGTGATCATACCTCCTTGAGCGGAACATCGACCCATGACATCACAAGTTATTGTTTTACAATATACCATTTTTACCCCCAAAATTTTAAAATGTTAAAATCTTTGTCATGGGGGGGTTATTTTTGAAAATGTTAGTTTTAAAAGGTCCATCTAGGGGGGTGCCTATTGGGTAGGCTTTGTTTTAATCAAAAATTGTCGTTTTTCATGTTTTTAGGTGTTTGTAGGTCATGTGACCCACATGGGTTTTTGGGACACGACTGCCACCCTGAACAGGGTGGCAGTTACAAAACCACTGCCTTTAAGGCGGCGATTATGGAACCGCCACCCTGCTCAAGGCGGTGGTCCTTCACAGAATGCACAAATAACACCTATTTGAAGTTAATTTTGCATTTTTAGCATTCTTATGTGTTTTCATGATTTTTATAATCTCATTTGGATACTAACTTGTTCTGTTTTGTGTGTTTTTGGGTGTATGAAGGTGAGGGAGGATTACATTCGATGGAGCCAAGAGAGAGAGTGTGATTGGCTCCCAGCAGTATTAGATACCCTTTCGCAGGACAAGCAGGATACTCTTTATAGGGCTAGTATATTGGGTATATCACGGGTTCCACATGTTGCACCATCCAGTCACATACTCTGTGACTTATTTTCATATTGGGATGTTGATCGGAACACTTTTCGATTACCAGGGGTCTGAGGTGAGCGGACCATTACTTTGGAGGATGTTTACCATATCTTGAGGATCCTAATCATCAGGATATGAATTAATCTTGAGATAGTAGGTTCACGGGCTCAGATAGGACAGTGGGCCTCATACATGGGAGATGCAGGTATCTCCACTGGTTTAAAGAAGGGGGTGAGGGTCTGATCTATTCCCAGCCTTCCCATCCCCTTGATTCGTCAGGACATTATGGGGATCCTTTCCTTGAGATTTATCAGAGATAAGGGAGGACACACTCTACTCTATTGTTGGTCCCCCATCATTGCACAAATTGAGGGACATGGCCGGATTTACGCCTAGGAAACCGACATACTCAGGACTAACTATCATGATTTGTACATGGTGGTCCATTTACAAGGGTATTCATTGAGTGAACCGACCCTGGTTATGAGCTGGGTCTATGAGTGTTTCATCCCCTATGGTAGAGGTGTAGAGGTGGAAGATCCTAAAGCTATGAGGGCAGCCATATGAACAGACATGTTGGTGCTTAGAGCACTTCACCAGCTAGTTGCTTCCTTGACCACTGATGACATAGAGGCCACACTGTATTAGGCCATGGCATGGTTATGGGATGAGGAGGCTCTTACTTTGATTTCCTACTCCACCATAGGGCAACTTGTTGACAGGGTAGGGAGGGTGGAGATACATCCCTTCGATCAATTGCCTCAGCAGTTTGGCCTACCTTACGTGGGTATCCTTCCCTCGGTTGTGCCAGTATATAGATCATTTTGAGAGGCTAGGGGGATCCTAGAGCCTAGGGTTGGACAGTTGTTACTCCTGGTGCTCTTATTGTGGCTAGGCGGGTAGTACGAGCTCGAGGGAGATCCGGTGCTCCTTAGGCACCCTTACGTCAAATTGTTGCCAGTCCCGCTCACAACAGCGATGACCCTATTGACATGAAATCTGAGTCTGAGGAGTTCACAGGGGGAGAGATGAAGGAGGAGACTGAGACTGAGGTCAATGAGTCAGGTGGAGAGGAGGATAGTGATCCTGAGTGGCATGACACTTAGGATATTTTATAGGTAGAGAGGGCAGAATTGAGTGCGGAGAGAGTGACTCTGGTTTCAGAGGAGCCAGTCTCTTAGTGCCTTGGTGGAGAGGATGAGTCCGTAGCGGGATGCTATATTGCCCTGGTCACAACAGGAGCACACTAGTCAGTAGCGACATCTGTGGCAGGTGCCGATCCTAGAGATCCATCTTGGAGGCTCGGCGATCCGAGTGAGTTATCATTATTTCTTCTTAATGTTTGTTGTTAGTTTTGATTGCCTTAGTTGTTACCTCTCCTTTTGTTTACATTTGTTTTTATCTTTTGATCATTTCTAATTGGATTTTTGCCTTTACTTGCAGAGACTGCCGATGAGTAGCGAGACCTGATTCGCCACGTATGCACTCATACCCTGATGATCCCTATGGAGAGGACCCGTGCTGAGTTATCCATGGATGTAGGGGAGCCTTCAACAGCTGGTAGGCACACCGATGTCTTTTCCCCTATCTAGCATGTGGCTAGGATGGTGTCTACCCTTTGTATAAAGTTGGTAGGGTACAAGACAACAGAGCACCTGATGAGGATTCATTCTCATGGTGAGACCGCATCTGTTCCTCGGGATCATGAGCCCTCCATGCACTCAGAGTGCCGGCATAGCTAGAGTCCTAGACAGGGGTGTGCACCCTCAGAAGGATCTCATAGGGGTTGAGAAGCCATTTGGATCTCTTGGACTGTTTTCATGATGTATTTTGTATCTCCCGGGCTCTTTGAGCATTTTGACCATGCTTAGCGCATGATGGCATTTCACAGGAAACTTGTTTGTTTATATATATATACATTATTTTCTTGGATCATATGCTTGGTATTAATATTCTTGTGATTTGATTACGCATGTAAATTATAATTTTGTTTATATATGCCTCTCAGAATGTATGCAATGGAGAACAAATGATACAAATGTTTACTTTCCTTTTGTATTTCATGATGTTGATATATGATAATGTAGACACAATATGACTTCAAACTCTAGCTTCTTATAAGAAATTTTTCGGTACTTCATATTTTTTTTGACAATATGTGATGATAAACCGCTATGAAGAGTAGATAAAATTGCCCCACTCCTAACTCCATGCAACTAGTAAGATGTGAGGGCTCATCACCGAGAGCTATAAAGGGCACAAGTTATGAAATGTGTTGAAATGATAGTGATGAGAGATAGACAAAGCTTTAGTGGAACCAAATTAGGATGCTACAAGCCTACTCTACTCGAGTGACTCCATAGTTTGGGATGCAACTTTCTTTTCAGTTAATCTAGAATTAGATCCGTAGATGGCCTCATGGTAGACAAAATCTTGGTTTCAAGGATTTGAATTCTCTTGGAATTTTGGACATCTGATTAATTTGTTTTTCACTCAAAATTTCAAAGGTTTATTTGAATTTGATTGCTGACTTCCTTCAATGTTTATTTGTCAAGAGGACTCCCTGCACCTTGCCCCATGCTACTAGTAATAAGCGTGGGCTTATCACCATGGACAAGGTGTAGGTGAGTAAGGGCATTTCCATACTTTCCCAACCCTACGTCACTAGTAAGAGATGTAAGCTCATCACCAAAGGTTGGTGGGGCAAGGAAATGTGTAAAATTATATTTTTTGTTTGATCCATATTTGACTTGTTTATTTGAGAAAAATGTCAATGTATTCTTATTTTCAAAGAGATAAACATAGGGGATAGATGTGACATGATGAAGCTTCTAGAACAGACCATAGGCAAGACACCTATCCTAGGAAGAAACCAAAGATGAGAAAAATCATGTAGATCTTGGTATGGTTACCATTAAGGCTTTGTCATATCTATCTTTATTCGATGAAATGATTCTAAAATAGGTGACGACGTTATAAACTGAAGAAGTATGATTAGAGTGTTTATGCCAATACCATCAAAAGTTTGTAATGAATTGCTTTGAGAATGAGTTCCTTGATCACAAAATTGTATGAAACAAGTGGATAAAATGAACCTAACTATATGAAGATACAACATAGATATATTTATATAAATAGTGTTGGCCACTTATGCGTAGAATCATTTAAGGTGTAGGGAATTGATTATTTCACCAAATTCCTCACCCTCTAGTGTACATAAGAGATATGCAACATTTCCATAGTCTTTCGTGACTCGGTATGGGCCCAACCATTTTGGCCGAAACTTCCTTCCTTCGCTGGTCTTTTTATCGATCTGGCTATCTAGCCTTAGAACTAGATCACCTTTATATATGTCTCATTCATAGACCTTCTTGTTATACTGCTGGCACATCCGGTCAGCATAGACTCTATGCTGCTATGTAACATCTAACCTGGCCTCATCTAGGCTTTCTAGCTAGGAGAGACGTGCTTCTCTGTAAGAATCTTCATCCATAATCCCTTGTAATGAGACACGGAGACTGGGTATTTCAACCTTAAGCAGGAGAACTGCTTCTGCCCTGAATACCAACGAAAAAGGATTTACCCTGTTGGTGTTCTTATTGAGGTTCGGTGGGCCCAAAAGGCCATATATAACTTCAAATGCCAATCTCACTTGTTTTATTTCACAGTTTTAAGAAGAATGGCTTTTAGTGTTTTGTTTGTCACTTCAGCCTGTCCGTTGGCTTGAGGGTAATACAGGGAGGCTGTATGATGGCTTATTTTTAATTTATTGCACAATTTGTGAACTTCGTCATTCTTAAAAGAATTCCCATTATCTATGATAATGATTTGGTTCAAAATGAACCTGCCGATTACAAAATCTGATACAGTACTAAGATGCATAGCCTCTACCCATTTGGTAAAATACTCGGTGGCCGTGATTATGAAATTATGGCCATCTGTAGATGAGGGAGAGAATTTCCCTATCAAATCTAGGCCCCATCTAGAAAAGGGCCATGGAGTAGCAATTGGTTATAGAGCTTGTACTGGAATGTGAATCTCATGTGAGAATTCCTTGCACTTACGACACCTTCGTACAAAATCTACTGCGTCGTGTTCTAGAGTGGGCCAGAAATAGCCCATCCGGTGTATTTTACAAGTAGTGGCATGACCACCGAAGTGGCCTCCACATATCCCACTATGACATTCATGGAGAATCTTCTTGGATTCTTATGTTTCGACAAATCTTATAAGCATTCCATCAAAAGCCTTACGATCAAGAACTTGTTCTATAATAACATATTTAGCTACGATAATGTGCAACTACCTCCTTTATTGTAGTGTAGCATCTTCTGGATAAGTATGATCTATGATATAATTAATAATATCAGCATACCAAGGACATTCTGAGATTAGAGGTCTAGTTTCGACATAGTATATGCATTCATCGAGATTTACTAGATCACCTCTGTCTAATGGGTTATTAGCAAACCAATCTATAATGATTTGTCCCTTAACATATTTTTGGTTAACGAAAGTTAATTCAAACTCACCCATCAAGGTTATAAAGCTTCCAGCCTTTTTAGACAAGGACCCTTGTGTGAGGAAAGTCCGTAAATGGTATTTTTTTACAATGACCCTTGTTTCTTGATTTAGCATGTAATGCCTTAAGTGTTTGGTTGTGAAGATTATGACAAGGCATTCTCATTCTGCCTATGTATAACATGTTTCATAGGCAAGCAACGTTCGGCTAATGAAATAGATCATGTGTTCTCTTTTGTCATCATCTTCTTGAGCCAACATATAGGCTAGCCAGACATTAGTAGCTCGTGAATATAAGATTAACGGGTGGTCTGGCTTAGGTGGCATTAGCGTGGGTGGTGATAACATGAAACACTTAACTGCGTTGAAAGCTTCGTTGTAGTCTTCAGTCCAATCAATACTATAATCTTTCTTGAGTAGATTGTTGAATGGATGAATGGAAAAACTTAAGTCCGGGATGAATCTTTGGATTACACCGAGTTTTCCAAGAAATGACCTGATTCCAGATTCATTCAAAGGTAGGATCATTTCGAGAATAGCCCAGATTTTGGTTGGGTCTACATCGATCCCTCATGATGATATAATGTAACCTAGGAGCTTCCCTCCTATCACACCAAAGACACATTTTTCTAGATTTAGCATGACTCCGTATTCTATTAGACATGAAAGAATGATGTGGAATACTTCCAGGTGATCATAATGTCTCATGGCTTTGGCTAACAAGTCATCTATGCAGGTTTCTACAATTTTATGAATAAGATCATGAAATATATATGTCATAACCCACTGATATGTAGTGCCAGCATTCTTGAGATTGAATGGAATAACAACATAGCAATAGGTTCCCCAAGGATTTATAAACATGGTTTTATCTTGGTCTTGTTTAGATATTCTGATCTAATTGTATCTTGAGATGTAGATCAAGAATTTCGCGCTTGTTACCTATCCAAGTTAATGCACCAAACTAAACACAAAAACCCTGAAAAACTCCAATGAAATCGATACCTGATGGATAAGACCCGAAGATGTAGATGGATGAGGAAGCCGATGTAGATAAGACGGGCACACACGAGAAATTTTTCATAGTAGATCCAAGTAACCTGCGAGACACTGATGCTTGATAGAAAAAGACGACGTTAAAAGATATTTAGGTGGACTACCCGAGAAGTGGATCTGGGAAGCGATAGGCTCCCTCGGCGGATGTCAGTCCATGTTTTCAATTAAGTAAAGAAGTATACATGATGAAATATGTACGTATAAGACTAGATTTTCTGACCAAAGTAATAAACAGAATCTAAACAGCAGGCAGAAAGCAACAGAAAATAGGGAACTGTGAAAAACAAAGCTGAATTTGTTTTACCCACGTCTTTTTACCTATCTGCAGGAAGATCAACGTCGATTAGGTAGAATCAGCATCGACTGTTTAAAATCAGTTTCAACTGATATAGATCGGTGTCGAATGATATAGATCGGTATCGATCCGATACACTACAAGAATATTCGAGAATCAGAAAATGAAGGCAAGATCGTCAACGTCTACTGGATCTGCAGAAGTCGGAGAGATATTAGCAAGACTCCACCCGTGCTGGATGCAGGAATAGAGTCACCAGAAAATCAATGGAGACGTGAGATGTTGATGTGATAAGAGCAGAGTAATGGTGCTCCTCTTAGGGATTGATTTGGACAAGATCTGCTCTCATTCGATACATAATATTCACACTAGATGCGCAAAGATCTCTCGTTCTCTCTCTTACAATCTGTGTCTCTTTCACGATCTGTCTCTTTCTATGTTTTTTTTTTCGTCCCCCCAGAACTGAGTTCTGGGCTTCTATTTATAATCAGTGCCACTCCAAAAAATCGGCATCGACCGAGTACCGGTCAGCGCCGATCACGGAATAGACTCCCGAGACGGCCAAAATGAACAATTTCTAGAAAGATAAGAGTTATCCCTCCACTTCAAATATGGGAAATATCCCGCTTTGGGAGGAGGAGAAATAGGGGTGATACATGGATAGGATAAATATGGGGTAGATAAGTAGTTAGGATACATGTGAAGAGGTGTAATTAAATAGTTAATATTTAATTACTCACGGGTAAAACATAATGGGGTGAATTAAACTTAGGATGGGTGTTTAAATCACAAATCAAATAATATCCCAAGGGGATAGTGGTGATATAAACGTGCCCCAGGTTACTTGAGAGAGAAAATGCGCACGAGGGACACCAAATTGGATAATCAATTTTAGGTGTCTACATTTTTCAACTTTTTGTCAAGTAACTTGCGATAAGTAAGGTTATGAGACAAAAACAAGGTGATGGAAGAAGGGAAGAAAAAGTGATGATGTGATCCCCCTCAAACTAGGGATGGGATGGGTTATAGAACAAACGATCCCAAGTTTGAAAAAAAAGGGTAGATGAAAATGCGGGATGCCCCAGCTGGATGTCTGGAGTAGATCTAATCATTGATGATGTACAAACATGAATAAAAAGGCAGCAACCCAAGGAACTCACATTGGTAGGGCAGACTACACGGTCTCCTCATGAGACGACGTTAGTACCTATGGACCCATGAGTGTAAGGAGGGCTGAAAAATAGTTAGCATCTAAAGAGAGACACATTGGTAGGGACAACCAGACGGTCTGCAAAGTAGACAACATTAGTGCCTATAGACCTGTTAACTCTAAGCTGCCAAAAAAGTACGAGTGCCCCATGCAAAGGGAACAAAATCAAAATGGACAGTGATATTAAAAATATGTGCCAAAAGGCATCATTCAGTGCACAATAATGACCAGATAAATAAGCCAAGCATCAACACTATGGCAAAGAGATATGGAAAATCAGTGGTGATTATACTAATCGGCACCGATCTACATAAATGGCACCAACCCAAAATAGTCGGCACCGACCGTTCAAAGCACATATAAATATGTGAACAGAAAACGTGAACGATTTATTTACATCGTGACGATCGATTCAGAGACAGTCAAAAATTGGATTTGAGCACCATGGAAGCCTCTGGAAGCGGTCAGAAGCAGAGGAGGACGTGACCTAGGGTAAGTGGTTCTTCTTGAATTCTTCATTTTACTTTTGCTTTATATATATATTTTTATTTTTATTTTTTCTATTTTGCTCGGTGGGAGGCCACGGTGTTTTTTTACATCCGGCCTATCAATCGGCGCCGATTGGTAGAATAGACACTGATGTGATGTAAGTGGCACCGATTGACATTAATTGGTGTCAACTAAAAGTAAACGACGTCGATTGTATTTAATCGACGCTGATTAAATAGACTTGTGAATAGATTTTTAAAAATTTTGTTTTGGATGTTCAGATTTGGGAAAATATGAGACTAATATTGCTCTTGGTGTCATGGATGCAGGCACGAGAGGTTCTACACATGAGGAATGCTATTCCTGAGTTACTAGAGACTATTCTCCCTAACGTGACTGACACAAATTGGCGGCATTTAGAGTTAGCCGGGCTCGGGGCCTTTAGGTACTACATACGAGTGCCGCGAGATGTAGAGTTGATGCGAGCACTTGTACGATGATGGGATAGCCAGATGTGCACTTTTTGGTTCAGGACGGGTGAGATGACCATCACCCATGAGGATATATATAGGATTTTGAGACTACCGATCACTGGGGACCCAATAGAGATTACACCACGAGAGCAGCAGCAGAGGGCCCTAGTTCGATTGTATGGAGATAGGGCGGATGATTCAAAGATAGTGTCTGGGGCAGTGCGGATAGCCTCGCAGTATAGACAGGATAGTCCCAGGAGCAGACGGATAGTTTTGATTCAGATGGTGATATCCAATTTTTCTCTGCCAGATTCAGGAGGTGGGAGATTCCCACTATTATTATTAGATTGTGTTTGCGACATCCTGCAGTTCAGACAGGTGTTTTCTTTTGCCGATGCTTTGATAGCTCAGATATATCATGAGCTATGGATGTATACCACTGGCCGGAGGACAGGTATCGATGTTAGTTTTGTGCTCCATTGCTGGGCATATGAGCATATAGCAGTGATCAGGCCATCCAAGCTTCCTTGGATGCCAACAGCAGTGGGAGCTATTGATTATGTATTATGGCGATGGCGGGCCGATATGGCCTCTTGAGATACAGGGAGATCGGCGGATTGATATACTGAGCGTTTCAGGACGCTGACACTGGAGCAGGTTATCTGGAGACCATATCGGGTATTTCTGACATGGGCTGGTAAGGATGCTCACTTGGTGGCATTGAGACGGAGCAGGGTGGTTAGGGGCCGCAGGCCTGATATGTGGAAGCGAGTCCCATTTATGCGGGTATTGAGACAGTTCGGCCTAGTACAGACAGTGTCGATTACTTACAGGCCTTATAGCCGAGATATCAGGGAGACTGATCTACTGATTTTGATCCCGACAGATCCATTGAGAGAGGCCCCACCCTCCACTGACAGTGATGATGATGCTGGAGTAGGTGATGGTTATGCTGCATGGTACGCGACAGAGCTACCATGACACCTTCCAGCATTTATAGATGCCGACAAGGAGGATATGGCTATAGTGTTGGAGAGATTGGAGGGAGAGCACGCCACCCTGATGCAGACACACCAGGTGGCTCTTAAGGAGATCAAAGCTTTGACAGAGGAGAGGGATGCCCTGATTTTGGAGAGAGACACCACTCGCTAGGAGCGAGATACAATGATCCAGTAGAGGGATCGCTACCTTCAACATAGGGAGGCCCTCAGGGCCAAATATGGGGAGATAGGTACCATGTCAGAGTCTGGTACACAGGGCACAACCATAGGAGGAGCACCACCAACACCACCAGTAGCACCAACAGCCCTAGTAGCACCATTACGAGCACCTGGTACTGTGAGCTTGAGCACATATCAGTCTCTCCTTGCTGAGGTGAGATACTACGAGGATGCCCTAGCACAGTATGCCCCAGATGTGCCTCGGTACGGGGTGAGGAGGAGATCAGCGATGACCACAGTGAGTGGGGCATCAGGGGGAGGGAGCACTAGGAGAGACAGAGGTGGGTAGAGGCCTCCAGCAGCAGGTGTGTCTAACTCGATAGGCGGCGGCCAGGAGAGATAGCCTGGTCCAGAGGAGGGTAGAGGAGATAGTGTCCTCCACGCATCAGATTTTATGATATAGGGATTGATATATTTTGTATCAGTGCAGTGATGTAGCCTCGATTGGAAGACATTGTATAGATGGCTTGATTGAGAGCCACCCATTTTTTGTTGTACAGACACTCATGTATATATATAGATTCATTATTTCCTTTGTCATATGATTGTTCTCCTATTTTTAATTTTAATATACATGGATAGATGTAGCGTAATTGTGATGGATATCGACATATGCTGAGAGATGATAAATAGATTTGATTGGATGAACATAGACATAGAGGATAGATAGACGTGATGTAAATTGATGTGATTGATATGTGGATATAGATAGATATATGGATTTAATTTTGATGAAAAATGGATATAGATAGATGTAGTGTAACTTGGATGTACAAGTTTTTAGATGGTTTGATGGATAGATGGATAGATGTGATTGATGTATGGATTTAATTTTGAGTAAAAATGGATATAGATAGATGTAGTGTAACTTGGATGTACAAGTTTTTAGATATTTTGATGGATAGACGTGATTGATGTATGGATTTAATTTTGATGAAAAATAGATATAGATAGATGTAGTGTAACTTGGATGTACAAGTTTTTAGATATTTTGATGGATAGATGGATAGATGGGACTGATAGATTCGGTGTGTTTGAGATGTTAATTTAATTTTGATTGAAAATAGATAGACAAATCCACATGTGTTGACAATACATGCTTTGATAGATAAGATGAAATTAGATAGATGATAAATTTTGAATGTGAAATGTCAATTTGACTGGATGAATAAAAAAGAATAATGGGGAATACTCTTTTCAAGAGCCAAGGATGTAATGAAAATGACCTTGACTAGAAATAAAGGAAATATACCCAGATAAGAAAAAAAATGATAAGCTGGACTCCCAACCGACCATAAATAGAATCTGGATAGGAAATCAAAAGATCATGCATGCAAGGCCCTATATGAGGTTAAAATAAACCTGACACTAACTAGCCGCAAACCAGATTTAGGATGGAAACGGAAAGAGCAGCAAGTAGGTATCTTTTCAAAATTTACAAGGGACAGAATACATGTCTATACTGGGAAAATAGGATTCTCCATATGATCGACAAAAGGTCTTATATCTCAACTTCATGATTTCTGGCAAAAAACAAACTGATCAATGCGGGAAGTTTGCTCGATATGGAAAGACTGATCAATATGGGAAGTCTTTCAGTGATGCTAAAAAAAATGTATAAACTGACTGAAAGGCTGATCAATGTAAGAATCCTTAAGTATTTCTTTGAGAAATAGCTGTCCTTCAAGGGAACGGTCTGTATTTTGAATTTTAATGATAGCCATCCTTCGAGGGCATGGTCTATATCTTTTGATTTATTTGATTGTATGGGTAGCTTTCCTTCAAGGGATCAGTCTATCCTCTTTTTTTTTTTTTGAAAATCTTTTTGGAAGAAGCTGAGTTTAGACCTAGATAGATTAGATAGAGGGGAAGAAAATGTATAAAGAGCATACACTCATGCCCCAAGTAGATCCGATTAAGATAAGAACTTGGGACAAATGAAACAGTGATTAAGGTGTTCCTACCATGAGGAGAAAAATATCCATAAGAAAAATGCTATGAGTAGAGCCGCGATACTCATATTTAAGGTAAAAAAGACAATAGGCGGAGAACCACATAATTTCGAATCACCATGAAAGTATATGACTGGTTGTTAGACGGATGAAATATCTGGTTTGCGACTAGACTTGTGTAAGATAGACTTTAACAGTAGAAGGGCCAAAGATGCAAGGCATTAAGAGGTTCTACTTCAGGTATACCATCCATGGAAGATAGACGATAAGCCCCAGACCCATATTTATGAGTAATAACGTATGGACCCATCTAGTTGGGAGTAAACTTACCACGCTGACTCCTTTCGAGTGTAGTGACATTTTGATTTTCTTTAAGAACAAGATCACCAATTTTGAAGTCACGGTGCTACAAGTGCTTGTTATAAGCACGTTTGACACACTCAAGATAGACTTGATGATGTTCAAGAGCGTTGAGACGCCACTCATCTAATAATTCAAGTTGTGCTAGACGATTTTGACAATAGTCCTCATCAGATACAAATTCTCTAAGAGAAACACGGAGAGATGGGATTTGTACTTCCAAAGGAAGAACAGCCTCAGATCCATAGACGAGAGAGAAGGGAGTAGCACCAGTAGGAGTACGAATGGTAGTCCGATAAGCCCAGAGAGCAAAAGGGATATGTAAATGCCAATCCCTACCAGCTCGACTAGTTACCTTTGCGAGGATATTACGCAAAGTTTTATTGGAAGCTTTAGCCTGACCATTAGCTTGAGGATAGTATGGAGAAGAAAAGCTGAGCTTGATATTGAAAGCATTGCAGAGGTTCTGTAAATCAACATTCTTGAAAGACTTACTGTTATCTATGATGAGTTTGTGTGGAACATCAAAGTGACAAATGATGTGTTGATAGACAAAATCAACTATGGGTTTTGCTTTTGTTGAAGAAAGAGGGATAGCTTCCACCCACTTAGTAAAGTATTCAGTGGCAGTAATGATAGAATGATGACACTGTGAAGAATGGGGATTGATGAGACCAATGAGATCAAGACCCCATTGCAAAAAAGGCCACAAATCTGCTGTAGGTTGTAAAGCTTGACTAGGGATATGTGTGAGATTGTAATGTTGTTGACACTTGACGCATTTCTTAGTGTATTCACAAAAAAATCGATTAAGAGAAGGCCAATAATATCCCAAACGTAAGATGCGTTTAGCTATGGCCAAGCCACTAAAATTTCCACCACAGATACCATCATGGACCTCTTGGATAGCTTTAGATGATTCAAGGGTTTTGAGGCACCGAAGCAAAATACCATCAAAGCCGCGTTTGTAGAGGATCCCTCCTAGAATAGTATAACGATTAGCGCATAGGATAAAATATCTTCTACCATTGGGAGTCAAATCTAGAGGAAGCACCGAATGAGATAGATAATCAACGATCTGTTGATACCACTCATACTGAGTATGGGTTGTGATAGCATGGATTGAAGTTCGTTGCCTAAGATGAGATGGTTGATCTAATCGTTGCACAGCCACATAAAGTCGTGAGTCCTCGGTAAAGGGCGGGATAAGCGAGGCTAACGAAGCCATTGTATCTGTGAATCAATTCGCAGTGCAAGGAATAGCTTGGATAGTGAATTTTTCGAAAGATTGGAGTTGAACGAGAATGATATCACGATATTTTTGAAGGATATCATTCTTGCATTGATAGACACCCGTGACTTGATTAACGATGAGTTCAGAATCACCAAATATGTCAATATGACGAGTGCCGAGATTAATGGAATTTTGAAGACCCAAGACAAGAGCTTCATATTCAGCCATATTATTCGTGCACTCAAAGTTCAATTTGTGTGCGACTAGGATAGGCGTACCCCAAGGAGGAATCATCACAAAACCTCCACCTCCCCCTTGCTGGCATTTGGATCCATCAAAGAAGAGCTTTACTTTACATGGGGACAGACCAAAATCATTTTGTTGGATATATTCATCAGGGAATTGAGCAAGGGGGACTTGAGTTTCTGGGAGAGAAGCATCAGCTAGTTGATCTGTAATGAACTGACCTTTGATAGATTTTTACGGGATAAACTCGAGATCAAATTCTGTCATAAGCATGAGCCAACGAGTGATACGATCATTGTGATAAGGCTTCGCATGAATTGTCTTGAGTGGATTGACATGTGTGACAATGTAAGTTTTGTGATTAAGGAGGTAATGACGAAGCTTAGAAGTTGCGAAGAAGAGAGCACAACACAACTTTTCATCTTTGGAATAACGTGTTTCATACTCATGAAGGGTGCGACTGATGTAATAGACAGCTTGTTGTTTACCACAAGCATCCCGATGCGAGATTATGGTTCCCAGAGCGTGGTCAGTCACAAAGATATAAAGATAGAAAGGCTCCCCCTCACATGGAGGTTTAAGCAAAGGTGGAGAAGGAAGATAAACTTTGAGATCATCGAAGGCCTTTTGGCAATGTTCATCCCATTCAAAATGAACATTCTTACTGTAGACACCTATAATTATGCCCAAGCAATTTAAATACTTAAATTGTGCTAATTATCCCCTTTCTCGCAAATCAATGACATATCGTCAAAAGCACTCATTTTCCCTCATATCATCATTAATTAATTACACTAAGCTAATTAATTAAGTTGCCTATCCAACAAATGCCCTAATTAACGAATTTCCGTTAATAAATCACCCCTTCTACCTAGACTAATTAATTATTATTAATTAATTAGTTTTCCCTTCCATTTAACCAATAAATCAATATTTAATTGATTTAATCCCCTTCTAATAGCCTAAATCGTACTAATATTCCTCTAATTATCTTCTATAAGCTTACATCTACCTATTAGTTAATCACCTTTGATTAATTAAAACACCCCCCAACTCCCATGACTTGCTAAGCATAAATTAAACCCTTCTAAAGTAAGGTTACCTTTAATAAAACAACCTTATCCATTCCTAATCATGTTTTACCTTTATCCCACATTCATGAGAATGTGTTGAATCCTTTATCCTTTGGGCTATATAAAGAGCCCTCCTCCTACCTTTATACCTACACCTAAACTTTCTTAGAGAGTAATTGCAAAGCATATAGCAAAGAGACTAAGAGCTTACACCTTGCCCTTCTTGAGAGTTCATCATCTTGAAAAGTTAAGCTTCTAGCCTAAAGTGCTTGAGGTCATATGGGAGGTGTCAAAGGGGTCTTGTAGCCCAACTTTGATTAGGCCCTCATTCTTAGGTTACTTGGAGCATACTAAAGACAATTATTTTGATAGTCATCGAGCTTACTTAGGTCCATTCATTTATTTTTTGTTAGAGAATAGAGGAGTTAAGATATTTAGCATTGTTAGTTTCAAAGTTTGTATTGATGAATGCTAGCATTTAACCCTTGTTTAATTCTTATCATGATGGTGTTTATGCTTTGTTTTAGCTAAATTGTAGAACTATTTTAGGTGGTAGTTCTTGCTTCATTTGATTTAGCATTAATCAAAGTATACATGCACACATTTGGCATGCCCGGTGGGACTTACTCCATTGTCCTTCACACTTAATTTCAAGTTTTTGTAGTTAAGTTTTATTTATGGTTACTAACCCTCTTTTACACATGTTGATCTAACTTGTTTTTTTTAACATGTTCTGTTGAGTTTGCATGTGTTGGGTCTTCCTTGTAGGTATGAAGGAGGTGAAGTGATGTCAAAATAGGAATTGAGGGGAAAATTTCAAGATTTCATCATGTTTTCATTTTTTGAGCTTACTTTTTCAACATTTTACATGCTAGTTTTGTCAATTTCTGGAAGATTTTAAATTCTTGAGCATGTAGGTTAGTGTTTGATAGTGCTGAGTCTTCTATTTACATATTAATGTGGTGGGTTGCTGTCAAAATTTAATCTTGGTGAGAAAATTTCAAGATGTCATCATGTTTTCATTTTTTTAGCTTACTTTTTCAACATTTTACATGTTAGTTTTGTCAGTTTCTTGAAATTTTTCAATTCTTGAGCACGTAGGTTAGTGTTTGATAGTGCTGAGTCTTATATTTACATATTAATGTGGTGGGTTGCTATCAAAATTTAATGTTGGTGAGAAAATTTCAAGATTTCATCATGTTTTCATTTTTAGAGCTTACTTTTTCATCATTCTACATGCTAGTTTTGTCAATTTCTTGAAAATCTTAAATTCTTGAGCATGTATGTTAATGTTTGATAGCGTTGAGTCTTCTATTCATATATTAATGTGATGGGTTTTTGTCAAAATTGAATTTTGGTTGGAAAATTTTTCCCATTTTACATATTAAGGGACGTTTTTTTTGACATTTTTTAAGTGCATGTCAAGTGCATACCCATGAGCATAAGAGCATATGCGTAACCCATCTTCCGAAGGCCATAACTTTTGCTCCCGAACTCGAAATAACTCCATTATTTTTGCGTTGGAAAGGTATTGAATTTAAATATGCAATGAAAACATAAATTTTGGATTTAAACTTATAGAAGTTGCATGTTTTTCTGTTATTTAAAAACTGGTCATTTTCTAACATGTCTAATGTTTTGATGAATGTTGTATTTCCATGCTTACTCGATTTAGATCAAAGCGTGTGTATGATCTTCTCTTGCACCTTTTGGTGATCTTGAGAATCAAAAACAACTTTGATCTATATCTTTTTAACATTGGGATTAAACTTAGAAATTTAATTATTCATTTTACTTAAGGGAATGAACCTTTTATAAAGCATTTTTCAATGGTCCTTTGATTTGAAATTTTCCATTTCTATATAGTTGGAATAAAGTTTGTGTATGCTCTTCTCTTGAACCTTAGGGTGATCTTGAGAATCAAAAGCAACTTTAGTCTTCATTTTATAACATTTGGTAAATTAGAAACTTCATCTTTCACTTTTGGTTTAAAAGGAATGAACATTTATCAAGAATTTTGTATGGTTCATTGATTGAAAAGATTTTATTTACTTTTTAGTTAGATCATTTGTTTTGTATGCTCTTCTCTTGCATCCTTGGATGATCTTGAGAATCAAAAGCAACTTTTAATCCTCTTTTAAATAATGTGATTTTCTTGGAGAACTACTAACGCTTGAGTACAGGACCTAAAAACGCTTCTCAAAGAAAGAAGGAATCAAAATGAAATCAAAAACTACTAATACAGTTTTTATACAGGTTGCCAAAAGGTGTTCAAGCAAACCACACCTAATTAAACAAGATAAAAAGAACAACATATTCAAAACACTGTATTGCAGGTTTCAGAAAAGGGTACATCCCTCTCCGCTCAACTGGAACATAACCCCTTTGGCATAACGCCTTAAGCTACAACAATGGGGGTGGTTCCAGGAACCCCAAAGTAGTCCACGCAAGAGGGAACCTTTTGGACGAAACGGGAAGTGCTCTGCACTACCTACTTGACTAGTGATTCCTTTGTGAGATAGAGTTATAGGTTGTCCATTGTGGCGACCCCAGTGATAGTACACGTAGACGCACTAGTTGCCTACTATTCTTGAAGGGGGTAAAGTAAAGCCGAGATACTCCCAAACTAGTCAGTGTGACTTTTTGGGTAAATCGCACTTGCTTGTGGCAACTTTGTAACACCTAGGGTGAGAGAACCACCTAGGAGAATATACTTTGGCCAGGAGCCCACTTTGACCATTTTAAAACAGTTTTGAGTTGTGAACCTTCTTTTTGAGAAACGTGTGACGTATTACTTTTGCCTAGTTTTTACTTGCCTTAGGGTGAGGTGAAACTCTGCCGAAGTGAGACTAGTATTTTTTCTTTTTTTTTTCTTGATTTATTTCCTTCATATTCTTTTGACACTTTGTTGATCAAAAGATGTGTGATTACCTTTGTGTTGCCATTCGACTATTTCTCTCACTTTTATGTCCGTTTACGCCCATCCATGTTTGCGGCTGGGTTAGTTAAACGTCTAAAGTGAGTGGAGGTGTTTTCACATCATTTGGTAGCCATTGTGATCTTGATACCCACGTCAAGATCGTCATTATACTTAGGTATGGTTCATCATTGCGGACTTCCATAGAGGAGTTAGCTTGTTTGTCTCGTATCATTACAATTTCGATATTTACGTCTTGTTTCTTGTAAACTTGACATAAATACCTATATTGTATGGTTACGCTGCACACATTAATAACTATTCCTAGCTATACTTTGAGATTTTTTTTTGTTCGGTTTTATTATTACCTCAATTTCAAAAGGTGCTAGGCACTACCATTTGTGCATGTTATATCAATAACACCTCGATATCAATACTTCACTTTCTTGCAAAGTGGGTTAACATATCTTAGTGATATTGTTGTGTCAGTCACAAATAGTAATTGGCACTTTTTGAGATATAGGTCTTAATCAGACTTGAGCTTGCTCATCATATATCTTGATTGGAAGATCACATTTAACTTCATGTATTTACTTACGTCTTGTTCATTCCTTTGAACTTGGCATAAGTGGAGACATCTTGTTAATCATCTGGCATCATAAATTACTTTGGAACGTAGTCTAGGAAGTATTTCATTTGATTAGGTTTTGGTACCAAACGATTGTTTCATTGGTGAATTTATCACTTTATCACATTGGTATTCTCACACTGTTAATTTACTCTTAACACGTACATCTTGTGTTTCACTTAGGGGTAGACATTGAATTTTGAACAAATCTATAACTTACCTTAGTGAAATTTATCACAAAAACATGGCTCCCAAGACGCGTCTAGGGTTAAAGAAACAAACATATGAGGAACAACAGGCGCAAGCTTGGGAAACCTCTAATAGACAAGGGTCAAACCCATTTATCGGACACGATCTAGGACCACTATTTTCTACAGAAAAGGAAACAGAAGAGATGTTTGATCATAGTGGAAATGAATTAGAATCACCACACGCAGACTTTGATTTTGACCCCACTCTACTAGATGAGTTTCTCCTTAGAAACAAAGATAGAGTTTTGGCACGGGTCATGGAATTAGGGGCCAAATTTCCCATTGAGAAGGAACCAATACTACAAATAAATGACACTACTAAGGAGGAACACCCCCTTATCAATATGCAAGATATTTTAACAGGCGGGCATGCTTCCACTTCTTACGCAGAAAATGATAAAGTGGTAGGGCATAGAATACCCCTCATCAAAGTGCCACGAAGAAACAAGATAGAACATGAGACAGAGGAAGAGCCTCCACAATACGAAGAGGAGGAACCTTTAGAAGAAGAAGACACAAACCAAGTCACAATCCAACAACAACTCAGTAACTTAAGCTGACAACTATCTTTGCTTACTTTCTAAGTACAGAAAGACACAAACAAGAATGTTCAAAATTCAAAGCCTAAGTTTAGGATCCACGAACTCCATCGAGAAAACCAAGGAGAAGAAGACACAGGGTATCATCATGTACACATCCCCGCTTCTCCCACTAAAGAACAATTTCTCACACAAGAAGTACAATCTATGAAAGAAACGCTTGCGAGCATACAAGAAAGCAATATAGGTACTATTAGGAAATACCAATACGAAGAACTATGCCCCTATCCTTTTGATAAGACAATGACCCTTCAACCCTTTCCAAAGAAATTTGATATGCCAAAGTTTGACAAATATAAAGGAAAGGGAGACCCAAGGGATCATGTTAAAGATTTCTACATGGCATGTCAAGAGGTGTCTTATAGTGATAATTACCTCATCATACTTTTTCCTAAGAGTCTAGGAGGTCAAGCATTGGAATGGTTTACGCGCTTACCACGAGGATCAATTTTCACCTAGCCAGAATTGGCGGAAAGATTCGTGCGTCATTTCTCGTATAACATAGAGAGTGATGTCACCATGGCAGACTTGTGTGGCACAAAACAACGCCCAAATGAGACCTTTGCCAGCTTCCTCCAACGATGGAGAGGGATAGCTAGTCGCTTCCCTTGCGCTTTCCCTGAGAAGCAGTTGGTTAGTATTTTCATCCCTAATCTCAACCCAGATATAGCTTTCCACCTCCAAATGCATTGTGTCTGCACCTTTGAGGAGGTTATCGAGAAAGGGATTCAAATAGAAAAGGCTCTCATTGCCAAAGGCACCCTCAAAACCCAATCTAAAGACAACCAAAGTGTCAAACCCGTTGAAAAGCCAAAGATCTTTAACAAAAACAAAAACATGGTGGGAGACAGAATCACTGATTCCAAACATGTTCAAACAGTCCAAACCAGTCAACATTTTAAACTAACCAAGGGCCCAATTCAACCACCACCAAAGTGAAGAACATTCACCTCCCTCAATGAGCCATTTTCTGTCATACTAAAATAGTTGGATGCGGCCCACATGATGACCTATCCTACAACACAACCATTTGATGACAATGCTCCTAAACCTTCATGGTATAAGGAGCATGAATACTGCGAAATGCATCGCGTTAAAGGTCATAAAACAGAAAAATGTTTACGAATTCACCACTATATTCAAGACCTCATTGACAACGGGGAGATAGAGGTGGATAACCCTAGCCACATGCAAACACCTAACGAGAAAATGGGGATTTATAAGGAACCATTCCCCAAGCATGATAATTCGGAAAAGGCAAAACCAGATCGAGGAGAGTCATCCCAAACCTATAAAGCCACAAACTACCTATATACCAAGAGAGATAACAATCATTACGATTCACTTATCGGATGTATTCGCTCCCCTGCTGACCGTGTCAATACCATCTGGATCAAGGGAAAGTACTACGCTGTGGTAACAAGGCGTGCCCGCCTCATGATTCCAGAACCCTCTCTGTTTACACTGCAAACTGGTAAATATAACCTTTTAGAACAACTTGAGAAGACACTTGCTAAGATCTCGATCTTAGATCTTCTCAAAATATCTAATGTGCATAAGGACATTTTGTATCAAACTCTTCAGGGGTCGGGAGTGCCTTTAGAAGTCCATCCTGCATACCTTCAAGCCGCGGTGGAAAATATTGCACCCAGTGAGCATCTCACTTTAAACCATAGGGAGGTCCCTACTGAGAATCCTACACATAATCTTCCCTTATACATTGAGGTAGTTGTTACCCGTAGGAAAATCAAATGGGTGCTTGTGGATAACAGATCTGGATTGAACATATGCACGCTTAAATTAGTGAAACAATTGGGACATACGGAAGAAGATCTTGAGTCCCATATCATCACTATCACCGCATACGACAACACAGAAAGAGATTCAACAAGCACCATTACACTACCAATGGAGGTGGGCCCCACTTGCCATCAGAAAAAGTTTCACGTCCTAGACTTGGAACTTCCATATAATATGCTTCTAGGCTGACCATGGATTCATGCCATGCAGGCCGTGCCATCAACATTTCATGAATGCATCAAGCTGAAGCATAAGGGACATACGGTTACAATACCAGGAGACTCAGAGCCCTTTACTCATTGTAGAGCTCTTAATAGATTTGCACGAAAGGGTAAATACGCATGTCCCTCCACAGATATAGTTGTCCCTCTTCATTCTGAGGCCATGGAATCTCGAGTACATTCAAATTCTCTTAGTTCTTGCACTCATGGGGCATCTACTTCAACATCTCCATTTAATTCATGGGAGATGAAAATTCTGGAATATGGCTATGGGGAGTATAATGTAAAACAAGCGCTCTTGGTTTCTGACCTCTCCTTGTCGCCCAAGACTAGAGGTCGACCTAACTACCGCTTCAGGAGACCTAGAGAGGAACATACTATTGGGTCGTTCCTACCTGGAGGCTTGTTAGCTGAGGAAAAATTACTTGATTCACCTAATACTTGGGTCCCTGAGGACACTTAGCCATCTTGTTATCAAAACCCAGAATATGAAAAATCTAGTAGAATGATGTACTCCATGGGCTACAAAGGCCTAAGATGTGGGAGGAATGAACAAGGACAAAGAGAACAAGTCCCTCTTCCACATTTCAAAACAGAAAGATATGGCATTGGGATTCGCCCTTATGGAGCACACCCCAATGATCAAGATGCGACTTGTTCTGAGCATGAGGATAGCTCCGATTATCTAGACAACGATATGGATTCCTGTTGTAGCCAATATGAGGATCTGGCCTCCACGAACCTTTTCATGAATAATGCTGTCCTAACCATCACCCCCAATGAACCAACCCTTGACCTTCTATACCCCTCCCTTGTTGAATGGGACCAACAATGTCACATGCCACTAGATTTATTCGAGAATGATGAGGCTATTGCAGATTTCATGGGCATAAGGGATACAATTCCCATTGGAGATCACAAGAAGGGTTTCTTTATCAACTTAGACACCTGCGCCTACTTCGGCGAGGAGGCTGAACTTCGTGATCAACAAAATTTAAAGAAAAGCGAGGGCAAGAGTTCTAAAGAAAAGCCTCGGCAAAAATCAAAGTCCAAGTCACACAGTGAAAACCTCTTTGAGGCATTGGCTGACAAACAAATAAGAAAATCAATGGACAAACAAAGTGACCATGCCAAGGATTAAAATCTCGTAGAGACATCCTTGGATGAAGATCTCAACCTATCTCCCAATCCCACACATATGGAGGATTTATCAAAATTGTTAGTTGAAGAAACCATTGATGTCAATATTGGTATTGAAGAAGATCCCAAGATAGTAAAATTGGGAGCATCACTCTCAGCCAGAGAACAAAAGACGTTAATTATGCTACTGTGAGAGTTTATTGATGTGTTCGCATGGTCTTATGAAGACATGCCTGGCTTAGATCCAACTTTGGTCATGCATAACTTGGTTGTGCACGTAGACGCTAAGCCTATCAAATAGAAGATTCGAAAGATGCACCCAAGAGTGGCCTTGTTAGTTAAAGAAGAGTTGGAAAGGTTGCTTGCAGCAGGATTCATCAGGCCAATTGATTATTCTGAATGGATATCGAACATTGTTCCTATCCAGAAGAAACCTATTGGTATCTGAATTTGCACAGATTTTAGGGACATCAATAAAGCTTTCCCTAAAGATGACTTTCCGTTGCCCAACATTGACATGATTGTTGACTCAACCGTAGGGTATGAAATGCTATCACTTATGGATGGATTTTTGGGTTATAATCAAATTAAGATCGCTGAGGAAGACCAACACAAAACAGCTTTCACAACTCCTTGGGACACCTTCTGTTATCAGGTGATGCCATTCGGCCTTAAGAATGTGGGAGAAACTTATCAGCGGGCCATGACAGTAATATTTCACGATATGATTCATGACATCATGGAAGACTATGTAGACGACATCCTGGGAAAGTCCAAAACAAGAGAGGAACATCCTATCATTTTGTGGCGTATCTTTGAACGCCTACGTGAATACAAAGTCCGGCTAAATCCAAAGAAGTGTGTCTTTGGTGTGCTATCTGGGAAACTATTAGGCTTCATCGTGTCAAGACGAGGTATTGAGGTAGACCCTGCTAAAGTATCTGCCATCACAGAAATGCCTCCACCTAAGAATATCAAGCAACTGTGTAGCTTGCAAGGGAAAATTCAAGCCATTCACCACTTTATCTCCCAGCTGATAGATAAATGTCACTCATTCACTCATTTTCTTAAGAAGGACATCACTTTCATCTGGGGACCTAAGCAACAACAAGCCTTTGCTTTGCTTAAACAATACCTGGCTAATCCACCTGTCCTCATGCCTCCCAATCCGGGAGAACCACTTTTGCTCTATATTTCCGCTACGCAATATGCTATTGGTGCACTGCTTGCCCAATTACACCTTAGCCATTAAGAGAAAGTAGTGTACTATCTGAGTCGCACCCTCATCGCCTATGAATGTAATTATCCTCAGATTAAGAAGGCTTGCTTGGCTGTTGTTTTTACCTTTCAGAAAATTCGCCATTACCTGCTAAATACTAAGACGAAGCTCATATCCAAGGTTGACCCACTCAAGCATTTGTTGTCCAAACCCGCCCTCAAAGGTAGAATGGCTAATTGGATCATTCTACTCAGTGAGTTTGATATAGAATTTTTCCATCAAAAATCAATTAAAGGACAAGTACTTGCTGACCAGCTAGCGGAAGCACCTCTTTGAATCTAGATCTGCCAGATGTATCTTTGCTTTACATTGAAGAATCTATCGTATGGTAGATACATTTTGATGGATCTTTTATGTTTCATGGTTCAGGTGCAGGAGTGGTCCTTATTACTCCTTCAGGTGATCCTATACCACAGGCTTTCCGCTTAGCCTTCCCTTGCACAAACAACATTACAGAATATGAAGCATTCATTGTAGGGATGAAGCTAGCCATCAAGTGGAATATTCAACATGTTAAGGTTGTAGGTGATTCACAGCTAATCATCAAATAGGTTAATGATGAGTATAAAGTTAAGGATGACAAGCTCATACCTTATAAGAAGTTGGTGGAAACTCTGAAGGAGTATTTTGTGTGCATTACCTTTGAGAAAATCCCAAGAGCGCAGAATAGATTGGTAGATGCTATGGCAATAGTGGGATCTATGCTTCGTATTCTGCTACGGAACAATGATATGCCATTCTTCATAGAAAATCTACGCCAGCCCGCGTATGACATTCCAGAATCTTGCTTGGCTTGTGAGGTTGTTGGTCCCCATTCACCATGGTATGAACCCATTTTCACCTATCTTAAGGACAGTACATTCCCTCCCAAAATCTCC
The DNA here is from genome assembly GCA_019776745.2 of Taxus chinensis. NCBI lineage: Eukaryota > Viridiplantae > Streptophyta > Pinopsida > Cupressales > Taxaceae > Taxus > Taxus chinensis. The sequence goes on along the minus strand of CM034147.1, from coordinate 572,995,773 downwards.
CACTCTAAAAAGCAGAGCCTAATTCACGAGATAGCCCATTACACCCTGTTAGGAGGTACACTTTATCATCGTGGCTACAATGGGAATCTGTTACGTTGTCTGGATGTGCCGGAGTCAATCCAGGCAATTAAAGAAGTACACAAAGGAGTATGCGGAGCACATACAAACGGAATGGTCTTGGCTAAGAAACTGTTAAGAGTAGGTTACTATTGGCCCACCATGGATACTGATTGTTGTAATTATGTTAGAAAATGTGTGCTATGCCAAAAGTATGGAAATTTCATCCATGCTCCATCGCAACCATTGCAACCAATCACTACCCCGTGGCCATTCGCCAAGTGGGGACTTGATCTAATAGGGAAGCTTACTCATACCTCATCTGATGGTCATACACATATCATCACAGCTACAGAATACTTTACAAAATGGGTGGAGGCTGTCCCTTTAACCTATGTCACAGGAGAACAGATTTCTAAATTCATCATGAATCACATTATTTGCCGATATGGTATCCCTGCAGCCATTGTCACAGATAATGGGAAGTCATTTAAGAACAAAACTGTGAAAGGTATTTGCCAACGGTTCCAAATCAGATTGAAATGGTCCACGCCATATTACCCTCAGGGTAATGGACAAGCTGAGGCAACAAACAAGACTTTGGTAAGGATAATGGAGAAGATGGTTAGCAAAACTGGTTGAAACTGGCACCTACAAATCCACCTAGCCCTCTGGGCCTACCAAACATCAATTCACACTCCTACAGGTGCGACGCCATATTCCCTCGTGTTCGGGACAGAATCTATCATTCCTTTAGAGATTGAACTCCCATCCCTGCGAATTTCTCTTCGGGACTATTTGGATAAGGATGAAGATTACCAAGTGGCAAGATTGGCTGAGTTAGAGCTCCTGGATGAGAGGCGCATTCGCGCTCTTAATCACCTGAAAGTATATCAACACAGAATCTCCCACAACTACAACAAGAGAATCATCCCTCACTAGTTTGAGGTGGGTGATTTAGTTATGAAGGAGAACCAGTTCAACACCAGAGCAAAGCGAGAAAAGAAAGGGAAGTTCGAACCACACTGGTTAGGACCCTATGTCATAGTTTCCAAGTATGGCATAGGGGCATACAAGTTGGCTCACCCCAATGGTGATGAGCTCCGGGAGCCCATGAATTCCATGCATCTTAAGAGGTTTTATGGCTAAACATGGCACAAGAAAGTCATAAAAATCACAAAAAACTATAAAAACATCACAAAATAAAAAATAAAAATCAAAAATCAAAAATCAAAAACATCAAAAAAAAAAAGAAAAAGAGAAAACAGGTCGTCCACTAGTGAAAACCATGCAATTGTGGCACTTTGGACAAGTCCTTGGGTGAAAACCAATTTCTGGCGCCTCGAGAGGATTCGTTGTTCACAAGCATTCTGTATTAGAAGGGTAGTTTTCTTTGTCCTGGACCTGGTTCTACCTTCGAGTTTCCTTGTGCACACCATCTAGTCCAGCCTTGATCTGGCTTTGCCTTCTTCTATTTGTCTGTAAGGGATGTGGTCTTTCGTTATTTCCCATCTTATGCTGGGGGCAACTCAATGACTTCACCTTCTTGTTCATAAGCGCGTGGCTTTTGCCCTTGTATATTCCCCACCTAACACTGGGGGCATCCATGCTTTCTTGGTTACCTGCACATAGCTTTGGAAAACTGTTAAAAACACAAAAACAATAGAAAATTGTTTCACAAAACACAAAAACAATAGAACATTGTTTTGAGAAAACATAAAAGCAATAGAAAATTGTTTCACCAAACACAAAAACAATAGAAAATTGTTTCACAAAACACAAAAACAATAGAAAATTGTTTCACAAAACAAAAAAACAATAGAACATTGTTTTGAGAAAACATAAAAACAATAGAAAATTGTTTCACCAAACACAAAAACAAAAGAAAATTGTTTCAGACAACACAAAAACAATAGAACATTGTTTCAAGAAAAACACAAAAACAATAGAAAATTGTTTCACAAAACACAAAAACAATAGAAAATTGTTTCAGACAACACAAAAACAATAGAAAATTGTTTCACAAAACACAAAAACAATAGAACATTGTTTTGAGAAAACACAAAAAAAATAGAAAATTGTTTCACCAAACACAAAAACAATAGAAAATTGTTTCAGACAACACAAAAACAATAGAAAATTGTTTCACAAAACACAAAAACAATAGAAAATTGTTTCACAAAACACAAAAATAATAGAACATTGTTTTGAGAAAACACAAAAACAATAGAAAATTGTTTCACCAAACACAAAAACAATAGAAAATTGTTTCAGACAACACAAAAACAATAGAACATTGTTTCAAGAAAAACACAAAAACAATAGAACATTATTTCGAGAAAACAACAAAAACAATATATATATATATATATATATATATATATATATATATATATATATATATATATCAAAAAAATCTAAAAACAAGGAAAAATTTTTCAAAAAATTCCTAAAAAGTAAAACGCCCTACAAAATGGTAACTTGCTTCTTATGGCTGAAACTTGTGTCTTGCGCATGGTATTTTCTCCATATCCTGTTGGTTTTTCTCACATCTTCCCCGATTAATACGACTCGTGGATCACTAGACTCACAACCATTCACAAAAGCTAGCTTCTTACTTCATCTGTACTCTAGGGCACTTTTGGTTTCCTGGTGTTGTTTTGTTGCGCACAAATACTTTTCATGGACCCCGTGTCCATTTTCATTTCCCCTTGCATGTATCCTTGCTTGGGGCATCATTTTTAACCCTTGTCTTCAATCAAGAACTTGTGGATCTCTTCAGCACTGATAACAAAACATTTGTACAACTGTCTTGACCGTTGTTGGGTTAGATATGTGTGTTTGTACTTGTTTTCCCTGTTATATGAGCTTGTTTCCTTCTCGTATTGCATTGCATTATTGTATGTTGCGTGGAGTTGGTCATTTCAGCAATGGACAATTATTCATAGTATGGATTTTCATGTCATTCTACCTTTGTCGTATGCTTATATTTTTCATAAGGACCGATGATGTAGTTCCTATGGCAATATGATGACATCAAATTTGTTCCAAACAAATAAGAAGCTAGAGGCTAAGCTCTTCTCTCCCCTAATCCATATTTCTTCTACACGACTTCCCTTTCACCCCTAATTCTCCCTCTCCTCAGGGCATCCTACCTCGTCCCCATTCTTCTGCCTACTTCTCATATTTTTCGATCATCGATCGGCTTCCTTCATCACCCCATCGACACTCAAGGGTGCATCTCTCCCTCCTACTAATTTTTCTTCTATCTCTTCAAAATCTTTTCTGTCTACTATCTTTGAAGTGGCATCACTTACGCCACCCCAAAGAAGGGCAAATGTAGAAACCTATAATTACTCCCAAGCAATTTAAATACTTAAATTGTGCTAATTATCCCCTTTCCGCAAATCAATGACATATCGTCAAAACCACTCATTTTCCCTCATATCATCATTAATTAATTACACTAAGCTAATTAATTAAGTTTCTTATCCAACAAATGCCCTAATTAACGACTTTCCGTTAGTAAATCACCCCTTCTACCTAGACTAATTAAGTATTATTAATTAATTAGCTTTCCCTTCCATTTAACCAATAAATCAATATTTAATTGATTTAATCCCCTTATAATAGCCTAAATCGTACTAATATTCCTCTAATTAGCTTCTATAAGCTTACATCTACCTATTAATTAATCACCTTTGATTAATTAAAATCCCCCCCAACTCCCATGACTTGCTAAACATGTATTAAACCCTTCTAAAGTAAGGTTACCTTTAATAAAGCAACCTTATCCATTCCTAATCATGTTTTACCTTTATCCCACATTCATGAGAATGTGTTGAATCTTTTATCCTTTGGGCTATATAAAGAGCCCTCCACCTACCTTTTTACTTACACCTAAATTTTCTAAGAGAGGAAATGTAAAGCATATAGCAAAGAGACTAAAGCTTGCAACTTTCCCTTTTGAGAGTTCATCATCTTGAAGAGTTAAGCCTCTTTCTTAAAGTGCTTGAGTCATATGGGAGGTGTCAAAAGGGCCTTGTAGCCCAACTTTTATTAGCCCCCATTCCTAGGTTCTTGGAGCATTAAGGACAACTATTTTGATAGCCATGGAGCTTACTTAGGTCCATTCATTCATTTGTTGTTAGAGAATAGAGGAGTTTAGATATTTAGCATTGTTAGTTTCAAAGTTTGTATTGATGAATGCTAGCATCTAACCCTTGTTTAATTCTTATCATGATGGTGTTTATGCTTTGTTTTAGCTAAATTGTAGAACTATTTTAGGTGGTAGTTCTTGCTTCATTTGATTTAGCATTAACCAAAGTATACATGCACACACTTATGGAGGAGATGATGAAAAGGTTGACAACGGTCTGAAAATTGTGAGATAACATGACGCACTGATTGAAGACATCCTTGGAGACTGTGGAGTTGATTTAAGTTAGAAGGGGGAGACATCTCAAGGATAGCTTTTATTTTTGTGGGGTCTACTTCAATACCCCTAATGGAAATGATAAAACCTAAAAGTTTACCAGTGAGAACGCCAAACAGGCACTTAGATGGATTTAGACGAAGACAAAAGCAAATAATCCTCTCAAAGAGAGGTGCAAGAATGAAAAGATGATCTTGATGGCATTTGGATTTTCCGAGGAGATCGTCAACGTAATCTTCCACAGTTTTGTGTAAGAGATCATGGAAGATGTAGGTCATTTCTCGCCGATAGGTTGCTCCAGCGTTCTTAAGACCGAAAGGCATGACACGATAACAAAAGGTCCCCCAAGGAGTTATGAAAGAAGTCTTATGTTGGTCTTCTGGTGCGATGAGAATTTGATTATACCTAGAAAACCATCCATAAGAGAAAGCATCTCATGACCCGCAGTTAAATCCACGAGTTGGTTGATATTAGGTAGAGGAAAATCATCTTTTGGACAAGCAAGATTAAGATCCCAGAAGTCGGTACAAATTCAAATTTTCCTAGTAGCTTTAGTTACTGGTACTACATTGGAAACCCATTGTGGATAATCGATGGGTTGGATGAAGTTTGCCGAGAGCAAGTGCTGTAATTCTTCTTTAATAAGAAGGGCTACTCTAGGGTGCATTTTACATAACTTTTGTTTAACTGGTTTGATGTTGATAAGAGTAACGATATTGTGGACCACAATATCGGGATCGAGTCCTGGCATATCCTCATATTCCCAAGAAAAATCTTGACAATGGTTGGAATGAAAAGTGGTAAAGTCTCCTAATTCCTGTGGATTAAGAGACTGGCCGACCTTAATGATGTGAGGGTCTTTAGAAGTCCCTATATTAAGGTCGACAGTGGCTTCGTTGAGAAGCGTAGACGTGTCAGAAGGAATGGTTTTAGGAAGATAGGAATCCTCTGCCCCCAAATAGGTGAGGACAGAATCATCATCCGCACAGTGGATAGTGTTGATAGTAGGAGAGTCATCTCCAATTATTTCAGGGAAGATTAACAGTATGGAAGTGGACTTGTCATTAGTCTTATAGGCTAGCAACCCTAAGGAAATGGTATTGATCAAAAAAAAATTAGATGGGATGGAAATGGTGTCGTCCACATCGAGTGATGCTTCTAACTTAGCGGGAGAAGATGGTTCCTCAATAGGAAGAGGCTCATTGAGAACAGTGGCGGTGGCTTTTGAAAGAGGTTTAAATCCTAAACCAAATTTTTGATGTTGCTTGAGATTTGGAATGGACGTGAGGTCATGCACACCTTGTTCATATTTTCCTAAGCCAAAGCCCTTCCACGCACATCGATATAAATAAGTTTTTGCAAATGTGGGATTCTGTAGACAATCAAACCCTGTTAAATAGGGTTTGGTCCTAGGAGGAGAATCCGGGCGATAGTGAGGCATGTCAAGACCACCGTAAATGAAATTAATCTGTTGATTGGGCAGACCAATGGTGACGATGTGACCAAGACCTGGCTTGTATTCAAGTTGTTTTTCTAGTCTACCATACTCACTAGGTTTAAGATGGTTGTCAGAAGAAAGGAGAGGAAGCTCTCCTAGTGAGAAACGCTACAATGTCTCTTCTAAATTTTGTACATCTGGTAGTTTGGTTGTAGGTATGGAAGAAGATGAGGCCCTGTCAGGAGAACAGGCATTTTCCCTTAGAGGGGCAAACCCTGTGGTCATGTCGCATTGCACGGAAGGAAAAGGATCTCCCGAATGAGTATACATTTTTCCCTCATATTGATATTTTAAGCATTGATGGAGGGTGGATGGGACACAATGCATTACGTGAATCCAAGAGCATCTGAGGATCATATTATAGTGGAATTTCCCTTCAACAATCTAGAAGAGTTCGTGAAGCAGCTTCTTACCTACTCAAATGGGTAAGACCACAGTTCTTAAAGTAACTGCTAGCTTATCGTTAAATGATCAAAGGGCGAAAGGCAGGGGTGACACTACGTTCTTTGGTAACTTAAGTTACTCGAATGTGTGCGAGGAGATGACGTTGAGTGCAGCACCACTGTCGATCATAATGCATTTTAATGTAGTGTTGTCGATTTGGACTGTGATAAAAAGGGGAGCCTCCAAATCCTCGGAAGAAAGGGAAGGAATTTCTGAATCTTCAAAAGAAATGGCGGTTGATGGTCTATTCAATCAAACAATCATCTTGAAAGGCTGGGGCTCATCTGAATTCACTACGATGCGACGCAGATTATCAATCAGAGCCTTGTGATGTTGCGGAGAGGATTGAATGAGGTCAAAAAGAGACATTTTAACTGGATCCTAGGTGATTTGTTTCATAACACTCTCCTCAACTGACACGGGAATTTGAGCCCGAGGTGTAGCACGAATAGAGACCCGAGGCCTTGGGGCTAATGAGGAAGGAGGAGATCCTTCGGGGGCTACAGAAATGACAACCTGTGGTCGAGATGCTGTAGATGAGGATGGATTATCATACTGTTGGGTTCTAGTGGCGATATGAATTGTGTCGATTTGAGAAGGTGGAAGATCATTTGGAGTGTAATCACTAGAAGTAGAGGCCTGAGTAGATCATTTGGGTTCAAATGGGGCTAAGATGATAGGAGGTGCTTGTTTCTCCTCCTCCAGCAAAAGATCACTTTCTTCCAAAAGGCTGTTGATGACAGTATGAAGAGCTTTACATCCCTCAGTATCATGACCTGGGGTACGATGGTAAGCACAAATCAAATTAGAGTTAAACTACGTAGGTTTAACTCCTTTAGAGTTATAGGGTTTAATCGGAGGAAGAGATATGGATGAAGATTGGATAAGTTGGCGAAGGATTTTAGTATAGAACCCAGTAGACAAAGATGAGGACAGAGATGATGAAGGCGCCTCTTTTACTTTAACAGCCTGCCGAGGTAAAAGAACCTGCATGTTAGGTTTGACAGTCTTTTTAGGGATCATCTTATTTTTTTGGAGATCTGGAGGAGCAGCCTTGGGTACTTGAGATGGAAGTAAGTGAGATATGATTGATTTTGGTGGAGGGGGAGCCCCTAAAATAGATTTTGAAGATGATGGAGATGTGACAAGTGTTGCGGTCTTCAGAGATAAGGGAGGCTGCTTGGTCGAAACTAATGATGATTTAGATGATGTCGATTTAGATGAGGGAGAAGCTTCCAAAGTAGGTGTAATCGGAGGAACATAGGGTGCCCTAGCTTTTGGTAATGAAGATGATGATTCTGATAAAAGAGGTGATGTCCTTTTAGTAGGTAAGTCCACTTTTTGGGGTTCTGGTGAAGAATGTGTTGTAGAAGAAGATGATGGTTTTGATAAGTGTGTAGAAGAAGACGCCTTCTCAGCAGACAAATCCAATCTTTTATGAGGCGCAAAGAGAGATTTTTGTGGGAAAGCACCAAGATTCTTGATGGTTCGAAATATGGGCTTTCCTTTTTCAGGAATGGTGACAATTTCAACTGCATAAGGTGATTATAACCTTTTCGGGGGAAGCAAATGGGGAGGCGCTGATGGCGCAACATTAGATTCCAGTTGTCTCAGTCTAATTTTAGGAACCGAGCGTATAGGTGTTGGTGCTACTTCTTTATATTTCCCCTTAATAGGCAAAGTAGCATTAGTGATGGAAGAAGTGAGTGATGAAGAAGCAGTTCCTTACGAGGGGACTACTTCTGGTGCAGTAATTATGGGTGAAACTACTGTAGGAAAGGAGACAGGAAGAATCAAAATCGAAGATGCTTCCGTCAAAGTCAGCACAATTATAGGTACATTCACCAGGGGCATAGTCACAACAAAAATGGGAGAAACAGAAGTAGATGTATCCGTGGTGGAAACTCGAAGGGATGTAATTTCCTTGAGCATTGAAAGAATGTCTGATGATGACACAGATGAGGATGATACGGTCTTGGGTATGGACAGGAGATCAGACAAAGAAGTAGAGAGAGGTGAATCTGTATCTAACAATGTTGGAATATTCAAAGATGGGATATCTGAAGATGGTGGAATCCTAGCGATTAACGAAGCAGAATGATGCTCTGATTCGGTCGATGTGTTTGCAGATGGCTTAGTTTTAGAAGAAGATTCTTCATTAGAGATGAAGCTGATAGTATGAGTGTTTGGTTTTTGAGACTCTGAAGCATCATGGTTCGGGGAATGATTGGGAAAAGGTTGTTTAAAGACATCCAGTGCTTGATTTGGGGGAGCATTTGGGTTATCTAGAATGAGCTTGCATTTATCAATGAATTTCTGGACAAGATTTTTGAAGGTTTGACATCGTTCGATGTCATGACCTTTAGTTCTATGATAATGATAGAAGTCATTTTCTCTATACCAAAATGGACATTCTTGGCTTTCATCAATATTCCTAATGGGAGGAAGTTTGATCATGTGAACTTCCAACATTTTTTTAGGATAGAAGCATATGATTCCCCCAATGAAGTGAAAGATCGAGATGATGAGGTCCCTTTTTGAGAAGATGAGGAGTCTCTTCATGGTGTTTGATTAGAAGTGGTATTGGCTCGTGGTGTTTTTAATATGATAGCGTTGGTGGATCCCTGATTCTTGTCTTTAGGAGTGGAAGGATTTGATTTGGTAAACCGAGAAAAATCTGGTTTAGATTTAGAGCGAAGTTTTAACTTCCCTTGTTCAATGGCGCGAGATTCAAGTTTGCGTGCCATCGTAAAGGCTTCTTCAAATGTATGAAAGGTTTGGATCCTTAAAGTGGAAGAAACATGATTAGCACAAGATCGAGTAAACAACTCGATCTGTTGGATTGAGGAAGAAAGAAAGACAATTGGTTTATTATCCCTCTCCAACGAGTGACAAAGTCTGTAATAGACTCATCATCAAATTGACAAATGTTATAAAGATCTGTAATCGAGATCTTATGCACAATATTTATTGAAAAGTTTTCAACAAACATCTGGGCCAATTGAGAGAAAGAAGACAAGGAATGTTGAGGAATGTTATTGTACCAGTCTAAAGCAGGACCTGCTAGAGACATAGGAAACGTACGGAGCATAAGCTCCTGATCCTGGACTATGAGGTAGCAAGCATGTTTGAATGTTCGCAAATGTTGTTGGGGGTCCTCCCGACTGTGAAATTTTGAAAATTTAGGAAGTTCCCATTGGGGAGGATAAGGCTTAAAGGCCACTGAGGGGTGAATGGGTTCATTACATACTTCTTCAAAGGAGTATGAAGGACGAGCCCCTTTGGTGGAGGCTTCCAAGTCTGTGATTTTCTTGAAAATAATTTGAACCACGTCAGATTGAGGAGGAGGCATACTAGCATGTCCTACATAAGAAGCAAATGGTGGTTGTTGTTGAGGTGTCAGCAGGGGATTCATCTGTTGATTGATGGGATGATAAGAGGAGTAACCAGGCGTTTTGGGTGACACCTGGTGGGGTATTTGCTGTGAAGGATCCTATGTATAGGCAGGCTGTGAGATAATAAGTGGTTGAGAAAATGAAGGTTGGATGACGGACGGAGCCTGTGATTGGTGGACTCTTATGCTTGTTGACTGAATCGGGACAGATTGAGGAACATGGGTGCCGATTTGATTGGACATATTGGGAAACAAGACCTGAAAGATGCTTTCTACTACCGGATTAGGTATTAAGGGCACCGATGCTAGAGGATGGGCGAAGGTCACTGTTGCTAGAACATTGGAAGAAGGACCCATTGGAGGATGAGAAGCAGGGACCAACTGACTAGTCGAAGGGGTTTGACTCATAAAGGGGTACTGACCCTGAGACACGATGGAGGGCATAGATGAATTAACAGCAATATGCAGGTGCACAGACACACTCATTATAGCCAGAGCAGAGTACCTCTTAGAAGTAGGTTGTGGAATATTCGAGGTAACTGCGGTGTTAGGAATAGGTAAGACTATTTGAGAACTAGTCGATATGGTCGGTGGAAGAGAAAAAGGAGGCACAGGTGCACCACCCTTCTCTGTGGCTCGAGGCGAGAGAGATGATGCTAACTGTTCTACAAAAGCCTGGGATGGTTCACGATAATAATCATACACTTGCTGGATTGGTGGTCCCTGATCAGATATTTGAATAGACTTGTGTACTAGGTAGTCCATGAGGGCTACCGGATTGCGATCGAGGAGCACCTGAAATTCAGGATCCCTGCGAGGAACATACTCTGAGTCAGAAGTAGATGATATTTATGAAGGACTAGGGGAAGCTGGACGTGATGGGGTTGCTTTGGCCTGATAAAAAGGATTATATGACCAGGATGGGGAACCAATTAACAGTGGTCCCGAGGAAGACCTGGGGGGTGCTGAAACATTCACACTAGTGGTGATCTCAGAGGAAGAAGGGGCTAATTGAGCCATTCTTCTAGATTGTAACCGAGTGATGACCGTCATAAACAAGCAGAAAAGAAGATTGACCTAACTAATGCACAGACAATTCAAGCAGCGTAGGTGATTATCTCTTTTAAGTTTTTATGCTTTTAAGAAAGAAAATATTAGGGAAGGCCTTTTAGAACAAGAACTACTCAGATAGCCAAACTAAGGATTGTTTGAGGGGTGTTTTGGTGAGGAGTCCCGAAGGCACTTCAGTAAAAGATTTTTACGTGGCTTGATATAGGGGCCTACCCCCACACTTCACACACCACTGCGATAAGGGAGTCGGGTGCTTTGCCAATATATAACAAAACTTCTGTGAATTTATTGCGCGGCCCGAGTACCGCGTAGGCTCTTCCTCTTGGATGTCACTTCCAAGTAGGTGAGGCAAGGGAAAGAATTTTTGTTTAAATGCTTTATACCTAGTGATTTTGGCTTTGTGTGTAAGGGTGAAAAATAAAAATCAAATAGTGTCACTACTGATTTTGATCAATTTTCCAGCCTAATTAAAACTAGATGAAAAACATACATCAGAAATGACAAAGAAAGAGTTCCTTTTAAGCACTTAAAAATGAAGTGTTTGATTTCGATGAAGACAAGTCAAACGAATTCTTTCCCAAATGCGATTAAATTCTTTTTAAGTACCAACAATTGAAATGTTCGGATGTGATAGACAACAAACAAAGAATTTTTTTTATTTTTTTTTGTATTTTTTTTTTTAGTTCCTAAAAAGGAGAAAACACCGTAAAAGAGAAATACCTGTAGATTTATCTCTCCAAGGTGTGTGGACTTCAAAAAGTGCGTTGTTGAGCTCTTCCCCTCGAACAATCCCATGAACAAGCAAAGTGCTCCACAAGAAAAGGTTAAGCAAACACCAAACAAAATCCAGAAAGATATATCCGGATAATGGTGAAAAGGAAATTTCTATTTTAAGGAACTAGAAAAATTTCAAGGAAATAACAATTTCACATAAAGAGCAAGATTAAAACGATTAAAGGAAATGCTCAAGCAAAACTGGTAGAAATCAGTGAAGGAAAAGAACAAAGCTAAAAACTCAAAACTAGAAAAGAAATGAACTTACCAATAAGGGACTTTGGTTGTGTCCCACCGGGTGTGCCAGAATGTAGATCAAGAATTTTGCGCTTATTACCTGTCCAAGTTAATGCACCAAACTAAACACAAAAACCCTGAAAAACTCCAATGAAATCGATACCTGATGGACAAGACCTGAAGATGTAGATGGATGAGGAAGCCGATGTAGATAAGATGAGCGCACACGAGCAATTTTGCATAATAGATCCAAGTAACCTGTGAGACACCGATATTTGACAGAAAAAGACCACGTTAAAATATATTTAGGTGGACTGCCCGAGAAGCAGATCTGGGAAGCGATAGGCTCCCTCGGCGGACGTCAATCCACGTTTTCAATTAAGTAAAGAAGTATACATGATGAAATATGTACATACAAGAATAGATTTTCTGACCAAAGTAATAAAAAAAATCTAAACAACAGGCAGAAAGCAACAGAAAATAGGGAACTGTGAAAAATAAAGCTGGATTTGTGTTACCTGCGTCTTTTTACCTGTCTGCAGGAAGCTCAGCATCGATTAGGTAGAATCAGCGTCAACTGTTTAAAATTGGTGTCAACTGATATAGATCGGTGTCGAATGATATAGATCGGCGTCAATCCAATACACTACGAGAATATTCGAGAATCGGAAAACAAAGGAAAGATCGTCAACGTCTGCTGGATCTACGGAAGCCGGAGAGATACTAGCAAGACTCCACCCATGCTGGGTGTAGGAACAGAGTCACCAGAAAATCAATGGAGACATGGATGTTGATGTGATAAGAGTAGAGTAACGGTGCTCCTCTCAGGGATTGATTTGGACAAGATCCGCTCTCATTCGATAGATAATATTCACACTAAATGCGCAAAGATCTCTCGTTCTCTCTCTTACAATCTATGTCTCTTTCACGATCTGTCTCTTTCTGTGTTTTTTTTTCATCCCCCCAGAACTAAGTTTTGGGCTTCTATTTATAATCGGTGCCGCTCTGAAAAATCAGCGTCAACCAAGTACCGGTCGGCGCCGATCACGAAACAGACTCCCGAGACGACCAAAATGAACGATTTATGGAAAGATAAGAGTTATCCCTCCACTTCAAATATGGGAAATATCCCTCTTTGGGAGGAGGAGAAATAGGGGTGATACATGGATAGGATAAATATGGGGTAGATAAGTGGTTAGGATACATGTGAAGAGGTGTAATTAAATAGTTAATATTTAATTACTCACGGGTAAAACATAATGGGGTGAATTAAACTTAGGATAGGTGTTTAAATCACAAATCAAATAATATCCCAAGGGGATAGTGGTGATATAAATGTGCCCCAAGTTACTTGAGAGAGAAAACGTGCACGAGGGACACCGAATTGGATAATCAATTTTAGGTGTCTACATGAGAATCCATCCATGAGAGAAGAAAGCTCAAATCCAGTTGTTGTGTCAACAATGACATCTATGGATGGTAATAAGAAGTCATCCTTAGGACATGCTTTGTTGATGTCTCGAAATTCTATGCAGATGCATATCTTCCCATTATTTTTTAGAATGAGAATGATATTAGATACCCATTGAGAGTAATCGACTAGTTTGATGAATCCTACTTGGAGGAGTTTCATTACTTCTTCTTTCACCATAAGAGCTACCTTGGGTTTCATTGGTCTTGATTTTTGTTTAATTGGCTTTGTGTCTGATTTAGTGATGAGGTTATGTACCGCAATGTGTGGTGTAACCCCTATCATTTCTTTATAATTAAATGCAAAATCCTTCTAATTTTCCTTGACGATTCAAGTGTGTATTTCTACTTCTGATGGAGTTAACGAGGATCCTAATTTCAACATCCTTAGTTCATCCTCTGTTCTGATGTTAATATCAATTGTTTCTTCAATTAAAGAATTGTTACCTTCTTCAAACTCAGGTGGGGCCAGAGGTAATTCTAGATCATCTCCATTCTCTACCGTGTATATGTTGAGCTCCTTTTGTGGGGGAAGTTCTATCATGGGATTTCCAAAGTAAGAAGATGAATGTGGGATTAAGGATGAATCTATCACATGATGGGTGAGATGTAATACTGCATAGGAATTTAAGTAATCCAAAGTGGCTCTATCACTATCAATGTGATCTAGGATAGTAGATTTGTTCTCATCTTTGTTTGTTAAAAGAGGGTTTGACATTTTTTTCACCAATGGTTCAGTACGAAGGTATACTATGAAACGAGCATCTTCCAACTCACTATTTGGGGTGAAGCGTGATGTCGAGGTTGCTATAGAATCGGAAAGAATATTTTGTTCTTGTGGGATTGCTTTAATTGATATGAAGTCAAACTCTTTGCTCAAATCCAATACAACTATTTTGAAGAGCTGTAAGTGCTCATCTCTGGTTTCATATACCTTAGAGACATGGTTTGCTACCAATTGTGATTTTCCTAATACTCTGATGTTATTAACACTAATCCTATTAGCTAAGATGAGACCAAGGATGACGGCTTCGTACTCAGTGTCGTTGTTTGTACATTTGAAATTTAGTTTAAAGGAGAATGGTACGATTTTTCCCTCGGGAGAAGTAAAGATTACACCTGCCCCAGCTCCATAATGACATCTAGCTCCATCAAAATGTAAAGTCCAATATTTAGCTGGGAATATAGATGTTGGGATATTTTTTGTGTTAACATATTCTACTTCTACCATGTAGAGATCCTCTGCTTGAAGAGAACCAACACCTAGGGTATATCCCATGCCTACAAAATCAAATGGTAGGAACATTGGCAGATCGTGTTCTAACAATTCGACACTTTTTTTGTAGTAGTTCCTGATGATACTATTTCTACAATGTTAGCCTCATATTTGAGGGTTGGGATAGTCTTGACTAGGCTCATAGTCTCAATATCTGTTATAGGTACCAACTTTTCCTCCGGTTTTTTGTCTCTGGGTTTATTAATTTGGTTTGTTGGGAGTTCAAACTCTGAGTGAATGCCTGGTATTTTCTTTAAGTCAGCTAGGTGTATATTGAATGGCTTTGGATCCCCCTTGGCTATGAACACTTTTCCTAAATGCAAGAATCTTACTTCTTGAAATAATGTAGAGGGGATTGCCTTCATACGGTGTATCCATGGTCGGCCAAGGATCATATTATAGTTGGTTTCCCGATCTATAATATAAAACTCAGTTAGGATTGTTTTGGGTCCTAAGATGACCGGTAGTATTATCGTTCCAATCGACATGGCTTTAAGGCTATCATAGGCTCTTAATGTATTCCGAGTCGTGGAATAGTTTGTTTCTCCATACCCTAGATTTTGAAGGAAAGAGAAGCAGACTATGTTAACTGCTACTCCATCATCAAACATCATGCGTTTAACATAATTGTTATAAACCCAGACTTTCAAATATAAGGTTGGATCACCTTTGTGTGTAATCTCAGCGTCTGTTGGCATTTTGTTTATTTTGAATATAAACTCGATATCCTTATCCAATTGTCCCGGAGGGTGGATATCAAAGTCTATATGGTTTACCAATATTTTGGGAGGTGGAGTGATGTTAATTAAATGACCTAAACCTAATTCCTCTAAAAGAGCAGCCCTATGGGCAAGAGAGTTCTTCAGTAAGTCCAAAAATGAAATGTGCGAGAAGGTTTTTGTTAGATCACTAACTAAATCATAGGCACCTATGGGTTTTACTAGTATTTTTTGGATGTTATCTCTCTTTGAAAGGTAACCTGGAATTGGCTGAGAGGAATACTCTCATGTCCTTGTTACAGCTTCCACGGGTAGTTCAGCGTCTAATTCCACTAAACCGACTATCTTGGGTCACGGATGACTTCCTAATTGTGGTGCAACTAATGGATTTAGTGAAGTCGAGGCTTCATGATCATTGTTTCCTGTTATTATACTATTATTTGTCCCATTTGGATTTAACCTATTCTTATTGTTATTTGGGAGCGAATCATTAAAGATTTTGAGGGTTACATTTTGAGGGGAAATTGCCCCCGTGAAATTATTTGGTGCCAGTGACACAGGATCGGCGAAGAACATATCTATGAAAAGTTGTCTTTCTTCCTCTGGAAAATGTTGCATAAATTTATCGTAGTCATGAAACGTTCTAGTTTCATGCCCTCAGATTTTGTGAAAACCAAAATATGAGTTAGGATTGTAATTCCTAGTTTGCTGGTTTAGTGCATATTGTGGCCTAAAACTCCGATCAAACCATTGCCTATTAAGATTAGAGTTTTGCATTTGTTATTTTTGGTTTTGGTTTTGGTTTTGGTTTTGATATCCAGTTGAGTTTTGGCTTGGACCCTTTGTAAGGTTTTTCCATTGTTGTTGTTAATG
The DNA here is from genome assembly GCA_019776745.2 of Taxus chinensis. Taxonomy (NCBI): domain Eukaryota; kingdom Viridiplantae; phylum Streptophyta; class Pinopsida; order Cupressales; family Taxaceae; genus Taxus; species Taxus chinensis. The sequence goes on along the minus strand of CM034147.1, from coordinate 572,979,525 downwards.
TTGTGGATGATTAAAATCCACTGCATTGATTATTGGGGTAAAGTTGTTGTTTTGTTGATTGTTCATTAGTGGTGGAGTATTCACAACATTTACCTTTTTAGCCTGATCATTTACTCCATCCGTTGTCACTCCGTTATTTTTATTAAGGACTTTAGGTCCTTGATTTACATTTGTGGTAGTGGGGTAAGTCGTAACATTCTGGTTGGAGGTGATTAACCTCCCATTTGTTCCATATGTCTTACGACCGCTATCTATTGCAGCTTGATCTATTCGGAGAGCGCTCTCAAGTACTTCATCATAAGTCCTTAGTGGGAACTTTTGGACTTCTTCCTTCACCTCTATATTGAGGGAATGAAGGAATAAATCACATAGTTCCATCTGATCCATATTTGGAGCTCTTGCTGAAGAATAGAGGACTGTACGCCATCTTTGAATGAAATGAGCAACAGATTCATTGTGTTCCTACTTAATGTGCAAGAATTCCCTGATTCCTGTTCTCAACAGTTTGTTCATATCAAATGCCTTGATGAACTTAGAAACGAGTTGTTTAAATGAATGGATGGAAGCCTCAAGTATTCTATAATGCCAATTGAGGGTGATGCCTTCCAAGGTTTTGGGGAATATTTTGGCAACAACCCCATCCCAAGGGAGCAGTTCTCGAATGGCTATGGCATAAGCCTTGATATGTGCATTCAGATCTCCCTCAACTTTGTATTTGGGTAAATTGTGAAGAGGTCTTGGAAGCATAACGCTTCGTATGGTGAAGTCTAAGGGTTCTTTTAAATATTCTGAATAAGTCCCTATCACGTAGGTTTCGGCCATTGATAGTTCTTGCTGAGGGGGTGGTGGTGGAATGGGTTGTTGATACGACGTATCATACGCACTGGTAGGGGAATAAGGAAACCCCCATGGTTGAGTAAAAATTTTGGGAGAGGAGAACATATCCCCTTGTGGTTATTTGGAGTACATGTTTAAGTATGAAGGTGGATTGTCTAGGAATGGATTATTTTGTACTAGACCGGGAGGTATCGGAACGGTGTTAGAAATGGTGGTTCTTGTTGGAATTTGTTGTGAATACTGAAGAGTCATGCCTAACGTGCCTATTCTGGTGAGGAGGTCTACTTGGCTAGGATGGTGTGGAGGATTAGAATTTACTACCTGTATGAATTGAGAATGGTGATTTGCTTGAGAAATTTCTAACCCCCTAACATTTTCTACTAAAGTCAAAATGACTTCATTTGGTAAATTCACGGTATTTTTCCTTAGTGGCATTTGTTGTATATCTTGGTGTTGTATAGGCATGTGGTACCCTGCAATGAACTGATCATTTCCTTGCCAAGTTTCCCTGAGGGCATTTCCTACATGTAGTGGTATGGAGGTATTTTATTGAAAAGAGACCTCGGGTTGTGCTTATAAACTTCCTATGGGTGGGTACATACCCCGAGAGCATTGTTTATTTCTGGCATGATGTACTGAATGTTCATCATCTAAAACCAAGTATGGATCTAATTGTCTACTAATTTGTGGTCTAAGCAGAACCTAAGGAGACGAACCAGATTCTCCTATGAACATCATATTGTTTGAGCCTAAAGGCTCTATGTGTTGCATTTGAGTGAGCTGATCCAACTCCTCTATTTGGAAAGATAGGCTATATCTAATTGTTTGAGGTGGAGTTTGTGTTGACAACCAGTTGCCTAAATAATTGTCACCCCATATTGAGAGCGAGGGTGATGACTATCTATTTAGTTGAGGGTAGTATGCCTCAAGACCTAGGAGAGGTCTTCCATATGCATCAAATCCCGACATATTCGGAGGGTATATGAATACCCGTAGAATAATGGGAAATGGCGAAGGTGGAAAAAAATAGGTAATAGTGAAAGCGCTGTGTTCTTCACATCAGGTTCACCAATTTTGTTGGTGAAGTTGATGTGAAGGATAATGAGGTGGAAAAGATGAAAAGTAAAATAACTTGAAAGAACAAGTAATAATAAGACTCTACATTTAGAAAGTAGGAATTTTCATGTCGGGTTCACCAATTTTGGTGGTGAAGCTGATGTGAAGGCTTAATGAGATATCAAAAGGTGAAACAATTATTTGGTTCAGGTTGGGTTTACCAATTTTGTTGGTGAAGCTGATGTGAAGGCTAATGAGGTGGAAAAGATGAAAACTAAAATAATTTGAAAGAAAAAGTAATAATAAGAATCCAAATTTAGAAAGTAGAAAGTTCACGTTGGGTTCACCAATTTTGTTACGATGGAAAAGTGACAAGCGAGTGTGGGAATCTACAAGTAACTCTTCCTCACACCCGACCTATCGAGGTCATACCGAGATAGCTAGTGGGGATGGATTATGCATAGGGTATGGATAAACTAGTTAGGAAATATTATATCTTCAACATTCACTAATGGAATTTACGAGTCCAAGTCAAAGAAAGCCCTACTAACCTGAACCGGCATGATAGATCAGTCGGAAAGGATGACTTCTCGAAGGCTCCAATCAATATCGAGCTCTGGCATGATCTGATCTATAGGTTATGGGATACGTGGAAAATGATGTGGGATGGTTTCGTGCATGTCTCCAGACAGGGTCATATGATGGATGATGGATATACAACGGATTCTATGGTCGATTCTCTAGTCTAGTCCAGAAATCCTTAGCTTTGTTAGCTGATACATATAACAAGGATAACTATGTGATGATGATAGGTGGAAGTTGAGTGGATCTAAATATTAATGTGCGTAAGCTATCTTCAGCATCTGACTCACCTGTGGATTTTTTAGGTTGTGGGATTTATGGGTCACAATCATAGATTTGTGGTTGTTGTGGACCTGCTATGGTCATGTGTGGAATCAATCCCTAATCCTTAGTATCCAATATTCGTATGCCTTTTTGGCCTCTACATTTAGAATTAATAGTTGTGCAATCTTTTTTGAGTATCTTATAGGCGTTCTTGCAACCTAAATTCTTAAGTTAGTATCTATGTCTGTGAGGGTGTCTCCTGCATCTGGCTGTGGGACCAAAGGGTCACAACTGAATGTTTTCTCTCTTTCAAGTCCTTCTACACTCATACAGATATTTATCTAGGGTAATCTGTAGTTTGGCTGATTTGACCAAAATGTGTGCGCTTGGTCATATTCTATATTTAACCCGCTTAACTGTGAGCTGATCTATTGTAAGTTTGTTGTTGTTCAGAAGACTTAGATTCTAAGGTTCTGATCTATATCAGTTAAAGCCATAATAAGATTGGGTTGAGGCACGATTGGCTCGAATACATACTCTCTAGGATCTTTAGGTCTCGTGATTGTCATGCAAAAGGAAATGATACAAATCTAACTAATGAAAAATAAATTTAACTTCGTAAGATATGTCTATGTATATTCCTAAATCTGATAGTTATTGATAAGCTACTGAATAGAATTTGAAGAGAAATTATCTAATATATTTAAAATTGATAACTAAACTAATAACGCAATTAAAAAATACAAAGCAACTGAGTATAGCTACTTATTTGTGTAGTTTGTAGATCTATTCTATTTGAAAGACTCTCGATCCTACCTCAGAAGTTAGGAGTGAATCATAGTTTCTTAAAAACTATCAATCCCCATAGCTTCCCTAGAAATATCGAAAGTGAAATTGACTGAAATGGAATGATTGAATATTTTAATTGATATGCTTTAAGTAGAAATTTTAAATATTGAACCTGGATTATGCAGAACAGTGGCAAACCCGATGGTGTGTGGCCTTATCCCCTCAGTGTGATCTCCTCATTCTTTTGTGCTCATGTGGACCCAGAAAAGCATGTAATGCTAGCATCAACAGAAGTAGATTTTGGAACAAAGGAAGCTTAGAATGTAGACTGAATATAATGTGAGTAGGAGAGGGATAGCGTAAGAGTATAGAGCTTGGCTTATGCAATTCCTAGCGGGATTTATTGCAAGTCATGCAACATAAAATGTCCAGCACCTGAAACTGTCCTATTTGATGAACAAAACTTATAACTTTAATGGCTTCCTATTGAGATGAAACTATCCTAATCCAATTGATTTATATGAAAATACAACAGCACAAGTTACATAAGGAGAATATGTGGCTTTCTGACAGCTAAAAAATGCTAACTATGCATCTAAGAAATGAAACTATGAATCTTAAACAAAACTAAAAGGCTAAGCTATTAAAATGAGAAATTCAGAGGAAAATTTGAGGGGCCATTTTCTTGAGCACAAGCCAACTATTTATAGCATTTCCAATTACCCAAAGGTAAAAACCAAATTGATCTCTTAAACCATAAACAATGCCAAGACATTATTCTAGGGAACCAGAATCATTAATGCAAGCCAAAGGCGGTGAAAAAAGAAGGTAAACATTGAAATTTATGTGAGTTGCATTAATAGAGCATTCTAGAAAATGCGTGAAGGAACATCACCCTGAGCAGGGTGGTGATTACAAGACCCCTGCCCTGACTGGGCGGCAGTCACAAGACCATCACCTAGGTAGGGCGGTAGTTTCTTAACTAAAGAACAAAATACAAAGAAAAGAGGGGAAAAGAGAAAAAAAAGCACGTTGGGCCTAAGCGAGGCATGTGCAATGTTAATGCATACTTGGGGAGCTTTTCCAAATCCCGAACACCTTGCGAGGAGACCTGTATCATCATTGGGGCACGTGTTATGTTATTCTTGCGGTGCAGTACCTTACAATTTTTTGTACGTATAGTTACTCACGGCAATATTGGGGGTGCTAAGAAGTTAGATGACATGGGTCATGCTTGGGGTGTGAGGGAAAATGACTAAAGTGTAGTGGGTAGTTAAGTAATAGCTAAAGGTATTGGAGGTATTGGTGGTAAGGAGACTGCAGGTGTGGGTATAAGTCGTGTTGTGTTCCTGAGTAGGTTACAGGTTTGTGAGGAAGGAATGGGTTGTTGTGTATTTATTTATGGATGGGTGAATGGTTCTTGACCACATTGGGTAGTTGAGGTCTTAAGGCAGATGGGACAAGTGTGGGTGTGATTGTTGTGGTTGGGGTATGAGGTTGATGAGTTTGTTTCTTTAGTTTGGGTGTCGGCGTAGGTGTGGTTTTGATGTTGAAGGATGTAGGTAAATCCAGTTTAATAGGTGGATGAGTAAGGTTGGTGGTCATGGTGACCCCTAAAGTGGTAATAGGTTTAGTGGAGGATAATGTTGTGGGTATGGATTTAGGTTTAGATGTAGGTCAGGTTATGGGAAAGGGTGTGGTGTGAGTGCTAAGGGGTATCATGGAAGGGGTTGCAATAACAATGGTTGTATTTGGTTTGATGGGTTGAAATGTGTTTGGGTAGATAGTGGAGGTATCAATGAGGGATCTCTGCATCTATGTTGAGACAAGGAGTAAGAGGTGCCCGCATAGTGAAGCCCTATCCACATAATCTAAGTGATCGGCCAAATGTTAGAATGGTACGTCTATGGGTGGAGTTGGTGAGGACCTAATAGGAATTCTCGTAAAATGTGTTTTAGAGATGGGGAAATAGCTAGCTTCAGCTTTAGTGGGTAAGAGATTTGAAAGTAGGTATGTTGGATTTTGGGTAGCTAATGGAGAATACTCATCAAGAGGAAAAGGTATCTCAACTGGGTCTATGATGGGTGGAGGATATGATCAGGGCTTCTCTATAAGTGGAGGAATGGATAGGTTCTCCTCTGTCGGTGGAGAAGGAAATGGATGCTCATCTATGGGTGGAGGAGATAATGGGTTCTCCTCTATGGGTGGAGGAGGTGATGGGAGCTCCTCTATGGGTGGAGGAGGTATGGTAGGTAAAGGTTCTCTAAGTAGAGAAGCCAGGGGTGAGAGGGGATCTATATTAGTGGAAGACCCCTACGTTGATGATGAAGGAGATGAAAGGTGCTCCTCTATTGGTGAAGGAACAATGGAGGTTGGTTAAAATGTTAAAGGAAGATTTTTGGCTAGGATTTCCTGTATGGAAGGGATGTGAGGTAATTGAGATGTGATAGGTACCTCATTAAAGATTTTGTGAACCATGCAGGTATGGTTATTGTGTGTGGATGTCTCACCAGTTTGATTAGATGAAGGGGAATGGTTAGGAAACCATTTTTTGAATATTTGTAGATTTTGGTTGGGGGTGGTGTTGGGATTATACATAGTTAACTCACCTTTCTTGAGCATTTCTTGGACAATATCCTTGAAAGTGATGTAGTTTCTATCAATATGACCCTTCACTCAGTGATAGTTATAGAAATTATTATCTTTATACCATGCAGGTATGGGGTGAGCAGGATCAAAACCAGTGTGTGGTTTTATGGGTGGAAGTGTGATTACTCTAGCTTTGATAAGATTTTGTAAGATAAAAGTGTAAGGTTCCCCAATTGGGGAATATTTTCACTGCTCTTGTCTGAATCAAAAAGCCTGGATAGATGATAGATTAGATGAGGGTGTAGCCTAATTCGATGGATGAGATGGGTCGGCCTTGAGTACCACTACGTTAGTGGTTCCCTTGGCCTTTGAATAATTAGTTTGTGGTTTGGAAGAAGAAGAGGTTTCATTCAACTTGAATGAAGTATTCTTATTTCATAATTGGATTTTCTTCTCTTCGATGGCCCAAATCTCTAACTTTTGTGCCATAGTGAATTCCTCATCGAATGTTTAGAAGGTTTGGACCTATAAGGTCAGGGAGTTATGTCTAGCACAAGCTTGTGTGAAGAGATCTATGTGTTTAGTTTGTGGTAGTTAGAAGGTAAGTTGATTGATCAAGCTACGCCAGTGAGTGATAAAATTTGTAATAGATTCATCCTCGTACTGCCGTGTGGAATATAGATTGGTCATGGTAACCTTCTTGATGACATTGATAGAGAAATGATCCAAAAATTCTTAGGCTACCTGATTAAATGAGAATATAGAGTGTTTAGGTAACCCACTATACCAATCTAATGTAGGTCTAGTGAGGGACATGGGAAAATTTATCAAAAGTAGGGCATCATCATGAGTGATCAGATAACACGTGTGTTTGAACGAGTGCAAATGTTGTTGTGGGTCTTCCTTTCTATTGAAGTGGTTGAATTTAGGCATTTCCCAATGCACATGGTATGAACAAATAGGAATGGATGGGTGAATAGGCTCATTGCAAATCTCATCGTCGGTGAGAGTGTTGCGTGAGCTGGAAACCGATGCCTCCAATGTCTGCATCTTGTCCAACATCAATTTAATTAGGTTATTGGTGGGTTGTGATGATTAGATGCCTCCTTTAGCATGAGGAGGTTGGTTTTGGGTATATAATGGGGGTGGCATTCTAGTGTATGGGGCTTCCATGTAATGTGATGAAGAATAAGGAAAGGAAATGGGGGTACGTACCTGGAATGAATAATAGGTGAAATAGGAAGTTGTTGGTAGTATGTATATGGGGGTGGAAGGGTCGTGGTAACCCTAGTGGAAATAGGGTCTAATGATTGTGGAATGAAAAGAACTTCATTATGAAATGGGGTAGGGGTCACCAATACTAGAGGTGGGAATGGAACTACAACTATGTATGAGACACTAGGGGTGGATGAGGTTGTGTTTCGGGTAGTCATCAAGGGTATGATAGATGTAATGGGTGCCACAAAGGTAACAGATGTGGTAGTCATGGCGGGTATATAACCTAACTATGAAATGACTGGGGGTAAAGTGGATGCAGGCAGCACGGAGCCAGATGGGGCCAATGTGGAAGTGGGTGTGAGAGTTCAAGGGATAGATACCAGCATATTGTATATAAACTGACCCAAGGCATCTCGAGTGGATGGGTGGGAAAGGTAAAACTGCAAGGCAGTAGGGTTTTGGTCAAGAAGTTGTGTGAACTTCTCATCTCCAGTAGCAATAGTAGTAGGCTAGATGGGATCCGAGGCTGGTGATAAAATAGAAGGTGGTGAAGAACTAGCTGGGAGTGGTTTGTAACTAGCATGGAACAAGAGGGCATTTGCTTGTCTTTGGGTCAGCACCATGTGAACTAGTATTGATCAGGTAGGTATGCTTCTCTATAAATGATATAGAGAATAGCAGGAATAGGTGAATCTAGTGATAAAAAATGGATGAAGTAACAAATGGTGGCTAGAATGTGAAATAGGCTAACTGATGCTAGTTAGGGAAAACCGACGTTGGTCAGGGGTAACCGCTTCCGGTCACTATAGAAAATGGATAGTGAGTAAATAGTGAGATAGAAGGTAAAATCTGACAGGTATGCCAAATATGAAGATGTGTAAAATGTCAATGGGAAAAATGAAAGTGACAGAGATTGTGAAACGTTGAAGAAAGTGAAGTAAAATGTCCTTTTGAGTAGGTTGGAAAAAGGACCTGGAACCGACGTCAGTTGGGTATAGCCAATGGTGGTCAGAGATAATCGACCATGGTTATTGTGAAATTGAAACAGTGATGAAAGAAAGTGGTTTTGAATTGAAATTTTATGTGGAATCAGACCCAAAATTCTAGGAATGATGGTGATATGGCCCAGACACACTCAGGTGAAGCTAGAATACACTAGCTATGATGAGGAGTGTGCAAGGATGAATAAAAGAAAGTGATGAACGTAATCTTTCACCTCAAAATGTAAGACAAGCAAAAACACTAAGAAAATATGATCCTAGGAGTTCCTTTTCTATTAGTTTTGTGTAGCTTATACTATTTAGTGACTGACACATGAATTTTGAAATAGAGTTTTTGGTGAGGATGGATTCCTACAAAGAAGGACATCTAAAAGGTGAGGTTTCAGGTATGTTATGGTGGGGGCGGGCTTCGCTCTGAATTATGACTCGATATAGTAGCGAGATGGTTTCCCACTATGTCATGATCATGTGATACCTACAGCTTCTTCCAAGTAGGAGGTTTTGTAAGAATGTATGTATTTTGAATTTTTATGTGGTTTGGTAAGACTCAGAGAAACAGAAAAAGATAGAAGTGCTTTTCTATGATTCATTTTTCAACCATCAGTTGGTCATTGACTTCTAGCATATAGGTTGCCCTCAATTAATGTGAGCTAATGTAATAAAGCATAATGGAATGCAATTATTTTTAAACCCAAATAAAAAATGTTGAATTGGATGACACAATAAGATGAAGAGGAAGAGTGATGATCTTTCACTACAATGTAGAAAACATGAAGATATGATTCCTTTTAATTACACCAAAAGAAAAGTTTTTCTTTAGAACAAATAGAAAGGAGATGGATTACCAGGGAAGAAAATTAGTGTGTATGTTTTATTTAGAAGGGAAACAAACACACTTTTTTTTTCTAGGAATGAATGAAATGCAAGGAACCCCGGATGGGGTCCCACCAGGAGTTCCAAAATGTTTCACCTTTTTCTTAGATTGTTTCTTTGAAGTGTTGAAAAAAATAGATAGGGTAACGGGCATAAGAGAAATACCTGTTCAAAATGTCGGTTGATGGGTTGTTGCTCGCGTATGACTCCCAAATCCATAGCTGATCATGACAACTTCCTTTTGGCTAGGAGGAACTACCTATAATGAAAACAAGACCACCAGTAGGAATTAAACAATATGGGCAGTGAACTGCCTAGCATAAGCTAGATCTAGGAAGTATGATACTTCCTAGATGGCTATCAGTCCACTGTTTTAAACAAATTAATTTACATCCTATTGTTATTTTAAAATGATTTAGGTATCTCACTTAAAACACAATAAGAAAATAGATCTAATCTAACAGGCTAATCTAGAATAGAATCCATGGGTCAAATGATTTGTTCTGGGTTCTTACAAGTCTAATAAAGGTTTCTAGTAGGTCACAGGTGAGTGAGGGTGAGATAAAATTAGGTGGGTAGGTCTCTGTTTAGTGTTGTGTGAGAAAACACAGAGACCAGTGTCGGTCAAGAGTGACCAACGGTGGTTAGGAATAACTGGTGCCGGTTACTATGAGATCTGGAAATGTCACAGAATAGGATTTTGGTCTCCTATGTGATTGCAAAAAGGAATTTAGTTGATTGGGATGAGGTATTGGGTGACTAGAGTAGGATTTTGCAAGGTTTTAATGGGTCTATGGAGGTGAAAATGTTAGAGAAGGTCAATAGGGAGCAAGATAAACAATGGATGATAAAATGATGATGAAATGAAATATCCAGGAAAGTATGATGTTGTACTTACGTGGATTTAGTTCCTGAAGGCCTGTGTGTGAATGATGGAGGTGTTGATGCTGGGTTTGAAGGATGCAAGTGATCACAAACTTAAGAAAATATTTTTCATGGGCTGCATGTACACTCCTCTTTGCTTGGATAGATCAGATCATGGCTGGGATGGCTATGCAGGAGAAGATGCTCAATCTCCTTCGTTGGATGTGAGTTTTTGCTAGAATTGGCTCTCTGAAGATGCATTACCTCTCTAAGATGTTTTCTTGTTCATCAAATTTATTGCTTCCAAATTCCAAGTTCCAAGTTCCAATCTTGAGAATAAGGTTTTTTTGGGTTAAAAGGGGTAACCGATGGTGGTTGGGCTTAACCGGTGACAGTTAGGGATAACTGACATCGGTTAAGGTGGTATTTCCTAGGTTTACTAAAATAGGGAGATCCTCCTGATTTCCTTGGATCTTATGTCATTATCTCATGGATCAAACTCAAAGCCTCTTGTGAGCATGCGTGAATGTGGTTAGAGGGAATGTAGGCATTGATTTTTAGGGTTTGGGTAAGTCTTAGTTAGTTATGGCAACTTGCTAAGAATAGGTCTTAGGTTGAGTTAGCTTGGTGAGGTGTCTAAGTGAACTATATATGTAGATATTATTTAAATAAGATATTAAAATAATAAATATAGTGACGATAATGCATTAATTTAATTAAATTAATTAAATTAATATTATTGGGGTGAAGGGGGTCATGTCTAGGTAAATGTAAAAAAGGGTTCTTATATGTCGAGGGACAGAACGGGAGTGTAACCTAAGTTTAGTGTCTACAGTAGGTTGGGAATTTTGCTCATGAATTGGTTCAACAAAAGGTTGGGAAACTTGAGACAATTTAGGGCATAAGAGCATATATGGTCTAAGAGCTAATTTTCCATCTTGAATCAGATAATTGTTATCCCTAATGGCTGATGCATAGGCCACCAATAATATTACACCCCCCCATAAATTGAATCATGATAGCAATATTAGAATTTAATGCTCTTAAATAGTAAAGAAATGAATCTTCATGAGTTGGTATTAAAAAGGGTTGGAATTCTCTCCCACATCTTTTGAAATCTAAAACTGAAGTCTATCATGAGATCATCAGGAGTCATCTTTATGGTTGTCAATTGTTCAATGAAGGAGAGGTTATCTACATTTCTCCAAATTCATTGTAAAGGGTTGTTCCCAGTAGATTCTGATTAGTGATTGACCTTGCTTCGAGACTCCTGAGTCATTGAAGATCTCTCCCCTTAAATGAAGAAGCTAATAGCATAATAGTCAAATACTTTTCAATAATTTGATATATAGCACAAACATTGGCAATGTATTGAATATGGTTAAATGGAGTGGTATGATTTTCCCCAGTAAAGAAAGGAATACTTTTCAGTGTAGATTATGGAATATGATTTTGGGAATTAAGAGAAAGAGTACTACTAGTAATAAAATTAACAAATGATTTATTTTGTTGTGTTACCATCATTATAGGTTTAAGAACTCTAGTAGAATGTAAAGAAAGGGCTACCAGGAATTGGTGTGGAAATAGTTCTATTTGGTGGTAAAGGTGACCTTTGAACTACTCTTCCTTCTCATCCACTTCCTAGTGATAGTTTTGGGTATTCAAAAGCTCCTTCTTTTGTTGTTATGAACCTTTTCTTAATCCTTCTCTTGAACTTGAGCACTAACACTACTGGAACTAGTTGATTTGAATAGTGAAGTAACTAGATGTGTTAAAACAAGACTTTAAATGCTAGAAATTATTGAGTTACAAACTAAAAATTATCAATGTTGAAAATAACATTTTCACTCTCCAAATAGGCATGCCAAAACTATTGGAGCTCAAATATACACCCGTCCTAAATCAGATTGACCTGGTGCTTGAGACAACATGGGATTGTCTCCAATTTGTGGGACTTAAATTGAGACAGACCTCCAGAGAAGGTAGACTTCCTCTACCTACTCCTATTGTTAAAACTACTTTTAAAAAGGGGAAATGGAGCTACCTAGCACTAACCTATAATTCCAAGAGACAAGGGAGAGAGGGAGATGCATGAAATTGAAATTCTAAACTAATGGAGGTGATATCACCAAGAGAAAGGAATGAGATATTCCAAGTGAGTGAAAATAGGAAGAAAAATGAAGTAGGAGAGAGCATACATAAGTGCCACAGTACAAAAAAAAATTCAAATATCCATTTTTATGGAACATAAAAGATTTGAGTTCTACAAAAAGAAAAAAGTATGCACAATATACCTAAAAATGAAATTGAATGCAATAAATCTAATATACTGCAATCTAGGGTAGAAAAAGCCACAAAACATGAAGTTTATTGCTCAAAAGGAGGAAAATCCATTATAAAGTAGAAAAAAAGGAAAGAATCCTTTGCAAAATGCTCAAATCTAAGGCTTGCAGCTCACAAAAAAATTTGGAATTTTTTTTAACATTATATAGAGAATGAAACACAAATTTGTTACCACCAACCGAGAGCATTCACTAAATCTATGGAGAATTATTGCACCCTATTGATTTTCTAGTTGATCTCATTGATGTAAAATCCATTGATGGTGAAGGGAGACTAATAGAGCATCTTTATGAGATTTTTGCAGAGGTTCAAAGTGAATTAATGAGGTTTCAAGAAGACAAGGTCTTGGGTGGTGAGTGACAGTTTCATTTTAGAGTGGTTTCATGCCTAAAGAAGTGAAACAAGATGGTAAAAGTTATAAAAATCATGGGAGAGGTGTTAAGAGATAATCTATAACATGTATGAGTAAATTTTAGATGCATCTTAGCTCCTGGAGTCATTTTTTTATGTTGGTTAGAAATAGTGTTGAAAATAAGTAGTGTTCTAGAATGCAAATGAGATGGGATAGAAAAGTATAGACCTAAACCTTTCTATAAAATATGGTGCATGATAGGGGAAGGTTTCTATATGCTTCATGTAAAATTTTAGGTCAAATTTAGGTCATTTGTTCAAGTTATGTGTGGTTTTGTAAATTAGGTTTTTTGAAAAACTCATTTTGAGTTGCCTAGCTTCTTAGCCCTCTAAAATTTTGTATGTTCTCCTTCGAATAATTCATAGAAGGAATTTTTTTATTAAATCAGAATAAAAATAATATACAAAAATTAATATTCTAAAAAGGAGGTGTGGTTGAAATTTTTTGAGCATTTTGGTGTAGGAGTTTTTCTCTCTCCTATGTGTGCACCAAATCAATAGGAGAAAATAGGGCATTGTTGGCTTCCAAACCTTGTTTAATCACCTCCATAGTGATTTCATGGATTTTTATGGTGAGTTTCATTCTTATAAGGTGTTTTAAATATTTAATTCTTTAAGGAACTTAATGTTGGCTTTGTCATGATTTTGGTTTTAACATTCTTGGTAAGAAAGGCTCTAACTTCTTTTAATGGATACATAGCTCAATAAGAGCTCAAAATTTATCAAAAAAATCTTGAAATTATGTTTTATCATCTTCAAGTCTTCTTGTGGTGGTAAAACTTATGTTCTTTGTTGTCTCATGTTGTCTTGGATAACATTTGGCAAAATGCAAGTTCAAAGCATTGTCCCAAGAGACTTATCTCTCATTTCAAATATTTGATCAGGTTAGACACATGGATACATGATCTAATAAAGGATAATGGAAAAATTTTATTAGTGAGGATTCACATGTCGGAATATGAGATTGATATTCAAACTTTCCTAGCCTCAGGGTTACAAACTGAAGGTCTTCACTATCCTATTTCAATGTCATGTCAAATCAAAACCAAAACTAAATTTTTTGAGATCTAAGAATCTCTCAAAATTGTAGAGATTCAAGGTATATTTCATCCATCACAAATGAATTCATCTACTTGGAAGAGTTACCAATTCCTCATCAAGTGTTTGTGCTCTTAGTCACATGTACAATTTGTTTTTTCAACATTGGCACATGAACAATGATTTACTTTAAGAAAATTCAAACAAATCGATGACTTTGTCCATTCTAAAAAAAGGAAACATTTTTTTAGAATAATCAGAAGTCCTTATATTCCATTTCCATTGAAAACAGTTGAATAGATAGCTTGATATACCCTCTCAGGCAAGAGACTTTTAAAATAATCTAGCCTAGGTTTTAGTTGAAGATGTTCTTGACAACTTGGAATGAATTTCCCAATGTAAATCAATGAAATTTGAACTGTCTTTAAATAAGCATCACCAAACTATTACAAGTTGTTTTAGATCAACTTATGAATTATTTCATGAGAATTTTCATCAAAGAACTCTGGTAAATATGTGTTTAGCACATTTAGACTGCAATTTTATGTTTTTTCTTTCAATAATTTTCAAGAAGTCAATGAATGTTTCCTCTAAGGTAAGTCTCTTAGGACCTTAACTGAAGTTATGAACATGTTTTTCCAATCATAGTTGAGCTCAGGAATGTTGATTTGATTACTAAAATACTCCTAGGATAGTGTTGTGCAAGTGTGACTATAAAAGTCAGTTTCTCTTATAGTGGTTTGGATGATGATCATTGTGGAGTGAAATTTTTATTGATTATAATATTAAACAAAGGGAAATGAATTTTTTGAATAGGCTCATAAAGTTTGAATAATCGACTATACTAATTCTTTATTTCAAAAAAGTGAACAAGAAAATTTTCCAAGGGTTCATATTGCATTAGAATAAAGATGTAAAGATTCTTTTCTCAAATTGAGAAGGGTGGAAGAAGTATCCTTTACCATTTTTTGGTAAGTTTTGATAACTCCTAGATTCATTATATCAAAGGATATTTACAATATGATCTCATCTTAAGGAGAAGATGAAAAGAAAAAACACTAAGTCTTGTTGTGCAAAACAATCTATTGATTCTAAGATCATACGAGTAGTTGAAGGAATATAGGATTGTCAAGTTGTAAACATATTATTGACAAGTTCAAGATTCTTACTTCAGTTAATAACCAAAAAAATTGAGCATTTAATTAAGCTCAAATTTTTGTTAACATGTATGACTTAAGAAAAAAGAAAGAGTCTCGATAGTTGCGAATGATGTTGTTGCATGTTGAACAAATTTGAGGTTGTGAAATTTTATCTCCCATAATTTGAATATGAAAAATAGAGGTAAAATGATTGAATGTAGAAAATGAGATAGTGATATCATGGTATGATGAAATATATGAGAGATCTTGGATACATAGATTCTAGTCTTCAATGACAGTCAGAAAATAACAGTGACTTAAGGTGAAATGTATGATAGTGATGTAAAGGAAAATGAACCAAATGAATAGGACTGAGATATGAATGCAATAATGAATTACACCTCCTGGTAGTAAGGTATGATCTTGATACTCTTTGTAAGTGAGAAAATTAGACATGCTGGTTTTTGACTCAGTGTATGATTTCATAGAAAATTCAAGGTGTGAGAAGAAATTTTAAGGAGAGAAGAGAGACAAGAAGACTGTTGTGTAGAATTGATCAATACATAGTGGATCAGGGAAGTAGATAAAGAGTGTCAATTTAGGATCATTATCAAATGTCAAAATCATCAAAGTGAATAGTGATCAAATATTGTGTGTTTCAAACTGAGTTACAGCTCAGGCATATGAGGGAGTTGTTGCTTCCTTACAGGTAGTAGCTTGTAGAAGGTCAGTGGAACCTGAATTAATCATTGAGGAAGTTTTTCCTTCCTTTACAAAGTTGTAGCTTCTGTGATATTTATGTTGTAGCCTCAAGTGTTGAGTTATAGCTCAATAAATAATTGTAACCTTTTTCCACATAGTGTAGTGGTTCAATGGGGTTTCTACCTATTTTGGTTTTCTACTTAAAATTTCTTTTCTCTTTTGTATGTGTGTTGGTGATTTTATCTTTTGAATTGTATTTCAGTTTAATTGGTTGATTTTATGATTTAAAATTTGAATTGAAAACTGATTCACCCCCTCTTTGTGTTCCAGTTTCTAACAATTGGTATAAGAGAAGACCCTTGTAAATTGAATCTAACAGCTCAAGGGAGATCCTAAAAATTCATCTATGGAAAACAACCAATAAAGTGGCTTCTCCACTTCTAAATAACCTCTATTCAATGGGTGTAATTATGCCTTCTAGAGTGTCAAGATGAAGAATTACTTAATATCTCTTGGATTTAATGTCTGGGATGTAGTTGATAGCGGTTATACCATTATTGAAACACCTCCCACTAAAAAAACAAGAAATACAATAGCTGAAAATAATTCTAAGGATATAACTATAATTCTTTGTGGATTAGTTAAGGATGTGTTTGTCAAGGTTATGTAGTTTTATATAACCAAAGATATTTGGAATAAAATGAAGAAAATATTTGAATGAGATGACAAGGTGAAGATATCCAAGTTACAAACTTATAGATAAAAATTTGAAAGTATCACGATGAAAGATGGTGAGAGTGTTTCTTCATATTAACATAGAGTTGATGAAATTGTAAATATGATTAGAGGCTTAGGAGAAGATATAAAAGAGAGTTTGTTTTTACAGAAAGTGATAAGGTATTTGACCTCAAAATTTGATGCTAAAGTATCAGTTGTAGAAGAAGCTAAAGACCTTACTACTCTAACAATGGATGATCTTCATGGTATACTAACTACATATGAGATGAGAATCAATGATTCAAAATCAAGGACAAAGGAGGTAGCCTTAAAAGGAAACAAAGAGTCATGAGAAAATAATAAGGAATTTTAGTTTGACATGGACATAGATGATGTCAAAGTAGAAGCCATGTTTATATGAAATTTGCAGAGAGTTTTAGGAAAATAAAAAGGTAAGATCCCATTCAAGTGTTTTATTTGTGGAAAAGTTGGTCATTTTTCCTCTAAATGTCCTAATAAACACAAAGAAGAAGAGGAATCCTCTAATAGACAAAATAATAAAATCAAGAAATATGATGGCAAAAATAAGTACTCTAAGAGTAATAAGAATTTCTACTCTCATGAAGATTGAAGATCTTTACATTCAAGTGACTCTAGCAGCTCCGAAAGTGATGATAAAGTTATGGTAGCTGAAAAAATTTTTATGGCAATTGAAATACATGATGCAAGAAATTCGAAAAGAAAATTTTAGACTCAGTATGATATCTCAGATGATGATGAAGAAGTAGTAGTTAATCTTGAGGCTGAATTGATAAGTGCTATAGATGAATAAAGCATAAAAATAAGAGAAACCAAAAAATGAAAATTATGGTAAATGAATATGAAAGTAAAATCAGATTTCTTGAAGAAAATCAGAAAAAGGAAGCTCAAGAACATGAATGAATAATCAAGGAATTTTAAGCACATGTAAAACAAATTGAATATGCTTTCAGAGTAAAAGAAAAAAGACAATTTGAAGCTCAAAATAGAGATGGAGTAGCTGCAGACTTGGTTACATCAGAACTCTGAAAAACATATAATGTATCACAAATTTGAGAAGAGAACTACTGATTTGAGTGATCTTTTGAGCAGGATAAAAGAATCAAGTGAAAAATCTGGTTTGGGATATGAAGAGAAGAAGGAAGATGACAATTCAGAGAGAAAATATATGGTCAAGTCAAATGAAGAACCTTCTAAATCCAAGAGAGCTTATTTCAAGAAGAATAAATATCCAAGGAGGAACTACGCCATGAGGTACGTATACACATTTTATGGATACTTTTATGCATGTAATGAATTTGGTCACAAGGATGCTAAGTGTAGGATGTACTCTAGAAGTTATGGTAGGCAAATGAACTTTTATCATGCTAGAAACAAGGATGATTTTATTTGCTATAACTGTCAAAAGTATGGACATGTTGCAAATATTTTCTATCAAAAACCTCCACAAAAAAACAAGAAATTTTACAGGGTAAAATCAGATCCCACAGACACTAAGGAGTAAAGATTAATAGTTAAGATAGCCTTTCATTCACATAGTGAAGAAATAGAGTGGTACATTGATAGTGGGTGTTCTAGTCATATCACAGGAAACATTAAAAAATTCATCTCCTTAGAGGAAAAGGCATCTTATACAATGAGATTTGGGGATAGCACATCACAAAATATTGTTGGAAAAGGTACATTAAATCTTGACAATGGAACAATTTTTACTTAAAATGTGTTGTATGTTGAAGGATTATAACACAATATTTTGAGTGTTAGTCAAATTTGCAAAAGAGGATATATTGTTCTTTTTCATGATAAGGGATGTGATATAAGAAAAGGAGAAACATGAAAGGTGATAACAAATCTAAAAGAACCAAAAAAATATGTATGTTATTGAAGAAGTAAATAAAGAAATGTGTTTTACAAGTAAAGTGACTGATATGATGACTAAACCAGTGCCTAGAGCTAGTTGTGAACATTTAAGGCTTAATTTGGGGGTATATCCAGCCCCTTACAGTCACTAAAGGTATCAGAAAGATAGGGGGAGAAGATATGGTTTCTAAGTTGCTCCAAGAGGGATCAATTTGAGTCCAAATAGAGGGAGTTGATTTTCCAATTCTAGACACAAATTTGAGGTCATGTAAAGACAAGTTTGATGACTGATTTTGGAAGCTTATTAGAAGTAGTATTGCATGTGTAGAAAATTAGTAGTAATTCATGGGCTTCTTCAGACAAGAAAATAACACCTTTCCAAGGGGAGTGCATGCAAGGTATGAGTATTATAATTTTATTGAATTATTTCAATATAATCATTTTGGTGTGTTTGTGCATCTTTGTCATAGATATCAAATGGGGAGAGAGAGTGCTAGAAAATTGTCTCATATTTCATTTTGTCATCAAGTTTCAGAATGTTTCCATCAAAGAAAAAGGGGAATATTGTTACACCCAGTTTATTTTCCAATTATTTTCATTGATGGCAAAGGGAGAGTGCAAGGGCATGTTTATCATATGTTTTTAAGAGGTTAAAAATGAATTTATGAGGTTTCAAGAAGACAGGGTCTTTGATTGTGAGTGGTAGTGTCCTTTCAGAGTTTTTTGATACCTAAAGTAGTGAAAATGGATGGTACAAGCTATAAAAATAATTTTAGATGTGTTAAGAGAGAATCTATAACATGTATAAGTAATGGTTAGACTCATCTCAGCTCCAGGAGTTAGTTTTGTATGTTGGTTTAAAATAGTGTTGAGAACAAGTAGTGTTCTAGCATGCAAATGAGATGGGATATAAAAATGTAGACATATCCTTTTCTATAAAATATGGAGGATGATATATAAATGTTTCTAGATGCTTCATGAAAAATTTCAGTTCAAAGTAAGGTAATTTGTTCAAGTTATGTGAGGTTTTGTAAAAAGGACTTTTTTAAAAACTCATTTTGAGATGTCTGGCTTCTTAGCCATAAAAAAAATTATACTGTCTCCTTCTAATAAATAATAGAATGAATTTTTGGATTAAATTGGCAAAAACATTATGTGCAAAAATAATTTTCTGAAAAGGAGGTGTGGTTGAAAAGTTTTGAGCATTTTGGTGGAGCATTTTTTCTCTCTCCTTGGAGTGCACCAAATCGATAGGAGAAAAAATGTATTATTGGATTCCAAACCTTGTTTTATCACCTCCATAGTGATTTCATGGTTAATTCATCATGATTTTCATTCTCAGAATGTGTTTTACAGATTTACTTCTTGAAGGAACACAATGTTGGCTTTGTCATATTTTTGGTTTGAACATTTTTGGCATGAAAGGTTCTAACTACTTTTAATGGAGACATAGATCAATCAGATCTCAGAATTCATCCAAAAATTATTTAAATGATTTTTTATAATCTATAAGTACTCTTGGTGTGGTAAAACTTATGGTATTTTTTGGCTCACGTTGTCTTGGAGAACATTTGGCAAAATGCAAGTTGAAAGCACTGTCCCAAGAGACCTATCTCTCATTTCAAATATTTGATCATGTTGGATTCATGGATACATGATCAAATAGAGGATAATGGAAAATTTTTATTAGTGTGGATTCACTGGTGGAAGTTGAAGGAATGATGATCTTGAAATTAAAACTTACCAAGCCTCATGGTTGCAAACTGAAGGCCTTCATTATCCTATTTAAATGTCATGTTAAATCAAGACCAAAAAATAAATTTTATGAGATAAACATTTATCTGAATTGTAGCACTTCAAGGTAAATTTCATCCATCACAAATGCATTCATATAATTTTAGGAGTTTCCAGTTCCTCATTAACTGTTTGTGCTCTAAGTCATATGTACAGTCTATTTTTTAAACATTGGCATGCAAAAAGTGATTTACTCTAAGAAAACTCAATCAAATCGATGTCACTCTCCATTTTGAAAAGAAGGAAACATGTTATAATAATTAGAATTACTTATATTCCATGTCCATTGAAAATTCTTCAAGATATATCTTAATATACCACCTCAAGCAAGAGACTGTGTAAATACCCTGGCATAGGGTTTAACTGAAGATGTTTTTGACAACTGAGAACAAATTTCCTAATGAAAATCAGTGAAATTTGAAATGTGGATTCGAATGAGCATCACCAAACTATTTCAAGTGGTTTTAGATCAAATGATGCAGTATTACATGAGAAATTACATCACAGAACTCTAGCAAATATGTGTTTAGCTCATTTAGAATGTAATTCCTTGTTTTTTCTTTCATTTGTTTTCAAGCAATCAATGAATGTTTCCTCGAAAGGAATACTATTAAGAACTTAAATGAAGTTATGAACATGTTATTACAATAATAGATGACCTCAAGAAGGTTTATTTGAATAATCAAATACTCCTAGGATAATGTTGTGCAAGTGTGACTGTAAAATTCACTTTCTCTTATAGTTCTTTGGATGATGATCATTTATTTTGGTACACCC
Source organism: Taxus chinensis (assembly GCA_019776745.2). Lineage (NCBI taxonomy): Eukaryota > Viridiplantae > Streptophyta > Pinopsida > Cupressales > Taxaceae > Taxus > Taxus chinensis. The sequence continues at coordinate 572,958,632 of CM034147.1, read as the reverse complement.
TAGACTAATCCAAAATGGCATCTAACCCACTCTACGAGTATCCAATCATGATCTCCCACTCTCCTCCCCTCTATCCATAGATTTATTTGTAGCCCAGCTAGCTCCATGGCCATCTGTTTGTATGAAGGGAAGCCCACATATGGCTTCCAATTGACGTCCACCCCAGACAACCCCTCTAAAAACCTCTTGTAATAAGATACATCATGCGTAGCTCTGGAACCTCGAGCCTCTCCCATTTCTAGTACCCACCACCTGTACCTCACTCTCAAAACTCTCTGTGGGAATGCATTTTCCTGGGGCATCCCCACTGGTCAAACACAAATAATGTGCTTGTATGCCCAGTAGTGTAGTAGTACGATGTAGCAGATGTTGAACCTCCGCAATCACCCGTAGGCCAATAGATCTCTATACACCTATGTCAGCAATGCAGGTGCCCATGCGAACTATGTCTGATGTATCATCATGTCATGGAGAACTCCCATTAGTGACCTCAGGAATCTCCCCCCCTCTGCATCTGGTAGTGAAAAGTAGCACACTGCCTCCATCACAAGTACCACTAACCTCATCTCCTCTAGATGAGCTCTATACATCGCTCCATAGCTCATGCTAGCACTATGGAATGCTAGGTTTTCTATACCCTCACCAAAAAAGGGTGCTAATAACTACTCAGACACCTCTAAAGATATAGAATACACCTGGGCCCCCAATATGGGAAACTGTAGGATCTTGTAGACATCCTCCAGGGTGATCGTCATCTCACCTGTCGGTAAATGGAAGGTATTGGTTGCCGAGTCCCATCTATTGATGAGGGAAACCATAAGACTTGCCTCCTAGACTACATGCTGGTAGTGCCTCATGCCTATCAATCCCACCTCTACAACATGCTACCACTCCACCTGCGTCGCGCTCACCCGTATTATTAATAAGAAGGGTGGCACCCGAGCTCTCATCCATAGCTCGTCTCTCGCCTGCATCCCATAAAAGAAATGTATTAGTATACCTTTCTCAAATTACCTATTTTACCCCACATCTTGACCTAATCTCTTTCCTCACCCCCATCTCGTTGGCCTTATCACTCACCCAAATCTACCCAAACCTATCTACCCTAACCCTCACCCAAATCTACCCAAACCCATCCATCCAAAACTATCTACCCTAAGCATCACCCAAACCTACCCTAACCCTCACCAAAACCTACCCTAACCCTCACCCAAACGTACCCAAACCTAAGGTTAACTGGCACCAATTATCATTAACTGACCATGGTTATCCCTTGACTGACCATGGTCTCCCCTTGACCAGCATCAGTCACTGTTCTTGTGACCGATACTGGTCTCTACCCATCGATGTTGGCCAGAAGCTGACCGATGTCAGTTTACTTTCGTTCCATCTACCACGACTTCTCAACCCTCCTTTTCCCCCTCCTACTCCTTTTACCTACCAAATTCCCTCTTATCACCTCTAAATATTCCTCTTTCTCTCTTTTCACCTACCCCCTACTCTTCACTATCCCTGTTTCCCCCTTTTTCCCTTATTTTCAAATTTCTTCCCCCCCAAACCTCCATTTTTTTCATATTTCCTATATTCTCACCAATTTAACCAAACAATCAAAACCAAAGGTTTAACTCCTACCTAATCCCCCTGCCACCGTCGTGGTGAAACCTTTGGCCTCCGCGCCACTCCTCCTGATCCCTCTCCGGCCTCTGTCATCCTCAAATCACCTCCGAATCTCTCACCAAACCCACTCAATCCAACTGATATCATGGTCCCACCTCTCACCCAATCAATCTCACCTATGTGGCTTGCCAACCAAGCTCTCTGATGCTCTCTTTTATCCTCTTCCTCTTTTCTTTCTTCTTGTCCTTTTCTCCTTTGTCACAATACACAAATGAATTTTAAAAATGTGGGTTTTCTTATTTTTATACTTTACCCAACTCAACCGACGTCGGTTAACCCTTGACCGTTACCGGTCTGATGCCCTAGACTACCGCTGTCGATTCCTCTACACTGTCATCAGTTCTTACCGACTGATTCCGGTTACCCTGTATACTCATTTCCCTCACATTCACCTAATTTTCCTTACCTCCCCTTTCTTTTGCCTTCCCTACACCTACCTAGACCACTTTATCTCTACTTCTGGCCCTCCACCTTCTTCAACCTCACTACGTTCACTATTGAAGCCTCTTTATTTCACCCCTACCTCAGCCTTACCCATGCTATGACCTATCTACCTAGACCCGAAACACTATTTGTGACCTTTGAACTAATATTATCGCTATACCTTGTGGCATTGTTACATGTGTTGTTTGACCTAATGAATTTAATTAGCCTATTGCCGTGACCGTTTATCTTGACCCTACCTTGGTGTAGCGGAACATACCTACACATTCCTACACCTAACCTACATTTTGTTTCCTGATCTTATCCTATACCTTGGATACCGGATTCACTTCACCCTTGTTTGGATAAACCTATTGACCTTAGACAATGTAGATTTTGCCTGCTCTTCAACTTTTTAGCGTGCTACAGTTTATACATGTGCATGCATTTGACTTTTACTACCTTTGACCCTAACCCATTACCTAGATCACCTGAGTAGACCTTTCACCCTCTTCCCCTACACCCACTTACCTTTTCCTCACATTTACCTTTTATCAAACCACTCACCACTTCAACCTGATGCCTTGTCAGTTCTTGGTTTGAGGGGGATCACCTTCACCCTCACATGGGCCAACCACATCTTATTTTTGTTAGCATCACTTACCAATACAAGCTACGCAACAAAAAAGAGGAAAATTAGACACTAAAATTAGGTCACACTCCCCCTTCATCCCTCGAAATATAAGCCCCCCTTTATTACATCTACCTAGCCATGACCCCCTTCAGCCTACTAATATTAATTTAATTAAATTAATAAGTTATCCTCACTATATTTATTATTTAAATAATATCTACACAAACAGTTCGCTTAGAAACCTCACCAAGCTAACTCAACCTAAGACATATTCTTAGCAAGTTACCATAACTAACTAAGACTTACCCAAACCCTAAAAATCAATGCCTACACTCCCTCTAACCACATTCCCACATGCTCACAATAAGCTCCCAGTCTAATCCATGGGATAAATCCTTTGTGTAATCACAAAGGAGACCAAAACCTCTATTCTATGACATTTCCAGATCTCACAGTAACCGGCACCGGTTATACCTAACCACCGTCGCTCACCCTTGACTGAAACCGGTCTCTGTGTTTTCCCACACAGCCTTAAACAGAGACCTACCCACCTAATTTTACCTCACCGTCATTCACCTGTGACCTACCTAAGACCTTTATCAGACCTACAGAGACCCAGAACCAATCATTTGACCTTTGGATTCTATTCTAGCTTAGCCTATTAGATTAGATCTATTTTCTTATTGTGTTTTTAAGTGAGATACCTAAATCATTTCCAAATAACAATAGGATTTACATTTGTTTACAACATTAATTAGTTTGAAAATAGTGGGCTGGTAGCCATCTAGGAAGTATCATACTTCCCGGATCTAGCTTACGCTAGGTAGTTCACTAACCATATTTTTTAATTCCTTCTGGTGGTCTTGTTTTCATTATAGGTAGTTCCTCCTAGCCAAAAGGAAGCTCTCACAATCAGCTGTGGATTCGGAGGTCATACGCGCGCAACAACCCATCAATCGACATTTGAGCAGGTATTCCTGCTACGCCCGTTACCCTATCTGTTTCATCAACGATTCAAAGAAACAATCTAAGAAAAAGGTGAAACAAGACATCTTTGGTAATATTTGTAATGATCCAAAAGAAATATAAAACTATAAATAATTCTACTAAATAGTTCATCAACATGATTAGAAGGTAATATAAGGATAAATATATTTGTGGGTGAATGCTTTCTATCAAACTTAGTGGTGAACCCCTGAGTAAAATAATCTAGGCGATGCACTACATATTGCTTTTGTGGAAGAAAGGATCATATAATTTTCCTCATGTTGATCTAATTAGTGTATTAAATGGTGGAGACAACCGCTATTCTTTACCATCACACCTTTGACAAGAAATAATAACATTCATAGACTTAGTATATCATAGGATAGTTACAAGATGACTTACAATCTTGATGGTAGCACCAAATGGTAATATTGATCATAGATTCTTCTCTGTGAAGAAGTTTGTATTAATGGTCTAAGAGTGACTCAGGAGTATTTGTAAGGCATGATATCTAGAACATATTTTATGTTACAAAAATGAATGTTGAGGAAGTTCTAGATTCTTGAACCTTCAGTTTGAGATGTTTAGACCTATTTGGTGAGTTTCTCCTAACTGAGATGCATATACTTGTGTTATGATTGAAGTATGATCTTTAAAAAATAGTCTCCAGAGTTTATATTTATCAATATGATTTCATGTTGAACAATTATTAGTGAGAATATGAAAAGTGCATCTGGTTTATTCTTGATATAGGCTACCATAGTTTAAAGGTATCACACTAATTGCTAACCTAGGGAATGATGACAGATGATATGCATAAATTGATTAAATATTATGAAAATAGTCATTGCACTATATGTGATGGGATACTTCGATATGACAGTCATTAATGAACAGTGATTGTATGGTTTTTTTCTATTATGATTATAGTAAAGGATTAAATGATTTAGTGAATGAATAGGGGTGAGATATTAGGGGAACAATGAAGTACACCTATTGGTAGTAAGGTATTACTTCTTGAGAATCACTATGTAAGTGCATGAAAATAGAGTATAGATGTGCTTTGAATCAGTGTATTATTTTAGAGACAATTCATAAATGTGAGAAGAAACTTTGGATATGCCAGATGTATATTAGAATGTGAAAATTCATCTCAGTGTAGTAACAAATCCAAGACTTTTAATTTTGATCAAGGACATAGTTACAGAGTGCTAATTTGAGTGATCTAGTAATCAGATTATATACACAATCAATCAAAGTAAAGAGTGATCAAAGCTTCCGATGGTGTATTCATACATGGACCCATGTAACTCATTTCATAAAAGGTAAAGATCATATATGCCTCATTGAAGGAAAATAGGTAGCAGATTTCCAGTGATAAATTTCAAAAACAATATAGGATATTATCTTACTCTCCTATTGAAATAACTTAAAAATAATCTATGATGAGTGATACTGAGGTATACTACACCTAAAGTATAGGAATTCTATGATTTCAACAAATCATTGTAGCCTTCTTTCGTCACATAATGACACTGGTTCCATGGGTCTATATAGATAAACTGGAGGTTTTTATCCTACCTTATATAATTTCTAATAATCTTGTGTATGATTATCTTGGTGCCCCATTCCTACTTATCCTTGATGTTAAATTCTAGTTTAAGTGGCCGAGTGTTTGAGGTAAAAATGTAAATTACAAACACTCATTTATTCCACCTCTCAGCATCCATCATATATCTATCCAGTCAGAAGTATGGGTAACCTTATCAATGTATTATTAAAATATGGTAACTCATTTGGATACCTAAATACATAACCATACTCATAAGGGTAAATCTTGTCCCATACAATTGATGAAGCACTTTAAACATTCAGTTAAGAGGAAAACAATGCATGAAAGGTGCATCAGTCAACAATATTAACCTTTGATGAGTCAGTCAGTTGCAACATTATATCCCCAGACGGTCAGTACATATTTCTTTGTCGATTAGTTAGATTTCTCCTAGTGTTTTCTGTCTAAGAGCATAATTCTTACATTACGAATTAATATTAAAAATATATTCATCACATGATTTTGCATAGTTATCTCATACATTGGTGTTGAAACACAAGGGGTATACATTGGGGGATGCAATTCTAGGTTTGTACCCCCTTCATACTTACACACACACTAGGATAAATTCATTGATCATCATCCCCTTATTATTGAAAAATTTAACTGTATCACATATTAAGTCAATAAGTACACTAAAGTGTCCATGGCTCACTAAGTGTTGACCAACTCCAACCACACTTATTAAGCCCTTGTTTATTTTCTACTTGTGCACTTGAGAGCTACTATAGGAAATTATGGTTTAACCCTGACATTCATTACATATTATCCCTCCTGAAAATATTTTGGAGTTCATAAACCATTAACCCAGGACTCCTAGTCCATAACAGACGTTGACCAACGCCAAAAATGGAGAGAAAAGGCTATTATAATATGGATAATAATAGTTACCTAATTTAGTACCCTAATTAAAGAAAATTGGTCACCTTACCATCATTGGTGTCTAGTTAAATAGGGAATTCCATATTGTTTGACCTGGGTTTTTAAAATCAATTTTGGAGATTGAAGAATTCTCAAAATTAGTAAACCATACTTGACATAACTCTAGGGTCAAAGTCACCCTCACAAGGAACCATACATAAAATATCCAAGCATTCATAACCTCACACTCTTTAGTTTTAATAGTATTTTCCATAGCATTGTGATCATTAATAAAAAAGTAATTTAACCTTCTATTGCATTGATATGTACTATCATATATGAATGTTGGAGAATTTTATCTCCTATCAACCATAACTATCATGCACTGGTCTTGAACATTACTTACACAATATGTAAGTAACTGAAATAATACCTTTTCATTTAACACATTTAGTATTTAGGTTGTTAATAATTTAACTGCTTTGTTGAACCTTCTACCCTACCTATATATCTATAATCTCACCTTCATCTAACCTACTATGGTTTCATATTTACTTATTATTCTAGGGTATCATAAAAGCCTATTTTTTAATCTCTAAATTTATATAATTAAAATCCTAACCTATCAATGATTTCATATGATGTCATCCTATATGTACCTATTCTAGGGCTAAATAACTTTTTAGGGTTCTCCATATTTAGGATGTAATTTTAATATTCTGCTATTTTTTTATTATAATACCTATACGGCATATTAGTCGTACCCAATTGGTGTAAGCTTATTAAACATGTACTCAGACATTCAATTTTTTAAAAAAATACTAATCTCCAATACATGGTATTTTCTCTCTTATTATTAGTTATGCTAATTATCACTCAATACATGATATCCTAATGCCTGAACACTTCCATTCTCATTGAAACCTGGTATTAAACACATCTTCCTTACATGCAAGTCTTAATAACTCTACCCTGGATTCATCTACATGAAGTTGTTAATTTAATGTTGACCTTGAACAAGTTCAATTCTATTGTCTAGTGTCTCACAGATACTTAAATCCATATTGTTACAATAATTAGCACATTCTTAAATTCCTAGCAATTCTTTATTTGTGAAGATAAACTTAAAAAATATATTGATAACACTTTCAAGGGAGTATCTTCCTTATCGGATGTAGCATACTCTAAGTAATCTATTGTCACATCGACTCCACCTACATCGTATTTGGTGGTATTGATTTACTTCTATAGGTAGTCATTTCTATGCCTAGATAGGACCTCTTCATGTTCTGGAGAACCTATAGTTTTGTCAACACATGTGTAACGTTCTTTGACTTCACACTGTATTCCTCCTCACTTAAGATTTACCTTATTTGTCTCATGAAACATGACATAGATATTTGAATACGACTATTAATGGCATGTTACCTCATGACATGTGATTTATGAGTTCCTATTATAAGGTGTTTTAACTAGAAAGTTAGATCTATGACTATGAACTTCCTTTCTAAATCATGTATTCACATACATCTACTTCTCTCGTATATTATGCTCCTTGGCTTTCTTACCCTTCTACCTGAAATATTTATTTTGGTGCATTTAAATAGAATCCTTCTTCTTAATATTCATATGTAAATTAGGTAAAGGATATCATCCTATATATCCTATATCACTATATATATACATCGACATTTCTTATCCTTTGATAAAGGGATTAAAACACTCGTATTACATCCTTACATGTTTGAAAATCTTCTTATGACATGATTTACGGAAAAGTAATCATACGATAGAGCTGCATTACCAATGGTTTTGATTGACCTACCTGTTAAGTCAAGATTCACATTTGCCTTACAATATCATTTTCCAATAAATTACTTAACACAATCTATCAATAAGAATTATTAATAATAAAGTCCCTTGTAGGAATCACATCACCAAGCATATTGATAACCATATTGATAATGCAGATTACTTAATGTTCTATGTCCATTTTAGTAAAATCAGATTTACTTACCTCACGTACTGCAAGGTATATCAAGGGATCCTTCACATAATGAGATTCAAATCTATTCACAACAATCCATAGATTTTCTCTTTTCTAGGTACCTATATCCATTTTCCAAACATTCTGGATATAACTCACAATAAATTAACATTAAAGGATTGAGAATTCAAACTTATACACAATAAAAATTCTTCGATATACTCTCTATACTAATTTTTAATGTAAATAAGGTTCCAAAGATAAATATATTGAAAACAATAATGAAGAAAATGTAATAATTAATGTTATGTCTTCTCCAAATAATATTTAATTATAAGCCTCTCCTAGCCAGCAATTTAGATGGGTATTACTATAACTACATAATGTACCTCAAATATTAATTTATTCACTTCCATAGTTTTTATCAGTAACTGACAATGGTCCCAAAATTGACATCAATTATTTCATCATACCTACACTAGTTTACTTACCAATATCGGTCTCTCTATGTTTTTGATTTTCTATCAAAACAACAATCTATTCTTACATACCAATTTTCTATGTTTCTGATTCTTTCAATTAACCATTTTTTGAGTTTCTATCACACTTAAAAGAGCCTAAAATACATGTTTTCCAATTTTTATCCCAAGATATTCAAATTTATTCATTTTCATAGTAAGCAGCATCAATCCAGTAACCAACATCGATCTTTCTACCTAACCAACATTGATTTACTGATCAATATAAATCTTTATGTTTTTTATTTTAATCAGAAGAAAAAACCTATTTCTATCTTTCCAAACATCTATTTTTGAGATTTTTCACCTTTATAAAGTTTAGAATAAAAATTTTACATATTTTCTTCCAACAGGTGCGAACAATTTCCTTCCACGCTGGTTGCATACCTCTATCTGCTACGCATTAACCACCTTCTATTTCTTCACTAATGGATCCTAATGGACCTGTGATTGTACATGAGGGTGATGATGATTTCAATCAATTCCTTGATCAGAACACCAAGGCATTACAACACTACCTTTCCAATTATTTTACCTGTGACTAATCAAGTCATCCTCTCTATGGGATGCCTACTTCCTTGCCCCTCCTTTCTACCACCTCTATCATATGAAAAAATGCTAACAGAGCTACCCAAACTACTCTAGTTTTGACTAACCCCATCTCACAACCAACCACTTCACAAGTGACCTCTACACCTTCAACATCTACCATTATGTCAACATTTATTTTCCCCTCGATGTGTGACATACCCTTATCTAAGGTCCCTCATATATGATTCCCTTCATCATCAGTACCTTATATACTTGTGTCTATGTAGAAACTAGTTACATTGACATCCTATACCCTCTTTTAGAATTTGGTCCTTTCTATACCCCAAAATCTTCCACCCATTGTTAAGATGGTTTTTATACAAGTTCCTCCCACCTACACAATACCTTAGACAAAACCTATCTCCTCCACTTCATATTCAAGGTGTTTTCCCTCCTCTTCTTCTAGCGACTATATACCTACATCTCAATTTGGTCACTCGGAACCATCACATACTGACATGTCATCTATGACCTATTCATCTCATCTACCCCATTTTACCATAGGGGGCACTCCTTAATCTAATCCTATGATGGATCTTATAAATATGATGATGGATAAGATGTAAACACTCAAGGCCTCCATTTCTGGTTCTCGTAATGTCCTCACTTATGATGAAAATTGTAACAAGTGCAACCACCAATCAATATGCATCCACCCTTATCCCATGTAATGGAAGTTAACCAAGTTCAACCATTTGAATAGCAAGGAATACCCTCGATAATATTTACGATCATTCAAACATGCTCATTTTTTTATTGACCACGATGATGCCTTGCTTCTTCAAACATTTCCCATGTCATTGTTAGGACCTGTCCAGGAACTTGATCTTCTACTTCAACCAATTGGCCAAAACATTCCTTGATCCCTTCTCAATCATATTCTCTAAGAATGTCTCTATGATAGATTTATACTGTGTTCATCAATACGAGGATAAATCTATCGCATATTTTTTCACACGTTGGTGGGGCCTCATTAATCAACTCATCTTCTAGCTACGATAAGCGAGATTCATAGAGTTGTTCACAAAAGCATGTTATAGAAAAATTTCCCCGAATCTCTAGGTTCAAATGTTTTGCATGTTTGACAAAGCCTTCACCATGGACCAATAAATGGAGAGGTGTGCCCTTGAAGAAGTGAAACTTAATTTTTGTAACAAGAATGCTAACATAAAATCGAATGACTCTTATTCTAAACCAAAAAAAAAACATTCTAATAAGAATTACAAGGCCAAAGGATCCACCAACCCAATGATTTTGAAATTCGGCACGTCTCATCCATCTAATCAACTAAAACCACCTACAAACCTCTCTCCTATTCAAAACTTTCAATACAAATATGAACAAAGGGCTTACTCTCCTATCATAGAAACATGTTTTTTTGTGTTGGAAAATATTTTAAAATCTAGATCAATCACCCTTCCACCTATCAAACCAAACACGAGTTCTGATCCTTATCACCCTACATCATCATGGTATAAAGAAAATGACATCTGTAAATATCACTAAGTTAGAGGACATAGCAATGGAAATTATAAAACCTTGTAGAAAAATTTCGAAGGAATGCTAGATAGTGGTGATCTTGTCCTAAAAAACCCTAATGTACCTAGAAATGCTAATATGGGTGTCTTTAAGGAACCTTTTCATAATCATACCCCTTCATTAAACTAGACTTTAGAGTGTTTCACCTAAAAGTATGTGATAAAATAGATATAAGTAAGGGCGAGGAGGTGTACCTGTTAATACTCGGTATAAGGGTGTGCACGTTGTAGAATTTGATTGGGCTGAATGTGAGAAATTCCCTCTAGCTAGGAGAAACAACATGTATAAGAAACACAACAAGACCACCAAATGATATTAAATAGCAAATGGAAGTGGAATGCATAGTGATTTCTAGTTATGAGAAGTGTAACACTTCATAGATGGCTGTCAATCCACTATTTTTATCAAATTAATGAAAATAAATGTGAGGAATATAGATCCTATTGCTAACACTTTGATTTAGATGTCTCAAAATGTTATCACCACAATAGATTTAGAAAAGTATTGAATTACAAACTAATCTAGTATTAGGAAAGGTATGGTTCTAGTTGGGAAAGGTCATTGAGGTGTTAGGTAAGGACTAGGTAAAGTGTAGTTGCATTCTAGGTTGTTTGGTGAAATTTATAAGATTTTTGTTCTAGGAAAACTTACCAGTCATAGAGACCAGTATTGGTTAGGTGATCGATGTCAATACTTGAAAGTGACTAACGTTGGTTGGGTGATTGCTTTTAGTAGAGGAAATATAGTCAAAATATTAAAAGTAGGTGTTTTTTTATCTCTCTGTGGTTGCTTAGAGAGTTGATGGAGTTCAAGAAGGATGATATGATTCATAAGAAGACTTGGCAAGGGTGATAGAGGCACTATGATTGGAAAAATGGTTTAGGTTGGTAGAATAGATGGTATTTGGATGAAGGGTGGTATTCGGGATAGAGGAGAGTTGGATAATAGAAATGAATAAAAGACTTAAGATCAAAAACTAGAACTAACAAATAAGAGTGAGTTACTTATTTGAGAACGCATATATATGAATTTCGTTGGGGTTGATGAGCATTCACAGATGAAATTGGGTTGTTTCAATTTCCCCAAAAATGGAGCCTATGTGCTCTAATGTGGGTGATCCAAGGATATGGAGGAAGAGATTAGCTATGTGTGAAGACCTGATGTGCTCTTGTTTGTCATATAATAGCTTGAAGGATCAAGAGTTAGAATTCCAAATATTGAGTAAATTAATTAATTAAAGAATAACTCATGCAAAGAGCTAGAAAATATTATTTAAGGTAACTAACAACAGTTAGGGAACCAAAACCAACTGAGTAATAACCAACACCGGTTAAGGAAAATGGGTTTAATTTTCCAAAAATAGTGTTTATTTTCAAATTTTGGTGTGATATTTAGCTATGTGTGAAGAGATGTGGGTGATCCAAGGATATGGAGGAAGAGATTAGCTATGTGTGAAGACCTGATGTGCTCTTGTTTGTCATCTGATAGCTTGAAGGATCGAGAGTTACAATTCCAAATATTGAGTAAATTATTTAATTAAAGAATAACTCATGCAAAGAGTTAGAAAATATTATTTAAGGTAACTAACAACAGTTAGGGAACAAAAACCGATTGGGTAATAACCAACATCGGTTAAGGAAAATGGGTTTAATTTTCCAAAAATAGTGTTTATTTTCAAAATTTGGTGTGATCTTTAGCTTAGTCCTAGTTTGGAGTATTAATTGCCATAAATTAGAGCATGTAATTAGTTAGAGGATTAATAGGTCATAAATAGTTAGGGTTATAACAATTCCTAGCTGGTTAGGATAACTAGGGACTTGGTCTAAGTTCATTAACAAGATAGGAATAGGTCTTAGGATGAGGTGGGAGGTGGAAATTAACTTAATTAAGGTGATTAAATGAATTGTGAGGTGAGGTGGGGATTAATTTAATCATGGGTAATTAAATTAATTAAAATGTGTGCAAATGGGCATAGTGATGGGATAATATTGAATTAATTAATCTAAGGGGATTGTAACATAGTTTGTTGTCTACATTTTCCCCTTTTTGACGTGTATCTCGTATTGATAAGTGATGATGTTAAAAATAGGAGGTGGTTTCCCCATGTAAGGGTAGAGATGAGGTTGTCCCAGGTATGGGTGAAGGTGGTCCCCCCTACAACCAGGAACTGATGAAGTGAGAATTTGAGTTAGTGATGGGTTTGATAAAGTGGTAGGTGATGAAGTTGTAAATATGGGTATAGGAAATGATAATATAGGTTTGGGTAATAAGTAGGAGCATTTAAACACATGAACATGTGTAGAATGTGACAAGGCACTACATTGACAAGATAAAAAACACTACATCATCAAAGGTTGGTAGTTTATACAAACAAAGTTGATGTGATCTAGGTATCCAAGGTGTATGATATAGTCCTGAAAGCACAACGAGCCTACGTGTCGAAACAAAAATTAGGTGTGTTCTAAATCCCTAAAATGATTGGTCTGGTCAAGATAAACATCACGAAATTAGGAAAGGTAAGGTTGGTAGGAAAAACAACATGAGTACCATTGTCATAAGGTGCAGTGAGTAAGAAAATTCATGTGTTAAATCAGAGGGTGTGGGTTTGGGTTTATAGGTGAGGTCATGGGTAAGGCCATAGGTAGGGACGACATATAGGAAAAATATGCCATGAATTACACTGAATTCAGGGATTATATAATAGGCTATTAGGTGAGAATATAGGGCTAGGGTAAGGCTATGGTTTGTACGAAAATAGGCTCTAGAACAATTTTTTTTGGTAAATTAGGTATAATTGGGTTTTCAAGGTGACTCATAGTGGTTAGGGAGGATCAATGCCAGTAAGAGATAACTGATTCTGGTTTGTTAAGGCTTGAGACTGATGTCATTCATGTCGATTTGGGGATAAAAGGTAAAAAAATATGAGTTGAAAAGTTTTCATTTGTGATTTTCTATATTTGGAAAATGACAGAGAAAGAGTATTTGTGTTATTGACTTGGGAGAAAAGGATAGAGGTACTATCCAAGCTGAGCTGGAGAGAGTTGAGTGGGCCCATAATATATTTTGGAGTGACAAGATTGGTTGATAACTAAGGAGGGTGAGTGAGTCATTGAAGAGGCAGGGGAGGGTGTTGGAGGTCCTTCAGTGTAGAGATTAGACATCCCACTGCGGAGATGATGTCAAGTAGAGGTAGGAGTCAATCCCCATTTTTTTATTAAAACTAAAGTGGATAAAATAGATAAGGGTAAGGGTACATAATTTTAAGGTTTTCAATTATGGAGGAGCCATTATATCAGATTTCTTTAGAGGCATAGGTTGAGCCGATAGTGGAAATATTTGGTGAGGTGATGGGTAAATTGAGATATCACAGTGCTAGAATCACCTATGGGGGTATGTATGTTGCACATCCTAAGGAGATAATATTGGAAGTTTTGATGATGGTAGCTATTAAATGTTATTCTCTCCAAGATTTAGAGGGTGGGATATTTCCTTGGGCCTTGATGGGTGTATTAGAGGACATGATAGAGGAGTGATTGTTCTTTTAATGAGCTCTGACCTATTTAGTATAGTTGTATAAAGATTTATGGGAGTATCATAGGATTTAATGATTTAGTATTTGTTGCACATATCTAATGCATTGTTCAACATCTGAGCACATTGTATGTGTGTTCCCACATGGACTTGCATGAAGTTACTGGTATAGAGGTGTATATAGAGTTGGATACAATAGAGGGATGTCGGTAGGGGCACATTTGTGAGTGGAGGAGGTGTCACAAGATGTGACATACTATCAGAGGACACTAGAGGGTCTATATGCTTTAGATATTGTATGACATATGTATGTTGCTTTTCTATTGTATAGGGGCATGACTGATGAGTTGGTAGGATTAAATATGGTCTGGTGGATACATGGAAGAAGGGTTAGGGAGCATGAGATGATACTGACAGACTGGGTTAAATGGTAATTCGGGCTTCAGTAGGATGTGCCTCCACCATTTTCACAATATTGTAGGGATGATGTGGAGAGACCACTATCTCCACCAAATCTAGCAGATTTGAAAAGACAGGAGGAGTAGGTGGCCAATAGGTAGATAGATGATGCTATTTTTACTGATGGATATAGGAACTAGTGTATATGCTAGCTACAAGTAACACCACTGAAGTAAGGACAACCTGATCTAACCCCAGTTATAGTACAAATGGACCAGTTATAGGGTCATGTGATAGCATTATAGCTACAACTTACTTAAGTGCATGCCCAAGTGACCACTCTTCAGGGATAGGTGACTACATTACAAGGGAAGTTGGCATAGGAGTAGGATCAAATTAAGGTTCAGGATCCTGCATAACCATCAGTATGGGATGGAGGATAGGTAGTTATATTACAGGATTAGATTATGACTCTACAGGGCCAGTATGCAACAACCCAGGAACATGTGCAAGTAGGAGATATGGGGAAGGTTCCAGGGTTACAATAATAAGTTGCCACATTATAGGCACATGTTTCCACTAAACAGGTCTAGTTGGCATAGGCTCATGTATGATCAGATGCACTGGGATAGGGTTTTTTGTTACAGATAGGAGGACATGGACCACTAGTAAATGTACATGGTTGATAATTAGGTTCCAGAGATATGACACTGCCCTAGGTGATTTCTATGGTCAGTTACAAAAATGTCATGCTAGAGGATCAGTATTATTAGGATGGATTGGTGGAGGCTATTATCTAGTATGTGACCTATGGAGAGTATAGAGCACATCAGGTAGCTAGTGTGAGGAACAACACACATACACATACAAAAAGTTCAAGTTTCTTGGAGATTCATTAGCCACATAGGTAGGGTGAGTGAGAGGTTACTAGCTCATGGTGACAGATTCCAGATGAGGGTACTGGGGAGAGAAGCAGAGGTGTCAACCCTTCCTAGATTTCATATCAGATGATATGGTCATTTTTTATTTTTTATTTTTGATATGAATACCATCCTGCATGCCGAATACATGAGATGTATATAAGAGTTTTGAGATACTTGTATTTATATCTATATATTCATTATATTGAAATACATATTTTCTATGTGTAGATTGTTGATGATATTTATAGATTTTGAATGTGGTTTATTTGCATTGTATATTTATCATGGAAACTAGATATGTAGACATGACTTTATGATGATGTATGGTTTATTACATTTCCATTATATTGATGTTATGGAAATTATATGTAGGCATGATTTGGTTATGATTAGAATATTGAATGGTTTAATTTCTATTGTTTTGATGTTATGGAAACTAGATGATTAGGCATGGTTAAGTTGATGTGGTCATGATGTGAGTTTATTCCCATTATATTTATGTTATGGAAATTAGTCGTAGGAATGGTTTTATGGATGTTGCTATGATTTTAATTTCCAAGTTATTGGCATTATGGAAAATAAATGATGATATATATGGGAAATGTATGGTTTTGTTTTGAATGCACTTCCAAGTTATGGTTTTAATGGAAACTAACTAATGAGGTTTGGTTTGATGGGGGAAAAGAGTGTAAAATGAGGAAAGGGAAAGAGTGTCCAACCTAACCTCAAAGGGCCGCATTACCTTGGCATATTTCCTATATAGCTCCTAAAAAAGGGCCCTCAAGCTGATGTAGTTATCCCAAGGAATAATAGGATGGTTTTAGGTAAGTTTGTTGATGTAGGTAGGGTATATTGGTTTATGTTGAATGGGAAAGTTAAATTAGGTTGGATTGTGGTGAAGTTGATTGGGTAAGGTATGAATGGATAGGAATATTGTTTTTTAAGTTGATGAGGTAGGGTAGCTTAAAGATGTTATTGGATTTAAATATTCAAAGGTAAATGATCGATATAGGTGATTAAGGTAGGTATAGATGAGACAAGAAGAGAACTCAAATATTATACATTGAAGGATTTTTCATGTATTGAATAATAAATAATTAAGAAAATGGGTGAACCAAAAGAGAGATGAAATTACCCCTAAGTGGAAAGGACCATAATGGACATACCAAAAGACAGGCTTATGAACATAAAAACCTAGACATCATGTAGGATTGATAGTTATAGGGGAGAAATAAGTTGCATGATCATAAAGGCTCATGTGTGTGGCACGTCCCTTGAGTAGGCTAAAGAAAAGAAATGAAGGTAAGGTGGGGGGTTTGTTTTGTGTAACCTTATTGTGGGACATCATGCCCCTTCTACAAGATACCCAAAACCAGAATAGGGAAGTCCATAACCAAAAGTTTTTTTTTTATTTTCTTGATTTTCTTTTTCTTTTTACTTTCATAGACTGATTGATATGGGAAGTCTATGTGGGATAAATATAATATCCCCTTGAGGTATTTTTGAAGTTGATCGATGTGGGAAGCTTAAGGATTTTTCTTTTTACATTTTTAGAAATAGTTTTGTTTTCTATAGACTTTGTACAATATAGTTAACACTTTATAATTGTCCTTTGGGGGAGTAGTCTATCTATAACAGTAAGAGATAAAAATATATCCTTTTGAGGGAATCATTGGATTTACAAGAAGTTTTACCCAAGGAATTGAAATTTTATCATCCTATATATATTTGTTTCATTTTGGACTTTTAAGTCATGGCAAGACTATTAAGGAGTATATGCCTCTTGTATAAAGGCATAACCATAACATGAAAATATTAGATATAAAAGAGGGTTTTCAAGTGACGAATGACTATGGAATTCCATACTGAAAATAATGAAAAGTATCCATAAGAATCATGCCATGATTAGAGCCATGGTAATCATATTTAAGACAAGGCTTAATAGTTTTGAATAATCACACAATTATGGTTTAGACGTTGGTCCTTAAAATAGGTAGGTGTAAGGAGAGGTGCACTAAAGGGATGAGCATTTAAGCGACATAAAGTGATGTAGTAATTTATTAAATAGTATAACACTCGAAGATGAAAGGAATTAAGGGGCTCAGGTTTAGGTTTACCTTCAAGAGAAGATAAATGATAATCACCTAATCCATAGGTATGGGTGACGATGTAAAGTCCAAGCCAATTGTGATAAAATTGTCCTTTTTTACTTTTCTCATCTTTAGTTACAGGTGATGAGTACATTATTTAGCTTAATAATATCATTCATATGATTGATAATTTTTCATTGTAACATAGTTTGCTAATTCACGAGGATGCTTTGTATAGGTATATCCTAGCGAGTTTAATGCATTTTCCTTTCTTTTTTTCATGCAACATGATTAACCATATAAATTCCTACTAACTACCTTCGTGAGAAAAATGTGGTGATGTGTGTAGAAAAATAGTGAACGATTTTTTCCAATGCAATTAAGGAGCCCAGAGTTTGGAGTTGGAGTGTAGAAGAATAAGATTTGTATCAGCCTATACATATGGGTCTAGTGTCTAACAGTTTTATAGAAATTTATGAGTCTTAATCAATACTGTTAGGGGAAGAAATTAGTGTCGGTAATTTTAGCATATTTTGTAGCTTCCTCTATCTATATAGAGACACCTCCATGAAGAAAATTTGTAGCTGGTAATATTTTACATCTACGGTATAACTTGTTGCATTCAGTACTTTTCCTTTCTGCACTAGATATGGCATGGAAATTATTTGAATTAATATAAGGAGACATCATTTTGAGTATCTTGATTTATTAATATTTCCTCTATCCCAAGGAAGATCAACAGCCCACTCGATTACGGAGACAGAAGGTTGTTTACGTTTATATACGCATGTGGTTTTTTGATAAGTTATACTCACTCAGTTTCCTTACTGTAATTTTTATTTCAGTCCATCTCATGCAATCCATGCTTAAGTGTGTTTACTTTCCTTATTGAAATTTCCATTCAAAATGTGTGTTTCCTCTTATGAAAATTCTAGTTAACGTGTGCTTTTACTTTTAATACAAGTTTTAAGTATGAGTGTGCGATTTCAATTTCGTTCTTTTAATTCTTTGTATGTACATTTCCATTTGAGTTAGAAGTATATCTTGTAGAATTCATTTCATTAGAGTAGCTTAATTTTTTAGATTTATATTACATTTCTGTACATTAGTTACAAATCCAGGAAGATCTAATAGAAACCCCCAACAAAGGACCCAATGGTAGAACCCCATTACATACAACCTAGGACACAACCCTAGTTTTATAATGGCACTAGTATATTAATCTATTAGTTAAATGATTGGAAGAATATAGTGACCCATAATTTTTGGTGCCGTCGTTGGGGATTGAACCCGGGTCACCCACGTGATAGGAGGGAATATTTACCTGAATGTGGGGGAAGGTTATAAACCAAAAAATTTCAAAAGGGGTAACCTTCCATACCTTGACCTACTAGAAAGTAAGCATCTCACCCTCTACATGATAATGTGGAGGACCTTGGCAGTCAGCAACAGGTGGAGAACCCTAGTACTCGGGATAATGTCGAAAAGTATTATAGACAAGTAAGCCCATCTTCTATGCCTTCCAGTTCTAAGGGTAAGAATACATTACCTCTCTATTCTTCTATTTCACTACGGCCATGATGTTCTTGTACACTACATAAACCTAGAAGTTATTGAACAGAGGGTTTTGTTGATGATTCTGCTCCTATTCAGGAAGAGAAGGATGAGGTAGAAACATTGGATGCTCCTACTAAAAATTCATCAAACATTATATTCACCACAACTATCCTTATCCCGTAAATCTCAGATATGCCCACATCTTCAGAAAAAAACTCACTAGCTCAAGAACCATCTTTTGTACCTATAACACAGATTCCTACTCTCGAATCGATTGCAATGGAGATTGGAAGCCACAGGTTATGTGAAGCTAATGTACCAAAAAATTATTTTGAGGAGAATTAATTCCTTTAGGGACAGTTAAAAGGTATGAATCAAACAAATTTGTTTTTACAAACTAAATTTACCCAACAAACAATAGAAAAGGTTAGAGAAATTACAATTTTACAAGTAGAAGTTAGCAGCCTAAAATGAAAAAGGGATTTAGGTCTTATAATTCTGAATGATATCAATCAGTTATCTCTTCATAGTTCAAAATTAAGGAAAGAAAACAAAAAATAAAAGGGAGAAATTGAAATTAGCCAAAGTGAGAAACAAAATTGCAATCTCTTTTGGACTTTGTTTGTCCTTTAGCTTGTAAGCTCTTGTCTTGTAGGAAACCTTCTTCAACCTATAACATGATTATTTAAGAACAATTTTATTCTTGACCATTATTGAGGTTGTGTTTTTAGAATCCTTTTGAATATTTTGATAGTAATACTTTTCTATCCATTTACAAGAACACTACCCTTGATATTCAGAATTTTCTTTGTGAGTGCTACCTTCATAACATGTTAGTTCCAAATGTCCGTGACTTTTTCATTAACTTATTCGTGGGGTATTTTCAATTAAAATATTTTTAGTCTTTTCTTTGGAATCATATTGTGTGGGGTGAGAAGATGTATATATTCAATCAAACATCTCAAACGATAGGATTCTATATTCGTCCTACACATCACAATGATGTAGCTATGCTTAAAAATTTTAGATCTCCTTACTACCAAGTTGGTATTGGAGAGAATAATTCAAGGATACTACTGAAGTGTGTGGAAGAATTTGAAACCTATATTTTGTTACAGAAATCTTGTTCATAGTGTGAACACTTAGGAGTGGTTTGGGTTATTTGGTAGTAATAGGTTTTTAATAATTATAAAATAATATATGAGTGTGCAAAAAAGTTGTAATAAACAACTCATAGTTGAGAGATATTTGGGATATTGAGAGGACTTAGAAATTAGCCTTGAATCCTTACTTATAGGAGTTCATTGAGCTATTTATATGTAATCTCTCAATTAGGAATTTTTTCTGAATGAATTACAATATCTCTAGTTTTATTATTTTATTGTGCAATGTTTTGTTTTTTAGTTTATTAAATCATAGATATTTACAAGATTTGGTATCAGATTGGGTTAGACTGCAATGATAACCTGTAGGAATTTGTGAGGTGTTTAGATCTAGATCAAATTTGTTTCATTGGATTCAAGTTTTTGACCTGCGTGTTTTATTGGAGTCGAATATGTGGCCTACATGTTTGTCTTCCAACAACAGTGAGGTTTCACTCAGGCGAATCCATACTTGGTTGTGACATGAATTCTTTCAATATCCAGATCCGCTATAACAGAGGTATTGTGTTTCTTTCCTTTTTTGGACATAGATGAAAAAAATAGGACAATTTTTTTTTCCAAATTTGGAAAGGGTCCGGGAAGATGTTGCAGTTATAACTTAAAATTGTCAAAACTTTCAGCTGGTAACTTAGATTAATGTGCCATTTTTTTTAAAAAATGTCTATTTTTTCGATCTCTACACATTGATCCTGTGTTTTCTATTGCTGATTTTTTTTTATTTTTTTCCTTTTTTGGCAAATATGTCAGAAAATTTTACTTTCGGTGTTTAAAATTTATTGTAAGGGTGCATTTTCGACTGAGTTCAACACCTATTATGGAAATTCCATTAGATAAATTCAATGGATTAAATTTTCACACATGGAAGGTGAAAATACAAATGTAATTAATGAACAAGAACCTTTGGGGAATTATGAGTGGAAAAGAACCAGAACCAACAGATGTTGCAAAATTGCTTGAATGGCAAACTAGGGATGACAAAGCAAATTACATTATTGGGCTTGCTTTATCAGATACTGAGTTGCATTATATAGACTTAGAAAAAAATTCTAAAGATATATGGGATTTTCTAAGTAAGACATTTGGTGCAAAGGATGTGAATGCTAAATTCTCACTTAAGTTACAGTTATTCAATTTGAAAATGAATGAGGGTTCAACTATGTCAAGTCATATTAATGATCTTAGATCTCTTCTAAGACAACTGATAGAAGTAAGTTCTCAGGTAGATGAGGAAGATGTAACAGGTATTTTATTAAATAGTTTACCTCCAAAATACAATAATGTAGTTTTTACTCTTGGTCAAATGCCTTCTCATTCACTTAAAGGTATGATTTTTGCAGTACGAGCTAAAGAAAAAAGAACAAAAGAAGATATTGAGGAAGAAACTACTCTTTATATTAAAAGGAATCATACTAAATTTTTCAAAAACAAAGTGGAATTAGAATTATTTTATTGTAAGAAAAAAGGACATAAATCTTCTTTTCGTATTACTCGTGTCAAGGACATCATAAACGGAAATCTAATAATGGATGAAGCTAATACAAATGTTAAAGAAGAGTAAGAGAATGAAGAAGATGATGAACCTGGATAGAATGAGGATGAAGATGACTACCTATACTAAGTAGTTCCTAATGGAGGATGGAGGCATAAGAGGATGGATGCAAATTGGCATCTCTTGTTATTCACCAAAAAAGAGATTGCTTCATTGTATTGGTGACCTTTTGTTTCAGTTATGTGGTGTGTTTTATTTCTGCTGTAATAATTAACAGAAGTAATATTCCTGTTCAAAGATCATGCGTGAGCATAATTTCTATTTTGTAATCCCTCTAAGTTAGAAACAATGATGTGAGTAAAATAATGTATGCTGCTATGTAGTGGTTGGTTCCACTAGAAAACCATTTTTGGAGTTTGAGGTTCTCTTTGAAAACCTCATATTGTTTGAGTTGTTGGTACTCATTGAAAAACTTCAGTTCTTTGTAGATCATGAGTGGCTACAAGAAATAGCTTTCCCCGTGTTCAAACTAAGGGGGTGACTGTTATAGAAATATTGGTCATAGTGTGAACACTTAGGAGTGGTTTGGGTTATTTGGTAGTAATAGGTTTTTAATAATTATAAAATAATATATGAGGGTGAAAAATAGTTCTAATGCATAACTCATAGTTGAGTGATATTTGGGATATTGAGAGGACTTAGAGATTAGCCTTGAATCCTTACTTATATGAGTTCATTGAGCTATTTATATGTAATCTCTCCATTGGGAATTTATCCCGAATGAATTACAATATATCTGGTTTTATTATTTTATTTTGCAATGTTTTGTTTTTTATTTGATTAAATCATAGATATTTACAAGATATTCAACAATACTTTGGTGAAGCAAGGTAATCCTATGACAGGATGTGGGACACCTTGCATTTACCATTAAAAATAAGAGGTTATTTCACCTCAAAATTTGAGTTGGAGTATCAGACAAGGGGATGCACTCGTCACCATAATTTTTCAATTATCAGAAAAATATGACAAACAATACAATGCTACCCAATCCAATGAGGGTTTCACATCTTGGGTCGAGGTAATTTCAAATACTCAGGGATGTAAAGGTATACTGAAGCAATATGCTGAAAATTTTGAAGAGTATGACATGGCCCAAAATATTGGTCACAGGACAAGGCGTAGATGAGTTACATTGGGACATACAACATGTAAAGTACAGGGGACATGATGAGTACATTATTTGTCTTATTATTATCATTCATATGATTGATAATTTTCATTCAAGCATGTTTTTCTATTGCATGGGGACGATTTGTATAGGTATATCCTAGTGAGTTTAATGCATTTTCCTTTCTTTTGTTCATGCAACATGATTAACTATATGACTTCCTATGAACTAGCTTCATGAGAAAAATGTGGTGATGTGTGCAGAAAAATAGTGAATGATTATTGCTAATGCAATTAAGGAGCCCCGAGTTTGGAGTTGGACTGCAGAAGAATAGTAAATTTTCTATCTATCAGCCTATACATATGGGTCTTATGTCTAGCAGTCTTATAGGAATTTATTAGTCTTAATCAATACCGTTAGAGGAAGACATTAGTGCTAGTAATTTTTGCATATTCTATAACTTCCTTTGTCTATATAGAGGCACCTCCATGAAGAACAATGGTAGCGGTTAATATTTTACATCTGCAGTATAACTTGTTGCATTCGGTACCTTTCCTCTACACTCTATATGTCATGGAAATTATTTGAATTAATATAAGGAGACATCATTTTTAGTTTCCTAAGTTGTTAATATTTCCTCTATCCCAAGGAAGAGCAAGAGCCTACTCGACCACAGAGATAAAAGGTTGTTTACGTTTACATAGACATATGGTTTTCTGATAAGTTATACTTAGTTTCCTTACTATAATTTCTATTTCAGTCCATCTCATGCAATCCATGCTCAAGTGTGTTTACTTTCCTTATTGAAATTTCCATTTAGAATGTGTGTTTCCTCTTATGCAAATTCTAGTTAACGTGTGCTTTTACTTTTACTGCAATTTTTAATTATGAGTGTGTAATTTCAATTTCATTATTTAAATTTTTTGTGTGTGCATTTCCATTTCAGTTAGAAGTATAGATTTTAGAATTCATTTCATTACAGTAACTTAATTCTATAGATTTATATTGCATTTCCATAGATTAGTAGCAAATCTAGGAAGATCTAACAGAAACCCCTAACAAAGGACCCAATAGTAGAAATCCATTAGATATAGCCTAGAACATGGCCCTAGTTTGATAATGACAGTAGTAGATTAATCTATTAGTTAAATGATTGGAAGAATACAACGACCCATCAACATGTTGATTTTATTTGAGGACAATATCACCAACCTTGAAATTTCATTCATGGACATGTTTTTCATATCCACGTTTGATATGTTTTTAGTAGATTTGAAGGTGTTCGAGAGCATTTAAATAATTTTTGTATAATAACTCAAGTTATGTCAAATATTCTTGGTGAAAGTCATCATCATTGAGCATATCTTAAAGAAAGATACGAAGATATGTAATTTAGACTTCAGGAAGCAAGATGACCACTTTATTATAGATTAAAGATAAAGGTGTGGTAGTGGTTGAGGTGTGAATGCTAGTGCAATAAGCCCATAAGGAAAAATGAATTTGAGTATGCTAATCCTTACAAGTATCGTCGAAAAATTTCATGAGGGGTTTATTTGTTGATTCAGCTTGACCATTTTTTTTGGGATAATAAGTCAAAGAAAAACTGAGTTGAATTTCAAAGGTATCAAAGAGTTTGTGTAGTGTCTTGTTTTTAAATTTTTTACCATTGTCAGTGATGAGGCAATGAGAAACAAAAAAAATGACAAATGATGTGATGGTTAATAAATTAACATATTTTCTTAGATTTTGTAGAAATGAGAGGGATGAATTCTAACCATTTAGTTTAATATTTGGTTGCTTTGATGATCCATTGATGACATTGAGAAGAATGAACATTAATGTCTCTGATGAGATCTAAACCCCATTGAGAGAAAGGCCAAAAGTCTCTAGTAATTTGTAAGCCATGGCTTGGGGTGTGGTGAAGGTTAACATGTTGTTGAAACTTCACACAATGTTTTACATAGTCACAATAATCTTGGTTAAGGGTTGGATAGTAATAGCCAACGTGAAGAATACGTTTGGTAAGAACATGACCACTAAAGTGTCCATCATTAATTTTTTCATGGATTTATTTAATGGTGTATGGAATTTAAAAACTAGTGAGCCAACATAAGAGGATACCATCAAAGCTACACTCTTAAAGAAGACACCCCATGATGACATAATGAGAGAAATTTTTGAGGAAGGATTGCTTACCATTACGAGTGATATTTGGAGTTAGGATTGAAAGGGAAAGGTAGTCAGTGGACTGCTTACACCATATGTCACGTGGGTCGGTTTGAATTCTTCCCAAAAACTTTCCATCATGGATAAGATAAGAAGGTGACTTAAATCGTTGTACTATGAAAAATATTTTAGAGTTTGAAGGTGAGGCATGTATTTGTGAGGCGAGGAAAGCCATGGTATCCACAATTTTTTTATTGGAACGTGGAATAATTTAAATGTCGTGATTATCAAAGCTAGTCAAAATCATGTCGATGTGATGCTTATACTTTTGAATTTTTTTGTTATGACGTTGGTATAATCAATTGAATTGTTTGATGACCTATTTAAAATCACCAAAGATATTAATGGTTTAAAAATATAGGGAAATGGAATTTTAGAGACCTAAAATGAGTGATTATTATTCACGAATGTTGTTGGTGAAGTCGAAATCTAGTTTGAAAGATAATGGCATAGGTTCACCATCAAGAGGAATGAGGATAACCCCTACGCCACCCCCCATGCTAACATTTAGAACCATAAAAAAAGGTCATCCTGTACACATTGTCATCAAGAAAGACGGTAGAAATGGATTCCACAGGAAAACCAAAATTAGAAGATGTATTCCTGGAAAGGGGTGCATTAGTAAGATGATTTGTAATGGTTGTCCCTGAATGAAATTTTGACGGATGAATTCACGGTCTAGTCCTACAAGGAGTATCATCCAACGTGTGGCCTGTTGGTGTTGGTAGGTTTTAACATACATGTAATGCAAGGGCTGAGTATTGGCGATAAGGAAAGTTTTTGTGGTTGAGTAGGTAATGGTGAAGTTTGGTAGTGAAAAATACTAGGGATAAACACAACATTTTGGTGTAAGTATATCTATTCTCATATTTTAAAAGAGTATGTCTTATATAATAAACTATTTTCTCCCTATAATTCTCGTCGCGATGAATGAGCATGGAACCGAAGGAATGATTAGTGGCAGAAATGTAGAGGTAAAATGATTTCTCATCCTTTTTTGGGTTAAGTACAGGTGGCTGAAGAAGGTATTCCTTTAATGCTTTAAAATATTTGTGGCACTCGTCATCCCAATTGTAGGAAAACGTTATTTTTAAGAAGATTATCAAAAGGGTGACATTGGTTGGAAAGTTGGGAAATAAAGCATCGAATAGATTCCAACTTTCCTTACAAACTACGAAGTTTCCAAAGGTTAGTAGGTGGAAGAATCTCAATAATATCCTTTATTTTAGTGGGATCAAATTTAATACCATGTAAAGAGATGGATAAACCAAGGAGTTTTCTAGAGAGAACAAAAAAGCCGCATTTCTTTAGTTGATGTCTAACATAGTATTTGATAAGGAGATCAAAGATGAATTTCAGAATTGTGAGATGTTTCGCATGATGCTTAGACTTGGCAAGAAGGTCATCAACATAATATTCCAATATGTTGTGGATGATGTCGTGGAATATATAGGTCATAGCATGCTAATATGTGACACCAATGTTCTTAATAAAAAAGGGAATTACGTGATAGTAAAAGGTCCCCCAAGGATTGATGAAGGAGGTTTTATTTTGATCTTCAAGAGAAATTAATATTTGATTATAACCTAAAAAACCATCCAAAAGCTATAGCATATCATGTCCAGCTGTCAGATTAATAAGTTGGTCAATACTTAGCAAAGGAAAATCATCCTTAGGGAAAGCAAGGATAAGATTGTGAAACTTCGTGCAAATGTGGAATCCTCTTGTCTCATTGGTGATAGGAACAACATTATAAATCCATTAGGGATAGTCAATAAATAGAATAAAATAAACATAAAGGAGGCATTTGAATTCCTCTTTCACAATAAGGGAAATGTGGGGATGCATTTTTTGCATCTTTTGTTTCACATGTTTTTTTGGAATCAGGGTAAATGAAGGTTTTGAAAGGACCCACAACCTTTTACAATTGAGAATTTTTGTAGAGGATCCATAACCTAGGTTACAATGAAGGAGACCACCATTAGGAACCTAATTGAATCAACCATGAAACCATAATGAAGATGTAGTGACCAGTGACAAAAACTACAACAAGTGGATCAACTACCAGTGACGATAGGAGAAAAGAAGCAACCAGAATTAATAACGAGAGGAGAATCCACTAGCATTAGTAGCAAGAGGAGAAGCCACCAGTGTCAGCAGTGAGTAGAGAATTCACCAATGTCAGCAGCGAGAGGAAAATCCACCACCAACAACAACAAGAGGAGCAACCACTAGTGATAACAACAATAAGAGTAACCACTAACATTAGCAGTGAGAGGAGCAAGCACCAATGTCAGCATGAGCAGAGATGCCGCATTTAGTAGAAAACCACCTCTAAGGAGCATCGTTCCTTAGGGGGATTTGAAAACGGGTTGGAAAACACACAACTAAGTGACTTGATTGCACTAATCCCATCCCATCGGCTAGTTTCACAGGTTTAACATCAAGAATAGTTACGATATTATGTACCACAATATTAGTTTCAATACAAGTCATATCAAATTAATACGAAGAAAAAGTGTTTCTATGATCTCAAAGGAAAGAGGTAAAGGATTCTTGTTCAGTAGAATCTAAAGATTTACCTATCTTTAAAATTTGAGGGTCATCCTGAGTCTGAATTTCAATCTCTATGGTAGATTAATTCAGCATGGTTTTGGTCTCATAATCTAACAACCTATGAATGTAAGAATATTCCACACCTATATAGGTGAGAATAGAATCATCTTCCTGACCTTAAACACTATTTATATAAGGTGTTTCATCATTGATCATGTCAGGATATAGTAAGGGAAAGGAAGAAGGAGCCTCGCCATCATGTTGATAAGGTCATAGGTCCTAAAGAAATGTTGTTCATCGAAAAAAAAAGTTAGGAGGGATGGATTATGGATCCATCGACTCCATGGGGTAAGGTGGTGTAGTAGGTAAGTGAAGTGGGGAAAGTTTACTTTCCTCTATGAGGTTGATACAGGATTTCTTAGAAGAAGGTTCCTCATAAAATCCAAGACCGCTATGGTCTTTGTGTTTCTGATTGGTGCAAAGTATGACTGTGTGAAGACCCTGTTTGTAAAGACCAAAGCCAAATCCTTTCCAAGCACATTGATGAAGAAAAGTTTGGGTAAAGTGGTGACTAGTAAGATATTGGAAATCAAAAGAGAATAGATGGATTTGAGTGGGTGATTCTAGAGTATATGATGAAGCATCAAGTCCCCCATACATCAAGTTCATGTGAAGGTGGGACAGACCATATGGAAATACCTCACCTTCATGATGGTTTCAATTTGGGTTTTGATGGAGGCTTTTGTACTCTTTAAGAGTATGAAAGGTGTTGATGTTTTAGAGACAATACTCGCCTAAGGTAAGGCATTGAAAAACACCTATCAAGGGATCAAAATTTGGTATTTGGTTAGTAGGAATGGAAAAATCACCATAATTGTGAGAAGGGGAAGTTTCAAGTGGTTGTAAAGTACATATGTTCACTAATGGGAAAACTATGGAAGCTACGGTAGTAGTGGGAATAGAGGAGTTGGTTATGGAAGGTGGAGTGACAAAAGTGGTGGATGAGACAACAGTTGAAGAATAAGTGATAGTGGTGGTAGATGGGATAGTTGCTGAAGAAGAATTGGTAGTGGTGGTAGATGCCTTAACTGGTATAAGAACATCATTAGGTTGATATAACATATTGCAAGTTTTGAATGGTGAATTATCTATTGGAATGGTGGAGTTGTGCAATTCATGCTCAAATTTTAAACAATGGTGTAAGTTGAAGGTACACAATCCATGATACAAATCTAGGGTTGGCCAAGTAGCATGTTGTATTAGAATTACCCCTTTAGGACATAAAATTTAGGAATGGTATAGGGGCCCACACTAATATGGAGGATGATGGTGCAAAGGGTGGAAGTCATTGCACCGTTAAATGAACGCACCATAATTCGATTATAATGCATGTAATTGGTAGGGATGTGCATTTTCGTGTATGCATGGGAAGAAATTATGTTGATACTAGAACCTCCATCAATCATAATGTGTCAAATGCATGTGTTATCTATGCACGTGGAAATGAATAGGGCAGGCTCAGGATCATATGATTGGAGAGGGACAATCTCTTCCGTTAGAGAAAATAATAATAGAGAGTTGATGAAAGGTAACTGGAATAGAAGATGGAGGTGGAGTAATGAGGGAAGCCACATGATGTGGGGTACTGATGGTGGTAATGGGTGTGGCGTCATTAGTTAGAACCTCAATAGATTTCAGGACCTCGATGAGGTCCTGATGATGAGAATCAAAGGTTTGGATGAGGTCGTACAAAGACATTTTGAGGGGGGGTTGATGAAGTTGTTTGATCATGGTACAATGTGTGACTCTATCAGAAATGGGATATGTCATCCAACAGATTATTACCTTGGGTGAAGGTGTAGATGGAATGTTGGGTAAAAGAAGCGCTCATGGGAACAAAAAAAGTATTGCTCTAAGGACAAGAGGGAGATGTGTCACAAAACGTATGATGACAAGAGGGAAAAAAATAGTGTAGGATAAGAGCCTTGTGAAATGCGTATGGTGCACTAGAATTTTAGAAAGGGTTACGCTAGCTCCCTAATCCAAACCTTGTTGATCTTAAAGGTCATAGGAGGAAAAAAGCACTATGAACCATATTGATCTTGAAGATCTTAAAGGTCATGAAGATCTTGCAAAGGTGAAATCAAATCTTCATCCAAAAGGTCATCTTCATCAAAGAGCTCTTCAAGAAAACATAGTTTAAGAAGAATAATTTTAAGCACCTTACAATTTTCATCATCATTCCTTGACACATTATGATAGATGCAAATCTCGGTATCATTAAACCCTTATAGTTTATGTTTGAGTAGCTCGTAAGGCCTGAGTGGTGGAAATGTAAGGGTAGAAGTTTCTACTAGCCGAGTGAAGATGTTGGAGTAATACCTTGCCAAGGGATCACAACAATAAGTGATAATAGGTTTGGATGGAGGTTTGGATGACTTCCTTGGAAGAGGTGTTTCCGGGGGTATATTTTTTTTGGATGGAGGTGTCGGTGGTTTTCTTGGAAGAGGAACTACTAGAGGTTGGGTTGGAGGTTGAGTATATTTAACTACCCTTTTGTTAGGTATTGTGGTTTTGGGCTTGGGTTACACCTTATTTGGTAAAGGTGTTGGGGTAGTGCATGAAATAGAAGGTAATTCAGAAGACAAAAGTGGACAATTCAACCAAGGTAAAAGTGGAGGTGCAGTGAAGATATTAGTAGGAGGAAATATAAAATGTGTAGTTTGAAGGGAAGGTAAAGGCATGGGTAGTGGAGCAAGCGTAGGTAATGTAGAAGGCTTGTGTGGAATGGGAGGTTACGATAAGGATGTTGGTTTCTTCATTTTAGTTTTACCTTAGGTAGGAGGATATTTGACCAAGGTTTATGGATGGGGGCCAAAGATTGATGGAAGTGATGAATATGAAAGAGAAGTGGGAGAAACTCAGGTAAGAGACCTAAGAGGTTGGGTCTAACTCTTAGGTGGGGGATAGGCCTAGTAATATTTTGGGAAGAGGTGGCTAAATCGATTATAGTGAGAGGATGGACTAGACTTGGTGTCGACACAACCCCAAATTTAGTGATAATTTTGTTCATAAGTGAAGGTATGGGTGTTAGTAGATATTTGGGTGCAAGTAGTGTTATCCAAATTGTGCACACTTTAGCGAAAATGGACTATGGGGGGTATATTAAACCTCGGGACTAGAAAGGACCTTCGTAAGAACACTTTGAGACATTCTTATTTGTTAATGTTGTTTTAGGAGTGTTTAAGGTGGAGCTCGATGGAGCTAGATTCAAATCCATGTAATGGGACATCAGTCTCATCTATTTTATATGATTAAAAGTTCCTTTTGGTGGTCCTTTTCCAAAATTATTAAGTTGTTCGATGATGGATTTTTCTGAAGTGCCTACACAAAAACCCACATGAATTACTAAATTTTGAGCTCCAATGTCAGGTATTATATCAAGGTCATTAAATGTTTATAGAGCCATTTGAGTCGAGGTAGGGGCACATTTGGCAAACAATGTTTAAGTGAGTGAGTTTGTAGATTGTTAGCAAAATAAATAAGACCGATTTATTAAGATAACTTACGAACATGCTCACCTGAAGGACTGTGTAAGCTCATATCATAAGAAGAACTTGTGAATTGTTTGAATACATAGGCTCATTATGGTTCCATGAGATAGTGGAGAAGGAGTAGATTTTTTATGATCTTATCATTATAGTGATTCTTAGAGCTAAGGTGTAATTCGTTGTTTCAGGTCAGGCTCATGAGAGAAGAATTTATGCAAAAACAGTTATGGCGAGTTGTTCGCATGCAAACTGAAACATCAAATCATGAAGGTAGATATACAGGTGAACTTGGTTCTTACAAATGATAAGGGTCAATCCAATTGATAAGGGATCATTGTCCTACCTTAGAGCTGAATACAAAGGTAACTTGGTGAGGAATAACTAGTTCAATCAAGTTAATCTCGTGCCTAATCCTTTGCGAATTAGTGAGCTCATTGATAGAAAATGAGGTAACTCGATTGAGCAAGTTAAGAACTGAGTTAGGGATAGTTCATTGAAAGACCTCGAAGCTTGTGGGAATATGAGGAAGTCGGGCCCTACAAGATGAAATGCCGAGCCATGATGGCAGGACTGTGGAGCTAAGGTAAAGATTCCATAATGGGGGGATTTCGAAGACTATGACCAGGTGGAGATGTGAAGGTGGCAAGCCAACTTAAAAGTTACGCGAGATGGTGGAAAAGTGGAGATCGAAGACTGTGCTTGAAAGACATCAACTGGGTTCCCAATTTGGAATAGCCGTGATGGGGGAAATTGGAAAGGAAAACTCTGGGTTGTCCAAATCATGCGCTAACGCATTCGGCTAGTCAGTACATGGCTAAGCTTGTGCCGAGTTATCTACAGAGTTGTTAGTGATGTGAAGGTCACGTCTTGAGTGGTATGTCAAGAAGAAATAGTCGGTGAAAAAACTCAGAGGAAAGAATTAATGTGTATACTCGGGTCATCCGCCAAGATGATAGTGTAATAGGTGGTTCTACGTCGTGACGATGAAAACAAGAGGTATGCAAGCAAATGAGTTCAAGCTCGAATTAAACATGAAGTCCGACTTGGTATGGAACCAAGTCATAAGCTACACATGTGTCAAGGGAGGTTTTTGATAACTCAGAGAGAATACTCGTGTGAAAGTTGTGAACATCAAATATGTTGTCATACTGTGAGGATGAATCCTATAGAGCGGTGGGAGCTCTTGGAAATGACCAATGGGGTCAACTCGGAGTTAAGCTTGCGTGAACTTTTACCCATCACGAGGGGAGAATAATGGTCGAGTTACCTGTCTGAAATCATCGAGCTCGTGAAGTTGAGCAACGTGAAGAGCTTGGGCCTGGTGTTCCAAGTACTCTGTAGGAAATTTCTCAGTAAGCCATGCATCGAAGAAATGGACGCATAGTCGAGTGCGGTATTTTTTTGAAAGATTCAAGATATGGCTCGATTCAGGGGAAGCTGAGTCAATGTCTGTACATGGTCACAGAAGAAGGGAACTCGATGCACACGGGAAGGAGAGGTGGTTGACCTGGGTTGAGAGGCCGAGTTCGGTAAAATAGAGCTCGGCAAGGAAGACCACGGAAAAGAGCTCACAGAGTGGGACGATTTAACATATCTCGGTTGGGAGGGCATCTCCAGGAGACTCGCATGTGGAAGGGTGGTAAGGCCTATAGAAGGATGTATTCAATTATTTTAGATAGAAAAATTTAAACCGTGTCAATGGAGCCACTCGGCACTACTAATACGTCGCTCGCATAGTGGATGGCTCAGATATGGAGCTTGGTTGAGTAGCTCGGTGTCGAGCTATAGTATATAATTATAGGTAAGGTTTGGGTCGAGCTATTTTAGAAGACAAAGCACAATTAACACATTAGAGTGGAATACTGAGTCATGGCCATACACAATGAAGCCAGATTCAAGATGCAAACAAAGTAGACAACGTGACCTTACAGGTGGGTCGGCTGAGTTTTCCATAGCTCCGGGTTTTACACTCTGACGAGCACAGGGATCCATACAAATACACAAGTGGATCGATGAAGAACGAACACACATGATATACATAGTACTTTGAGGCTTTGTGTTGAAAGGGAGCTGACACCAGCTGGGATAGAGTATCGACTCACGACAAATCAAAGGAATCAATGTCGAAGCTCGCCTAAAAGAGATGGAGGTTGAGCTCATGGGAAGATGGTCTGGCCATTGAAATATTAGCGATGGATCATATGGTGAGTGACCAAGTTGGCCTGAGTTGGTCAACCTATGGTGAAGATCATCTCGGGCTCATGTCAAAAGTTGGCTTTGTCTGAGTTCATCACAGACAATGGAGTATCGAGCCACCTGAGCTAATTAGGAGGAATTGGGTTGATGCTTGAGCTTACCTGGGGGTCGGCGAGAAGAGGGAGTAATCTCATTTAGTGATACATCATGGTGAGTCAAATGGGTATCACTTCATGCGTAAGGACGAGTCGTTTGGAGGTAAAGCTGAATCAGATCCATTGAATGCGAGGAGCTCAATGGATGGTCGTAATAAAAAAGTGTATTAGGGAACTCGATCATTCCAATTCGGTGTGAAGATGCATAGAATGGCCTGGCAATGGAGGAGCTTAGGCGGGTTTTGAAGAATTAACTTGGCAGCCAAGAAATGAAATAGGATGAGGTAGGAAGAATAAGGGGTCTATTTGTGTGTGAATCTCGTAAGTTGAATGCATTCAAGATTCATGCAGAGTGGAACATTGAAGGGACATACAGTAAGAAAAGTGAATGAGAAGTTCATGCCGAACGGGAATCATAACCAAGTTGGAACCATGTAAACCATTCGATGCAAGGATTTTGAGCTCATCTGAATGCTTGTGTTGGGCTCATGACTAAGGTAGCTCAGTTGGATTTAAGGCATAGCTAAGCGACCCAAGTCACTATAAATAAAGGAACTCGCTCGATGGCTCTACCAGAGAGCATGGTGGATATAGCTCATGATGTGGGTGGCTCTACTCAATGCGTTGAGCTTGGTAAAAATTCATGTGAAGCTCACCGAGTCAAAGGGAAAGGAGATTGGAAATAATGGGAAGAGTTTGGTGGAAATATATTCGGTGATGTTAAGCTCAGTGTAGAATGGAGCTCAATTCGTAATTGGAGCTCGGTCACATTGATGAAAGAGCTTGATGTTGAACAGAAGGAGCTCAGCTCATTCATGGTGACGGAGACTAACTCGATGCACCGGTGGAAGAGCTCATTGCCCAGCTCGATGAGGTTAGCTCAACAAGCCAATACCACCGAGTTCGGCTCTTTTTTGGACCATTTGCCTCATGATCCTCCCTCCTTGAGCACAAACTGGTCAACAAGGGGGTCCCACCTTTAATTTTAATTAATTTAATATTTTTATTTAAATATTTATTATTGTTGTTTAAATATTTTATTTAAATATTCTTTTAATTAATTGAGGATAGATTAGGTTAACATGTATTTAATGGACACATGATTGAAGCATTCTCAAAGTGGTTCAACCAACTGTAATAAATACATCATGTGCCTTCAATTTAGGAAGGATAATTTATAACTCTTTCTCTCCTCTCTCTCAACTTCTTCTATAAATGTAAGTTAGAAGCTCATTCCAAGGGGTTCCAACAGGTCAGACAGGTTGGACAGTTAGACATCTTAGGCAAGTGTCATGTTTTTACAAGAGTTTTCTTTCTTCTGCAAGTTGTCCTTGTATGTTGAGGGAATTTTCAAGCCTCCTTTTCCATGATTGTAATGGCAACCATTTTCCTCTTCTGAATGTATGATGCATTGTGCACGTTGTATGAAGTAATAAAAGTGTGTGTTTTGTGACTAATCTCTATCCTTTCATCCTTCTATACTTCATTGTGCCTTTTC
The DNA here is from genome assembly GCA_019776745.2 of Taxus chinensis. NCBI lineage: Eukaryota > Viridiplantae > Streptophyta > Pinopsida > Cupressales > Taxaceae > Taxus > Taxus chinensis. Next base: position 572,923,298 of record CM034147.1, on the reverse strand, counting down.
TCATGCTTACAGATACACTGTGCGAGTTCACAGTTTCTATTACAGGTTCTTGGAGTTCTATGTGCTTATCAAGTGGTGGAGTATTGCATTTAGTTTAGTTGTGGTGCTTGTTCACCCTTCTCAAGTTCATCCTTCTTCACTGGAAGAACTGATAACTTGTTTGTCTGATCAAGTTTTAAAAAGGGAACACATGCTTCCTAGTCCGTGGTATTCTGTTACCCTCTCTAAGTTGCAGTAGGTGAAGTTGACTTGTGGTGCACACACCCTCTTCAAATTAACCCTTTCTTGATTTTGGCAACACCCTTGTATTTGGTGCATCACCACCCCTAGTATAATTTCATTTATGCAAATCTCTTTCCCTAAAACCCATGAAAATGTTAGCATAGGTCTAGATAACCATTTTTATTGCACTAGGAGTAGTACAACACTTAGTTTAGGAAGAGGAATTTGGCCCTCTCCAGAGGCTCACCTCGATCCCAAGTCCCATATCTTGAGAGGTGAACCCATGTTTCCCAGTCACACTAAACATCTTGTTCACATTTTGGCCATTTGGAGGGTGCATTGATTTAGAAACAAAAGTTTTTGGCACACCCGGTGGGACAAGACTTTGTACTTCTCTTCTCACTTGCACAAGTCAAAGTACATGATGACTCTATATCTCTAGATTTCAATTTTCAGTGCATTCACTTATGTGAATAATTCAGACAAGAGCTTATTCAAAGAAAGGAAATCATCAACACATCAAACTTTCCTTATCTCCTTCAAAGAGAAGGAAAAGAGGCATATCAACATCACCCATTGTAATATTACTTCATTTCATTAATTTGTTGTGCTCTTAGTGAAATTTCAGCTTTACGAGGTATACCCAAGAACAACTGCTGACTTCATTGGTCAAAGTGCCCCACTCTCTATGTTGTAGGATTTCAGTTTTACCCATTTCCATCTAGTTTTATTTGACATATTTCCATTCATGAAGCAGCCCCACCATGAGTTCATTTCCACAATGAGATTCGCACTTTCAGTAGAGGTAGTTCTTTCCATCTTCAGGCTATTATAATTCACCTCTAGAAAAATTTCATTATAAATAACAGTTTTAGCATGCATGCTCACATGACCAAGATGCAGATCATTTTGGTGACCCACCAGACTGGGGGGATACTAAATAACAATGGCATGCATATTCCAATATCTATTCTACACCTAAAGAATACCAATTAAATAAAAGGTTTGATAGTTGGAGCATAACATGGTGCAAATAAGGATCAATGACATGACAAAGGCATCCGAGATTAGCTTCAGCATTCCATACCCATGGACTAGCCCTATACCATGTGAGCTTAATCCTCAAAAAAAGTTTCAATTTATAATCAATACCATGACTCAAGTTAGAGAATGGATCAAGAAGAGGGATACACATGAATATAATGGTAGTCAATCTTGTCAATGGGAGGTATCAACATTACCAGATGTTAATCCTATTTCTGTGTCTCCATCCATGTAGTTTTAACTTGAACCACATGATCCTAACCTTCTAGTTTCTACCCTTATGGTGGAATTTTCTGCTTCATATTTTATTCCTCCATTCCATCCAAAATCTTCCATGCCTCATTCTTCTAAATTTTCTTATTTTCTACAAAGGCCACCAAGAAAAGAATATGAATCTCTTGCACTTACTCAAATCGTGAGTAGATCAATTGAATCCTAGTTCATCCCTCATCTGGTAGTTGTAAACAAATTTTGGGAGGAGAATCATCAAGAAATGGGAGAAAGGAAGAAATATATGGTCAAGGAGACTAGTAAGGAAGAGAATGCAAAGCATTTGAAGGAGTGGTCTTGTCGGCACTAAAATTTTTCTCCATAATTTCTATTTCATTAATGTATGTATTAGGAATAGGATGTTGTTAAGTATAATTAGTAGTAGCGTCTGATAGAATATAACAGCACCGTCAGTACGGTGTCGCCAATAATGTGGAGTACGGTAATAGTCAAAGTACAATAGGAATGTTGTAAAAAGTAAATATTTGTCGTAAGTGGTCCGATAATGTTAAAATGTCAAAGTTTGGGTAATTAGAGAAGTAGGGTCTACATGATTAGGAATTAGAAATATTATATTGGTAATAAGGACAAGGAGTGAGGTCATAAATATTTTGTGTATTTTATTTGTAAAAAGTCTAAAAATGTGGAACCCATGTAAAATGATAAGGTTTATCTTATCTTAACAGATAAGCTTACATGTACAGATAAGAGTTAAGGTATGGAATATGATTCGTCAGAGTGGATTTCTTATCCTATCTTAGAGATAAGATGGATAAGCCTGGAAGTTCTATAAATAGAGAGGCCACCCCCCTCATTTAGCATAGAAAGAAGTAGTGAGAAATATTGTAGGAAGTGTGCAAAGGAAGCCATCAGTTAAAGGTGTGTTGAAGAAGCCATCGAGAGGTGTAATTGTAAAGTTTCTCCCATAGTCTTGTTGAAGTACCTCATGGGTGAGATTGTAACAATTTCATGTTAATATTATAATTTACTTTGATATTTCAGATTTGTCATCATTCCGTCTTATCATAGTCGATGGTATTCTTGTGTTCGGTTGTTGTTTTGTTTCCAGATTACATCCACCAAACTAAAGGCTATGCATTAGTAAATAATCATAGCACGAGGAGTTCCCGGTGAAGAATTATCATAGTGCCGGATTGGTGATGACATTTTGGTTCCGTTGCCGGGACCATTCCTCGTTGGTGGATTTTCTGGAGAGATATTCCCACTTAGTCAAAAATCAATTGGAGGATAACCTTGTTTTTACTGTGCATAGTAGTTACCATGGTAAATTTATTTTTGCCATGAAAAGTAGTTACCATGGTAAAGTCATTTTTGCTGTGAATAGTATTTATCACAGTAAAGTCACTTTTTACCGTGAATAGTATTTACTGCAGTAACTTCACTTTTTACCGTGAATAGTGTTTACCACAATAAAATCAGTTTTTACCGTAGTAAGTCAAGTTTTACCATAGTTTACTGTGGTCATTTCTATAGTAATTCCAATTATTTGTGCACATAAGTCTTGTTGATTGTACTTGTGGGTTGGTATTTCACGGTGGTTACTTTTGAAAATGGGAAAGATTCCTATTTTTTCAGCTCAATCTAATGAAGATGCTTCTTCTTTCATTCAAGAGTTTAAATGATCTTGTATTTGTAATGGCCTCATAAGAAGGGAACAATGGACTGAATTTTTCCTACCTTTTTGGATGGTTCAGCACTTAGGTGGTTTGAAACACTAGGTGATAATGTGAAAAATTCATGGGAATTATTAACTGAAAGTTTTCTTGAAGAATTTGGTGAACAACAGAAATATGCAGATCTCATGATCGAGATCACAAAGCTATCCCAAGGAGAGAAGCAAAAGATAAGGGATTATCATGCTCGTGTTCTAGAGCTAAGGAGGAAGCTCGATGCCCAGATCCAGAAGGAAGGACTAGCGGATGGGTTGATGAATGGCATGGATAATATGCTCTGTAAGCACTTCATTCTTGGGATGAAGCCAGAGATCAGACAATGAGTGAAGTATGACCACCCAGCTACCATTGAACAAGCAAAGGAGATTGCAAGAAGGCAAGAAGAAAGCATGGAAGAGGAGCCCAAAGAAATTGTTGTTAAAGTAGAGCCTACACCAACACCATTGGTCCAGAATCCACAACCACTCCTGGTGAGCACAAATATTTCTCCTAGTACATCTACTAAGTATGAAGATCTGCTTAGGAAGATGGGCCAGTTAACTATTAATATTCTTCAAGGAAAGGAATTTAGTCTCAGAGAGGAGATAGATGTCCAAAAAGAAATATTTCTGAAGTTGTTTGTTATGGTTGTTATAAAAAGGGTCATTATAAGTATAATTGTCCAGATAGAGCTTCTACATCTGGTACAAGAGATAATGATAAAGGAAAAGCACCTGTGAATTCTCTTGATGTAGTAGATAAGAGTAGAATTAATGAAGTAGATGTGTTTGTAACAAAAAGAAAGAAAGAAAAAGATAATCAAGATGGAACTGATCCTAAGAAGATGAAAGGAGAAACTAGTAAGAAACATAGGAGAAGAAAGATGGGTGTGCAGGACTTTCTGATTTCACAGGGGCAAGGACCACACTCCATCTTGGAAGATCTATCCAAAAGGCCTGAAAATATTACATATGGTCAACTCTTAGCTATGTCTTCTGAGAAGAGGCGGGAGTTGCGAGGTGGACTCAATGCTCGAAGAAGGAAGGAGGTTGAGGTCCCTATTTTGGAGGTAGAGGTAGATCCCTATGCTCCACAAGCTGAGGTATTATGTAATGGTATTTCAATTCATGATGTCTTAGTTGATGGAGGTGTTGTAGTTAATGTAATGACCAAGTCTGTAATGAATATGTTGGGTTTAAAAATTGATCGCCCTTCAACACTTATGTTAAGGTCATTAAATAAGGGAAAAACTAAACCAGAAGGTGTAGTTTCAAATGTGGCAATATATGTTATGGGTGTTGTATGTGTGGTAGACTTTCAGGTGATGAAAAATGGTACTGTTGCATACCCAATGCTGCTGGGAAGACCATGGCTAAGGAGAGTTCATGCAAGAAACTACTGGAATGAAGGTTTCATGACACTTGGACGTGGTAGAGAGAGGGTGAAGATAAATGTGATCCCTCGACATCATAAAGTAGAACCTGTGGATTCAAGTGATGAAACTAATGATTAGACATCCTCTGATTACTCTAGTACCAGTGAAGTGGACACTGAAGATGAAGAAAGTGGGGTTGATGTTTCAGTCATGGATATTCTTCCAGTCACACCAACCCAGGACCCCATAAAATTATCTGAAGAAGAAGTTGATGATCATCTCCAACAAATAAAGATTGGTGATGCTGTGATGGAGAGTGAGAAGGAATCCTACCTCCATCTCTTTCGAAGGTACATACACATATTCACTTTTTGATTACAAGGAACTCCATCAGAGTAAGTTGTGGTAGAACATTATATTGAGCTGGTAGATGGTGCTAAGCCCATAAAGCAAATGCCATATAGAATGAATCCTAATTTTTCCAAGACTGCAAAAGAAGAAATAGATAAGTTGCTTGATGCAGGATTCATATTTGCTGTGGAGAATTCAGAATGGGTTTTCTTCCATTGTGATTTCAATAAAAAAATAATGAGAAGCTACGCATTTGTGTTGATTACAGGAAGCTCAATAAGGCAACAAAGAAGGATCATTACCCTCTTCCATTTTTAGATCAGATCTTGGACGAAGTAGCTGGCCAAGAGTGCTATAGTTTTGCTGATGGATATAGCGGCTACAACCAAGTTCATATAGCAGAGAAAGATCAGCTGAAGACCACATTCACCACTCCTTGGGGAACGTTTGCTTATAGAGTTATGCCTTTTGGGTTGTGTAATGCTCCAGCAACATTCCAGCGTTTGATGAATAGGGTGTTCGAACCCTACATTGGGACCTTCATTAGAGTATTTCTGGATGATTTTTACATCTATGGGAGCAAGTTGGACCACCTGCACCAAATGGAGACAACATTTCAAAGGTTAGATGAAGCACAAGCCTCACTAAACCCTACAAAGTGTGTCTTTGGATGTTCTAAAGGCGTCTTGTTAGGGCATGTTGTATCCAGAGATGGTATTGGTACTGATCCTGATAAAGTATCAAAAATCAAAGATTTACCATTTCCTCTTAATAGAAGTAAGTTGAGATCATTTTTAGGCCATGTGGGTTACTATAGAAGGTTCTTCAAGAATTTCTCAAAGATTGCACAGCCACTAACCCAGTTCTTGAAGAAGGATGTTACTTATGAACCAGGAAATAAGGCGCATGAAAATTTTAGACAATTGAAGGAAGCCTTGGTGTCTTCACCTGTTTTGAAGAATCCAGATTGGAGCAAGCCATTCATTGTGTACACTGATGCCTCAGATGCAGCACTAGGAATTAATTTGAGCCAAAAGGATGAAAATGGGAATGAACATCCAATTTACTTTACAAGAAGACAAATGAGCAGTGCTGAGGTAAATTATACTGTAACTGAAAAAGAGGCTCTGGCTATCATTTTTGCTGTAAATAAGTTTAGAAATTACTTGCTAGGGCAAAAATTTCTAGTTGTAACAGATCATCAGGCTCTAAAATATATTGTAAATAAGCCTAACCCATCAGGGAGGATAGCAAGATGGATAATTTTGCTACAAGAATTTGAATTTGATATTATAGATAGGCAAGGAAAGAAGCATGTCAATGCAGATGCACTCTCTCGAGCCTATGATGGTTTAGGATCATCTTGTGATGATGATGATTTCCCCGATGCAGCATTGTTATCCCTTGACACAATCCCTAGTGAATACATAGATATTTGGAATTATCTGAATGAATTCAAGTTTCCTTATGGTGCCAATGCAAAGACTAAGAGAAATATTACTCAAGCTAGTCATCCATATTCTATTTTTCATGGAGCATTATTTCGAATAGGACCTGATGGACAGTATAAGAGGGCAGTTGGACGTGATTAAGGAAAGGAGCTGCTAGAAGAATTCCACAATGGTACATGTGGAGGGCACTTCTCTGGACAACTTACAGTAACAAGGATCTTGGATGCAGGTTATCACTGGCCCACTCTTTTTAAAGATTTTTATAATTATTGTAAGACATGTGATATTTGTCAAACACATGGTAACCGTAAGACTTCATCAGCTCCATTATGTCCTATTCTTCCACTTGGTCCCTTTGGAAACTAGGGAATAGACAATGTAGGTCCACTTCCAACTACATCATGCCAAAATAAGTATATTGTAGTTTCCATAGATTATTTAACCAAGTGCGTTGAAGCTAGGCCATTGAAAACAACTTCCATGGATGAAGTGGCAAGGTTCATATATGAACACATTGTCACCAGATTTGGTTGTCCATTAGAAATTGTAACAGATCAAGGAAGCCACTTCATTAATGAGGTGGTGGAAGCCCTAGTCAATAAGTTTTCTATTAAGCACAGGAAGGCAACAACATACAAGCCAAGCACAAATGGACAGGTGGAATGAACAAATTTTTTGTTGTGTCAAATTCTAGCAAAAGATGCAGCCTTGAAGGTACATAAATGGGATAAAAGGATTTATGCAGCATTGTGGGCATATAGGGCAACATCAAAGTCAACAACAGGATACTCCCCATTTCAATTGGCCTATGGCATTGATCCAGTTCTTCCTATTGAGTTTGATATTCCCACTGTGAGAGTTATGAAAAATGAAAGGATGGATGAAAGTGATTCAGTAAAAGAAAGGTTGGTACATCTTCATTTGCTAGAGGAAATGAGGGAAATAGCAAAGGATACAAGCCATAATAAGAAAATGAAGTATAAGGAATACTTTGATCAAAATATCCAGTGGTCTCCATTTCATGTGAATGACTTGGTCCTAGTATATGATTCCAGATACAAAAAAAAGAAACAGAAAATTTCTTCCAAAATGGATGGGGCCCTACAAAATAGCAGCTGTGCATGAAAATGGTACGTACCGACTAGAGGAATTAGATGGCACTCCCATTATGAAATGGGTCAACCACGACAAGTTGAAGATTTTCCAAGCACTTGAAGAGTCTACTCCGAGGACGGAGTAGAAGCTAGGAAGGGGGAAGATGTCGACACTAAAATTTTCCTCCATAATTTCTATTTCATTAATGTATGTATTAGGAATAGGATGTTGTTAAGTATAATTAGTAGTAGCGTCTGATAGAATATAACAGCACTGTCAGTACGGTGTCACCAATAATGTGGAGTACGGTAACAGTCAAAGTACAATAGGAATGTTGTAAAAAGTAAATATTTGTCGTAAGTGGTCCGGTAATGTTAAAATGTCAAAGTTTGGGTAATTAGAGAAGTAGGGTCTACATGATTAGGAATTAGAAATATTATATTGGTAATAAGGACAAGGAGTGAGGTCATAAATATTTTGTGTATTTTATTTGTAAAAAGTCTAAAAATGTGGAACCCATGTAAAATGATAAGGTTTATCTTATCTTAACAAATAAGCTTACATGTATAGATAAGAGTTAAGGTATGGAATATGATTCGTCAGAGTGGATTTCTTATCCTATCTTAGAGATAAGATGGATAATCCTGGAAGTTCTATAAATAGAGAGGCCACCCCCTTCATTTAGCATAGAAAGAAGTAGTGAGAAATATTGTAGGAAGTGTGTAAAGGAAGCCATCAGTTAAAGGTGTGTTGAAGAAGCCATTGAGAGGTGTAATTGTAAATTTTATCCCATAGTCTTGTTGAAGTACCTCATGGGTGAGATTGTAACAATTTCATGTTAATATTATAATTTACTTTGATATTTCAGATTTGTCATCATTCTGTCTTATCATAGTCGATGGTATTCTTGTGTTCAGTTGTTGTTTTGTTTCCAGATTACATCCACCAAACTAAAGGCTGTGCATTAGTAAATAATCATAGCACGAGGAGTTCCCGGTGAAGAATTATCATAGTGCCAGACTGGTGATGACAGTCTACAATAATTCACATCAAGAAAACTCCCTTTTGACCAAATCTTCTTCTGAAGTTGAATCTCAAGAACAAGTAGAACAAACTAGTTTTGTACCTGAAACAAGTCCAGAACATAAGGATGAAGACCAATAGTCTACCTATTCAGAATGCAATGTTTATATTGGTGCCATATCATCAAAGGATTTTGGATTACAAAAAGTGGACAAATTAGTAGTACAAGAGCATGTGGAAGTTAAAGAAGAAATATTCTCAAGTATAAAATTTAATTCTAATGAGTGCAATGATCCTAATTGCCACGCATGTCAAGAACTTGAAGAACTTATGGAAGGTGGTAGCATCTTTCCAAGGTCATCATTAGATGTTACAATCAGCCACAAAAAGTTTCATGAGACCAAGGAATATTCAATGATTAAGAATGCGGATGAGACCATGGAGAGGCTTCCAAATCCTTTTTCCTCTCTATCTTCTCAAAAATCTGATTTTTAGAGTAATTTGATCTTTCTAATTTCATGTTTGAGAATGAACAATATCAAGGTGAAGGAAGTTCTAGTTTGGAGGATACTCATATTGTAGAGGAGCCTTTGACACAATAGGAGAATGAAGAAGTAGATTATCTATCAGATTTGGAAGAATGTTTTGATGGACAAGAGCCTATGTAACTTGACAAATTTTCTATTCCATCACTTATTTTCCAATGCAAAGTGCCAAGTGTTGTGGAGGTACATGCTCAAGAACATCTCATTATTCATAATTGTCATTTGGAATCAGAACTTAAGGAATTAAATCTTCCATATCCCTCATCACATGTAGAGTAACATAAAGGGGAAGCTTGGAATAATCTAGAATAATTAAATGAATATTATACCATGGAGAGCTTCCTATTTTCAGTTACAGAACTTGTTTTTGTTAATAATTTTGTGATAGAGAAAAATATTCTTGAAAAAATTTCTTCCCATGATAATTTTCAAAAGATGAAAATAGGGGGGTTTGAATTTTCAAATTTTGATGTCGAACGAGGGAGATGTTACTGCAATACAATCTGTCCAGGTGAAAGATAAGTTGTTTGTAAATGGGCAAGAAGAGGGAAATTAGGTCATGAATCACCATATTTTTCAAGGATGTCTTCTTCAATACTTTCTTATTAAAGTTGAGGTTTAGAGTAGTAGGAATATTCAATGGGTTATACCATGTCCCATAAGGTATTTGGATTCATTGAATCCAAAAGAGAATCTAGAACCAATCACATTCATTTTAGAATTTGAGGATGATTTTCATAATTTGGAGGATCATTTTCAATGACTCTATAGGACATATGTAGAGAAACTAAAAGAGGAATTATTTCTCTTCCCAGTTGATTCCTTGGTGGACCAAGTGGAGAATTGGGCTTGTTTCATTTTTTCACCCTCAATCTCAGCCATGTCCATTATCAAATCATTTGCATGGAAATCCACTATGAGGAAAGGGAGCTATTTTACACAACCAGTTATAGGGTTTGTTTAATTCACATGTTCCACCAATTAGGGTAGAGTAGGAATAGGTTTGATTTCAACAAAATAAGTGCATTGGACACTCTACATGTTTCAATTGGGGTATGTATGGTTTTCAGTTTCAATCTGTTTTGTTTGCTGTTGTTGCTCTTGTGTTATGCACATTTTTTCCTCATTAGAGGTTTTTCAAAGAAGAAAACTGTTTAAGGTTTCCATAAGAGTTTCATACATCTTCTTCATTCAAAATTTTGTAGTGTTCATGATGCCAAAAATTCAACATATTTAGTATACCTCATGCCCAACATTTCAACGAGGTCCAAGATCGGCTATGCTCAAGGGGATTTTGGGATCATTTTTAGGATTCCAATGTTGACTCCATGCCCAATGGATGAATTAAGGATACTTGAATCATACTTAGCAAGAAATCAACCCCAAGAGGTTTCTAAAAATGTTATCCAACTTGTGCACAGTTTTGCAAAAATGGACTCTAGGGGGTATATTAGACCTCGGGACTAGAAAGGACATTCGTAAGAACACTTTGAGACATTTCTAGTTGTTACTGTTATTTTAGGAGTGTTTAAGGTGGAGCTCAATGGAGCTAGTTTCAAGGCCATACAAAGGTAGATTAGTCTCATTTATTTTATATGATTAAAACTTCCTTCTAGTTGTCCTTTTCCACAATTATTAAGTTTCTCCACAACAGATTTCTCTGAAGTACCTACACTAAGACCCGCATGAATTACTACATTTAGAGCTCTAATGTCAAGTATTGTAGTAAGGTCATTCATGGTTTATAAATCCATCCGATTCAAGGTAGGGGAACATTTTCTTGGTAATGTTTAAGTAAGCGAGTTGGTAGATTGTTAGAAAAATAAATAAGACCGAGTTGTTGAGATAGCTCGGGAATGAGATCACCTGAAGGGCTGCATAAGATCATCTCATAAGAAGAACTTGGGAATTGTTTGAAGGGATAGACTCATGGTTGTTCTGTGAGATGGTGTAAAATGAATAGCTTATTTTTGATCTTGTCATCACAGTGATTCTTAGAGCTAAGGTGTAAGTATTCATTTCAGGTTGGGCTCACGAGATAAGAATTGATGTAAAAATATTGGTGGTGAGTTGCTCATATCAAAAATGAAATATCAAATCATGAAGGATGATACACAGGTGAACTCGGTTATTGTAAATTACAAGGGTCAAGATGATTGATAGGGGATCATTTTCCTTCCTCAGGGTTGAATATGAAGTCGACCTTGGTGAGGGATAACTCTCTCAATAGAGTTAATATCATGCCTAGTCATTTCTGAATTGGTGAGCTCATTTGATAAAAAATGAGGTAACTCGATCAGCCGAGTTAAGAACGAGTTAGGGATAATTCATTGAAAGACATCGCAGCTCATGGGAATATGAAGAAGTTAGGCCCTACAAGATGAAATGTTGATCCATGATGATGGGATGCCGAGCTAAGGTAAATATTCCACAATGTGGGGAGTTCGAAGACTATGACTTGGTGGAGATGTGAAGGTGGAAATCCAACTTAAAAGTTACACGAGATGGTGGAAAAGTAGAAATCAAAGAGCAAACAACCATGTCAAGCTTGGCAAAATATCAGCCGGGTTCCCATGTTGGAATAGCCGTGATGGGGAAATTGGCAAGGAAAAATTTGGGTTGCCAAAATCATGCGCTAATGCATTCGGTAGTTAGCACATGGCTAAGCTCATGCTGAGTTATCCGATGAGTTGTTAGTGATGTGAGGGTCATGTCTTGGTGGTATGTCAAGAAGAACCAATTAGCAAAAAAATTGGAGGAAATTATTAATGTTTAAGCTCAGGTCAGCTGCCAAGTTGATAGTACAACAGGTGGTTCTATGTGGTAATGGAAACAAGAGGTATGCAAGAAAATGAGTTCAATCTCAAATTAAAACTAAATTTGGCTTGGTATGGAAGCAAGTCACAATCTACGCATGTGTTAGGGAGGTTTTTGATAACTCAGAGAGAAGCTCATGTGAAATTTTTCAACATCAACTTTGTTGTCATACTATGAGGATGAATCATGTAGATCGGTGGGAGCTCTTGGAAATGACCAGTGGGGTCAACTCATATTTAAGCTCACATGAACTGTGACCTGTCACAAGGGGAGAATAATGGTCAAGTTACCCATCTGAAATCATTGAGCTCATGAATTTGATAAACGTGAGAGCTCTAGCCTAGTGTTCCATGTACTCCGTAGGAAATGTCTCAGTAAGCCATGCATAAAATAATGAAAGTATAGTCGATTTTGGTATTTTTAAAAAATATTTGAGCTATGGCTCAATTCATGGGAGTTGAGTCAATATTTATACATGGCTCACAAGAAGGGAACTCAATGCACACGAGAAGGAGAGGTGGTGAGCCAAGATGAAAGGTTAAGTCGGTAAAAGGAGCTCATAAAGGAAGACCATGGCAAAGATTTTGTAGAGTGGGCTGAGTTAACATAGCTCATTCAAGACGGCATCACCAAGAGACTCGTGTGGAAGGTCGGTCAGGCCTATAAAAGAATGTATTCAATTATTTGAGATAGAAAAATTCAAACCGTGTCAACAGAGCCACTCAACACTACTAATACGTCACTTACATATTGAATGGCTTGGATATGGAGCTTGGTTTAGTACCTTGATGTCGAGATCATTATATAGTTACAAGTAAGGTCTGGGTCAAGCTAGTTTAGAAGAAAAATAAAATTTAACTCATTAAAGTGGAATACTGAGTCATGTCCATACATAATGAAGCCAGATTAAAGATGTAAACAATGTAAACGACTTGAGATTACAAGTGGGTAGGATGAGTTTTCCATAGCTCTAGGTTTTACACTTTAATGAGCACATGGATCCATACAAATACATAAATGGCTCAATGAAGAACAAACACACATGACATACTGAGTACTTAGAGGCTTCATGTTGAAAGGGAGATGACACTGGATGGGGTAGAGTATCAAATCATGAAAAAGGAAGGAATCAATATCCAAGATCACCTAAAAGAGATGGAGGTTGGGATCATGGGAAGATGGCCTAGACATTAAAATATTAGTGACAAATCATATGGTGAGTGACCAAGTTTTCCTGAGTTGGTCAACCTATGGTGAAATCATCTCAGGGTCATGTGGAAATTTTGCTTTACCGAGTTGATCACAAACAATAGAGTATCAAGCCACCTAAGATAATGAAGAGGACTTAGGTTAATGTTGAGATTATTGGAGGTCAGTGAGAATATGTAGGAATCTCATTTAGTGATATGTCATTGCAATTTGAATGGGTATCACTCTATTTGTAAGGACAAGTCATTTAGAGGTAAATCTAGATCGATCAATTGGATGTGAGGATCTCATTGGATGGTGGTAATAAATGAGTGTATTAGCTAACTCGATCATTCCAATTCAGTGTGAAGATGCATAGAATGTCTCCACAATCAAGGCGCTCAGGTTGGGTTTTAAGAATCAAATCGGTGACCAAGAAATGAAATAAGTCAAGGTAGGAAGAATAAGGGGTCTATTTGTGTGTGAATCTCGTAAGTTGAATGCATTCAAGATTCATGTAGAGTGTAACATTAAACGGACATAAGTGAATTTAATTGGAAGTTCACGATGAATGGGAATCATGAAAAATTTGGAACCATGTAAACCATTCAATGCAACGAGTTCGAGCTCATGTGAATGCTCGTATTAGGCTCGTGAGTAAGGTAGCTTAGTTGGATTTATGGCATAGCTCCGAGACCGAGTCACTATCAATTAAGGAAATCACTTGATGTCTCTACTAGAGACCATGGTGGATATAGCTTGCGACGTGGGTGGCTCTTCTTAATGTGTGGAACTTGGTAAATTTCATGTGAATATTTCTGAGTCAGAGGGAAGGGAGCTACATAATAATGGGAAGAGTTTGGTGGAGAGTTATTCGATGATGGCGAGCTTAGTGCAGAGTGGAGCTCGATGTGGAATAGAAGGATCTCAGTTCAGTCACAGCTATGGAGATTAAACTCGATAGAGGAGCTCATCAAACAGCTCGGTGAGTTGGCGTGGCAAGCCAACCACTGAGTTGGGCCATTTTTTTACCATTTATTAGTTGACCCCCCTCCTCAAGTCAAACTAGCCAACAGGGGGCCCCACCATTAATTTAAATTAATTTAATATTTTTATTTTAATATTAATATTTATTATTATTATTTAAATATTATTTAAATTAATTAAGGAGAAGCAGGTCAACATGCAATTAATGACACATGATGGAACCGTATCAATTGGTTCAATCAATTGTAATATATACATCATGTGCCTTCAATTTAGGAAGGGAATTTATGACTCCTTCACTCCTCTCTCTCAAATTATTCTATAAATGTAAGTTGGAAGCTCATTCCAAGGGGTTCTAACATGTTAGACAGGTTGGGCAGTTAGACTTCTGAGATAAGTGCATAATTTTTCAAGAGTCCTCTCTTTTCTGCAAGTTGTCCTTGTATGTTGAGGGAACTTTAAAGCCTACTTTTCAAGACTGTAATGGAAACCATTGCCTCTTCTAAATGTGTGACTCATTGTGCACATTGTTGAAGTAATAAAAGTGTGTGTTTTGTGACTAATCTCATTCCTTTCATCCATCTATACTTATTTGTTCCTTTTCTCATGCTTATAGGTACATTGTGCAAGTTCACGTTTCTATTGCATGTTCTTGGAGTTCTATGCTTATCAATTGGTGGATTATTGCATGTAGTTGAGTTATGGTTCTTATTCCCCCTTCTCAAGTTCATCCTTCTTCACTGGAATAATGATAACTTTTTTTTTGATTAAGTATAACAAAGAGAATGTGTTCTTCCTAGTCTTTGGTATTGTGTACCCTCTCTAAGTTATAGTAGGTGAAGTTAACTTGTGGTGCAAAAACCCTCTTCAAATTAACCCTTCCTGATTCTAGAAACACCTTTTATTTTTTGCATCACCATCCCTAGTATAGTTTCATTTCTACAAACCTCTTTCCCTAAAACCCATGAAAATGTTAGCATAGGTCTAGATAACCATTTCATTGCACTAGGAGTAGTATAACACTTAGCTTAGGAAGAGGAAGATGAAATTTTCTAGAGCTTAACCTTGAGTCCAAGTACCACATCTTGAGAGGTGATCCTATGTGTCCTAATCACGCGGAAAGTCCTGTCCAAATTCTTGTCATTCAAAGGGTGCAGTGATTTGGTGACAATAGGTAGTTGTAGGGGTAATTGTAAATCCTAGGGTGTAGGTGAGGATGGTGTAGAATATGCTACTATAACTATATCAAGTGTGAAGGATCTAGTTGTATTAAACACTTTAGTATAAATTGTTGAAGTGTCTGTGGAAAAAATTTACATTTGAGTCAATATGAGAAGTTGAAGGCCTCCCTAAAGCACGGATTAGTTGAAAAACTCCAAGTAATTGGCCAAATGGGAGAGTGGCATAGAAGTGTAGGGGATGATGATAATTCAGTAGTAATCCTTATAAATAAATCTAACATCTATGAGACAGTGAAATGGTTAGCTTCATAATCTGTGGGTAGAAGAGACAATAGAAAATTGATAGGGTCTTTAAAAGCTATTGGGGAGTTAGCACAAATAGGAAGAGATGTTAAAATTGGATAATATATGGGAAGAGGAGGGGGAAAGGTGGATGGTCTAGAATATTTTATTGGTGAAGAAAAGGGTAAGTTGGAATCCTCCATAGGAAGAAGAGTGAGTAATGTAGGTTGCTCAACATGTAGAGAGATGAGTGGGATAGATGCCTCCATAGATGAAGGGATAGATGAATTAGGGTTCTCGGTAGAAGAAATGGTAGATAAGGTTGAATCCTCCATGGGTAGAAGAGAGGATGAGTTGGAATCCTCTGTGGGTGGAAGAACTCGCACAAGGATTTCCTGAACTAGTAAAAGGGGATGGTATGTTATCAAAAATGGCATGATCCTCTCAAATATTGGTATCATTGGTTGAGGTTTTGGCAGATTGGTTGGATGATAGAGTGTGATTTGGAAACATCTTAAAAATGGTGAGGTTTTTGTTAGCCAGTACATTGGGGTTATCCAAGACTAGATATCCATTACCCAACATATCCTGCATGATATTTTAAAACTATTTGCAATTACCGTCAATATGCCCTCTGACATGGTGATAATTATAGTAATCATTCTCCTTGTACCATGCAAGCATAGGATGAGAAGGTTCAAAACCAGTATGTGGTTTGACATGTGGAAGAGTTATGGATGTTGTGTTTACTATATTTTCCAAAATTAAAGAGTAAGGTTCTCTTATGGGAGTATATCGTCGATTTTCATGCCTGTATTGAAAGTTTTGAATAGGAGAAAGAGTAGAAGGTAGTTTTGGTTGGTTAGATGGATGAGATTGACTAGATTTTAGGACCACCACATTGGCGGGTCCTTTGGGTTTTGAATGATTGGTTTGTGGTTTGAAATAAGAAAATTCATTTGATTTGAATGGAGCATTTTTGTTACGTAATTGTAATTTCTTCTCTTCGATAGAAAAAATTTATAACTTCCAAGCCATGGTGAACACCTCGTAAAACTCTCAAAATGTTTAGAATTGAAGAGTTAGTGAAATATGCCTGACACAAGCCCTAGTGAACAAATCTATCAAATTGGTTTGTGAAAGTTGAAAGGTGATTTGATTGGTAAGGCTTCACCAACCTGTGACAAAATTTACTATAGATTCATCTTTTTATTGGTGCATCAAATACAAATCAGTCATGGTGACCTCCTTGACAATGTTGATGGATAAATGATTGAGAAAGGATTGGGCTAATTGATTGAATGAATAGATGGAATGCCTAGGTAAAGCACTATAACATTCTAAGGCATGTCCTGTCAAGGACATTGGGAAATTTGAATAAGTAAGGAATCATCATGGGCCATAAGATAACATACATGTTTAAAAGATCAAAAATGTTGTTACAGATCCTCAATGGCACTAAATCGGTTAAAATTTGGTGTTTCCCAATGTGCAGGATAAGGTTGAATTAGAATAGAAGGGTAAATAGTCTCATTACAAATTTCCTCATAAATCAAAGCATTGTGAGAGCCAGAAAAAGATTCTTGTAGGGTCTACATATTTTCCATCATCATATTGTACAAATCTATGGTTAGATTACATTGAGGTGCACCTCCTATGCTATAAGGAGGTGGATACAATGAGTAGGATGTAGAAGGTATGCTTGTATATGGAGGTACTGAGTAATCAAACTAAGAAGGGGGGATATAAGTAGTAGCAGATTATGATGACATATACCTTGAATGGGAAGTTTAGGTGAGGGGTGGTGGTTGTGATAAGGTAAAGGTGAGAGGTATCTATGTAGAGACCCTCATAGTAAGATATGGTAGAATAACATATATAAACATAACAAAACTTTGAAAATGGGTCCACATAACTGGAGGTTGCGAGGTAATAACGAATGATGATGTGGTAATCCCTACACTAAGATTCATATATGATGGTGATGCATACATCAAAGGTACGATATATGTCATAAGTGCATCATATATCAAATATATGGGGGTGATCTAAGAAAAAAAGGTGGTAAAGTGGATGTAGGTAATGCTACACTAATGGTGGCCAATATGGAAGTAGGGGAAACGGTAGGAGAAATGGAGACAAGATTCCTATATAAGAGCTATCCCGACGAGTCACAAGTAGAGGAATGAACAATATAATACTACAAGGATGCATGATTGTTATCAAAGAGTTATGCAAACTCTTCATCATCTATAAATATAGTGATATAAGAAGTGGGGTCCGTGGGTTAATAAATAGAAGGTGGTGAAGGACTAGGAAGTAGTGGGTGACAGCTAGCATGAAAGACTAGGGCACTGACTTCTCTGTGAGTCAAAACCATGTGAAAAGTGGTAGGACAAGTAGTTTGAGATCTACAGATGGTACAAAAACACAAGAAAAGAAGATAGATGAAATCTGGAAAAAGAAAATTGGTTGTTGTTTTCATAGAAAAATCAAAACATAGAGACCGATGTTGGTAGGGCAATTGATGTTGATAAGATGGGGTAATCGATGCTGGTCATTGGATCAATTCCCGTTACTAATAATATATGACATATTTAGAAATTTGTAGATGAAGAGTGTAAATCAGATGAACCTTAACTTTGTTGATTGGTAATAGAGACTCAAAAATGGTTAAAATGACATAAACATGCCACAAAAATGAATGGATATGAATTGAATACTATTTTTGGTAAAAATAACCAAAACAATATGGAACCGATGTAGGTCAGTCAACCGATGTTTTTATGAGGAGGTAACTGATGTCAATCTCTAGAATGATTCTAGATACTGTGAAATCTGATAAGATGATGAAAATTTTAATTTTAAAGTGATTAAGTCCAAATAAAACACCAACCTAGAAACTGAGTATGGCAGTGATGAGTCCTAACACACCTAGAATGAACTGGAATACACCACTTATGATGGTGGGGTGTAAGGGAAATTAAAAAATAAGAAGAAATGACCTCACTCATTAAAATGAAATTTAACAGTTAAAATCTAACAAAACATGTCAATCTTATGCTTCATATTTTAATGTTATTTTCTTATGCCATTTAAAACTGACTATGAATAGGGTAGATTTTTTTGTCAATGAGGGTGCCCAATAAGCAGTATATGATTGGTATTAATTTTGTTTTGGTTAAAGTTTCCTCAATATATACTTCACAATATTTGAGGTCTGACTCTGATATGATGATTGGCTATAACACCAATTGGATCCACCGTCAATCGGGTTATTAACCTTTAGAGGAAACTATCAGGAAGGAAGATGTTTAAGTAATGATAAAATTGTTAAAGTGATTTGGATAGGGGAATGTGTGCAAAAAGTGTGAACTATGATTAATTCCTACCAATTATGAATTGATCGTGACCTCTAGTATATATATTGCATATAAATTTAGGTGATTTAATGCAACAATTAAAAGGATGAAATGCATATATTTTTTAAACCCAAATTGACAATTAAATTTGATGTAGCAAGTGATGAACAAGAAAAGAGAATTCTCTTTAACTAAAATCTAGGTGCAAAAGAAAGGAATAAGAATTATTTTTAAACACCAAATAAAAAATTTCCTTTAGACAAATAGAAGAAGAGAATATTTACTAGAGAGAAATTTAATGTGAAATTTTCAGAAAAGAAAGAAATACACAGATATTTGATAAAATGATCAATGCCAAGAACCAAAAAGATAGGGTCCCACTGAGTGTGACAAAATGTTTCACCTCAAAGTATGTGATAAAACATATATGGGTATAGGTTAGGAGGTGTACCTATTAATAATTGAGATAATTTTGTAAGCGTTATAGAATTTGATCAGACTGAATGTGAGATCTTCCCTTTGGCTAGGAGGAATGACTTGTATAAGAAACTCAAAAAGACCACCAAATGATATTAAATAGGAAATGGTATTGGAATTCCTAGCTATTTCTAGTTCTAGTAAGTGTGTCACTTCCTAGATGGTTTTCACTCCACTATTTTTATCAAATTAATGTTACGAAATGTAATAAACAAAGGTCCTATTACTAACACTTTGATTTAGGTGTCCTAAAACATTATCAACACACTAGATTAAAAAAATTATTGAATTAAAATACAATATAACACTAGGCAAGGTATGATTCTAGTTGGGAAAGGTCAATGAGGTGTTAGGTAAGGATTGGGTGAAGTTTGGTTACGTTCTAGGTTGTTTGGTGAAAGTTATAAGCTCATTGTTATTCGAAAAATTACCATTCAAAGAGATTGGTATCGGTTAGGTGACGAATGTTGGTACTGGAAAGTGACTGACGCTAGTTGGGTGACCAGTGTTCATAGGGGTAGTATGGTCAAAATATTAAAAGCAGGTGTTTTCAATCTCTTTGCTGTTACAGAGAGAGTCAAGGGAGTTTGAGAAGGATAGTATTATTTATACGAAGATTGAGCAAGGGTAATAGAGGCACTAGGATGAAAAAAATTGTTTAGGTTGGTAGATTAGATGGTAGATGGGTGAAGGGTGGTATTCACGACAAAGAAGAGTTAGTTAATATAAATTAATAAAATTTCTAAGATCAGAAACAAGAACTACCAAATAAGAGTGAGTTACTTATTTGAGAACTTGTATGTCTAAAGGTGGTGGAGGGTGATGAGCATTCGGAGATGAAACAGGGTTGTGTCTAGTGCCATGGCAATGTAGCATGTATGCTCTGTTATGAGTGAGCCAAGGATGGGGAGGAAGATATTAGTTACAGGTTAAGACATGTTGTGCTCTGGTTTGTCATCTAATAACTTGAATGCTTGAGAGTTATAATGCCAAATCTTGAGTGAATTAATAAATTTAAGAACAACCCGTGAAAATAGTTAGAAACTCTTATTTAGGGTAATCAATGACATTTGGGGAACCAATGCTAGCTAAGGGATAGCTGACATTGGTTAAGGAGAATTCATCTAATTTTCAAAAAATAAGATTTCTTTCCCAAATTTGGCATGGTATTTGGCTTAGTCCGAGTTTTGAGTGTTTAATGGCATAAATTAGAGCATGGAATTAGTTTGAGGATTAACATGTCATGAATAGTTAGGGTTAGAACAATTCTGAGTTGGTTAGGATAAGTAGGTACTTGGTCTAATTTCATTAATATGATAGGAATAGGTCTTGGGATTAGGTGGAGGTATAATGTGACTAGGTGAGGTGTAAATTAACTTACTTAAGGTGATTAAATTAATTGTGAGGTGAGGTGGGGATTAATTTAATTATGGGTAATTAAATCAATTAAAATGCGTGCAAATGGGCATGGTGATTAGATAGTATTTAAATAATTAATCGAAGGGTATTGCGACCTAATTTTGGTGTCTACATGGAGACCTATACTAATGACACCAATGTACATGAGGTTCATGCCATTTTTGACAAAGTACCTGTTCCATCTAGCCAGTTTCCTCTCATAGCATCTATCAAGGAGATTCTTTCATGAAATCATCTACCCACAAAGGAGCCTATCAGACCTACTACTCTATCCCCGGAGGAGCCTATCACATCTACTCTACCAATAGAGGATCTTACCCCACCTATTTCTCTACCTACTAAAAATCCTATCTTGCATTTTCATCTACCCAAGGAGGAACCTATCTAACTCATTTTCCTCATCCCAAGGAGGAGCTAACCCTATCTACCTATCTATCTAAAGCGGAGTCCACATCACTTGTTTTTCCTTCTCCTTGACCCATAAAGGATCCACTCTTATCTCCTCTTCCTATAGTTGATTATTCTCAATCTCCTTACAACACTCTTTCCTATTAAATTAGAGGAAAAAACCTTCCTTGTATCATAGGATTCAAATTTCTAGATGGGTCTCACCATTGGTTTATCATCTTCTAAACCAAAACCATTCACATGATTGGTGGGATGATTAGTTTATGTTGATTACTCCACACTCTGGAGACACCTTTGACTCTCAGTATCCACCCAAATACAAATGTTATCCCTGGATACCTCAACTCTCTATCCTAAGGTTTTCAAGAAATATAAAAATATGACACTTGAGCTAATCATATCAGTCCCTTCTTCTTGATCCTCACCTTCACCTAAACCCCTATCAACACCTAAACCTACTGCTTACTTAGGGTTCCTACCAATACCTAGCCTACTACATTCCGTAATGAAAGTAGACTTGTCTGCTCAACCACCACTTGTAAAAAAAGATGTATGCACCTTAGGTGAAGAACCAACCTCCTAGGCCTCACACCTAGGTATCTCCCATGCCTTCTCTTTCACCTATTCCTGTACCTTATCTTTTATACCCACACCCCTCCACCTTGTTAAATTTACCTCTTCACTAAGGAAAATCTAAGGCACACTAACCCACACCTGAACCTTTACCTTCTCTTTTTCCCATACCTTCATCTTCATCATCTCTTCTTCCTACATCTTCTCTATTATGTACAACCACACTATTTCTAATACCACCACTCCCACCTTAGATTTATAGGGTACCCCAACCTTCTACAGATTCTTCTACCTCACACACCCCTCTTACACCTTTACCCAAGAAGGTGCAACCTAAACCGAAACAAAAACCTTCACTACCTACTAGAAAGGTAGTCATACCTACACCACCTCCAGTAGGACCTCTCCCACAAAAATCACCTATAATTTCATCCAATCCAACTTTGAATTATCATTTTGATCCATTATCAGGATCCTATTATAAAATCCTCACTAGGTTTTTAGAAAACTCCGTTATGTCACTTCTGTGTATTAAGCCTTATGACTTGCTCAAACCCTAACCAGTGGGGTTTAGCGAAACCAAAATCTATGCATATAATAAGTCACTAGGACATGATGTCAAAGGTTATAAGGCCCTCAAAAATATTATCCTTCAACTCTGTACTTTGGATTGTTTCTTTGACAAAGATAACCTACTAGAGGAGAATTACATTCTCCATTCATCCACCACCACATTATCTATCCCTATATCTATTTAGTAGAGTTTACGTACATCTCCACAATCCTATTTTCCTCATCCAATATTTGAAATAAATATGGTCCAAGTAGCCACTCGATCACAAAAAGATAAAGGAAAATAGAAAATTGGTAGCCCATCCATTACACCTTCACTCACCATTCCACCTACACTTTCCCCTAAGGTAACCATCAATGGGCCATCTTATCCTATTTCTCATGAAGTTACACATCTATCTATGATTTTAAAAATTCATCAATCTCATCTTAAGATGTCTTTGTACGACCTAATTCAAACCTCTGAGTCACATCATCAGGCTCTCTTTGACGTCATGCATTCTATCGAGGTTCCACTAAATGATCCTATACCTATGGACACCATATTTAGCCCTCATTATGTGGCCTCCCTTACCACTTTGCCTCAAAAAATTTCCCCCATTACCTATCCTCAAGTTTGTACTGTCAATTTCTATAACTCATAGATTTCCCCTCTACAGTTAGATAATCTTGATCCTTCCCTCTTCATCTCCACCTACATCAATGATACTTGCATTTGACATGTTATGATTCATGGAGGTACTAGCATTCATATCATTTCTTCCCATGCATATGAACAATTTCTCATACCCACCAAATGCATGCATAGTAACCCTATTATGTTGCATTATTTCAATGATGTTATAACTTCTACCCTTGACATAGTCATTCTCAAGATCCATGTGGGGCCCCTCACTAGTCCCAAACTATTTTATGTTCTCGAGGGGGAATTTCAATGTAACTTAATTTTTGGCTGACCGTGGATTCATGTCATGGAGTGTGTACCTTTAACCCTTCATTGTTTAATAAAATTTTAATATTAAGAGAACACCTACACCATTCGGGTGGATCCTTCACCTTTTAAAACCTACAACATGCTTTACTAACCAAATGATTTCCTTATTCTAGTCAAGTTATCTAACACCCCTTCGGGTTCATCTTCTTCCACTACCTCATCTACCACTTATGTCACTACACCTTCCATACATAGCCCATCTATCCCCTCTACTATAACATTTTCCATAGATATCCCATCTATTAACCCACCTATTTCACTAGAAATTGATGCCCCACCTTTTCAAGCTTCAAGTAGCTCATCCATCCCCGCTACCCAAGTACCGACCTCAGTCCCCTTGGTAGGTTTTTTTTAATGCCTTTTCCTTGGGGAGTACCTCCTATACAACATAGACAATTTCCTTACTCGTCAGGAGTATGGAATCCTTCATCAACACCCATGTTATGATTGTCGTGTAGGAGAGGTTTTTCCATACAGTCCTCCCCACCTTTGTACTAACCTAACATATGGGGGACTTGAAACTTCTTATTATTATCCTGAACCACCTACCCTAACCCAACCTTTCTCCTCCAACTTCCAATACCTCACCAACCACCACTTCACCCATACTTTTCTTCATCGATGTCCCTGGAAGGGCTTTGGATTTGGTCTCTATGAGAAAGTTCTTCACACAGTCATACCTTGCACCACTAGAAAACACAAATACCATCATGGTCTCTTATTTTCAATGTCACATATTCCTAAGAAGGCTAGAATCAACCTTATAGAGGAAGATAAGGATTCCCAACCTAACTCACATACCACATTTCCTTCACCCACGAATTCCATGATTCCAGAATCCATCATTTCTAACTTATTTTTTTTAAGAGCATCATTTTTTTAGGACCTCTAACCTATCATCATGATGATGAGGTGCCATTTTACCTTCCTCTTCTTTATCATTACATGTTGGATGATGAAACACATTTTATTAATGTCCTTCAATGTCAGGATGATGATTTTATTCTCACCTATTTCGGTGTAGAAGATTCTTACATTCACCCATCGTTACCTTCTGAGACACAAACCATACTAAATGAATCAACCATAGAGATCAAAATTCACACGTAGGGTGATCCTCAAATTCTAAAGATAGGAAAATTTTGTAGATTCTTACAAACAAGATACCTTCACCTCTTTCCTTCGAGATCATAATAACGCTTTTGTTTTATCTTATGTTGATGTGCTTGGTATTGACCCTAATATCATGGTCCACAATACCATGACTATCCCCAATGCCAAACCTATGAAATAAAATCTACAAAAAATACATCCACATATTTCCCTTCTTATGAAAGAAGAACTCTAGCGCATCCTTTTTGTTTCCTACATTCTACCCATTCACTATTCACAATGGATTTTTAACATTGTTCCTATCACCAAGGTAATAAGGGGACTCTACATCTACATGTACTTTCATAACCTTAACCTTCCCTGCCGTGAGGATGAATTTACTCTTCCTAGCATTAAAAAACTTGTTGGTCTTATAGCCAGCCATGATATAATATCTCTTATGGATGGATTATCTAGTTATAATCAAATATTACTCACTGCAGAATATCAACACAAAACTACCTTCATCACCACTTGGGGGACCTTCTGTTATCGCATCATGCCCTTTATCTTGAAAAATGCTAGTGCCACGTATCAGCTCACTATGAATTATATATTCCATGATATCATGCATAAAAATATTGGAAGATTATGTTTACAAACTTCTCGGTAAGTCAAAAAATTTGTGACGAACACCTTGCAGTTCTTAAAGTCATCTTTGATCATCTCATCCGATACTACGTTCACCTTCAACCAAAGAATTTTTTCTTTTCCATTAAACTTTGTTTCATTGTCTCTTTACGGGTAATTGAAGTTGATCCTTCCAAAATCAAGGCTATTATCGAGATTCCTCAACCTGCTAACCTGTTGGTCTGAAAATCTGTCGCTTGGACAGATCTATGGATAGACGAACCAACAGTGTGCAGGGCATAGCCCCTCTTTGAGTCAGCAAAGCTGAAACTGGTTTATTGCTATTCTACCAGAAGGAATCTATGCAAGTCTCACAGATTCTGCCTTCGGGGGTTTGGGATCTCATCCCAGTAGGGGTTGTTTTCTGACCGCGAAAAGAAAGGAAAGGAAGAGGGGATGAAGAAAGAGCAGGTCCGAAGGAAGAAAAGAAATGAATTCCAAAGCAGAAAGGTCAGAAGGTTTATGTTTTTGCGATTGGTAGTAAACAGAGCCAAAACCTACTTGCATAAACGAGGTAAAGCAATACTGATGATGAATAAATGACAAAAAAAGTAGATATAAATCTAACAGAATAAACACATATAGATCTAACATAAGAAAGGTCTGATGCATAACACAGGTATTCAGCACAAAGTCTCAATATTTGTATTACTATTTTCTTCTGTTACAAGAAAGCTCAAATTCTTTTTTCTTCACTTCTATTTTTCATCTGAAAGATATCCATCCATCCCACAATACAACAAGTATTGGAATATATATAGAAAAAGAAGAGAAAAGAAGGCAAATAGGAGCCAACAACTATTTACAAAGATATTTAAAAAATATCTAAAAGTCATGTTGACTTTTTACAACTTGATGGATGACATCATCCCATGATGCAACATGGATGACGTCATCATTTGTATCAACATACTCCAGATATTTCCGAAAAGAAAGACGAAGAAGAGAAAGAGAAGAAGAAGAAGAAGAAAAAGAAGAAGTAGCAGTCTATTCATCACCATCATCCTGCGGCCGAAAGGGGGTGGACTACTTTTGTTGCTCCTCAGGTGACGAGATATGGAACTGAGAGCGATATTCCATGAACTTGTTGATTATTGGCCCTAGTTGATCCTGGGAAGGATCCTTGTGCCTATCACTTATCACCTCACAAGTCTCCCCACTCATCTATGAGCTTCTGTGGGGAGTTTGGAATAGTCCCTTTTCCGCCTCAATGAGGAACCCGATGAAGTCCCTACAGGCTAGCAGGTTGTTGATAGATTCTGTGTCAAATGTGACCTCTGGCCCCGTTCCTTGAGAAGCGATCTCCTTGAAGATCTGGGTGGTTTCATTAGATTTCCTTAAAGTGAAGGAAGGAGTAAGTAACCCTGGCGACATATTAAGAAACAATTCGTTCCATTTGGTGCATCGCATCTAGGGATTCTTCCTTGACTTTGTCAATATTTTTCTAGAATAAATTCTAGCTGATCCACCCGGTAGTCTAGAGTGGACATGATTTTGTTGAGGGCCCTTGGATGGCCGAAGACACCGAACTTGACCAGATCTTCAACTGAACATTCAAATATTTGTTGGAAGGTCTCGTGCTGTAATCTAGCAATGTTCCAGCTCTTCTGATATGGTCCCTGCCAACGCTTGGAGCTTTTTATTTGCCTTACTGATGTTCAGGTACAAGTCGGAGAACTCGGCGATCACTTTTTCGTTATCTTTGAGGATTTGGCTCCTCCAAGCGGAAACGGCCATACCCTGCTCGCTGATCTTGGCATACTCATTAATTTTCTCCTGGCTGAGAAGCTCAGAAGTCTTGGTGGTAGTTGTGGGATGCGCACTAACCCATCTTCTGTAAGGCTTGGAGTAGATATTTATTTTGTCTCCTTTGGTTGCCTTTTCTCTTCCTTTATTTCTTTAAGCTTCTTACAGAGGGTGTCAACTGCAGAAAGAGCCTCTCCTTGAAGACTTTCGGAAGATGGTCCCCATTGTGACTTGGGTCACAGTAAAATCTGTCGCAGACAGATCCTTTTTCTCTTTGAGGGGATTGGGGGTACGCGATTTCCATAACTCTCTCTCCTCCAACATTTTGAGAGAAGCACATGATAGGCTTCTGCTTCTTTGCCCCCTTAGATGGGATCACAGAAAAAGTCCATCGGAGTGATGGGAACTTTCCTCTTTTGCTGACTTAGCTGCTGAGAGATCCAAGCTAGACCCATGGTAGATAGGACCGAGAAACAGAGGAGGGGGCAGCTGCAGTAGTAGAGAGGAAAAAGGTGGAGACACGTGGCGGTGGCATTGAGAGGATAGCCGAATAAGTGCCCACGGAAGGAAGGGAAACTACAGCTGCGGAAGACATAGGAAGGGAAGGGAGCTCGGAGATAAGGGAAGAAATGGAGGAGAATAGATCAGACGAGGGAAGAGAAGATAGATGAAGAAGCAGGGGAAATAGTAGAAGAAGGGAACAGAAGACACGACCAAAGGGGATGGTTGCTTGAGTCGCTCGAGGAGGGGAAGGAAGAGAAGAAGAAAGGATAGAAGGGACCTCAGTTGTTGTAACAATGCCGACATCCTGAGTGGATGGGCAAATGGGAATATCCTCTTCCTGCTTCTTTCTTTGGTGTGAACAAAGATATTACCTGCTCGGGTGCCACAGAAAGAGGACTCTCAGGGGCTTCTTCCTGAATGGTGTTGGATTCACCTTCTACGCCTTTTCCCTTACCTTTAGGCTGCTTTTTGGATTGTGGAGGTGTGTTGCCCAACGGGGAGGTTGTGAAATCAACCCCAAGGTAGATTAGTCCGTTCATACGGCACCAATGCTCTGTCCTACGCAGAGTCTCCTTGACCCTCTCCTCAATTGTCTGAGGGGCCTTAGTTCTATCAATGGCCGGAAAGGGCCAATTGTCCCCATCTGTGTCAGTATATACCTTGTCTATTTCATCTTCCGTAGTTTGGAAGCCTTTGGGGACAATGGCTATCCCGTATTGGATGATTTCTGCCAATGCTAGGTGAGAATGATCCTTTCTCCTGAGCTCCACCTCATGGATGACGTCAATGTAAATGTCCTCGATCTGAGGGACGTGGATTGGATCAAGTTTCACCCTTGGCAGATAGCTCCTTGGGTCGAAGGTAGGCCTGGCTGGGAAATCATGTCTTAAATTGAGCAGCTCCAGCTCTGCGAACATTTCCTTCGCCTTGTGGTGGGTAGAGCATGTATACCGGCCCACTGTGAGGGGGAAAGGAGTTCCACCCTTCTTTCTTTTCAGGCATTTCTCATGGTATGTGATCAGCTGCCTTGACAGCTCCAGCAGAATCAGTTTAGGTCCAGCATACCTCGGTAGCCTGGTTGGCTCTCCTAAAAAGTTGGCAGCCCTCAGATAGGTGAATGTGGGAAACTGGGTGAACAGGGCCCCCCATTTCTCAGTGGCTGCCACTATGCTTTTGGTCGTGCGACCATAAGTCATATTCGGCCTCAATAGGCAGATGATGTGATAGAAAAAAACATCGTTAATTTTTGTAAATTGGGAGATGCTATTCTCCAGCCTCAATTCCGGGTAGTACTCGTATATCTTGACTTGAGGCCAAACTCCACTCCGCGTCAAGCCTAGATAATCCCTCTCTGATGCTGCAACGTAGACCACGTAAGAGTTCATGTGGAATGTCCCCGTTGTGCTAAATTGTTGTAGCTGCTCAGAGATTGTGCTGCTTATAATTTCTCCCCAGCAGAAGCGCTAATCAGGCATATTCTTGTTCATGGTCTCTAAGTACCGCAGCATCCATTTATGGAAATAATGGGTGTCAGAAAGCCTGAAGACCCTGCTCAGGAATGTAATGGTGTCACTGAGCTCCTCTGAGAAGTCGCTGCGGTGGATGATTTGGGGCCACCGGGTTACTACCTTTTTGTTTTTCAAGTAAACCTCATTCATTAGTTACATACACTGATCTGCATTGTCATCCCATGCCTTAATGCAATCTGCTTGACTGACGGCCACAAAGTGCCGGTGGTGGGGTATGCCGAGTATTCCCTCAAAGTGACGGGCAGTGAGGTTAATGACTACCTCACCCTTGCTTTTTACGACACACCTTGTGTCTT
Source organism: Taxus chinensis (assembly GCA_019776745.2). NCBI lineage: Eukaryota > Viridiplantae > Streptophyta > Pinopsida > Cupressales > Taxaceae > Taxus > Taxus chinensis. Next base: position 572,894,131 of record CM034147.1, on the reverse strand, counting down.
TGTTGTAACATTGGGCAATCACCATCAAGAATTCATTGTTGACGGCACTGACTGGGATTCCACCGGCTGAAGTGCAGGGCACTGCCTATCAGTTTGTCCATCCATGGACTCCTTGTGACTTTCTGAGTTCTAGCCCAGAATTCCTCCATATCAATATGTCCCAATTCTGAGTCTCTGACGTCCATGCTACACTCGGCCTGGGACTCGGGCATCCTGACCCTTTGATATTTATATTTCATCTCTTCTTCTGTAAGTTTGGCCTTTCCTTTGGATTTGGTGGGTCTCTTGCTGGATGTAGACATATGTTCTTTCGAACTCAGTTGCTGATCTGCATGAAGAAGAAGCGAGACCCAATCCGAAAAGGTTGTATTAGCCATTTGATCTTCCATTGAAATGTTAGCAGAAGAAAGAGTTAGAGATTTTGAGACTCAGGGCGCATGGCGCATGAAAGCTGCAGCTTACAGGGCTAAATAGGTAAGGCGCACGGGGAAAGTGTGTTTCAAGGGTTAAACTGGCGCCAAAGGCGCATGGCGCATGAATACTGTAGGATGCATTTTACAAAAGGGCGCATAAAAACATCGTGTTGCATGGAGACAGGATGTGCCGAAGGCACATGGATTTTTTCATGTTACATGGGGATTTGGTGTGCCCTTTGGCGCATGTATCTTTTGTGTTACATAAACTTCTCGTGCACCAAAGCTAACTTGGCACAACACATGGAGGGTTTACACGACATAATGCTTTTGCAACGAAGAATGCGCCTGCGCTTTCAAAGTCTTGCACTTGGTGCAGATTAAGCTGGTGTTGCACAGATGCAGGGTGTACCAAAGGGGCGCATGTTTATGCGATGCAACAAGGAAGGTTGGTGCGCCATTGAGGGCACAGGGCTAGTGTTTACAGCAAGCAAGATGGGTGCGCCATTGGCATGGATTTTAGTCATGTTGCAGGGGTGACAGATGCGCCAAAGGGGCGCAACTATTTTTGATGTTGCAAGACGCGCCGGTGCGCCAAAGGGAAAAACAGTCATCTTCATTTCTCTCTTCATTTGTTTTAGCAGGGTTATTGGGCAATGAAACGACTCATTTAAAAGGAAATAAAACCATGTTTTTTCAGACAAGTTCCCCTACCAGCAGATCTGGACAGAGGGGGAGGGATATGGGAAGATGGCAAAAGGAGGAGGCTAGATCAACATTTTGATATCCCCAAACACAAACTAAAACCAGACCACCAAGCACAAAGAACCAAAACGCAAAACGCATGGAAGAGACAAGAACACTTACCCAGATAAATAGTGAGAATCTGGCAAACGGGTCCACAACGCGTTGAAAACGACGAGGCAGGGGCTGACAGGCCAGAGAAAATAATCACGTGATGCGTCTGGTGAAAATGACATTTGTGGGTGCGTAAAAACATATATATAGGTGAGCTAGTCATAAATGCGCCACCAACTTTATAAAGGGCGCATAAAAATTACTGTCGACATAGGAAAGTATGTGCCCTTTGGCACACCAAAGCATTTGTTAGCATGAAACTAAGCGTGCCTTTGGCACACCAAAAGTTGTGTTGTCATGAGATTATGTGCACCCTTTGGCGCACCGAAAAGTGACGCAACAAAAGTTGTGCCAACATGAAGGCGCATGCGCCTTAGGCGCACGCAGAGAAGACTCAACATACAAGGCGCACCAAAAGGCGTGTTGACACTGAAAAATATGCACCAAAGGCTTTAAAGGGGGCGCACCAAAAGTTGGTGTTACATAGTAATTCCATGCGCCCAGCCAAAAAAGACCGAAAAATACTAAGTTCGAAAAACCAGATTTCCCGGGAAGGGATTTTGCAATGTTTCGAACGCAAGGGATCCCTAACGAGGGATCGGAACAAAATTTTCAGTATGGTTATCGGTAAAATTGCCCTTGTCAATTTTACGGGATAACAGCTGGCTCTTTCTGGGGACTATCCCTGAGCAAACTCGGGGGTAGAGAATCCCAGATCTCATGTGCCTATCCATTGGGTAACAGAGTCAAAAAAAAGGGCGACCGGAGGGAGAGCAAAAGGAACACACAACAAACTGAAAGCAAACACGCGACGAAAACAAACACACAACTAAAGCAAAACTGTACAAAGAAGAGAGCAAGCTCTACTTCTTGAAAATTTTCAGATGTTGCCCGCTATAAGGAAGCGGGAGCTCGGTTCCATCCAGATATGAGAGATAGAAGCTATTCTCTCTGTTGAGCTGCTTGATCTTGAAGGGCCCTCTCCACAGGGAATCAAACTTTCCGTGTATGCCCTTTGGCTCTCTTCGCTTGTCCCACAAAAGGATGAGATCTCCCACTTGAAAATCCCTCTTCTTGGCCTTTTTATCGAATAGTCTCTTAACTTGATTCTGAATGTTCGGTGATCCTGTCGACCACCCTTACTCTCTTTTCTTCAAGTTCTGCCAGATACATGATCCTCTTTTCTAGAGAATTCTGGAAAGTTTCATCTTCAATGGCTCGTGCCAAGCGCAGAGCAGGAAGTTCCGCAGAAATGGGAAGCTCGGCATCAGTGCCATATAACACTTGAAAAGGTGACATGCCAAGAGACCTCTTGGGAGTAATACGATCGGCCCACAAAGCATCGTACAAAGACTTGTGCCACATCCGCTGATTCTCATCCACTAACTTCCGTATGATGGTCACCAAGTTCTTGTTGCTGGATTCTGCCTGACCATTTCCCTGGGGGTAATAATCTGAGGCATGAGCCAAAGTTATCCCATATTCATAGCAAAAACTAATAACTTCCCGTGAGGAGAAGTTAGAAGCATTATCAGCAACGATTTTGTTTGGAACGCCAAACCTGACAATGATATTCTCTTTAATGAAGTTGCAAACCACCTCAGAAGTGGCATGCTTAACAGGTATGGCTTCCACCCACTTGGTGAAGTAATCTGTTGCTGTAAGGACATAGCTATGTCCAGCACTCGATTGAGGATTGAGTGCACCAATAAAATCAATTCCCCATTGCTTGAATGGTTCGTTGATAATGACAGGCCTAAGGGGAAAAGCAGCCAACTTCGGCTTGCCGACAAATTGCTGGCAAGGTTCACACTTTGCCACCCAGGTGGTTGTATCTTGGAAGAGCGTCGGCCAATAGTACCTGGCTTGAATGATCTTGTGTGCTGTCACGGAGGAAGAGAAATGCCCCCCACAGGCTGAATTGTGAAAACTTTCTAGTAGTTTTACCTGCTGAGGTTTGTCAACACATCGCAAAAAGACGCCATCTATCCCACGTTTATATAAACCATCATCCCAGATGATATATTTAGCTGCTCTGAGCTTTATAGTGCACTTCTCCTTTGCAGTTAGGTGCATTGGGCATTCACCGTAGGTGAGGAAGAAAGCGATATTGGAATACCATTCATCACTAGTCGCAACAAATAGGGCCAGAGGCAGCGAATCGGGTTTTTCCAGCCGATTATGTGCTTCATCGGTGTAGTCACCCCTTTCATCGGGGTTTTCTGAATCTTTGTTTTCAGCCATAAGCTGACACAGGCCCTTGCCCCTCACCAGCTTGGTTGGTTTAATATCCAGGTCATACTCCTGGACCTTTGCGATTCAATTTCCTCGCAAGCTTCCTAACTCCTGCTGAGTTAGAATTGATTTCACCACCATGTCAGGGACCAGCACCACCGTATGCGAGTTTAGAATGTAATACCTGAAATTCTTCACTGCTTTGACAATGGCAAAGGCATGCTTTTCCAATTGAGTCATTTTTAGTTCGTGAGGCTTGAGGGGAGAACTCATGAATGCAATCAGAGATTCGACGTCCTTTGAATTCTTTTGCATCAATATTGCGGACACAGTATGCTCAGATGCATAACTATACATGATGAAGTCCTTAGAGAAATCAGGACATACCAGGACTGGTGCGTGAGCAACGGAAGCTTTTATTTCTTCAAACGACCTTTTCCCTTCTTTGCTCCATCTGAAAGTTGGTGACCCCTTCATCATGTTCAATATGTGACGAGTCTTCTCAGCAAAGTCAGGAACAAAAGGTCTGAGAAAGTTCACCTTTCCGAAGAAAGAATGAACACCAGTCTTGCTTGTAGGCAGAGTAAGGCTTTGAATAGCCTTAACTCTTTCGGTATCTATCTTTGTTCCTTCTTTGCTAACCACATGCCCTAGCAACTTTCCTTCCGTGACTCCAAAAACAGACTTTTTTGGATTTAGGGAAATCCCATGTTCTCGGCACCTGGCCAATACTTGCTCCAAATGATCACAATGATCATTTCGTTGTTTAGAGAACACGGTTAAGTCATCTAAATAAACCACAATGACTTTCCCCATCATACCTTTGAATGCAAAGTCCATGGCCCGCTGAAAAGTGGTGCCAGCATTAGTTAGGCCAAAAGGCATCCTGCTGTAGGCAAATGTACCCCAGGGAGTAGTGAATGTTGTTTTAAATTGATCTTCAGGTGAAACTTCAATCTGATTATAGCCTGAAAAAACCATCAAGCATGGACAGCATCTCTGATCCAGTTACTGCTTGCAGAACTTGATCCATTATCGGAAGTGGGTAGTTGTCTTTCAAGGAAGCTGATTCAAATTGCGAAAGTCTACACATATGCGTATCTCACCATTTTTCTTGCGCACTGGAACAATATTTGCTACCCAAGTACTGTGATGGATAGGAAAGATGATCCTTGCATCCAGCATCTTTTGAATTTCATCCTGGATAGTCCTCGAGATCTTAGGATTATAGTGCCTCTGCTTCTGGCGAAAGGCTTTGACATCTTCTTTCAACGGGATGTCATGCTGAACATCCTTTGGCTTAAAAGACTTTAGATCGGCATAGGACCATGCCAACACGTCCATATATTTTTTTAGCAACTTGACAAATTTCCGTTTCTCCTCAGGCATGCAACATTTGCCAATGTTCACAAATTGCGGGTGCTCTATCGAACCTATATTGACCGGTTCAGTTTCTGGGGATGAGTCAGGGTCATCTCGCCTCTTCTTTTTCACAAAACGGTCATGCTTGTCGAACAACCACTCCAGAGAAACCAGGCCCTTTGGGATCTTATTTCCTTTAAGCTGACATATGCCGTTGTTCCCTTCGGATTCATCGCCTTGATTGGTGACTGATTCACGGCAAGTGGAAGTAGATCCTTTAAAGTGTAATTCTTTAAAATTTTCCACCTTCTCTAGAAAGGAAATGAGTTGATTATCGTCGTTGAACACCTGCCAATGCTGAGAATTGTCTGGCACGCTCAGGTAGAAAACCACCTCAATGGTGTATTTGTTTGTTTTCAAACCTGGGTGAGGAAGCATGAGGGATGCTGAAACAGCCAATGAATCGGCCATGTCATTTTGAGCTCTTGGAATGGATTCAATCGAAAAAGCATCAAACTCTTCAATGCTGTCCCACACTGCATTACGGTAATGCCTGAGCCTTTCATTCTTCACTTGGTAAATCCTCTTGACTTGGTTTACAACTAGCTCCGCATCACCTTGTACTTTTAGATTTTTAATCCCTCTTTCCCTTGCGGCTTGCATGCCAAGTAACAAAGATTCATACTCAGCAGTATTATTCGTGTTAAAAAACTGCAACTTGAAAGAGAGAGGAATGACTTCTTCCTCGGGAGATATCAGCACGGCTCCGGCGCCACATCCACTGGTTGCGCAGCTGCCATCGAACTGCAAGGTCCAGATCTTGTTAAGATCTCCTTCTTGAATGGGGACAACCATTTTATCGGACTCGGTAGACAAGAAATAGTTCCCCATCCCTGATGATTCAAAAAGGATTTGAGCTTTGGGGTCCTCAGAGCTAGTAACCAAGTACTTCTTTTGTGATTCCGGCTCCAAAGTCTGCATTACGCCTTTGACAGGAATTCTAGCTTTAGACCAGTCCATATGAATTTCCCCACCGACTTCGCTATAGAAACTTCTTCCCAGCAAAATTCCATAGGCTGCCGGAATGTCAGCAACGAGGACTGTCATCTTTACTCTCTTATCTAGGGAATGCCGCAAATGCAAATTGTGCGTCTTTGATTTGGAAAATCAACGGAACCTGCTTGGTTTCCAAGGAATAACATCTGCCGAAAGGCTTGGTAAGAGTGAGGCCCAGAGCATGGGTGACCTTTGCCGGCATGACGTTATCAGAAGCCCCGGAATCAATTATGCAGTTACTCAGCTTGTGTCCATTGATTAGGAGGGAGAGATAGAAAGGATCTATCTTGCCTGATGCCGATGTTGAAGCAACATTTATGTGGGATTCAGGGGGAGTGGAAAGGATTCCTTTTGGGGAAACCTGATTAGATACAACAGCTTGACTTTGAATATACTTGGTCAATCTTACAAGCTGTTCGGGATTTGACTGAAGGTACTCAGCTTCAGACATTTAAATCTTGGTCTTTTTTTGCATGATCTATGATATCAAATGCACGGCAAAGGGTTGCGTTGGTGAAGGAATGAGTCCCTCACTTCGCGATGGTGGAAAAGGATTACTGGTCTTGGTAGGAATATGAGGGGGCTGATTTAGAGGGGAGATGGGGGGAAAGGATTTCCTTGTAAAAGATTTTGCTAGGGAGTTGAGTAGGAAGAGTATTACCTCTTTTAGACAATGGTTAGAGGCGCCGTTTGACATGGCCTTCTCCTGCTGGACATGGGCTAGCAACTTTCGCTTCTTTTTCCTTGCGAGCGAGTAAAAACAACGTATGACTGTCTGCTTGCGTATCCCTGGGTACCCCTCCTCTTCATCAGATTCTTCCTCATCAAATTCCATATATCCAATAGTAGAGTCACCAGGTCGGTTCACTCGACATCTTGATCATCTTCACCTTGAGACCGAAGGTTCTTCATAGTACTGTTCTTCTTCTTCGATTTCGGCCAGAGTGTTGACCGGAGGAGCCTCAAGTGCCAACCGCGGAGGCGGGTTTCGGGTAAGCGCGGTCTTTGTGAAACATTGTTAGGAACGAAATTCCTCACATGGAATATCCCGGTATGAGGAATTGGGGGAGGCCTGGGCCAACTTGCTTCTTTAATGCAAGCAAGTCATTTGCCATCTTTTGAAACGCTGGATCAGATGAAGTAGTGGGGCGAAGGGCCCAAAGATTTAGGCTTGGTTGATTCCTTCTTCAATTCGCCAGATATTATCAAATTATCTTCTATGCGAATGGTAGTGGCTTGGGTGAGAATCAAGGTGGAAACTCATTCCTGGAGGATCAAGAAACTAACTTTCGAGCTCATAGTGTTTACGGAAGAAACACTTTTGATTCTCCGGTGTTGGAAAGCATGGCAATAGGGACACGAGTTGATTAGTGCATTGAACCCGGGTGATAAAATCACGCATGGTCTCATTTGCCTCTTTCTTCAGGTGAGTGATCTGTGATAATAATGTAAATGCATCTTCTGAAGGTTTGTACCTATCTTCAAAAGCATCCCACAAGGTGGCCCAACTGGGTAATAGATCCGGCTGGTAAATGCTGAAACCATTCAGCTGCAGGTCCCTGGTAGAGTTTCCCAGAAAAAGGTGAACCGACACATCCTCATGAGTTACATCCAGGATACTGCATGACATGATGAATGCAGATATGTGGGAATCTATACTTTGATTTCCACTCCCGTCCGAATTTGGGAAAATTCTTTTCGGTTTCCGTGAGGGAGTACATGAACTGGATGTGGTAAAGCCAAGGGGACCCATAGCATTTCCCCATGGTACCCCGCCATTTGAAAGGCTGGAAAAATAACACGGGCTGGAAGGCATGGTTCCGCTGAGCAGCAAGGCACTACAAAGGGATGTGGATGCCCCTTGCGGAAAGATTCTTCCTTCGTTAAGGCGAGACACTCCTGGATAACCGGTCAGCCGAGCTTAGCACTGAAAAGCTGTGCCAGTGTTATGCTGAAATTATGCCTTTGAAGCAGATCAAAAGTAGGATCAGCTTCTCCACGGGCTCTCCTGCTATGCACGTAAAAAGGTTCACCCGCCAATGTACCTTCCAGATCTACAATGTTATGGTGCAGATTTGAAATTTCTTTTTGGCTGTACTTGCTGATTTTCTGGTTTTTCTGTCAAAAACCAGCAGCAAATACTTTTCTAAATATTTAAAAATTATCCTTTTTTAGAAAACCGATTGCGGTTTAATGACAAATAACGACGAGGATAAAATGACAGAGAAGAATAGCAAGCTGATTTTTTCGGATCTAATTTTGACTTTTTTCAGAGGGTTTCAAACTTTTAGCAAACAGTCAAAAAATTCAGATATACGGCAAAATACTGATTTTTATAAAAAACTCAGCGAACTAAAGATTTGTAAACTAGGCTAGATCTATGGATCTTAGAAAGAAAAATTTTCAATTCAGAGCACTTTTGTAAATTTTTGGATTTTTTAACAAAAAGTTTAGATTTGCAAACAGATAGTGATTTTTCTGATTTTTTTCTAATTTTATATCCTATCACTATCAAAGATCTGATAGATCTGTTCGTTCCCCAGCGGAGTTGCCAAAAACTGTTGGTCTGAAAATCTGTCACTTGGATAGATCTATGGATAGACGAGCCAACAGTGTCCAGGGCATAGCCCCTCTTTGAGTCAGCAAAGCGAAACTGGTTTATTGCTATTCTACCAGCAAGAATTTATGCAAGTCTCATAGATTCTACCTTCAGGGGGTTTGGGATCTCATCCCAGTAGGGGTGTTTCCAACCGCCGAAAAGAAAGGAAAGGAAGAGGGGATGAAGAAAGAGCAGGCCCGAAGGAAGAAAAGAAATGAATTCCAAAGCAGAGGAAAGGTAAGACAGGTTTATGTTTTGGGCTTGGTAGTAAACAGAGCCAAACCTACTTGCATAAACGAGCAAATGCAATACTGATGATGAATAAATGACAAAAAAGTAGATATAAATCTAACAGAATAAACACATACAGATCTAACATAAGAAAGGTCTGATGCATAACACAGCTATTCAGCACAAACTCTCAATATTTTGTATTACTGTTTTCTTCTGTTACAAGAAAGCTCAAAGTCTTTTTTTCTTCACTTCTATTTTTCATCTGAAAGATATCCATCCATCCCACAATACAACAAGTATTGGAGTATATATAGAAGAAGAAGAGAAAAGAAGGCAAAAAGGAGCCAACAACTATTTACAAAGATATTTACAAAATATCTAAAAGTCATGTTGAACTTTTTACAACTTGATGGACCGACATCATCCCATGATGCAACATGGATGATGTCATCATTTGTATCAACAGACCTCCAGATATTTCCGAAAAGAAAGACGAAGAAGAGAAAGAGAGAAGAAGAAGAAGAAGAAGAAGAAGAAGAAGAGAGCAGCTATTTCGTCATCATCATCCTGCGGCCAAAAGGGGGGTGGACTGCTTTTGTTGCTCCTCAGGTGACGAGATATGGAACTGAGAGCGGTATTCCATGAACTTGTTGATTATTGGCCCTAGTTGATCCTGGGAAGGATCCTTGTGCCTATCACTTATCCGCCTCACAAGTCTCCCGCTCATCTATGAGCTTCTCTAGGAGTTTGGAATAGTCCTTGCTGGGTCTCAATGAGGAACCCGATGAAGTCCCTACAGGCCAGCAGGTTGTTGATAGATTTTGTGTCAAATGTGACCTCTGGCCCCGTTCCTTGAGAAGCGTTCTCCTTGAAGATCTAGGTGGTTTTCATTAGATTTCCTTAAAGTGAAGGAAGGGAGTAAGTAACCCTGGGTGACCTATTAAGAAACAATTCGTTCCATTTGGTGCATCGCATCCAGGGGATTCTTGTCCTTGGACTTTGTCAATCTTTTCTAGAATAAATTCTAGCTGATCCACCCGGTAGGTCCAAAGTGGATATGATTTTGTTGAGGGCCCTTGGATCACCGAGGACGCCAAACTTGACCAGATCTTCGACTGAACAGTCAAACATTTGTTGGAAGGTCTCGTGCTGTAATCTGGCATGTTCCAGCTCTTCTGATATGGTCCCTGCTAACGTTTTGGAGCTCTTTATTCACCTTACTGATGTTTAGGTACAAGTCGGAGAACTCAGCGATCACTTTTTCACTATCTTTTGAGGATTTGGCTCCTTCCAAGCGGAAACGGCCATACCCTGGTCGCCGATCTTGGCATACTCATTAATTTTCCTCCTGGCTGAGAAGCTCAGAAGTCTCGGCGGCAGTTGTGGGATGCGCACTACCCATCTTCTGTAAGGCTTGGAGCAGATATTTGTTTTGCTCCTTCAGTTTGCCTTTTCTCTTCCTTTATTTCTTTAAGTTTCTTGCAGAGTGGCGTCAACTGTAGAAAGAGCCTCTCCTTGAAGACTTTTAGAAGATGTCCCCATTGTGACTTGGGTCACTGTAAAATCTGTCAGAGACAGATCCTTTTTCTCTTTGAGGGGATTGGGGTACGCGATTTCCATAACTCTCTCCTCCTGCAGCACTTTGAGGAGAAGTGCATGACAAGCTTCTGCTTCTTTGCCCCCCTTAGATGGGATCACGGAAAAGTCCATCGGAGTGATGGGAACTTTCCTCTTTTGCTGACTTAGCTGCTGAGAGATCCAAGCTGGACCCACAGTAGAAGGACTGGAAACAGAGGAGGGGGCAGCTGCAGGAGTAGAGGGGAAAAAGGTGGAGACACGTGGTGGCCGGCATTGAGAGGATAACCGAAGAAGTGCCCATGGAAGGAAGGGAAACTGCAGCTATGGAAGACTATAGGAAGGTAAGGGAGCTTGGAGATAAGGGAATTAATTGGAGGAGGATAGATCAGACGAGGGAAAGAGAAGATAGATGAAGAAGCAGGGGAAACAGTAGAAGAAGGAACAGAAGACACGACCAAAGGGATGGTCACTTGAGTCGCTCGAGGAGGGGAAGGAAGAGAAGAAGAAAGGATAGAAGGGACCTCAGTTTTTGTAAGAATGCCGACATCCTGAGTGGATGGGCCAATGGGAATATCCTCTTCTGCTTCTTTCTCTGGTGTGACCAGAGGATTATTACCTGCTCGGGTGGCCACAGAAGGAGGACTCTCAGGGGCTTCTTCCTGAATGGTGTTGGATTCACCTTCTACGCCTTTTCCCTTACCTTTAGGCTATTTTTTGGATCGTGGAGGTGCATGTTGCCCAACAGGCAAGGTTGTGAAATCAACCCCAAGGGTAGATTAGTTCCCGTTCATATGGCAACCAATGCTCTGTCCTACGCAGAGTCTCCTTGACCCTCTCCTCAATTGTCTGAGGGGCCTTAGTTTCTATCAATGGCCGGAAAGGGCCCCAATTGTCCCCATCTGTGTTAGTATATACCTTGTCTATTTCATGTTCTCGTAGTTTGGAAGCCTTTGGGGATAATGGCTATCCCATATTGGATGATTTCTGCCAATGCTAGGTGAGAATGATCCTTCCTCCTGAGCTCCACCTCATAGGATGACATCAATGTAAATTGTCCTCGATCTGAGGGACATGGATTGGATCAAGTTTCGCTCTTGGCAAACAACTCCTTGGGTTGAAGGAAGGGCCTGGCTGGGAAATCATGTCTTAAATTGAGCAGCTCCAGCTCTGCGAACATTTCCTTCACCTTGTGGTAGGTAGAGCATGTATACCGGCCCACTGTGAGGGGGAAAGGAGTTCCACCCTTCTTTCTTTTCAAGCATTTCTCATGGTATGTGATCAGATGCCTTGACAGCTCCAGCAGAATCAGTTTAGGTCTAGCATACCTTGGTAGCCTGGTTGGCTCTCCTAAAAATTTGGCAGCCCTCAGATAGGTGAATGTGGGAAAATGGGTGAACAGGGCCCCCCATTTCTCAGTGTCTGCCACTATGCTTTTGTTCGTGCGACCATAAGTCATATTCGGCCTCAATAGGCAGATGATGTGATAGAAAAACACATCGTTAATTTTTGTAAATTGGGAGATGCTATTCTCTAGTCTCAATTCTGGGTAGTACTCGTATATCTTGACTTGAGGCCAAACTCCACTCTGCGTCAAGCCTGGATAATCCCTCTTTGATGCTACAACGTAGACCACGTAAGAGTTCATGTGGAATGTCCCCGTTGTGCTAAATTGTTGTAGGTGCTCAGAGATTGTGTTGCTTATAATTTCTCCCCAGCAGAAGCACTGATCAGGCATATTCTTGTTCATGGTCTCTAAGTACCGCAGCATCCATTTATGGAAATAATGGGTGTCAGAAATCCTGAAGACCCTGCTCAGGAATGTAATGGTGTCACTGAGATCCTCTGAGAAGTCACTGCGGTGGATGATTTGGGGCCACCAAGTTACTACCTTTTTGTTTTTCAAGTAAACCTCATTCATTAGTTACATACACTAATATGCATTGTCATCCCATGCCTTAATGCAATCTGCTTGACTGACGGCCACAAAGTGCCAGTGGTGTGGTATGCCGAGTATTCCTTCAAAGTAACGGGCAGTGAGGTTAATGACTACCTCGCCCTTATTGTTTACGACACACCTTTTGTCTTTGTTGTAACATTGGGAAATCACCATCAAGAATTCATTGTTGACGGCGCTGACTCGGATTCCACCGGCGAAGTGCAGGGCACTGCCTATCAGTTTTTCCATCCATGGACTCCTTGTGACTTTCTGAGTTCTACCTTATAATTCGTCCATATCAATATGTCCCAATTCTGAGTCTCTGACGTCCATGCTACACTTGGCCTGGGACTCGAGCATCCTGACCCTTTGATATTTATATTTCATCTCTTCTTCTGTAAGTTTGGCCTTTCCTTTGGATTTGGCGGTTCTCTTGCTGGATGTAGACATATGTTCTTTCGAACTCAGTTGCTGATCTGCATGAAGAAGAAGCGAGACCCAATCCGAAAAGGTTGTATTAGCCATTTGATCTTCCATTGAAATGTTAGCAGAAGAAAGAGTTAGAGATTTTGAGACTCAGGGTGCATGGAACATGAAAGCTGCAGCTTACAGGGCTAAATAGGTAAGGTGCATGGGGAAAGTGTGTTGCAAGTGTTAAACTGGCGCCAAAGGCGCATGGCGCATGAATACTGCAGGATGCATTTTACAAAAGGGCGCATAAAAACATCATGTTGCACGGAGACAGGATGGGCCGAAGGCGCATGGCTTTTTCATGTTACATGGGGATTTGGTGTGCCCTTTGGTGCATGTATCTTTTGTGTTACATAAACTTCTTGTGTGCCAAAGCTAACTTGGCGCAGCGCATGGAGGGTTTACACGACATAATGCTTTTGCAACGAAGAATGCACCTACGCTTTCAAAGTCTTGCACTTGGCACAGATTAAGCCAGTGTTACGCAGATGTAGGGTGCGCCAAAGGGGCACATGTTTATGCGATGCAACAAGGAAGGTTGGTGCGCCATTGAGGGCGCAGGGCTAGTGTTTGCAGCAGGAAAGATGGGTGCGCCATTGGCGCAGATTTTAGTCATGTTGCAGGGGTGACAGATGCACCAAAGGGGCACAACTATTTTTGATGTTGCAATACGCGCCGGTGTGCCAAAGGGAAAAACAATCATCTTCGTTTCTCTCTTCATTTGTTTTAGCAGGGTTATTGGGCAATGAAACAGCTCATTTAAAAGGAAATAAAACCATGTTTTTCAGACAAGTTCCCCTACCAGTAGATCTAGACAGAGGGGGAGGGTTATGGGAAGATGGCAAAAGGAGGAGGCTAGATCAACATTTTGATATCCCCAAACACAAACTAAAACCAGACCACCAAGCACAAAGAACCAAAACGCAAAACGCATGGAAGAGACAAGAACACTTACCTAGATAAATAGTGAGAATCTAGCAAACAGGTCCACAACGCTTTAAAAATGATGAGGCAGGGGCTGATAGGCTAGAGAAAATAATCACGTGATGCATCTGGTGAAAATGACATTTGTGGGCACGTAACAACATATATATAGGTGAGCTAGTTATAAATGTGCCACCAACTTTATAAAGGGTGCATAAAAATTACTGTCGACATAGGAAAGTATGCGCCCTTTGGCGCACCAAAGCATTTTTCAGCATGAAACTAAGAACGCCTTTGGTGCACCAAAATTTGTGTTGTTATGAGATTATGTACGCCCTTTGGCGCACCAAAAAGTGGCTCAACAAAAGTTGTGCCAACATGAAGGCGCATGCGCCTTGGCGCACGCAGAGAAGACTGAACATACAAGGCACACCAAAAGGCGTGTTAACACTGAAAAATATGTGCCAAAGGCTTTAAAGGGGGCACACCAAAAGTTGGTGTTACATAGTAATTCCATGCGCCAAGCCAAAAAAGACCAAAAAAGACTAAGTTCGAAAAACCAGATTTCCCAGGAAGGGATTTTGCAATGTTTCGAACGCAAGGGATCCCTAACGAGGGATCGGAACAAACTTTTCGGTATGGTTATCGGTAAAATTTCCCTTGTCAATTTTATGGGATAACATAACCTTTGACAAATTTGTAGTTTGCAAGGAAAATTGCAATCCATTCGACACTTTATTTCCCAAATTTCTTACCGATGTCACCCTTTTCATCATCTCCTTAAAAAGGTTGTCTCCTTTAATTGGAACGATGAGTGCTATAAAAGCCTTTGAAGCATTGAAGAAATACCTTCTTCATCCACCTGTGCTCATCCCACCTAAAGATGACAAACCTTTTTACCTCTACATTTTCTGCCACTTACCATTCCTTGGGTGTCACGCTCTCTCATCACAATGAGCAACACAGGGAAGCAAGCGGTTTATTACATAAGTTAAACTTTTTTAGAATATGAGACTAGGTATATACTCACACTGAAAAGATTTTCCTAGCCTTGGTATTTGCATGGCCACTAAACTTCGCCACTACCTACTTAACCACAAAACCTTCGTCATCACCAACACTGGCCCTCTCCATTACATGTGTACTAAACCTTACCAAAAAACAATGCACCACATGTTGGATCATGCTCCTTGTAGACCTCAAGCCTAGAATTAATTTATCAAAATTTTTTCAAGGGATAAACCATTGCAAATCAACTTGTAGATGCTCCTCTTCCTGGAAATCAATCTTCTAACTTTTATTTTCCCGACTAACCTATCGCCACCTTCTCCCTTGATGATTTTTTTTACCAAATGACATTATTCTTTGATAGAGCCAAATTTCAACATGGGGGAGGTGTGGTGGTCATCCTCATTCCTCTTGATGGCGATCCTATGTCTTTATCCTTCAAACTTTACTTCGACTGCACTAATAACATGGTCGAGTATGAAGCACTTGTGTTAGGTCTTCAAATTATTATTTCCCTAGATGTTAAATCCATTAATATATTTGGTGACTCTCAACTGGTTATGAACCAAGTCAATGGTTTGTACCAGTGTTAGTAACGAGGAGCTTCAAAAGTATAAACATCATGTCAACATACTTTTGACCACATTTGATCATTTCCTCATTCAAACCACTCAACGATCCGCTAAAAATTTACAGATACCATGAATTTTCTTACTTCTCAAATACCTGCCTCATCTTCAAACTCCAAAATCTTTGTCATAATAAAACAGTTGCATTCACCCTCTTCTATTATCCATGGCATAGATTTTGTGGGAAGAATTGAGACTCGCCCACGTGACATTTGGTATAAGCAGTTTGTTAACTACCTCTCCCTTTCAATCTTGACTCCATATCTCACTCACAATAGACAAACAGCCTTCCTAAAAAGTTTCTCTCATTGCATCATCATGGGAGGTATCTTCTCTTCAAATGTGGCTTTAATGGTATCCTCCTAAGGTGCCTCACTAGTTCTAAAATCCCATACACCATCAAAGAAATTCATGATGAGATTTTTGGGGGACATTTTAGTGGCCTTGTGGTTGCAAAATGTATCCTTCGACTCGGCTACTACTGTCCAACACCCTAAGCCAAGACTGTTTTGACTATTGTTAAATGTTGTGTGAAGTGTCAGCAGTATACTAACCTTCACTAGACCCCTAATCACGCCTTATAATTCGATAGAGACTCTTATCCCTTCTCTCAATGAGGTTTGGATCTCATTGGAGAGATTAGCCCTCATTCCTCGCAACATCATCGCTAGATCATCACAGGGGACTGAATATTATGCTAAATGGGTGGAATCCATCCCTTTCATTTCTACCAAAGCAAAAAAAATAGCCAAATTCATGAACCATCATATCATTTTTTTGGTGTTCCTCATCGCCTTATCACTAAAAATGGTGAACAATTCAAGAAGAAAACCCTACACAAATTGTGTGACAACTTTGGTATTTAACTCAGTTTTTCTTCACCATATTACCCACAGGAAAATGGTCAAGCTGAGTCTTCTAATAATACTCTCAGCAAATTTCTTATGAAATTTATTGATGACACTGATAAGGATTGGCACACACACATTCCTTTTTTCTTATGGGCTTATCGTACTATCATTCATACCTCTACCAATGCCACACCTTTCTCTTTGGTCTACGATACAAAGGTTGTCATGCCTCTCGAAGTCAAAATCCCATTTCTTTGTATATCACTTAAGGATATGTTCTCCGACGATGATTTTTTTTCCAAGAACGTTTGGCACAACTTGAGCTATTGGATGAACGCATGTTTAAATGCTCTAGACCACATCCAAATATACCAAAATTGCTTCAAGAATTTCTATGAAAAAATGTGTTCATGAGCAGAATTTCAAAATCGGCGATCTTTTCCTAAGGAAAATCAACATCGTAACCAAAACAGAGAAAAGTAATCGAGGCAAGTTTTCTCCTAATTGTCTTGGACCCTATATTGTCACCCATACCTATGGATCAGTAGATTATCATTTATCTTCTCTTGAGGATAAACCCAAACCTGAGCCTCTTAATGCCTTGCATCTTCGACCATTCTATTGTTTAATAAAGTAATACATCACTTTATTCCTTATACATGCTCATCCCTTGAGCAAACCTCTCCTTCCACCTACCTATTTCAAGGACCAATGACTAAAACAAAACTGTGCGATTATTCGTCACCATTTAGCCTTATCTTCAATATGAGTACCACAGCTCTACTCATGGCATGATTCTCATGGATACTTTTCATCCTTTTTAGGATGGAATCCCATGGTCATTTTCATCACTTAAAACCCCTCTTTCATAGCTAACATTTTCATGTTATGGTTTTACCTTCATAAAAGAGGCCTATACTTCTTCATAGTCTTGTCTATGACTACAAGTTCAAAATAATACCAAAAAAATTGGGATACCAAAAACATTTAGCTCTTTGAGTCAAACTTCTTGCAAATATATGATTCCCTCCAAAGGACATATATGTCTCTCTCTTGATGTTATAAGTAGATTTATCCCTCAAAGGAAAACTAAAAAAATTTAGCCACTTATTGCACTTAGTCTATCCCCAAATGAAGACTAATCTATATATTCTCAAATAAAATTATCTTGAAGCTTCCCAAATTGATCATCTTCACAAAGACCTCAAGGAGAACCTATTTATCCCAATATAGACTTCCCACATCGATCATTCTATGCATGTAAAATAAAAAGCAAAAATAAAAATAAAAATACAAACTTTTGGTCATTGGACTTGTCTATTCTTGTTTTGGGTATCTTACAGAAGGGACATGTTGTCCCACAACAAGGTTACGCTTAACAGACTCTTCCACAATACCTTTTGTTTATTATCTTCTAAATCAACTCAAGGGATGTGGCATGTATTCTCCACATTGTGATCACGCAACTTCTTTCAAATCTAGACCCATCACTCATGTAGTGTATCTAGTGACTTATGTTCAATAAGTCTAGGAGTATGACATTTATGGTCCTTGCCAAATATGGGCATGCCATTTCTTTTAGTTTCTTATTTGTTTACTTTTTTGTTTCTTCAACAAGACAAGATGATCAAAATTGAATCAACCATAACACCTTCATATATGCCTATTCCTAATTCACCTGGCCTATTACCTATTCAACATTCAACCTTGCCTATTTTCAAACATGTCATTACCCAAACCAAATTACCTATCCAACCTACCTACTACCTAACTTACGTAACCCAATCTCATTCTTCCCTGGTTTCTATGAGAACTACATCGTCCTGAGGCCCCTTTTACATGGGCTATGTAGGTAGTAAACTTCTGAGGGCATAGGGCCCTCGAAGGTTAGCTCAGCCACTCTTTTCCCCCACCATTTTCCCCCCATAAGATAACCTGGTTAGTTAGTTTCCATCAAAACAATAACTTGGAAATTAACATGAAACAAACCATACATCACCCATACACATCATTATTTACTTTCCATAATACCAATAACATGTGGAAATTAAATCAAAACAAACACAACCAAACCACACCTACATCTAGTTTCCATTACATTAATACATTGGAAATTAAAATATTCCAACCAACTCATGCTTATCATAGCTAGTTTTCATAAAAACAATACCTTGGAAATAAAATTGGAATCTCATATCACACAACAAACCATGCCTATACATCTAGTTTCCATAACATTAATAAAATTGGAAATTAAGTGACCAATACAACTCATGCCTATCTTATATCTAGTTTCCATGACATCAATATAATGGACATTGTAAATTAAACCATTCAACCATAACATTAACCATGCCTACAAATGGTTTCCATGATAACCATATAATGGAAATGAACACCACACACAACATAAATAAGTGCCATCATCTATATACTAGAAAGTTTGTATGTCAATACACTGAATATACATATATAAATTAGTCTCTTAAAAACACTCATGTACATCTCGTCCTCTTCGGCACGTAGGCTGATATATATAAATAAAAAATAGAAAATAATACAATATCTATGTCAATCCATATATGTCATCTATCTAGTGAGCTCTGGTGTGATCTATGGTCCATGAACCATGCTCCTACCACTACCATCTCTTGTCCACCAAATCCAATCTCTCAGGTAGATCTCACCCGACAAATTCCACTTCTCCAACCGGTATCGATCATCCTACATATTTTCTTCATGGGTTTAACCTCTACAATTCATTTTCACCACGTAATGCTTAAATGAGATATTTTCATGCAATTTTTTCTAAACCTGTCAATTAGGATGTCATCATTTGGTTATTCACTAGGTCCACATCACCTTACAAAATTAGTTACTATTCTTAACATTGGTAATCCTGCACAAACCATTATTCTATAATCCCCAAATTTTGCTAATAGTTTTCTTGCCACAGAGCCTTTCCATAAGGCTCACCTAATAGCCTAGTCACCTCCCTAATTATACTTAGGGGCACATTTTTTCCTACACCTCGGTCCTTACCAATGACCTTGCCTATTCACCCACACCGACCTAACCCATTTGACCACTCAAATTTTCTTATTCATTGTACCTTATGATGATGCATTACTCATGTTGTTTAGCCTATGAACCTTGCCTTTCCTTATGTCATGATGTTTATCTCGACTAGACCAAAACCCTTTTTGGTGCTTCGGAACACACCTATGTCCCAGTTCCTACACCTAGCCTCGTTATGTTTCTATGATCAATTCCTATACCTTGGATACCTAGACCATATCAACCTTGTTTGGATAAATTATCGACCTTTGACGATGTACAGTTTGTGAGCTCTTCATCCTAGTGCCTTGTTCGTATTCTATACATGTGTGCGTGCATTTGAATGCCCCCACCTATTACCCACACCAATATCACCATTGTCCTATACCCCACACCTCACCACTAGGATCATTTTTCAATATCACCTTGACAACTTCAATCAGAGGGACTTGATTTTAGGAAGTGGAGTCCCATCACCAATTTTGGGGTAACAAATGTAGAGTACCCAAAATTGGGTCACAACCCTCTAAACCCCCATTCAACTAACATACACCCCTATCCATGACCCCTCCACACATTATTATTAATTTAATTACCCATATTAATTTAATAATTCCCTCATCCCTCCACCTCACCACGGACTCATTCTAAACCTATTTATTAACCTAGACTAAGTCATGAATCCCCTTAACTAACTAAGACTCATTCTAACCCTAAAATTCATTTACCTATTATCCCTCCTAATTTCCCGCTTCATTTAGTGCCAACCCAGACTCCTAGTCCATAACAAAACCTTGACCAATGCTAAAAATGGAGAGAAAATGCTATTTTTGGAAAAATATGACCTTTTCTCCCTAACTGACACCCGGTTATTCCTCTGCCGGCACCGATCACCTAACCTCCATCAGTTTCTTTAAATAGGGAATTCCAACCCTTTACCTCGGTTCCTCCATCTTGGCTTTGGAGTTCTGACATTCTTAGCTCTCGCATTCAGGCATCCAATATGACCTCAAACGATGAACCATAGATCATTCCAAGCATCAACAATGCGTTCCAGAGTATTGAATCAATCAAAAGGAATTCCCATAGACTTTTGCTGCTACTGCATGGGGAAAGAGACTTGTCTCTCCTTCTAGAGTCACAGTTATTCCTTCTATAACCAGCTTCCAATATGTAAGTAAGTTATTTCTTCCTTGTCATTTCTTTCAGTATTTCGATTGTTAATCATTTATCTACTTTTTTTCACCTTCTACCCTTCCTGGATCTCTTCCACCTCACATCCACCCAACCACTTACACATTTGACCTCTATACCCATCCCAACCATTCTATATTACTTCATCTCTGAGTCTTTGAAAGAATCCTAACATCTTATCCTAAGCCTCCCCAACTATGTACAATCACAGAGAGCTCAAAACCACCTCATTTAAATCTTTGCACCCAATTTCCTCTACCCAGCATTAGTCGCCCAACTGATGTCAACTATTATTAGGTACCGACATCGGTCACCCAACCGATACCAATCTTTGTGACTGGTAATTTATCTTAGACCAGTGAGCTCGTAACTTACCCAAAACCTCACCCAATCTCACTCAAACTTTCCTAAACACCTCTGCCACACTTTCCAGCCTTGACAACACCATGCCTTCTCTATGATTTAGTTATATATTCAATATTTAGCTTAAATCTAGTCTATTGTTAGCATATGAGATACCTAAATCCTATTGTTACAATAGGACCTTTATTTTACTATCATTTCTTTACATTAAGTTATTTTTAAACAGTGGATTGACTACCTTTCTATGAAGTATCACACTTCTCAGATCTAGCATATGCTAATAAATCCACTATCATATGTTATTTAATTCTAGTTGTGAATGCAATTTATATTAGACCTAAGGGGACAAGGATAACTAGTGTAAGAAAAACTAATGAAAAGAACAAATAGTGATACTTTGTTTATGTATTGTTGTTGTCATATGAATGTGCAATAGGGAAATTGACAATTTCCAAGCATGACAATGATACCCTTGTGCCAAAAGTTTCATGTTTTATCCTTCCGAGGCACCCTAGGTATACATAGTTAGTCCGATGACATCCCAGATGATGTTAGATCATTAAAATAGGTGATTTAGGAAAGTCAATTCAACCCCCTAGGTGATTGTAGGAGTTCTTAAAAAATGCAAATTTAGGGTAGTTATGGGAAGGGCTATCACTAGCCTTCCTAGGAAATCAGCAACCTCGTGGAGTGGAATGGAGAATAAAACCCAAACACAGAGGTGAATCAAAGGCCTAGTAACATAAAGGAATTGATTTATGTATATTTAGTAAGAATCCAAAGAAGTTGGGGTAGTTTCACAAAAAATAGGGTTCACATGTCTAAGTAGTGCATAGGATCAAAAGAGTTGCTGATCTTCGGAAGGTAATTATGGGATCTCTAGATAGAGTTAGAATCCAAAAAATAAATCTTCACAAAGGTAATTACAATACCTACAAGATGATGGAATCATATTTTTCACAACACCTTGGTGCAATAGGTTTATAACTAGATTTTTTCATACACAACTAGCAAGCTAGATCAAAAATACACCGTTAAGGACCAAATGGAGGAATCAAGGACTGATACCCCCACCATTAGATTTACAAGGCCCATTTCACTCAATATCATATACAATTTCATCAAAAAAGTCCATCTGTAGCTCAAGTTATCATCTCTTCAAGTTGCCCTCTAGGAGTGAGTTTGGGAGTTAGCCAAATTTTGAACAGGACACATGTTAGCTCCAGGAACCTGGAAAAATTACACATCCCTTATGTACCTCAATAAAATTGAAATGAGGGACACAAAAAATGTGGCTAGCCACTGAAATCCCTTTGGATCCTCATATGACCTCTTGGACTTCTAGAACTAAGCTCACAGGTGTTTGCCAAGCTCATTCCCTCGCTCGCTTAGCTCGTGACAACTGGTAGGTTCTGGTACACCATGTAATTTTATGTCTCTCATTTCACTTTTTGTTTGGGAACATAAGGGAAAATAAAATGCACCCAGCCCTAAGGGATTTTTTTGGTCACCCATGTGACCCTCTACAGTGCTTTTTCTTAGCCCCCAAGAGCTAGTGGAGCTTGAATCCTCAACAATCAAATCACTGCCACATGTCATCACCTGATGCACAATATAGTTTGATTTACCTCTCTTTCATCTGTGCTAACGGATATAGGAGACACCAAAATTCACCTAGCGCCAGGGAAGCCTTATGGTTCCTAATATGACTAGTTTTCAGCCCCCAGATGCTTTAAAGCTACTTTTTTCCAAATTCACATTTGTTAGATCTCTAACATGTGTCGTAACCAGGTTACACATGAAAATTAATTTCCCTCTCATATATTAATTACTAAGGGACATTAGGGACATGAAAATTCACCCCACTCCCTACTTTGAAATTTTCAAAAAAAAAAAAAATCTTTCTTGGTTCTTGCTTCTAACTTCTAACTTCTTACTCTCCATTCCTGTGCACAGCTTCACTCTGCAACTTCTCACCATTAATCCACCATTTCTGAGATTCAAATTGGAACCACCATAGAAAATAAATCCTTTATTCCATGATAATACATAGGTCCCAGAATAAATATTGATCAAACAAAGAAGAAGAAGTTTGAAAATCTTCATTGTCGTGAAACCGAAATTTGAAGAGTTCTAGCAAACCTCTACACAAAATGAAATGTTTTTTCTTATATTTACTCTATCAAAATCCATCAATACCTCACCTTCAAACCCTCCTTGTGCAATACAGAACATTCACAACGAATAAATCCTCTTTCCATCCCAACGAAGAAAAAAAATCAGTTTCCCTTCAAACTGGCAACCAGATCGATGATAAATTTCACTGGTAGAATCAGAAGGGAAAACCCACAACAAGAAAAAACTAGACCTACAATTTTCAAGGTCAATTAATGGCTGCCATTTTTAGAAGAACGTTGTCATGTAAAAATTTTAAAACTTTAAAATCTCCCAAACCGTTGATCGAGGCAAGTCCAAGATTTTTAGAGGTGACGATATTTGGAAAAAAACCATATCGGAAAACTTAATTTTGACAGTGATTCCAACCACCAGAATAGAGGTTTAATTTCTAAAAATAGTCAGGTCTTCTACATAGAGGAATGCTATTGCGGGAAAGTCATCAGCTGAAGAAACTGTGAAAGGAGACATTGAACACAAAATATGTATCACAAGAGAGAGATTGTTTGAAATGTCCATCTCAGGTCCAAAATTGACACTTACTTAAAATAGTAAGTGGTCCCACGAGCACCTTCCAAAAATATAAAGTTGATCATAGAAGGTGAGGTGAAAACAGAATGAAGTAAGATTTCTAGTTGCCTCAGTCTTTCAAGGAGAAAAAGGGTTGATTTTTCACACTAGCTAAAAATAGTAAGTTATTTTTTTGGCAATTACTAAAAATAAAAAGTCATACCAAAAGTTGGAGGTTCATAAGAGGAGCATTATAAGATTGGAGAAATCAATCTGAAAAACTCAGTAGGAGTTCTGAGGAGAGTTTATACACATACTAAAAATAGTAAGTTGATTTTTTATGAAAGTAGTAAGTGTGATGAAGCATGAAGTGGATGTAGATAAGACAGTCAAGCTAGTGCAACCTTTCGCCTTTGAATATGAGATATAGAGATAGTGATGTCTTCATGCATGGATGTAAATGACCTGAAATCCCACGTGACTGCTCAAGGAAAGGGGGACCAATGAAGTCTTTATCTTCATGGATCTCAATAGTTGTATTTCAAAACTCAAATAGTATATACGAGGGAATCAGGACAAGTTTTGTTCCCAAAGTTTCAGTCTCTTCAGAAAGGGATCTTCATAAGTGATGCTCATGGTCACCAACTGGAAATCATTCAAAAATGTTTTTAAACACTTAGCTCATGGTGTTTGTGCATTTTATAAAGGAAGAATCTCATGGTATAAGACATTTGAGGATCCAGGATTTCACTACATTAGAGCATTGCATGGTTCGGGTCACAGGTATATCCATATAAAGGGTGGAAGTTACAGTCATTGATGAAAAAAGTACATTCAACCTGACATGATTGGTTTTGAGTTCCTATCTCTTTAGAGTCAGTGTTCATGGTCATCAGTGAAGTCATTTGAAAAGTATTTTTAAACACTCATTTCAAAGCATCCATGAGATAATTTGAAGAAGTTTTTTAGGAGAAAAAAAATTCAGAGATTCAGAGTCTCACTGCACTGAGATTTTTCCATCGAGCAAGGATCATCAGACTACATCTGGAGTAACATATCTTCTTATGTATCTCCTCTTCCTTCCCCCCAACTTTATCTCTCTATCAAATGTTCTAATTCTTCATTGGGGTTTGCAATTTTTGATACACCTTTAAGAAACATGATCCTTTATTTTATTAATATTTATATATTTAAAAAAATTTATAAATCTATTATCTAGCAATTATGTAAGTACTTTTGGTTCTTCAGCTGAAATTCGTTATGTAATTACCCCTGCAGGTGTTGTAGATTAAACTCTTATCTCTTTGAAAGAATTTTTAACAATAGTTTCAAACATGTGTTTAATTTTTCAAAATGTATTTATTTCCAAGAAGTTTGTTTCATTCTACAAGGTGTTTTTATTTCCAAGAAGTGTGTTTAATTCTACAACGTATATTTATTTCCAGCAGTACATTCAATTCTGAAAGATTTATTCATTTTAGTAATGTGTGTTTATTTCAGAAAGTTTCTTATAATTTAGCTTTAATAAGGATTTGGCCAAGAAATATTAAAGACACATTAAAACCCCCCAGAAAATAAAAATAATAAATATCTACAAACAATTACTAGTTCACTAAGATTCTTCTTATTACATATAGCTTTAGACACACCCCTGGTTTGAATATGACATCAACCATGAGTTGATTAAATGAAGGGAATAATGACACCCATCAGTTATGGAGACACCTTGAGGTAGGGGTCAAAATTTTCCATGTGAACCAAGTGAGATAGAATGGGGCACTCCAAATGTGGATCGCTCAACAAACATTAGTGACCCAAGCCCACCTCTATGTCTCACTTAAAGAAAGGGATCCTCCAAAACCACCATTCCAATTCATATCTTTGGTATAATAAAAGATTTTACCATCTAAATTTTTAATTTTTATTACTCTTCTAGAGATGAAATTGAAGATGTGGTGATGGGTGGGAGTAATTAGGAGCTCAAGGAGATATACAAGGTTTTGAACAATAATGGGTGGGAAAATGACAACAGAAAAATTCTACCAGGGGGGTCATAGTCTTAGAGGATTAGTTTTTGAAGGAGCAAGGTAAGGATGAGACTAGACCTATTTCTGGTACCCATATGGGAAATGGGACCCCTAAAATGTATGCAAAAATCTTGAGATCCAAGAATGAAATTTTTTTGGATCATTCCACAACTTATACAAGGTGAATCGGGTAAATATTTAGAAATCCTTGATAATATTATTGATAGGAATTTAAGCAATATGGAGAATGCTTTGATAGGGAAATTTGTTGTTGGAAGACCTAATATAGAATCAATAAGATCTTGGTCAGTTCTGAAATGGAAACCCAAAGGGCATATGGAAGTAATAACTTTACCCAATGGATTCTTCTTATTCAATTTTAACAATCTAGAAGACCCCCAAATAATCCTTGATGATGTCCTATGATTCCTATGGAATCTCGACCTGTTACTAAGGAAATGGACTCCTATGTTCAACCCTGATAAAGAAAATATAAATTAGTTCCATATCTGGGTTCGGTTACTAGGTCTTCCATTGAAACTATGGGATGTTTATGTTATTTAAGGGATTGCAAACACTATTGGTACCTATTTGTAGTTTATAATGCTACCCTTACAAAAACTTGTGTTTTTTGTGCCAGATTCTGTATCTACTCTTCAAGGGAATCAACTTCACCCAAATCCATAACTATCAGATCTAGACTTGGAAGCTAGTAAAAAAGTATAGAGTTCAAAAACTACCCTAAAAAATGTGAGAAATTACAAGAATGGGGTCATGTCAAGCAACAATGCAAAATGAAAGCTTTAAAGGTTTATAAAGAGAAGCTAGTTAAGTAACATGCTAAAGGGAAGGAAGCAATCTCTTTGAAAAAAAAAACATTATAAAGAATCCTAATCCAAATAAAGGAATTGTCATTGTTGAGAATAATGGTGAGAGGTCAAATTTAAATCAAGCTCAGACTCCTAAGCTAATAGATGATGGATTTATAGAAGTAATGAATAAGAAGAATCAATGGACAACATTATCTAAACCTCATTTCTAGATGACAAAGCACAGTGTTCAGGTATAGAAACTCCTTCATTAAAAAAAAATGGATACTCTTCTAAAGGTAGTGGGTAAGGAACATTTCCCACGTAAACTAAAATAAATGAGTCATGATGAAACTCTGGGTCCGTTCACTAATCCTTTTGACAATATTCTAGGTTGTGAAGATAATGATCTAATTATTTTAAATGAAGAACAAATGAAATATGTCAATGTCCAAAGGATCATCAAAGAAGCATTATCCCTACAACAAGAATCTCTTATCGACTAGAATAAAATAACAGAAGTGGATCCCAAAGAGGTAGAATTAGATATCTCTTTGAAAATCCCATCTTAAAAGGATAGTATTCAGAGGCCACCCCAAAAGAAAAGAAAATAGTTTCAGGGAGACCTACTAAGCAGGTTGCTAGAAAAAATCATATTCAAAAATATATTGACAATGGAACTCAGTCTAAGCTTGATCTATGGAGCTTTAGAAGAAAAAAACAAAGGGTTTAAATGAATATTGTTTCATGGAATGTTAGGGATTTAAATAACCTTGAGAAATGGAGGTTAATAAAATAATTGGATTATAAACACAAACCTGATATCATTGTCTTATAGGAAACTAAGATGGAGGAAGGATATTTTTTGGAAGTGAAATGTAAGAGCTACAAGATATTTGTGGGACTAGATGTTAGCTCACAAGGTTCTACATGAGTTATGGTTGTCATCTGTAATGAGGAAAAAATCAAAGGTATGAATATTCTTAAAATAAGTAATCACATGGCTATGTTATTTCAAGATAAGAATTCTAAACATTTTCTAGTGCTATCTAACATATATGCTCCTAATAACAAAAGAGAAAGAAAAATGTTTTGGGCTAAACTCTCTAAATTGCAAAACAATATTAAAGGGACTGAATGGCTGATTATGGGTGGATTCAATACCCCTTTCATTCCCGGGGAAAATAAGGGTGGTAATATTGATGTAACTGAGAGCATGGAAGATCTTTAGGATTTTATTATACAAAATAATCTTATGGATATTGATTTGAAGGGTAGCAAATGCACCTAGTAAAATAAGAGAAAGTGAGATCAAATGATTCAAGTCAAACTTGACAAGGATCTGACTTCATGGGGGTGGTTGAATAAATAAGCTTTCCTATTTTCTTTACCTCAGATTGGTTCATACTACAATCCATTTCTTTTTCAAATACAAGATAAAGAGAGGAAGATAACTCCCTTTATATTTGATAAGATGTGGTTACAAAATGACGAAATTTTTGATCTTATGAAAGATTTATAGAATGTGAAAATCAAAGGAACAACTATGTTTAGAAATTCTAAGAAAATATCTCATGTTAAAAATAATTTGAAAGCATGGAATAAAAAAAAAATTTGGTAACATTTTTTATAAAATGAAGTCTCTAGAAAATGATATATCCTCCCTTTGGGATACTTTGGAAAATTTTGATAATGACAGTATCTAGGTAGGACAAAAAGAGAGAGTGAACTATTATCGGATTACCATAACATTCATTTGAAAGAGATGACTTTCTGGAGACAGAAATCTAGGGTTAAATGGCTTTGTGAAGGGGATAAGAACATGAAAATATTCCCTGAAAATGAGAAGAACTAATAGAATAATGTGTGTCTCAGGGGAATATAGTGTGATGCTCACTAAGACTAAGGAAATTCAACTTGCATCCACTTCCTTCTTCAATAGAATTTTTTCTACAGCCAGTTCATATAACAACAACAAGGAAAAGAAATTTCTAGATTGCATTCCTTAGCTGGTAGATGAGACTGACAATAGCATGCTCACTAATATTTCCTCAATGGAATAAATTGAATTTATGCTAAAGAATTTGAGCCCAGACAAAGCTCCAGGACCTGATGGTTTTCCAGATATCTTTTATCAAAAATTTTGGGATATTTTCAATGATGATACGTGTAAATCTATCCAAGAGTTTTTCAAGAACAAAAATATGCTTCATGAATTAAACAACACCTTCCTAACTTTAGTCCCTAAAAATTATAATCCTACATATTTCAGGAAATTTAGAGCTATTAGCGTTTGTAACTATATCTAAAAAATGTGTTATAAAATCCTTTCTTTAAGAATTCAACTTCTTCTACCTTCCAACATTTCTGATCAGTAGGGATGATTTGTTATGGGAAGAAAAATCCAATATGGTATTGTCACTATTCAAGAGACTCTTCACATAGCCAAGAAAAATAAAAAGGAAGTTATGTTCATTAAACCCTGTATGGAGAAAGCCTATGATTTTGTTTCTTAGTACTTTCTTCTCAAGGTCTTAACCAGGTTTGGATTTGAGTAAGACTTAAGGATTCTAATATAGACATGTATTTCCATAACTAATTTTTTTTTGTCTGATCAATGGGGATCCCTTTGGTTTTTTTCAATAGCTCCATAGGAATAAGAAAAGGAGATATTTATAATCATGTCTGAAACACACAAAAAATATCTTAATAAGATTAATTTGGAAGGAAGAATTAATGGTATCCATCTGGATGTTAATAGTGACAATGTTGTTCATCAACATTTTGCTGATGACACTATGCTTGTTAAAGAGGCTACTATCCCTAAGGCTAGAGATTTTAAACATATGATGATATATTATGAGGAAGCTTCTGATCAATTGATCAATTATGGAAAAAGTTTAGTATTTTTTTATCATTTCCCCTAAAATAAGATGTGCCAAAAGTATTGGTATTCTAGGATGTATGACTAAATCATTCCCTAATAGGTATTTGCGAATGATTATTGGAAATAAAAAAACTAATATTTTTGAATGGAATTTTTTGATAGAAAAACTTCTCATGAAACTAGAATTCTGGAAAGGCTCACCTCTATCTCAAGTAGGTAAAGATGTCCTTCTCAAATGCTTAATTCAAAATTTTCTTATGTACTCCATGTTTATTTATAGATCACCTTTGACTATTGGTAATAAATTGGAGAGCATCCAAATAATATTCCTTTGGATTGACTCAGAAAAAAATATAGAATTCATCTCTTGGCATGGGAAAAGGCTTGTAAGCCCAAAAAATAGGGGCTCTTGGTATTAGAGATTCAACTAAAATGAATAAAGATATGCTGTCAAGACTGATTTGGATATTGGTTAAGGAAGACTATGTGTGGAATTCCATCATAAGATAAAAATATTGGTCAAATATCCTAGCTAATGAATGGTCCTTTAGCAATGTTTACTTTAATGGTTGTACTTTTTGGAAATCTATAAATTGAGCTAAATATATTGTCTTTGAGGGAAAAAAATGGATGATTGGAAATGAGAGAGTGGTTAATTTCTGGGAAGACAAACCTCTTAAGGTTATCTATCCTAACATCTATAAGGATGTTGTGGCTAAATATGGGACTAAGGTCAAACATTATTTCAAGTTTGATGAACCCCTTGGTCAATAGAAAACTATTGAATTGGATGGACATAAAACCAATGATATCACTTCTATTAATAGTAAACTAAAATGAGTTATTGTTAATAAAGAAATTTTAGAAGATGAAAACTTATTTTGGTCTATAGAGGATAGGGGTATCTTCTCGGTTCGAAGTGCCTACAATGCCTTTTTCCTTGATGAAGTTGATCATGAAAGCTTCAAATGGGAAAGTGTGTGGATTAAATAATTTACTCCCAAGATCAATATGTTCTGGTGGTTGGTTCTCCATGATGAAATCCTCATTGTCAGCAATCTTAATAAGTGAAATTTTCATATGGTTTATAGGTGTGTTTTGTGTGAAATGATACTAAAGAATCTTTATATCTATTCCTCCATTACCCTTTTCTGATCGCAGTTAGAAAAACCCTTCTTAACCTATTTGAAATCAAGTAGGTCTTCCCATGTTCCATTAAAAAACTGTGGTCCCAATGGTTAACTCCTTTTGGGAGTCAAGTAATAAAACAACTAGGGACTCTTTCTTTTATGCACCTAGCTTGGGGAATATTGAAAGAGAGAAATACACAAATTTTTAAAGGGAATAAGGAATTGGAAAATAAAATTGGAACTCATTGTTTTAATGATATTATGGCTAACTTCTCAAACATAGCCCCACATAAGAAAACTATTCTTCAAACTAAGAGTAAATTATCTAAGAAGTGGTGTTTATGCACTACTCAATATGTCAATCCAACACACAATCCTGGGCTCCAAGGTTGGGAAAAACCTAGAAAGGAATAGATAAAGTTGAATTTCTATGGGGACTTTGAAGGAAACACCAGAAAATATGGTTGTGGAGGGGTATTCCATGATTTTAAAGGAAGATTCATTCTTGGGTATCATTGCAATCTTGGCATACAAATGAATCATGTTGTTAAAGTAATGGCTACTTGTTTGTAACACCCTGAACTGTTGTAACTTCCTCCTGAGCATTCAAGTGTTGATATGTGATTTCTTTTGAAAGAGGATTTTCTCCTTTGATTGTGAAGTCATGCTTGATATGGACTGTATCTTCTTTGAAATTGTAGATCTTTGATTGAGTCAAAACATAATTGGACTCTTTTAATTCTTTCATTTTAAACCTGAGTTTAATCTGATCTTGGAATGAATATGGAGTTATCCATCTATAAGACCCAGCCTTGAATCAGTGGCATTGATCCAAGTAATGCTTTAAGTTTATTTGGGATGAACTAAAATTATAGACCTTTCGCAGGTTGCAAGGTCTGGATGCATTGACTAAACTGTTCCGAAGTCTAACTCAGGTTGATCGTGTTAAATGAATTGGTTCCCGATATCGTAATATCAAGAAGGTCTTGATCATGGACCAGGTAATAAATTCAGATACATTTATTTCCACTAGCCTATTGGCAGTGCAGGAGTGAACCCTGTTCATGACTGTATGTTGTAGATTCTTTTTCTGAGCATTTGAAATGTTAGACCTAAGCTAGATTTATTAAGGTTAGTAACCTAAAACTAAACTATAACCTAGGGGTTAGACTAGTGCTAATCTAACCTAGGCCTAGGCTATAAGCTAATGTTCTAAGTTAGTATCTATGTGCTATGAGGTTAGACTAAGTGTTATCTTAAATCCTAACCTAAGTTACTAACCTAACTAATGAACAAGGAAGGAAAGGGGACCTATGGAAGGGTGTGAACCATGGGCGGGCAGTTTCTATGGAATTAAATGGAGGGATAAGTATGAAGGACAGGTAATTTGGTAGAAGTTTTTAAACGGCTAGCTAGAGCCGACATGGCAGGTCGCCAAAATTGGAAATAGTCTTCGAACTGGTTTTATCTATCGCCAACTATGGCGGTCGGTGGAAATGGAAATTGAGTGGGAAATTAGGAGTAAATGCCATTTATGAACTCGGTCTTCGAGCTCGGGTTTCAAGGGAAGGCATGCAAAATGGAAAATTAGTAGTTTGTTTGGTTTTTCATGCTCTCCGATTTTCCCTATGCCTAATCACTGGTTCTTCGCACCAGTATTCTTGGTGTTGCATGGCAAGTATGAGCGTAACTAGCTCTTTTATTTGGCAAGGAAAATTTATAAGTCATGGAAATAACAAATTTTTGTTGGTGAATCTAACTTGGAAAAAGAGGAGAAGGATCGAGCTCTTTCATTGGTCTTCTTCAGATTTTTAAGCAAATAACCAAGCATGTTAGGCCTTAACCTTTAAAAATCTTGCTTTCTTTCAATTTATTTCATTAGAACAAATCTGTTCAGATGATTTATGCGTTTAGATGGTTTTTATGGTAGCTTTGTGTGATTTTGTAACTGTATCTTCTTGCTGGTTCGATTTTTCAAGTTTAACCCTTGATGGGTGTGTATTGTGTTTCGAACTGTTGCTCTATTTCGTTGTGTTTTACATTCCAGCTTAAGTTTGTGAAATGTATGCAAGAAAGAATATTAGACTTGCTCTGTGAGAGCCCATGAATTTTTCCCTTGTTGGGTTCAGGCTACAGTTGATACTTGTTGATACTTGTTGTTGATACTTGTCAGAAAGGATACTGATGGACTTTTGTTTGAATGTTCAGTTTAATTGGACTTCTTTATAAGTTCTGTCGTGGTTAGTATAGGTGGTGGTTACTGAATCTTGTTGGGTTTCACTATGATACTTAGGTTATGTTGAACGGATAACTGGATGTGTTTCAGTATTTGATGTGACCCTGTATTTGATTAGCCTGAAGGGAATAAAGTGAGATATTTGTTACTTATGTGTTTGTATTCTTATCTGGATAGTTTGACCTTCTTCGGATCAAATGATCTTGAGAGCTTGTTAGTATTGTTAAATTGGAGACTTTTGTGATTATCAATGTAAGCTTGCAAGAATATGTGAATGAATACTTATGATTGTTTAGTAGTTCTAGTATGTTCTATCTAAAGCTAAATTAAGATTTGGATCACTGTCTTTTTGGAAGCTAGGGTAAAAATAAACCTAAGCAAGACGCTAAACAAGCTGGATTAAATTATTAATTCCTAGTCTTGATTAAGCCAGGACAACGTTTAATTGGATTCTTAATCATTATATCTTGATACTAATAAGTATGATATAAATTCAATTATGAGAACTGATATAAACCCAAAAAAAAGGGGTTTGGTTAGCAATCTCATGTGAAGGATGGGAGTAATTGTCCAATTTCGTTGATTTAGAATTATGTATATTCTATGAAATCCTTGATGGGACCTCTAGTCTTAATAACTTCTCTTGTGTATTGGGTTTTATTTAGAAGGGTCATTCTAAGGTGAGGAACCCAGGGGTTGGGAAAGACTACTCTTAAAGGGAGCGTCTTATAGTATAATTTAACTCAACGTATGTAACACTTTTTTTTATAAGTAGATCTTTTCGAGGTGGATTTAAAGGTTGACGGCACAAGTCAACTGTAGGGTTGTACCTCCGAGAAGATTAGGATCTTCTCAAAGATACAACAATGCAAGTGACTTATGGTGACACCCTTTACATTGATCGTTAAGATTTACACCTTAAACTTGAACAAGTTACTCTGGGACTGATTAGGAATGTGGTCACATTATAAGGCTGCCTAGGAGACTCGGGGTATCTTGACACACTGGTTTAACTAGGGTTGACCCAGTATGTCATCGTATCCCTAGTCCTCGGGAGCATCCATATAATGTTGTCACCTTACTAATATGTTTCTGAGTGAATAACTTGGGATAGGAGGGACTAACAGAAGTCAGTATAAGACACTCTACATAACAAAAGAATGGGGTGAAGGACGTATTCTAGATTAACGAGTATGTTGTTAAGGAATACGAGACATAAGCAATATGTTTCAAATCTTTGGCCAAAGTATCGCAAGCCACTGATTGCATTTTCCTAAGTCACCTGGTCTAAGGGATGTGATGTCGATGAATAATGGTAACAATTATTCAAAGAGGTTCCTTAGACAGAGCATTCAGAATCCCAGAATAGGGAAGAGAATCGCAAGAGTGGTGTGTTAAATAAAAATGCAAACTCTTATTACTCATGAATAGATCGGTAGATTACCGAGTCATGGAATGAATAGATCGGAGGTGCTCCAAGTCATTACAGCTGCATATGGTTATCTGTTATAAGAATGGTTATTTGATTTGTGAGTTCTAAATTACGTATTTAGAACCAGGATGCATTTATCAAAAAAAAAAATTTGACTTGTTCTAAAGTATAAAATGAGGATGTTACATCTTGGTATTAGAGTTGAAGGTTGTAGCTCTTGGGCCTATTGTGTCCATAATCTGATGAGATCCTAAATTTTCTTGTAACAGAAAATGGTTAGAACAAGGGGGAACGTTGTGAATAATGCTCCACATGATGGAGGGGTGGCAATAACCTAGAAACTTGATGAGATCCTTGCTGCCGTGTTGGACACAAGAGATCATGTAGCTGTACTTGAACAGCAGGCGATGGGAAATCAGGAGGATGAAGAAGCTGGTAATGACAATCAGCCACCTCCTGAGGACAACCCCGATATGGGTGTTGATGTTAATGCTGGGAATGCACCGGTCCAACTAGAAAACAAAAAGGCTAGGTTGGCAACAGAACTCACTAATGATATAAAAAGGATAAGTCCACCTAAGTATGATGGAACCACATTAGGAGATGGAGCTGAGAACTGGCTTAGTGAAATGGAAAAGTAATTTGCAATAAGAAACTTCTCAGAGGAAACCAAAGCTATTTGGGGAGCCTATCAGCTTTCCCACGAAGCATCTTTGTGGTGGGATAGTCGTAAAGCTGAACTAAATATTGATGAGACCAATATTACTTGGGATCAATTTAAAGGCTATTTTAGGCAACGTTGGCTACCACAACTTTTCTATTATCAAAAAATGACAGAATTCCAGAACTTAGCTCAAGGGAAGCTAATGGTAACTGAATACTGGGAGCGGTTTACAAAACTCCTCAAGTATGTACCGCAATATCAAACTGACGAGAAGTTCAGAATATGGAAATTCATCATGGGATTGAATCCTGTGATAGGGGGAGAGGTCGATGTTTATAGTCCAACCACTATTGAAGGAGTTGTTGAAAAGGCCATAAAGCAAGAACATAAATTAAAGGCTATTTCTGCTCATAAAGAGGAAGTGTGGAAGAAGACTGCAAACTCTTCTTCAACCTCTCTTGCACCCAAAAAGGGACCATGGAAAAAGTTTGGAAACAAAAATAAGTTTCTAGGGGATAACAGTAAGAAAGCAGTAGTAAATGAGCCTGCTAGAAATGTAAGGGATAATTTTGCCAAAAATTATAACAATGGGTAGAATCCCTATGGAGGACAACGTGACAATTACAAGGCTGGAGGCAATTTTGAGCCTAAAAAGGGACCTGTAGGAGGCTGCTACAATTGTGGCAAAGACCACTACGCAAATCAGTGCCCTTTGAAGAAGGATGATCGTAATCAGTAGCAGACAAGCAAGCTGAAAAGAAAGTGACACCTATAGAAGTTCTGGGTAAGTTATTTGGCATACCTGTCACTATTATTTTTTATACATGAGCTACTGAATGTTTCATTTCTAATAAACTTTCCTCTAAACTTTAGAGAAATGCTGGAAAAATGGATAAATCTTGGACTGTACAATATGGTAGTAACTCTGTTCATACAGTGAGTATGTGTCTTTTTGGGGCAGTCCTTGACTTACCTAATTTCTCCATGGAAGTTGACCTCTATGTTACACCTTTAGGATCGTATGACATTGTTATCAGTGTCAATTGGTTAGCTGACCATAAAGCAAAGGTAGATTGCTATGAAAAGAACATAAAATGTTTAGATGATCAGCTGGAAACAACAGAGATTCAAGGTGTGAAACGGGAAATTTCAGTTAGAAAATTGTCAGCTATGCAGCTTAAAAAGGCTAAAAATAAAGGATGTACCCTTTATGTAGTAAAGATATCTAAATTTTCAGAAGAAGATGGTGATTGCATGAAGCGATTTCCTCTGTTACAAAGTTTTAGGGATGTTTTTCCTGAGGAATTGCCAGGGTTACCACCTAAGAGGGAATTTGACTTCACCATCAAAATCAAACCAGGAACAGAACCTATTTTCAAAGCACCTTATCGGATGACTACTACAGAGTTAGTAGAGCTTAAGGCACAATTGCAAGAACTTCTATCTAAAGGTTTGATTAGACCAAGTGTTTCACCTTGGGGAGCGCCCATAATATTTGTGAAAAAGAAGGATGGAACACTTAGGCTGTGTATCGATTATTGGATGTTGAACAAAGAAATAATCAAGAACAGATATCCACTTCCAAGGATCGACGATCTATTTGATCAGATGCATGGGGCAGCAGTTTATTCTAAGATAGATCTTCGATCTGGTTATCATCATGTAAGGATTAGAGAAGAAGATATTCATAAAACAACTTTCTGAACAAGGTACGGACATTATGAATTCACGGTTCTACCCTTTGGATTAAGTAATGCACCCACAGCCTTTATGAACTTAATGAACAATATTTTTCAAGAATATATGGGCAAGTTTGTACTTGTATTCTTGGACGATATTCTCATTTATTCTAAAAGCGTTGAGGAGCACAATGAGCATTTGAAGATAGTATTGGGAATTTTGAGAAAAAAAAAGTTGTATGGTAAGTTATCCAAATGTTCTTTCTTTGATTCAGAAGTTCACTATTTGGGTCATGTCATTAGCAAAGAAGGAATTGTTGTAGCTCCTTCAAAAATAGTGGCACCTGCACCTAAGAATGTGCACGAATTAAGAAGCTTCATGGGTCTTGCTGGTTACTATAGAAAATTTGTAAAGGATTTTTCTAAAGTAGCTGCACCAATAACTTCATTGTAGAAGAAGGATAAGAAATTCATATGGAATGAAAAGTGTGAAGTGGCTTTCAAAATTCTGAAAGGCCAGTTGACTTCTGCACCTATATTAGCTGTACCAAACCCTAATGGGAGCTTTACTGTTGTAATGGATGCTTCTGGGGAAGGTCTTGGAGGTGTTTTGCTACAAAATGATCAAGTCATAGCATATGAAAGTAGAAAACTTAAATTACATGAGTTGAATTATTCTCTTCATGATTTGGAGCTTGCTGCCATTGTTCATGCACTTTAAGTCTGGAGACACTATTTACTTGGGAAACCTTTTGAGTTGAAAACTGATCACTTAGGACTGAAATATATTTTCACTCAGTCTAATCTTAATGCTAGATAGAGAAGGTGGTTAGATTTTTTATCACAATATGATTTTGATATTAGCTATATCAAAGGGAAGAAGAATAAAGTAGCTGATGCTCTAAGTCGTAGGAGGCACATTTATGCTCTTATAAAATTAAGAACTCAATTTAAGGACGAGGTAAAAAGTGCCTCAGAATCTGATATTTACTTTCAGCAAGTAAAAGCAGCGCTTACTGCAGAACCTAATGATGAAAGGTATAAAGGTTTTCATTTTGATAATGAAGGAATCTTGTGTTATGAAAATAGAGTATATGTACCTATGCTAAACGATTTGAGAAAGAAGTTGTTAGTTGAATTTCATAATTCACATTTCTTTGGACACCCGGGTATCACAAAAATGCTTGCTAATATGAAACAGCAATACTTTTGGAAAGGTATGAAAAAGGATGTCATTAATTTTGTGACTCATTGTTTGGAGTGTCAGCAGGTTAAGGCAGAACATATGCACCCTGCTGGACTGTTATATCCTCATAGCATACTGCAGTACAAATGGTAAGTAATAACCATGGATTTTGTACAAGGATTACCCATGTCTAGGAATAAACATGATGTTATCCTAGTAGTTGTAGATAAACTGACAAAGGTAGCTCATTTCATCACTGGAAATCTAAAGGATGATTCACCAGTGCTGGCCAAAATATTCATAAATGAAATTTTCAGATTACATGGTGTACCAGAATTGATTATATGTGACAGGGATCTAAGAATGACATCAAGGTTTTGGCATATGCTTAATACATCTCTTGGAACGAAACTAAACTTCAGTTCTGCATATCATCTGAAAACGGATGGACAAACTGAGAGGGTAAATCAAGTGTTGGAGGACATGTTGCGAATGTATTGCATGGATCAACAGTATAAATGGGAAGAGTATCTTCCATTAGTTGAATTTGCATACAACAACACTTATCACTCATCTCTTAAAATGGCACCATTTGAAGCACTTTATGGAAGAAAGTGTAGAACTCCTGTTAGTTGGGATAATGTTGAGGATAGAGTGGTAATTGGTCCAGAGATTCACACAGAAATGGAACAACAAGTTAAGCTGATTCGTGAACGATTAAAGGAAGCAGCGGATAGGAAGAAGAGCTATACTAACCTTAAGTGGGTTGATCGAAGGTTTGAGCTTGGTGAGAAGGTTTTTCTTCGTGTTAAACCCAGAAAGAGTTCTATAACTTTTGGCAAGGCTTCCAAGTTGTCACCTCGATTTGTGGGACCTTTCGAAATTGTCAAAATAATCAATCCTGTAGCTTATCGTTTAGCATTACCACCTGCTTTATCTCACATGCATGATGTTTTCCATATTTCTTTTCTTACGAAATACGTTTCAGATCTATCACATGTTTTAAATTGGAATTCCTTGTAGGTCCAAGACCCAGGAATAATCATGGTTAAACCCACACGAGTGCTGGAAACTCACCAATTGCATTTGAGAAATCATGAAATACAGCAATGTAAGGTCCAGTGGGACCAGTTTAACGAAGAAAGTGCAACTTGGGAAAATCTAGAAGAGATGAAAATTGTTTTTCCTTCTCTTTTTCAACAGAATGAAATCTGTTGACAAAACATTTCTTTTATGAACTTATTTTTTTTAAGTTTATATGAAATCCATATGGAGGAAAACATTATTCAGGCTGAATAAAATGTGTTGTGACATTGATTTCTGGAACTATTAAGTTGGAAAATAGTCGCATTGTTTTGTGAACTAATAAATTGGTTGACCTGAAGGTTAATCGAATATGTAATCATTGGGACGATGAATCTTTTAGGAGGGAAGCATGTAACACCCTGAACTATTGTTACTTCCTCTTGAGAATTCAAGTGTTGATATGTGATTTATTTTGAAAAAGGATGTGCTCCTTTGATTGTGAAGTCATGCTTGATATGGACTGTATCTTCTTTGAAATTATAGATCTTTGACTAAGTCGGAACATAATTGGACTCTTTTAATTCTTTCATTTTAAACCCGAGTTTAATCTGATCTCGGAATGAATATGGAGTTATCCATCTATAAGACCCAGCCTTGGATCATTGGCATTGATCCAAGTAATGCTTTAAGTTTATTTGGGATGAACTAAAATTATAGACCTTTCGCAGGTTGCAAGGTCTGGATGCATTGACTAAACTGTTTCAGATTCTAACTCAGGCTGATCGTGTTAAATGAATTGGTTCCCAATATTGTAATATCAGGAAGGTCTTGATCGTGGACCAGGTAATAAATTCAGATACATTTATTTCCACTAGCCTATTGGCAGTGCAGGAGTGAACCCCTGTTCGTGAATGTATGTTGTAGATTCTTTTTCTGAGCATTTGAAATGTTAGACCTAAGCTGGATTTATTAAGGTTAGTAACCTAAAACTAAACTATAACCTAGGGGTTAGATTAGTGTTAATCTAACCTAGGCCTAGGCTATAAGCTAATGTTCTAAGTTAGTATCTATGTGTTATGAGGTTAGACTAAGTGTTATCTTAAATCCTAACCTAAGTTACTAACCTAACTAATGAACAAGGAAGGAAAGGGGACCTATGGAAGGGTGCGAACCATGGGCGGTAGTTTCTATGGCATTAAAT
Organism: Taxus chinensis; assembly: GCA_019776745.2. Lineage (NCBI taxonomy): Eukaryota > Viridiplantae > Streptophyta > Pinopsida > Cupressales > Taxaceae > Taxus > Taxus chinensis. Next base: position 572,854,401 of record CM034147.1, on the reverse strand, counting down.
AGAGGGATAAGTATGAAGGACAGGTAATTTGGTAGAAGTTTTTAAACATCTAGCTAGAGCCGACGTGGTGGGTCACCAAAATTGGAAATGGTCTTCGAACTGGTTTTATCCATCGCCAACTATGGCGGTCGGTGGAAATGGAAATTGAGTGGGAAATTAGGATTAAATGCCATTTATGAACTCGGTCTTCGAGCTCAGGTTTCACGGGAAGGCATGCAAATTGGAAAATTAGTAGTTTGTTTGGTTTTTCATGCGCTCCGATTTTCCCTCTGCCTGATCACTGGTTCTTCGCACCAGTCTTCTTGGTGTTGCATGGCAAGTATGAGCATAACTAGCTCTTTTATCTGGCAAGGAAAATTTATAAGTCATGGAAATAACAAATTTTTATTGGTGAATCTAACTTGGAAAAAGAGGAGAAGGCTCGAGCTCTTTCAGTGGTCTTCTTCAGATTTTTAAGCAAATAACCAGGCATGTTAGGCCTTAACCTTTAAAAATATTGCTTTCTTTCAATTGATTTCATTAGAACAACTCTGTTCAGATGATTTATGGGTTTAGATGGTTTTTATGGTAGCTTTGTGTGATTTTGTTACTGTATCTTCTTACTGGTTCGATTTTTCAAGTTTAACCCTTGATGGGTGTGTATTGTGTTTCGAACTGTTGCTCTATTTCGTTGTGTTTTGCATTCCGTCTTAAGTTTGTGAAATGTATGCAAGAAAGAATATTAGACCTGCTCTGTGAGAGCCCATGAATTGTTCCCTTGTTGGGTTCAGGCTACAGTTGATACTTGTTGTTGATACTTGTCAGAAAGGATACTGATGGACTTTTTTTTTAATGTTCAATTTAATTGGACTTCTTTGTAAGTTCCGTCATGGTTAGTATAGGTGGTGGTTACTGAATCTTGTTGGGTTTCGCTATGATACTTAGGTTATGTTGAACAGATAACTGGCTGTGTTTCAGTATTTGATGTGACCCTGTAGAAGTTGTTTTTCCCTCCCTTGTGTTGCAATTACGGGATTCAACCTGTTGATGGTTTGCATTATATTTATTTTATTACAAGATGACTTTGTGGAGTCCTTGCATTGGTTCATATATTGGACTACTGTATAAGTCATGTATGTGTATACTGGTAGCATGATTCCGTCGGAGTCTTGGAGGGGTAACTTGTAATACGAATTCTGTTATCTTGTAATGTATACCTTCGTTTTAAGTAATGAAATTTGGGTACAAACTCAGTTGGTGTACTTTTTACGTTTCCTATCTGTGTAAGCTTGAGTGAATAATGTTTTAGAGGCTTAGTTGGATTCCTTGTTACAAAATCAATATTTAGCTTTTGTATAAGCCTGATTTTGTATATTTACCATTGTTGGCACGGTTGGAATCATTAACTGATATTTATTTTGTATATCGACTTATGTAGGAGCTTTATCATGTATATTGTTGTTCGGATTCAGTTGAAATCCTTGATAGGTAACTAGTGTATCTGGCTCTATATAAGCCTGTTTTTGTACACTTGTTGTTTTTGGCTCTGTTGGGTTCCTTAAGTTAGATAGATATCATGTATCTTGGCTTCTGTAAAAGTGGGTCGTGATTACCATAATTTTCAAACTCTGAATGAGTTTAGATGTGAATACAGTATGTTATGTTTCTTTCTGAATAATTCCAGTTAAATGAGGCTGTGCATGTGCGTGGATTTTGTATGAATATCTCTGCATAGTCTTAGGGAAACATCATTTGCTTTAATGTCAAGGAGTCTCTTGTTGACTTTGATAAAAGATAAGTTATTTTATTTCAACCTTGAATCTAAAGCCTTACAGTGTTTAGTAGGGATTAGAGCGAGCTATAGGTTGCTGAGAGGGATTGTTGTCATGTTTGATCATGATTACGTCTTCTGTTGCATGGATATCTAGTCTGGAGCTTGATTGAACTTAGGAGTTGTCGACTGCACCTCAACAGGTGATGGCAGTGAATATCTTCTTGTTTGTCACTTCGTGTGGAAGGTCATGTGGAGTCTGTTTGGTAGATAGTCATCACTGTTTTGCGTGAGAGCTACTGTACTACTATTAAAATCTAGTAGTTTGTTATATTTTAAACTTTAACAAAATTGTGGTGCTTCTAGTGGCCTCATCTGATTTATTCGCATGTGTTTAAGGTGAATTCTTTTCTCTTGGAAAGATGGTACAGTCATGAGCTAGTTCTGAGGGAAATATGTATGATTCGTTTATTTCTCTTCTGTTGTAAAGCATAGGTTGATATAATTATTTATCTAACTTTTGGAATTGTTATAACATGCTAATGGAATCATGGAAGGTTATGATATTCATTTATTATGTTGAATATATTAGTCCGTCTGATGTTACTGTCCTTGGGATTCAGATGGATAGTTGTTTAGATGAATTTGTCTTCTTGGTCACTAACGTTTTGATGAAATATTTGAAAGGTATCTGAGACTATTTAGTGACTATAATATGAGCTACGCGTTTATAGTCATGTTTGTATTACAAGAGTATAGTCTGAAATATGTTTACTTGTTTTGTGAAATGATCTCATTTAAACAGGTTATTTAATGAAAACAGTTGGTGGATTGCAATTGTTTTAAGATTTAGTGCTTATCATGCTCAGTTCATCGAAGTGACCCATGTTGACAATTTTTACAGATGGTTGCCGTAAGTGGTAAAAGCACGCAGATCTGATAGGATGTTCAGATTTTTTAATTTGGTTTTATGATGAATTTCAACTTGATTCTCTAAATGTACTATATGAGGAAAGATGTTATTTTTCCGTTGAGTATTGTATCAAGTAAGCTGAAAGCATAAAATGTATTTGATTAGCCTGAAGGGAATAAAGTGAGATATTTGTTACTTATGTGTTTGTATTCTTATCTGGATAGTTTGACCTTCTTCGGATCAAATGATCTTGAGAGCTTGTTATTATTGTTAAATTGGAGACTTTTGTGATTATCAATGTAAGCTTGCAAGAATATGTGAATGAATACTTATGATTGTTTAGTAGTTCTAGTATGTTCTATCTAAAGCTAAATTAAGATTTAGATCACTGTCTTTTCGGAAGCGAGGGTAAAAATAAACCTAAGCAAGATGCTAAACAAGATGGATTAAATTATTAATTCCTAGTCTTGATTAAGCCAGGACAATGTTTAATTGGATTCTTAATCATTATATCTTGATACTAATAAGTACGATATAAATTCAGTTATGAGAACTGATATAAACCCAAAAAAAAGGGGTTTGGTTAGCAATCTCATGTGAAGGATGGGAGTAATTGTCCAATTTCGTTGATTTAGAATTATGTATATTCTATGAACTCCTTGATGGGACCTCTAGTCTTAATAACTTATCTTGTGTATTGGGTTTTATTTAGAAGGGTCATTCTAAGGTGAGGAACCCAGGGGTTGGGAAAGACTACTCTTAAAGGGAGCGTCTTATGGTATAATTTAACTCAACGTATGTAACACTTTTTTTATAAGTAGATCTTTTCGAGGTGGATTTAAAGGTTGACGGCACAAGTCAACTGCAGGGTTGTACCTCTAAGAAGATTAGGATCTTCTCGAAGATACAACAATGCAGGTGACTTATGGCGACACCCTTTGCATTGATCGTTAATATTTACACATTAAACTCGAACAAGTTACTCTAGGACCGATTAGGAATGTGGTCACGTTATAAGGCTGCCTAGGAGACTCGGGGTATCTTGACACATTGGTTTAACTAGGGTTGACCCAGTATGTCATCGTATCCCTAGTCCTCGGGAGCATCCATATAATGTTGTCACCTTACTAATCCGTTTCTGAGTGAATAACTTGGGATAGGAGGGACTGACAGAAGTCAGTATAAGACATTCTACATAACATAAGAATGGGGTGAAGGACGTATTCCAGATTGATGAGTATGTTGTTAAGGAATACGAGACATAAGCAATATGTTTCAAATCTTTGGCCAAAGTATCACAAGCTACTGATTACGTTGTCCTAAGTCACCTGGTCTAAGGGATGAGATGCCGATGAATAATGGTAACAATTATTCAGATAGGTTCCTTAGACAGAGCATTCAGAATCCCAGAATAGGGAAGAGAACCGCAAGAGTGGTGTGTTAAATAAAAATGCCAACTCTTATTACTCATGAATAGATCGGTAGATTACCGAGTCATGGAATGAATAGATCGGAGGTACTCCGAGTCATTACAGCTACATATGGTTATCTTTTATAAGAATGGTTATTTGATTTGTGAGTTCTAAATTACGTATTTAGAACCAGGATGCATTTATCAAAAAAAAAAAAATTGATTTGTTCTAATGTCTAAAATGAGGATGTTACATTGTTGGGGGGGTTTCTATAGCCTATCAATACATCTTTGTTAGATTGGAAGTGGACAGAGATTCTATGAACATTGTTAAAAACATTACTGGTAAAGGTACCACTTGTACATCTATCTAAAACTCTATAACTAGTATAAAGGAAATTTCTAAATTGTTTAAAACTATCAATTTTAAACATATCTATAGAGAGGCTAAATTTATTGCTAATTACTTTGGTAACATGGGGGTTAATTTTTATGAGATGAAACTTATCAATGTTGAAGAAGTTATTGACACCAAGGTGGGAACACACATCCAAAATGACCAATATGGACACCCCATTAAATAATGTCTGATCATGGTATGTCAAGGTAATAATGGGTATGAGCCATATGAATAGTTTTAATTTATGTTGGGATGATGAGACAATTTGGGCTTGGATTCACTAATGGTATTTTAATGCCATTATTTCCATCCATGCTTGTAAAATAGACATTGTTGAGATTGTATGTAGTATTATGGGTAATCTGAAGCTTGGGTTTTCTACAAACTGGTACTAATTTTTGAAAATGGGGGGATATCTTCTTAGAACAAACCCTTTTGACATGAATGGGGTAAATCTAGAAGCTATGGAGGTGTTTTAAGGATAGGGTTTCTCTCTATTCCTAAAAATATTTGAAGGCCACAATGAAAATCTTAGTAAAGACTTTTCTAGAGCATGAAAGACTACCAAAAAAGGGGAAGTTGTGGAAATGAAAGGTATTCATATCGAGATCACCATGGAATATATTGTTAAAGTGATGGGTATGTCTACTACTAGTAGGGAGGTTTATAAGCACAAGAAATAAGCCACAGATGAATTGAATCTATTCTTACGAGTTAATGAAAAACTCACCTCCCACTTTGTCAGTTTTCTTCACTCTACTTTACCTAGGGCTTACGACAATGTGGCTTTAACCCTAATCCAATTCCTCACTGTAGAATTCTAACATAAGTGTATCTATACCTACCATCTTACCATGCTTAATCATTTTAGACATGGCCATAGTTTCAGTTTCCCATATTTTCTGTTTCACTCTATGAGATCCTCCATTGTCCAATTTTAAAAAAAATAGAACTATTTTCCCTTTGTAATAGGTATTTATCCTTTCCCTTGATAAAAGAATCACTCTTGATATAGATAAAATGGGTATTATATGATGGAAAATTGACAAGTGAGTGTGGGAATCTACAAGTAACTCTTCCTGACACCCAACCTCCCGAGTTCGTGCCGAGATAACCAGTGGGGATGGAATATGCGTGGGGTGTAGACAAGCTAGTTAGGTAATCTTATGTCTTCAACGCGCACTAGTGGAATCTTCAAATCTAACGTAAAGAATACCCTCCTAACTTGAACTGGTGTGATAGATCGGTCGGTGAGGATGACTGCTCGAATTCTCCAATCAATATTGAGCTCTGGCGTGATTCGATTTATGGGTTATGGGATGCGTGGAAAATGACCTGGGATTGTTTCGTGTATGTCTCTAGGTAGGGTCATAAAATGGATGATGGTTATATAGTGGATTCTATGGGTGATTCTCTTATCTAGTCCAGAAATCCTTAGCTTCGTTAGCTGCTGAATTCAACAAGGATAACTATGTGAAGATGATAGGTAGAAGTGGAGTGGATCTAAATACTAATGCGTGTAAGCTAGCGTCAATGTCGGATTGACCTGTGGACTCGTTGGGTTGTGAGATTTGTGGATCATAACCATAGATTCATGGTTGTTGTGGATCTACTATGGTCATGTGCAGAATACATCCCTAATCCCTAGTATCCAATATTTGTATGCATTTGTAGCCTCTATGTTTAGAACCACAAGTTGTGCAATCTTCTCAGAGTACCTTAAAGGTGTTCTAGGAACCTAAATTCTTAAGCTAGTGTATATGTCAGTGAGAATGTATCTTGCGTTTGTTTGTGGGACCAAAGGGTCAAAACCGAATGTTTTCTCTCTTTCAAGCCCTTCTACAATCATCTGGATTTTTATCTAGGGTAATCTGTAGTTTGGATGATATGACCAGAATGTGTGTGCTTGGTCGTCTTCTATGTTTAACCCTCTTAATTGTGAGTTGATCTATTGCAAGTCTATTGTTGTTCGGAAGACTTGGATTCTAAGATTCTGATCTATATCAACTATTGCTATAACAAGATTTGGTTGAGGCACGATTAGTTCGAACATGTATTCTCTGGGCTCCCTAGGTCCCGTGATTGTCATGCAAAAGAAACAATGTAAATCTAACTAATGACAGAATAAATAACTATGCAAGATATATCTATGTATATTCCTAAATCTGATCTTTATTGATAAACTACTAAATGGAATTTAAAAGAGTAATTATCTAATATACTTAGAAATTGACAACTAAACTAATAAAGAAATTAAAACAAACAAAGCAACCGAGTATAGCTACTTGTCTGTACAGTTGTGAATCTATTCTAAATAACCAGATAACTGATCTAATTTATTTGAAAGACTCTCGATCCTACCTCATAAGCAAGGAGTGAATCATAGTTTCTTAGAAACTATCAATCCCCATAGATTTCTCAGCAATATCGAAAGTGAGATTAATTGAAATGAAATGATTTACTACTTTATTTGATATGCTTTTAACTAGAAATTTGAAAGCTTGAACCTAGATTTTGTAGAATAGTGGTGAATCCTGGTTGTGTGTGGCTTTGTCCCCTCAGTATGATCTCCCTCTCTTTCTTGCTCACGTGGATCCAGGAAAGTTTGTGATGTTAGCATCAACAGAAGTTGGTATCGAAATAATGATAGCTTAGGATGCAGACTGAATATAATTCGAGTAAAAGAGGGATAGCAAAAGAGAACAGAGTGTTTCGCACCGAATGTTTCGGCTTTGCAGAATAGAATTGCTTCTATCCTATCATTCCTTTGAGAAACAGATAAGGGTTAGGGCTAGGTTGAATACCTATTGAATGTTGAGATGGTGTGTGCGTACCATAGAGAGAGATCAGATTGACTGCGAAGAACTCCTTTTTGTCTTGGAAGGACTACCTGCAAGTAAGAATACAGGACCACCAGATTTTAATTAGACAATAAATGAGGGAGTTGCCTTAGGCCCAGGAAATATAAAACTTCCTTTCGAAGGTGGTCAGTTCCCCTTTTAATTTATGAATTAACACAAATGATAACAAAGAAAGTTATTGCAAAATCATGATTTAGGTATCTCGTTACAAAGCAATAGAAGCTAAATTATCAATAATAAAGTGTCACGTTGTTTGTTCAGTTACTGGTCGTTCATACATTCAGGTTGAGTTATAGGGATAAACCAAATTGGATCTGAGGTTGTTAGGTGGCAAATAGGTGAGAAAAAGGTTTCGGGGTATAAGTCACAGTGACCGACGCTGATCACTGGGTAATCGACCGTGGTTAGAGAACCGCTGCCAGTAGGGGATAAATGATACCGGTAGGGTCAGCAATCTAAGTGCTTCTGGATAGAGGTTGGTTGTAAGGTGATTGTGGGGTTATTAAGATTGGGGGATGGCTGAGGGGAATGATGGGAGGAAAGGGAAGACTCAGAGTGTGGTAAAATGGCCTTCTGGGAAATATCAGGATGTATGGGTGAAGGTTAAGTGTAGTATGTTGCTGATAGTAGATCTAGGAATAAACTTATGATTATTATTAATCAACAGGCTCAAGAAAATGGTGCTTAGAAACATATAAAAAACTACTTACTCATCCCTAATGCAGATGCAGGTTTCAGGATTGTGATGATGAAGACAGGACCCAAGTTGGATGATCTGACAATCCAAGATGAGTTATCTCCTCTTCTGATGCTCGGATGAGTGTTACTGGGCTCTGGTTATTCAGTTGCAGTCTTGCACTTGATGTCCTTCTCTGTAAACTCTTCCTGTTTCTTCACTTGTCTCTGCTCGGCCAAGCAAAATCTGGATCCTTTCAATGATTTCTCCTCCTTTTTCCGATCAAATGAAAATCCGATCCCTTGTTTTTGGTTGGAAGTGGTCATTTACGGGGAAACGATGGCGATTAAGCAACCGACGGCGGTCGAGTAGGAACCGGTATCGGTCAGGTCAAAGTGAGCTATTTTTAGTAAAATAGCCAACTTTCCCTCCTTTTCTCCTAAGGGGTTAGTTGCGGGCTTGGTCAAGTGACTAGAAGGTCAGTTTTGGGTGCGAGAAAGGGGTCATTAGTCATGGGTGTGGAATTGGACCAAGTTATAGGTCTTAATAAGGTTAGTTTAGGGTTAAGACTAGGTCATGATGAGGTGGCAAAATGAGGGTGGCAGGTAAGGCGATGTGGATTTATTAATTATAAGATAATTAATAAATAATTGTGTAAGGTTTAGGTGGTGAGGTTAGGTTGCGAAATGAGATGCGGGTCACAAGGGGTTGTAAGACACAAATTTGGTGTCTACAGTAGCCCCTTATTGTCGTGTAGTTTGTTTTGTAAAGATGCAAGGACAATAATAAGAAGTGGTTACCCCTGTTAAGGGTATAGGTAATCCCCCTCAAATCTATCACAGATTGAGGTAGCGTGAAAGAAGGGATAGGGTTGATAAAGGGTAAATGGTGTTTAGATAACGGTAAGAGGGTGGGGTAGGCCCAAGGAAGCAGACACACGTGGAAATGCAGTAGTGCCACCAGGGTATATGATTTGAAGAGCAAACAAGCAATTCATAGGCAAAGGTCAATAGTTTATCCAAACAAGGGTGATATAATCCTTGTATCCAAGGCATAGGAAGTAGCTCCAGGGTATATAACGGGAAAGGTACAGGAACGTTTGGGCATGTTCGGCAGTACCAAATGGTTGGTTTGGTTGACATAAATGTCACGGTCTAAATCTAGGCAAAGTTGGTCGACTGATCAAGTCAAGGACCCTGATCATGCTTAAACATGAACAGGTGAGCTCGATTGAACAAAAAGGTACATGATGGATGGATAAAATAAAACGTTGATTGTGGGTATGGTATTTAATTGGTGCGGCCTTAGGTCGGGCCAAATGGTTAGGTGCAGCCTTGGGTCAGGCGAAATGGGTTGGTTGTGGCCGTGCGTAGAGCCAAATGGTAGGTTACGGCCATGGGTCAGGCCAAATGGTAGGTGACAGCCTTGGGTCGGGCCAAATGGGTTGGTTGCAGCCTTGGGTCGAGCCAAATAGGTTGGTTGCGGCTGTGGGTCGGGCCAAATGGTAGGTTACGGCCTTGGGTCAAGCCAAATAGGTTGGTTGCGGCCGTGGGTTTGGCCAAATGGTAGGTTACGGCCTTGGGTCGGGCCAAATGGGTTGGTTACGGCCTGGGGTCGGGCCAAATGGTAGTTGACGGCCTTGGGTCGGGCCAATGAAGTTAACAAAGGGTTGTGAACGAAGGTGAATATAGGCGATGTTGGTAGAAAGGGTTATTAGTAAATAAGGGCCGAAATTGGGGTAGAGGTGAGATTAAACCGATATCGATTGTGTATGACCAATATCGGTTAGATGACCGATACCAGTTCTTTAGGGCACAATAAAACCGATATCGGTTATAGGTCAAAAACCTATAAAAAGAAAAATACAGCCGGTCATTGTCACATTGTCAATTTGAAAACCAATTGGAGTTGTATGAGGTGTATTGTTGAGATTGGAGCATTTTTTGGTTGAGGTGGCACTATTTGAGTGGAGTATTGAGTGTTTAGTGGACCCTAGTGAGTAGGAGGCAGCAGTTGATTGGTGGAGGACCTAGCAGAGGAGATTTTATAGCCATAGCACAGCTAGGAGGAGCAGGAGGTGCTGGACCAGCTGGACCACCACCACCCATCCCACCATGACGACGTGTCATCGTACCGGTAGGTTCGAAACCCCTCGTTGTGGTGGATTTGAGTATATTATGTTGTATTTGGGTTTTGGGTAGGAATGTTAGATTTTGATAAAATAATTAATAAATGGAAATGATTTTAAAAAAGGAGAGGGTAGATAGGTTAAATAGGCCAAGGCGGCTGGGGTGGGTAGGTTTTTAGGGTGTTTTGGGCGGGTATAGAGGGAGAAATAGGAAAAAATGGATTTGGGGGGGGGGGGGGGGGCGTGTGGGGGTTTGGCTCCAGAATATTACTGTGACCGATGTCGGTCCGCTAAGCGACCGGCATCGGTCATGAAATTTTTGGTGGACGGAGTTTTGTAAGTGACTAGTGTCGGTCATATAGCAACCGGCGTCGGTGAAGAGGACCGGTGTCGGTCATAAGTGACCGGTACCGGGTCCTTAGTTATTTTTATTTTTGTTGGTTTGGGTTTTGTTGTTGGTTGGTGAATTTTTGGTTGTTGTTTGGGTGTTTTTGGTATTATTTGGGTTGTTTGTTTGGGTGTTGTGGTATTGTTTGGGTTGTGGTGGGGGTGTTTTGGTATTGTTTGAGTGTTTTGGTATTGTTTAGGTGTTTTGGTATTGTTTGGGTGTGTTGATATGGTTTGGGTTGTGGTGGAGGTGTTTGGGTATTGTTTGAGTGTTTTGGTATGGTTTAGGTTGTTGTTTGGGTGTTTTGGTATTGTTTGGGTGTGTTGGTATGGTTTGGGTTGCGGGTGGGGGTGGTTTTTGGTATTGTTTGAGTGTTTTGGTAATTTTTAGGTGTTTTGGTATTGTTTGGATGTGTTGATATGGTTTGGGTTGTGGTGGAGGTGTTTTGGTATTGTTTGAGTGTTTTGGTATGGTTTAGGTTGTTGTTTGGGGTGTTTTGGTATTGTTTAGGTGTTTTGGTATTGTTTGAGTGTTTTGGTATGGTTTAGGTTGTTGTTTAGGTGTGAAGAGGGAGGGGGATAAGTGTTTTTCGTAGAGGTTTTTAGGGTAAGATAAGTGGGTGTAGAGGGTATAAGTAGATGTTGTGATAAAGAGTAGGGCTAATGTAGTGAGTTGGTTTTGCAGGCACGTCAGCAGCTGACGATGCGGGACAAGATGCCCCCACTGTTTGAGACAGATGTGGCCACACGTGTCCGCAGCACAGTGGGGGTGTCGATGGCGTGAGGTGGGACTCGGCGGAGTCCAGTGATACAGAGTGATTGACAGGGATCACAGTTTGATGGTCGCCCTCATCAAGAGATGGGATCTGGTGACCAATGTGTTCCATCTCCTGACTGGAGAGATGACCATCACATTGGAGGATGTGTATCGTATCTTTTGATTACCGATTGATGGAGAGGTAGTCTTTTAGGTTGACGCTGAGACAGCCATGGACAGCATCCTACACGTATTCGGGGATGCAGCTGTGCTACTGACATATCACAGCGTGAGTATCGCGTATGGGTGATATGTACCGAGCCCACTACCATGAGACACGGCTTGCCGTGCTGATGATGATCAGGATCACCTGCTTCACCCTCCCAGACTTAGAGGGAGGCCACTTTCCACAGGCACTTATGGGTGTGCTACATGAGATGGTGGAGGAGCACACATGTTATGCTTGGGCACTAGTATACCTGGTGCAGTTATACCGAGAGCTGTGGGGCTATCGCCGGATGAGGTGATTTGGGATTTGCTCGATGTTTTTACTACACTGTTGGGCATATGAGCATATCGTATGCATTAGACTAGTAGGGCTGCCCCAGTAGCCAGGGCCATAGGTCATCTATAGATACGGCTTTCAGAGGTGGTTGGGGGGTCGTGGGCCAGCCACGAGCAGTGCTTGCAGGGTGAGACGTCACTTATTACAGACATAAGTTAGAGGGCTTGACAGCGTTAGATATTGTATGGAGACCTTATAGAGGTCATCACCCGCATGGAGGAGCCTGAGCATAGTTGCAGTGGATCCAGTATACATTCTGGATAGCGTGGACGGAGGCCGGGAGAGTACGAACGGATACCCCTGGAGAGGGTACGATGACAACTTGGGCTACGACAGGATGAGCCACCTCCCTTCCCTCAGTATCGGAGGGATGATGTAGAGGCTCCATTTCCTGCACCACATCCTATGGGCCCGGATTGGGTTGCTGAGAGGCCGGGCAGGATGATACCATAGATGATGCCGGCTGCACAGGAGCTTTTTTGGTTTGGTGGGGCTAGAGAGAGAGCTACGAGGAGAGCACAGCCCGCACATCCAGACTTAGCGGCTGTTAGAGTAGAGAGGCATCAGCTCAATGGCCAGGTATAGTTATTACAGGGGTAGCTTGCTGCTGCACAGGCACAGATAGGTGTCTTACAGGGGCAGCTAGCCCAGGCTCAGGTACAAGTAGTAGCATAGGTACCACCAGCGGTATAGGTACCAGCACAGGCACCACCAGTAGCACCAGCACAGGCACAAGGGGCACTGGTATTAGGTGTCAGTGGACCAGCCCTAGCACCTACGATGGCTCGAGATCTTTATATGGAGGCTAGAGTGGAGGCTCGGTACTATTAGGATATTCTTGATGGTACCGGGGCTGATTATCAGCCTTATGCGGCACATAGAGTAGAGACCTCTCGGAGCCATAGATCTCAGGGAGGTGCAGCCACAGCCGGTGGGTCTGTGACAGGCAGGAGGTGAGAGGCAGCACAGGGACCAATAGGCAGACAGACAGAGGGTGGTGGAGAGAGCTGAGGGGTCCCTGCATATTTTTGTATTGGTTCATTGGATATGGGCACCGGTCTGCGAACCGGCTATGTTTATAGAGGCCTGCGTGCCTAGATATTATGTATTCATTTATTCATTCATTCATTTATTGTATATACCGGCCTACGAGCCAAGTACGGGTTGTAAAGTTGATACTGACCTGTGAGCCGAGTATATTTTTGATATGAGATACCGGCCTACGAGCTGAGTCAAGATTATTGACAGGTTATTGCGGGTCTGTGTGCCGGCTTTGTTGTATTATGAGATCATAGAGGCCCCGATGCAGGGCACATTGTATATTTGAAACTTTGTATATATATAGATATGATGATTTGACCCACATGTTGTGCGTAAAAATGTGTTAAGTGTTTTGAAAATGGTTTGTGATATTTAATGCATGATGAGTTTGATTTACATGGTGTTATATATTATGATGTTGATATCTTTTTGTTGATGGGATGTATGTATGTATATAGATGATGAGTTTAATTGACATGTTGTGTTATGAAATGTTGTATGTTTTGTCACTGGTTTGTGAATATTGAATGTTTGTAGCTGTTGATTTGGATTCAAATGGTGTATAGATTGATGGTTTTTGATATCGTTTGTTGATGGCTTGGTTATTCTTGTAAGATAGATAGATGATGTTGATGAAATTGTGATGAGATATGGATTTAATGAAAAATATGGATAATGGTGTTGTTCATGTAGGAAAAAGGGGGTGGGCGCCACAAAAATTTACAAAAATGGAAAAAAAAAGGCTTAGGCTTAAGCAACAGGGGACATGACCGATATCGGTTATGTAACCGATGTCGATAGCTATATGACCGATATCGGTCATGTAACCGATATCGATTATGAAAGAATTATTTTCCTAAAAATAGAACTACTGGGTTGGCAACTTAAGTTCTTATTTTTAGCATTCTTATTTTTAGAGTCATGCAACAAGTTAAATATGTGAATGCGACGCTATTTGACAACTACTACAGGTAATTACATGAAAGAATTTGAGTGATAAGGAGGAAAAAGATAGGGTGAAGTGAGCGTGGGCTAAGATTCAGAAGGCAGAAAGACAAGTTATATTTGAAAAGGGGTGGGTGAACATGGTCTGAACGAGGAGAAGCATCTAGCAGGCAGGGACGAGGGGGAAGACATGTTCCGCCCCAAGCTGCTGCATCCCTGAGAGGTAAACTGTTTGGTTGTAATTTGATTCTTGCATGTGGTTTGTAAATAGGATGAAAGAAGTGTAAGTGGGTAAAGATGAGAAAAAAAGGTGATAGCCAAGGGTTCGGAATGGTATGAGTGCTACAGGGGTAGGTAAACAGGGTGGGCATGTATGTTTTTAGGTATAAATAGGAGTAAACGGGCAAAATAATTATCGCAGGTGTATGCTTTAAGCAGGGTAGGTATACTTTGACAGTGAACCGGTATCATTTGGAAGTAACCGGTATCAGTTTTCTAACCGGTATTGGTTATTTATAACCGATATCGATTACTGTATGAGTTTCCAGAATTTGAGAAAAAACCTGTGGAGATTTTTTCTTTTGAATAATTACGTGTCGTTTTCGATGTATGTAGGCAAAAGTAGTGTTAAGGGATGAATGATACTGTGCCAGCGTTTTTGTCACGAATCCGAGCGGATGTAACACCAGCTGAATGGGCATTGATAAATCAGTTGGGGTTAAGTGGAATCCACTATTATTCAAGAATCGCGCATAACCATGCTATGTTGCAGGCGTTGGTTGAGAGATGGAATCCAGAAAAGAATACCTTCTATCTACCAACAAGGGAGATGACAGTGACTTTGGAAGATGTGTTCCATATTTTGAGACTCCCAATGATAGGAAAAACAGTGTATCAGGCATTTCCCAGTGCGGGGGAGGGCAGCGGATAACAACAGTATTTGGGTCAGCTGCACGAGATTTGACATAGCGACGTTTATCATTTACGTATGGTACAATGTATGCCAACACACCCTGAGGAAACAAGGTTAGCCGTGCTATTAATGATAGCGGTGGGGTATTATGCATTGCCGAGGGTGGAAGGTGGAAGATTTCCCAAAGAATTGATGAGTGTTATTTGGGAAATGATAGAAATGAGCGTGACATTCGCATAGGCACCTGCATATCTGGCAGAGTTATATAGGGGTTTATGGGCATGCAAGCAAAAACACAGGACGACAATGGATTGTTCATACTTATTACATTGTTGGGCCTATGAGCATATTGTTTGTGTGCATCCAATAGGCTGACCCATTGAGTCGAGAGAGGCAGGGAGTGTAAAGGTTGGGGATTCAGACGATGGGTCCAGATAGAACAAGAAGCGAGATCCCAGGCCGTGATAGATGACATTGAGTATTATATATAGGTATGGGATATGGTGTTGATTGTGGATATTTGTTGGAGGCCGTACAGTAACTATATGGTGAAAGAGCACATAGATGAGGAGTTGAGGGGTGTAGAGCGATTAAGGTGGATTACAGGGCATAGGCCGGGTGAGTACGAGAGGATTCCTCTAAATCGCGTGCGGTGAAAATTTGGGTTCGTTCAGGATATTCCTATGACATATAGACCATACATGAGGATCGACACCGAGGCAGCATTCTTACCTCCCTGGCCTATACCTCCAGAAAGGGCAGAAGAGATAGCAGCCGATCGTAGGGTTATGGATGCGGGAACGACAGAGGCGTATAGAGTATGGTGGGTAGCAGAGCTGCGAGGTGCATGTGAGTGCCCTAACATAGCTGTGATTACAGCGGAGAGAGATCGTCTGCAGGATTTGGCTCGCCAACTTCAAACACAGGTGAATGAGACAATGAGATTGTTAGAGGCTTCACAGTTACGAGTGGAGAGACTGGAGGCAAGATTCCTCCACGCGAGAGGACGTATTCATATGTTACAGGAGATGTTGGCAGATCAATGGGAGGAACCAATGGCAGTGGCACCTTTGAGGATGGAGAGGCCCACGGAGGGGCATCGATGATCACGATCACCACCTGATTCGGGAGGAGGTGTAACGGTCTAAGTGAACTTCATATGAATATAAGAATAAATAAGGATGCCGACCTGCGAGTCGATGATAGAGAAGATTTATTTGTTTAACATCTAAAATAAAACTAAATACGTATGCTCTTTTGAGTGATGATAATAATAAGAATGGTTGTGTTTTAAAATGTTGTTTTTGTTTGTTTTGAAAAAGGATAAAGAGGAACGTTGGCAAATAGAAATACATAAAAAATATTTATATTGACAACACATGATAGGGTATGGTAGGGGATGGTCGAGCTAACCTTGGGAGACTCCATGTCTCCTAAGTGTTGCCTACATAGCCCATTACACAAAGCAAGGAAGAGCCTCAGACCGATATAGTTCTCCCCTAGGATCAGGGAGAGGTGAATTCAGGAAATTTGGTTGTGGTCAGGTAATTTGTTGGTTGGTAAAAATTTGATGGTTGTAGGGTAATGTTGTTGGCGTTGGTAGGGTAAAGCGAAAGTTAGCATACCCAAGTAGTGGGGAATCGTGTCTTGATTAAGGTCAACACACAATCCTAGAGCCGAGAAAAAGAGGCAAGATTGTCCCATAGTTGAGGAGATCTAAACAAACCACATATTAATGTAGGATGAGATTGAATCCCTAGGTACCTTGTATAGGCGAGAAGTCGATAGGTGAAAAGAGTGGTATAATCACAATATATCGGATATACGTCACGTCCCTTGAGTTTTGTTACTTTGAAAAATGGTGAGGTGAGGTGGTTGATGTGGGCGAGGGTGCAGAAAACTTATTATAAGATGATTATTCTGATAAAAGAGAACCAAACCTAAATAGACAAGTCCATGACTCAAAAGTGTTTTGAAATACTGCTTTTATTTTTATTTTATTTTGTTGGATATAGACTGATCAATGTGGGAAGTCTACATGGGATATGTATTTTTTTGTTCTTGAGGTCTTCACGAAGCTGATTAATGCGAGAAGCTTCTGATAAAGGCTGACTGTGTATAGCTGTCCTTCAAGGGAGCAGTCTATTTATAGTAGCAGATGCAGTGTTTATGTATAGCTGTCCTTCGGGGGAGCAGTCTATATATAATAGTAGCAATAGTTTGGCATATAGCTATCCTTCAAGGGAGCAGTCTATTGTATAATTTAGAGGTCTAGATGTCCGTTGGGCATAAAGCATCTAGTTTTTGTAAGAATTTTGACTCAAGAAAATCCCATAAGTGTTTTAATTAAGAATGTGTCATTTTGATACTTTGAATTCATGGACTAGACTAAAAGGGGAAGGCATGTTTTAAGGGGAGGTGATAATCAAACCATGTGAGCTGGATTTGATTCTGAGATGGAAGAAAAAAAGTGTATGCGGTGGTAAATGAGCTCAAGGGACGAGCGTAAGGTAGAGAAGAAGTGATATAACACTAATTTCAATAGTAGAATGGTCGAAGATGCAAGGCATTAAGGGGCTCACACTCAGGTTTACCATTAAGCGAAGCTAAATGATAAGTTCCTGATCCATAAGTGTGAGTGATAATGTAAGGCCCAATCCAATTAGGAGCAAATTTTCCATGTTTTCTCTTTTCTAGTTTGGTTACATGTTGATTCTCTTTGAGGACAAGATCACCAACCTTAAAAGTATGCTCATGAAGTCGTTTATCATAAGCACGCTTGATGCCTTTTTGGTAGATTTGAAGGTGATCAAGAGCCGTAAGACGAAGCTCGTCAAGAAGCTCTAATTAGGCTAACCGCTCTTGGCGGAAATCATCATTGGTGAGAATATCCTGGAGAGATATTCTGAGGGAGGGTATTTGTATTTCGAGAGGCAAGATAGCCTCGGTAACATATACCAAAGAAAATGGTGTGGCATTAGTGGATGTATGAATGCTAGTATGATAAGCCCAAAGGGGCAAAGGGAATGTGATCATGCCAGTTTCTTCCGGACTCATTGAAAACTTTCATGAGGATTTTGGTTAGGGTTTTATTAGAAGATTCAGCTTGACCATTTTCCTGCGGATAGTAAGGTGATGAAAAACTAAGTTTGGATACCAAAGTTGTCACAAAGGTCTTGTAACAACTTATTTTTAAAATATTTACCCATTATCTGTTATTAGGCGATGAGGAATACCAAAACGGACAGATAATGTGATGGTTAACGAATTCGACAATTTTTTCTTTTTTGATTGAAATGAGTGGAATGGCCTCCACCCATTTTGTGTAATATTCGGTTGCTATGATTATCCAACAGTGACGTTGTGAAGAAGGCGGGTGAATCTCACCAATAAGGTCTAAACCCCATTGTGAGAAAGGCCAAAGATCTCATGCGACTTGTAGTAGATGGCTAGGAGTATGTTAAAGGTTGGCATGTTGTTGACACATAACACAATGCTTAACATATTCGCAGCAGTCATTATTAAGAGTAGGCCAATAATAACCTAGGCGAAGGATTCATTTGGCCATGGCAAGGCCACTAAAATGTCCACCACAAATGCCGTCATGGACTTGTTGGATGGTATAGGTGACCTCCGTGCCGGTTAGACATCAAAGGAGGATGCCATCAAAGCCACGTTTATAGAGGAGTCCCCCCCATGATGACATAACGAGAAACACTTTTAAGAAAAGCACGTTTTCCGCTACTAGTAAGGTTAGGTGGGAGAACAAAGGTTGTAAGGTATTCGTGAAATTAGTGGTACCAGGTATCTTGCGAATTAGCAGACACATTATTTATCATATAAACAACTGGGGCTGAGTAGGATGGGGCAAAAAAGTTGTTGTACCAAGATGAATATGTCAGAGTCAGTTGGTGAGGTAGGAATTTGTGAGGCTAAGCAAGCCATAGTATCCGCAAATTTGTTAGTGGAGTGGGGAATGGTCTGGATAGAATAACGAGGTAAATGAGGTCAAAAGTGAATCCACGTAATGTTTGTACTTTTGAAGTTCCTCATTCTTACATTGGTAGATGCCCATAACTTGATTGACTACCAATTGAGAGTCACCAAAATTTTTAATAGATTTGACACCTACGTGTAACACAACCTGGAGACCCAAAACAAGGTCCTCGTATTCCACTGTATTATTAGTGCAGGGGGAAATCAAGCTGGAATGAAAGAGGCATAGGTTCAGCATCAGGAGGGATGAGAACAACGCTGGCTCCTCCGCCGCATTGGCATTTGGTTCCATCGAAGAAGAGGGTAATTTGATATGACTCTTCCCTGAGTGAAAGAGTGGTGATGAGTTCGTCGGGGAAATTAAAATTGGTGAATTGGTTCCCCAGGTAAAGGGGCCTCCCCAAGTTGGTCCGCAATAGTTTGTCCTTTGATTGACTTCTGTTGTACAAACTCAAGGTCGAGGTCAGCGAGGAGCATAAAGCCATTGGGCGATGCGTTGGTTTAGATGTGGTTTGTCATACATATAATGAATGGGGTCCATGTTGGTGATGACAAAAGTTTTGTGATTCAGGAGGTAATGTCGGAGTTTGGTGGCTACAAATGATAGGGCTAGGCACAATTTTTCTACATGTGTATACCTAGTCTCGTAATCCATGAGAGTACAAATTAATATAATAAACAGCTTGTTCTCAACGTGTCGAGTCCCGATGTACAAGCATGGGCTCCTATAGCATGGTCAGTGGTAGAAAGGTAAAAGGTAGAAAGGGGTGATCATCCTGAGGTGGAATAAGCACGGGTGGCTGCAAGAGATAGGATTTGAGAGCTTCAAAGGATTGGTGACACTCTTCACTCCATTGAAAAGGAAATGTCCTTTTTAAGAATATGATGGAAAGGTTGACATCGATCCGAGAGTTGGGAGATGAAACATCGGATGGATTGAAGTTTACCCTGCAAACTATGCAATTGTTTAAGGTTTTTTGGGTGGGGGGCATTTCTAGGATAGCTTTTACTTTAGATGGATCAACTTCAATGCCATGCAAAGAGATGATAAAGCCAAGAAGTTTTCCCCAAAAGAACACCAAAGACACATTTCTTTGGTTGAAGCCAGACTGAATATTGTAACAGGCGATTGAAAATAATGGTTAAAACATCAAGATGTTCACTGCGATGTTTAGATTTTCCAAGAACATCATTGACATAATCCTCAAGGATAGTGTGGCATAATGTCATGAAAAATGTAAGTCATAGCCCGCTGATAGGTCGCACCAGCATTCTTAAGGCCAAGTGGCATGACACGATAACAGAAGGTTCCCCAAGGAGTTTATGAAGGTAGTTTTATGTTTGATCAGCTGGGGCTACCAAAATTTGATTGTATCCCAAAAAGCCATCCATGACAGAAAGCATTTCATGGCCCGCAGTGAGATCAACAAGTTGATCAATACTTGGGAGGGGGGAAGTCATCCCTTGGGGCAAGCGAGGTTAAGGTCTCAGAAATTTATGCATATCCGAAGTCCCCCCATCGCTTTAGTGACAGGTACGATGTTAGAAATTTGTTGAGGATAGTCAATAGGCAAGATGAAGGAAACAGAAAGAAGTCATTGAAGCTCTTCTTTGACCAAGAGGGCAATGCGTGGTTGCATTTTTCTCAGTTTTTATTTGACTGGTTTTGGAATCGGGGTTTAGGGTGATGTTATGGACGGAAATGGTAGGATCAATTCCTGGCATGTCAGCGTCGGACCAAGCGAAAGCTTGGTTGTGGGTACGGAGAAAGGTATTAAAGGCAGCTTGTTCTGATGTGTTAAGGGATTGTCCGATCTTCACAATGTGAGGATCCTCCTCTGTGTGGATGTTGATTTCTATAGTCAACTCATTCAACATGGTTTGAGTTTCAGACGGTAAGGCACGTCGAATATAGGAGTCGTCCACCCCAAGGTAAGTGAGGATGGATTCGTCATCCTGGCACTCAACAACATTAATCGAAGGCGAATCCTCTTTGATCAGTCTGGATACAGAAGGGGAAGAGAAGATGCATCCTCATTATCATGTTGATAAGTGAGAGGACCTATGAAGATAGCATTTATGAAAAAAAAGTTAGGAGGGATAGATTCAGGGTCTATCGACTCTGTGGGTGATGATGGCAAAGTGGGTGATGATGGTTTGGTAGGGGTGACGTCGTCATATTCCAAGATACAACTGACACGAGGTTTCTCCGGTGTAGGTGTTTCAGGAAAACTGCGACCATTGCGATCATTGTGTTTGCGTGTAGTCACGGGAATGAGTGTATGTCGGCCTTGTTCATAAAGACCAAAACCAAAGCCTTTCCAATCATAGCGAGTCAAGAAGGTGAGGGCGAAACGATGATTTGTCAAGTATTAAAAATCGGATTGGAAGGGAACCACACCAAGAGGAGGTTCAAGGGTAACGGAGGATGCGTCAACACCCCCATACGTTAGGTTGGTGGGGAAATGGGGTGGTCCATAAGAGATTACCTCCCCCACGCGACGGTCGTAGGTGGGATGTGCATGTAACTGTTCGTACTCCTGTGGGGTATGGAAAGAGCTAACGTTATATAGGCGGTACTCCCCCAGCGTAAGGCGTTGAAAAAAATCTACTAAGGGGTCGGAGGTTGGGATTTTATCTACGGGAAAGGAAGTAATATTTGTAACGGTGGTTTCATTTGTTGAAGGTGTAGGTGCGTTGGAAGTGGATGGTTGGGTTGTATGAACAGGTGTCTTGACTGGTACAAGCACATCATTAGGGCGATACAAAATATTGCAAGTTTTTAAGGGGGGAGGATCAGCTTTTACCGTGTAGGACTTCCCCTCGTACTCAAATTTTATGCATCTATGTAAAGTGGAGGGAACGCATCCCATAGCCCAGATCCAAGGGTGGCCTAACAACATATTGTATTGGAACTCTCCCTCAAGGACGTAGAAGAGTTCGGGTAGAGTACGTGGTCCTACACGAATGTTAAGGATCACGGTGCCTAAAGTAGAAGTAATAGCATCATTGAATGATCGCAACATGATGGGGTTGGCACACATGCAACTAGAAGGGATATTCATTTATTGGAAGGCTTTTGAAGAGATGATGTTTAGGCTAGCACCCCCGTCAATCATAACACAATGTACCCGAATATCCTGAACGTACGCTGAGATGAAAAGAGCAGGGTCAGGATCTTCAGCACCAAAGTCGATAATTTCATCTTCAGAGAAACTAACAGTAGCGGCTTGTTGTACAGAGACAAAACTGGTTGGGGAGATAGATTGTTTGGTGAGCGAAGCAACGTGATTGGGTGTTAGAATAGAGGTAACAGGCAAGGTTTCATTAGGTAAAACCTCTATCCCTTGAAGGATTTCAACGAGAGCTTGTCGATGAGATTCAGAAGTCTGAATGAGATCATACAGTGTCATTTTTACAGGTGATTGGTGAAGCTGTTTGATCATAGTTCGGTGGGAAATGCCATTAGAGACGCGATAGGTGGGTCCGTGAATAACCACTTTAGGTGGTGGTGCAATCGGGATGGTGGACGGAGAAAGAGATGTCGTAGGTGTGTTTTCTTTCTCTTTCCCATTTTTTTTCTGCCCTTGAGTAGCAACACTAATCATATTGATCTCGTGAATACGAGAGGAGGAAGATGGTAGGGATAGGTCATGGTTTTTGAGAGGTGGGGCTGTAATAATGATAGATCTTGGTGAGGCGGGGACAGGTGGTATAGGAGAGGGAATTGAAGCTAAAGGTCTCTCTCTTCGTAAGTTGTCTTTCTTAACTTTTCTATCTGAGAGAGGTGACTGACAAAGTATGGCTTTCAACACTTTGCATCCCTCTACGTCATGTCCTGGTGTGCGGTGGTAAGCACAGATTTTAGACTCATCGTAACCTATAAATTGAGGTTTAGATGGATCATAAGGTCTAAGTGGGGGTAGGGAAATGGTCGCATTCTCTACCAACATAGCAATGATTTTGGCATAAGACCCTTTGAGTGGGTCAAAGTCAGAGGAAGAGGAGGCTATTGACTGGGTCGATTCTGGTGATGACGTGGTATGGTTGGTTTGTATGGGTGGTGGTTTAGCCAAGGAGTTTTGATAATGGGTTTTAACTAAACGTGGCTTCTTTGACGCAGAAGCTAGGTTGGATGATGAGGCCACAGATGATGTGATATCAAAAAACAACCACGGAGAAATAGGAGTGATAGAAAAAAAATCTTTTGATGATGGAATTTGTTTATGGTTGATAGGTGGACAGGATACACGGGGTGACGGTGTTGCTATACCCTTGGATTTCTGTATGGGTACAGAAGGTGTAGGTAACTTAAAAGAAAATGTAGGAGGTATGATATCTTGATGTAAGGTAGAGGGATGGGGTCCCAATATGGAAGGTAGGTGTGACGACGAGGGTTTTAGTTGTGTTAACAGCATAGATTGAGGATATTGAGTTTGTCTCCTAATGGGATGGACAACTTTATTTTTAGATAAATCAAGCCACTTAGGTGGATGTGTTAGACTAGGTATGGGTGAGGTCACAAGTGTAGGGGAAGATTTGGTTAGATTAATAGAAGTGGATGAGGTATTTGGTAGAGATGAGGGGGGTGAAGATGAGGACAGGCATTTTAAGCTTCTGTAAACACTTCGGGTATATGGTAGAGGCATCAGGATCAGTCATTTGCATTTGAGTAGAATATGGCGTACTCAAACGTTCCCATAGGACCTATCGATCTTCTGGGGAATGACAGTCTTCACGTGTGAATAGGAACTTTTGTATGGAAGAAAGGTGGGTTGTGATTCCGGTCCATTGTGGGTGTGATACAAGGGGTAAATGAGACACTGTATCAATGGGCGTTAAGAGGTCAACTGGTTGCTGAAAAGATTTAGGTGATGAAGGACTAATAGGTAGGAGGGCGTGTTTGAGAGGATCTGTCATGTTTAAAGAATGTGGTGATGTCGGTTCAAGAGATTTCTCATCTAAGGATGACAAAAGAAGTGGCGAGCCTTCCTTTTGTATAGCAAGAATGGTAGAAGGAGACATTTGGGAAATAGATAAATTAGATAACATCCGCTCACAGACTTGCAAGGATGTGGTGTAAGAAGGCTCATTTGTGAGAAGGGAACTCTGGGTGGTTAATTCCTTGATGGGTAAAGGAACGGCAAGGATTTCAGTTTGTCTTGATGACGAGGAAGGGGGTTCAGTTTCCTGCATTAGTGAAGAGGTTTAATTCAGAATTTGTTCGATAGAGGTCTTTGGCTGGGAATCGAAGACTGCATGGATCTCATGAACACTCTCCTCAGCTAAGATATCTTGGTTTATATTATTGTTATAAGAATGATTCGGGAATGGTTTGTTGAATATTTTCAAATTTCGATTAGCAGGGGCGTTAGGATTATCGAGGGCTATATCCCCCGCATCAACCATTTCCTGCACTATGTTTTTCAACATCTTGCAGCTCTCATGACTATGTCCCTTCATGCGGTAGAAGTTAAAGAAGTCATTTTCTTTGTACTAAGAAGTTATGGCGCGAGTGGAATCAAACCTAGAATGAGGTTTAACAGGATGTAAGGTAATGGCTCCTTCTTTGAGAAATTTTTCAAATATCACACCATATGTTTCTCCCAAGGGAGTGTAATTGATGGGCTCTGCTTTATACTTATAGGTGGTTTTTGGCGGGGTATTAGATGGTGGTTGGGATTTTACCATCACCGCGTGCACGGCCCCTTTTGATTTCGAAGCAGTCGATGGGTGAGGATTGGTGGTGTTAGGTTTGTTGGTGGAATCTTGGGTTTGGAAAGTGGGGTTTTTGTTGCGCAACCGCAATTTCTCTTCCTATAAGGCTCGAATCTCTAGTTTTCGAGCCATAGTAAAGGCCTCGTCAAATGTACGGAAAGTTTGAATTTGGAGGGTAGGAGATATGTGCTTAGTGCAGGCCCGCATAAACAGTTCGATAAGTTCGGTCTGAGGCAAGGCATACGTAAGTTGGTTGATAAGGCCCCGCCATCGTCCAACAAAATCTGTGATAGATTCATCTTCAAATTTTTGGATGGCATAGAGGTCGGTGATAGATACTTTCTTGGTAATGTTAATGGAGAAATGATCCAAGAAAGATTGGGCTAGCTGGTTAAAAGAGAAGATTGAGTGTTGGGTTAAAGCATTGTACCACTCTAAGGTGGGTCCTGATAAGGACATGGGAAAGGTGCGGAGTAGTAAAGCATCATCGTGAGCAATCAGATAGCAGGCATGTATAAATGATCGCAAGTGTTGTTGAGGGTCCTCCTTACTATTAAAACGGGTAAAATTTGGTAATTCCCATTGAGGAGGATATGAATGAAGGGGGACTAAATGGTGGATGGGCTCCCAACAAACTTGCTCGTATGTCAAGGTGCTACGACTTCCTGAAACAGAAGCCTCCAGATTTTGCATTTTGTCCATCATTTGTTTAATTAAATCAGTAATTGGATGAGATGATGGTGTGGTTGTGGTAAACGGAGGCAAATTGGGCCAAGGGCCACCGCTAGACAATGATGGGGTTAAATGTTGATAAGGTATGGAGGACGAATGTGTTGAGGACACCAAATAGGGATGTCCTATATAAGTTGTTGAGGTTACCGGATATGTGTGTGGAAATGAAAAGGTGGGCGGAGCTTGAGAAGGAAAGCTCGTGTGGATAGGTGGCAGAGAGCAAGTCATGAACGGAACAGTCTACAAGAGAGACGAGGTGGGAGCAGTTGGTGGTAATGACATGTTGGGCCCAAGATTAACCAAAAGAAATCCAATCTGTGTTGTATGGACCCCTAAAGCTGCTGAGGTAGGTAACGGGACTAAGGATGCGGAAGACAAAATGGAGTTATCAAGTGGAGAAGGGGCTAAATGAGCAGCTATAATAATAGGCATGCCAACAAGGAGTTGAATGTTGGGTGTATAGTCAAGGGCATGAGACAAATAGTATTGGACAGTGTTAGGATTAGCATCCAGAAATTTGGTAAATTCTTTGTCTCCCACAGGAATTTTAGGAACCTCGCTGGTGTCTGTAGGATTCCCCACAGAATGTGAAGGGGGTGATTCAGGAAAAGGCACAGAGCAAGCATGTGAAACCATGACGGTGGCTTGCTTTCAAGTGATAACAACCATGGACAGGAGTACACAGTAGGGTTTCAATCTATCAGGAACAGAAACGGACTCAGAATAGTGAAATTGGTAGGTTGCTGGTTTGTAAGGAACTTTAAAAGACAGTAACCGATATCGGTCTGATAACCAATGTCGGTTAGACTATAGCCAACGTCATTCAGTTAACCGATGTCGGTGTAAGAAGACTGGTATAAGAAAATATAAGAAGCTGCTGATTTGATTGTTAACAATGCTCAGTACATTTATCAAATTGTTCTAAGGTGATCACAGAAGACAGTGTATAATAGAGAAAACAAAACTGAAAACAAGCAAGATACACACACAAATCTAGAGACTAACCCTAGGGTTAATTTTAACTATTGTGGGCTTATGCCTTTAGACGCGGAATGCTGTCCATCCTAAACAAAAGAATTAGGGGGAATGTCAAGTTTGTTTTGGCTTATAAGGTTACCTCAATCGGGCGGAGGAATACCATGGAAAAGGGGGGATGTTTTAAGCTGTTGTGTTAATTATGAAGTGATTCGGTATGTGTTGTGTAGTGAAAGTAAGATTAATTTCCTGTCAATACCGTGGAAATCACCCCCACGTGTATGACCTGTTACTTAGTCTATGTTCACTAGAATTGAAAACATCAAGCAAGAATGTAATGCACGTGTTTTAAAACCCAAATCGAAAATGATATTCGATGAAGCAAATAAGATGACTTTCACTAATGCGAAACTAGGAAAGCAAGACAAATTCTTTACTAAATATAAAAAAAATAGCAACATCAAGTATGCTTCCTAAAACGAGAACAAGCAAGAGAAACAGAAACCCGACTGAGTCCCACCGGGCGTGCCAAAATGTTTCACACGGAATGTTTTGGCTCTGCAGAATAGACTTGCTTCTATCCTATCATTCCTTTGAGAAACAGATAAGGGTTAGGGCTAGGAGGAATACCTGTTGAATGTTGAGATGGTGTGCACGTACCGTAGAGAGAGATTAGATCGAATTTGAAGAACTCCTTTTTGTCTTGGAAGGACTACCTGCAAGTAAGAATACAAGACCACCAAATTTTAATTAGACAATAAATGAGGGAGCTACCTTAGGCCCAAGAAATAAAAAACTTCCTTTCGAAGGTGGTCAGTTCCCCTTTTAATACGAATTAACACAAATGATAACAAAGAAAGCTATTGCAAAATCACGATTTAGGTATCTCGTTACAAAGCAATAGAAGCTAAATTATCAATAATAAAGCGTCACATTGTTTGTTCGGTTACTGGTCGTTGATACGTTTAGGTTGAGTTATAGGGTTAAAACAGACTGGATTTGAGGTTGTTAGGTGGCAAATAGGCGAGAAAAAGGTTTCGGGGTATAAGTCACAGTGACCAATGCTGGTCACTGGGTAACCGACCGCGGTTAGAGAACCGCTACCGGTAGGGCATAAACGATACCGGTAGGGTAAGAAATCTAAGTGCTTCTAGATAGAGGTTGGTTGCAAGATGATTGTGGGGTTATTAAGATTGGGGGATGGCTGAGGGGAATGATGGGAGGATAGGGAAGACTCAGAGTGTGGTAAAATGGCCTTCTGGGAAATATCAGGATGTATGGGTGAAGGTTAAGTGCAGTATGTTGCTGATAGTAGATCTGGGAATAGACTTATGATTACTATTAATCAACAAGCTCAAGAAAATGGTGCTTAGAAACATATAAAAAACTACTTACTTGTCCCTGATGTAGATGCAGGTTTCAGGACTGTGATGATGAAGACAGGACCCAAGTTGGATGATCTGACAATCCAAGATGAGTTATCTCCTCTTCTGATGCTCGGATGAGTGTTACTGGGCTCTTGTTATTCAGTTACAGTCTTGGGCTTGATGTCCTTCTCTACAAACTCTTGTTGTTTCTTCACTTGTCTCTGCTCGGCCAAGCAAAATCTGGATCCTTTCAATGATTTCTCCTCCTTTTTCCGATCAAATGAAAATTCAATCCCTTGTTTTTGGTTGGAAGTGGTCATTTATGGGGAACCGATGGTGGTTAAGCAACCGACGGTGGTCGAGTAGGAACCGGTATCGATAAGGTCAAAGTGGGCTATTTTTAGTAAAATAGCCAACTTTCCCTCCTTTTCTCCTAAGGGATTAGTTGCGGGCTTCGTCAAGTGACTAGAAGGTCGGTTTTGGGTGCGAGAAAGGGGTCATTAGTCATGGGTGTGGAATTGGACCAAGTTATAGGTCTTAATTAGGTTAGTTTAGGGTTAAGACTAGGTCATGATGAGGTGGCAAGTTTCGCTCGGAATGTTTCGGCTTCTGGGAATAGAGTTGCTTCTATCCTTTCATTCCTTTTAGAAACAGATGAGGTTAGGGTTAGGAGGAATACCTGTTGAATGTCGAGATGGTGTGCGCGTACCGTAGAGAAAGATCAGGCTAACTGCAGAGAACTCCTTTTTGTCCTTGGAAGGACTACCTGTAAATAAGAACACAAGACCACAAGATTTTGATTAAACAATAAATGAGGAAACTGCCTTGGGCCCAGGAAGTATAAAACTTCCTTTCGAAGGAGTTCAGTTCCCCTACTAATATGAATTAACACAAAAGACTACAAAATATTAATTAAATTATCTCGTTGAACTGGGTAGGGGGAAAGGCTAGTTTTCTGGTTTTTGATCAGAGGAGCCGATGCCGGTTACTGATAACCGATGCCGGTCACTGATAACTGATGGCGGTTACTGATAACCGATAGAGGTGGGGTTCTACGATCTTCTTGGTAGCTATGGTGTTTGTAATGGCTAGTTTATGGATGATATTAGGAAATGGGATGATTAGAAGAAAAAGAATGACAGTTAGATGCAATGGCACGTTGGCTAGTGGATTCAGAAACGGATTTAGGAGCACTGAGATTCAAGGAGCATAAGAAATGTTATAACAGAAGGACATGCAAGATGTGACTTACTAGTTTTGACCACAGATGCAAGTTGATCTCCTTGGTTGTAAACACTTCTGGTATCTTCCACTCGTCTCTGCTCTGTCAAGTGAAGATCTGGACTCTGTTCCTCGCTCGCAATGCTCTCTGTTGATCCAGAAATCCTTTGACTGATCTCCCAAATGAAATTCCGATCCGTTGTTTTGGTTTGGGAAGCCCATTTACAGGGAATCGATGGTGGTTACGTAACCAACGGCGGTCGAGTAGGAACCGACATTGGTAAGGAAAAAGTAGGCTATTTTTAGTAAAATAGCCCACCTTCCCTGCTTTTCTCCCGAGAGATCAGTTGTGGGCTTGGTCAAGTGGCTAGAAGGTCGGCTTTGGGTGCGAGTAAGGAGGCATTAGTTATGGATGTGAGTCTAGACCAAGTCATGGGTCTTAATTAGGTTAGTTTAGAGTTAGGGCTAGGTCATGACGAGGGTGGCAAAGTGAGGTGGTGGGTAAGGTGATGTGGATTTATCAATTATAAGGTAATTAATAAATCATTGTGTAAGGTTTAGGTGATGAGGTTAGATTGCGAGATGAGATGAGGGTCACAAGGGGTCGTAAGACACAAATTTGGTGTCTACATTAGCCCCTTACTGTCGTGTAGCTTGTTTTTGTAAAGCTGCACGGACAATAATATGAAGTGGTTACTCCTGTTAAGGGTATAGGTAATCCCCCTCAAATCTATCACAGATTGAGTGAACGAGAAATCAGGGATAGGGTTGATAACGGGTAAATGGGGTAGAGGGGATGGTAAGATGGTGGGGTAGGTCCAAGGAAGCAGACGCATGTTGAAATGCAATAGTACGACTAGGGTACGTGAGTTGACGAGCAAACCAGCAGTGCAGAGGCAAAGGTCGATAGTTTATCCAAACAAGGGTGATATAATCCTGGTATCCAAGGCATAGGAAGTAGCCCCAGGGTATATAATAGGTAAGGTGCAGGAACGTTTAGGCATGTTCGGCAGTACCAAAAGGTTAGTTTGGTTGAGATAAACGTCACGGTCTAGGTCTGGGCAAAGTTGGTCTACAGATCGAGTCAAGGACCCTAATCATGCTAAACCACGAACAGGTGAGCTCGATTAAACAAAAAAACTACCGGATGGGTGGATAAAAGTGTATGGTGTTGATTTTGGGTAAGGGATGGAAGTGGTGTGGCCGTGGGTAGGGCCAAGTTTTTGGGTTGCGGCCTTGTGTCAGGCCAGAAGGGTAAAGGGAGGCCTTGGGTCGGGCCAAATAGTGAGGGCGAGGCCTTGGGTCGGGCCAATTGGTAGGTTGAGGCCTTGGGTCGGGCCAAATTGGTAGGGCGAGGCCTTGGGTCGGGCCAAATGGGCCTTAGGTCGGGACAAATAGGTAGGTTGAGGCCTTAGGTCGGGCCGAAAAGGTAGGTTGAGGCCTTAGGTCGGGCCGAATAGGTAGGTTGAGGCCTTAGGTCGGGCTGAATGGTAGGTTGAGGCCTTGGGTCAGGCCAAATTGGTAGGGTGAGGCCTTGGGTCGGGCCAAATGGGTAGGGCGAGGCCTTGGGTTGGGTCCCGAAACAGGTAGGTTGAGGCCTTCGGTCGGGCCGAAATAGGTAGGTTGAGGCCTTAGGTCGGGCCGATTGGTAGGTTGAGGCCTTAGGTCAGGCTGGACAATGTGAACAAATGGTGTGCAGCAAAGGTGGATAGAGGCGATATTGGTGAAAAAAGAGGCAAGGAGTAAATAAGGGAAAAGAATGGGGTGAAAGTTGGGTAGAGAACCGATGTAGGTTCAGCATGACCGATATCGGTTAAGGGACCGATACCGGTTCCTTAGGGAAAAATGAAACCGATATCGGTGAGAAGGTGAAAAACCTATAAAAAGAAAAATACGGCTTGTCATTGTCATTTTTGTTATTTGCAAACCAAATCGACTTGTCTGACGTGGAGAGTTGAGATTAGAGGCTTGATTGAGTGAGGTGGAGCTATTGTATTGGCGGAGAGAGTTGATAGTAATAAGAATGTTTGCGTTGTGACTTTTGGTGTTTTGAAAAAGGATAAAGAGGAATGTGATTAAATAGAAATACACAGAAATATTTATTATACCACACATGATAGATTATGGTCGGGGGTATGGTCGAGTTAACCTTGGGAGACCCCATGTCTCCGAAGTGCTGCCTACATAGCCCATTGCACAAAGCAAGGAGGGGCCTCAGACCGATGTAGTTCTCCCTTAGGACCAGGGAGAGGTGAATTCAAGCAATTTGGGTATGGTTAGGTAATTTGTTGGTTGATAAGAATTTGATATTGATAGGGTAATGTTGTTGGTGTTGGTAAGGTATGGGCGATGTTGTATGTAGGTATAAGGTAAAGAGAAAGTTAGCTTACCCAAATAGTAGGGAACCGTATCCTGACTAAGGTCAACACACAATCCTAGATGTCGAGCAAAAGCAGGCAAAGAGTGCTCCCGTAGTTGAGAAGAGCTAAACAAACCACATATTAACATGGGATGAGCTTGAATCCCTAGGTACTGTGCATAGGATGAGAAGTCAATAGGTGAAAAGAGTTGTATAATCACAATATATCGAGATATACGTCACGTCCCTTGAGTTTTGTTTCTTTGACAAAGGGTGAGGTGAGGTGGTTGATATAGGCGGGGGTGTAGAGAGCTTGTTACAAGGTGATTATTCTGACGAAAGAGAAACTACCCTAAATAGACAAGTCCATGACTCAAAAGTGCTTTTGAATGAGGCTTTTTTTTTTTTGCTGAATATAGACTGATCGATGCGGGAAGTCTACAAGGGATATTGTATTGTGTTACTCTTGAGGTCTTCATGAAGCTGATTGATGCGAGAAGCTTCTGCTAGAAGCTGGCTGTCTATAGCTGTCCTTCGAGGGAGAAGTCTATTTATAGTAGCAGATATGATTTTAGTGAATAGCTTTCCTTCAGGGGAGCAGTCTATAGAGAATAGCAACAATAATTTGGCATATAGCTATCCTTCGAGGGAGTAGTCTATATTTTATTTAGATGACTAGATGTTCTTTTTAGCATGAAGCATCTAGTTTAGTAGGAAGTTTGACTCAAGAAAATCCCATAAGGATACGGCTTATTTTAATACGTTGAAGTCATGGACTAGACTAAAAAGGGGAAGGCATCGTTAAGGGGAGGTGAGGATCAAACTATGTGATCTTGATTGTTATTATCGAGATGTAGGAAACAGAGTGCATGTGGTGGTATGGGAGCTCAAGGGATGAGCAGGAAGGCGGATAAGAAGTGATATAAAACTAATTTCAACAATAGAATGGTCGAAAATGCAAGGCATTAAGGGGCTCAGGCTCAGGTTTACCATTAAGCGAAGCTAAACGATAAGTACCAGATCCATAGGTGTGAGTGATTATATAAGGCCCAATCCAATTGGGAGCAAATTTTCCACGTTTTCTCTTTTCTAGTTTGGTTACATGTTGATTCTCTTTGAGGACAAGATCAGCAACCTTAAAGGTACGCTCATGAAGTCGCTTATCATAAGCACGTTTAATGTGTTTTTTATAGATTTGAAGGTGATCAAGAGTTGTAAGATGGCGTTCATCAAGAAGCTCCAATTGGGCTAACCACTCTTGGCGGAAATCATCGTTGGTGAGAATATCTTGAAGAGATATTCTAAGGGAGGGTATTTGTATTTCGAGAGGCAAAACAGCCTCGGTACCGTATACCAAAGAAAAAGGTGTGGCATTAGTAGAGGTACGAATGCTAGTACGATAAGCCCAAAGGGCAAAGGGAATGTGATCGTGCCAATTTCTTCCGGATTCATTGACAACTTTCATGAGGATTTTGGTTAGTGTTTTATTAGAGGACTCGGCTTGCCCATTGGCTTGTGGATAGTAAGGTTATGAGAAACTAAGTTTGATGCAAAATTTATCACAAAGGTCTTGCAACAACTTTTTTTTAAAAGATTTACCATTATCCGTTATCAGGCGATGAGGAATACCAAAACGACAGATAATGTGATGGTTAATGAATTCGACAATTTTTTCTTTTTTGATTGAAATGAGTGGAATAGCCTCCACCCATTTTGTGTAATATTCGGTCGCTATGATTATCCAATGGTGACGTTTTGAAGAGGTTGGATGAATCTCACCAATAAGGTCTAAACCCCATTGTGCGAAGAGCCAAGGATCTCGAGCGACCTGGAGCGGGTGGCTAGGAGTATGTTGAAGGTTGGCATGTTGCTGACACATAACACAACGCTTAACATATTCATAGCAGTCGATATTGAGAGTAGGCCAATAATAACCAAGGCGAAGGATTCATTTGGCCACGGCAAGGCCGCTAAAATGTCCACCACAAATACCGTCATGGACCTGTTGGATGGTATGAGTGGCCTCCGCGCCAGTTAGACAGCGAAGGAGGATGCCATCAAAGCCACGTTTATAGAGGAGTCCCCCCATGACAACATAACGTGAAACACTTTTAAGAAAAGCACGTTTGCCGTTACTAGTGAGGTCAGGTGGGAGGATAGAGATTCTAAGGTAGTCGTGAAATTGGTGGTACCAGGTATCCTGTGAATTAGTAGAAACAATATTTATCATACAAACTACCGGGGTTGAATAGGACGGGGCAAAAATTTGTTGGACCATGACGAATAATTCAGAGTCAGTTGGTGCGGCGGGAATTTGCGAGGCTAGGCAAGCCATAGTGTCCGCAAATTTGTTAGTGGAGCGGGGAATGGTTTGTATAGAATAGTGGGTAAATAAGGCTAGAAGTGAATCCACGTAGTGTTTGTATTTTTGAAGCTCCTCGTTTTTACATTGGTAGACGCCCATAACTTGATTGACTACCAATTGAGAGTCACCAAAAATGTTGATAGATTTGATGCCTAAGTGTAACGCAACTTGGAGACCGAGAACAAGGGCCTCATATTCTGCTGTATTATTAGTGCAAGGGAAATCAAGCCGGAATGAAAGAGGCATAGGCTCAGCGTCGAGAGGAATAAGAACAACGCCGGCTCCTTCGCTGCACGCTGGCATTTAGATCCATCGAAGAAGAGGGTCATTGGGTACGACTCTTCTCGTGAGTGAAAGAGTGGTGATGAATTCATCAGGAAATGTGAAATTGGTAAATTGTTCCCCAGGTAAAGGAGCTTCTGCAAGTTGGTCTGCGATGGTTTGTCCTTTGATTGATTTCTGGTGGACAAACTCAAGGTCAAGGTCGGCGAGAAGCATGAGCCATCTAGCAATGCGTTGGTTCAGATGAGGTTTGGCATACATGTAATCGATGGGGTCTGTATTGGTGATGATGAAAGTCTTATGATTTAGAAGGTAGTATCGGAGTTTGGTGGCCATGAATGATAGGTCAAGGCACAATTTTTCTACATGTGTGTACCTAGTCTCATAGTCCACCAAAGTACGACTTATATAATAAAAGGCTTCTTCACGATTCTCAGAGTCACGATGTGCAAGGATGGCTCCTACAGTGTGGTCAGTGGCGGAAAGGTAAAGGTA
Organism: Taxus chinensis; assembly: GCA_019776745.2. Lineage (NCBI taxonomy): Eukaryota > Viridiplantae > Streptophyta > Pinopsida > Cupressales > Taxaceae > Taxus > Taxus chinensis. Next base: position 572,820,144 of record CM034147.1, on the reverse strand, counting down.
GAAAGGGTGGTCGTCTTGGGGTGGGATAAGCACGGGTGGCTGCAAGAGATAGGATTTGAGAGCTTCGAAGGCTTGGTGACATTCTTCACTCCATTGGAATGCAATATCCTTTTTAAGGAGGTGATGGAAAGGTTGACACCGATCCGAGAGTTGGGAGATGAAACGTCAGATAGATTGAAGCTTACCTGGTAAACTACGCAATTGTTTGAGATTTTTGGGTGGGGGCATTTCTAGGATAGCTTTGACTTTAGATGGATCGACCTCAATGCCACGCAAAGAGACGATAAAGCCAAGAAGTTTTCCCGAAATAACACCAAAGACACATTTCTTCGGTTGAAGGCAGACAGAATATTGTAACAGGCGATCGAAAATAATGGTTAAAACATCGAGATGTTCACTACGATGTTTAGACTTGCCGAGAAGATCGTCGACATAGTCTTCAAGGATAATGTGCATAATGTCATGAAAAATGTAGGTCATAGCCCGCTGATAGGTAGCACCAGCATTCTTAAGGCCAAATGGCATGACACGATAACAGAAGGTTCCCCAAGGAGTTATGAAGGCAGTTTTGTGTTGATCGGTAGGGGCAACCAAAATTTGGTTGTATCCTGAAAATCCATCCATGAGAGAGAGCATCTCATGACCTGCAGTTAGATCAACAAGTTGGTCAATGCTAGGTAAGGGGAAGTCATCCTTAGGGCAAGCGAGGTTAAGATCCTAGAAATCTGTGCATATCCGAAGTCCCCCTGTCGCTTTAGTGACAGGTACGATGTTAGAAATCCATTGAGGATAGTCAATAGGCAAGATGAAGGAAATAGAAAGGAGTCATTGGAGCTCCTCTTTGACCAAGAGAGCAATGCGTGGTTGCATTTTTCTCAATTTTTGTTTGACTGGTTTGGAATCGGGGTTTAGGGTGATGTTATGGATGGTGATGGTAGGATCAATTCCTGGCATGTCAGCGTAAGACCATGCGAAAGCTTGGTTGCGAGCACGGAGAAAGGTAGTAAAGGCGGCTTGTTCTGATGTGTTAAGGGATTGTCCAATCTTCACAATGTGAGGATCCTCCTCCGTGTGGATATTGATTTCTATGGTAGATTCATTCAACATAGTTTGGGTTTAAGATGGTAAGGCTCGTTGAATATAAGAATCATCCGCGCCAAGGTAAGTGAGGATGGAGTCGTCATCCTGGCATTCAACAACATTAATCAAAGGCGAATCCTCTTCGATCATGTCTGGATAAAGAAGGGGAAAAGAAGATGGGTCGTCATTATCGCGTTGATACGTGAGAGGACCTATGAAGATAGCATTTATGAAAAAAAAAAGTTAGGAGGGATGGATTCAGGGTCTATAGATTCTGCGGGTGATGATGGCAAAGTGGGTGATGATGATTTGGTAGGGGCGACGTCTTCTTCTTCCAGGATACAGCTGACAGGAGGTGTCTCCTGTGTAGGTGTTTCGGGAAAACTGAGACCACTGTGATTATTATGTTTACGGGTAGTCACGGGAATGAGTGTATGTCGTCCTTGTTCGTAAAGGCCAAAACCAAAGCCTTTCCACGCACAGCGAGTCAAGAAGGTGAGGGTGAAATGACAATTTGTCAAGTATTGAAAATCAGATTGGAAAGGAACCACACCAAGAGGAGGTTCAGGGGTAATGGAGGATGCGTCAACACCCCCATATGTTAGGTTAGTACGGCAATGGGGTGGTCCGTAAGAGATTATCTCCCCCACGCGACGGTCGTAGGTGGGATGTGCATGTAATTGTCCGTACTCTTGCGGGGTAGGGAAAGAACTAACGTTATATAGGCGGTACTCCCCCAGCGTAAGGCGCTGAAAAACATCTACTAAGGGGTCGGAGGTTGGAATGTTAGCTGCGGGAAGGGAAGTGGCTTTTGTGATGGTGGTTTCATCAATTGAAGGCGTAGGCGCGGTTGAGGTGGATGGTTGAGGTACATTTGAGGAGGATGGTTGGGTTGAATGTATGGGTGTCTTGATTGGTATAAGCACATCGTTAGGGCGGTATAACATATTGCAGGTTTTAAAGGGGGGAGGGTCAACTTTTATGGTGTAAGACTTCCCCTCGTACTCAAATTTTATGCATCTATGTAATGTTGAGGGAACGCATCCCATGGCTCGGATCCAAGGACGACCCAGCAATATATTATATTGGAACTCTCCCTCCAAGGACATAGAAGAGTTCGGGTAAAGTACGTGGTCCTACCCGAATGTTGAGGATCACGGTGCCTAAGGTAGAAGTAATAGTGTCATTGAATGATCGCAACATGATGGGGGTTGGCACACATGCAACTAGAAGGGATATTCATTTATTGGAAGGCTTTTGAAGAGATGATGTTTAGGCTATCGCCCCCCATCAATCATAACACGACGTACTCGAATGTCTCGGACGTAAGCGGAAATGAAAAGGGTAGGGTCAGGGTCTTCTGTACCAAAGTCAACAATTTCATCTTCAGAGAAACTGACTGCAGCAGCTTATGGTATAGGAGACAGAAGTGATGGGAGTAGATGGATTATTTAGTGAGAGAGGCAACGTGATTGGGTGTTAGGATGGAGGCGACAGGCAGGGTTTCATTACGTAAAACCTCTATCCCTTGAAGGATCTCAACGAGAGCTTGTCGATGAGATTCAGAAGTCTGAATGAGATCATACAATGTCATTTTTACGGGTGATTGGTGAAGCTGTTTAATCATATTTCGGTGGGCAATGCCATTAGAGATGGGATAGGCGGGTCCACGAATGACCACTTTAGGTGGTGGTGCAATCGGGATATTTGACGGAGAAAGAGATGCCGTAGGTGTGTTTTCTTTTGCTTTCCCATTGTTTTTCTGCCCTCGAGTAACGACACTAATCATATTAATCTCATAGACCTGAGATGAGGAAGATGGTTGGGATAACTCATGGTCTTCAAGAGGTGGGGCTATAATAATGACAGATCTTGGTGAGGCGGGGGACAAATGGTATAGGAGAGGGAATGGAAACTAAAGGTCTCTCCCTTCGTAAGTTGTCTTTCTTAATCTTTCGTAGCTGGGAGAGGTGACTGACGAAGGATGGTTTTTAAAGCTTGGCATCCCTCTACATCATGTCCTAGTGTACGGTGATAGGTGAAGATTTTAGACTCATCATAACTTATCGGTCGAGGGTTTTAGACGGGTCATAAGGTCTAAGTGGGGGGTAGGGAAATGGTCGTATTCTCCACCAGCATAGCAAGGATTTTTGCGTAAGATCCTTTGAGTGGGTCAAAATCGGAAAGAGGATGAGGGTATTGGTTGTGCGGGTTTTGGTAATGTTTGGGCATGATTGGTTCGCATGGGTGGTGGTTTTGCCGAGGGGTGTTGATACATGGTTTTCACTAAACATGATTTTCTTTGGCGCAGAAGCTATGTGGGATGATGAGGCCATAGATGACGGGGTATCAGAAAACAACCACGGGGAAATAGGAGTGACCGAAAACAAATCTTTTGATGATGGAATTTGTTTAGGGTTGATAGGTGGACAGGATACGTGGAGTGACGGTGTTGCTATACTCTGGAATTTCTGTATAGGTGCGGAAGGCATAGGTTGTTTTGAAGAAAACGTAGGAGGTATGATATATTGATGTAAGGTAGAGGGATGGGGGTCCCAATATGGAAGGTAGGTAATGACGACGATGGTTTTGATTGTGATAGGGGCACGGATTGAGTTTGTCTCCTAGGTGGTGGAGCGGATTTATTTTTGGATAGATCGAGTCGCTTAGGCGGGTGCGTTAGACTGGGCATTAGTGAGGTTCCAAGCGTAGGGGAAGATCTGGTCAAGTTTATAGAAGTGGACGGGGCATTTGGTAGAGGTGTTGAGGGGGGGTGAAGGTGAGAACAAGGGCATTTTAAGCTTCTGTAAGCACTTCGGGTATATGGTGGAGACATCAGGATCAGTCATTTGCATTTGAGTAGAAAAAGGAGTACTCAAACGTTCCCATAGGGCCTGTCTATCTTCTGTGGAATGACAGTCTCCAGGTGTGATTTGTAATTTTTGTACGGAAGAAAGGTGGGTTGTAATTCCAGTCCACTGCGGGTGTGACACAGGAGGTAGATGAGGCACTGTATCAATAGATGTTAAGAGGTCAACCGGTCGTTGAAAAGATTTAGGCGATGAGGGACTAATAGGTAGGAGGGCGTGTTCGAGGGGATCTGTCACGTTTAAAGAATGTGGTGATGTTAGTGTAAGAGATTTCTCGTCTAAGGATGTCAAAAGGAGTGGCGAGCCTTCCTCTTGTGTAGCAAGAGTGGTAGAAAGGGACGTTTGGGAAATAGATAAATTAGATAGCATCCGCTCACAGTCTTGTAGGGATGTGGTGTAAGAAGACTCGTCGATGAGAAGAGAAGTCCAGGCAGTTAACTCTTCTATGGGTAAAGGAATGATTTCACTTTGGCTTGATGGTGGTGAAGGAGGTTCAAACTCCTGTGTTAGTGGAGAGGCTTGATTTAAAATTATTTCAATAGAGGCTTTTGCTGAGAATCGAAGACTGCATGGATTTCATGAACACTCTCCTCGGCTAAGATATCTTGGTTCACGTTACTGTTGGACGAGTGATTTGGGAATGGCTTGTTGAAAATTTTCAGATTTCAGTTAGCAGGGGCGTTAGGATTATCGAGGGTTATATCCCCTGCGTCAACCATTTCCTGCACTATGTTTTTTCAACATCTTGCAGTTTTCATGACTATGTCTTTTTACACGGTGAAAGTTACAAAAGTCATTTTCTTTGTACCAGGAAGGTATTGCGCGGGTGGAGTCAAACCCAGAGTGAGGTTTAACAGGGGGCAAGGTGATAGCCCCAGCTTTGAGCAATTTCTCCAGGATGACGCCATAAGTTTCTCCCAAGGGAGTGTAATTGGTGGGCTCGGCTTTGTACTTATAAGTGGTTTCCGGCGGAGTATTGGATGGTGTTTGAGATTTGACCATTACCGCGTGGACAGCTCCTTTTGATTTAGAAGAAGTGGACGCGTGAGAAGTGGTGGTGTTTGGCTTGTTGGTAGAATCAGGAGTTCGGAAATTGGGGTTTTTGTTATGCAACCGTAATTTCTCTTCTTCTAAGGCTCAAATTTCTAGTTTCCGAGCCATGGTAAAGGCCCTCGTCGAATGTGCAGAAAGTTTGAATTTGGAGGGTAGGGGAGATGTGCTTAGCGCAGGCCCGCGTAAATAGTTTGATGAGTTCAGTTTGAGGCAAGGCATACGTAAGTTGGTTGATAAGGCCCCGCCATCGTCCAACGAAATCTGCGATAGATTCATCTTCAAATTGTCGGATGGCATAGAGGTCAGTGATAGATACTTTCTTGGCAATGTTAATGGAGAAATGATCCAAGAAAGATTAGGCTAGTTGGTTAAAAGAGAAGATTGAGTGTTGGGTTAAAGCACTGTACCAGTCCAAGGCAGGTCCTGATAAGGACATGGGAAAGGTGCGGAGTAACAAGGCATCATCATGGGAAATCAAATAACAAGCATGTCTAAATGATCGCAAGTGTTGTTGAGGATCCTCTTTACTGTTAAAACGAGTAAACTTTGGCAACTCCCATTGAGGAGGATATGAATGAAGGGGGACAGAAGGGTGAATGGGCTCCCGACAAACTTGCTCGTATGTCAAGGCGCTACGACTTCCTGAAACGGAAGCCTCCAGGTTTTGCATTTTGTCCATCATTTGTTTGATGAAATCTGTGGTTGGATGAGATGATGGTGCCACAGAATAGGGATGTCCCATATAAGGTGTTGAGGTTACTGGATACATGTATGGGAATGAAAAGGTAGGCGGAGCTTGAGAAGGAAAGCTCGTGTGAATAGGTGGAAGAGAGTAAGTCATGAATGGAGTGGTCTGAAAGAGAGATGAGATAGGGGTAGTTGGTGGTAATGATACGTGGGGTCCAAGGTTAATCAAAGGAAAGCTAATCGGGGTCGTATGAACCTCTGAAGCTGTCAGATTAGGAGACGGGGCTAGAGATGCAGGAAGTAAGGAAGTGTTATCAGGAGGAGTGGGAGCTAAATGAGCAGCTATACTAATAGGCATGCCAATAAGGAGCTGACCATCAGGCGTACGGTCAGGGGCATGAGACAAATAGTATTGTACAGCGCTGGGATTAGCATCCAGAAATTTGGCAAAGTCCTTGTCTCCTACAGGAATTTGGGGGATCTCACTGGTGTCCGTATGGTTCCCTATAGAATGTGAAGGGGGTGATTCAGGCAAAGACACAGAGCAGGCATGTGAAACCATGGCGGCGGCTTGCTTCCGAGTGATGACAACCATAGACAAGAACACACAGGAAAGTTTCAATCTATCAAGAACAAAAAACAACCTCAGAATGATGAATTTGGCAAGTTGCTGGTTTGTCAGGGGTTGATGAAAACAGTAACCGATATCGGTTTAGTAACCGGTGTCGGTCGCCGAGAAAATGACGTCGGTCCCTTAACCGATGCCGGTGTCAAAAGTCTAGGATAAGAAGATATAAAAGGCTGCTAATTTGATTTTTAGCAACGTTGAGTATATTTATCAACTTATTGATCACAGAAGACAAAGTATGACAGAGAAAACAGAATTTGAAAACAAGCAAGAGGCACACGTAAATCTAGAGATTAATCCTAGGGTTAATTTTAGTTATCGTGGGCTTATGCCTTTAGACGTAAGATGATGTCAGAATCCTAAACAAAAAGACCTAGGGGAAATGTCAAGTTTGTTTTGGATTATAAGGTTACCTCAATCGGGCGGAGGAATACCATGGAAAAGGGGGGGATGTTTGAGCTGTTGTGTTAATTGTGAAGTGATTCGGTATGTGTTGTGCAGTGAAACTAAGGTTAATTTCCTGTCAATACCGTGGATATCACCCTCACGTGTACGACCTGTTACTTAATCTATGTTCACTAGAATTGAAGAACAACAAGCAGGAATGCAATGCACGTGTTTTAAACCCAAATCGAAAATTATATTCGATGAAGCAAGAGAGATGAATTTCACTAATGCGAAACTAGGAAAGCAAGACAAATTCTTTACGAAATATATAACAAAAGCAGCAACAACAAATATGCTTCCTAAAATGAAAATAAGCAAGAGAAAGAAACACAAAATGGGTCCCACCGGGCGTGCCAAAATGTTTCACTCGGAATGTTTCGGCTTTTGGGAATAGAGTTGCTTCTATCCTTTCATTCCTTTTAGAAACAGATGAGGTTAGGGTTAGGAGGAATACCTGTTGAATGTCGAGATGGTGTGCGCGTACCGTAGAGAACGATCAGGCTGATTGTGGAGAACTCCTTTTTGTCTTGGAAGGACTACCTGCAAATAAGAACACAAGACCATGAGATTTTGATTAAATAATAAATGAGGAAACTGCCTTGGGCCCAGGAAATATAAAACTTCCTTTCGAAGGTGGTCAGTTCCCCTGCTAATATGAATTAACACAAAAGACTTGCAAATTATCAATTAAATTGTTTCGTTAAACTGGGTAGGGGGAAATGCTGGTTTTCTGGTTTTGATCAGAGGAACCGATGCCGGTTACTGATAACCGATACCGGTGGGTTCTAGGATCTTCTTAGTAGCTATGGTGTTTGTAATGGCTGGTTTTTGGATGGTATTAGGAAATGAGATGATTAGAAGCAAAAGAATGACAGTTAGATGCAATGGCACGTTGGGTAGTGGATCCAGAAATGGATTTAGGAGGACTGAGATTCAAGAAGCATAAGCAATGTTATAACAAAGGACATGCAAGATGTGACTTACTGGTTTTGACCAAGATGCAAGTTGATCTCCTTGGTTGTAAACACTTCTGGTTTCTTTACTCGTCTCTGCTCTGTCAAGTGAAGATCTGGACTCTGTTCCTCGCTCGCAATGCTCTCTGTTGATCCAGAAATCCTTTGACTGATCTCCAAAATGAAATTCCGATCCGTTGTTTTGGTTTGGGGAGCCCATTTATAGGGAACCGATGGCGGTTGCGTAACCGATGGCGGTCGAGTAGGAACCGGCATCCGTAAGGAAAAAGTAGGCTATTTTTAGTAAAATAGCCCACCTTCCCTAATTTTCTCCTGAGAGATTAGTTGCGGGCTTGGTCAAGTGGCTAGGGTCAGCTTTGGGTGCGAGTAAGGAGGCATTAGTTATGGATGTGAGTCTAGACCAAGTCATGGGTCTTAATTAGGTTAGTTTAGGGTTAGGGCTAGGTCATGATGAGGTGGCAAAGTGAGGTGGCGGGTAAGGTGATGTGGATTTATCAATTATAAGGTAATTAATAAATAATTGTGTAAGGTTTAGGTGGTGAGGTTAGATTGCGAGATGAGATGTGGGTCACAAGGGGTCGTAAGACACAAATTTGGTGTCTACAGGTAAGGCGATGTGGATTTATTAATTATAAGATAATTAATAAATGATTGTGTAAGGTCTAGGTGGTGAGGTTAGGTTGCAAAATGAGATGCGGGTCACAAGGGGTTGTAAGACACAATATTGGTGTCTACACAGAGCTTGGATTATGCAATTCCTAGCAGGATTTATTGCAAATCATACAACATAAAACGTCCATAACCTGAAACTATCCTGCTTGATAAACAAGACCTACAAATTTAATGGCTTCCTACTGCAAATCAAACTATCCTATTTCAATGAATTGCATGAAATAGTAACTGCAATAGCACAAGAAGATTATGTGGCTTCCTAACAACTAAACAACACTAACCATGCATACAACAAATGAAACTATGAATCCTAAGAAAAATTGAAAGGATAAGCTATTGAAATGAGAAATTGAGAGTTAAAATTGAGGGGCCATTTTCTTGAGCACAAACAATCTATTTATAGAATCCCATTTACCTAAAGGTGAAAACCAATTTGACATCTTAAACCATAAACAATGCCAAAACACTATTCCAGGGAACCAGAATCATAAATACAAGAAAATGCGGTGAAAAAAGCTGTTAAACATTGATTTTTATGTGAGTCATGATAAAATAAATGTTCTAGAAAAACACATGCAGGACCACCGCCCTTAGTAGGGGAGCAATTACAAGATCACCGCCTTGACTGGGCGGCGGTCACGAGACCGCCGCCTAGGTACGGTGGTGGTTTCATCACTGAAGATTGAAAGGCAAAGGAAAAGAGAGGGAAGGAAAAAGCAAAGCATGCAGGGGCTAAACGGGGCATGTAGGAACAAGACCTACAAATTTAATGGCTTCCTACTGAAAATAAAACTATCCTATTTCAATTAATTGCATGAAATAGTAACTACACTAGCACAAGAAGATTATGTGGCTTCCTAACAACTAAACAACACTAACCATGCATACAACAAATGAAACTATGAATCCTAAGAAAAATTGAAAGGATAAGCTATTGAAATGAGAAATTGAGAGTTAAAATTGAGGGGCCATTTTCTTGAGCACAAACAATCTATTTATAGAATCCCATTTACCCAAAGGTGAAAAGAAATTTGACATCCTAAACCATAAACAATGCCAAAACACTATTCCATGGAACCAGAATCATTAATACAAGCAAAGGCGGTGAAAAAAGATGGTAAATGTTGATTTTTATGTGAGTCGTGATAAAATAAATGTTCTAGAAAAACATATGCAGGACCGCCACCCTTACTATGGCAGCAGTTACAAGATTGCCACCCTGACCAGGTGGCAGTCACGAGACTGCCGCCTAGGTAGGGTGGTGGTTTCATCACTGAAGACTGAAAGGCCAAGGAAAAGAGAGGGAAGGAAAAAGAAAATCATGCAGGGGCTAAACAGGGCATGCGGGATGTTAACGCATACTTGGAGATATTTTTCGAATCCTGAACACCTTGCGAGGAGACCTGTATTATCATTGGGGCATGTGTAATGTTGTTCCGGTAGTGTAGTACCCTATAATTTTGGGTACATACATATTGACCACTCGGAGAAGGATTTTAGCCGTGAAGAGGCATAAAACGGTGGGTCCAAGTATGGCGGTCCCGAAATGGGAAGTTAGAAATTATAACTAATACGTCCGTGTGTCGAAGTGATGCCATCTGAGATTCCCTCCACCTAAAAAATGAAAAGAGGACTCAAGTGTAGATAGACAAAATAGATCAAAGAATAAACACTAAAATATTATGAAATGAGGACATACCATTTGTGCGGGGATAAGAACTTACCTCCGTCGGTGCTCCAAACCTGCGAAAAGGGGCATTCAAAACAAGTCAGGTTGCTATATATGTAAAAGTGGGCCCATTTTCCTATTCATTTGCACGTGTTGATTTGATTGATTTTGAGCTGTGGGACCCATGGTGATGGTTTCTAATGAGAGTATAGTAAAACGTTCAGGATGAGATCATGATCATGCCTCCATGAGTGGAACACCGACCCATGAGGTCATAGGTTAGTTTTTCTCGATTTACTGTTTTTGTCCCCAAAATGTTAAAATGGTGAAATATTTGTCATGGGGGGATTATTTTTGAAAATTTTAGTTTTAATAGGGTCACTTAGGGGGGGCACCTACTGGGTAGGCTTTGTTTGAGTCAAAATGGTCTTTATTTTGCATTTTTAGCCATTTTTAGGGCACCTGACCCACGTGGGATTTTGGGACATGACCGCTGCCCTGAGCAAGGTGGCGGTTACATGACCGCCGCCCTGATTAGGGTGGTAGTTAAAAGACCACCACCCTTAAGGCAGTGATTATGGAACCACTGCCCTGCTCAGGGTGGTGGTTCTACACAGAATTAAAAAACAATACTTATTTGAATTCATTTTTGCGTTTCTAGCATTCGTACCTACTTTCATGATTTTTATAATGTCATTTGAATACTAACTTAATCCTTTTTGTGTGTTTTTGGGTGAATGAAGGTGAAGGAGGAGTATATTAGATGGAGCTGAGAGAGAGTGTGACTGGATTCAAGCAGTATTGGATGCACTTTCTCAGGATGAGCAGGAAACACTTTAGAGAGACGGTATATTGCGCATATCAAAAGTCCTACATGTTGCCCCTTCTAGTCATATACTTTGTGACTTATTTTAATATTGGGATGTTGATCAGAACACTTTCCAATTCCTAGGAGTCCAGGGTGAGTAGACCATTACTTTGGAGGATGTTTACCGTATCTTGGGGGTCCCAATCATCGGGAGATGGATCACTCTTGAGACAGTAGGGTCACGGTCTCAGATAGCACAGTGGGCTTCATATATGGGAGATGCAGATATCTCCACTGATTCGAAGAAGGGGGTGAGGGTCTGATCTATTCCTAGCCTGCCTATCCCCTTGATTCACCAGGCCATTATTGGGATCCTTGCCTCGAGATTGATCGGGGACAAGGGAGGAGACACTTTACTTTATTTCTGGTCCCCCATCATTACACAGATTGAGGGACATGGCCAGATTTATGCATGGGGAGCTGACATTCTTGGGACCACCTATAGTGATTTGTACTCGGTGGTTCGTTTATAGGTGTAGTCATTGAGCCATACAACCCTTGTTATGAGCTGGTTCTACAAGTGTTTCATCCCCTATGGGAGAGGTGTAGAGGTGGTAGATCCCGGAACTGTGAGGGCAGCCAGATGGACAGACATGTTGGTGCTCAGAGCACCTCACGAACTAGTCACCGCCTTGACAACTGATGACATGGAGGCCACACCTTATCAGGCCATGGAAGGTTTATGGGGTGAGGAGGCTCTTACTTTGATCTCTTGCTCCACCATAGGGCAGCTTGTGGACATGACGGGGAGGGTGGAGATACATTCTTTTGGTTGAGTGCCTCAGTAGTTTGGCCTTCCTTACACAAGGGTATGCTTCCCCCAATGGTTCCAGTATACAGATCAGTCTGAGAGGCTAGAGGAGGTCGTAGAGGTCAGGGTTGGAAAATTGTTACTCTTGATATCCCCATTACAGCTAGGAGGGTAGTACGCACTTTAGGGAGAGCCGGTGCTCCTCAGGTACCCTTACTTAATATTACCATTGATCCCGCCCATAGCAGCGATGACCCCATTGATATAGACTCTGAGTCTGAGGATTTCACAGGGGGAGAGATGGAGGAGGACACTGAGGCTGAGGTTAGTGAGTCAAGCAGAGAGGAGGACAATGATCCTGAGTGGCATGATAGTCAGGATATCTTACAGGTGGAGAGGGCAGAGCAGAGTGCGGAGAGGGTGACTCTAGTTTTAGAGGATCCACTCTCTCAAGGCTTGGGCAGAGAGGATGTGTCCATAGTGGGATGCTATGTGGCCCTAGGCATAGGAGGAGTGCATCAGTCAACGGTGACATCTGTGGTAGGTGCTAACCCTAGGGATCCATCTTGGAGGCCTAGAGATCTGAGTGAGTTATCATCCTTCTCCTTAAAGTTTTTTTAGGATTGCCTTAGTTGTTATCTCTCCTTTTGTTTACTTTTGTTTTTATCTTGTGAGTATTTCTAATTTGTTTTCTCCTTTATGTGCAGAGACTTCTGACAAGTGGCAAGACCTGATTCGTCAGGTATGCATTGATAATCTGATGATCCCCATGGAGAAGACCCATGTGGAGCTATCCATGGATGTAGGGGAGCCTTTAGCAGCCAGTAGGCATACTGACATATTTTTCCCCTGTCTAGCATGTGGCCAGGATGGTGTCTACCCTCCGTACCGAGTTGGTAGGATACAAGACAATAGAGCATTTGATGAGGATTCACTCTCATGGCGATACCGCAACTACTCCTTGGGATCGTGAGCCCTCCATGCACTCAGAGTGCCAGCATAGCTTCAGTCCTAGACATGGGCATGCACCTTTGGAGGAATCTCATAGGGGTTGAGAGGCCACTTGGATCTTGTAGATTATTGATATGATGTATTTTGTATTTCTTGGGCTCTTTGAGCGTTTTGACCATCCTTAGCACATGATGGCATTGTACAGGAAATGTTGATTATATATATAGATATTATTTTTGGATTAGAATCTTGGTATCTATGTTTTTATGATTCATCTCTGTATGTAAACTATAATGTTGTTTTTATATGCTTTTTAGAATGTATGCAATGGAGAACAAATGATACAAATTCTTTCTTTCTTTTTGTATTTCATGATGTTGATATATGATAATGTGGACATAATGTGATCTTTGAAGTCTAGTTTCTATAAGCAATTATTTGGTACTTCATATTTGTTTTGACAAAATGAGATGATAAACCAGTATGATGAGCAGATGAACTTGCCCCATTCTTAATTCCACACAACTAGTAAGATGTGAGGGCTCATCACCAAGAGCTAGAAAGGGCACAAGTTATGAAATTTTTTGAATGGTAGTGATGAGAGATAGACAAATATTTGGTGGAACCAAATTAGGACACTGCAAACCTACTCTACTTAGTTGACTCCATAGTTTAGAATGCTACTTGCTTTGTGGTTTATCTAGACTTAGATCCATAGATGGCCACATGATAGACAAAATCTAGTTTTCGGGGTTTTGAGTTCTCTTGGAATTTTGGACATCTGATTCATTTGTTTTTGACTCAAGATTTCAAAGGTTCATTTGAATTGTTTGCTGATGACCTTCAACGTTTGCTGTCAAGAGGACCCCCCATACCTTGCCCCATGCTACTAGTTAGAAGTGTGGGCTTATCACCATGGACAAGGTACAGGCGAGTAAGGGCATTCCCATCCTTTCCCAACCCTACGTCACTATTAAGAGAGGTAAGCTCATCACTGAAGGTTGGTAGGACAAGGAAATGTGTAAAAATAACATTTTCTGTTTGATCTATATTTGACTTGTTTATTTGAGTAAAATGTCAGTGTGTTTTTATTTCCAAAGAGATATACATACGCGATAGATGTGACACGATGAAGCTTCTAGAACAGACCATAGGCAAGACACCTATCCTAGGAAGAAACCAAAAGTGAGAACAAGCCTACAGATCTTGGTATGGTTACCGTTAAGACTTTGTCATATCTAGCTTTATATGGATGAAAAAAATTCTGCAATGGTGAAGATGTTATGAAGAAGCATGATTAGAATGCTAATGCCAATACCATTAGAATTTTGTAATGAATTTCTTTGAGAATAAGTTCCTTGATCACAAAATTGTACGAAATAAGTGGAAAAAATGAACCTAACTACATGAAGATGCAATGTAGATATAATTATACAAATACTGTTGGTTGCTTATGCATAGAATCGTTCAAAGTGTAGGGAATTGATAGTTTCACCAAATTCCTCACCTTCTAGTGTACATAAGAGATATGCACCATTTCCATAGTCTTTTGTGACTCGGTATGGGCCCAACCATTTTGGCTGGAATTTCATTCCTTTGCTGGTCTTTTTGTAAATCCAGTTGTCTAGTCTTAGAACTAGATCTCCCTCATATATATCTTGTTCATCAGACCTTTTTGTTATACTTTCGGCACATCCGTTCAGCATAGACTCTATGCCACTATTCAGCATCTAACCTAGGCTCATCTAGGATTTCTAGTTGGGAGAGACGTGCTTCTCTATAAGAATCTTCATCCAAAATCCCTTGTAATGAGATGCAGAGACTGGGTATTTCAACCTCAAGTGGGAGAACTCCTTCTGCTCTAAATACCAGTGAGAAAGGAGTTTCTCCTATTGGTGTTCTTATTGAGGTTTGGTGGGCCCACAAGGTCGAGTATAATTTTAAATGCCAATATCGTTTGTTTTCTTTCACCATTTTAAGGAGAATAGCTTTTAATGTTTTGTTTGTTGCTTCAACATGTCTGTTGGCTTGGGGGTAATACAAGGAGGCTGTATGATGGCTTATTTTAAATTTATTGCATAATTCATGAACCTCATCATTCTTGAAAGAAGTCTCATTATCTGAGATAATGATTTACGGGACATCGTACCTATAAATTATTTGGTTCAAAATGAACATGGCAATCACGGAACCTGGTATAGTGGTGAGAGGCATAGCCTCTACCCATTTGGTAAAATAATCGGTAGCCATGATTATGAAGTTATGGCCATCTGTAGATGAGGGAGAGAATTTCCCTATAAAATCTAGACCCCATGTAGAAAAGGGGCATGGAGTAGTAATTGGTTATAGAGCTTATGTCGGCATGTGAATCTCGTGGGAAAATTATTGGCATTTATGACACTTACGTATAAACTCTGAGTGGACTAGAAATAGCCCATCCGATGTATTTTGCGAGTGGTGGTGTGACCATCGAAGTGGCCTCCACATATTCCACTATGATATTCATGGAGAATCTTCTTGGATTATTCTGTGTTAACACACCTTAGAAGCATTCCATCAAAAGCCTTACAGTAGAGCACTTGTTCTATAATAAAGTATTTAGCCACGATAATACGTAACCGCCTTCTTTGTTGTGGCGTAGAACTTTCTAGATATGTATGGTCCATGATATAATTAACAATATCAGTATACCAAGGACATTCGGAAATAAGAGGTCTAGTTTCAACGTAATATATGCATTCATCAGGAAATTTGAGATCTAGTAGATCACCTCCATCTAATGGGTTATCAGCTAACCAATCCATAATGATTTGTCCCTTAACAAACTTATAATTTACAAATGTTAATTTGAATTCACCCATTAAGATTATAAAGTGTCTAGCCTTTTTAGACAAGGACCCTTGCGTGAGAAAAGTTCGTAAATGGTCCGAATTTATAACAACCCTTGTTTCTTGGGGTAGCATGTAATGTCTTAAGCATTTGGTTACAAAGACTATGGCAAGGCACTCTCATTCTGCTTGCATATAACATTTCTCACAGTTGAGAAATGTTTGGCTAATAAAATAGATCACACATTCTCTCTT
Organism: Taxus chinensis; assembly: GCA_019776745.2. NCBI lineage: Eukaryota > Viridiplantae > Streptophyta > Pinopsida > Cupressales > Taxaceae > Taxus > Taxus chinensis. The sequence continues at coordinate 572,804,411 of CM034147.1, read as the reverse complement.
GCCATCGTCTTCTTGAGCTAGCATGCAGGCTAGCGAGACATTAGTAGCTCGCGAATATAAGATTAAATGGAAGTCTTGATTAGGTGGCATTAGCGTAGGTGGTGACAATAAGAAACACTTAACTACTTTGAAATCATCATTGCAATATTCGGTCCAATTGATGTTGTACTCTTTCTTGAGTAGATTGTTGATTGGATGAATGGCAAATCTTAAATCTGGGATAAATCTTCGGATTGCACCTAGTTTCCCAAGAAATTACCTGATTCCAGATTCATCCGATGGTGGGATCATTTCAAGAACAACATGGATTTTAGCTATGTCTACATCAATCCCTCGTGATGATATAATGTAACCTAGGAGCTTCCCTCCTGTCACACCAAATATGCATTTTTCTGGGATTAGTGTGACTCCGTATTCTATCAAACGTGAAAGAATGATGCGGAGCACTTCCGGGTGATCACAATGCTTCCTGGCTTTGGCCAACAAGTCATCTACATAGGATTCCATGATTTTTTGAATAAGATCATGAAATATGTATGTCATTTCTGGGTGGTATGTAGCACCAGCGTTCTTGAGATGAAATGGCATAACAACGTAGCAATAGGTTCCCCAAGGAGTTATAAATGTGCTTTTTTCTTGGTCTTGTTCAGATATTCTGATTTGATTATATCCTAAGAATCCATCCATGAGAGACAAAAGCTCAAAGCTGGCTATTGCATCAATGATGACATCAATGGATAGTAACAAGAAGTTTTCGTTGGGACACGCCTTGTTAATGTCTTAGAAGTCTATGCAAATGAGTATCTTCCCATTCTTTTTTAGAATGGGAATGATATTAGATATCCATTGAGAATAATCAACTAGCTTGATGAATCCTACTTGGAGGAGTTTCATTACTTATTCCTTCACCATGAGAGCTACCTTGGGTTTCATTGGTCTCGATTTTTGTTTAATCGACTTTGCATTTGATTTGGTGATGAGGTTATGTACCACGATATGTGGTGCAACCCCTATCATTTCTTTATAATTAAATGCAAAAGCATTTTGATGTTCTTTGAGGATTCGAGTGTGTATTTCTATTTCTTCTGGAGTCAAAGAAGATCCTAGTTTCAAGATTTTTAGTTTTTCCTCCGTTTCGATGTTAATATCGATCATTTCTTCGATTAAAGAAGTGTTACCTTATTCAAACTCAGGAGGAGGTGGAGGTAGTTCCAGATCTTCTCCATCCTCTACCATGTATATGTTGAGTTCATTTTGTGGGGGAAGCTCTATCATGGGATTCCTGAAGTAGGAAGATGAATGTGGGATTAAAGACAAATCTACCATGTGATGGGTGAGATGTAACACTGCATATGTGTTTAAGTAATCAAGATTAGCTCTGCCACTATCAATGTGATCCACACTAGTAGATTTGTTCTCATCTATGTTTCTTAAAAGTGGGTTTGACACTTTCTTCACTAATGGTTCAGTTCAAAGTGATACTATGAAACAGGTGTCCTCTAACTCACTGTTTGGAGTGAAGCATGAAGATGAGGTTGCTATAGAATCCACGAGAATATTTTTTTCTCGCGGGATTGCCTCAATGGATATGAAGTCAAATCCTTTACTTAAGTCTAATACTGTTGTTTTGTAAAGTTGTAAATGTTCAACTTTGGTCTCATACACCTTAGAGACTTGGTTCGCTACTAGTTGTGAGTCTCCTAACACCCTAATGTCATTAACACTGAGTCTTTTAGCTAGGATGAGGCCAAGGAGGAGAGCATCATACTCTATGCCATTGTTTGTACATTCAAAATTTAGTTTAAAGGTGAAAAGTAGGATCTTTCCCTCGGGAGAAGTAAATATCACACCTGCCCCAGCCCCATAACAACATCTTGCTCCATCGAAATAGAGATTCCAATATTTAATTGGGAAGATGAACGTTGGGACATTTGCTACGTCAACTTCTTCGGTTTCAGTTACTTCTACCATGTAGAGATCCTTTGTTGGCAAAGAACCAACTCCTAGGGTATATCCTATACCTACAGAATCAAATGGTAGGAAAATTGGTAGATCCTGTTCTAGAAATTTGAAAATCTTCACATTTGTTCCTAATGATACTTTTTTGACAATGTTAGCCTCATCCTTCAGGGTTGGGATAGTCTTGATTGGGATCATAGTTTCTAGTTCTGTTGTAGGTACCAAATTTCCTTCCGGTTTTGAGTTGATCGGTTTATTAAGATGATTTGTTGGGAGTTCAAACTCAAAGTGAATGCCCGGTCTTTTTTTTAAGTCAGCTAGGTGTATATCGAATGGTTTTGGATTGCGTTTGGGCCACAAATATCTTTCCTAAGTGCAAGAATCTTACTTCTTGAAATAACGTAGAAGGGATTGCCTTTATACGGTGTATCCATGGTCGGCCGAGGATCATATTATAGTTGGTTTCCTGATCTATAATATAAAAATCAGCCAGGATTGTTTTGGGTCCTAAGGTGACTGGTAATAATATAGTTCCAATCAAAGTGGCCTTAAGGCTATCACTGCCTCTTAGTGTATTCCGAGTCGTGGAATAATTTGTTTCTCCATACCCTAGCTTTTGAAGGAAAGAGAAGGGGACTATGTTAACTGCTGCCACATCGTCAACCATTATGCATTTAACATAATTGTTATAAACCCATACTTGCAAATGTAAAGTTGGATCACCTCTGTGTGTAATCTTAGCGTCTATTGGCATTTTGTTTACTTTGAATATAAACTCAGTATACCTATCTGGCTTCCCTGGAGGGTGGATATCAAAGTCTATATGGTTTACCTATGTTTCAGGAGGTGGAGTGATGTTAATTAAATGACCTAAATCTAATGATTCTAAGAGAGCAGCCCTATGGGCAGGAGAGTTCTTCAATAAATCCAAAAAGGAGATATGAGAGAAGGTCTTTGTTAGGTCATTAATTAAATCATAGGCTCCTACAAGTTCTACTAATATTTGTTGGATGGTATCTACCTCTAGTGGGTAACTTGGATTTGGCTGAGAGGAATACTCTTGTGTCCTTGTTACAACTTCAATGGGTAGTTCGGTTTCTAACTCTACTAGTCTGACTATCTTGGGTCATGGTTGACTTCCTAATTGTGGTACAACTGGTGGGTTTACCAAAGTCAAGGCTTCATGATCATTGTTTTCCTGCCATTACACTCTTATTCATCCCATTTGGAGTTAATTTTTTGTTATTATGATTTGGGAGTGGATCATTGAAGATCTTGAGAGGAGAATTTTGAGGGGAAACTACCCCTGTAAAAGCATTTGGTGCTGGTGATGTAGGACCTGCCAAAAACATATCTATGAAAAGTTGTCTTTTTTCCTCTAGCAGAAGTTGCATGAATTTATTATAATCATGGAAAGTCCTAGTGTCGTGGCCTCAAATCTTGTGGAAACCACAATACGAGTTAGGATTGTAATTCCTAGGTTGCTGGTTTGGCACATATTGTGGTCCAAAACTCTGATCAAACCACTACATATTACGATTAAAGTCTTGCACTTGTTGTTTTTTGGTTTTGATTTTGGGTTTGATATCCAGTTGAATTTTGACTTAGACCCTGTGTCTAGATCCACCATTGTTGTTGTTCTTGTTGTGGATGATTAAAATCCACTGTATTGATTATTGGGGTAAAATTGTTGTTTCATTGATTGTTAGTCATTGCTGGAGTATTTATAACATTTTCCTTTTTAGCTTGGTCAGTTACCCCATCTGTTGTTGCGCCACAATTTTTGTTAAGGATTTTAGGTCCTTGATTGATGTTTGTGGTAGTAGGATAAGTCGTAATACCCTGGCTGGGGGTGATTAGCCTCCCATTTGTTCCATACATCTTACGACCAATATCTATTGTCACCTAATCTATTCAGAGGGCACTCTCAAGCACTTCATTGTAAGTCCTTAGTGGGAACTTTTGGACTTCTTCCTTCACCTCTCTACTGAGAGAATGAAGGAATAAATCACAAAATTCCATTTGGTCCATCTTTGGAGCACTGGCTAAAGAATAAAGGATTGTACGCCATTTTTCGATGAAGTGAGCGACAGATTCATTGTGTTCTTGCTTAATGTGTAAGATTTCCCTGATTCTTGTTCTCAATATTTTGTTCATGTCAAATGCTTTAATGAACTCTAAAACAAGTTGTTTAAATGAATGTATTGAAGCTTCAAGTATTCTTTAATACCAATCGAGGGTAATGCCCTCTAATGTTTTGGTAAATATTTTAATAACAACCCCGTCCCAAGAGAGTAGTTCTTGAATAACTATGGCATAGGATTTGATATGTGCATTCGGGTCTCCTTCCCCTTTGTATTTGGGAAAATCAGGAAGAGGTCATAGAATCATGACACTTTGTATGGTGAATTCTAAGGGCTCTTTCAAATATTCTGAATAATTCCCTATCGCATAGGTTTCGACCATTGATGGTGCCTGCTAAGGGGGTGGAGGTGGAATGGGTTGTTGATATGGTGTAGCATATGCATTTGCAGGGGTATAAGGAAATCCCCTGTGGTTGAGAAAATATTCTAGGAAAGGAGAACACATCTCCCTATGGTGATTTGCAATACATGTTTAACTACGAAGGAGTATTTCCTAGGAATGGATTGTTTTTTACTAGACTAGAAGGTAACATATTCGCCACCGGAATAGTGTTAGAAATGGCGGTTGTAGTTGGCATTTTTTGTGAATACTGAGGAGGCATGCCCAACGTGTCTATTCTTGTGAGGAGGTCTAATTGGCTAGGATGATATGGAGGATTGGAATTTCCAATCTTCATTAATTGAGAATTTTGACTTGCTTGAGCAAGCTCTAACCCTCTAACCTTTTCTACTAAAGTTGAGATGACTTTATATGGCAAAGTTACAGTATTTTGTCTTAGTGGCATTTTTCATATATCCTGAGGTTGTATAGGCATGTGGTATCCTGCTATGAATTAATCTTTTCCCTGCCATGTTTCCTCAGGGGTATTTCCTATAGGTAGCGGCATGGAGGTGTTTTCATGAAACGAGACCCCGAGTTGTGTTTGTAAACTTCCTATAGGTGGGTACATATTCCAAGAGTTTTGTTCATTCCTAGCATAATGCACTAAATGTTCATTATCTAAAAATGGATATGGATCTGATTGTCTACTAATTTGTGGTCTAAGCAATACCTGAGGAGACGAACAAGATTCTCTTGTAAACGTCATGGTGTCCAAGCCTGAAGGCTCTGGGTGTTGTGTTTGAGTGAGCTGATCCAACTCCTCTATTTTGAAATAAGAACTATATCTAGTCCTTGGGGGCAGAGTTTGTGTTGACAATTGGTTAGCTGAATAATTTTCACCCCATACTGAGAGCAAGGGTGATGGTTGTCTATTTAGTTGATCATAGTATGCTTCAAGACCTAGGAGAGGTTTTCCATATGAGTTGAATCCTGACATATTCGGGGGGTATATGAATACCTACAGAATAATGGGAAAGAGTAAAGGTAGATGGAAGAAGTAAAAAAATAAAATAAAAGAACTATGTCTTTCATGTCGGGTTCACCAATTTTGTACAATGGAAAAGTGACAAGTGAGCGTGGGAATCTACAAGTAACTCTTCCTTGCACCCAACCTCCCAAGGTTGTGTCGAGACAGCCGGTGGGGATGGAATATGCGTGGGGTGTAGACAAGCTAGTTAGGAAATCTTATGTCTTAAACATGCACTAGTGGAATCTACGAATCTAAGGCAAAGAAGGCCCTCCTAACCTGAACTGGCATGATGTATTGGTTAGCAAGGATGACTGCTCAAAGGCTCCAATCAATATTGAGCTCTGGCATGATTCAATCTGTGGGTTGTGGGATGCATGGAAAATGACCCGGGATTATTTCGTGTTTATCTCCAAACATGGTTATAAAATGGATGATGGATATATAGTGGATTCTACGGGTGATTCTTTGGTCTAATCCAGAAATCCTTAGCTTCATTAGCTACTATATCCAACAAGGATAACTGCCTGATGATGATAGGTGGAAGTGGAGTGGATCTGAATCATAATGTGCATAAGCTAGCGTCAACATTGGATTTACCTGTGGACTCGTTGGGTTGTGGGATTTTTGGATCACAACCATAGATTCGTGGTTGTTGTGGACCTACTATGGTCATGTGTGGAATCAGTCCCGAATCCATAGTATCTAATAGTCATATGCCTTTTTGGCCTTTATGTTTAGAACCAAAAGTTGTGCAATCTTCTCAGAGTACCTTACAGGTGTTATGGCAACCTAAATTCTTAAGCTAGTGTCTATGTTAGTGAGAATGTCTCCTGTGTCTAGATGTGGGACCAAAGGGTCACAACCAAATGTTTTCTCTCTTTCAATCCCTTCTACATTCATGTGGATTTTTATATAGGGTAATCTATAGTTTGGCTGATTTGACCAGAATGTGTGTGCTTGGTCATCTTCTATGTTTAACCCTCTTAATTATGAGATGATCTGTTGCAAGTCTGTTGTTGTTCGGAAGACTTGGATTCTAAGATTCTGATATATATCAGTTATTGTTGTAATAATATTGGGTTGAGGCACAATTGGTTTGAATACGTATTCTTCGGGGCCCCTAGGTCCCATGATTGTCATGCAAAAGAAACAATGTAAATATAACTAATGACAGAATAAATAACTATGCGAGATATATCTATGTATATTCCTAAATCTGATCTTTACTAATAAACTACTGAACAAAATTTAAAAGACCAATTATCTAATATACTTATAAATTGACAACTAAACTAATAATGAAATTAAAACAAACAAAGGAGCTGAGTATAGCTACTTTTTTGTGCAGTTGTGAATCTATTCTAAATAACCAGATAACTGATATTATTTATTTGAAAGACTCTCGATCCTACCTCAGAAGCAAGGAGTGAGTCATAGTTTTTTAGAAACTATCAGTCCCCACAGCTTTCCTGGCAATGTCAAAAGTGAGATTAACTAAAATGGAATGATTGACTACTTTATTTGATATGTTTTTAACTAGAAATTTGAAATCTTGAACCTGGATTTTGTAGAACAGTGGTGAATCTTGGTTATGTGTGGCTTTTTCCCCTCAGTATGATCTCCTCATTCTTTCATGCTCACATGGATCCAAGAAAGTGTGTGATGTTAGCATCAACAGAAGTTGGTATCAAAATAACGACATCTTAGGATGTAGATTGAATACAATGTGAGTAGGAGAGGGATAGCACAAGAGAACAGAGATTGGCTTATTCAATTCCTAGCAAGATTTATTGTGAATCATACAACATAAAACGTCCAAAACCTAAAACTATCCTGCTTGACGAACAAAACTTGCAACTTTAATGGCTTCCTACTAAAAATCAAACTATCCTATTTCAATGAATTGCATGAAATAGTAACTGCACTAGCACAAGAAGATTATGTGGCTTCCTAACAACTAAACAACACTAACCATGCATACAACAAATGAAACTATGAATCCTAAGCAAAATTGAAAGGCTAAGCTATTGAAATGAGAAATTGAGAGGCAAATTTAAGGGGACATTTGCTTGAGCACAAGCCAGTTATTTATAGAATCCCATTTACCCAAAGGTGAAAATCAATTTGACCTCTTAAACCATAAACAATGCCAAAACACTATTCTAGGGAACCAGAATCATAAATACAAGCAAATGCAGTGAAAAAAGCTGGTAAACATTGATTTTTACGTGAGTCGTGATAAAATAAATGTTCTAGAAAAATTCATGCAGGACCGCCGCCCTGATCAGGGCAATGGTTACAGGACTACTTCCCTGACCGGGTGGTGGTCACGAGACTGCCACCTAGGCTTGGTGGCAGTTTCATCACTGAAGACCGAAAGGAAAAGGAAAAGAGAGGGAAGGAAAAATCAAAGCACGTAGGGGATAAAAGGGACATGTGGGATGTTGACACATACTTGGAGAACTTTTCTGGATCCTGAACACCTTGCAAGGAGACCTGTATCATCATTGGGGCATGTGTAACGTTGTTTTGGTGGTACAGTACCCTACCTTTTTTGGTACATATAGGTACCCTCACGAAATCTCTTGAGGGTTATGCTACGGAAGAAGAATCACACTCTACTGATTATTCAGAGTCACGGGAAAGAGATTCATCAGGGGAGGATAAGGATGTCATGGAAATTGATTCCGCTCAAAATATTAGATATCTTAAATGAAAGAAGGTTCCTAGTTGATCTTTCAAATATAAAGAAGAATCAAACAAGAAGGAGAATCAGGCTCCTGTTAATGAACAATTGGAATAACAGTTTGAGGATTTGGGTCAAGTGGGTCCTATGAAGGGGGATTATCATTTGGCCAAGATGGATATGGATATTAAAGATTTGAAGGGTGATATGAGACTTACCAATATTTGTGTTCAGATTATTTTTAATGATTGGCTCAAAATGAAGACACAGGTTGAAGATGTTGCGAAAGTTAGTAATGGGGGAGAGATTGAAATTATGAAAGCTAAATTGCAGTAACCTCTCTAGGGAGGTGGATCACATTAGAGATATTTTACATAGCTATATGGAATGGAGTATAGTTACTATGAAATCAACTCTGCAACATATCCAAACCCTTGTTCAGTTGGCCAATGCTTACAGGATCGTAGATGATTATGGAAATTCCAAGAAAAGAAAAGTGATGCTGATGGATGTGATCTGGCATCATTGGGTGTTAACATTAAATCCCTGGCTAAGGAGTGGGAGAAAGTGCTTGATAGTCTTGAAAAGACCAAAAAAGTGATGTTTGTATGGGTGGTTGTTAATATATTGTTTAGATTTTAATATGTTGTTAGTTTTTTGTTGTTTTGATATTTGTTATTATTTCACTTTTTGGTATGTTATTAACTGGTATATATGCTCTTGGAGGAGCTCGAATATTATTTTCGATATATATGTAATATTTTTGAATGACGTGTAATGTTATTTTTCTCTTTTGGAGCTTTGACTTGTAATGGGTATGGTCACCTCAACCCTATTTTAAATTTAATAAAAAAAGTAGTCTTTCACCTAAATACAATACTTTTCACTGGCAATCACTTGAATATTGGAAAAGGTGTCTTTAAGTTGGTATTCCACTAACCATTTTTCTTCCTAGAATTCAGCACCATGCCCATCTCCAATTTTCCATTTAATACCTTTTGAGATTATGTTCTTGGCCCAATTAACTGATTTCAAAAATGTAGACCCTTTAAAATTGGATATACAGCAACACCATTCATCTGCACATTGATTCCTCCAGTATTTGTTTCTTACAAGAGAGGTCCAAACACTCACCTCCTTGACCATTATCCATGTCATTTTGGATAGGATTTCTTTGTTCAATTTTTTCCTAATCTCTTATTCCAAGACCCCTAACCTTCTTTGGTGTACATAAATTTTCCCAAGAAATAAGAGATAACTTGGATTTATCCTCAGTACCACTCTAACTATAAACCCTTTTTGGATACTTTCCATCATCTTTGCAATAGCACTAGGGATTCTATACATAGACATAATATACACTAGAATATATTTAATGGAACATTTAAGAAGAATGGCCTTACTATCTTGAGATAGAAGAGCTCATTTCCATCATTCTAGTTTTTTAATGAATCTATCAATCATGAAGTTACATTCTGAGTTTTTAATTCTTTCTATCCCAATGAGCATCCCAAAATACATAGTTGGAAAGGATTTCATTTCACACCCCAATATTCAAAAAATCCTAAGACATATCTTCTCAATGGTGTTAACAAAGAGAACCGAACTTTTTCTGAAGTTGATGAGTTAATTTGAGACTTATTCATAATCCACCAACATGCTTTTTAAATTCTTTGGCTTCTAGTATCATTTCCTCATAGAACAAAATGTTTTTGTCCACAAAATGTTGGTGTATCACATGTTTGCTATTAACCATAGGATTTATCCTTTTAATTCTTCCCTCAAGATTGTCCTGATTAAAAGCTCTACTTAAATATTCCACCATTAAGATGAATAGGAAAGGTGAAATGGGATATCTTTGTCTTAATCCTTTAATGTTTTTGAAAAACTCATAGGGAGTTGCCATTAACCATCACTAAGAATCTAGAATTGGACATGCAATTTAGGATAATGCTCCTAGTATCCTAACTAAAACCAAATCTCTCAATCACTTTGTCAAGAAATTTCTACAAAACTCTTTCATATGATTTTTCCATAGCAAGCTTTACTACCATAATTTCTTGCTTATTTTTCTTGAATGTATGCAATATCTCTTTAATTGTCACTATATTTTCATGAATTTCCCCCTCAACACAAAGCCCCCTTATTGATCAAAAATAAGGGAGGGAAAGAGAATTTAAATTCTTAGAGAAATAATCTTAGAGCACATCTTATAGACACAGTTACATACATTGATGGGCTTGAAGTTTTTGAAATATTCAACATTGTGATTCTTAGGAATGAGAGCCAAAAAGTGTAGTTCATATCCTTTAGCATTTTTTTGTTCATAAAAAATTATTGGATTGTAAGACAAACATCACTTTGAACCATTTCCCAAAAGAATTGAAAGAAGTGGGTTAGGAATCCATTAGCGCCATGATCTTTATCCAAGCTCATGGTCTTTAACATAAATTCAATTTATTCAATAGATGGAACCATAACCAACATGTCATTATCAATATTTGAAACAAGATATAGAATGAAATCCCAAGAAATACTTTCTTTAGATCTCTTAGAATTCGAAACTAAGGATATAAATCTATTGTAGAAATAAATTGCATCCTTTTGGATGTCACATGAGTCAGTTAGGGTAGACCCACCTTCTCCCATAATGATGGAAATAATGTTGGAGCATATTATTTTTAGAGTTGCAATACGAAAGAACTTAGTTTTCTTGTGCCCTTCTTTAAGCCATTGCACTGTAGATTTTTGTTTCCAGAAGGTTTCTTCTTTAGAAGGAATATTATGATATTTAATGAGCACATCTATCTCTTTTTTTAACTTTCCTCTAGGATGTCTATACTTGAGTCTTCCAAAGATGATTGTATTGTTATTATTTCACTCTTCGAGGAACTTTTTGTTTCAAATATTTTACCAAAGCAATTTTTCCATCCTTTCAACTTATTCTTCACTTGTGCTAGATTTTTAGAGATGCTAAACATAACAGTACATTGAATCCTTATGTCCCACCATTCTTTGACAAGATATTTTACATTCTATTGTTGTATCCACATCTTTTCAAATTTGAATGGGTTTCTTCTTCTTTCCTTTTCTTTCACTTTGAAAAGTAAAGGGTTATGATCATAACCTATTCTAGGAAGGGATGAAAAACAAGCATCCTTGCTCAACCATTCCCAAGAGGTAATATCTCTATCTAGTTTAATTTAAATCAATTTATCACCACTTATTTGATTAGACCAAGTATATTTCCCACCTTTCAACTCAATATCCATAAGTTTTTTGTCATAATAAATTCTCACATGTCTTCGATAATTTCTGTGAGATCAATATTACTAGTTTTCGTTTCATCTGGCATTAAGGGAGTGTTAAAGTTACCCATAAAAATACATTTTATTTTAGAGATAATTTCATGGAATTTAGACAAGTCATTCCAGAAACATTTTCTCTCTCCTTTATGGTTGGGTGCATAAATATTAGACATAACCCAGAAATCATTAGTTTTCTTGTCTTTGAAGAGAATGGAAATATGATTATTCTTTCTTAACAAATTCATACTTTTGAACCTTTTAGGATCCCAGATGATAGCTATTCCAACAGCAACACCCATGGAACTAACAACCACCACATCAACCTTGCTCCAAAAATTATTTTTTTCTATCATAAATTGCTCCACATCCATCTTAATTTCCTGAATAGTAATGATATCATCTTTTTATTTAGATTTTAGATCATTAATAATACTCCATTTGGTAGGTTTTTTTAAACCCTTTGCATTCCAAAAAATAAAATTCATTTGGACACTTGGTTCTTTGTCCTTAAAAATATCCTTAGATCAATTTTATATTTAGTTCCATCATCTTTCTATTTATGACTGATATTTTTTCTAGCCGCTTGTTTGTTCAAACTCCCTAATCCAAATTTATTTTCCTTGGGAGTGGCTAGGTTTTTTCCCTTAGATATTTCCCCTATCTTTACATTTTTTTTATACCCTCTTTAGGAGGTTTTTTCCTCTCCTTCCTTTCCATCTACTCTTTATTAACTTGTTATGACATTTTTTCAGAATGTTTTTGAATAGTTCTCATTACTAATGATAATTTTAATTCTACTAGCTTTTGAATCTTCTTTGGTTCCATCTCTAAAAATAACCATGACCTACTCATAACCCATTAGGTTATCAAAGATGTTGGATACATGTAATATTTATTCTTCAATGTTGATATCCTCCTTATGACTCCTTTCCAAAATGCGTATTTTTTTATCCTTTACCAATACATCCTGGAACAAAGGTTCTAAGTTTTTTGAGACTATCAATCTATCCACCTGAATGTGTGTCTTAACTAAATGGAAATGTGGTTCTTAAAAATAATTTCTATGATTCTTCCTATATCTGAATTATATAAATACTTCATTATCCATAACTGGAGAGCTCTTAGATAGAGGTCTCTCGACCTCTATAGTGTGATGTGTAATATTCACTTGAGTATTTGTGTAAGTAATATCAATAAATTTTCATTAATTTTTCTTCCCCTTTATGGTTTCCCATATATAAACTATGTTGATGTTTACTCTCTATTGGTTGTGCTTTTTTTGTTGATTGTCTCATGAAGTCAATTTCATATTAATGGATAGATAAATTTTAATGGTGCATGCATGTTAACTTGAAATTATTTTATAGGTTTAAATATTTGATTCACCCCCTCTTACTTTATTGTGCTTCCAACAATTGGTATTAGATAAGGTCTTTGAGAATAAAGTTTAATCACTTGAAGGATATCCTAAAAGCATATGTAATGGGTAAGTGTTCACATGTTCAAGAATCCTTGAGGAATAAGTATGACATAGCTAAGTCTCTTTTTCATAGATTGAAATATTAGATCAGTAGCATGGAGAATGAGCATTAATGATCCATCAAAAGTTTAGAATCTCAAATTGAGAGTGTATCTAAAACCCTAAAGAATAAAGAAGATTATTTTTCCCTGTATGAAAATATGTTAAAAAATTTGGGATTTAATTTAGAAGATGCTTTCAACATGTTGAAGATGTACGTGAAGTTTGAGAAGATTTATGAAGCTCTTGACGGGGTTTTAGAGAGCCAAAGAGTTTATAATGACAAAACCGGTCAAGGGTTCAAATGAGAACATGTGAAGAATGACGGTCAAGCTGATGCAAGATATCAAAAATACAAGAAGAATAAAAATAAGTCTAATTCAAAAAAGTATAATCTTGTTAGACAACCTAATTCTATCAGGTATGGTTCTTAGTTCAATGGGTATTTCTAAGATTGTAATAGTTTTTTATCACAGAAATAGGGCTTGTAAGAATAATTTATCTAAAGGTGAGTCATATTATAAGGGTAAATGTTACTCATGTTATGATTATAGCCATAGGGAATTTGATTTTCATTGGAATGTTAGTGTGTATGATCCTAGGAGTTGGAATGGCATTATGTGTTATAACTTCCACAAACAAGGTCATATTGCAAATTTTTGATATATTAAAATCATTAAAAAATTACAATAGGTATCAAGCATTTAAAGTACAAAATAATAAGTTTTTCAATAAAATGATTAGTACCAAGAATGAATCAAGTCCATATATGATATTTAATGGTGTTGGACAATCAAGTGAGGTCAAGGAAGTTGATTCCAAACCATGTGAGTAGAATATGAAGTCTAATGAATCTAAAATTTAAAAGGAGGTTAAAAATGTTGATGGTTTGAAGAAAAGATAAATAAAGGTAGTAAAAGGAGAGTCAATCTCTTCCAAGATGCCAAAGTGTCTTGACAAGGGAAATAAAGATGTTGTTAAGCTTGGAAAAATCAATAATTGTATGTTGGATATTTTTACAAATGAACAAATTCATATGTGTTATAAGGCTTCCATTCATAGGATGGAGTTTTTCGAGATGAGATCATTGCACCTAAAAAAAATATAACTTCAAAAGGAATGAGAAATAAGGAAAGAGAGAGGATTGAGTCCTTCAGCTCATTTGATATTGATATAATTTTTTAGATACCTAATGATATTTGAATGTCTTCTTTAAGCTTCTAGGGGTTCCCTCATCTAAAAGAGGTATGGGATAGTCTGAAGATGCATCATCTTTTTTTATTGTTCTCATTCCTAATAAGGTATGTCTTTGTCTTATCCATCATAGTATTGTCATGAAAATTGTTTGACTCATTATAAAAATTCTTTAAAGTATGGTCAAGGTGAGGAAAGAGTTTTTAAGTCTTTCATCGTCATATTAGGAGGTCTAAGTGTGGATTTTATTCCACGGTCTAGTACAAATTGAAGGTTTGATGGTCAATTGAATTTTCTCAGTCTATGTTTTGAGTTTTTATTGAAATTTAAAAGGTGGGGGTGAGTTCTCAAATCTTGCAAGCATGATCTATTACTTCATCAAATGTTTATGAATTTGTATAAGGTGTCTATAAAGATATCAAAAGTTTTGAGTGTCAATGTTTTCCGTGAAATGTATAAATGTTGTTTACCCATCTGAAAAAGGAGTTATGTTGTCAAGATGACATGTTGTCTTCTCCAATTGTATGAGTCTAACTTGAATTTGATTAAGGATGAATTAAATGTATTTTTTTATTGTATCAATTATTAGTCTAAGTTGTCATTCTATGAAGGGTGTTAGTATGGTACTATTGTAGAAAGATATCAGGTGTTTGTTTAAATGGCTGATCAAATTTGAAACAATAGTAAAAAGGGATGTTGAGGTCATATCTTAGTATGAATATGTCAAATTTTTTATGTGTCATCAAGGTGTGTTTTTGAAAAGAGTCAAAATTTTTTTCTAAGATTGTCTATGTCATGGATATGTCTTAGGATTTGGAGATGTTAAAAGATGATATCAACTATTGATGTTTTTCCAAGAAGTCTATATCAGGATGTTGAAGGTATCTACAGTCTATATTTACTCAAAGTGTGTATGGTGTGCTCAAATTTTGTATGGTGGCCTCAAAAAAATTCTATTTATAATCATGTAGTTACCTAAGAAAGACATTATGTTCTAAACATGATCTGAAAATTAGTTATATAAGGTATACAAAGGGAGAAACAAAAGTGAGCTATCAGCTCCAATAAGTCATGAAGAAATGTAATAGTTGTGAAAATTTATATTGATGCTTTAAGAAATTATTCAAGTAGCATGATGCTTCAAGTCAGTAGGAGTATGCTTCAACATGGTTTCAAGTTTAATCCAATAAGGTATGATTCCTATATATTTCTTTGATTTCGTTTAGGTCTGATTTTATACACATGTTTGTTTTCATGAGACAAATTAAATTAAGTATGGATTGTGTAAATTATGGTTTTTAGATATGCTCTACATGTTGTTAAAGGTATATACATTAGTCAACTATGTTTACAATCTATTGTTTGGTCTCTTGGTTCAAGATTGAAGTGTGTTATAGTATTTATGCTTCACAAGAGTTTGATTGGAGAAAGTCAAGGAAGTTAATTGAGTTCGTAGGGTGCTCTTTCTATGCTGTTATATTTTTTTGCTACATGTCTGTTGTGTTTTTGTTGTTATTCTACTGATTTTTAATAGGTTATAGAACTGGAATTCTAATTTGATTTGAAATTTTTAAATCCTACATATGAGTGTTAGTAATTTTAGTAAATGACATGTGTTTAAGGGGAGGTTGTGCAATATCAACATCTAGAAGATATGAACTCAAATATGTTTGCAATATATGTAGGATGGACTTCTTACACTTTAAGTAATGATTTCAAGAGTACTGTAGGTGGGTATTTTTCACTAAAATGGTGTGTTATATGTCTTATGTAGTCCATCAAGGTAAGTGGAGCTTTGTATTAACTTTGAATCAAGTGAGAAAGGTGCTGAGAAGGCTTGTGTGGAAGTGTAAGTCATGGGTAGTAGTTATAATCCAAGGGGGAGTAATTAATGAGTTTATTAACTTTTATAGTAGGTAAAGAAGACCAAAAATATTGGAAATTTGATTCAAGGCATAGTCAATATGGTTGATTCATCTTTATGACTCATATGAAAGACATGTGGTCCTAATTTTGTAATTTTTACTAAATAAGGATGGTGTAAGTCCAGGGGATCTATGAGGTGTTGATTCATGTTTAAAATAAGTCTCTAAATCTTGCCAAAGTTTGTTTGAATTATACTGAGGAATTATTTTAGGGACCTCAGCCCTAAAGGAGGTATATGACCAAGGTATGTAAGAAAAAAATCAAGTATGAGCCTTATCAAGTTGGTATGGACCAAGAAAGAGGTAATATGGTTTTTTTCATCCTCAAATCATAATTTTTGGCATGTATAAGTCTTTGTATGATTCTTCGCAAGGGGATTTCAATTGTTTTTAGCTGAGAAAATAGGTAAAAATCACGTTGAGATGAAGGAAAAAAGGTTTTTGTGCTTAATTTGAAGAATTTGGTTGAAGTTTCCAACCAAGAGTTGATCCTTTGAAGAAGAGGAAGATTAATATCATTTAGGTAAAGGTATGCTTTTCCATTAATGTAAAAAGGGGTAGAATAATATGTCATTTTCCATCAATGATAAAGAGAAATATTGTTGGCATGTTGAGTTC
The DNA here is from genome assembly GCA_019776745.2 of Taxus chinensis. NCBI lineage: Eukaryota > Viridiplantae > Streptophyta > Pinopsida > Cupressales > Taxaceae > Taxus > Taxus chinensis. The sequence continues at coordinate 572,787,706 of CM034147.1, read as the reverse complement.
TAGGTGTATTTATTGATGTAAAATATCATTAATGACAAAGAGGATGTTGGAGAAGTGTCAGAGCATGATCAATATGTTGATGACGTGGAGATTTAGGGGTAAGTACAACAAGTTGGGGGACAAAAAGGGGTCATAAGTGGACGTCATATTACAAATAACAACATAATTTCAACTTGTAGGGATTATTAGAAATACATAAACTCAAAATTAGAAAAAATTATATCACTATGAATCGTAGCATCTAGAATCTAGTTTCTAAAATTATATTTTTTTTAAAAAATGGACAAGTTTAGCTATATTAAACACTCAAAATTCAATGACTTGGTTTTTTTTTTAAAAACCCCTATAAGATTGTAGTCCATTTTCCTGTGATTTGGATGACCAAAAATCAACATATATATTTATCCTTTGGTGAGAAGTTAGATGCCTATCTATCTTGGGATAGATTTTATTTTTTATTTTTTTGAGCAATATTGTATTTTTTATGATTTTTTCTATGAAAGTGTTTTGAAAACATAAAGAAAACAGAGCACTTTCCATTTGCCCACCTTAAATTAATCAAAAATATTGAAATCAAATAAATTTTTTTTGAACATGTATATAATTTCACCACGGTTGGGATGGTATCAGTTTTATCATATTCTGACAAGTGAAACAAAATTTACAATCTTAAATGTAGACAAACATTCATGGGAAAAAGTGTCTTAAAGACCTACTATTAGCAAAAAAATATAAAATAATATTTATCCTATTCCATTCACTATAAAATCAATATTTATACAAGGCTAACAGTCTCCCCTACGCGATGGTACCATTTTTATGACATATTTTTTACTTTTCCGCATGGTTCAAGTCCGTTGAAGACCAAATTTGATGTTTTGTTGTTTTTCATGTAAAATTTAGGATTTGATGTCCACTTAATTGTCCCCCAACTTGTTACACTAACGCTTAGGTGGTTTCATGATGAATAGAGTTGAATTTTTGAGGTTGGCTTAGTCTAACAAGCCTAATCAGGTGACCTAGCTAGCCTTGGTGATGGAGCATGGTGGATGGAGCTACATGGTACCTTGGGAAGCATGTAGAGGTGTGAGACATGTATCTCATGTGTTTTAGGTCATTTTGGAGAGATGAGAATTAGAGATATGAGGTTTTTCTACTTGATTATGGTGCACACTAGGACCAACCCTAGTGTTTGGAGGCCTAATTAGGAATGATAGGATCTTGTAGGTATGTGTGAGCTCTTGAGATCACTCAGGAAGGTATGTTATATATTTTTTGTTTCCATTTTTATCATGCACCCGCTGAATAGTTAGATGATCCAGTGTAACATGGAAACATCCCCAATGTGTGGGACACTATATCTTTGGGATGAACCACTGGAGAAGGCCAACTTCCTTCTAAACCAAGTGCATCTAATATAATATTAGAATGTAATATCTACAATTCTATAAAACAAACTAAATTATGTAGTTATTATTAGAAAAAGGTAGAGAGATAACTAAAAATACTTAAAAAGGAGGAGATGCACCAATATTTTGATGAACATGTATATCATATTAGCAAGCACAAAATAATTTTATAGAATAATATATAATATGCACAACTTCTTATTCTTTTGTTTAGAAAAATATTTATGAATATAAAACTTAGAAAAAACACAAGGGATTTTATTTATTCCACAACTGAGATAAGTAAGTATCACAAATCACAATTTTCAATATAAGTAAACATGGATAATTAATGTGAAGGAAAAATAGATCATTACATACAAGGAAATAAGAAAATTCACAAGTAGTTAATGATATATTTAAGTACACAACACATTAAATAGATGGATACAAAATATTGTTTATGTATATAGTACTAAGGCTAAAGCATGAATGTGATAACTTGAAAATGGAAAATCCTCCCTACACAATGATTCAAAATTCTCGTATTACATAATACATTCCTTTATTTATATATTAAGGAGGTTGATAAATTGTAGCTAATCCCATTAATCATTACATGGTAAAAGTAGATTTCATTTACACTTTGAGAAACCATCTCCCACAAAAATAGCCAAATGGCTATGTAGGTTTGTCTCAGTCAAAACTAAAAATTAAATGGTGATCTGGGTTTGAGACTATGTGAGAATTGCAGCCAAGTTTAGCTAGGGCTGGCACCACCCTTTTTTGGATTCGTATCAACTTATTTTCCTTCTTATCTAGCTAATTTGTGCCTGTAATCAAGAAATTATTTGATGATTTATTGGACATCTTTATCATCATGTCCGCATGTATAGTGGTTTAGGACCTCGATGGATTTGGATGCTTTAATTATTTTTATAGGTAACTTTTTAATACGAATTATGAATTACTTGAGTTGTCTCAAGAAATTATGGTATAATACCAAATTATGAATAGACTCAAGACAAAAAGACATTGTTACCTCGATATCTTCATTAACTAGTATTTTAGTTAGGCAATAATCTATTTCATTGGAAGTGTATCAACATTCTCATCAGGAAACATGTAGTGGATGATTTAAAACTCATATTTTATATCATTGATGCCATCAACTACCTCGATTCTTTCCTTATTTAAATTATATATAACTTCATGCAACATTTAGACACAAAAATCTGTGGCTTTATTATATTTAAAAAAAATTGAGCAATCTTCAAATATTACTTCTCTCAAAATAAGATCAGATGCAATCCTCTAAACCTCCTTCCAAGATTCAAGTGTGAGATCTAAATTGTTACATTCTTCTATGAGAATACCGTACATTTTAGTGATGGTGTCCTTTTCAGATTTGAGCTCATTATATAGATCAAAAACATCCTTTATTACCTATTCTCCTTCCTGAACTTGGCTTTCAATCGAAGCCTTGACTGCTTGACCTTGTTGTCCAATTTTCTTGACCATGGAAAAATAAGTGTCATCACAACTCATATGAATAACAAGAGCAGTTGTATGAATATGATATGTGATCTTGTTCAAGATTGTTGTTGACTATTCTACTTTGGCTTTGAGCTCATCTTTTGGGACCTTTTCCTTGTCAAATTTATCCAGAAGGTCACCAAGAGCAACCTATACATCATTTTTAACACCTTTATTTGTGGCCTTATAGAGGGAAAAATTTGAAATTTGATAATCCATTGCAGTTATGTTTTCCTTTGATTTTTTAGCAATTGGAGTTGTTATTTCAAAAAAAATTCCTCCATTTGATCAACTGAAAGGTGAGAGATAACCCTTTGGATCTTTGCTTATCACCAGGGAGTTATATTTAAGATGTTGAGATCAACGACATCTATGATGGGAAATTTATTCTTTTTGTTCAAAGTTTTTCTATTCAACCATGTAGGTATGGAATGAGAAGACATTTACTCATTGGATGACATGGGTATTGTCATCACAGTTACAAGGGAACTTTGTTGCAGTAACCATGGGTGGAAATGAATAGGTGACAAGTTGGGATGGAGTAAAATGGATATCGATCGGGGTGGTTGAAATAGGTAGAATGATGTGAGGAGAAGTGGGAAGAGGTTTCTAAGGAAGGATAGTTCCTGAAATAGAACTAATAGCTAAAAAATCCCTAGATAAGATAGATGGAATGGAAGAAAATACCTGAGCCATTGTATGGGACAAGGTAATGGGAGTGGGAGAAATTGGAGGAGATAAAATGGAAGATATGGGAAAGGGGAGAGTGAGAGGTGGAGGAGATGGAGGATCTGATAATAGAGAGGAAGGAAGAGGAAGTGGCTACAATGCTTGAGTTTTATAGGTTGGTGAAGCACTAATATCAATAATTTCCATAGATGAAACCTTATGAGGGAAAAATTATATAGAGGGAAACCTCGAGGAGTAACAATAACCAATATAGATAATGGTGATCTTACAAGGCTTTGGAGTAAGATTAGAAGTGTACCTCTTTTCTTTTGAAGGAGTGGGGTGGCCCACTATTGGTTGTACTTGTACTTCTGTAACAAAAATTTGGTCTAATGCCTTTGGTATGATTCCCAATGATATCATCCATTGGTGGGTTTGACTAAGGATATGAGTTGCACGTTCTTTTGAGTTACTGCACTCATCAAGTGAAAATTAATCCACTAAAATCACTATTTCTTCACAATATTTTGATCATAAATGGGGTCCAAGACTTTCCCATCATCTTGCAGATCCTCAAGAACATCTACAATTCCTTACTCAACCACTTCTTGGAGAGTTAATATTTCAAATTGTGTTTCATGTACGACAACTTCATCTCTGTAATTAAACAAGATATCCTCCAATTATGGTACATGAATACCAGTCAACTCGTGTGTGATGTGGTTCCCCTAATAATCAAAGTTTACCCATAGGTGATAGGTATTAAAATTCATTTATTACATTTCTATTTCAACATTCTTTTCTTTATATGTTGATGCACAAGTATACCTTCCCAAAACCATGGGGAACTAAACTCCTATATTATGCCTCTCATGTTAGATTTTGTGAAAGTGCAACTGTTATTGAACTAATTCCATCATGACTCATTTTTCCATAGGACACTTTGGTAACTTATAATGAATTCCTATGAATCTTTCCACCTTGAGATATGTGAAAGTTAGAAATTACAAGTAAATTCCTCCCAATGTCCTAACCAAATGCAAAGCATTATCTAAAATCATTTGGTTGTAGATTTATTTTTCAAAGAAATAGATAATAGCATTAAGGAAAACATCACTGAATCTTCTAAAAAAAAAATTTCCCTCATTCATCATGAGTTGAGGATAAAAGTCATAAATTTTTGATGAATTATTTGATCTTATAGGTGACAAACCTAGATAGTCCCTCATCCCATGGCCACATACAAAAGATAGGAAATCTTGAAGACATTTCATGAAGTTAAAATATATGTTAGTTGAAAATGGATGACATTGGTGATATGATCTTCCCATTAAATGAGGGTATTGTTCTTTCAAATATTAGAAATATATAAATAAATCCACTCTTGGAAATATCTAGAAGATGGCAATACTATAACTCTTCCCATCAATGTGATGATGTCATTTATCTATTGAATAAATTCTAAGTGTGGGATGGTATTTGGGGCTCTAGCCACTGAAGGCCTATATTTCATCAGGTATAGATCTTATTAAGGACTCTAGTAGAAGTATCAAAATAAAAATCCCAGTGCTTAAAAGTGAACTCCGAAGAAATTGAAGCATCTTATGTGACATCAGGAAGTTTCAAAAAGTCCTCAAAATAATCAATGTCCAATATGATCATGATTGTCTTGTCATCATCTCTCACTGTTCAGGAGTTCTTATCATAATGCGAGGAAAGTATGAGCACAAAATCTAGAAATTTCATTAATGGTGGAAAATCAATAGCTAAAGAAAACCCACTATCAAACATACCTTGCATCTAGGCATTTTTTGACGGATCTCTAACTCTATCCCAAAATTTTAGTAGATCAATGTTTCCAAGATTAGTATCTCCGATATTATCAACATTTGATGTGATACTAGAAGGGGTATTCACTCCTTGGTAATTATATTTCATATTTTCCTTCCCTTTAGATGACAATCTAAATATTTTCCCTTGGAAGAATCCCTAAAAAATCCTTTGTAATTAAAAATGAAAGTTTGACCCTACAATGCATTTGATTTTTGATGGAAAGAGTTTGAGCTTTTTCTGTAGTCTTAGAACTCTTACTTGATCTATGGTAGTACTGGAGACCTTATTTGTAGCTCAAAGTATCTGAAGCATTCTTCCAATGATGAATTCCCCTTCAGTTCTCAAGAAATCAATATTTTTAAGCCTAAGATTCAAAAATAACAAAACCAATAAATACGGAAGAGACATGGAAAGGTTAATTCCACAACACAAGGATGAAACCCAAAAAAAGACACAAAAAGGAAACTGTGAAGGGAACCCATAATGTCAGATAAAAGAAGGAAAAGAAAACCGCATAAATGAATCCTGAAAACCTTGCAAAAAGATTAAAATGCAAAAAATTACCTAAATACAGAGTGGGTTGAAGAGAAAAATCTAAAAAAATTCCCAAAATCCATGCAAGGCGTATGGTCGGAGGTAGGTGAGGCGTCAATAGGTCAGTGTACAAAGTGTCATGGGAAAACGAAAAGTAAAATTTCTCCCTTAAATAGAAAAGGGTAAATTAATTACAACATAGGTGACACGTGTGGGTAGGTGGCATTAAATGCATTGACCTAGCATTGGATTTCAGAATTCGAATGTCATCATGCATATTATTCTAAGTCCTTTGTATTTCGGAAGTCAGAAATTGACTTGGAGTTTGCATGAAAACTACCATTCAGGTTCTAAAACATAAAATTAACTTGAATGGTTGAGGTTAGGTTTCATAAGTCAAGTAGTAGTTTGCATGCAAACTGTAATTCAGGTTGTAAAACCTGAAATGCACCTAGGGGAATCAAACTTCAGAACTTAACTTGTATGCACTTTGGGTTCTGAATTCTGATTTGCATTGTTTTCCTATGTATTATGGGTTTCTAGTTTTGGAATTCAGTAGTCATTTTTCATGCAAACTGCATCTTAACTTCCGAAATCCAAAATCCAAAATATATAGGAAAACTTCAATACTTAGGAAATTTTTTAAAAAATGTTTTTGAAAAAATACACTTGGTACAAGATAAAAACTTTACAAAGAAATTTAGAAAAAACACTAATAAGGGAACTTGTAAAGTTAAAAATTTTCATCATGTATAAGTATTTTTTAGAGTTCTCATGATGAGTTCTAGTTTTATTTTAGTTGGTCTTTTCATAGAACATGCAAGTTCCTAAGGCCTAGTCATGTGTTGTCATGTAAAAGTATAACAAGAAAATTCCCAATTTTCAATCATGACAACCATACCCTACCTAAAAATTTTTACTCAAATGTCATTAGGATCCATCCTTCATATCATCATAATCCCTAAGTCAGTATGCCCCTAGGTGATTTAGTGATATTCAGTCAGTTTAGAAGCATTCAAAGAAAGATCCATCAAGACATATTTTTAGCACGCTTGGGAAAGATAATTTTTTGATCTTCATGGAGCTGACACACATCCTTTGAAGAATAATGAAAGGAAAAAATACATCAAGGAGGCATATCAGGGAGAAAATAAAAAAAATTAATCAATTTTGAAACTTTTTGGGAATATTCACAAGTTTTGGAGTAGGTTCATGAAAAGCGGGTCCTGCAAAACTAAGCAGTGCACATGGCCAAAAAACAAATCTAATGAGCTTCGGGAAGTGATTCTGGGAGCTCTAGAAGGAGTTAAGATTCAAACAAGATATCTTAAGAAATTAAATTCAAATTCCTAAAATATGGGGGAATCATATTCTTCACAACACCTTAGCACACTATTATCCCATCCAGTTTTACTCATGCATAGCCATGGAGACAAATCCAAAATCCTAATTTTTTAGGGATTTATTGGATTGATCAGGAGATTATAACATAACCATTGGATTTAGAAGTCAATTTATAGGTACAATCATATAAAATTTCATCAAAACCCTCCTCCAAAAACTCAAGTTATGGTCCCAACAAGTCACTCTCCAAGGCACATGTTCAAACAGTTAGCCAATTTATGGGCTAGAAATCCAAGCAATGGGAGAGTACCAAAAATTTTTCACCAAGTGCACCAAATATTCAGTCCAATAGGTGTAATAAAATTTTTCCCTAACCTATGTTGGCCCCTGCACCCTCCACATGACCGTGGTTCAACTCCTTGGAAGATAAGTCCCCCAAGGTTCATTTCCCAACCCCCGCTCCATGCAATCACGCTCCAAAACTTCTCAAGCTAGGCTGAGGGATAATTTTTGTGTCCCATTTATACCAAAAAATTTGTGCGTCTAGTGCAAAAAACTCCCCATCCCTCCCTTTTAGTCTGTTGGTCTCCCATGTGCCCCCAACAGTTGCTTAAGGTGCTTTTTCTAAGCCTTACACTCAATCCATCGAAAAATCAAACTCTGCCATTTGGCCCAATGAGGATAGGGAGCATTTTATTACATAAAGTGAAAAAATAAATTTGTACAAGTGGTGCATAAATGCTCTACCCATTCCACAACTCAAAAATATGTAAAAAAAAAATTAACTGTCGTGTTGCTTCCAGCTTCTTCATTCACCATGCCCAGGTTCTATCCAACTGCTGGCATTTCCTTCAATCATCCATTTTTACTAATTCCACACATTATACAAAACCTCCAACATATTTTCATCATCCTTCAACATTTCTTTAGTGAAGAAAAAAAGGATTTTCAAGAAAAACTTAAGAGTATGAGATGTCAGAAACCCCAGGGCACAAAAACGATAAATTGCTCATATCTCCCAAACCGTGCATCAGATCCCTGTGAAAATTTAAAAAAATGTTCCTCATACAAATTCCTTTAGGTTTAAATAAAATTAAAATTGAAAGGTTTCCTATAATTTTAATGGCAGCCATCTGAAATTTTCAGCCTTAAGTTGATTCTTCTTCATTTGTCATCAATCCGGGAAGAGGTTTGACTTGAAAATCTGAATAGAGACTGAAGAGAAAGCAATAGAAGGAATCTGAAATTTTTTCATCAATACGAAACTATGAAGTTAAGTTTCTAAAAATAGCAAGCTCATCTATATCATACATTCCATTTTTAGTAAGTTTTTAGAAAAGGCAAACTTCTTCAGAAGAACATAACAGTGAAAATTACGCAAACTTAAAATGAGAGCAGAAGGGTCAACAAATATAAAAGAAAAAATAATTTTTCCTAAAATGGAAAGTAATTAAAATTCACACCAATAAATATTTGGAAAACCCATAAGGTGCATGAAAAACCTCAGTGTAAGCAACAAGGCAAAAAAGTGACATTACCTAAAATAACAGCTCCTTGGACCAACTTTCTAAAAATAGCACTTTTTGGCTCCAGTTGTAGAAAGCTACTACCATCGTTGTAATAACTTATGTCACTAATTTTTTTCATCCTCTTGGGATTTCAAGATGATTTTAAGGCTCAAACAGAGCATTGATAACTTCATATTTGTCTTGGAAGCATCGTCCTGAATTCAAGTGTGCTCAGAAGTAATGCAAGGCATCGCAATGTGCAACAGGTGGATCCATATTCATCACTCAGAGATCTAATTGATTTGAAATAAGTTGGCCAAAAATATCTCATAAATTTTAATTAGTTCATGAATAAAGTATCAAAGGGGATCATCGTGAATAGTTCATGTGTCCATACCAAGCTCACATTGGGAAGCCCTTAAATAGTGTTTCTCAACACTCATTATGTGACTGATGTGTCTCGGCAGCATGTACCAGGGAGTAATTATGATCATACTCACTTAAGTGACATATTTTTTAATTGTAAAAGTATTTTCTCTAAATTATAAGAGAAATACTTAATTTCTCTTTTCTAGAGGCAAACAAAAGGTCATGAGTGGAATAGGAATATGAAGAGTTATATGGGGAGATGAGAGGTCAATCCAAAGTTTTATAAATTTATATGGATTCTCCATTCCAAAGGATCCTAGAAATTACATTAAAAAATTGCATGCTGAAATATTTGTACTTTGTAGCAATAGGGGATTGTAATATGTTGTTAGACTTTGTGTCATCTATATACATGAAATAAAGGTACAATTCTTCTACATGTTTTCTTCTTTTCCCTTTCTTTGTACAACTTTTTAAAATGTCAAAAAAGGAATAGATTTTATTCTTTCCAAGATGTATGAATGTGTGCAACTTTGTATGCATGGTTTCCTCTCATCATTGGCATAATAAGCATGGTTTTTACAGGAATCTCATGGTTCTTTTATTTCCCTCCTTCATAAGCTTTTTAAGAATAGCGACACAAGATATTTTTATCATCGATAAGTTAATATGAAGACTTTCTATTTTGATTCATCAATCCCGCTAGCTTCATTTTTTCTTTATTCAATATTGAATGTGAAACTATTCCAGTTACTAGGTGTGAGCTCTGCAATCTACTAACAATAGTAATCTTCCTTTCCTAATTTCTCTCCTTCCCCCTCATCACTGTGATTTTCCTCCCTTGTACCTTGTATAATCACTTTTCCATAGGTTTAGTCAAGTGTTTCTGTGTGATCCTCACAAAAAAATTTCCACCTGTGACATTTAGATAGGATTATGATTAGTCATATTTAATAATGGGATATGTACCATTTAATGCAGAGGGGTGTAACCCCATGAATGTTGGTGGAGACACCTAATTTTTCCACCCGAAAAGTTTTCTCACTGACATTTTCTGGTGACTCTGCTAGGGAGAGATTTTCCTAAGCGTGCCCACAAAAGATCTCTTCCCAAAATATAAAAAAATATAAAAAAAGTATATATATTAAAAAAAAAATTCAAAGAAAATAATTTTTCAAGGTGAATCCATCAAGGAACTAATCCTTATCACATTTTTTTCCCATGCCATGAAGAAATTAATAGATTGGACATAAGTACCAATGAATGATAGTGAATAAGAAGAATATGCCTACCTGGAAATGAATATTGTTGATCAGCCTTGGTTACAAACCAGCCCTTGCAAAGGGGAAAATTCAAGGATGTTAAAGGAGACTCCTACTCTAAGAAATAATATGCATTTAGACAAAGTAAATAAGAAATAACTTTCCATTGAAGAAGAAAGTAGGAAGGTATTAGAAAAGATTCAAATAAAATACAAGATAAGATGTGAATCTCTAGAATATTCCAAAGGTAATACTATCACTTATGCACAATTGAATTAAATTTAGCTTTGGGACATATCTTTCATCACCCTCCCTTGGGATGATTTCCTTGCATATAGGAATGATAAAATTGGAATCTCAAAACTTGAGTATATGGAAAAAAATCTATGCACTATGCAAGGAAATACCAGTCCCCAAATCTACCTAGAAATGATGAAATTTGCCAAACCTTTGCAAGAAATGTACGAGAAAATGGAAGTAGTTCATAGCAAGGAAAAAGAAAAGGACATTTGTCTTATGGAGGAAGATCATGAGGATCATTTGTACCACAGGTTTTTCATCCCTAAAAGGTTCTTGAATGTTGCTAAATAAAATCCTATCCTCAAGCCTTCTAATGAAGATAAATTCAACATTCAAGAAGATGTCAAAAGACAAGATTGTGTAAGATCCACTAAAGAAGACTCTTGCAACCTCATACATCTCATGATGAAATTGAGAACATTCTCTTTCTTCATCCACTATATTTATGACTTCTTGGTATATGGTGATGAAGAAAAGAATACTTTAAAATTAGAATTCATGGAAACACTTTAAAGTATAATACAATGTAATTATGACCTTGATACAGATCATGAAATTTGTAGGTATGCTTTGGCCTTGAAAAATAGGTATAAACACCTTGAATCACTTGATGTTGTTGAAAAATGAAGAAACTCGTGAAGATCCTGAAGATTTTCCATACTATGAGGAGCTCATTCCTAGAAAATTCTTGAATTCTCTTAAAGAATATATTATGATAGAACCTTTTGACAAAAAATAAAGAAAAATCATGGAGGAAGAGGTAGAAGACGTGAGGATTGAACCACCATTCAACAATTATCTCTGGCTCAAGACAAAACCCATTTGGTGAATAATATATTCGATAAAGGAAGATTCTTGTTGCATAATGGATGATACAATTCTCTCCACAGACTCCACCAACGATGAAAAATATGGACAATTTGAATTAAGAATGAATAATCTCCTTTCAAACTTTGATCTTTCAATTAATGATGAAATGTAGATATGTGAATAAGTTCAAGAAAGACACCCAGCATCATGGACCAAAAATGATGAATTCAAGATGGTCATGGACGATTTTCCTCCTATTTTGATCTTTTAATTGATGTATAGATGTTGCATGAAGAAATGGAGAAAGTAAAAGAACCATATTCTCTTCCCGATTCAACCATTAATGATATGATGAAAGAATGTAACTTCCTTTTCAAAGCGAAGGAGAATAATTAGTTTGAACATAATCTCTTCTCACTCAAGGATTAGAGCGATCATCTCAATGAAGACAGAGCCTTTCATTTTTCATATGAGAAAGAAGATACCATAACGAATGATTAGGATAACATTGCAATTTATTCCCACATTTCTACCTCAACATGGTCCCATCAAGAAGATGATATGGATTTTGATCTATACGGATTTACATTCCCACAAAGCATGGATCTCTTATCCCTATCAGAAGGTAGCATGAATCAAGTATGTTTGTGCTTACAAGAAATATAATCTTGGAGAACATGAAACATGGAAGGAGTGAGCAACGATGTGCCAAATGAATCATGGTCCTAGATGGATCATATTTTCAACCATCTCTTAGATTCACATCAAAAATAATCTTCCCACGAAGATGAAGGTGAGTATATGTCAAGTTCAAAAGAATTATGTGTGCAAGACATCTTGAAGGTTGCAGAAGAGACTAAAGAACCTTAGCTAAGTCTTCAACTCTTGAATTGGGCTATGGAAATAAAATAAATGTATGGATCAGTTTTTTATTCTCATTTTGATACACCAATGTTTAATGTTGAGACAAATCTGATGGATAAGTTTGATGTCTTCCCCAACATCTTATCCAATGAGAGGGAATGCGAAGATATACCTTTCTCTTTCCTTTTATGTGAAAAAGATCATAAGTACAAAAGTAGGAAGGTTGTTGAATCTCCTTTAAGTATCCTCAATCTTGAAGATAATTTCTCTTTCATGTAGGAAGACAATAGAGAAAATTTCAATTTGATTTCCATTGAAGAAAATTGTTCAGAACAAAATGAAAAGTTGTAAGATTCTCAATATTATTGGGAATTTTTTCAAGTACAACTTACTCCAATCACTTTGGGATGCTTCACCAATGTAGAACAAGAGTTCATTTGGAAAATTCCATTGTAGGGTACAAAATTCTTCTATGAAAAAATTGAGGGTTACGACTTTCTAAATGATGCCAAGATGGACGTTGATTGGGTGGATTTTAACAACAATAGTTTCAAACAACAAAGTGAAAATGTACATGATTTTTGTGAAAAGATTCAAAATCAGATTGCACTCATCATTTGCAAAGATCCAATGTATCTTGAAAATATCCCCATGTTTTCCTTGAAGAATATGAAGGCCTCTGATTCAATGATATAACCTCTGTCTTGGAAAGGACTTATTCATATCAACAAAGTGAGATGTCTCGAGAGGTTGTCAAATGGGAATAAAATCAGTTTGTTCTCACTACCTCCAATTGTATAGTTGATTCAAAATATGATTCCATGTTGTAATTCTAATAGGAAGTATGTTTCCATGAAAATATCAATCTTCCCACTCTTGAATACATAGAAGAACAATGTCTTATGATTGCAGGGTGTTAAGTGGAAACATAAAGGTACAAGGGTTTTGAGAAAGTGATGATGTTTTCATTGGATGTAAGAACATTATATATTCAATATGAGTATGAATATGGAGTCCTATTCAGCCTTCTTCTTCTCAATCCATGCAAATTCATCATGGGTGCATGGTATGATCAAATAACAATTTTTGTGCTTCAAATTTCAGACTTCAATCCACTATGTCATGATGGCATGTAATTCTCTAAACCTGTTTCCAGGTATGTTTATATAATTTCCCCACATATATAAATATCCCTCCCCTATGAAATAATTTTATTTTTTCTGTTGTTTTTTGTTTCCCCATTTCATGTGTTTCCCCTCCATTTTTGTGTGTGGAGGTGTTCAATAAAGCAAGGTATGTAGTCTATGTTTCTGGTGACTCTAAAGCCCAATGGATAAGACACTGATGTGTAAATTGAAATTGATATTGTGGAGTTTTCATGTTATGTTCTCACTATTCTCAATCCACAATATGTGCCCAAGCTAGAGCCAGTTGTTGTCAGGCAAATGTACAACAAGAAAATTCCCAATTTTCAAGCATGACAACCATACCTTACCCAAAATGTTTTACTCAAAGGTTATTATGATCCCTCCTTAATATCACCCTAATCCCTAATTATATATTCACCTAGGTTATTTAGGGATATCCTATCATTTTAGAAGATTTCAAAACAAGATCCATCAAGACAAACTTTTTAGCGGGCTTGGGAAAGATCATTTTCTAATCTTCTTGGAGTTGACGCACATTATTTGAAGCTAAATGAAAGGAAAAATTCCATAAAAAAATTCATATCAAGGAGTAAAGAACATTTTTCAATAAATTTTGGAAGGTTTTGGGAATATTCACAAGTTTTGGAGTAGGTTCAGTAAAAGTTGGTCTTACAGGCTTGATGAGTGCACAGGGCCAAAATAAAAACTATTGAGCTTCAGGAAGTGATTTCAGGATCTCCATAAGGATTTAATATTTAAAATATATATATGTATATATCAGGTACATTAAAATATCTACAAGATAGTGTAATCATATTGTTCCCAACACCTTGGCGCACTATGCCTCCATCCAGGTTTTATCATGCATAACCTTGGAGATATATACAAAATCCTATTTTTTAGGGATAAAGTGGATGAATAAGGAGTTTATACCACCAAAATTGGATTAATAAGGCCATTTCTATGTGGAATCATATAAATATTCATCAAACAACTCCTCCCGGAACTCAAGTTATGGTCCCGACAAGTCTCTCTCCAATGCATATGTTCAAACAGTTAGCCAATTTATGGGCTGGATATCCAACCAATGGGAGAGTGGCACACTTTTTTTAACTATTTACACAAAATATTTTATGTAATAGGTGCAATAAATTTTTCCCCTAACCTATTTTTTCACCTGTACCCTCCACATGACCGCATTTCAATTCCTTACAAGATAAGCCCCCTCGGCTTTATTTCCCAGCCCCTGCTCTGTGCAATCACACTCCCCCACTTGTCAAGCTAGAGTGAGGGCCAATTTTATTGCCCCATGTGAACCAAATATTTTGTGCATCTAGTGAAAAAATATCCCCATCTCTCCCATTTAGTCTCTTGGTCACTCATGTTCCCTCGACAACTGCTTAAGGTGCTTTTTCTAAACCCCCACTCAACCCATCGACAAATCACGCTTCTCCATGTGGACCAATGAGGATAGGGAAAAATTATTTTCAAAAATTGAACCAAGAACTTGGTGAAAGTGATTCATAAAAGTGTGACCCATTCCAAAACTCAAAAACATGTAAAACATTCTAACTGTCGTGTTGCTTCAAGCACGCCCAAGTTCTCTCCAACTACCGACATTTACTTCAATTCTCCATTTCTGATGATCCCAAAAATTATATATCACCTCCAACATATTTTCATTATCCTTCATAATTTATGCAGTGAATAAATAGAGGATTTTCAAGAAAAACTAAAGAGTATGAGCTGTCAAAAACCCCAAGGCAAGAAAATGAGAAATTGCTCATAACTCCCAAACCATGCATCAAATCCCCATGAAATTTTGAGAAAATGTTCCTCATCTATAAAATGAAGGTTATAAAAATAAAAATTGAAAATTTTCCCTAATTTTAATGGAATCCCTTTTATTTTTTTTTTGCCTAAGTTGATTATTCTTCATTTGTCGTTAATTCGGGAAGTAGTTTGACTTGAAAATCTGAATAGAGCCTGAACAAAAAAAAACCAAAAAGAATCTGAATTTTTTTCATCAATCAAAAAATCTAAAGTTCATATTCTAAAAATAGAAAGTTCCTCTAGTTCACACATGTCATTTTTAGTAAGTTTCCAAAAAGGAAAATTCCCCCAGAAGAATAGAATAGTTAAAGTTATACAAACTGAAAACTAGGGCACAACGGTCGAAAAAGCCAAAAAACAAAAAAAAAACAAAAATCAACTTTCCAAAAATGGAAATTACTTAAAATTTATCCCAAGACATATTTTGAAAATCCATAACATGAAGGAAACAACTAAATGTAAGAAACAAGGTGAAAAAGTTAAACTACCTAAAATAATAGCTCTTGTGACCAACTTTCTAAAAATAGCAATTTTCAGCTCCGTTTGCAAAAACTTTCTACCATCTTTGTAGAAACTATTGTTTCTGATTTTTTTCATCCTCATGGGATTTTAAGATGATTCTAAGGCTCAAAAATGGCATTGATAAATTCATATTTGTCTTGGTAGCATCATCATGAATTCAAGTGTGCTCAGAAGTAATGCAAGTCATCACAAGTTGTAGTAGGTGGATCCATCTTCATCACTCAGAGAGCCAATTGATCTGAAATAAGTTAGTCACAAAGAGCTCAAAAATTTGAATTTGTTCATAAATAGATTATCAAAGGGGTTAAGCATGAATAGTTCACGTGTCCATCTCAAGCTCACATTACGAAGCCCTAAAACAATGCTACTCAACACTCATTTCGTGACCAAGGTATTTTTGCATCATGTACGAGGGAGGAATTATGATCATCATTGGTGAGATAAAGTGTTAAAATTTCAGTTCATAAAATCTTCATTACGAGTACAAAAATGTGGCTATGTAGCAGAAGTCATAAGATATCCATTTCCATCCTCAAGATTCTTCAGAGTGGACCTTAATGAGCAGTGCGTGTAGTCATTGAGGTCATCATTCAACAATTTTTTTAAACACTCAGTTCGAGGCATTTTTGCATCATCTGGAGGAGATTTATCATAGTATAAAAAGGCTAGAGATCCATCTTTCATCACACTAGGACAATTTTTTAGATCATTCAGGAAATGAGGAGAAGGCGGCATGGCATCATCTACACCGAAATTCCTTTTTCCCTCCTCTCTTTCTCCCTATTCTTTCTCTCTCCTTTCAAATTCATCATTACGTATAATCATTATGTTATGTCTTATTCAATTAAGTGACCTATTTTATAATTGTAAAAGTATTTTCTCAAAATTATAAGAGAAATACTTAATTTTTCTTTTCTAGAGGCAAACAAAAGGTCACAAGTTGAATAGGAATATGAAGAGTCACATGAGGGAGATGAGAGGCCAATCCATATTCCTATAAATTGGGATGAGTTATCCATTCCAAAGGATCTTGAAAAATAAATTTAGAAATTACATGCTAATTTTTTTTTACTTTGTAGCAATAGTGGATTTTAATATGTTGTTGGAATTTGTGTCATCCATATACATGAAATAAAGCTAATCTTCTTCTACATGTTTTCTTCTTTTCAATTTCTTTGTAAACCTTGTGTAAATGTCCATCAAGGAATAGAATTTCTTCTTTCCAAGATTTATTAATATGTGCAGCTTTGTATGCATGGTTTCCTCTCATCTTTGGTGTAATAAGCATGATTGTTACAAGCATCTCATTGTTCTTCTATTTCTCTCTTTTATACACTTTGTAAGCATAGTGACACAAGAGTTTTGTATCTTCGATATGTGAATATGAAGACTTTGTCTTTTGATTCATAAATATCATTATCTTCATTATGTTTCCTCTATATTCAATGATGAACTAATCTTGTTACTGAGTGTGAGAATTTGATTTCCTCTCACGACAATAATCTCCCTTTCATAATTTCTCTCTTTCCCATCATTGTTTGTAATTTCCTCCCTTGTACCCCATACAAACACTTTTACAAAGGTTCAATGGAGTTTTCATGTGTGATCATCAGCTAATTTTTTCCACCCACAATATTTAAATAGAATTATTATTAGTCACATTCAATTATGGGAGATGTACCATTTAATGCAGAGGGGTGTAGCCCCATGACCATTGGTAGAGACACCTAATTTTTCCACCCATCAAATTTTCTCTCCAACATCATAGAAATGATATTGGTTGAGAATATTTAGATATATATGAGCCATGATGACTAACAGAGATGTTATTAGGGTTTTTCATGATGGTGTGGATATAATTTTAGGTTCCCATGATGAAGATTTTGTAATTCATATCAGTTTTGGTGAAACAAGTTGTTTGAGAAGGTGATTTCCAGCTTGAGTTGTCACTTCTGATGCTCACCCTGAATTTTGTGCTTTGTATGGGACATTTTGGTTTTCAAGGATGATTTTATATTTATTTAATAACATTTCAAAAAAATGATGAATTGGTTTCATCATCAGGTTTTATGAACAAATATTAGGAAGGTAAATTGATTTTTGTGAGTTTGAAACCCTAGGTCTAGAGCGATGGAAAAGATATTCTTGGAAGGTACCAAGAATTGATAGTTATTTATATTATTTTGTTTTTATGTTGTATAGGAATCCTTCATCTTTCCAAAAAGTTATATTATAGCATGTGGTGTTTTATGGAACCCACTCAAAACTTGACATTTTCTAAAGTAGTTTAGTTTGGGAAAAAAATTTCCCAAGGACATGAAATAAATTGACATTTTTTTATCCTGTTAGTTTTACTTGATGTCCATGATGGTTTCAGATCATGGTTGAGCTTCTATATGGCTAAGTGTGCCCTATTTATGAAGACTAGTCTTAAGGCATTTTTTTGGGACAGTTTTAGATATGGACCTTATTGAATACCTTCCACTTAGTGTTGGAAGAAAATGTAAGGTGTTATGGAAAGAGGATTCAGAGATATTTCTAATGGTATATATTTTTTGTCATGATGATGATATTTTATAGGTCATCTAGAATAGTTTGGGAAGAAGAAGGTTGTTTGTTTCTCTGGGTGGAATTTATGTCTAGAATATGGAGGTAGAAGAGGCATGAGATGGATTATTTGATGATTTATATCAATTGTAAAGAGTATAGGGATGTTTCTTTAATAGTTAAGCCCTTTGGAGGTCTTGAAAAAGATAGAAAGGTTACAAACCATTTGATTTCCTAAAACTACTTTCTAGGTAGCTCAGTTAAGTGAAGAGGAAATTTGGTGTGGTTTTCTTTTCTAAATGTTTCATGAGATATAGAAACCGTATATGTGATCTATAGATAAGTTTATTTTCATTGACTGGTTACATACCATAGGTTAGGTGTTTTGGTATATCTTTGAGGTCTAAAAGTGAAGATTGGTTCTTGGAAACAAATGTTTTGTGAAGGATATGAGCCTTCTTTAGCTAAAATATTATGTATGACCATGGATGGTGTTTTTATGTCATATTTTACATGTGTAATGAATTTGGGAGCTTTAATAATCATGGTGATGAGGTTTGCGGTATTTTGTGATCTAGGGGATGGAATTTTGAGTTATTTTTCTCCGTTTTTAGTGCATTTGGGCATGGATGGCCCACATGGGTTCATTTTATGAATTTTCATGAGTTTATTGCTATTATTTTAAGTTATATTAGTTGAGATAAATTATTATGACTGACCTCCCTTATGTTCTTGAGTTGAGAAGTATATTTAAGTGTTTGTTTAGTTCATTTTTGAACTAGTTGGACAAGGAGGGAAAATGCGACCTAATTGAGGAAGAAAAAGTGGATTAAGGGAATCAAAATAAAGCTAAAAATGTGTGAATTTTTTTAAAGTAGGTTAGAGAGGATGTTTGAAAGGGTTTGAAGGTAAATTAGTCCATGAAATAGCTAGAGAGAGTGAGTTTGTAACACCCTGAATTGTGTTACTTCCTCCTATGCTTACAAGTGTTGATATGAGCTTTCTTTTGTAAAAAGGATGTGTTCCTTTTGTTGAGAAGTCATGCTTGATATGTACTGTATCTTCTTTATAGATTGCAGATCTTTGACTGAGTCTGAATATGATTAGACTCTTTTATTTATTTCATTTTGCATCTGAGTTTAATCTGATCTCAGAATGAATTATAGAGTTATGCATCTATAAGATCTAGCCTTAGATCAGTGGAATTGATCCAAGTATTGCTTTAAGTTATTCGTGATGAATTAAAAGAAAATTATAAACCTTTCACAGGTTGTAAGGTCTGAATTCGTTGAATAAACTAGTCTGGAGTATAACTCAGGTTGATCATGTGAAATGGATTGGTACCCGATATCGAAGTATATCTGGAAGGTCTCGATCGTGGGCCAGGTAATAATTTAGTTACATAAGATTCTATATCCTAAGGTAGAACAGGAGCTAACCCTGTTCAAGAATGCATGTTGTAAGTCTTTTTCTGAGCGTGCGGAATCTAGACCTGACTGGAATTATTAATGTTAGTAACCTAAAACTAAACTTAATCTAGGGGTTAGATTAGTGTTAATCTAACCTAGACCTAGGCTAAGAGCTAATGTTCTAAGCTAGTATCTATGTGTAAAGTGGTTAGACTAAGTATTATCCTAAATTATAACCTAAGTTACTAACCTAACTATTGAACAAGGATTTTGGGGACCTATGGAGGGGTGCAAACCATGGGCGGCATTTTCTATGTCATTAAATGCAATGGATATGTATGAAGGACAGGTATTGGCTGAGGTTTTAGAAACGGCTAACCTAAGCCGACATGGCAGGTCGCCAGAACTGAAAATGGTCTTGAGATTTTATTTGTCTATCGCCAACTTTGGCGGTCGGTGGCAGTTGAGTTTGAGCGGGAAACTTGGAGTAAATGCAATTAATGAGCTTGGTAGTCGAGCTCGGAATTCGCGAGAAGGCATGCAATGTGGAAAGTTGTTGTTTTGTTTGGCTTATCGTGAATTTCAGTTTTTCTTCTGCCTGTTCATTGGTTCTTCGCACCAGTCTTCTTTGTGTTGCATGACAAGTATGAGCTTATCTAACTCTTTTCTCTGGCAAGGAAAATATATATGTCATGGGGAAAGCAAAATTTTGTTGGTCGCTCTAACTTGGAAAAGGAAAAGGAAGTATGAGCTCTTTTAGTGGTCTGCTTCGGAATTTTGAGCAAATATCCAGGCAAGTTAGGCCCTAACCTTTAAAAATCTTGCTGTCTTTCAAGTGATTTCATTAGAACAACTCTGTTCAAATGATTTATGGAAATAGATGATTTTCTATGGATGTCATTGTGTGATTTTGGCACTGTATCTTCATGATGGTTTGATTTTTTCATTTATCCTTGATGGGTGTTTATTAAATTCGAACTGTGGCTTTATTTCTTTGTGTTTGCATTCTGGTTTAAATATGAAAAATATATGAAAAGAATTTATGCTCAACCTGCTCGGCGAGAGCCCTTAAATTGTTCTTGTGAGGGGTACAGGACACTGTTTTGCTTGTCGATTTTTGTCGTCAATGCTTGTTGTGGAAACTGTCGGAAGAGATACTGTTGGACATTGTTTGATTGTTCAGTTAATTGACCTTTTTCTTTTATAAGCTATGTCGTGGTTGTTATCTAGTGGTGATAATGATTTTGGTTTGGTTTCGTTATAAAATTTTATAGTTATTGTGAAAGGTAACTCACTGTGTTACAGTATTCATTTACGACCTTGCTGGAGTTGTTTTTCCCCTTGCGTGGAGGTTATGGGGATTCAACCCATTGATAGTATTGATATATAAATACATATGATTATTGTATTGAAACGACTCTTTGCAGTCCTCTGAAAGAATCGTATATTATGATCCGTTGTTGAGGAATTAGATACATCTTGAATATTGATAAATTGAATTCCGTGGGAGTCTTATAGAAGTAACAGGTCATACGACCTCTGTTATTTGTAATAAATTTTGGTACAGACCCCCTGGGTATGCATTTACGTTTCCTTATGTGTAAGCTTGTTCGAGAATTTTGACGAGGTTCCGCAGAATTCCTTGTTATGAAATCGGTATTTGATTTTCTTACACCTGATTTTGAATGCTTACTATAGTTGGCATAGATAGAATCATTAACTATTTTTATCTTATACTATTGTTGGGACTCAGTTGAATTCTTGACAGATAAATAGTGTAACTGCTTCAATTATGACTGTTGGGTTTACTCTATTATTTGACCCTGTGGATTCCTTGAATATGGGATGATATCTTTTTTTTTTGGCTTCTGTATAAGCTATACTGCGAATACTGTTTGCAGATTTAGTTTAAAGTCCTTGAGTGGTAATCTGTGTCACTGTTTCTGTATAAGCCTGAGATTGAACATGTGATGTTTATTTGGCCTTGTTGGATTTTTATGAATAGCTTGACATCTTGTATAATGGATTTTATGAAGTAGGTCATGGATACCATACTTTCTACTCTGATTTCATTCAGAAGTAACTACGATATTCTATGTTGTGTTTTCTTTAAGATTACATGCTAGTTGATGTGGCTGTGTGTGATGCGTGGTTTTCATTTAAAATTCTCTCTGCTTAAGTCGTAGGGAGATGTCATTGCTCAAAGGAGTTTGAGTTTCTTGTTGGTTGTGGCAACAATTGAGTTCCTTTGAATTCGACCTTGGGTAAAAAAGCCTTCCAGTGTTGAAAAGCATTGAAGGGGCTGTAGATTGTTATTGGGATTGTAGGCGTGTTACGCCTTCCTTGCTTTGATATCCATTTTTGAGTATGAATGAATTTAGGAGTTAACTGTACCTAAACAAGTAACGGCAGTAGTTGTCTTCTTGCCTGTCACTTCTTGCGTGAGGTCATTCTGAGTCTGCTTGGTAGATAGACACCGTTGTTTTGCATGGGAGCTACTGTACTGTAGTTGCATTGTTGTAAGTTTTAAAACAGTGGTGCTGATGATGGACTCGACTGATTTATTTGCATGTGTATTAAGTGAATGCCTTGCTTTTGGAAAGACAGTACAGTCATGAGCTAGTTCAGAGGGAAATATGTACAATTGTTTATTTCTCTTCTGTTGTAAATTATAAGTTGATATAATTGTTTAACTAACATCTGTAATCGTTTTTACATAATGACGGTTTCAGGATTGATATGATATTCCTCTTTTTAAGTTGAATATAATGACTGCCTGATGTTTGTGCATCTTGGGATTTACAATGAATAATTGCTTAGGACACTTTTGTT
The DNA here is from genome assembly GCA_019776745.2 of Taxus chinensis. Lineage (NCBI taxonomy): Eukaryota > Viridiplantae > Streptophyta > Pinopsida > Cupressales > Taxaceae > Taxus > Taxus chinensis. The sequence goes on along the minus strand of CM034147.1, from coordinate 572,764,998 downwards.
CTTCTTGATTTCTTATATGTTGATGAAATATTTGAGAAGTGTTTAGGACTATTCTGTAACGATGATAAAGTTACACATTTGTAGTCATTTTTGTATTACAAAGGCATAGTCTGAATATGTTTACTTGTTTGGTGAATTGATCTCATTTAAACAGGGTGTTTAATGAAAAAAATTGATGGATTGCAATTGTTTTAAGAGTTAGTGCTTATCATGCTCAGTTCATCGAACTGACTCATGTTGACTATTTTTGCAGATGGTTACCGTAAGTGGTAAAAGCATGCAGATCTAATAGGATAATCAGATTGATTAAATTTGATTTATAAGTGAATTACATCTTGATTTTCTAAATGTACCATATAAGGAAAGATGTTCCTTTTTCAGTTGAGTAATGTATCAAGTATGCGGAATGCATATAATGTATTTGATTAGTTCTGAAGGAATGGAAATTGATATTGTTACTTATGTGTCTATATTCTTATCTTGATAGTTTGACCTCCTTCGGTTCAAATGATCTAAAGAGCATTGTTATTATTATATAATTTGGAGACTTTTGTGATTATCAATGTAAGCTTTGCAAGAATATAAGACTAAATTCTTATGATTGTTTAGCAGTTCTGGTATGTTCTATCATAAGCTAAATTGAAATTTAGGTAACTGTCTTTGGAAGATAGGATTAAAATATACCTAAACAGAACGCTAAACAAACTGAATTAAATAATTAATCCCTAGTCCTGATTATGACAGGACAACATTTAATTGGATTCTGAATCATTTATATTTAATGCTAATAAGTATGATATAAATTCAGTTATGAGAACTGATATAAATGTAATGGGGTTCAGATGGCTATCTCATGAGAAATTTATGAGATATCGACCAATTCCGTTGTTTTAGAATCATATATATTCTAAGAGCTTCGTGATGAGACCTTGGTCTTAATAACTCATCTGTGTAGTGGGCATAATTGAGAAAGATCATACTTTGATGAGGAATCCCGGGTTTAGGAAAGGCTAACCTTAAGGGAACGTCTTTATTGTAATTTAAACTCAACGTGCATAACGCATTGTATTAAGTAGATCTTTTCGAGGTGGATTTAAAGGTTGACGGCACAAGTCAACTGCAGGGTTGTACCTCCGAGAAGATTAGGATCTTCTTGAAGTTACAACAATGCAGGTGACTTATGACGACACCCTTTGCATTGATCGCTAAGATTTACACTTGATCTCGTACAAGTTACTTTTGGACCGATTAGGTATGTGGTCACATTATATGGCTACCTAGGATACTCGGAGTATCTTAACACACTGGTTTAATTAGGATTGACCCAGTATGTCATCTTATCCCTAGTATTCGGGAGCATCCATATAATGTGGTTACCTTACTAATCCGCTCCCGAGTGATTAACTGGGATAAAAGGGACTGACAGAAGTCGGTATAAGACATTCTACATAACATAGGAATGGGGTGAAGGATGTATTCCAGATTGACGAGTATGCCGTTAAGGAATACGAGATATAAGCAGTATGTTCCAAATCTTTGGCCAAAGTATCGCAAGCTGCTGATTGCGTTGTCCTAATTCACCTAGTCTAAGGGATGAGATGCCGATGAATAATGGTAACAATTATTCAGTTAGGTTCCTTGGACAGAGCATTCTGAATCCCAGAATAGGGAAGAGAACCACAAGAGTGATGTGTTAAATAAAAATGCCAACTCTTATTTATCATGAATAGATCGGTAGATTACCGAGTCATGGAATGAATAGATCGGAGGTACTCCGAGTCATTACAGTTGCATATGGTTATCTGTTATATGAATGGTTATTTGAATTGTGAGTTCTAAATTATGTATTTAGAACCAGGAAGCAATTATCAAAAAATAAAAATAAAAAATTGACTTGTTCTATTGTCTAAAATGAGGATGTTACAGAGTTGAAGAAGGTGTGTTTGAATGAGGGTTTGAAGGAATTTAGAGATGAATTTTGAGATCACAATCAGTTGTGGTATCAGTATATTTTCATTGATCATACTTTTGAAGATTATCTTATGAGTCATATGCATAGGATTCTCTTATTTTGAGTAATATCAACAAGGGTTTAGGGGTTGGTTCTCCTTGTGGGGTTGGTGCTTCACTACAAAAAATGTTTATGATGTGTAATTGTAGACACCAAATTTGTGTCTTACGACCCCTTGTGACCCGCATCTCATCTCGCAATCTAACCTCATCACCTAAACCTTACACAATTATTTATTAATTACCTTATAATTGATAAATCCACATCACCTTACCCGCCACCTCATTTTGCCACCTCATCATGACCTAGCCCTAACCCTAAACTAACCTAATTAGGACCCATGACTTGGTCTAGGCTCACATCCATAACTAAAGCCTCCTTACTCGCACCAAAAGCCGACCTTCTAGCCACTTGACCAAGCCCGAAACTGATCTCTCGGGAGAAAAGCAGGGAAGGTGGGCTATTTTACTAAAAATAGCCTACTTTTTCCTTACCGATGCCGGTTCCTACTCGACCGCCGTCGGTTACGCAACCGCCATCGGTTCCCTGTAAATGGGCTCCCCAAACCAAAACAACGGATCGGAATTTCACTTTGGAGATCAGTCGAATGATTTTGAATCAATAGAGAGTATTGGGAGCGAGAAACAGAGTCCAGATCTTCACTTAACTGAGCAGAGACGAGTGGAAATACCAGAAGTGTTTACAACCAAGGAGATCAACTTGCATCTTTGTCAAAACCAGTAAGTCACATCTTGCATGTCCTCTGTTATAACATTTCTTATGCTTCTTGAATCGCAGTCCTCCTAAATCCATTTTTGAATCTACTACCCCAACGTGTCATTGCATCTAACTATTATTCTTTTGCTTCTAATCATCCCATTCCCTAATATCATCCATAAACCAGTCTTACAAAACACCATAGCTACCAAAAAGATCCTAGAACCCACCGGTATCGGTTATCAGTAACCGGAATCAGTCATCAATAACCGGCATCGGTTCCTCTGATCAAAAACCAGAAAACCAGCCTTTCCCCTACCCAGTTCAATGAGACAATTTAATTGATATTTTGTAGTCTTTTGTGTTAATTCATATTAGCAGGGGAACTGACCACCTTCGAAAGGAAGTTTTATATTTCCTGGGCCCAAGGCAGTTTCCTCATTTATTGTTTAATCAAAATCTTGTGGTCTTGTGTTCTTATTTGCAGGTAGTCCTTCCAAGACAAAAGGGAGTTCTTCGCAGTCAGCCTGATCTACGGTATGCACACACCATCTCGACATTCAACAGGTATTCCTCCTAACCCTAACCTCATCTGTTTCTAAAAGGAATGAAAGGATAGAACAACTCTATTCCCAGAAGCCGAAACATTCCAAGTGAAACATTTTGGCACACCCGGTGGGACCCATTTTGGGTTTCTTTCTCTTGCTTATTTTCATTTTAGGAAGCATATTTGTTGTTGCTGCTTTTGTTATATATTTCGTAAAGAATTTGTCTTGCTTTCCTAGTTTCGCATTAGTGAAAGTCATCTCTCTTGCTTCATCGAACATAATTTTCGATTTGGGTTTAAAACACATGCATTGCATTCCTGCTTGTTGTTCTTCAATTCTAGTGAACATAGATTAAGTAACAGGTCGTACACATGGGGGTGATATCCACGGTATTGACAGGAAATTAACCCTAGTTTCACTGCACAACACATACCGAATCACTTCACCATTAACACAACAGCTCAAACATCCCCCCTTTTCCGCGGTATTCCTCCGCCCGATTGAGGTAACCTTATAAGCCAAAACAAACTTGACATTTCCCCTAGGTCTTGTTGTTTAGGATTCCAACATCATTCTACGTTTGAAGGCATAAGCCCACGATAACTAAAATTAACCCTAGGATTAGTCTCTAGATTTGCGTGTGCATCTTGCTTGTTTTCAAATTCTGTTTTCTCTGTCATACTTTGTCTTCTGTGATCAATAAGTTGATAAATATACTCAACGTTGCTAAAAATCAAATTAGCAGCCTTTTATATCTTCTTATCCTAGACTATTGACACCGGCATCGGTTAAGAGACCGACGTCATTTGCTCTGTGATGGACACCGGTTAGTAAACCGATATCGGTTACTGTCTTCATCAGCCCCTGACAAACCAACAACTTGCCAAATTCATCATTCTGAGGTTGTTTTTGTTCTTGATAGATTGAAACTTTCCTGTTTGTTCTTGTCCATGGTTGTCATCACTCGGAAGCAAGCCGCCACCATGGTTTCACATGCCTGCTCTGTGTCTTTCCCTGAATCACCCCCTTCACATTCTATAGGGAACCCTACGGACACCAGTGAGATCCCCAAAATTCCTGTAGGAGACAAGGACTTTGCAAAATTTCTAGATGCTAATCCCAGCGCTGTACAATACTATTTGTCTTATGCCCTTGACCGTACGCCTGATGGTCAGCTCCTTATTGGCATGCCTATTAGTATAGCTGCTCATTTAGCTCCCACCCCTCCTGGTAACACGGCCTTACTTCCTGCATCTCTAGCCCCGTCTCCCAATCCGACGGCTTCAGAGGTTCATACGACCCCGATTAGCTTTCCTTTGGTTAATCTTCGACCCCACGTATCGTTACCACCAACTGCCCCTACCTCATCTCTCTTTCAGACCACTCCATTCATGACTTACTCTCTGCCACCTATTCACATGAGATTTCCTTCTCAAGCTCCGCCTACCTTTTCATTCCCATACATGTATCCAGTAACCTCAACACCTTATATGGGACATCCCTATTCTGTTGCTCCAACATACTCATCTTCCATACCTTATCAACACTTAGCCCCACCATTTTCCAGTGGAAATGACTTCCCCTTACCTAGCATTTTGACAACTGTTGATTTAACTGCTTGAGGTCATGAGATTGCTCTCTCTCTGGATGGCTTTTCAAGATACAACAAATTTTGGTGCCCTGCCGATCAACAACAAAACTACCTTTCATAACTCCTTGGTGGGAACCTTCTGTTATCGTGTCATGCATTGGCCTTAAGCATGCTGGTGCTACCTTCAGCGGGCTATGACCTACATTGTTCATGACATATGCACACTGTCCTTGAAGAAGTTATGTTGACGATCTTCTCGGCAAGTCAACATGTAGGGGAAACATATCGATGTTTTAACCATTATTTTGATCACTCTGTTAACAATATTTTGGTCTACCTTCAACCGAAGAGAAAAAAGGAAAATAAGAAATGTGTCTTTGTGTTCTTTCGGGAAAAATTCTGGATTTATCGTCTCTTTGGTGGCATTGAGTCGACATCTAAAGTCAAAGCTATCCTGAAATTGCCCCCCCCAAAAAACTCAAACCATTGCGTAGTTACAAGAGTAAGCTCCAATCTATCCGACATTTCATCTCCCCAACTTTTCAGTCGAGTCAACCTTTCCATCACCTCTTAAAAGGATATTACATTCCAATGGAGCGAAAGAATGTCACCAAGCCTCGAAGCTCTCAAATCCTATCTCTTGCAAAAAAAAAGCCACCCGTGCTTTACCCCACCCCAAGACGACCCCCGACCCTTTCTACCTTACCTCTCCGCCAACCGACACGTTGTAGGAAGCCATGCCTTGCACATATACTCTGAGAATCGCGAACAAAAGCCGTATATTATATAAAGGCGTACTTTGGTGGACTATGGCCTAGGTATACAAAATGTAGAAAAAATTGTGCCTGTGCACTATCATGTGTGGCCACCAAACTCTGACACTACCTTATAAATCACACGACTTTTGCATCACCCATACAGCCCCCCATCCATTACATTTGATGCCAAACTCATATGAACCAAAACATTGCCAGATGGCTTCATGCTTCTCGCCGACTCGACCTGAGTTTGTCCACAATAAATCAATCAAAGACAAACACCATCGCAGACCAACTTGACAGAAGAAGCTCCTTGACCTGGGGAACAATTACCCCTTTTCCTTCCCCGACGAACTCATCGCCCTCTTTCACTCCTGGGAAGAGTCGTACCCAATGACCCTCTTCTTTCGATGGATTAAAATGCCAGCGCGGCGGAGGAGCCAGCGTGGTTCTTATATCTCTTGACAGTGTTGTGAACCTATACCTTTTCAGTGCCAACTTGATTCCCTCTGCACTAACCTAAAAATGGAATACGCAGGCGATTGTTCTGGGTCTCTAAGTTGCGTTACACTTAGCATCAAATCTATCAACATTGTGGCGGACTATAAATGGTATCAGATGAAGTTATGGGTGGTCTACCAATGCAAAAACGAGGACTTCAAAAAAATACAAAACACTACGTGGATTCACGTCTAGCCTTTTTACTCACTAGTCTATACAAACCATTCCACGTACAATAACAAAATTTGCAGAGACACTAGGCTTGCATAGACTCGCAAGTTCCGCCCACACAACTGACTCTGAATTATTCGTTGTGGTCCAGCAACTTTTTGCACCACTCCTAATTAAACCCCGTAGTTTGTATGATAAATACTGTGTCTACTAGTTAGCAGGATACATTCGGTACCACCAATTTCACGACTACTACAATCTCTGGTCCTCCCACCTGACCTTCTAGTAACGGAAAACGTGCTTTTCAAAAGTGTTTCGCGTATGTTTGTCAGGGGGGACTCCTCTATAACGTGGCTTTGATGGAACCTCCGTTTCACTGTCTAACGGGGCGGAGGCATCATACCATCCAACGGTCACATGACGGTAGTGTGGTGGACATAGCGGCCTTGTCGTGGCCAAACGAATTCCTTCGCCTTGGTTATTATTGGCCTATCTCCGAACGAATGCTACGACTATGTAGCGTTTGTGTTATGTGTCAGCAACATGCAACCTAGACATACTCATAGCAACCCGACTCCAGATCGCTCGAGATCTTTGGCCTTCTCACAATGGGGGTTTAGACCTTTATTGGTTGCGATCAACCAACCTCTTCACAACGTCACCGTTGGGTAATCACAAGCGACCGAATATTACACAAATGGGTGGAGCCTATTCAACTAATTTCAATCAAAAAAGAAAAATTTGTCGAGTTCATTACCCACAAATTATCCTGCCGTTTGGTGTGTTCCTACTGCCTCATAACAGATAATGGAAAATTCTTTCAAAAACAAGTTGTTCCAAGACCTTGCGACAACTTGGTATCAAAACTAGTTTTTCATCACCTACGATCCAAAGCCAATGGGAAGCCGAGTCCTCTAATAAAACACTAACCAAAAACCTCATGAAAGGTTGCAATGAATCAGAAAGAAAGTGGCACGATCACATTCCCTTTTGGCCCTTTGGGCTTATCGTATAGCATTCGTAACTCTACTATGCCACACCTTTTCTTGGATACGGTATTGAGTGTGGCTTTGTTTTGCCTATCGAAATACAAATACCCCTCCTTAGGGAAATATCTCTTAAGGATGTTCTCACCAACGATGATTTCCACCCAGAGGCGGGGTTTAGACCCAATTGGAGAGCTTCTTGCGAACCGCCATCTGCAGCTCTTGATCACACTTCAATGAGCAAAACGCAATAAACGTGCTTATGATAAGCGACTCATGGTGGAATTTAGTTGGTGATCTTGTCCTCAAAGAGAATCAAACATGTAACCAAACTAGAAAAAAAAGAGCAAAAGTGGAAAAATTTTCTCCACAAGTGGATTGGGCCTTAATATAATCCACTCACCACCTATGGATTTAGTTATATCGTTTAGCTTCCACTTAATGGTAACCTGAGCTTGAACCCCTAATGCTTGACATCTTCGACCATTCTACTATTGAACATTAGTGTTATACACTTCTTATCATACCTGTCGCTGTCCTTTGAGCTCAATACACTATGTTTCCTACACCTCATAAAAAAATCAAGCTCAACATAGTTTGATCTCACCTCCCCTGGATGAGCCTTCCCCTTTTTTAGTCTAGTCCATGATTTCAAAGTATTAAAATAGTCGTAGTCCTTATGGTTTTTCTTGAGTCAACCTCCTACTACCTAGATGCTTCCATGCCAAAGAACATCTAGTCATCCTAAATTAAATATAGACTGCTCCCTCGAGGACAGCTAATGCCGACTATTGCTGCTATTAATATATAGACTGCTCCCCCGAAGGACAAGCGTATGCATTAAAATCATATCTACTACTATAAAATAGACTGCCCCTTGAGGACCAGCTATACACAGTCAGCCTTTATCAAAGCTCTCCGCATGGACAGCTTCGTGAAGACCTCAAGAATAATCTAACATATTCCTTGTAGACTTCCACACGATCAGTCTACATTCAAAAAAATAAACTCTCATTCAGAAGAAACTTTTGAGTCTGGATTGTCTATTTAGGGTAGTTCTCTTTCGTCAGAACACTCACTTGTAATAAGTTCTCTGCACCTCAGCTATAACCATCCACCTCACCTCACCATTTGTTTCAACTCAAGGGACGTAATGTACGCTCGATATATTGTGATCACACAACTCTTTTCAGCCTATGGACTTCTCATCTATTACCGTACCTAGGGCTCCAAGCTCATTCTACGTGGTGTGGTTTGTTTAGCTTCTCCTTACTACGAGCACTCTTTCTGATTTGCCTCGCATCTAGGATTGGTTTGACCCTTATCAGGACAGGATTCCCTACTACTTGGGTAGGCTAACTTTTCACTTCCGTATACTTTTACCACTTTACCAATTCGTTATCCCCAACATCATCAACCTTACCGTACCAATGTTAATATCAATATTTTACCAACCACCATTGCCTAACCGTACCAAATTACCTAAATTCCCCTCTCCCCCTGGTCCTAAGGGCGAACTACATCGGTCTTGAGGCCCCTCCTTGCTTTTTGCATAGGGCTATGTAGCAGCACTTCGGAGACCTGGGGTCTCCCAAGGTTAGCTCGACCATCCCCTACCATACCCTATCTGTGTGGTAAATATTTGTAGTTCTATTTAATCACATTCCTCTTTATCCTTTTTCTAAAACACCAAAAAATCAAAAACCAAACATTCTTATTATTATACTTCAAATTCAACATACACTATTCACTTTATTTAGATGTTAAACAAATACTCTTCTCTCTCATCGACACGAGTCGGCATATCTCATTCCCGTGACTACCACCCCGTAAAACATAAGATTCGCAGTGGTCTCAGTTTCCCACGAACACCTACACAGGCGACCCCCCCCTGTCAGCTGTATCTTGGAGAAGAAGAACCGTCTCGTCCCCTACAAACCATCATCACCCACGTTTGGGCCATCCCATCACCCACAAATCTATATGACCCTGATCCATCCTTCCTAACTTTTTTTTTTTCGTAAATGATCTTCATAGGTCCTCGCACTTATCAACGTGGAATACCGCTGACCCATCTTCTCTTCCCCTTCTGTATCCAGACATGATCGAAGAGGAATTCGTCTTTGATTAATGTTTGTTGAATGCCAGGATGGACACTCCATTCTCACTTACCTGGCGCTGATTATTCCATATTCAACGACCTTAACCATCTGAAAACCCAAACCATGCTGAACAATCTCCTAATAGAAATCAATATCCATCCACACTGATGAGGATCCTCACATTGTGGCAGATTGGACAATTCCCTTAACACATCAGAAACAACCACCTTTACTACCTTTCCCGTGCCCCAACCAAGCTTTCCGCATGGTCTTCTGCTAACATGCCAGAATGAATCCTACCATTGCCGTCCATAACATCACCCTAAACCGATTCCAACCAGTCAAACATAAATTGAGAAAAATAATGCATCCGCTTGCGCTCGTTGTCCAAAGAGGACTCCCAACGCCTCCTTTCTGTTCCTTCATCTTGCCTATTTGACTATCCTCATGGATTTCTAACATCGGAACCTGTCACTAAGGCACAGGGACTTTCAGGAATATGCACAGATTCTGGTGATCTTCCTCACTTGCCCTAAGGTGACGTCCCTTTACCTACATTGACCAACTTGTTGATTTAACTGCAGGTCATGAGATGCTCTCCTCTCTCATGGATGGCTTTTCAAGATACAACCCAAATTTTGGTTTGCCCCTGCCGATCAACACAAAAACTCCCTTTCATAACTCCTTGGAGAACCTTCTGTTATCGTGTCATGCCATTTGGCCTTAAGAATGCTGGTGCGACCTATCAGCGGGCTATGACCTACCATTTTCATGACATTATGCACACTGTCCTTGAAGATCTATGTTTGCCGATCTTCTCGGCAAGTCTAAACATCGTAGTGAAATCTCGATGTTTTAACCATTATTTTTGATCACCTGTTACAATATTTGTCTACCTTCAACCGAAGAAATGTGTCTTTGGTGTTCTTTCGGGAAAAATTCTTGGATTTATCGTCTCTTTGTGTGGCATTGAGGTCGATCCATCTAAAGTCAAAGCTTATCCTAGAAATGCCCCCACCCAAAATCTCAAACCATTGCGTAGTTTACAAGGGTAAGCTCCAATCTATCCGACATTTCATCTCCCAACTTTCAGATCGATGTCAACCTTTCCATCACCTCCTTAAAAAGGATATTACATTCCAATGGAGCGAAGAATGTCACCAAGCCTTCGAAGCTCTCAAATCCTATCTCTTGCAGCCACCCGTGCTTACCCCACCCCAAGACGACCGCCCTTTCTACCTTTACCTTTCCGCCACCGACCACGTTGTAGGAGCCATGCTTGCACATCATGACTCTGAGAATCGCGAACAAGCCGTATATTATATAAGTCGTACTTTGGTGGACTATGAGACTAGGTACACACATGTAGAAAAATTGTGCCTTGCCCTATCATTTGTGGCCACCAAACTCTGACACTACCTTCTAAATCACAAGACTTTTGTCATCACCAATACAGACCCCATCCATTACATGTATGCCAAACCTCATCTGAACCAACACATTGCCAGATGGCTCATGCTTCTCGCCGACCTCGACCTTGAGTTTGTCCACCATAAATCAATCAAAGGACAAACCATCGCAGACCAACTTGCAGAAGCTCCTTTACCTGGGGAACAATTTACCAATTTTACCTTCCCCGACGAACTCATCGCCACTCTTTCACTCCGGGAAGAGTCGTACCCAATGACCCTCTTCTTCGATGGATCTAAATGCCAGCGCGGCGGAGGAGCCAGCGTTGTTCTTATTCCTCTTGACGCTGAACCTATACCTCTTTCATTCCAACTTGATTTCCCTTGCACTAATAATACAATGGAATACGAGGCCCTTGTTCTGGGTCTCTAAGTTGCGTTACACTTAGGCATCAAATCTATCAACATTTTTGGCGACTCTCAATTGGTAGTCAATGAAGTTATGGGTGTCTACCAATGCAAAACGAGGAACTTCAAAAATACAAACACTACGTGGATTCACTTCTAGCCTTATTTACTCACTATTCTATACAAACCATTTCCACGCTCCACTAACAAATTTGCAGACACTATGGCTTGCCTAGCCTCGCAAATTCCCGCCACACCAACTGACTCTGAATTATTCGTTGTGGGTCCAGCAACTTTTTGCACCATCCTATTCAACCCCGGGTAGTTTGTATGATAAATACTGTGTCTACTAGTTCGCAGGATACCTGGTACCACCAATTTCACGACTACCTTACAATCTCTGTCCTCCCACCTGACCTTACTAGTAACGGAAACGTTGCTTTTCTTAAAAGTGTTTCGCGTTATGTTGTCATTGGGGGGACTCCTCTATAAACGTGGCTTTGATGGCATCCTCCTTCACTGTCTAACTGGCGCGGAGGCCACTCATACCATCCAACAGGTCCATGACGGTATTTGTGGTGGACATTTCAGCGGCCTTTGTCGTGGCCAAACGAATCCTTCGCCTTGGTTATTATTGGCCTACTCTCAATAACGACTGCTACGAATATGTTAAGCGTTGTGTTATGTGTCAGCAACATGCCAACCTTCGACATACTCCTAGCCACCCGCTCCAGATCGCGCGAGATCTTTGGCCCTTCTCACCAAGGGGGTTTAGACCTTATTGGTGAGATTCACCCAACTCTTCACACGTCACGTTGGGTAATCACAGCGACCCGAATATTACACAAAATGGGTGGAGGCTATTCCACTCATTTCAATCAAAAAAGAAAAATTTGTCGAGTTCATTAACCACCACATTATCTGCCGTTTGGTGTTCCTCATCGCCTCATAACAGATAATGGAAACATCTTTCAAAAACAAGGTGTTGCAAGACCTTTGCGACAACTTTGGTATCAAACTTAGTTTCTTCATCACCCTACGATCCACAAGCCAATGGGCAAGCCGAGTCCTCTAATAAAACACTAACCAAAATCCTCATGAAAGTTGTCAATGAATCCGGAAGAATTGGCACGATCACATTCCCTTTGCCCTTTGGGCTTATCGTACTAGCATTCGTAACTCTACTAATGCCACACCTTTTTCTTGGTATACGGTATTGAGGCTGTTTTGCCTCTCGAAATACAAATACCCTCCCTTAGAATATCTCTTCAGGATGTTCTCACCAACGATGATTTCCACCAAGAGCGGTTAGCCCAATTGGAGCTTCTTGAGGAACGCCATCTTGCAGCTCTTGATCACCTTCAAATCTATCAAAAACGCATTAAACGTGCTTATGATAAGCGACTTCATGAGTTGTAACTTTAAGGTTGGTGATCTTGTCCTCAAAGAGAATCAACATGTAACCAAACTAGAAAAGAGCAACGTGGAAAATTTTCTCCCAATTGGATTGGGCCTTATATAATCACTCACACCTATGGATCTGGTACTTATCGTTTAGCTTCACTTAATGGTAAACCTGAGCTTGAACCCCTTAATGCCTTGCATCTTCGACCATTCTACTATTGAAATTAGTGTTATATCACTTCTTATCTACCTGTCGCTTGTCCCTTGAGCTCACTTACACTCTGTTTCCTACACCTCATAATAACAATCAAGCTCACATAGTTTGATTCTCACCTCCCCTTGATGATGCCTTCCCCTTTTTTAGTCTAGTCCATGATTTCAAAGTATTAAAATAAGTCGTATTCTTATGGTATTTTCTTGAGTCAAACTTCCTACTAAACTAGATGCTTCATGCCAAAAGAACATCTAGTCATCTAAATTAAATATAGACTGCTCCCTCGAAGGACAGCTATATGCCGAACTATTGCTGCTATTATATATAGACTGCTCCCCCGAAGGACAGCTATGCATTAAAATCATATCTACTACTATAAATAGACTGCTCCCTTGAAGGACAGCTATACACAGTCAGCCTTTATCAGAAGCTTCTCGCATTGATCAGCTTCGTGAAGACCCTCAAGAATAATATAATCAATATTCCTTGTAGACTTCCCACATCGATCAGTCTACATTCAAAAAATAAAACCTCATTCAGAAGAACTTTTGAGTCATGGACTTGTCTATTAGGGTAGGTTCTCTTTCGTCAGAACACTCACTTTGTAATAAGTTCTCTGCACCTCAGCTATACCATCCACCTCACCTCACCATTTGTTTCAAACTCAAGGGACGTAATGTACGCTCGATATATTGTGATCACACAACTCTTTTCACCTATTGACTTCTCATCTATGAACGGTACCTAGGGCTCCAAGCTCATTCTACGTGGTGTGGTTTGTTAGCTCTCTTCATCTACGGAGCACTCTTCTGCTTGCCTCGCATCTAGGATTGTGTGTTGACCTTAATCAGGACATGATTCCCTACTACTTGGGTAGGCTAACTTTCACTTCCCTTATACCTTTTACAACATTACCAATTCGTTACCAACATCATCAACCTTACCGTACCAATGTTAATATCAATATTTTTACCAACCAACCAATTGCCTAACCGTACCAAATTACCTAAATTCACCTCTCCCTGGTCCTAAGGGAGAACTACATCGGTCTGAGGCCCCTCCTTGCTTTGTGCATAGGGCTATGTAGGCAGCACTTCGGAGACATGGGGTCTCCCAAGGTTAGCTCGACCATCCCCTACCATAACCTATCATGTGTGGTAAATATTTGTATTTCTATTTAATCACATTCCTCTTTATCCTTTTTCAAAACACCAAAAATCAAAACACAAACATTCTTATTATTATAACTCAAATCAACATACATATTCAGCTTTATTTAGATGTTAAACAAATACATCTTCTCTATCATCGACACGCAAGTCGGCATCCTTATTTATTCTTATACCTTGCTAACATTTACTCAGACCCTCATGCCTCATCCTGAACTAGGTGATGATCATGATCGTCAACCCCTCTCGCCAGGCCTCTCTATCCTCAAAGGTAGCACAGCTATTGGTACCGCCCACTGATCTGCCAATCTCTCCTATAACATATGAATACACCCTCTCGCATGGAGGACTCCAGCCTCTAGTCTCTCCACCTGTGACTCCACAACCACTAACAATCCTCTTGTCTCATTCACCTGCGTTTGGAGCTGTTGAACCAAATGCTGTAGACGATCCCTCTCTGCTTTAATCACCGCTATGTCAGGGCGCTCACGTACACCTCGCAGTTCTGCTACCCACCATAATCTATAGGCCTCTGTCGTTCCTACATCCATTACCCTGCAATCAGCTGCTACCTCTTCAGGCCCTTCTGGAGGTGTTGGCTGGGGAGGTGAGAATGTTGTCTCGGCGTCGATCCTCATATATGGTCTATAAGCTAGGGGTATATCCTGCACAAATCCAAATTGTCACCGCACGCGATCTATAGGAATCCTCTCGTATTCACCTGGCCTGTGCCCCGCGATCCACCTCATTCGCTCTACACCCCTTAACTCCTCAGCTATGCTCTCTGTTACCATATAGTTACCGTAAGGCCTCCAATAGATGTCCGCAACCGTCACCCTCTCCCATACTTGCCTGTAATACTCAATATCACCCGTCATGGCTTGGGATCTGGCCTCTTGTTCTGTCTGGACCCATCGTCTGAATCCCAACCTCTGTACTCCAGTCTCTCCCGCCTAGAGGGATTGGCCTATTGGTCACACACAAACAATGTGCTCATAGGCCCAACAGTGTAATAAGTATGAACAATCCAGCGTCGTCCTGTGATTTCGCCTACAAGCCCATAAACCCCTGTATAGCTCTGTCAAATATGCAGGTGCCCACGCAAACGTCACGTTCCTTTCTACCATCTCCCAGATAACACACATCAAGCCTTTAGAAATCTTCCTCCTTCTGCCCTCGGTAATGCATAATACCCTACCACTATCATTAATATCACTGCTAACCTTGTCTCCTCAGGGTGTGCTGCATACATTACCCCATACGTAAAGGATAAACCTCGCTGTGTCAACTCTGGTGCGTATGGACCAAATACTGCTGTTATCGCTCCCCGTGCCACGCTAGGTAGTGCCTGATATACTAGTTTTCCTGTAATGGGGAGTCTCAAAATACGAAACACATCTTCCAATGTTACTGTCATCTCCCCTGTTGGCAGATAAAAGGTATTTGTCTCGGGATTCCATCTCTCAATCAACACCTGTAACATACCATGATTACATGTGATTCGTGAATAATAGTGGATTCCACTTAACCCCAAACGATTTATCAATGTCCATTCAGCTAGTGTTACATCCGATCGGATTCGTGACAACAGCGCTGGCACACCATCATTCATCCTCAACCCTGCCTCTGCCTACATACACCAAAACAACAAACAACCATTCAATCCGTCAGGGTTTTCAAACATTCTAGAAATTCCTCCAGTAACCGGTATCGGTTATACATAACCGATATCGATTGAGTAACCGATACCGGTTCTCCCTAACCGTTACCGGTCACTGTCAATTACATACATCTTGCCTAAAACAACCACCTACGACAATAAATTGCTTGTTTATTCCTCTCTGTATACACAGACATACCCGAAACCCTTGATTACCTGCAACGTAACACTTACCTCACCTATAACCCTTGCTATCATGTTTTCTTCTTCATATCTACCCACTTAATCTCTTATTCATAACACATGCAAAAATCAAATCACAACTAAAACATTTACCTCTGGGGTTGCAGTAGCTTGAGGTGGCCCTTGTCTTCCCTCTTGTCCCTGCCTGCTGGATGTTTCTCCTCATCCTGCCATTATCACCACCCTTTTCAAATTCACCGTTCTACTTTCTGAATCTCAGATCGCATTCACCTTCCCAGTCTCTTTTCTTATCACCCAAATCTCTCATGCAATTTCCTGTCTCTTTTCTCCTTATCACTCAAATCTCTCATGCAAATATCTATCTCAGTTGTCAAAAAAGCGTCGCGTTCGCGTATTTAACCTCTTGCATGGCTCTAAAATTAAAACTTAAGTTGCCACCCTAGCTTTTCTATTTTTAGAAAATATCATACCTAAATAACCGGTATCGGTTTCAGATACCGATATCGGTTCCTTAACCGATATCGGTTACACACCTAACTTTCCTCAACAGCGTTCTTTTCTTCATTTCTCATCTAAATTTTTGTCGCGCCTGCCTCTTTTCCTGCATAAACAACACAATTTACCACATTTGTTCATCCACCACATATAGCATTACACTTTCATTAACATCATTTATTTTATACAAATACACAAACCATCAACTACGGATATCAAGCAACTATCAATCTATACATCATTTGGATCCAACTCATCAGTTACATATATCACAATGTCACAAAACCAACAATTCATCACATAACCTGTCTTTCATATATACGTGCAAAAACAAAAACATCAACATCATCCATCTATCAACATGTCAACTAAAACTTATCATACATTATATATTACCAACCATTAACAAAATATTTAAACACATTTTGAACACTGCACGTGGATCAAAACATCATCTCTATATATATACAAATTTTCAAAAATACAATGTGCCCTACATCGGGGCCTCTGTGATCTCATAATCCACCAAAGCCGGCACGCAGGCCACAATAACTGTCAAAAAATCTCGACTCAGCTCGCAGGCTGGTATACAATAAATGAATAAATGAATACATGAATAATACATAGGCACGCAGGCCTCTATCAATACACCCAGTTTGCAGACTGGTGCCCATCTCTAAATACAAAAGCCATGTCTGGGATCCCTCAGCTCTCCCCACCACCCTCGGCACCCTCTCCCCGCTGGTCCCTGTGGTGCCTCTCACCTCCTGCCTGTGACAGACCCACCAGATGTGGCTGCACCTCCCTGAGACCTCTGGCTCTGAGAGGTCTCTGCTCTATGTGCCGCATAGGGCTGATAATCAGCCCTGGTACCATCAAGAATATCCTGATAGTATCGGGCCTCTGCTCTAGCCTCCATGTAACGCTCTTGAGCCACCGTAGGTACTGGGGCTAGTCCCCTGACACCTACTACCAGTGCCCCCTGTGCCTGTGCTGGTGCCACTGGTGGTGCCTATGGCTGTGGTACCTGTACCTGTACCTGTGCCTGGGGCTTTGGCTGTACTGCTGCTGGTGGTGGTGCTGGTACCTGTGCTACTGCCTGTACCTGTACCTACACCTGTGGCTGTGGTGTTGGTGGTGGTGCTGCCTGTGCCTGTGCCTGAGCCTGGGCTAGCTACCCCTGTAAGACACCTATCTGTGCCTGTGCTGCAGCTAGCTGCCCCTGTAAAAGTTGCACCTGACCCCTGAGCTGATCTCTCTCTCCTATCACTGCAGCCAAGTCTGGCTGTGCAGGCGTACTATCCTAGCTGCTCTCTGCCCAGCCCACCACACCCTGTATGCTCCCGTGCACCCAGCATCATCTACACCCTCACCTGCTGGCCTCTCTGCTACCCAATCTGGATCCAAAGGCTGTGGTGCAGGTAGTGGGGCCTCTACATCATCTCTCCTGTACTGAGGAAAGGGAGGTGGCTCATCCTGTCGCAGCCCCATCTGCCTGCGTACCCTCTCCACGGGTATCCACTCGTACTCTCCTGGCCTCCGTCCTGCTATCCAGAATGTGTACTGGATTAGGTGCAAGTGTAAGCGGGATCCTCTGCCAGGATGGTGACCTCTGTAGGGTCTCCATACAATTTCTACTACTATAAGGCCCTCTAGCAGATGTCTATAGTATGCCACATCCCGACCTGCCATAACTGCTCGTGGCTGGCCCACGACCCCCAACCACCTCTGAAAGCCATATCGGTATATGACATGTGGCCCTGGCTGCTGGGGTAACCCTACTGACCTGATGCATACGATGTGCTCGTATGCCCAACAATGCAACAAAAATTTAGAACAAATACCAAATCACCTCCTCCGGCGATAGCCCCATAGCTCCCTGTATAATTGCACCAGATATACTGGTGCCCAGGTGTAACAGGTGTGCTCCTCCACCATCTCCAGCAGCACCCCCATCAATGCTCGTGGGAAACGGCCTCTCTCTGAGTCCGGGAGGGTGAAGCAGGTGATCCTAACCATCATCAACACAGCCAGTCATGTCTCGTGTCGATGCGCACGGTACATGTCACCGTACCCGATACTCGCGCTATGGTAGGTCAGTAGCACGGCTGCATCCACAAAAACCTGCAGTATGCTGTCCATGGCAGTCTCTGCATCTACCTAGAAGACTGCCTCTCCCTCGATAGGTAATCGAAGGATGCGATACACATCCTCCAACATGACGGTCATCTCCCCAGTCGGGAGATGGAACACATTGGTCGCCGGATCCCATCTCTCGATGAGGGCGACCATCAGGCTATGATCTCTCTCTATCGCTCTGTACCTCTGGACTCCACCGAGTCCCACCTCGCGCATGATGGCCCAATGAGCCGCAGATACGTGTGGCCTCATCCACACCAATAGCGGGGGCATCCTATCCCGCATCATCAACTACTGACGTTCCTGCAAAACCAACCCACATCCTTAGACCTACTCTTTATTACAACATCTACTTTATCATCTACATACCTTTTTTTTATATCCCCCCGACCATACCCCGACTCTCTCCCACCGCCCTCTAACAACCTACCACCCCTACAAAACCCAAAAACAACCAACCCAACCCAAAAACCCCAAAACAACCAACACCAACCCAACCCCCACACCAAACCCAACCCAACCCAAAACACCCAAAACCTAACCCACACCAAACCGAACCCAAACCAAAAACCCAAAACCTAACCCACACCAAACCCTTCTCCACCCCTAACCCTACCCCAACACCACACCGACCCACAACCCAACCCAAATACCCAAAAACCTAACCCCACACCCTAACCCTTCTCCACCCCTAACCCAACCCCCACTCCCACCCGCACAACCCAACCCAAAAACCCAAAACCTAACCCCACACCAAACCCCTTCTCCACCCCTAACCCAATCCCACCACCCACACCGACCCACAACCCAACCCAAAAACCCAAAACCTAACCCACCACTAACCCTTCTCTCCACCCCTAACCCAACCCCTACTCCCACCCCACAACCCAACCCAAAACACCCAAAAACAACAAACCCAACCCAACCCCCACTCCCACCCCACCCACCCCAACCCAAAAACCCAAAAAACATACAAGCTACCGACGCCGGCCGATACATGACCGACGCCGGTCACCAGCAAGTCTCCCTTTCCCTAAAATTGTGTGACCGATGCCGGTCACTTAGTGACCGACATCGGTCACTGTCCTCTCCCAGAGCCGAACCCCCGCGCGGCCCCCAAAACCCATTTTTTTACCCTATTTCTACCCATCTACCCACCCAAAAACCCTAAAAACTTACCCACCTACCCACCTTAGCCTATCTAGCCTATCTACCCTCTCCCTTTTTTCAAATCATTTCCATTTTCTCATTATTTCCTAAAAAAGGTTAATTCCTACCCAAACCCCCAATTTAGCATAATACAACCAAATCACCAAATTAAAGAGTTTTGAATCTACCCAAATGACGACACGTCGTCGTGGTGGGATGGGTGGTGGCGGTCCAGCTGGTCCAGCCCCTCCAGCTCCTCCTGCCTATGCCATGGCTCCAATCCTGATCTGCTGGGTCCCCAGCCAATCAACTGCTGCCTCCTCCTTAATCGGGCCCACTATCAACTCTCTCCACCAATACAATAGCTCCACCTCACTCGATCAAGCCTCTAATCCCAACTCTCCATGTCAGACAAGTCGATTTGGTTTGCAAATAACAAAAGTGACAATGACAAGCCGTATTTTTCTTTTTATAGGTTTTTCGCCTTTCACCGATATCGGTTTCATTTTGCCCTAAGAAACCGGTATCGATCCCTTAACCGATATCGGTCATGCAGAATCGACATCGGTTCTCTACCCAACTTTCACCCCATTCTTTGCCTTATTTATTCCTTGCCTCTTTTTTTCACCAATATCCCGTCTATCCACCTTGGGCTTCACACCATTTGTTCACTTGTCCAACCTGACCTAAGGCCTCAATTTACCTCTTTTTGGCCCACCTAAGGCCTCCACCTACCTATTCGTCCTGACCTAAGCTAACCAACTACCTATTCTCTGGCCCGACCTAAGGCCTCAACCTACCAATTGTCCCGACCCAAAGGCCTCAACCTACCTACCTATTCGCCCGACCTAAGGCCCAACGCTACCTATCGCCCGACCCCCAGCCTCGCCCCAACCATTGTCCCTACTCAAGGCCTCACTACCTATTCGACCCGACCTAAGGCCTCAACCTACCAATTGGCCCGACCCAGGCCTTGCCCTCAATTTGGCCCGACCTAAGGACTCAAACCTACCAATTGGCCTGACCCAAGCCTCAACATACCAATTGGGCCCGACCGCAAGGCCTCAACCTACCTCTTTTCAGCCTAACCCAGGCCTCAACCTACCAATTTGGCGCCGCCGTACCCAAGGCATCATCACCTACCTATTCGGGCCCGACCCAAGGCCTCGCCCCAACCAATGTTTGGCCCGACCCACGGCCTCAAACTACTTATTTTTCGGCCTGACCTAATGCCTCAACCTACCATTGGCCCGACACCCAAGGCCTCGCCCTCACTATTGGCCTGACCCACGACCTCAACTTACCTCTTGGGCCCGACTAAGGCCTCAACCTCCCTATTCCTCTTCCCAACCTAAGGCCTCAACCTACCTATTCAGCATCCTCAGCCCGACCAAGGCCTCCCCTCCCCATTTTGGCCTGACCCACAGTCCTCAACCTACCCATTAGCCAACCCAAGTCCTCGCCCTAACCAGTAGCCCAACCCCAAGGCCCGCCCTACCTATCTGGCCAACCACGGCCTCAAACCTACCATTGGCCCTACCCAAGGCCTCGCCCTAACCATTTTTGGCCTGACCAAGGCCTCAACTCTATACCTTATGACCTGACCCAGGCCACCGCCCACCACTTGGCCTGCCCAAGGGCCATATCACTTCAATAACCATACCCACAATCCACGTTTTATTTTTATCCATCCATCCTGTACCTTTTGTTCAATCGACTCACATGTTCCGGGTCTAAGCATATTAGGGTCCTTGACTTGATCTGTCGACCAACTTGCCTAGACCTTAGACCTGACTTTATCTCAACCCCCACCAAACCATTTGGTACTTGCCGACCTCCTAAAACGTTCCCTTACCGCACCTGTTTATATAACCGGAGCTACTTCCTAGCCTTGGATCCAGGATTATATCAACCCGTTTTGGATAAACTATCGACCTTTTCCTCACACTTGCTGGTTTGCTTTCAAATCACGTTCCCTCAATCATAATTTTTGCATTTATCAAACATGCGTCTGCTTCCTTTCCTCGGACCTACCCCCCACCAACCCACCACCTTACCATCATCTCTACAAACATGTACCCTTTATCACCCCTATCCCTGATTTCCTTTTCACTCATCGTGCTAGATTTGAGGGGGGATTACCTATATCTTGACCACAAGAAACCACTTCATATTATTTCCTGCGCAGCTGTACGGAACAGCACACGACAATAAGGGCTAATGGAGACACAAATTTGTGTCTTACGACCCCTTGTGACCCGCATCTCATCTCAAAATCTAACCTCATCACCTACTCCTTGCACAATACCTTTATTAATTACCTTAATAATTGATAAATCCACATCACCTTAACCCGCCACCGTCATTTTGCCACCATCATCATTACCTAGCCCTAACCCTAAACTAACCTAATTAGGACCCATGACTTGGTCTAACTCACCCTCCATAACTAATGCATCCTTACTACTCGCCACCAAAAGCCGACCTTTCTAGCCACTTGACCAAGCCACAACTGATCTCCGGGAGAAAACGGGAGTTGGTCTACTTTTAGCCTGACTAAGGCCTCAATGTCCTCTTTGCCCACCTAAGCCTCCAACCGACCTAGTCATTCGGCTGGACTGACCTAAGCCTCAACCTACCCTATCGATTGGATTCGTGTCGGTCCGACCTAGCCCGCAACCTACAATTGGCCCGACCCAAGGCCTCAACATACCATTCGTCCCACCTTAGCCTCCACCGACCTAGTCGCCCTCCCCAGGCCTCGCCCCAACCATGTGGCACACGCCAGGCCTCAACCTAGCTAGTCGGGCCCGACCTAAGGCCTCAACCTACCACTTGGCCCGAACGCCAAGGCCTTTTGCCCTCACTATTTGGCCCGACCTAAGGCCTCAACCTACCAATTGGCCTGACCCAAGGCCTCAACCTACCAATTGGCCCGACCCAAGGCCTCAACCTACCTATTCAGCCTAACCTAAGGCCTCAACCTACCAATTGGCCCGACCCAAGGCCTCAACCTACCTATTCGGCCCCGACCCAAGGCCTCGCCCCAACCATTTGGCCCGACCCAAGGCCTCAACCTACTTATTCGGCCTGACCTAAGGCCTCAACCTACCAATTGGCCCGACCCAAGGCCTCGCCCTCACTATTTGGCCTGACCCAAGACCTCAACTTACCTATTTGGCCCGACCTAAGGCCTCAACCTACCTATTCGGCCCAACCTAAGGCCTCAACCTACCTATTCGGCCCGACCCAAGGCCTCGCCCTAACCCATTTTGCCCGACCCAAGGCCTCAACCTACCCATTAGGCCTGACCCAAGGCCTCGCCCTAACCATTAGGCCCAACCCAAGGCCTCACCCTACCTATCTGGCCCAACCCAAGGCCTCAACCTACCAATTGGCCCGACCCAAGGCCTCGCCCTAACCATTTGGCCCGACCCAAGGCCTCACTCTACCCTTATGACCTGACCCAGGGCCACCGCCCAACCACTTGGCCTGACCCAAGGCCATATCACTTCAATACCATACCCACAATCCATGTTTTATTTTATCCATCCATCATGTACCTTTTGTTCAATCGAGCTCACCTGTTCATGTCTTAGCATGATTAGGGTCCTTGACTTGATCTGTCGACCAACTTTGCCTAGACCTAGACCGTGACGTTTATCTCAACCAAACCAACCATTTGGTACTGCCGAACATGCCTAAACGTTCCTGTACCTCACCTGTTATATACCCTAGAGCTACTTCCTATGCCTTGGATACCAGGATTATATCACCCTTGTTTGGATAAACTATCAACCTTTGCCTACACATTGCTGGTTTGCTTGTCAAATCATGTACCCTCGTCATACTATTGCATTTCAACATGCGTCTGCTTCCTCGGACCTACCCCACCACCTTACCATCATCTCTACAACATGTACCCTTTATCAACCCTATCCCTAATTTCCTGTTCACTCAATCGGTGATAGATTTGAGGGGGATTACCTATATCTTTAACACAAGAAACCACTTCATATTATTGTCTGCGTAGCTGTACGGAACAAGCTACATGACAATAAGGGGCTAATGTAGACACCAAATTTGTGTCTTACGACCCCTTGTGACCCGCATCTCATCTCACAATCTAACCTCATCACCTAAACCTTACACAATTATTTATTAATTACCTTATAATTGATAAATCCACATCACCTTACCCGCCACCCTTCATTTTGCCACCTCATCATGACCTAGCCCTAACCCTAAACTAACCTAATTAGGACCCATGACTTGGTCTAGACTCACATCCATAACTAATGCCTCCTTACTCGCACCAAAAGCCGACCTTCTAGCCACTTGACCAAGCCCACAACTGATCTCTCGGGAGTAAAGCAAGGAAGGTGGGCTACTTTACTAAAAATAGCCTACTTTTTCCTTATCGATGCCGGTTCCTACTCGACCGCCGTCGGTTACGCAACCGCCATCGGTTCCCTGTAAATGGGATCCCCAAACCAAAACAACGGATCGGAATTTCATTTTGGAGATCGGTCGAATGATTTTGAATCAATAGAGAGTATTGGGAGCGAGAAACAAAGTCCAGATCTTCACTTAACCGAGCAGAGACAAGTGGAAATACCAGAAGTGTTTACAACCAAGGAGATCAACTTGCATCTTTGTCAAAACCAGTAAGTCACATCTTACATTTCCTCTGTTATAACATTTCTTATGCTTCTTGAATCTCAGTCCTCCTAAATCCATTTTTGAATCTACTACCCCAACGTGTCATTGCATCTAACTATTATTCTTTTGCTTCTAATCATCCCATTCCCTAATATCATCCATAAACCAGTCTTACAAAACACCATAGCAGCCAAAAAGATCCTAGAACCCACCGGTATCAGTTATCAGTAACCGGCATCGGTCATCAGTAACCGGCATCGATTCCTCTGATCAAAAACCAGAAAACCAGTCTTTCCCCTACCCTGTTCAACGAGACAATTTAATTGATATTTTGCAGTCTTTTGTGTTAATTCATATTAGTAGGGGAACTGACCACCTTCGAAAGGAAGTTTTATATTTCCTGGGCCCAAGGTAGTTTCCTCATTTATTGTTTAATCAAAATCTTGTGGTCTTGTGTTCTTATTTGCAGGTAGTCCTTCCAAGACAAAAGGGAGTTCTTCGCAGTCAGCCTGATCTACGGTACGCGCACACCATCTCGACATTCAACAGGTATTCCTCCTAACCCTAACCTCATCTATTTCTAAAAGGAATGAAAGGATAGAACAAATCTATTCCTAGAAGCCGAAACATTCCTAGTGAAACAGTAATATTCACTTGAGTATTTGTTGTGAGTAATATCAACTAATTTTTTAGTGGTTTTTCTTCCCCTTGATTTTTTCCTACATATATCTTGTGTTTATGTGTACTCTCTCTTGGTTCTGCTTATGTGGTTTATTGTTTCATGAAGTTAATTTCACATTAATGGTGCATACATGTTAAATTGAAATTGTTTTAAGTATTTAAATAACTTATTCACCCTCCCCCTTTCAGTTCATTTTACTTCCAAATTTTTTTATTAGAGCGGATCTTTGAGAAGAAATTTTAATCACTTGAAGGAGATCATATAATTACAATAAATGGGTAAGTATTTAGATGTTGAAGTAACCTTGAGAAGGAAGTATGAGATAGCTAAGTCTTTGATTCATAGATTGCAAGATCATATCAATATCATGGAGAATGAACATGGAAAATCCATAAAAAGTATGTAATCTCAAGTTAAGGGTGTATATAAAACCGTAAAGGATAAATAAAATGATTGTTCCTAGCATGAAGTTAGCTTGAAAATTTTGGGATCTTGTTTAGAAGATACTTTCAAGAGGTTCAAGATGTATGGGAAGATTGAGAACAATTATGAATCTCTTGATGTGATTTTTGAGATCCAAATATTTTCCAATGACAAAATAAGTCTATGGTTCATAAGAAAACATATGAATAATGAAAGTGAAGTTTTTGCAAGCTCTAAAGAAAATAATAATATGGAAAATAATGCTAATTAAAATAATTCTTATCCTTTTAGATAACCTAATGTTATGAGGTATGGTTATTCTTTCAGTGGGTATTGCTATGATTACAATAGTTTTGGTCACAGAGATAGGGATTGCAATAATAAGTTATCAAAAGGTGAGTCATATTGAAATGGTGAAAGATCTTCAAGGTTTTATGTTTCACATGTTGTGAGTATGGTCATACAATAGCTTATTGTGGTTGGAATCTTAGTGTATATGAGCCTAGGATTTGGAATGGAATTTTTTATTATATTTGCAACAAATAAGGTCATATTGTAAGGTTTTATTATTAAAAAAAATCAATAAGTAATGAAAAAGGGTCTTAAGAATTCAAAGGACAAAATAAGAAGGTATTTAGGATAAATGTCAGTCCCAAGAATAAATCAATTTCATATATGAAATTTAACGTTGTTGATAAATCAAACAAGGTCTAGGAAGTTGATTCCAATCCTAGTGAGTAGAATATGAAGTCTAATGAATCCAAACTTGACAAGGAGGTTGGAAATTTTGATGGTTTAAAGGAAAGAGAAACATCAGTAGTCAAAGTAGGGTTAAGATATTTCAATATGCCAAAGTGTGTTGAAAAGAGAAATTAATATGTTTTCAAGCTTGGAAAAACCAATAAGGTTTACTTGGATCTTGTTGCAAATGAACACATTCATATGTTTTTATCAGGATCCCATTCATAATATGAATTTTTTGGGGATCAGATCATTGTACCTAAAAATAATATAACTTCAATAGGAATAAGAAAGAAGGAAAGAGAGAGGATTGAGTCCTTGGGCTCATTTGATAGTGACATAATGTTTTAGAGACCTAATGATTGTTAATTGTCTTCTCTAATATTATAGGATACACTCTTCATATGAAAGAGGCATGGCCTAGTCTGAAGATGCATTGACATCTGTTGTTGTTGTTCTCAATCCTAATAAGGTATTTCTTTATCTTATCCATCATATTATTGTCATGGAAAGTGTTTGAGTCTTTGTACAAATTATTTGAAGTTGTCTCAAGGTGAGAAAATATTTTTGAAGTCTGTCCTCGTCATATTAGGAGGTATAAGTTTTGATTTTAGTACAAAGTATAGTGGAAATTGAAGTTTTGATGGTCAATAAAAGTGTCTCAGTCTGCTTTTTGTGTTTTTTTTTGCAATTTCAAAGCTGATGTGTGTTCTTAAAGGTTTCAAGCATGATTTATTAGTTCATAAAATGTGTATGAATGTGTCTAAGGTGTGTATAAAGATTTGAAATTTTCTGAGTGTCAAGGCTTTCCATGAAATGTAGAAATGTTTTTTACTCATTTTAGAAAGCAGTTATGTTGTCAAGATGACATGGTTTTTTCTCTAGTTGTGTGAGTGTAACTTGAAGGTGATTAAGGATGAATTCAAAGTATGTTTGTATTGTCTCATTTAGTAGTCTAAGTTTTCATTATTTCAAGGGTGTTAGTATGGTACTATTATAAAAAGATCTCAAGTGTGTGTTGAAAAGGATAATGGAAGTTGAAACACTAGTAAAAGGGGATTTTGAGGTCATGTCTTAGTATGAGTATGTCAAACTATTATTTTTCATCAAGGATTGTTTTTGAAAAGATTAAAAATGTTGTACTACTTTTTTTATGTCATGGATATGTCTCAATATTTTGAGATGTTCAAAGATAATATCAAGTGTTGATGTTGCTCCAAGAAGTCTGTATCAGGATGTTGAAGGTATTTATAGTTTATAAGTACTATTTCTATGATGGCCTCAATAAGTTTCTAGTCCTGATCATGTAGTTACCCAAGAAAGATATTATGTTTTAAACAGGGTCTAAAGTTTATTTAACAAGTAAGGTCTACAAAGGGAGAAACAAAAGTTAACTATGAGCTCTAATAAGTAATGAATAAATGTAATAGTTCTGAAAATTGATGTTAGTGCTTTTAGAAGGTATTCAAGTAGCATGATGTTTTAAAATAGATGAGTATACTTCAAGATGGTTCTAAGGTTGATCCAAGAAGGTATGATTCCTATCTATGTCTTTGAGTTCATGAAGGTCTGAGTTTATACATAGGTTGGTGTTCGTGAGATAAATTGCATGAAGCATGGATTTTGTAAAGTATGATTTTTAGTGAATCTCTCCATGTTGTTACAGGTACATACATGAGTGAAATATGCTTAAAAGGTGGTATTTGGTCTCTTTTTTCATTCATTAAGTGTGTTATAGTGTTTATGCTTCATAAGAATTTGATTGGAGAAAGTCAAAGAAGTTAATTGAGTTTACAAGGTTCTCTTGCTCTTCTCCTACATTAATTCTATGTTTTTTTTTGTGATTCTACCTAGTTTTATCATGTTACAAAACTATGCTTCGAAGTTGAAGTGTAATTTTTCAATCCTACATATGAGTTTTATAAGGTTTAGTAGATGACATGTTTTGAAGGGGAGGTTTTGCAATATCTTCCTCTAGAAGATATGAGGTCAAATATGTTTGCAATATCTGTAGGATGGAGTTCTTGCACTTTGAGTAAACATTGTAAAAGTACTATATGTCAGAATTTTTCACTAAAATGGTGTACTACTGGTCTTATGTACTCCATCAAGCAAGGGGGATATTATATTAACCTTGAATCAAGTGAGAAATGTTCTGAGAAGGCTTATATTATAGAGTTAGTCATGGTTAGCAGTTATAGTTGAAGGGGTGGTAAGTCATGAGTTGATAAACTTTGATAGCAGGTAAAGAAGACCAAAAGATATTAAAAACTTGATTTAGGGTATGGTTGCATCATCTCTATGACTCATATGCAAGGTATGTGGTCCTAATTTTATATTTTCTACTAAATAAGGATAGTATAAGTCTAGGAAGATATATGAGGTGTTGAGTCATGTTGCAAGTAAGTTTCTAGAGCTTGCCAAAGTTTGTTCTAATTACGTTGAAGAATTATCTCAGGGACCTCAACCCTAAAGCAGGTATTTGACCAAGGTATAGAATAAACAACTCTAGTTTGAGCCTTATCAAGTTGGGATGGATGAAGAAAGAGGTAATATGATGTTTTTAGACCCGAGCCATGATTGTTGGCATGTATGAGTCTATGTATGCTTCTTCCCAAGGGGATTTCATTGGTTTTTAGCTGAGAAAAGAGGTCAAAATCAGGTAAAGATTAAGAAAAATATTTTTTTGATCTTAATTTTAATACTTTGGTTGATTTATTAAGCCAATAGGTACATGTATGATTTTTCATTAATATAAAAACGGGGAGAAGATTAGGTGTTTCCATTAATGACAAAGGGGGAGATTTTTGGCATCTTGAGTTCTAGGTGTTGTCATTGATGTAAAAAATCATTAATGAAAATTTTTATATTGGATAAGTGTAAGATCATGATAATTATATTGATGACATGGATATTTAGATGGTTTCATGATGCCAAGATTTGAATCATTGAGATTGACTTGGTCTAGCAATCCTAATTATGTGAGGTGGATAGGCTAGGTGATGGAGAATGGTGGATGGAGCTACATGGTGACTTTGGAAGCATATAGAGGTGTGATACATATTGTCTTAGATGTTTTAGGTTATTTTGGAGAGCTAGGAATTAGAGCTATGAGGTTTGTTTACTTCATCATGGTGCACACTAAGCGTAAACCTAATGTTTGGAGGCCTAATTACACATCATAGTTACTTTCAATTATGTTTGAGCTCTTGATATCACTCATTAAGGTATGTTATATTGTTTTCATCATGTATATGTAGTTTTAAGATATTTATGATTAAATAAAATAATAATTAATGTACTTATATTATAGTTTAATTAGATGTTATGAAAAGTAGTAAATAACCACTAAATAAATAAAGAAGGTGACCCAAAAAACTAAGTAAATGAAAATGTGAAACCATAATGCACAAGAAGGGTTATGAAATCCTTAGTTAATTCAATGAAGGTATGGGACCATGTTATAGTTCCAACCAGGTGAAAAGTAGGAGGAAAACACCACACATAATCCTGAGAAAGAATAGATCTGAGCTCTCTAACTGGTTTGGGGCACCTAGACAGAGAGAGGGGTGACTGTGAATGCTCTAGTCTAAGAACTGGGCACCTTGGTCTATGGAAATGACCTAAATCCTCCTTTCGGGTGTCGTTAAGTGACTACATGTGTTTATTTCTTATTGCATTATCTTTGTTGTACTACATTGGATGTCATTATAAATCAAAGATGAAGGAAAGAACTATAAAACCCCAAGACAAGCATCAAACCCCTAAAAAAATAAATATGCATACGAAGGGGTCAGAATGTCCTTGGTGACCATAATGGTGGAATTAATAACTAATAATTACACTACATATCAAACCCAATGTAGTTCAAGGTGTGTGTGTGTGCAAATCATTCCCTAGGTTTCTCTTGTGTCAATCACACTTTGTGAATTAGTGAGACATAACTAGATGTAGAATGTAGTAAATGTGTACATGGAAACAATAGGATCCCCTCATATGAATCGTGATGTAGGTGAACTAGCCTTGTATTCCTTGTGATGGAGCTATATGTATGTAAATGTAGCTTTCAATGCCTTTGATGGATGCAAATCTAGACAGTGATAGTAATTTCTTAGTGTTTGGTCCCTCATTATGGTCTGATAACTTCATATTTATATGGTTCTCTTGTTCTAATTTCAAAATTAATCCCAAAAGGATGATCACCAAAAATATAAAAAGTTAAAATGGCTAAAAATTTCCCAAAATATTGAAGCAAAGTACATAGAGGATCAGGGCACCCATAATGGGACCAAAGCACCCACGGTGCCCCAAATCTTAGGGTAGGTGCCCCAGTTAAAAGTAGAAAAACGCAAAATGAAAAAACTGAATGGGTGATCATAGGTGAGTTAAGACATGGGGTGATTATTACTCTTTTCACTCAAGAACCATATGAATAGTAGTATGAGACTAGGACTAAATACTGAATCAAAGTGTGTGATTAAGTGACTATATTTTCCCCCACTTTATATTGGTTACCAGAAAGCTTGGTAACATAAAGTACATAGATATGTGTACATGATAATCCATGTAGATTGATGTAACAAAATGTGTGAAATGACTAGATAAGGTGTGGAGTGACAAAAATATGGAACGTGGAGATAGAAGATGCAAAAAGTGTAAAAAGTGATGAAATTTCAAACCTAGTGATGAAGTGCATGTGTAGATGTCAATGTTTATAGTGTACCTATATGGTTAGTATCATGTGTGTGATTTTTTTTTTTTGACTTCTTGCTTCCCATACGGATGGAACTGTAAGAGAGAAGATTATCAAGCAATCAAATACGCATGTATATGTGTAAAAATTCTATGTAAAGAAACATGTAGAAATAGTACCAAAATGAAAATGAAAAAATAACATGTGCACCTGATCCATGATGAGACAAAAAGGTGTAGAAAAGATATCCTATAACTTTTGGTGAAGTGTGAGTTTTTTGGGTGATCTCATGTTAGTGTGGCTAAAGAAGTGTAGTGATAAAGTTATGTTATTGTCTAACATGTAATTGCTTCCCTAAGATTGGTGAAGAGATATTTGTACTATCTATTTTTTTTATGGTCCAATGCCACTAGACAAAGTAGTGTATGAAGGAAATTCCTTTGTGTCCTCTAACCTCTAACTAGTCCCTAGAATCCTAAGGACAATCTTCCCTATAATTTTTTTTTTGTATGGGGTTTGTAAATTGGTCTGATCCCGCTCACTATAAACAAAACTTTTCCATAGATGATGATTGTAGATTGAACCATATACTCAACTATAGACTATATACTGAACTTTATTGTATCGATATTGTGTATAAAACCCCAAATGATGCCCCCTCTTTAGGGGTGAATGTGATGTCAAGGATAGGAGGATACAAACCCAAAAGATGATCGATTGTGGATACTAAAATTATTCCCTATAGGGGAAGGGAATGTTCTTGGTAAATACCAAGGCACGCACAAGCAAGTAGCTATAAAACAAGTGTTAGTACTAACAAACATGCATGTAGAAACAACTAGTGTGTAAGATAGAACATAAGTAGATAATGTAGACACTCAAATAGACAATCATATACCACAAAGAGTGGGTAGAAAACATGGTACACCACTCATGGTGTCATAAGACACTTAAGTTTGTCATGGCTGTAAACAAATAAGTGTTTACACATAACAAAATCTAAGGCCTGCCAATAATAACAAGCTATAGAAAATAAACAAACAAGTATGAAAGAAAATATCCTTTCATAATAAATTCTACATATGAAGAACCCATTAGTATGTTATAAAAATGGAAACTATGTCAAAGCATGTAGAACATGATAATTAAAAGTGCTAAGTATGAAATGAAACAATAGCACCTGTAGTGTACGAGTGTGGTTGCCCCCAGTAGGTAGTGTATGAAGTATTTATATTGCATGTAGAATCTTTGTATCTATGATCACAACTAGAAAAATATGTGAATGTGCATGTGTGTATGGTAAAATAATGACAAACATGATATCTATATAATGTGTGTAGTAAAGTGAATGTATATAAAGAAAAGTGTGAGCAAGAGTAAATGCAGCCATAAAATGTAATATGCTATGGATGGATGGAATCAAATGCAGTGTGGATGATAGGACCCACATGCCCCCTGAGTGAATCAAATTATATTTATTGGGGTTCATTTATTATGCCCCCTCAGTAGTTAAGAATGAACCATAAATGTCGTGAAATTATTGAACAATGTGTTATGTGTAGCGCGAAGTGATGAGTGTGTGGTGATGAGATGTGACATAGTGATGAACTATGTGTGACCATTTAGCGTAAGCATATATCACATTTAGATGAATAGAAAAGAGGTCATTATTTAGCCTAAATCATATAACACTAAACATTGTAAGTGAAATTGATGATGCAGCCTATCACAAGATGACATGAGGAGAATTGACCCTATAGCCTAAGGTGTATATCAATAAACCTGGGAATTTCACATGAGAAAGATATCGAATGATGAAGGTATAAGTGTGATGTTGTCCATTGGTGTCGTGTACCCTCAACATTCTAGTATGGACCATGAGACTAGAGTGGATCATCGTATAGTGAGTGTAGCACATAAAATAATATGTAGTATGTGTGATGAGAAGATATGACCATGTGATGAGTAAAACATGAGATGTATAGGATGTAATGCAAGAAGTGTAGATAACCTAATAGTGTGAAATACATGTTATGTACTATGTATGATGAATATTCTGTAATGAAAGACTCTTAGACAATAGGAGTGTGACACATGGGTGATAAACACTATAGATGTGCAAATATTGAAATAAAAATGATGTAGTGGAAATTGAAAATGTAGTATGTAAAATGTGACATGTAATATAAGATGTGTGAAGAAACGCAATATGTAGTACCTATAATGCATTTTGTGATGTTCATGTATAGTATGCCATAAATAGTAAAGTGTGAACCAAATCACAAGAGTGTGTCATAGGTTAATTACGATGTGTAAACTGTAGGTTACAATTCCTATGCTAGTAGGTTGATAAATGCGAGTGTGAAACATGTGGGGATTTTAAGATGATTGAGGGGTGTGTGAATATTATTCACCCCAAGTAAATTGGTGAGTATAATCATGTGAAACTATCTAATAGATCATCATTGTTGATATTGAAGTCTATATGGTATAAGCATTAGAGACTTGATAAGTAAATAGTGTCTAGTTGAATCGTACGTAATGGTCCATTACGACACAAGTGTGTACATACCCATAACATATATCTTCATTAGTGAAGGGTATCGGTGAAGGGATCACCCATGCACATACTAGCGAGTGAGATTCTATGTATAGCCAAGAAGGAGATAATTCGTTACAAATGAGTACATGTTTCTAAAGGGCATGGGAAAGGTGCTATAAGTTTGTATGACCAGGATATAGAGTACCCCCAATGTAATCAAGCAACAATATTTCCCCAATGTAAGTGATGTAGATCTAGGATTTCATGCAAGGAAGACTGTAAGATGAAATACACATAGGACATAAGTGGTAGTGATCTATATAAACCCATAATAAAGTTGAGGAGAATATGGTGGAGAGTATAGGTCCTCACATGTAAATCCTAGTCGAGTCAAGCCCTCAAGTGTACATACATTGTCATCGCAAGTAGGATCAAATGGAATATTCTACCAATAAGAATCATTCATGAAAATTATGGATGTGAAGGGAGGTCGCAGTGATAAAGATGACATGGGAGAATGTGAAGGAGCTAAAGTGGCATCTGATGTATAGAGGGGCCTTTGATAAACAATCATAACACAAGTACTGGTGGGGGGACGTGATGGATTAGAATAAACTACATCAATGATACAAATAACACCTTCGAGTTATGGTAAATGAGGAAGTTCATCCATTGGTTGAGGGTCATCTATAGTATCAGTGCATGAAATAGGAAGAGTGGTATGAGGATCTCGGTCATAATATTTGTAAGCATCACAGTCACGAAGCACCATATACTCAAAATTTTCATATATGAACTTGACATAATGATTGATTGTAAATGTGACAACTTACATGGTGTGGAGCCATGGTTTACCAAGAAGAAAATTATATGAGACTGGAAAATAAATGAAAAAGAAAATTGTGTTAAGGGTTTTTGGTCCTACAGTAATAGGAATAACAATGTGACCTATACATGGGAAAATTGAACCATCATATGCATAAAGTGAGAGGGATGATGGAATAACATCACAAATAGACAGACCTAACTTCTCAAGGAATGACATAGATATAGATTAAGTTTAGATCCATTATCAATTAAAGTGCACTTAATACCCACATTGAAAATGTGAATCATAATATTCAAGGGTTGGTCATTATCAAAAGTGTTTAGATTAGTGGGAAGATTAGATTTAAATGATAAGTGTTGAGAAAATACATCTACAAAATTTTTGTAGATTGATTCAGATGCATATTAACACGAATGGAAGTAGTAGCCATAATATGTTGGACTTATGGCTTAAATCAGGATGTGCAAGCAAATAATCATTGATTGAGATACTCATGATGACTATACTCTATAATGATAAGAAAATAATGAGGACCCTAGAAGCATGAAGATTGAGGTTTGGTTCACCAAAATGATTAACTAAAACAAGAAATAATGTACTTATATTCTTTTGTAATTAGATGTTATGCAAATAAGTAAATAATAACTAAATAAATAAAGAAAGTGATGCAAGTAACTAAATAAATTGAAATGTGAAACCCTAATGTGCAAGAAGGGTTAGGAAATCTTTAGCTGATTCGATGAAGGTATGATACTGTGTTATAATGAAAACTAGGTGAACAAGATGAGAAAATAATCCTACAAAAACCTTAGAAAACATGGATCCGAGGTCTTTAGATGGACCGGGGCACTTGAAAAGGGATAGGGAAACCCATGTGGATGCACTTCTCTGATGAAATCTAAGTGCCTTGGTCTATGTAGAAATGGACCTAAAACCTTCATCTAAGGTGTCACTAAGATGAGTTAGCTATGTTTTCTTCTTCGTTTCACAATAAAATTTATTTAATGACGTCAGATGTCACTATAATATCTGCAGATGAAGGAAATCACCTGTAAAACCCCAAGACAAAACATCAAAAACTCTAAAAAAAGAAAGATGCATATAAAGGGGTCAGAATGATCCTCAGTGGCCACAATGGTGGACTTACTAACTAAGTGATTGCACTACATCTTGAGACCCATTGTAGTTCTAGGTGTGTGTGTGTGTGTGTGTGTGTGTGTGTGTGTGTGTGTGTGTGTGTAAATTTTTCTCTAGGTTTCTCTTTTGTTAGCTCCCATTTTGTGAAGTAATGAGCACATTAACTAGATATAGAATGTAGTAAATGTGTGCATGGAAACAATAGACTCCCCTATTATGAAGTGTTATAAAGATGAACCAAACTTGTGTGAATTTTGATGGAGATAGATGGATGCAAATGCAACTTTAGTATTTCCTTTGATAGATGCAACTCTAGATGGTGATAGTATAGTGCTTAGTGTCTTGGTTCCTCATTATGGTCTAATAAATTTATATTTATATCGTTCTCTGTGTTCTAATTTCATAATTAACCACTACAAAGGCCGAACCACTGAAACATATAAAAATATCAAATGGATATAAAGTGCCACAAAGGATGAAAGCAAAGTACAAAGAGGATCAGGGTGCCCATAGAGGGGACCAGGGACACTCTAGGGTGCTTGAGTCTTAGGCTGGGCACTCCAATTTAGAAATAGGATGAACGTAGAAATGATAGAACAAAATGGGAAAGTATAGGTTGGAAGTATTAGAAAATGATGAACAATAAAGAAAAGTAAAAAAAGGCTAAAGGAAATGGGTTAATTAGTAATCTTGTTCACTCAAAAACCAAAATGATTAGTAATATGAGACCAAGACAAAATATTGACTCAAAGTGTGGGATTTAGCGACTACGGTTTCATGATGAGTTCTAGTGATGGTTAAGTTGGACTTGGCATAGAACAAGTAAAACCATAGATCTTAATCATGTAAATGATGTCGGTTGAGAATATTAAAGATATTTGAGCCATGATGATGATTTTATATCTTATTAGGGTGTGTCATGATGTTGTGTGAAAAATTTCAGGTTGTCATGATGAGTATTTTGCAAGTTATATCAGTTTTGGTTAAACATGGTGTTTGATAAGTTGATTTCTAGCTCGAGTCACTACTTCTGATGTTCACCCTGAAATGTGTTATTTGAATGGGACATTTTGGATTTCATGGATTATCTTCTATTGAGTTAAGAAGATTTCACAAAAATAGTAGAGTGTTTTCATCATCAGGTTTTTATGAATGAATATTAAGAAGGTAAACTACTTGTTGTGAGTTTGAAACCCTAGGTCTAGAGAGATAGAGAAGAATATCTTCTTCCTAGGTTCAAATAATTTATTTATATTTATATCAGGATGTTTGGATGTTTTATAGGACTCCTTTATATTTCTAGAAAGGTATATTAGATAATTTGGTGTTTTTTGGACCCCACTCAAACATGTAATTTTCTTAAGTAGTTCAGTTTGGGACAAAGTTTCTCAAAAGAAGTATGAAATAAATTGACATTATTTTTATCCTAGTAGTTTTAACTGATGTACATGATAGTTTTAGATCATTTTTGAGCTTCTAGAGGGAAAAGTGTGCCCTGTCTGTGAATTTAATTCTTAAGGAAGTTTTGGAGAAGTTTCAGAGATGGAACTATTTGAAGGCCTTCCACTTACAGTTCGAAGAAAATTTAAGGTGTTATGGAAAGAAAATATAGATATATTTCCAATGGTTTATGTTTTCTCTCATGATGATGATATTTTATAGGTCATCCAACTATGTTTGTGAAGAAGAAGGTTGTTCAACTTTATTAGGACAAAATTGCTCTAGCTAGAAGATGGAGGTATAAGAGGCATGAGATGGATTTTTTGATGATTTCTATCAGTTGGAAAGTTAAGAGGGATGAATTTTTTTCATATTGAAGGCCTTTGGAGGTCTTGAAATTGATAGAAAGGGTGTAAACCAGTTGAGTTCCTAAAACTAATTTATGGGAAGCTCAGTTTGGTGAAGAGGAAAGTTGGAGTGGTTTGCATGTACAGATGTTTCATGAGATATAGTAAGCATATATGTGGTATATAGGTATTTGGATATCCATTGCATTTTTACTTGTCATAGGTTAGGTGTTAAAGGTGAAGACCAGCTCTTGGAAACAACTATTCTGTGAAGGATATGAGCCTTCTTGAGTAAGTTATGATAACTTTGATTAGTGAAAGATTATGTACTACCATGCATGGTTTTTTTATGTCATATTTGGCATGTGTGATGGATTTGGGAGCTTAAATAATCATGGTGATGAGTTTTGTGATATTTTGTGATCCAGGTGATGGCGTTTTGAGCTGTATTTGAGCTTCTTTAGTGCATTTGGTCATGGATAACCTATATGGGCCCATTTTATGAATTTTACTGAGTTTATTGCTATTATTTTAATTTTTATTGGTCGATATAAATTATTAGGGCCAACCTCACTTATGTTCTTGAGCTGAGAAGCATATTTAAGTGCTTGTTTAGTTCATTTTTGAACTAGTTAGACAAGGAGGGAAAATGTGACCTAAGTGAGGGATAAAAAGTGGATTAAGGGCATAAAAAATGAAGCTTAATATGTATGAAAAAGTATGAATAAGGGTAGAGAGAATGTGTGCAAGGGTTTGAAGGTAAATTATTCCATGAAATACCTAGAGAGAGCGAGTTTAAGAATATGTGTTTGAATGAGGGTTTGAAGGAATTTGGAGATAAATTTTGAGATCATAATTAGATATTTTATCACCATATTTTCAATTATTGTACTTCTTCAAAATATCTTATGATGAGTCATATTCATTAGAGTTTCTTTTTGTGAGTAATATCAACAAGGGTTTAGGGGTTGGTGTCTCACTAAAAAAATCCCTTTTGATGTGTAGTATTAACTTGAGTCTTTTTTATGATTAATATAAAAAAATTAATGGGTTTTCTTCCCCTTTAAGGTTTCCCACATATATCTTGTGTTCATGTGTACTCCCTCTTGGTTGTTCTTATGTGGTTGATTATATCATGAAATTAATTTCACATTAATGGATGGATAAATGTTAATGGTACGTGCCTCTTAATCTAAAATTGTTTTAAGGGTTTAAATAACTGATTCACCCCCCTCTCAGCTCATTTTGTTCCAAAAATATGTCGATATTAGTATTGCAATCCTTTGAGAGGCACAAAAAAAATAAAGGGGAAGGTCAATGATAAAAATATCCTATGAAATTCAGAAATTAGGACATGCGTTTAATGTGAGGCTTATACATTTAACAATAGTTACCATCTTGGATCCATTGAATTGTACCACACCTTTATGTTTATTATTTTGTTGGGTATCATTGAATTGTTTTACCCTCAGTCAATCATACCATTGTGCACCAAATTATTACCTATGATGAGAGACAGATAGAATCAAGGTGGGTTCATATTTTTACCTAATTGGTCATATTTTTATTGAAGCGCATTAGTGAGCACCATATTTTCTTCTCCTTAGATAACTTTTGTGACATAGAAAGATCAACCATGGAGGTTTGTAGAAGATCTCTTTTTCTAGGAATAGATAGATATTCCCACATTTAGATGCTCAGATTTAATATTTTCATTTCTTCCAATATGTTGACGGGAGCACCTCTGGACTTCTACAATGAGGTAGAAATTTTTTCCTTTATTTCTTATTCAATTTGTGGTCTTTCTTTAGATTGAAAAATTTCTACATACCATGGAATTTCCTTGTGTTGTGGATTCTACTTGTCCTGCAAAAAATTGTGTTGTGTGGGGTATCTTTATTTGGTGGGTCCAATATTTTATGTGGATTAGTATTACATTACATTTTTACTACATTCTATGGATTGCTTGTTGAAACCTAGAATGTTCCAAAGTTCGTGGGTTGTATATCTCTAGAAAGAGGTCTTGGTAAAGTGAGATATGGAGTGTTTTCATCCATTTTACTTATTTTTGATCTAGTGTTTGTGGCTACACTTAAAAAATGTATTTGATGTATCCCCTAAAGTTGGGTGATTTCATATAACTCTTCCATTTCAGAATTTACAAGTGAAGTATCACTTGGTGGTATTTCTTGAGTAGTCCCTTATTGTGGGTTTTCCTCCATGCATTCATTTTTAGAGAAGGATGGATTTGGACCATCAAATATTGGATTAGAATATCATTTAGGTAGGTTAATTTGTTGTTTGGGATATTTCAAGGGAAACACAACTCATAATATTGCACAAATTTATTATGAACTGGAACAAAAGCCTCAAAAGAACTAGCCACAATATTAATATAGGAATAAAATGAATTTGTAGGGGTGATTTAATTTTGAGGAGCCAATTAGAATGGTGATTTATTTACTAGAAAATTATGGTTTTTAGGTTTTCATGGAGGCCAATAAGGTCTAAAATTTTGAGCTTGTTGGATCTTCAGGAATACAAACTCATTGCCAAAGTTATGTAACTACGTCATAAATTATTGAAACTCATTTCAAGGACTTGTAGAGGTGGATGCCTAACTTGAACTATGGATTCTTGGGGATGTAACATGGGCTAATTCAAGATTTTGGTAAGGCATGGATGTACCTACATCTGGAAATAATGGCATTAGATATCTAGGGGAAAGTTTCACAGCTTGAGTAATACTATTTTTTACTATGACAACAATATCATAGGAATATGATAAATGTATACCCCCTATGGAATGAATTGTGACTAAAAGTTCACTATTTAAATCCCTTAACTAATAGATAAATGCATATCAAGGTGTAGATCTTACCATTTGAGGAATTATATTCCAAGTCTTCTAAAATATGATATTAAAATCAATCATCATCTCATTAGGTTCCCTCTTTCTTGTTGCCATATTTTACACTAGGGGTATATGGTATGATTTATCTTCGAAATAGTTACAAAGATCTTCTGCTAACTCATTCCAATTTGTAATAGAATTTATTCTCAAACTCATGTACCATTGTAGATATTTTCCCTTTAATTTAGAAAGCAATAATATGACTTCTACATTGTCTTGTATAACATGGTATACTGAGTAGATGTTTGAAAGATCTTTGATGTATTTTATAGGAGCTGTAGTTTTCTCTCTAGTGAAGAAATGAATGATTTTCAGGGATATAACTAGAATGTCATCATAGGCCAAATTTAAAGGGTTTCCTCTACTGGATGTGAAAAAATATTTATTCCTATGAGGAATCATGAATGTAATGGGTCTTATAACCCTAAAATATAGCAAGATAGTCCTATCAAGAGGAGGATTAGAGAGAACTCTATCTGGAGTTAATGATGATCTATGAACTTATATTCCTCTTATTCTTTCCCTTGGTGACAAATACAAGTAATCAAAAGGCTCTCCACTAGCTATCATTTTTCTTGTTTGAACCCTTATCATTAAATTGAGGTACGTATATACGTAAACCAGTAGATATGATGATTGGGAGTTGTTAGGTGTCTTTTTGTGAAGCCTTCAAAGGTTGTATATCACCAAGATACACCAATTCATATTGAAGTACAAATAAAACCTTTAGTGGGTCTAACCAGGAATTCCATAATTGTTAACACACAAAATTAGTACCCTCTAAATGATCATGAATGAGCTTCAAAATGTTTTGGGATTATCTTCAAAGTGTGGGAATTTACTCTTTCAGAAAAACATCTAGAGAAGGATGATTCCTTCTCTCCTATATAAATGCACACTAACCTAAACTATAAAACTATAACTAAATATAAAATTAAAGCTAAAGCATACATGATCCAAGGTTGAGATAAAAAGGGGAAGCTGTAAAATAAAAGAATGGTAATACGTCAAAAATAAGACAAGGTTTGAATCTACGTAGAAATATATGCAAAAAAAAAAAGAGTTAATGTAAAGATATAACTTTAAAGAACATGAATGAATAAAACCCAAATAAAATAATAAGGTAAACATGTACACAAAATGGAGAACATTTTAAGGTAAAATAACCACATATGTATTGCATTTAGTAAGTATCTTATGGGTGTCCTTATTCCCTTCATTTAATCAACTCTTAGTTGATGTCATATTCAAACCAGAGATGTGTCTGAAGCTATATGTAACAAGAGGAATCTTAGTGATTTAGTAATTGATTGTAGGTATTAATTACTTTTTATATTTCCTGGGGGTTTTTGCAGTGTTCTTAGGATTCCCTAGGCAAAGCCTTATAAAAACTATACTACAAGAAACTTTCTGAGATAAAAAACCATTGCTGGAATAAATAAATCTTCAGAATTAAACATGTTGTTGGAAATGAAACACACTTTTGCATTATGAAAAAAATTACTAGAAGTAAACACACTCTTGCATAATGAAACATATTTCTAGAAATAAATCCACGTTTGAATTTATTTTTGAGAATGTTTGCAAGGAAATGAGAGTCTAACCTATAACATCTGTAGGGACAAATACATGAAATAATTTAACTAAATAATCAAAAGCATGTATAGAATTAATACTTAACTGATTTACATGAATTTATTAGAAATATAAATGCCAATAAAAATGAATCTTGCTTCTTGGAGGAGTGGGCCCTTGCTCTGCCTTGAATCAAGAGTTGACAAAGTATGATTCTCTCAAAACGAAATGGCTATCCTATTACTAAAAATGTTTTGTCTTACAAAATTTAAAATGTATGTCTATCATATATATCTCTATCTATCTACAGGTCCTTATATATATATATATATATATATATATATATATATATATTATCATCTGAATATGCATTTATGATCACAAGTGCTTAATAGTTGTCCATATAACAATAGGTTTCCATGAAAAAAACTAGTGTTTAAAGTAGATGTTGAAGTTAGGAACCTTACTAGACACATAATTGTTTGATCATGCATACGTAATTCTAGGGTCTGAAGAATAAAAAATATATTGATCTGATCCTAATTGGAAGGCCCATTGATTTCTCTATCACCGAATGTTGTCAAAATAAATAGATTCCCATTTATTCTGGAACTAACTACGAATGTTTCGGAGCTTAAGCATAGGAGTTATGTAACTAAGTGCTAGAATTCCAGAACTAAGCAATAGAGTTCATTCTGTGTGATGGAGTTCCGGAACTAATTCTGGAGTTTTTGGAACTAAGTCATATTGAAGCCAATGCTCCCAAAAAAGTTTTGGTTGCTTCATACTTTGTTCTTCTAACTGATTGTGACCCATTTTATTACAAAAACTGAATTTCCACACACTTTCTTAGGAATTTAAAAAGTTTTTAGACGTTAGAACTAGTTCCAACAAAAAATGGAAAATTACATCCTAACTTATAGTAGATAGAACAAAAGTCATAAAATGCAGTCAAAATTGAAGAAAACGAGAGTAAAATAAGATCATTTATTGCACATTGACGAGGCATGTTTTGGCCTTTTCAGTATCTATCACATTTACAAAGAATAGGTTAGGTATCTCATGTAGCATGCAAAGTTACAAAGGTTTGAAGGCAAGAAAATTTATTACTCTAAGACATAACATGTGAATTCTACATAAAATAACACTTAAAATGTGCCAACATCTCTCGAACATCAACCTAAAATTATCACAACCATCCTTCACTAGCCCATATACTATCCATTCATCAAGGTAGACTTGTAGAAACTTATGGATAAAG
Source organism: Taxus chinensis (assembly GCA_019776745.2). Lineage (NCBI taxonomy): Eukaryota > Viridiplantae > Streptophyta > Pinopsida > Cupressales > Taxaceae > Taxus > Taxus chinensis. Next base: position 572,722,116 of record CM034147.1, on the reverse strand, counting down.
TCCTAGAATGCTTGTACTACAATGTGCAAGAACACAATAGATATATTTTTCAATCCAAAAGGCATGACTGTATAGGAAAATATTCCCCTCTCAGTGGAAAAAATTTTCTTTATCTGGTCTTCCTTTGCAATCCTAACTTGGTGATACACTGAGAACCCATCCTTGAAAGAGTATACCTCACGCCCAGCTACTCCCTCCAAAATTTCTTCAATAAAGGTGGTTGGGAAACGATAAATGACACACACTGCATTCAGGTCTCTGTAGTCAACACATATCCTTATTCTTTCATTATTTTTGATATTGATGACCATTGGGATTATCCATTCTAATTCCTCCATAGCCTCAATGATACCAGATGTTATCATCTTATCTATTTGATCCTTGAACTATACACACAAGTTTAGATTCATCTAATAAGGCCTCTTCCAAATTAGGCATGCACCTTCTTTCAACTTCATTCTCATCTCCATTAAGGAATGGTGGAATCCATTGAGTTCATGGTACCTACATGGGAATAGATCCTGAAACTCATACAATAGGTAAATTATTTTTTAAACTTATTTCTCCAACAAATAGTCTCTAATGATGGCTTCCTTAGGTTCTGCCTCTGAGCCAATGTTAACCTTATTTATTTTTAAGGGCTCATAGTAGGCATGTGCTCACTCATCAATGCTATCTATGACTTCATGTGTACCTTCAAAATGGTTAGTGTTGGTGCAAATCAGCAGCACCCCTAGATGTTGATCAGATTTCTAGTTTGATCATACTAGGCATCCAGTGTGATTACACAACATTGAATCCTTTCCCCAAGTGTGGGACTTGTAAAGTGGGAAAGGAATCTCAAGATTAGAGGCTAGTTCCTCAACTCCTCTGATTAGATTTGTCACTTGCAAGTTATACAAAGGTTTCAAACTCAAAATCCTACTCTAGATTCCAAAGTGGGCAGAGATGGAGAATGTAAAAAAACTGAAACTAGTGCTAATGAGGTGATACACCAAAGGAGTGGTGGACATTTTTTACTTCTGCAAATTGACACAGTTCATAAAAATGCAACTAAACTTCATGCAAAAACTGATAACTGTAATGGAAGGTAAGAAATGAATCAAACAACAAAGACAGAGGATTCAAACTCATTCACAGAGCTTGCATTGTCATTTTCATAAAAAAAAACACTTGCATTACAACACCTGAGAGGAAAAATAGGTTACAGTCTTGGAAGAGGTCTTGTTTTCCACAAAAATCACTTTAAGTGACAAAGGGATCCTGCCATACACAAAAAATGTTCAACCCTTTGAAAATGAGCCAAATCTAGCTTTTATAATGCAAGGGAATATCCCAGGAGAGAGAAACATGGGAAAACGTGGAAGGGATTCAACCATTGACCAAAAACATGATTAAAATAGCATGGGCATCCTTATAGACCCATCCCCTGACATTTTTAGCCATGCTGGGAGAGAATGTGAGCCATTCTTCATTAAAAACAGTGGTTGAAATGCCATTTCTGTCCATGACCACATGCTAGAGGAATTTTTTGATTTTCTCTCTACAAACTCAATCAAAATGCAAAACTGACCCCAGAATATTATAGATAATTTCACCATCTTTCCATTTATATAAATAACATGAAATCGAAAGAAATGGCCATTTGAAATTTTAGGGCAAAACAGGGCCAAATCAGATTGATGGGCGAAAATTTGAATTTTTTCACCTTTTTTGCATTTGGGAAAATTTCCCAAAAAATCCCTGTGCTCCACCATTCCAGGTGCCACATGGCACATTTTTATTGGGCATGGGCCCATCCTGCTCCATTTTCCTCTAATTTTGCATTTGGGAAATTTTCCAAAAAATCCCCGACGGGCCGGTGAGTTGAGGCCACGTGTCATGCATTGATTCAAAGTGGGCCTGTCCTTCCGGATTTTTCCACAGCCCGCTTTGACCATTATCAACCTAGACACGTGGTAGTGTCTCATTGGGTATGGGCTTGCCCCTCTGAATTTTCCATGTGGGCTTTTCTTAAATTTTTAGGCGCCACCTGGACACGTGGCGAGATTCTATTGGCTCGCATCTTGGGGGCGGGCTTTTGCCTTTTAAATTTCCTTTGTTTTTCTCTGTGGGAAAATTTCTCAAATTATCCCCACCCCCCATCGGTCTGAGACACATGGCATCATTTCTTTGGTTACGGGACATCCACAAACACTTTTACTTTTTTGCGCAAACTTTGGGAAAAAATACCAATTTTCTCCCACGCTCCGCCTTTCTGGGCTCCGGTGACACATGGTGAGATATGATTGATTGGTGGGGGAAGCGGGCCAAAACTCCTTCTTTGAAATTTGGAAAAACACTTCACCCAAAATCCAACGTCTCCTCCACCCTCTGCAACTCCCATGTCATAGGAGACATGGTGCAATTTGATTGGGTGTGGACCTTTCCTTCAAAATTTTCCATGCGCAGCACTTAGCCAAATTTTTCAAATTTCTCCCCTGGACACGTGGCCTCATCTGATTCATCGACGGGCCTACAGGGAAAAATCTTCTTTTTGAAATTTTGCTAAAACACTTGGTAAAAAACCAAGTTATCCTCTGACCCCCACCACTTCCTTGAACATGTGGCAGCTTCTCATTAGCTGTGGGCCTTTCAGGGGAAAATTTCCCACAAAAACTCCGCCGAGCCATAACTTCAAAAATACATGGAGTTAGGAGGAAAACATTACCTTTCTGGAAAGCTGAGAGAGAGCTCTATCCAATGGTATCATTTCTAGAAAGTTTTGAGTGCCTGAAAAGTAAAAAATTATGTCTGAGGCACAAGAGAAGGAAGAATGAAAGGAGTTAGCCACAAAATGAGCAGGGGGCACATTTTGGATAACAGTTAGCATCCAAAACTTCCATTTCTTCACCATCTACTACATAGACCATTTTTCCTTTTCCCTCTTCATGTTTAGTGCATGATTCTTTTTTCATCTAGGACAATACATAGCTAATGGTTCAGTATTAGAATTTACTTTAGCTTGTAATCCATCCATGGTGGAAGTTAATTGAACTAGGATGTTGATTTTAAATTTTGCTAGTTCATCCATTAGTTTGTTCTTATCTTGATTTGTAGTTTTCATAATGCTTCCTTTCCTATATCCACCCCTTGTTCTTGAATAACTTCTACAAAGGTCTTTAATATCATTCATTCTTATTTAATTGATGTTTCCACCTCCCATTATGTTAAGGTATTCCCTAGATTCATCATCTAGACCTTTAAGAAAAAAGGTTTTTCTGATCTCTTCTTGAAGTACAAATCCACACCTTTTACTTACAAAGAGGAATCTATCTAAATAATCTTCCATATTTTCATCCTCTTCCTATTTCATCATAAAAAAACTTCCTTCTTGTTTCTTTTCTTGACATTATTCTTGGTATTTTTCTTAGAATGCAGTTTCCATTTGAGCCTAGGTGGTAATAGAATTGGATGTTAATCTCATAAACCATTTCATTGTTGCATATTTCAAAGTGCATGGAAACAAATTGATTTTTTGATTTTTTTTTTTGTAATCATAGGTCTGACCCAATACTTTAAATTCAAATAAGAATTGGTCAAGATCCTCAGATGAAATCCCTCTAAATGTAGGCAAGTTTGTAGGTGAAATATTCTTCATAGGTGTATCATCATCCTCCAACTAAATTTGATAGGTAAAAGTCCTATCACGTTATCTTTCAGCTTCTCATGTCATATCTACAACATTTTTTATATATTTTACCTAGTCAATATAATATGTGATCTGATTTGGTGTAGGTGAAAATTTAGCAGTAGGAGGTTGACTACTCAATTGAGAGTCAAAGCTTTCTCTAAGTGGGTCCTGGGATATAATCCTTCTCCTAAAAGTTCCACTTCCTTCTCATGATTGATCCAAATATTCCAAAGCTGGAAGTTCTATTTCTTGTCTAACATGAGACAATGGTACTTCTAACCCTTTCTCAACCTCCTTATTTGAACCAGAGGTTGCTGATAGTTCTTATGGATATATTTTTAGGAGAAATCTACCCTTTGAGTCTCTTGGTCTACTAAATTTTTTATGAAAACGTAGGGAAGATTCTTCAATTACTAGATGTATGATTGTTGCTCTTGATGACACCTAATTAGACAATTCTAACTAGTGGTTTTCCCTAGAAATGGCACCAAAAATGATGGGTGTCCTTATTCCCTTCATTTAATCAACTCTTAGTTGATGTCATATTCAAACCAGGGATATGTCTGAAGCTATATGAAATAAGAGGAATCTTAGTGATTTAGTAATTGATTGTAGGTATTTATTTATTTTTATATTTCCTAGGGGTTTTTGCAGTTACCTTAGGATTCCTTGGACAAAACCTTATTAAAACTATGCTATAAGAAACTTTCTCAAAAAAAAACTCATTTCTGGAATAAATAAATCTTCAGAATTAAACGTGTTGCTGGAAATGAAACAAAATTTTGCAAAATGAAACAAATGACTGGAAGTAGACACACTCTTGTAGAATGAAACAAATTGTTGGACAAAAACACACCTTTGAAAATTTTGTTGAAAATGTTTACAAGAAAATGATATTCTAACCTATAACACCTATGTGACATAATTTAATTGAAGAATCAAAAGCATTTACAGAATTAACACTTAACTGATTTACACGATTTGCTTAGAAATATAAATACCAATAAAACAAATAATCCTACTTCTTAGAGGAGTTGTCCCTTGCTCTACCTTGAATCAGGAGTTGAAAAAGTATTATTCTCTCAAAAAAAAATGGATATCTTATTACTGAACAAGTTCTATCATACAAACTTTACTATATGTCTATCATATATATCTCCATCTCTCTAATCTATCTATAGGTCCTTATATATATTATCATATAAAGATGCATTTATGATCACAAGTGCTTTATATTTGTCCATCTAACAATAGGTTTCCATGAAAAAAAATAGTGCTCAAAGTAGATGTGGAAGTTAGGAACAGTACTGGACACTCAACAGTCTGATCCTACATACGTATTTCTAGGGTCTGAAGAATCAGAAATATATTGATATGCTCCTAATTAGAAGGCTCATTGATTTATCTATCACTAGATTTTGTCAAAATAAATAGATTCCCATCGATTCCAAAAATTTGGAGAAGTTCCAGAACCAAAGGGAACTATTTTGGAACTAACTATGAAGGTTCCGGAGCTTAAGCGTTGGAGTTCCAGAACTAAGTCTGAAGGTTTTGGAACTAAGCGATAGAGTTCCTTTGCTATGTGATGGAGCTATAGAAATAAGTCTAAAGGTTCTGAAACTAAGCCATAGTGGAGACAATTCTCCCAAATATGTGCTGGTTGCTTCATACTTTGTTCTTTTGACTGATTGTGACCTATTTTATTACAAAAACTGAATTTCCACACACTTTCTAAGAAATTTATAGAGTTTTAGATGTTAGAACTAGATCCAACAAATGATGGACAATTACATCCTAAATTGTACTAGATCCAACAAAAGTCACAAAATGTAGTCAAACATGACAAAAAGGTGAGTAAAATAAGATCATTTATTGCACATCAACGAGGCATATTTTGGCCTTCTCAGTATTTATCACATTTACAAAGAAGAGGTTGGATATCTCATGGAACATGAAAAGTTACAAAGGTTTGGAGGAAATAAAATGTATTAATATAAGGCATAACATGTGAAATCTACAGAAAATAACCCTAAAAATGTGCCTAAGTAACTACATTTATACAATATCAGAATGACAGTGAAAGAGATGGAGGGAAAATCAAATTTGGACTCGTCATGAATGCAAAAAATATACCACCCATGGATCATGTTACTATTGATCCCCCCAATTGAACACTATTTATTTTGTAGCATGCCATCAAGTTTTTTAGGAAAACACATGGGCCTCATTTGACATTTATCTCTAGGTAGGTGAGGTGGTTAGGCACCTGAAATGAGCAATTGCTTGTTTCATTTTTTCCTCTCAAGATCTCATGATTTTCCCTGAAACTTCCTCTAATTCTATAACTCCATATTTGAACATGAATTCTTTAAATAGATGAAGAAAATACAACAAATTTCATGCAATTTGGAGAAATGCACTAGAAAATATGATCAAAAAATGGTTCCCCTTTGTTTCGTAGCCTTTTGGCTATGATTTATTTTCACACAAGAAATATATTTGAAATGTGTCGCTTTAGATGTTATCTGAATACTATGTGGTCTCTATAACATCTCATGACTTCTTCAATTTGAATATTCTCATGGATTTAGAAATTTGTGAGACACTAATCTCTAACCATCCATAGAAATTTTCCTCATGAACCACCATAGAATTTTAATTTACTAGAAATTCATCATTTTCTCGATGCTTCAAGGTGCAAAGGATTTCCTTGAATCTAATTCCTCAATTCCATAGACTTAAATTTGTAGAAAACAACAGTAAGAAAATATAAAAAATGCTAGGAAGAGTTTGTGGATTTAAAGACTTATATAATTTTACATCCTTTGTTTCCTTTCAAAATAGTGCTTCAAATTTTCTCGAAACACTACAACTTTCACTTGGTTGAATTCATCTTTTTTTTGTGTGGAATTTACCAACTCTGCGGAACATTAAATTTCTCGAACTCCATGTAACACTCTTTTTCTAATGTCATGAAATCCTAGACACAATTGGAATCTTCCTAAGTATTGAAATCAAACCTCTTCATTACACAGGTTAGGCTAACCCGAAGAACACTAAGTTCCTTAAATCCAAGGAATACTAATATTTAATGAGCTATGTGGCCTTTCCAAAAAAAAATACTAATTCTAAAATGAAATTTTAAGTTTTCAAAATAACATGGGGGTTATTTAGACAGCAAACATGTAGACTAATATGGTAAATTCTTATGATCCTAATGAAATTTAACTTCTAATTTCTTTCTATTGTTCAAAATAGGATAAAAATCCTTAATATCATGCAATATGGTACAAAAATTTCATGGGGAGACTAGATTTGCTATGAAATGAGATGTGAGTGGTGATGTAGGGGCAGAATAGGAAACTTTTATGATATTTGAGATAACTATAAGAATGAACATTGGATTTTGATCTTGTACTAGATTGTAAAGAGGATTAAGAATATTTGATCTAGTTAGAGTAAGGAATATTAATTTTTTTTTCATACCATGAGTCACTTAGAGATTGTTTAAGGGATGTATGAATTTAATATAGTTGGTCTTACTTCTCTATATCAACTACAATAAACTCATCATCCTTATACTCAGATGGATGATTCAAATTGGAAGCATAGTGGACCATTATGTGTTGGTTAAAATATGATCATAGGGATTATAGGGAAGGTGCACTAGTGGAGGTTCCCTGGTCTATAGAATTATGAGTGTTAAAGGATGATCATAATTAATAATAGTATGAGAGGGCCTCTATATTAATTTTTTGATAATAACAAAACAAGAAAAGGTTATCCATTATCTTACTCAGGGGAAGAAATATCAATATTAAGGGAATAATTGAAAAATTCACCAGGTTAAAAAGAATAATAATCATTGTTATGAGGCAAGGCATAAGATATGATGATATGAATTGCATCAGTCACACTTTTTGTGAGAATATGGTTATAGGAAAAGGGTAGCTAGGTATTGATCTAATCAGGAAGGTAATATGACTTGTTATTAATGTTGATATCATTAGGATAATCATAATTCAAGTAAAGGAGGTTAGGTGGGATGTTATTGACAAGATTGGTGTGCCAAATATATCTGAATATGGAGTTTACATGGTAATTAATGTGTTGATATTCTTGAAATAGGAAACAAAATATTTCCTTGAGAGATGAGATATTGTGGACCTACTAATGTTGAAAGTTTTCAAGGATATATACGTTAATTTCATCTTGAATCTTATACATAGATCCAACATAGTGGAACTTAAAGAAATAACATGTTTATGAGGTAATTATGCACCTCTAATGTGTCCACAATTGATCAATCATGATGTTATACAAAAGAACAAAGTTGAAGATCATGGATTTCACTTTAAAATCATGAGGAGGAATCATTGAAGGAAACCAAATGCATCCCATGGGGGGGGAATTTTTATTTATTTGTACCCTTGACATGTGTTACAAGTGGATTTGAGGTTAATTTTTTGAATAACCTAAGGATATTATGAATTGCAAAGATGTGATACATGTTCCCAAATGTTTATCTATAAAATCAAGGGTATTATTAAGTATTTTGGTAGAAACATAAAATTGATCTTTTAGTCAATCCTTGTAGCCATTTATAAAGGATTTGATGTGAGCATTTGGGTTTTTTGAACCATTTTAAGTAAGAGAAGGTGTGATACATTTAATATCTATTTCCTAAATATAAAGATCCAAAAATTTCCTTGTGAATAAATTAATAAACCTTATTAATTATAGAAGTCATGATATTTGGATCTCGTTGAGACTAACAAGTGTAAGTGGGGGTGTAAATTGTGTTGGAAAACAATAATAATATTTTTAATGTATGTTTTCAAGTGTGAGAGGTTTGATTACATTTTAAGGTATTGGTTATAGTAGTGGAGTTTTTTTGACTCATTTAGATAATAAGTTGAGTTAGATCATTAAAAGGATGATTTTGTGGAGGATGATATGGATAAATTTGAGGAGGTGTATTTGTAGTAGAAAATTTATGGTTATGAATGAGACGTTTAGAAGTAAAGTTATGGAATATATGATTTAATTTACATCATCAGTTGAAGGGTTAGTATAAGAAAAAAAATTACTCCTCCATGCATTATTAGATAAACTAAGGATGTTTCCTATCAAAGTTTGGAAAGATTTTGGTGAATTAATTCCATGACAGGAATACATTATAGGTAGATGTGATCTATTTTGGGATATAATTTAATCCATTTTTTCTTCTTTGACGTTATTGAGAAGAGATATAGTATTATTTTTATTGGATGTAATTTGCAGAATATGTTTTTGGAAGAAGTTCCAGCCATGTTATATTCCATATAAAATGGGTTTGATTAAGTAATGGAATCCTAATTGATGGTTTGTGATCCTAAATTTTGTTGGTTAATTTGGTAGACAAAAATATGATTCATTGTGAGATATTTTAAGAAAGAATAAGTATATTAAAGAATATTTTGAGTGGATTTTAAGATATTTCTTGAAAAGTAAAAAGATAAGCTAAAAGAATTTATAAATTGAAGGAGACTCACTCAAATGGTGGAGTAAGATTCACATTGGGTTTACCATAATGTATGGAAGCTAAGAATGGTTTATAAAATATCTTCTTTCTCCTCTTGAAAATATAGATTTTGATAAAAAAGGAGCCATTCTAAGGCCACACACAAGAGGATTGTAAGGTGCTAATGTTGCAGATATTGAAGGAAATAGTAAAAACTCTAAACAATATTATAGCATATGAGTGGTGTATTAGTATTATATTAATTGTATTCATTTCTATGCCCTTATAATAACAATCTAATACCCACGCCCCGTCATCCTATCACCTAGTAGGAGCTGGGTGCTCACCCAAGGCATGTGTGGGTGTCGAGCCCTTAATTTATGTATTTTTGTGAGAATACATCCCCTACTAACAAAATATTAGATGAAAGAATGGAAGGACCAGGAATTATTTCTAAGGGTCTTAGGATGAATTACTATATAAATGCATCTATTTAGATAATAAGGAAATATCAAACCGATAACAGATATGATGATAAAAAGAAAAGGAACTAGGATTTCTACGTGTGAAAAATGCATGTATTTTAAACAGAAAGTCATATATTCATATTACTCTCAATAACCACATTACATTCCGCAAGGACATTAGAAATAAAATGTATTAATGCAGATAAGACTTATACATCAAAATCCTAAACTATGCTTTCTAGGTTACAAATATGTTCATAGATCCATCCCTATAGATAAGTCATCTCTCCTATAACATCCCTAATGAGAATCCCTAGAACCCATCGCTATTTATGTAGATATTTACCTCTCCTCTTCTTCTTCTCTTCCTTTCTTGATATCTCTCTTGACACCCTCTTCCTAAAGATTCATCCCTTCCTTTTACCCGAGCATCTCTATATATAGCTTTAGCATCCACCACCAATACCTTCCTGAAGTAGTAGATCAGTTTCCAAGTGTCCATGTGGTCCTTTAATGGAGTATGCTTATTCCCATCCAAGATCTTCACTTTCTGCAATGATGTCTTTTTGGATCCTTCCATTGCATGGAATATTCCTCCCTTGACCATCGAGTTTTCAGGATGACACCTTATTGAATCTGCATGCTCAGTCAGGTCACGATTTTCTCATGTTACTCCTAGGATGTCGAATATGGCTAAGTCCTAAAACCCCCTTCCTTTTCCTTGCATGCACTCCTTGGGTTCCGCTAAAACCTTCTAGAACCTTGTCATGCATGCCTTCACCCTGAGCGCCCTTCTTCATATAGGTCCCATGCGCCCACATGCCTTCTTGTACTTAGCCAATATTATGAGGCTCAACATCACCCCACACTAAGCCTATTCTCCATCCTCAGAAACACTTCTCTTTAATGAATAAAGAATTGTGGGTTCTGAATAGTTGGAAAAAGAATGAAGGAATGAAGAATTGGGGGAAATAATTAAAAAATGGGGAAATGAAGGAGAACATCTTCATTTTTGGAGGAGAGGGAAATCCTTCCCTATATCTTCCTCTAGTTTCTCCTAGAAATTAACCTCAATTTGAACTTGCTGATAGAGGTCACCTACTAAGGAGCTTACCTCCTCAAAGCTTATCCCTTCCCCCTTAGTGCTCATCATTTCAAAAATTCACCCCCATTTTTATTCCCAAATCCTTGAGGGCATCCATCCTACAGGTGATATGGGGGTAGAACTCTTTCATCTAGTTTTTGATTGAGCCCTACAAGGTCTTGATATCCTCTGATTTCTTCTCCACCCCAGTCATTATCCTATCTTTCTCTTCTATGTTCACCTTATTCTTCTCCTAGAACTCCTTTAGTTATGTCTCATGTGTAGCAACCAAGATGCTTTCTACTCTATATCTATCAGCACAATTATCATAGGCAGCTTCAACAACTTACGTGACAACCTTCACATCAGCAAGGAGTTTGGTATACAGAGCAACAATTTCTACGACCTTCAACTTTTATTCCCTCTTTTGGTGCACCAAAACTTCTTTTGCATACTATAACATGAGTGGTCACCTCTCCATAGTGAGGGTGTGAGTTAAGTCCTCTAGGAACTGCAAGGTTGATTCATATTTGTGCTTGGGTAGCACTAGGTCAGGATGCTTTAAAACAATAAAATATGTAATCATTTCAATTTTCTTATGTAATCCATATACCCTTACCTTATTCTCTTTCAATTCACACCTTAACTGCATGCTTATCTGTTCTTCTTATTTTATGTCCTTTCTTTTCTCAAGGAGCTTCTCTTCCTTCTTCTTCAACTTTGCCTCTAGGAATCTCACCCTACCATTCCTCTCAAAGAATCTGGACTCAACCTAAACTGAAAATTTGTTGAGTGCATTACACAATTCCTCATTGGATAACCATTGATAATTCACCAAGGGATTTACTTCTTTCATCTCTAAGACTTTCATCAGTGCCCCTTGGCTTACCTCAAACTCAAGTTCATCGACATGTGATTCAAATGCTCAAGATAGCATCTTCTTGGTTCGTGGGTATGTGCCTTCTACATCAAATGAGGGCATGATTGGGAGTGTTTTTGTTAGCACGGTGCTTTGGAAGCATGCACGTAGCACCTTACTTAGATTATTGATGTAACCCATTCCTTGCGCTTGTCCTACCATGCTCTTCCCACCTATTTGCACAGCCTTTGGAAATCTCACTGCTAGGTTGGGATCTCCACCCATGTTATCATAGTCCTTTCCAACTCTTTCTTCCTCAATCTCCTTCATCAATTCATCTATGTTGTGCTATACTTCCTATTACACTAAATTTTTGATGATGTCTACCACTTCGCTCTCTGCTGCCTCCTCTATCTACTTCTTAGTAAGGCTTGGAGTCCTCTAATTGTTTGTGTTCACTTATTTTCTCACCCCTTTTCCTTGAACATCTACTTCTTCCTCACAATTATTCCCTTTGATTCCTTCTTCTTATGATACATGTACATCATACACGGGATGATTATGAACTTTTTCACTTCATCCTTCTCACCCCCTGTAGGCCTCCAAGTCCTTCATTTTCTCTGAGTCTTCCTTCTCTTCCACCTTCTGTTTCTTCCTAACTAGTGATTCCAATAGAGGAGACTCTTCCCTCTCTTTCTCTTCAATGAGTGACTCCTTCCTTGGTGACTCTTCTCTTGTGAGGGCCTCCTCTTTCTCTGGCACCTCTTCCTCTGGGATCCTTTCCTTGACTGGGAGCTTATTCTTCTGTGTGTAAGTTCTTGGCTTAGCACTAGTTTCTAGCATGCCCACAAGTTATGATGTCTGCACACTGGATGCCTTCTTCTCATGCACCTCTTCTTTCTCCTTCTTCTTTAGTGTGGCCTTATTTCTTTCTTTGGGGTCTTCTTGAATGGAGACATAATTCTCCAGGTAGGTGACCTTTTCAAAATTTGGCCTTATGTGTAGATATACCCTTGTTGCAGCCCTTCTGGTGATTGTCAGCATTATTGGTTTCATCATTTGCACTTCGTGGGAGACATATTTCTCCACATATGTGTGCTTATTTAGGTATATGATATTTTGGCATAACTCATAGTTGTCCTATTCTACCTCACTAAGGTCAAACCTTAGTCTCATGGCCTCCTTAAAATGGTTGACCCCCCACATGGAATTATTGTGTAGTGAAAGAAAATGGTAGCTTACACCATGTACTCTTAGTTCCATTTGTCAAAGTGAATCTTCCAATGCAGAAGTGCTGATATATATCAAACTCAAGCTCTTTAGCTATGAGCATGGGAAACTACTTAGGTATCCTCCACTCTTCCATAAATGCATCGCGCATCCACTTGTACTAGTTTTCCAGGTGTAATTTGTGAGCGGACATCATGGTCTCACAAGTAAATTTCTCAAAAAAATTTGTGGGTGAGGGATTTTCTTCTGGATACTCCCATACAAAATTCTTTGACCCATCAGACACTCCAATCTTTGAGAATATGATGGTGAGGATAATTTTATGGAACAATATATTCTCTCATTCCTGCACTCTACTAATGATCTCATCTACAATGTAGGTGAATAAGTTTTAAATGGTGCCTTCAGATATCTTTCAACATACTTTAAGCCATGCCTTGTTCACTTGTGTCCACATTTCTTCATCATTCAGCTTGGTAACCAAGTGCACGAGAATTCTCATAATAGGTTTGGAGATATTGATATATCACATTAGTGTGATCCCTTCTTGTAGTCATAGGCCTCTACATTTTTCTTGATGTCCTCCTTATCATCCAATTCATCATCTATGGAGTCTCATTTGTAGATTAGGTTAGTGAAATTTGATATGAATTGAGGAGTTATGTGCATTTTGTGACCTGTAAAATAGAAGTGGTCTTTGTTTACATCTGACATCAACCACTAGTATAACCGCTCGAGCTTTCCAAAATATGGAAACTCATAAATTTTAAGCAACCCGGCCTTCTCCAACCTCACCTTCACTTCGTTGTTGTAGATTGGCATTCCTTCTGGTGTCCTCTTATTAGCTAGACAAACCAGTTCCAACATCATCTATTTTTCTGTAATGCTCATGTGATGATTGTAGTCACTTACAAACATCTTCCTAAAGTGAAATTCCCACTCTTTCCCTAGCAACACTCCATCTGGGTACTGAAATTCTACATACCACTCCTCATTTGAACTAGGGACAAAGCAGTTTGTTTTCCATTCCCTGGCCCTTCTGTTTCTTTGGCGAGATGGTTGATTTATTTGGTGTCATTCTACTTGTTGGGATAAAACTTAAATACCTCCTTTCTCTTCTCTACTACTCTTCTCAAATCTAAGGATCAACTCCATGAAGAATCCTCCTACCTCTATTCCTTAGTTGCCAAACCCTAACTAGGAAAACCCTTCCACAAGATGGCATACTCCAAAATAATTCTCCCCATAACCGTGTACTCCTTACACTCCGGTTTGTAGATCAACCCTTGTCATGAAATTATATCTCTATGATTCTTCTTCCTTCACATCAATCTCTATGGATTCCCTAGTTCACAATATCTCTTGCACTTCATAATCACAAGGTAAAATAATGATTCATCTAACCTCATACTTATAAATTTTTCCTCCTTTCTAGCAATAAATATTATGCCACATACTAATGTACTTAGCATTAAATGTGGGGTTTTCCACTAAATTTGACCTTAAGTGCCCTTACCCATGCGCCTAATCCTACACAAAAACCTCTTTAAAACCTTTTGGAGTGTAAAAATCCTTCCTAACCAAAAAATCTTATGCATGTGTCTGAAACTCTGAAGGTACTTCTTATGTCCTTTACCTTATTTTTTCCCTTTCCTACCTCATGTTGTTTCTGCACTTTTCCTTCTCTATATGTGGTCTTTATAAAGCCTTATCTTGACACCAACCATTTTCATCTACCATTTTTCACACCTTTAATCCTTTCATCGGGGCCTTACAACTTTTACTGTCATCTTATACTTCACTTCACGCAACTATACACCACATTAAAACATGTGTGGTCCTCTGTGCATGCACAAACATTTGAATATAATGTTGTTACTGGTGCACAAGGCACAAAACATAAAAAAAAGAAAGGAAAAAGCAATGAGAAAGGGAAACACAATAAAATATAATTCATAAAGGGAAATCCTAAGCTAACTGGCAATACTTCCTTATTTACAAAAACTAGGAAGGCTTATTTATAGTAGGGCTTTAACCTACTTCCATTAAAATGGCCAAGTAACTTCATCCCATCTAGCACTTGTAACTAACATGCACCTGAATCAAGGATGTACGAGATGATGTAATGGCATAACCAATAGAAGTTCAACTTCTCAGGATGGCACACATACTTGGAATTGTACAACAAAACCATCTTCCCAACCTCAAACTACTTTTCTTGATATGACAATCCTACCATGCCTTTTCTTTGGCTTTTCCAATATTTTGGCTCCATCTAGCAAGTGATCACCTTTCTTCTTACTGCATAAATTTTTCAATCCTTTCCTCAAGCACTTGTCATCACCTAAACCTCCTACGTGTTCTATACGCAGCTATGGTAACATGAATTCAACTAGAAAAACAACCTCCGAGGAAAACACCAACTGAAACAATGTGGCCTTATTCAATCTCTTGTAGGTTATCTTGTATGCCCATAAAATGGCTCAGAATTTTTCATACCAATCATGTCTTCTGATATAAACTCATCTAGCATAATCCTGACTTAGTATCTTGTTAAATGCCTTAGTAGTTCCATTTGTCTATGGATGATAGGGGTATTCTTGTGATGGGATAATCACTAATCAAGCTCAAAGGATATCCATACCTTTTGATTATTGTTTCCCATAAGAACCTATAAGTTGTCACTGTAGTGTAATCCTTTGTAGATGTTTCCTCTTTCCATATTGTCAAGTAATCAATGCAAGTAATGATATACCACAAACCAATCCTTCGTGTGGCTGGTGAGATTGGTTCTCCAAAGTTGATTGCCTAATTTTGAAATGGATTTGTGTTGGCTATTAACCTTAATGGAATCTCATCCCTCTTTCTACATTTTCCCAGGTATTGACAATGGTTGAAGGCCTTGAAAAATTCAATACAATCCTGGTAGATGGTTTCCCTCCAAATCCCTGCCATTAGAATCTTCCATGTGGTGGCATTTCATAGATATTGTCCTCCTACAATCCCACCACACGTTTCCTCCATAAATTCCATGTGCTCATGTTCCAATACGCATCAGCATAGAACTTCAGTATAGCCTAACTTATATAGATTTCCACTGATCAACATGGAAGGTTTGGTGCATATAGCCAACTGCTTCCTTTCAAGATCCTTCATCCCTTCCGGTTCCAAACCTATTTTAATAAATACTGCGATATCTTCAAATTATGAGGGTGTGTGACACAACGTAAATAGTTACACATTGTGCATGGTATCCTCAATGATTTGCGCATCCTCCCCTAAGTTAATCCTTGATAAGTGGTCAAGCCCTGAATTGTTTTTCCTAGTTTTACAACCATCGTGAAATCAAACTCTTGAAATAATAGGACCCAACAACATACATGCCCTTGTAAAATGAGATTATTTTACCAGGTACTTTAGTGACATGTGATCTGTGTAGAATATAAAATGTGTTACCAATAGATACTTCCTAAACTTACGTGGCATGTAGATCATTGATAGTGCATCATGCTCAATAGTGGTATAATTATGTTCTACTGGTGTCAACTTCCTACTTGCAAAACATAAGGGGTCATCAACAATCCCCTCACATGGATATGATAGTAATGCTCCCATGGTTGTTCTTGAGGCATCAATATGCACATGGAAAGGCTTATCCTAAGAATAAAAATGTAGTATTGGTGAAGTGACAAGTCTATCCTTCAAAGTTTCAAACTCCTTCTATTGTGCCTTTCCCCAATGAAAGGCACTCTTGTGCTTTAGAAATTCCTCCAAGGGCATGGTGATCTTGGAATATCCTTTGATGAAATTCCTGTAGTACCCCATATGCCCAATAAATATGCATACTCCACTTTGACTAGTAATCTCCCCTAATCCCACAATAACTGCAACTTAGGCGAGATCCACTAGTAATCCTTCCTTACATATAATGTCCCAACAGGGTTCCAAATGGAGTAGAAAAGACACATTTCTTAATGTTGAGTGATATCTTCAACTTCTAACATCTCACGAGCATCAGCCTCAAATTGTCACAATCATCCTTCACTAGCCCATGCATCGTCTAGTCATCTAGGTAGACTTGAAGAAACTTATGGATAAAGTCCAAGAATGCTTGTACCATGATGCACAAGAACACAAGTGTATTTTTTTAATCCAAAAGGCATGAACGTATAGGCAAAGCTTTCCCAATTAGTGGAAGAAAATTTCTCTCTAGTCTTCCTTTCTAATCCTAACTTGGTGATACCCTAAGAACCCCTCCATGAAAGAGTAGACCTCACACCCAGCTACTCCCTCCAAAATTTCTTCAGTAAAGGGGGTTGGGAAAGGATCGATGACACATACTGCATTTAGGTCTTTGTAGTCATCAAAGATCATTAGTCTTCTATCCTTTTTTATATTGATGACCATTGGGCTTATCCATTCTGATTCCTCCTTAGCCTCAATGATACCAGATGCTATTAGCTTGTCTATTTCTTCCGTTACCTGTACATGCAAGTTTGGATTCAACCAATAAGCCCTCTTCTGAATCAGGTGCACACCTTCCTTCAAATTGATTCTCATCTCCCCTGAGGAATGGTGGTTTCCTTTGAGTTCATGGTACCTACGTGGGAAAAGATCCTAAAACTCACGCAATAGGTCAATTATTTATGAAACTTCTTTCTCCAACCAATAGTCCCCAATGATGGCTTCCCTAGGTTATGCCTCTAATCCAATATTAAACTTATTTGTTTTTAAGGGCTCGTGGTAGGCATGTACTCCACCATCAATATTATCTCTAACTTTATGCATACCTTCAAAATGGTTATCATCCAAACTTTCCATTTGTTCACCATCTACTACATAGACAATTTTTCCTTTTTCCTTTTCCATACATGCGTGCTCAAATTGTATCTCTTCTGATTCCTCTTCATAAAAATGTGTCTCCAAACTAGGTTCACCTAACAACCCTAGTATCCTATCCTCTGCCATGGAAATATATCACATTATAAGGTGTTTGAAAACTTATAATGCCTTATCTAAAGATGGATTGGTACTTTGAAACTCAAAATCTTGAATGAGATCAGCTATTAATTACTGCCAATTCCCTGTCTAACGATTTATATCTAAGTGTATATACCATACATGTGTACAATCCTATAAGGTGGAATATAAATTATGCACCCATAACAAAGGTGATAACACTTATGTGCCCTTTATCTAGGCCTTCTCAAAAGCTTGGATATGGAACAAGGTGGGTTCTTTTCCATGGTAGTCTTGGATAACAGTGGGCACATTGCATCTGTAGAATCTTACAGAGAATACAACTCTTACCTCAAGCCACTCTAGGAGACTCTCACGATGTGTTTTCCACCATTGAAATGTAGTTCTAAGCAAGTTATAACTAAGCATACTTCTTGTTTTTTCCTCATTTTTCCACTGATCCTCCATCCCTCTTAAGAAATCATCAGATCTTTCCCCTTTGGAGGAGCTTGGTAACTTATTTCTTCCCAATCACCTGAGTGAGCGCACCTTCATCATCGTTGTTACATATCCTCTCAATTATCTCCCAATCAACTCATAATTCCCATGCACCCAATTGTCACATGTTATGATAATTGTATCACTCATCGACTGAGAATCTTCAAATTGGATAACCCCTTCTATAGGATTAAATACCTCAGGATCTCTGATGGAGTGCACATAGACTTTTTTAAGGAATTCCTCTCCTAAGGGCTCAGTATAGGGTGGTGACTTCCCATCTATTAAGGGGATGATCATCCTTTTTTCCTTGTTCTATAAAATGATTTACCCTTTGTTAAACCACAGGTCATCATTGTTCTTATAACAACAAGGTTTCCTAAGTAATGCTGGGAAATTATCCACCTCAGCAAGAAGCAAGAATTCAAATTCCCTAGTGAACATGGCCCCTTTAACTCTAATAACTACATATTTCAAGACTCTAATGGGAATTTCCTTTGTCTTGTTCTCCATATATATCACATTCAAAGATGGGTGTAATACGGGCCTTCCCATTTGATGTCATGAATCCAAGGTGAGAACATTGACCTACACTCCTGTTTCGATGAGGATATTTCTCAGATGCCACCCATCAACAACTACATTTAATGTAATCACTTTATCATAGTCAAGGCTATGCGGAGGAAGAATAGCATGTAGAACCTTACTTTCACTCTCTCTCCCAACATGTGTTACCTTCTCCCTTAACCATTCTCCTAGCAAGGTAATGATATTCTCCTACCTTAACATTTTTCACACTTCCCTGACCTCATCCAGATCCTTCTATGAAGCCTCGACATTCTTCCTTTGTGCCAACTTCCTTAACTACTCCTTTAGACATTGGATTTCCCCTTTCAAACTTTGAATCACATCCATAGTCTATTGATACACTTCCTTCTGATGAGTAGGGTCTGGATACTTCCCATGTACTACTTCTTACCTAAAAACTAGTTTCTATCTTTGTATCTCCCTTGCGTGTGTAGCCTCCACTCGTGTTGTCACCAAAACAGATTCTAATCATGACTCACACACCAATCTCATCATCCAATTTGGGTTGGCCTCCTTTATTCTCACCATCCTAGTGCCTTTTGTTTTCTTGTGTTATTGACTCATGTGCTCAAACAACTCAAGGAACTCCTCATACTTATGTTTCTTTCCACACCATGAGCACTGCAATACATTAGGGCACTCACGCTTATAATTCTATGTATACCCATAGTTATAATAGTTTCCTCATGGGAACTCACCTCTTCTCCCAATGTGGTTACTCCAACCATGAAACACTCTTTCACGCACTCCTCCATCCATGCACCCTTCATAGCGGTGATCATCATCCTTGGAACTACTTGCAAGAATAGTCTGGTGCACTCCAAGATCAATAGCATCGTGAATGTAGTCAATCAACCTATAATCATTGGTATCATGCATTGTAGAGGTATAAATATTGTATTAGTAAGAAACATTCTTGTGTATTACGCATTTTAGTAGAGGACACCTATTTGCATCATGATCCCCATGGAAAATCTCACATTTTACCGCCACTGCGCATACCAAATTTTGATGGAAAATATCCTTTGTATGCCCTTTAACTTCACATTTTTTTCACCAAAGCCCACTTTCAACCTCATATGTTGAATTTATAGAGAACTTCTCCAACTATTTGGTCACTGTGGCAATTTGAACCTTCAGAAAAGGGATAACACTAGTATCAATGCTCCCAATAACTTCAATGTGTAGGGAAGCTTCCAAGGCCTCGCACAGGTCTATGAAAGGCTTGTGTGATAGTGCCTTCTAAAGAATGTTATCAATCCCCCAAAAAACCATTGAGCGTGTTGAGAGGGGTGTATGTCATAGGACAATCTTGATAAGAGAGTTTTGAACCATGCTTCATACTCTTGCACACTCTCTAACATTCCTTGCTAGATATTCTTTAGAGTGCTGATGTTCTTTTTCCTCAAACTCAAGGGTATGGAACTGTACTAGGAAGGAATTTTTCAATGCAGTGTAATCCAACATTTTCTGATGTCGGTCATACTTCCGATACCAGTTTTTTTACAGGCCCTTGTAATGTTGTTGCAAAATGACTTTCTTTTCACTCTAGGGTAGTGATTCCCTTTACGTGCCACAAAAATTCACATTTTTACGTGTGTTCTACAGAATCCTCAATGCCTCTGTAGTCCAGAAAGTGTAAAGACATCTCAAATAATACTTGTGGAGTTGGCTTAGGCCCTTGTCCTCTTGATGTAAAACCTTATTTTCCTCCCATGTTTCCTTTGCCACCAGATCCATTAGACCCACTAGGTCATATCCCTCCTGACCCACTAGATCCTCTAGATCCACTAGGTCCACTAGGTCCTCCAACTCCTATACCACTAGATCCACCTCCTCTAGCTGAAAAATGGCCTAAAGAGGTCGTGCCTAGTGTCCCCAATGTCACACTTAATTACGTGCCTATGGTTTGTGATATTATCCAACTACCAGTTGTGTGTCTCATGCCACATCAAGACACAATACCCAAAGCTTGTGTATTGGCACCTTGACCAAAAATTCCTCCAAATACGGGAATGGTTTGCGCTTTAATGGATTTCCTAAACAAGAAATTATATGTCCTAGGTGTAGATCAGTTACTTTCACTTATACCAACTAGATTAGCAATACTTCTTCCTTGATCTAGAAAACCAAGAACCAAGGGTTAGTCACCATGTGGGTTTAGATTCATGCCGATGGCTCTCCTTTTTCCATGCAAAAAACTCTCATCATAAGATGAAGGGGCTTCTCTCTTGATCTTGTTAATATGGGGTATCATAGACTACTCAAGTTCCACATCCTCTATGTGAGCCTTAACTCCTTCTAGCAACATCTTCCTCCATATATCCATCACACTTGCAACCTCTCATTGTCTAGCCATCTCCCTTTAATGAGCTTAAACTATACTTGAGTCTTCTCTCTTATCTTTCCCTTTCATCCAAAATGTTCACCATCTTCCACCACCCTAGTTTCCTTGCCCAACACTCAGAGAAGCTTAGCCGGCCATAGGAAATACCTCTAAAATTAGGGAACTGATCGCGATCTTCATAGCCAAATGGATAACATGTAAAAATGATCCTATGGGATCCCTCAAAAACTCAAACTCAACAACATCTAGGAAAGAATACATAGAAATGGCATATTCTAGAGTATAACTGGTCAAGACTCCTTTCCACTAGAGATCAACAACATGTGTCCAAGTTAGATCTACATCCTGTAGCCTTCGATAATCATCTTGGTTCTATATGCATGATCTATAGTACCATCTCAATCTAGATGCATATGTTGAAAGCCATTCATATAGTTATACTGGAAAATAGCATAATAATGTCTCACATAACTCATGGTATAATTTCTCTTCTACCCATCTATGTGCATCAAATTTATTGACAAAATACATCCCTTACTGAAAAAATATTATATGCAAGAAGGGAAATAACCATGCATTCTTTTTGAGGGTCTTAGGATGAGTTACTATATAAATGCATCTATTTAGATAATAAGGAAATATCAAACAAATAAAAAATATGATGGATCATGAGTGATGGAGATCATGATTGATGGAGAAAGCAATGGAGATACTGTCAGTGTAGTTTCTATAGTTCTGGCTGTAGAATTTATGCGCACTAAGCTTAAAATTGCTAAGGAGAGGCTGATCTCTGGCCAGAATCAGATGGTTGTAAGCACAAGTACGAGTGAAGGTGAAAGCAATGGAGGTAGTGTCAGTGCAGTTTCTATAGTTCTGGCTGCAGAATGTCTACGTGCTAAAACCTAAGAATGTTGAGGGAGAGGCAGATCTCTGGCCAAAATCAGACGGTTGTAAATCTGCAAAATGAAAAAGTGGAAATGCTGGGATCCACACCTATGGCCTAGAATAAGATGCTTCAAATCCCTAACATCAAAGTGGGTCTGAAATATATTGGTCAGTTCACATGGGAAAAGGACAACGAGGGTGCCACCCTGCCTAAGGGTCCCAGATCGATGTGTTGATAGAGCTTTAAGCAAAGTGAATCTCTCCCTTGTTGGTAAGTTTCTTGGCTCTAGACCTAATATTGATTTCATTAGAAAATGGGATTTGAGAAAGTAGAAACCTAAGGGAGCCCTGAGTATTACCATCATGCCAAAAGGCTTTTTTCTGGAAAAATTTAATCCGCAAGAGGATTTAGAATCAGTGCTTCTGGGAGGACCTTGGTGGCTGGTTAATATGGGCCTTTTTTTGAAAAAAATGGTATCCTGGATTTGACCCTAATACTGAAAATATAAACACCATCCCAATCTGGTGTAGGCTACCTGGAATACCATTACATTTTTTGGATGATGAAATTCTGCTAAATATTGCTAAATCCTTAGGTGCTCCTATCGGTCTAGATGGACCCACGAGAAATAGATCCAGACTTGCTTTTTCTTGTTTCTACATTTTTTCTGAAATGGAACAAGAGATTCCAGAGCACATCATCTTGAAATCTAGATATGGGATATGGACCAAAAAAATTGAGTTTGAAACTTTTCATTTGAGATGTAAACATTTTCATTGCATAGGACACTCTGACAAAAGTTGTTCCAAGAAGAAGATCTCTACAATGGAAGCTGAATAGCCTGTGGAGGGCTCAGTTCTAAGAAAGGAATGTAGGGTTCCTAACAAGGATAGCCAGAATGAAGAAAAAATCCCATAGTCAGAAGGATTTGGATTTCAATAGGGAAAGGGGAAAAAAATGTTTTTAGAACTCAAATAAGGAATCATCTGGTCTGGCATCCCAAAATCTTAGCAGCAGCTTTTCCTGAAGCACCTAACAAAGAGGACTTGGAAAATCCTCTAAAGTTATCCATGGTGGTGAATGAGAAAGAAGGCTCTGTGAATATTAATATAGTCCCTAATGATCAATTTTAGAGCAGTAAGGAAGCCGAGATAGATAATCATCGGTGCATCATTAAGGAAACATCGAACAAGGATTGTATGGTTTTTAAATAATCTTTATAGAAAAAAAATCCTAGGGGAAATGGTAAATCATTTACAGATATACCTCCTTGCTCCAGGAATAGATCAGCAGTTTCACCTACTTGCTACAGCACTAGAATAGTTGATACACACACACCTGACAGGATTTAGAAAGAATGTGAAGAGGGAGAAGTTACAGTTATCAAAGATGAGAAGGATCCAGATTTTGGATTCACAAAGGTCATTTCAAAAAAGAAAAAAATAATGAAAGGATTTGAAATGATCCCAGAATCACTCTACAATGATAAGAAAAATAAAAAAGACAACTGGGACACCTCAACATCCCGAACAAATAGATCTTCTGCAAGACGACTAGTTGACTTTGGAGGAAGCACAAAAAGAGGAAGGCCCTCTAAAAAGGCTCTTAGATCTAAGAGAATGGAGAGAGACATTGTAGATGGCATTTAGCGTCAGTTGAACCATCAGGCAATTCCAACTACCAATCATTCCAAATGAAGATTATTTCATGGAACATCCGAGGCCTAAATGGAAACTCCAAACAAAGAACCATCAAGGAGTTAAGGGACTCTAGTAATCCTAATATTTTGATTCTGAAAGAAACTAAGATGAAAGCTATGACCCTTGAAACTATTAAAAAGAGTTTCTGGGATATCTTTGAAATGGCGGCTGTTGACTCCCAGGGAGTTTCTGGAGGGCTGGCTACTCTTTGGGATAAAAGAAACTGTATTGGTATGGTTCTTAATGCTAGTACTAATCATCTTGCAATCAAATTTGTTGCTTTTGAGAATAATGGTGAATGGATCCTTTCTAACATTTATGCCCCTAATATGGTTAGTGGTAGACGGAAGCTTTGGGCTAACCTTAAAACTTTTAGAAAACAACATGGTTCTGCAAACTGGCTTATTATGGGGGACTTCAACTCTCCACGAAACCCAGGGGAAAAGTATGGAGGTATCGTCCAAATTTTCTACATGGTATGGAGGATTTTTCTGATTTTATAGCTGAGCATAACCTCTTAGATGTGGATCTTCATGGGAATAAGTATACTTGGAATAATATAAGGTTGGGGAAAGGAGTTTATTTAGGTAAGATTGGATAGGGCACTAATTTCAGCAAGCTGGATTCTCAGTCAAGACTTTCACCTCTCCTCCTTGCCTAGAGTTGGATCAGATCACAATCCGATTGCTTTAAATCTTCTCAATTGGACTAAACCCACCAGAAGCTCATTCAAATTTGAAAAGATGTGGATGGAACATGAAAATATATATGACAAGATTAAAGAATGGTGGGGATGGAATGGAGAAGGCACTGCTCAATATAGATTGGCTCCAAAAGCTCAAAAATGTGAAAAAGCAAGTCAAAATCTGGAACAAAAGCATTTTTGGTAATGTTTTTGAGAAAAAAAAGAAGTTAAAGCAAAAAATTCAAGAGCTGGAATTAAAAATGGATACTATGGGGAGATCAGCTGAAGACGAAGCTCAATGAAAAGAATATTCTTT
Organism: Taxus chinensis; assembly: GCA_019776745.2. Lineage (NCBI taxonomy): Eukaryota > Viridiplantae > Streptophyta > Pinopsida > Cupressales > Taxaceae > Taxus > Taxus chinensis. The sequence continues at coordinate 572,697,321 of CM034147.1, read as the reverse complement.
CAGAGTTGCATACGATCTGCAGTCAGAGAGGAATCTTTATGGAGACTTAAATCTAGAGCTATTAGGCTTAAAGAGGGAGACAGGAATACGAAGTTCTTTCATATGACCACTTTGAAGCACAGAGCTTGTAATAGGATCTTAGAAGTTTCTAAAAACAACGGAAATATCATAAAAGATCCCAATAGCATCAAGAAAGAAGTGCTTGATTTTTATAAAAAACTTTTTGAGGAGGGGAATATCAACAACTCTGAAGCTATTTCTTTTATGTTAGAGGCCAATTCCCCAAAAATAAAATTGAGGAACAAAAATTTAGAGATATCACACAAAGCGGTTACGCCTGAAGAGCTGCATAAAGGTTGTTTTTGCTTTAGAGGGTGACAAGGCTCCTGGGCCAGATGGATTTTCCATAAATTTTTTTCCAGAAATTTTGGGAAATCTGTTCAGACAGATCTTCTCAGAGCGGTGAATGAGTTCTATAGAACGGGAAATCTTTTAAAAGAACTTAATAACACTCACATTGTGCTTGGCCCCCGAAAAAAATGGATGCTAAAGATTTCAAGGACTTCAGACCTATCAGCCTGGTGAATGCCATCTATAGAATTTTTACCAAAATTATTGCTACTAGGCTTCAGCTCATTATCGAATGAACTTATCTCAAGGCAGCAGAGTGGCTTCATCAAAGGCAGGATTATACAAGACGGGGTGATTATGGTTCACGAGACCATACATTCAATGGAAAATAATAAAAAAGGTGAGTATGGTCCTCAAGCTGGATATGAATAAAGCTTTTGACAAGGTCTCTTGGGTTTTCCTTGACAAAGTCTTAACAAAATTCGGGTTTCCAGACAAATTTAGAAGAATTATTAAGGCTTGTATATCTACGGCTAGATTTTCTGTGGTTGTTAATGGTGAGCCAGTGGGTTTTTTTCACTAGTAACACAGGACTGAGACAAGGAGACCCTATCTCCCCCCTTACTATTCATTCTCTTGGCTGACAAGCCTCAGTAGAACAATTGGCAAAGCGGTGAATGATGGGCTTTTAAGTGGCTCTAAGCCCACCTCCATCAGTCAAGATGTCTCCCATCAGTAATTTGCAGATGACACTATCCTTCTTCTTCTGGTGCATCTGTCATTGAAGCCAAGGCTACCAAGGCCTTGCTGCAGCTCTATGAATCTACATCTTGGGCAGGAGATCAATTATGACAAAAGCATCCATCTTCTTCTTCAACACTCCTGAGGAAAGACATCTTAAAATAGCTAAAATTTTGGGCTGTAAAATAAGTGAGCTTCCAGCCACTTACCTGGGGCTTCCTCTCGGCATTAGGAAAGTCTCTTGCAAGGTGTGGGATGATTTATTGGAGAGATTCCAAAAAAAAATGGCTGGTTGGAAAGGAGCCATTTTATCTAGTGTTGGTAAGTGCCTGCTCATCAAAAGTACTCTCCAAAATCTACCAGTTTATATCATGTCGCTCTACAAGATCCCCTCCTCTTTTAGGGATAAGATTGAAAGGATCCAAAAAAAAGTTTTTATGGCAAGGCATGGATGAGAAATTTAAATTTCACTTAGTGGCTTGGGATAAGGTTTGCACCTCGAAGTTTATGGGAGGTCTAGGTATAAAAGATATTGAGAAAATGAATGATGCCCTCATTGCTAAAATGGGCTGGAGAATGCTGACTGAGAAACAACCCTGGATAGATTTAATTAAAGAAAAATACCTAAAACATCAATCTATGTACTCCTTTCTACATGATGAACAGCTCCCCTATGGTTCCATTTTTTGGATCAATTTTGGTTAAAAGTAGAAATTTCATCAGGCAGGGAAGTAAATGGAAAGTGGGGGATGGTAGGGACATAAACTTCTGATAGGATAATTGGTTTAGTGGCAATCTCATGGAGAGTTTTGGGATGGCCAAGGACATTCTTATAAACAAGTATGGCATCAAAATCAAGGACTATATTGAGGAAAATGGTACTAGAAAGAAGTGGAAAAAACTTACTGTAGAGAGAAATGATCTGAAACAAATTAATTCCTCCCTTCAAGATCAATTACATATTATTCCATTAAGTCAGATGGATTCCAAGGATGAGCTGGTATGGAATAACTCCAATGATGGGAATTACTCTGTCAAAACTAGATACAATAACTTCTTTCATTGTAATCAAACAGAGTTCAATTGGAACAGGATTTGGATGTCTGATTTAACTCCCAAAATAATTTTTTTCCTTTGGCTAGCTATCAGAGGTAGGATTCTTACCAATGACAATATGATGAGAAGAGGATTAATAATCCCTAACAGGTGCCATCTTTGTAAGAAATATTCTGAGGATATCAGCCACCTGTTTTATACATTGTGAGTATGCCACTAGAATATGGAGTTTTGCCCTTTCTAAATTTGAAGCTCTCTGGGTGCTGCTGAAGATCTCGATAAGCTATGGACTCAATGGAACCCACCCTTTAGGAATTGTGTTGTTAAAAGGATCTGGAAGCTAGTTATCCCTCATTTAATCTAGAGAATATGGAAGGACATAAATGATATTATCTTTAGAAATAAAAAGCAAAACTACAAACTTAGTATTGGTAAAATTTATAATGGTATCAAAGAGAATATTGTTGGATTTAAACCCCACAAGAACAAGAGATATCCAGAAAATGAAGAATATATCTCTATCCAACTGGCAGATTGGATCAATTAATAGTTGGAACAATCCCGGGAATAGCATTGATAGATCTTTGATTAAATGGCATCCTCCTAATCTAAATTGGTATAAGTTGAACTTTGATGGGGCTTCTAAGGGAAACCCTGGGATTGTGGTAGGGGGAGGAGCGATACGGGATCATAAAGGCAATCTGATTTCTGCGTATGCTGGTAAAATGGGAATTCAAACTAATCATTTTTCCTGAAGCTTTATCTGCTCTTATGGGGTATGAGAATTGCCCAGGCACAAAATATTCAGAACCTCATTATTGAAGGAGACTCCCTAAATATCATTAATCTTCTTAAGCAGTGATCATCTCCAAGTTGGAGCATCAAGGATTTTATTACAGAGTCCATAAGTATTAGTCATACTTTCAATAACATCAGGTTCATGCATACCTACAGGGAGGGTAATAAATTGGTGGATGTGCTGGCAAATTATGGCATTAATGTTAACCTTACAGTTTGGGACAATAATAGCATCCCTAAACAGATTCAAAACAACATTTAGGTGGAACTCCATACGTAAGCAATATCTAGAAATGAGTTATGAATTTTGGGTGTGGATTTCAAAAATACTCCCACACGTGTTGATTTAAAGTATTGGTTTATGCATATCATGTCTAATAATCAAGATAGTGTGAATCATATGGGAAATTTCAAGTGGAGATACACGGTTTTGAAAATCACGCATGTGGGCTACATTGCGACTGTTAAAAGGTGGATTCAAACCTCCATAGAAACCGAAGGCAGCGATAAATTGATTGATGACAGGGAGCGGGCTATTCTCACATGCATTTTTTAGTAGGCTCAGATCAGCAGACATGCAACCAATCGTGGGAAAAGCAACGGCTCTCATTTTCAAATATTGTGCAGGATTACTACAACAAAAAGTGGACTGGTTTTAGAACTCTCAAGGATTAGGAATTAGTTGCAATCAGTTCAGCAGCAGAGAAGATGGGGGGTCCTCCTTGTCAAAATGAGCCTAGTGCGGACCCAGAATGGAAAGATAATTTTGAGCTGTGGAGCATATACTTAGCAAGGGTGGCATAACAAAACTTCATGGAAAAAGTTTAGGGACATGACCAGAGCATCTCAGTATGCATTTTGCAAAGGATTGGAAGGAGAGGAACTATGGAATATGGGGGGCAAAATATCTTAATTAATGAAGAACTTATTACTGAAGCAACCGGCCTTGGCTTTGAGGGCTACCAGATTCTTCAACAAAAGGGTCGGCAGAGATGCTTTAAGAAAGGATATTTGTTGAGGGAGAGGAGAAACTAATCCTACATAACAGTGGGCCTGCTTGTTAGCTCGATCCCTCCACCATATGATAAAGTAACCCGTATGAAGATACAATTCATCTCCTTGGAAGGGAAGGTTTGTCACTGTACCTGGTGAAGCACCTTATTTTTCTTAACCACTTTCGTAGCAATCGCATTTGGTTTGTTTCCCCCATTACTTGTTGAACTCTCTTGAACACTCCATTATTGGAGTTTCAAAAGCATTCCTGAGCGGTTCCTTTACACCAAGGGCTCATTTTGTTGTTGCATAAATGTTGTTCTCCTTAGGTTTCCTGGTATCCCATCCTCTCCTAGGTTAATTCCCCCTATGTCGAGCTCTGTTGTTGCCAGCCCCATGTTTCTCCTTTCTCTGCCCTCGCCACCACTACTGTCACCCCACTACCAGCCATTCAAGCTTCTTCTCCCATTCCTTCTACTTCTTCTGCTCACGCCCCACTTCACTTAGCCTCTACCTCATGCCAGACCAGTTACTAGGTCATTCTAGGAAGGCGCAACCTTGAGACCCTTGTTGTGGAGAAGGGTTCTCATGAATTTGAAATTTTCACATGACCTCCTGAATATCAGTAGTTCCAGTCCCCAGGAAGTGCATATGGAAATCTCTACAAAAAGGTTGGAAGCCTTAGAGGCTGATATGAAATTGTTGAAGGATGAAGTTTAAAACTTGACAAAATAGAAAGGAAAGAGGAAGAAGGAGGAGGAGGTGGATGTGGACAGCAGCGAAATTGATGATATCTACAAGAAATTGCACTCCTTGGACTCCCGCTTAGGGAAGGCCAAAACTAGACATGATTAAAACATTTTCATCTTTAGAGCGATTGAGGAGTTCGTTGAGTAGCATGTCAGAAGTGTCTCTAATCTCAGCAGATCGGCAACACTTTGGGGCAATGATAAGTAGAGCAAAAGGACCATTGATCAGCTAGATAAGACTGATGCTGCCCACATGACAACTTTGGGAATGTTCAAATCCTAGAAGAACATCAAAACCAGCATCGAAAGCAAGAAGACTAAGGAGCAGCTAGATTATAATGATGCTGCCCACATGACTACTTGTATGGTTTTTTGTATGTTTAAATCGATCTCTTTGCTGCTTTTTTGCAGAGTTTTTGTTGTTTTGTCTTGATTGGGTAGCTATTTTTTTGGCTACTTTGGGCATCATTGTCACACTTGGATTCTAATCCTACTTTCAATGGTTTTCATTCCTATTTTGGCTCCTAGGCCCTCTATTGTACACAAGGGTATAGTCCCTTTCAAAAAACTATTTTCCAATAATAAAAAAATAAATATGATAATATAAAGAAAAGGAACTAGGGTTTATACCTGCAATACATATATTTTAAAACAAATCCATATATTCATATTACTCTCAGTAACCACATTACATTCCTCAAGGCCATTACCAAATGTATTAATGCAGATAAGTCTTATACATTAGAATCCTAACCTATGCATTCCATGTTACATAGATGTTCATAGTCTCGTCCCTCTGGATAAGTTGTCACTTATATAGCCTACTTAATGAGACATCATTAGAACACATTTGGATTTCTGATCCTTTTCTCTCTGGTTCTCTTGCTTATTCTGGCTTCTAGGCCTTCTTTTGATATCTCAAGGGTATAGTCCCTCTTCCCAAAGAGACTATTTGCCCTTAATAAAAATAAAAAATAAAAAATCTAAATTAAATAAGACCATTAGCAAATACATGACCATGCAACGGTCCTCAACAAGTATTACATTGGTATATGTCAAGTTGATCCATGTGGTACCTTCAACCAATCGGTCTTGAGTTACCATATGGGATCATCCACTATACAGGAATGATGTCTTTCTGTGTCCTAAGAACACATGACTTAATATGCCAAGAATCCTTAACCATCAAGTTTCCAGGTTTAAACATTGTGGACTGATGCATACCTACGAATTATGGAATCGCCCTTTTCTCATGTAATAGGGTTCTAGATATACACCCTGACCGTTTCCTTGTGACGTAAACAGTGAAGAGCATATGGTAAACAATACTAGAGTCCCCTAACCTGTGCACCTTCACCCCATGCGCCCTTCTTCACATATTTCCCGAGACAAGTCTACACACATTGGTTTTACTTAGAAATCAATATTACCAAGGCCTAACAATCATTGAATCATCAATTGTATACATTTTGAATGAGGAAGCTCTAAATACTAATGATAGCCCTACAAACATGTATTCTAAGGACTACTCCCCCATAGGTTGCAAAGGCTAAATTTCCTGGATTATACCGCACCTCTCTCACTAGATAATACATGACCCTATATGGACATATATGCTAATGTAGCCCCTCATCTATGTTTTCCATGAATCAATTAAAACCACTTGAAAGGATACTTTGAAATAGCGACTTGTAAAAATGGGAAAAGAATCTCCAGGTTAGAGGTTGGTTCCTCAACTCCTCTGATCAGGTGTATTACTTGCAAGTTGCAGAGGTTTAAACTCAAAATCCTACTCTAAATTCCAAGGGGACAGAGATAGAGAATGCAAAAAAAATAAAACTAATGCTAATAAGGTGATGCACCAAAGGAGTGGTGAGCATTTTTACTTCTGAAAATTGACACAGATCATAGAAATGCAACAAAACATCATGCACAAACTGATAAAATGTAATGAAAGGTCAGAAATGAAGCAAACAACACAAACAGAGGATTGAAACTCATTCACAGAGCTTGCATTGTCATTTCCAATATCAAAAATACATGCATTACAACATCTGAGAGGTAGAAAACATGTTACAGTCTTGGAAGAGGTCTGATATTCCACAAAATCACTTTTTAAGGTGAAAAAGGGAGCCTGCAATACATGAAAAATGTCCAACCCTTCCAAAAAATGAGCCAAATCTGGCTTTTACAATGCAAAAAATGAGCCCAGGAGAGAGAAACATGTGGGAAAACATGAGAGGAGCTTCAACCACTAACCAAAATGCAATAAAACAGCATGGGCATCCTTACAGGTCCATTCCCTGACATTTTTCACCATGCTGGGAGAGAATGCGAGCCATTCTTCATTAAAAATGGTGGTTGAAACGTCATTTCTGTTGATTACCACGTGCCAGAGGTGTTTTTTCAATTTTCTCTCTCCAAACTCCATCAAAATACAAAATTGAGCCTAGAATCATGTAGATAATTTCACCAGCTTTCCATTGATATAAAGAACGTGAAAAACTGAGCTCTGGATCGAAAGTTATGGCCGTTTGAAAATTTAGGGCAAAACAGGGCCAAAACGGGTTGGCGGGCCAAAAATTTGAAATTTTCCCACTTTTTTGCATTTGGGAAAATTTTCCCAAAAATCCCCATGCCCCACCATCTCCTGGTGCCACGTGGCATGATTCTGATTGGATGCGGGCCTTCTGCGCTTCATTTTCCACCGTTTTGGCCATTGGAAAATTTTCCAAAAATTCTCCGCCGGGCCGATGACCTGAGGACACGTGGCATGATGTGATTCACCGCGGGCATTTCTCTTAAATTTTCCATCACTTTTGACCATTTTTCCCTGACTGGACACATGGAAAACCCTATTGGATGTGGGCTTTCCCTTTCCATTTTTCCCTATGGGCTTGTCTTGCATTTTTTTCCGCCACTGGACACGTGGCAAGATCCCATTGGCTTGGCTTTTGGGGGGCGGACTTTTCCTTTCAATATTTCCTTTGATTTTGCTTTGGGAAAATTTCCCAAATTTTCCCCACATTCTGCTGTCTTGGGACACGTGGCAAGCTCCCATTGGATGCGGGCCTTGGGGAAAACATTTCTCTTTTCTAACCTTTGGGAAAAATTCCCAATTTCTCCCCAGCGCTCTGAAGCTCCGATGGCCCCTTGGGACACGTGGCCTGATCCTGATTGGTCGGCCTTGGGGGGGCCTTGGGCCAAAATTTTCTCCTTTGACCCCCAACCAAAACACTTTGGGCCAAATTTTCAAATCTTTCCTCTCACCCTTCACCAAATTTTTACTTTCCTCTAGGACACGTGGCACAATGTGATTGGGTGCGGGCCTTTTCTGGAAATTTTTCCATGGTCCAACCCTTAGGAAATTTTCCTAATTTCTTCCCCTTGGACACGTGGCAGCATCCAATTCATCGGCGGGCCTTCGGGGTGAAAAATTCCTTTTGAAAACTTGCCAAACACTTGGTAAAAATTCCAAGTTTACCTCCGCCCTCCGCCCTTCCGAGGACACGTGGCCTCATCTTATTGGCTCGGGCTTTTCAGGGGAAAATTTCCCACAAAAACTCCACCGAGCCATAACTTCAAAAATACATGGAGTTAGGAGGAAAACTTTACCTTTCTGGAAAGCTGAGAAAAATCTCTATCCAATGGTGCCATTTCCAGAAGGTCTTGAGTGCCTAAAAAGAAAAAAATTATGACTGAGGCACAAGAGAGGGAAGAATGAAGGGAGTTAGCCACAAAATGAGCAAGGGGCTCATTTTGGATAACAATTTTGGTGACTCAGAGGGGTCATCTGCCTGCTGGATGAAGTTACCAGTTGCCTGAAGCAATCCATTGGGCATGGAGTCATTAAATTCTCTGCTTGGTACCCCAACTGATTAGAACACTGCAAGGAGGAAGATGGAGGGTAGAACACCATCTGATTGGAGCAAGGCCTGCAAAACACATTTCCTGGAACAACAAGCTTGTGCCAAAGCACTTAGGGAAAGCAAAGCTAATCTACAACAAAACAATGTGCATAAGCACTTGGAGGAATGAAAACCTAAGCTAATATGTACAAGGTGGAGAATTTCCTTCAGTAGCAATGCTTCAGATGGATTCCATTGACTGGAATCTGTAATTCTTCACCATCCAATGTAGACAATTGGAAGGCATTGTTGTCCTTACACTTTGTGACCATGTATGGGCCACTCCAAATGGCATCAAATTTTGAATGCCTCCCCAGTTTTTCTCTGTCTGCATCCCATTTTAACACTAGATCTCCAACTTGGAAAGATCTATCCTTGGCCTTTCTATCAAAGGTCTTCTTGATCAAAGCTTGATCCTTCTCCATTGCTTGGGATGCCTGATTTCTGATTTCTTGGAGCTCCATCAATTCTGCATATCTAACCTCCATGGGCCAAACTCCAACAACTCCAACTGTTTCATGAGTTCCAATGTTGGCAACTCAAGTGACATGGGAAAAATTGCCTCTCTTCCATAAACAAGCTTGAATGGAGAGTTACCTGTAGATCTCTTGGGAGTTATCCTATCAGCCCATAAGGCTGATTTCAACTTAGTATGCCAAGACCTCTGATTTTCATCAAGAGTCCTCCTAATGATCCTTAACAAGTTCTTGTTTGTAGATTCAGCTTGGCCATTACCCTGAGGGTAATAATTTGATGAAGTGCTTAGGTAGATCCCATTCTTGACAGCCCATTCAGTTACCTTGGACCCAATGAATGCCAATGCATTATCTGATATTATTGTAGCAGGTATGCCAAATCTGGTTGTTATTCCCTCATAGAAGTCTAGGATGCTAGATTCATTTGCTTCCTTGAGTGCTACTGCTTCAGTCCACTTGGTGAAGTAATCTGTTGCTGTTAGAATCCATTTGTGTCCCTTGGCTTGAATTTGGATTAATGACTCCAATGAAGTCCAAACCCCATTGCATGAATGGCTGGTCAACTGAAATTGGATGCAATGGAAGGGCAGCTAGTCTCTCCTTACCCATGAAGAATGCACAATTCTTGCACCTCTTGATCCATGCATAACAATCACTGAAAATCTTGGGCCAATAATAGCCAGCCCTCATGATCTTTAGAGCTGTCACTCTCGGTGCAAAATGACCACCAGCTGATCCACCATGGAACTCTTCCAACACCCTGTGAATCTGATTTGTACCAATGCATCTCAGCAGCACTCCATTCACATCCCTTTTGAACAAAACACCATCAACAAGGGCATATGGGACAGCCTGCAATCTGAAGTGTCTTCTTTTGGTCTTGTTCATCTCTGGAGGGCATAGACCTGTGCTTAGGAAGTGCATTATGTCTTGGGTCCAGCAAGGAGTGAGGACACCATCATTTTCCTCTTGAGTGCTTCCTTGCTCATGGCTGTCTTGCAACGCCAAAACAACCTCCTTCTCATTGCATGCTTCCTTGTGTTTGTTCAAGACCAGCTGCTCACACAATCCTTTTCCTCTGACCAACTTGGTGACTTTGATCTCAATGTCATACTCCATGACACGAGTAATCCAACCTGCTCTCTTTTCATTCAGGTCTTTGTTGAGGAGGAAGTCTTTAACTCCCACATGAGAAACCAACAATTGAACCTTGTTGTTTGAAACTAGATGCTTGAATTTCTTCAAGCTCCTGATTACTACAAGAACATGCTTCTCAATGAAAGAATACCTCACCTCATAGTCCTCCAGGATTTGGCTGAAGAAAGCAATTGGCTGCTCATCATTGTCTTTGTTCTGCTGTACCAAAATTGCAGAAATAGTATCATCACCCCCAAATGCATAGAGGATGAAATCCTTGGAGAAATCTGGGTTAATGAGAGTTGGGGCTTGAGAGATGGCTTCTTTGATTGCTTCAAAACTTTCCTTGCCTTCTGCTGTCCATTTGAAAGCTATGCTTTTCTTTAACATCTTGGTGATAGGCTTGACTAGGGCTGCAAAAATTTGGGACAAACCTCCGAACAAAATTTATTCTCCCCAAGAAACTTTGAAGGGCCTTCTTGTGGCTTGGCAATGGTAGTGCTCTTATGGCTTCAACTCTTTCTGGATCAATTGCTAATCCTTCTTTGGAGACAATGTGGCCAAGGAGCTTTCCTTCATGGGCTAGAAAAATACACTTTTTAGGATTCAAGGATACTCCAAATCTTCTGCACCTTTGGAACACTTGTCTCAAATGAAAGAGATGGTCTGCTGCATTTTTTGAAAAAATAGTGATATCATCAAGATATATCAGCACCATGTTGTTAATCAAATCCTTGAACGCCATGTCCATTGCCCTTTGGAAAGTAGCTCCAGCGTTGGACAACCCAAATGGCATTTTCCTGTATGCATAAGTTCCCCATTTGGTTGTAAAGGTTGTCTTGAACTGATCCTCTTCTTTCACCATAATCTGATTGTACCCTGAATAGCCATCAAGTAATGAAAACCTCTCAGAGCCAGGCAACAACTTGTAAAATCTGCTCCATGGAAGGAAGTGGATAATGATCCTTGAGAGATGCTCTATTCAAATCTCTGAAGTCAACACACAATCTGATTTCTCCACTCTTCTTTCTAACTGGAACCAAGTTGGCCACCCAACTAGAATGCTTGATAGGGAATATGATACTTGACTCTATCAACTTATTCAATTCTTTTCTCATGAGAGGCTCCATGTGTGGATTGACTGGCCTTTGTTTTTGCCTGATGGGTTTAGTACTTGGATCCAATTCAATGGTGTGTTGAGCTAACTCGGGATTGAAACCTTTCAAATCTTCATAGCTCCAAGCAAACACATCAGGGAATTCTTGACAAAGCTGTATGAACTCATACCTTTCTTGCTCAGTTGTCACTTTACCAACTTGGAGTGATTTGCCTTCTTCCACCAAGATGGACACTGAATCTTCTCCCTTGACTTGGATGTTTGCTTTCTCCTTCCTAAACTGATCATTAGGATTGAAAATGGACTCCAAAGTAATAAGTCCCTTTGGTAGTTTGTTGGTTCTCAGCTGTACCACTTGGTCACCATACTGCTGCTCCAACTTTTCCTGATTTTTAGCTGAGAACTCAGCCTCTTCTTGCAAGAAATGGATGATTTGTTGATCATTTTCAAACACTTGCCAACTTACATTGTTGTCTGGCACTGAAGGCCTTACAATCACATGGATGTTTGGCTGTACCTTGTCTTTTTGGATGCTTTCAACAACATCAAAGGCTGCTCCAACTGCTGCAAGCCTGTCAGCAGCTTGGTTCTCTTTTCTAGGAATGGATTTGATGCCAAAGCCCTCAAAATCTTCAATGAGGTCCCACACCCTATTTTTGTAGCACTTGAGCAGATCATTCTTGGCAGCATGCTGCCCCTTAACTTGGTTGACAATCAACTCACTGTCACCAAAGACTTGCAAGTTCTTTATTCCTCTCTTGATTGACCAATGCAATCCTTGTATCAAAGCTTCATATTCAGCAGTGTTATTAGAGCATGCAAACTGAAATCTAAAAGCTGAATAATACTTAACTCCTTGAGGTGAAACAAGCATAGCTCCCCCTCCTACACCTTGTCTACTCCTTGATCCATCAAAAAACAACTGCCATACCTCATTGTCATCCTTGTGGTCTGGCTTGGTGATGCTAGGAATAGGCTGATTTTCTTCATGCATGCAATAGACTCCTAGCTCAGATTCTTCTATTTCTTGATAAGGATCAAAAGCATGCACCTTGCTTGCCCATTCATCAAGAGTCAAATCTGGGATGCTTCCAACCTTGGTGTCAGCTTCATCAGTGCTTGGATAATCCTCTTGATCAAACGCTGAACAATTGGTATTGATTTGGCTTGGAGTGTGAGGCTCAATGTGAAAGTTTGCAATAGGCTCAGATCTGATTGTGGCCTTAGTTCCATATCTTGTTCTGAACAACATGTGTGACCAATCAGTAGATAAGTACCCTCCAATCTTGGCTGTGAAATCCCTTGACAAACATAGGGCAAAGAGTGGTGGAAGATCTATTACCGAGACATCTTGCAAAACAACAATGTTGGGGCATGCATGCAAAGTAAGACTCAAGTTTTTTATCACTCCAACTGTTGTTACTACTGTCCCATCCAATTGCACTACCCCTTTGGATATGACTTCATATTGAAGCCCCAACTGATCAGCTATTTGCTTGGGCATTACTGAACTACTTGCCCCGGAATCAATCATGCAATTGTGTACTAATTGGTTTCCAATGATCAATGAAACATAGAATGGAGGGGGCTTCAACATTTTACCTTGCTGTCCTCCATGATTCCCCTCAGGCTGGGCAGCATTTGTGAGTACCTTCTCTTGCATTTGGACCTGCTGATTTGAAGTTGACCAGTCCTTCATGGCAGCTTGTAGCAAATCTCTTTGGCCTGGGATGGATAGTGATTCCCACATTGATATGTTTACATTTGTCTTCTTCATCTGATCAATGATGTTGAATGGAGATGAAGCATCTCTCTGCTGTCCCTTGGCCTGCACATTCATTCCTTGCACATGGGCAGCAACAACTGGCATTTGAGTTGGCCTAGGAGCTGTTTTAGGCAGTCCTTGCGTGTTTGGAACTGCATTTTGTTTGCCAATAATTTGTGGAGTGGTAGAAGGTTGTGGATTACTTGGAGCCAATGGCTGTTCTTCACCCAAATTTCTCCTTTTTGACCTTGTGTTGGCTGCAACACTTTGGGAGATTGTTTGATTCATGCCACAAAAATCTTCTGCCTGCCAGTTTACAAGTGTGGTATCATTTGGAGCTGATTGTTGCTGGAATGTTTCTTGTTGTTGGTTATTTCCTTGACTCCCTTCACCCTCCACACCAGTAGTTGTCACCATTAATGCTTGATTTAAGGCACCGTTGAAACACATAGACTGGTTGTGAGGTTCATTGCATGGGAAACACCAATCATACTCTTGAGCTATGTTGTTTTGCACTGGCACTATTGCTTTAGAGGCAGATGTAGCATTGGGATTATAGGGCTGAAATGGTCTATTGGCAGGAGGTCTTGCTTGATTTTGATTTGCAACTGGATTGGGTGGTCTTTGAGGCTGGTATGGCTGCCTGTTAGGCTGAGCTTGAGGCTAGAAAGAAGGTCTAAAACCTTGGGCTTGCTGCCTCTTGAGTGTAACCAGCTCATTACCTAAATTTTGCAATTGCTTCATGACTTCTTGAAGTTCATTTGAGGCACTAGAAGATGAAGTAGAAGCTTCACTTGAATTTTGATTTCTAGGAGTGGGAATAGGAGCTAAAATAGGCACTTGACTAGTACTTGGGCTCTCTAAACTTGGATACAATGGCATTGGAGGCCTAGGAGCTAGCTTGCCAGCTTGAATCAAACAATTTTCAGCTCTAATGGCAATGCTATAAGCAACAGGGATAGTTGTGCCCCCCATGGATTGAATTAACATAGAAATATCAGAATTTAGAGCTTTAAGGTAATATAGAAAAGCACCTTCTGCTGTTGGCCTTACTGCCACTGGAATTCTCTCCCAAGTCATTTGAAACCTGAAGTTGAAGTCAGTCAGCTGCTCATTGGGAGCTCTCTTGATGGTTGTCAACTGTTCCAAAAGGGACAAGTTATCTCCCTTTTCTCCAAACTGCTCATGGAGGGCTATACATAGCTGGTTCCAATTTTGGATAGAACCTGAGGCAAGACTCCTGAACCATTGCAAAGCTTTCCCTTTGAATGAAGATGCCAGTAGTTTGACAGCAACTTACATCTCATTAATCTCATGGATTACACAAATATTAGCAATATCCTTGACATGATCACCAGGAGTGGTCTGATTCTCTCCAGTAAAGTATGAAATGTTCTTCAATGCTACAACTGGGATTGGATTTTGTGCATTGAGAGAAAGTGGGCTGCTTCTAGTGAAATTGACATAGGGGTTGTGTTGTGACCTCTTCACAACGTCACCGTTGGATAATCATAACGACCGAATATTACGCAAAATGGGTGGAGGCTATTCCACTCATTTCAATCAAAAAAGAAAAAATTGTCGAGTTCATTAACCACCACATTATCTGTCGTTTTGGTGTTCCTCACCACCTGATAACAGATAATGGAAAATCTTTCAAAAACAAGTTGTTGCAAGACCTTTGTGAGAACTTTGGTATCAAACTTAGTTTCTCATCACCTTACTATCCACAAACCAATGGGCAAGCCGAGTCCTCTAATAAAACACTAACCAAAATCCTCATGAAAGTTGTCAATGAATCCAGAAGAAATTGGCACGATCACATTCCCTTTGCCCTTTGGGCTTATCGTACTAGCATTCGTACTTCTACTAATGCCACACCTTTTTCTTTGGTATACGGTACCGAGGCTGTTTTGCCTCTCAAAATATAAATACCCTCCCTTAGAATATCTCTTCAGGATATTCTCACCAACGATGATTTCCGCCAAGAGCGGTTAGCCCAATTGGAGCTTCTTGATGAACGTCGTCTTACAGCTCTTGATCACCTTCAAATCTATCAAAAACGCATCAAACGTGCTTATGATAAGTGACTTCATGAGCGTACCTTTAAGGTTGGTGATCTTGTTCTCAAAGAGAATCAACATGTAACCAAACTAGAAAAGAGAAAACGTGGAAAATTTTCTCCCAATTGGATTGGGCCTTATATAATCACTCACACCTATGGATCAGGCACTTATCGTTTAGCTTCGCTTAATGGTAAACCTGAGCCTGAACCCCTGAATGCCTTGCATCTTCGACCATTCTACTATTGAATCTAGTGTTATATCACTTCTTATCTACCTACTGCTCGTCCCTTGAGCTCATTTACCGCTACATACGCTTTGTTTTCTATATCTCCGAATAAAATCAAAATCACTTCTCACCTCCCCTTGATGATGCCTTCCCCTCTTTAGTCTAGTCCATGACTTCAAAGTATTAAAATAAGCCGTATTCTTAAGGGATTTTCTTGAGTCAAACTTCCTACTAAACTAGATGCTTCACGCCAAAAGAACATCTAGCTATCTAAATTAAATATAGACTGCTCCCTCGAAGGACAGCTATATGCCAAACTATTGCTGCTACTATAAATAGACTGCTCCCCTGAAGGACAGCTATGCACTAAACTCATATCTGCTACTATAAATAGACTGCTCCCCCGAAGGACAGCTATACACAGTCAGCCTTTATTAGAAGCTTCTCGCATTGATCAGCTTCGTGAAGACCTCAAGAATAAAATAATCAATATCCCTTGTAGACTTCCCGCATCGATCAGTCTACATTCAATAAAATAAAAGCCTCATTCAAAAGAAATTTTTGGGTCATGGACTTGTCTATTTAGGGTAGGTTCTCTTTCGTTGTAACAAGTTCTTTGTACCTCAGCTATATCATCCACATCACCTCACCATTTGTTTCAACTCAAGGGACGTAACGTACACCTGATATATTGTGATCATACAACTCTTTTCAACTATGGACTTTTCGTCTATGCACGGCACTTAGGGCTTCAGGCTCGTTCTACGTTGTGTGGTTTGTTTAGCTCTCTTCACCTACGGAACACTCTTTCCGCTTTGCCTCGCATCTAGGATTGTGTGTTGATCTTAATCAGGACACTATTCCCTCCTACTTGGGTATGCTAACCTTTGCTTTACCTATACCTACACCAACAACATTATCCTACTAGCACCAACAACATTACCCTACCAACATCAAATTTTTACCAAACGACCAATTGCCTAAACCATACCAAATTGCCTAAATTCACCCCTCCCTGATCCTAAGGGAGAACTACATCGGTCTGAGGCCCGTCCTTGCTTTGTGCAATGGGCTATGTAGGCAGCACTTAGGAGACATGGGGTCTCCCAAGGTTAGCTCGACCATCCCCTACCATAACCTATCCTGTGTGGTGAATATAAATATTTTTGTGTATTTCTATTTAATCATAGTCCTCTTTGATCCTTTTTCAAAACACCGAAAGTCAAAACGACAACATTCTTATTATTATAACGCAAATCAACATACATATCTTGTTTTAGTTAGATGTTCAACAAATACATCTTCTATATCATCGACGCGCAGGTCGGCACTCTTATTTATTCTTATACCTTGCTAACATTTATTTAGACCCTCACGCCTCATCCCAAACTAGGTGATGATCGTGATCATCGACCCCTCTCGCCAGGCCTCTCTGTCCTCAAAGGTACCATGGCTATTGGTACCACCCACTGATCTGCCAATCTCTCCTGTAACATCTGAATACGCCCTCTCGCATGGAGAACTCCAGCCTCTAGTCTCGCTGCTCGTGACTCCGCAACCACTAACAATCTTCTTGTCTCATTCACCTGCGTTTGGAGCTGCTGAACCAAACGCTGCAGCCGATCCCTCTCTGCTGTAATCACAGCTATGTCAGGGTGATCACGTACACCTCGCAACTTTGCTACCCACCATAACCTATAGGCCTCTGTCATTCCTGCATCCATTACACTGCGATCGGCAGCTATCTCCTCGGGCCCTTCTGGAGGTGTTGGCCGGGGTGGTGAGAATGCTGCCTCGGCATCGATCCTCATATATGGTCTATAAGCCTGTGGTATGTCCTGCACAAATCCAAATTGTCACCGCATGCGATCTATAGGAATCCTCTCATATTCACCTGGCCTGTGCCCCGCGATCCACCTCAATCGCTCTACACCTCTCAACTCCTCAGCTATGTTCTCGATTACCATATAGTTCCCGTAGGGCCTCCAACAGATATCTGCAACCGTCAACCTCTCCCATACCTGCCTGTAATACTCAATGTCACCCGGCACGGCCTGAGATCTTGCCTCTTGTTCTGTCTGGACCCATCGTCGGAATCCCAACCTCTGTACTCTGGTCTCTCTTGCCTGGATGGATCGGCTTATTGGTCGCACACAACAATGTGCTCATAGGCCCAACAGTGTAATAAGTATGAGCAATCCAACGTTGTCCTGTGATTTCACCTACAAGCCCAAAAACCCTTGTATAGCTCTGCCAAATATGTAGGTGCCCATGCAAAAGTCACGTTCCTTTCTATCATCTCCCAAATAACACCCATCAATGCCTTTGGAAATCTTCCCCCTTCTGCCCTCGGTAACGCATAATACCCTACCGCTATCATTAAAATCACTGCTAACCTTGTCTCCTCAGGGTGTGCTGCATACATTACCCCATATGTGGATGACAAACCTCGCTGTGTTAAGTCCCGTGCATATGGACCAAACACTTCTGTTATCGCTGCCCGCCCCGCGCTAGGTAGTGCCTGATATACTGGTTCTCCTGTAATAGGGAGTCTCAATATACGAAACACATCTTCCAATGTTACTATCATTTCACCTGTTGGCAGATAGAAGGTATTTTTCTCGGGATTCCATCTCTCAATCAACGCCTGTAGCATACCATGGTTACGTGCAATTCGTGAATAATATCGGATCCCACTTAACCCCAAACGGTTTATCAACATCCATTCCGCTGGTGTTACATCCGCTCGGATTCGCGACAACAGCGCTGGCACACTATCATTCATCCTCAACCCTGCCTCTGCCTGCATACACCAAAACAACAAACAAACATTCAATCCATTAGGGTTTTTTTCTCTCCGCCAATCAAATAGCTACACCTCACTCAATAAACCTCCAAATCAACTCTCCACGTCAGACAAGTCGCTTTGGTTTGCAAATAACAAAAGTGACAATGACAGGCCGTATTTTTCTTTTTATAGGTTTTTCGACCTTAACCGATGTCGGTTTCATTTTTTATTTTTTATTTTTTATTTTTTGCCCTAAGAAACCGGTATCGGTCCCTTGACCGATATCGGTCATGAAGAATCAACATCGGTTCGATACCCAACTTTCACCCCATTCTTTGCCCTTCTTTACTCCTTGCCTCTTTTTCACCAATATCGCCTCTGTCCACCTTTGTTGCACAACATTTGTTCACTTGACCAGCCTGACCTACGGCCTCAACCTACCAATTGGCCCGACCCAAGGCCTCAACCTACCAATTGGCCCGACCCAAGGCCTAACCTACCAATTGGCCCGACCCAAGGCCTCACCTACCTATTTGGCCCGACCTAAGGCCTCAACCTACCTATTTGGCCCGACCTAAGGCCTCACCTACCAATTGGCCCGACCCAAGGCCTCAACCTACCTATTTGGCCCGACCTAAGGCCTCAACCTACCTATTTGGCCCGACCTAAGGCCTCAACCTACCAATTGGCCCGACCCAAGGCCTCAACCTACCAATTGGCCCGACCCAAGGCCTTGCCCTAATAATTTGAACCGACCTAAGACCTCAACCTACCCACCTAACCTGACCCAGGGCCACCGCCCAACCACTTGGCCTGACCAAGGCCGTATCACTTCCATACCATACCCACAATCAACATTTTATTTTATACATCCATCATGTACCTTGTGTTCAATCAAGCTCACCTGTTCATGTTTTAGCATGATTAGGGTCCTTGACTTGATCTGTCGACCAGCTTTGCCCAGACCTAGACCGTGACGTTTATCTCAACCAAACCAACCTTTTGGTACTACCGAACATGCCTAAACGTTCCGGTACCTTACCTGTTATATACCCTGGAGCTACTTCCTATGCCTTGGATACCAGGATTATATCACCCTTGTTTGGATAAACTATCGACCTTTGCCTATACATTGCTGGTTTGCTAGTCAAATCATGTACCCTAGTCGTATTATTGCATTTCAACATGCGTCTGCTTCCTTGGACCTACCCCACCACCTTACCATCCTCTCTACAACATGTACCCTTTATCAACCCTATCCCTAATTTCCCGTTCACTCAATCGGTGATAGATTTGAGGGGGATTACCTATATCCTTAACATGAGAAACCACTTCATATTATTGTCCGCGCAGCTTTACAGAACAAGCTACACGACAATAAGGGGCTAATGTAGACACCAAATTTGTGTCTTACGACCCCTTGTGACCCACATCTCATTTCACAACCTAACCCCATCACCTAAACCTTGCACAATTATTTATTAATTACCTTGTAATTGATAAATCCACATCACCTTACCTGCCACCTCACTTTGCCACCTCATCATGACCTAGCCCTAACCCTAAACTACCGTAATTAAGACCCATGACTTGGTCTAGACTCACATCCATAACTAATGCCTCCTTACTCGCACCAAAAGCCGACCTTCTAGCCACTTGACCAAGCCTGTAACTGATCTCTCGGGAGAAAAGCAGGGAACGTGGGCTATTTTAGTAAAAATAGCCTACTTTTTCCTTACAGATGTTGGTTCCTACTCGACCACTGTCGGTTACGTAACCGCCATCGGTTCCCTGTAAATGGGCTTCCCAAACCAAAACAACGGATCGGAATTTCATTTTGGAGATCAGTCAAAGGATTTCTGGATCAACACAGAGCATTGCGAGCGAGGAACAGAGTCCAGATCTTCATTTGACAAAGCAGAGACGAGTGGAAATACCAGAAGTGTTTACAACCAAGGAGATCAACTTGCATCTTCGTCAAAATCAGTAAGTCACATCTTGCATGTCCATGTCCTTCGGTATAACATTTCTTATGCTTCTTGGATCTCAGTACTCCTAAATCCATTTCTGAATCCATTATCCAACGTACCATTGCCTCTAACCGTCATTCTTTTGCTTCTAACCATCCCATTTCCTAATATTATCCAAAAACCAGCCATTACAAACACCACAACCAGCCCAGAAGATCCTATCACCCACCGGTATCGGTTATCAGTAACCGGCATCGGTTATAGGTAACCGCCATCGGTTCCTTTGATCAAAACCAGGAAAAACAGCCTTTCCCCTACCCAGTTCAACGAAACAATTTAATTGATATTTTACTGTCTTTTGTGTTAATTCATGTTAGCAGGGAAACTGACCACCTTCGAAAGGAAGTTTTATATTTCCTAGGCCCAAGGCAGTTTCCTCATTTATTGTTTAATCAAATCTTGTAGTCTTGTGTTCTTATTTGCAGGTAGTCCTTCCTAGACAAAAAGGAGTTCTTCACAGTCAACCTGATCTTTCTCTACGGTACGCGCACATCATCTCGACATTCTACAGGTATTCCTCCTAACCCTAACCTTATCTGTTTCTATAAGGAACGAAGCATTTCCGAGTGAAACACAAGACATATTCTAGTCCAAACAGATAAAAAATTTAGATCTCATTGGAATCCAATATTACTAGTTTTGGATTCCAAAACGTTACATATTGATATATGTTATACTCCAAAATTACAAATATTGGAATCTAAAAATTGAAATATTGGAATCCAAAACTTAAAATTTGAGAATAAGCTTAGCGGTTACTAGCCTTATGTAACTTAGGGGCTGTCAACCTTATGTAACTTAGTGAAATTTGAATCCAAAAATAGTTAAATTAGAATCTAATAATAGCGAAATTGGAATCCAAAAATTAAAATATTGGAACCCGTTATACCTCCTAAAATTTGATATTTTAGATTATGGATTCCATTAATGAATCTAGGTGAAATATTTTAAATTTTTTGCCCTTTTAGTTTTAGAATTCCTTACCGGTTTCTAGCCTTATGTAACTTAACGATCGCTAGCCTTATGTATCTTAGTAGTTTTTATCCTTATGTAAATTAGTGTTCAATATCCTTATGTAACGTAGTAGCTGCTAGTCTTATGTAACTTAGCAAAACTAGAATCCAAAAATAGTGAAATTGGAATCTAATAATAGAGAAATTGAAATCCAAAAATAGAGAAATGATAAATACATTGTGTCTAATAACAACAATATTAGAATCCAATAGTACTACTAATAGAATCCAGTAATAGTAATAATGGAATCCAATAGTAACGAAAAGGAACCCATCATACATTAAAAAAGTGATAAATTTCTACTAAAATTTGTAATATTGGAGTCCAGATTCACATGAATATGTCTAGATTTACTAAAATAATCATTTTCATATAATATGTTTTAGTCAAATGAAAAAGGGACAATACCTATAATCAATTTTAATTTTGAATAAGAAAATTCCTTATAAGATATACATGTTTATATGGGACCTCTACATGAACAATAAATTAATAAAAATATCATGTAGTAATCCTCTTTGTTAATTAATATTTATCATACATAACTCTTTGTCATATGTTTTTCTTATACTTTAATAATGTATTTTACCTGACTTAGCACTACTTATTCTTCTGAGATATAGTCTTAAGTTAAGACCTACGTGTTACCTAAACATGCATCACATTTAATTAGTTTAATGATATTATTGATGGAATCATTTTTACTTAGGATATCATCCCCATAAATATATTGTCTACAACTGATTTCCAAAGGCCCATATCATATTATATCTTTAACTCATATATTTAGGAAAATGTAAAAAAAAAATCCAAAAATACAAGACCAATACCCATATCTTATATTGACTCATATATTGATGTTACTATGCTTTGAAACTTCACATATCTAATTTTATGCAATCGCTTCAAATGGGTTAATTTTTTTTAATTAGTCTTAAATGAGGGTTTAGGGGTCCCTTCCCCATACATACTAAATGTCACATTAGGGGACAGAACCAAAGTATACCAAAAACAAAAAAATAGAAACTACATAGCACGATTAACAACAACATAAACCATAGACATAGTAACAACCTTACCCAAACTAACTAACAACACACCTAAAACAAACTTACTAACAAACAAAAGAAAGACCTCGAAATACATAAGTATCAACCATAAACCATCATTTAGGTTCATCTTTCTCTAAAATATCGTTAAGTAAAGTGGTCCACTCCTTTCCCAATTTGTCAATGAAGACTACCAAGCTGTCAAGATCTAAATCACCAGCCCCTCTTCTCCATTTTTGTAAGGGTCCTTGTTCTCAATTTGTTTCTGGGCATGAACAAGTTCTTCCATTGTTATGAAATTAGTGTTCATAATGTGAACATATATGTATGGTCTAAATGTTAGTATTATTTAATATTTAAATAAAAAATGAGTGTGAAAATATTTATAATGCATAGGTCATAAAAATAGGAGTGTGGGAATAAGACTAGGGAAAAAGAGGAGAGATATGGGGATAATATTATAATACTTGACTCCATTATTCTAGGAGAAAGCAATTTTATAAAATTCCCTCAAATGTTTAATAGAAATTACTCCATTATATTTACATTGTGTTTGTTTTTTTACCATCCATTTCATGTATTAATCTTCATTTATTATAGTTTAAATTATATATGCAAACCTATAGTTTTGGTACCATATGGTATCAGAGTAGGTTAGGAAGAGATATGAGATTCGTTGTAGAAAAAAAATTGTGGCCTCTAAGATGTAGATATGAGATTTTTGGAGCTTCTGTATTCATGTTTTTAATTATGGATTTGTAACAAAGGGATATTTTTCAACTCTACCTAATCATCGTCAATTTTGTCGAATCATTGTCGACTCTTCCTGATTGTTGTCAATTCTTCTCCAATCACTGTTGATTCTCCTCCAATCACCTTTGATTTTCTCTGGTCACTAATGATCACTGTGTAAAAATAACAGTGAGAGTTTTCTATAATTCTCAGTAAATCTATATGATATGCTTTATTATTTTTCTTAAAATAAAGTTGAATATTATTGTAAGGGTGCATTTTTTACTATTTTCAACACCTATTATGGAAATTTCATTAGATAAATTAAATGGATTCAATTTTTACACATGGAAGGTGAAAATACAAATTTAACTATTGAACAAAAATTTCTTGGGGATTATGAGTGTACAAAAACTAGAACCAATGGATGTTGAAATTTTTCTTGAATGAAAAACCAGGGACAACACAAAAAAATCCATTATTAGGATTGCTTTATCAAACACTTAGTTGGATTATATTGACTTGGAAAATAATTCTAATGATATTTGGGATTTTCTAAGTAAAAAATTGGTATTAAGGTTTGTGAATGAAAATTCACACTCAAATTACAGTTCTTTAAATTGAAAATGAAAGAGGGTGAAACTATGTCAAGTCAAATTAATAAACTAATATCTCTCTTGAGAAAATTGATAAAATTAAGCACGCAAGTAGATGATGAAGATGGAAAATATATCCTATAGAATATATTACCTCCAAAATATAGTAATGCAATTTTTACTCTTGGCCAAACTCCTTTTCAATCACTTAAAGGTATGATATCGACACCACAAGATAAAGAGAAAAAAAAAAAAATACATTGAGGAATAAATTTCCATTTCTATAAAAAAATAATCATAATAACTCCTTCAAAGATAAAGAGGAAGTAACATATTACTATTGTAAGAAAAAACTACATAGATCTTCCCTTTTTGTTACTCATGCCAAAGAAATTATAAAATAAAATATAAAAATGGATGAGGCAAATGTAATTACTGAGGTGGAATTATATCATGAAGAAGAGCCAGAAAAGAAAGAAGAGTATAATTCAGATGAATACATATACTAAGTAGTGTTACACATGGAGGCATAGAAGTATGGAGGATAATTAACATCTCTTGTTAGTCACCAATAACGATATTGCTTCATTGTAATGGTGATCATTTATGTTTTTATTTATTTATTTCATGCATGTGTTTTAGTAAAAAATAATAGATTCATAATTCTTGTTCAATTAAGAGAAAAATTTCCTATATAGTTTCCTTGTGTATGATGTGGGTAAAAATGTATATTGTTATGAAATGGTTGTTGGTTCCATTAGAAAAAATTATTGGGTTTTATTTGTTCTCTGAGAAAGCCTCTATTGATTGGTTATTGGCTCCCCTATAAATCATTCTACTATTGGTTGGTGTCTATCCAATTTATAAAAATATATGTAAAACATAGGCAGGTACTATATTACCCCATGTTCACACTAAGGGATGACTATTAGGAAAATAGTGTTCATAGTGTGAACATATATGTATGGTTTGAATATTATTATTATTTAATATTTCAATAATGCATGAGTGTGCAAATGGTTTTAATGCACAACTCGTAGAGATAGGAGTGTGGGAGTAAGACTAGGGAATAGAGGAGAGATATGGAGATAGTATTATAAGACTTAAATCCATTTTTCTAGGAGAAATAAATTGCATAAAATCCCCTCAAATTTTCAATAGAAATTACTCCATTATATTTAAATTTTTTCTATGTATTTCTATTCTCCATTTCATGTATCAATATTTATTTATTTTCATTTAAATTATATATGTAAACCTATATTTTTATCATCAAGCATAGCATGCAGATGTTGGATGGTTGATTTAATGTGTATCATGATCTAAGTGTTAATTTGTTTCATAGTATATTTTAAAAAATCCACCTCTTTGTCAAAATACTCACACATGTCTACAACAATTTCCACACTTCCAACATTCACTATGGCTACCAAACTATCAATATTTTATGTCATCTTATTTCCATCCTTGAAAATGAATTGAATCATACTTTTGTTTAAGTTCGTGCCAGTTTTGAATTTATCTAAATCAATGGGATCCTTATCCATCTTGACCTAGGAAAAATGACCCTGATCGGTCCCAGTAGCAAAGATGAAGGGATCTTCATCCAACCTCTACCCCTTAAGTTTAGGCAGAGCTTTCATAGCCTCTTTTTAGTTCTTGGGATCTAAACCCTAATCCACTGAAGAAGGTAAATAATCCTTTATTTGTTATTCTATTCCATGATACCCATACTCCTCATACGACCTAGTAACCTCCATAAAATATCTCAAATACTTAACGTAATTTTTTATGTTAGAGTTACCTTTTTTAATAAGAGTCATAATCAATCCATGATGGAGGGGGACCTAGGCCTTACCATTTTTAAACTGATCTATGAAGGCATAAAATGATCTAAGGATGAAATAAGGGAAATTTAAAATCTTTCCATGATAAATGAAATTTAGCATAGGGATGTGATACACATATATTATTTTATGTCTTCCCTCTAATGTGATATAATGAATGATATTAATGGAAACATTCTTATATGTATTAGGGAGAGATTCATGAAGACACCCAAAAAAATGAGGAACAATATTTTCCTTACCTTTGAGAAACATGTTAACCTCCTCCTAACAATTATTTTTGGGCTTTTACATTTCCTTATCACCATTCTTTAAGCCTGTGATGGATGCAATTGTGACAATAGATATCTATATCTTAATACCCCTAATAATTATTGAACCCCCTTTCTAATTACTCATCATCTTCCATGCTTGGCCAAATTGAATACTCAGAGCTTCCTCAAAGCGTTTGAATATCTCAAAAAATTGACACATGACCTCCTTCTTAAATCTTTCCCAAGCTTGGTACTTGATATCCTTGAAACTAGATGGTTCTGTATGCACAAAGTAACCACCCATATTCACATCACAAAAAAAATACCTCCAATGCAAGAAATGACTACCAATTTCACTTCTCTGATTTTCCTCTCCACCAATTAATCTTTGAATGATTAAAATATTCCTCCAAGTGTGAGAATTGAAATCCCTTATCTGAATATCAAGATTCAATTTTCTATTATCCATGAGTGAATATACCACTTCTTTTTCATTATTATACTCTTTGTAAACTTGGCTAAATCCACCCTCAATCTTATCAAAATTTATGTTATTAGCATTTAAAAACCTCTAATGATACCAAAGAGGACACCAAATAATATTAAATACCATAAAAGGAAAGAAATAAAATTTAGGATTTAATAAGGGATCCATCCTTTTTTTCTTCAAATCATTGATTTCCTTGTTAATCAAAGCCCACAAGGAGGTTCAATCTCTAAATAATTCTCCAATATCTTCAAGCAATCCCTGATGACCCCCAAATTTTCAAACAAGTCTACCACACCATTTCCTTCTTTATAAATGTGTTTGAAATATATTTTATCAAAATCCAAATATAACCTCTTGAGTCCCTTAATGAAATCCCTGATAGATATAGAGGTAGTACTAAGGTTGAGGATGTTGTTAATTATATTTAACGAATCACCTTCCACTTATAAATTTTTGAATTTTCTATCCACTGTAGTTCTAACCGCCTAATAAGAATTTTTAGCTTCATCTGCATGGTAAGTCTGAATACCAAGATTACAGAAGTAGCCAAGGATGAAAGAACGATTCTGGTCTCTAAAAACCTCACCTATGCCTGATTTACCTTAGTTCCCTTCAGTAAGCCCATAAAATTAAATGTGATCAATCCTATCAAAGGACTCTCCCACAAAACCATTCCTGTGGGGTTTGGTAAATATTTCATGTTTTGGTTTGGTTCAAAACCCTAGTTTCTGGAAAAATAACCCTCTTGTTCTAGAAATCATTTTTTCCTATTTTGGAGTAGAGAAAAATTATCAATAATAATATTACTACATCTGGTTGCCAATATTTCCACTTTATCTTTCTTACCTTTGAATATCATTTTATTTCTTTCCTTCTAAAATTCCCAACAAAAGTGCAATAAACCTAAAGTTAATAAGTTCTTCAAAATGTAGATTTTAAAGGGAAAGTACCATTGATTCCAAAAAAAATTCAAATAAGTAGGGAAGAACCAACTAGCTTCAAAGGGTGGAAGATGGGAGATTTTAACAACCATGAAAAAAGGAAAATCAAGAAAGATATGAAAAACATTTTCATCTTCATTTTCACAAATAACACACCTATTTACCATTTGAAACCCTCTCTTTGTTAGGTTATCCACCATCAAAAAAAATTCATGTAGCACCAACAACCAAAAAACATTAATTTTGGGGATAACATATTTGACACAACCCTTTTCCCAATTGAAAATCCCATAAAGAGTCTTCTCTTTGAAAAAGATGTTATAAACACTCTTAACACTAAAGATGTCACTCTCCTCTTTAGACCAATAAATGATGTATTTTTCCCTTGATTGAACCAACACCAATCTGCATAAATTATTATTAAGGTTAGCCAAATCTTAATTATGCCTGTTAAATTATATTTTAATCCAAACTTTATAAGGATCCTCCTCATTAAAATACTATTTAACAAGGGGACCAAACTTATTATCAACAACCTGCTGTAAATTAGGATATACATTTTTCATGGAAAGATACAAAATTTTCATCACAACTTCCTAAGTTCACCTAGGGGAAAAAGTTTCCAATGGAAATATGCCTATGAAATTAACATATTATAATGAGTGATTTCAAGTTAATATTTCATAATATTGTTCATTACTGATATAGATATATTTACTAGAAATATTTAACATATGTATATATATCATAAGATGATTTACCCAAAAAATAAAGTATGAGGAGAGAGTAACTATAATGTTTAGGAGGGGGCTCGCATGGAGAAATTATGCGAATGTGTGAAAAAATGAAAAAGAGGGTTTAGTGGAAAGGAATATGCTGAGGTTGGCAGAATTCAGAGTGAAAAAAGTAGGGAGGTTCCCTGGAAGGGTGGCTATTTTCAGAAAGAACATTTGGATGAAAGATCATATGGCTAAGGAAGAGAGGAGGATAGAAGTCCTATATTTTTGGGTAGTTTGAGCTCTCACAAGGATGTAGGTATTCCATTGTCTTGTGCGAATGTGATCCCTCTGAGGAAGGAAAGATTAGAAATCAAGGCAAGATAGAGAGGATAGTGATGGAAATAATATGGTCATATGTGTATCCCCTGAGTTTGGATTATGGTTCTTTCCTAAGAAGACATATTTGGATGGAATTAAGGATTAGAGATTAGAACCAAAAGGTGGTTTGACTTTGGAGGAATCTAGAGCTTTGGAAGATGTCATGGCATCGATTTATCTGGGGGAAGTGGAACTGAAAGTTTACAAAGTGGTCAAAATGGTGGAAGTAGCATCTTTCAATTTGGAATAAATTTATGATATAATGGGTAATAAGGCACTAATATGTAAATTTACTAGAATTTAGCCTTCGAAGGATGAGATCTGGAACTGTATTGATAAGAATTGGGATTGTTGTGAGCGCCTTGTCCTAATATTTTTGACCAAAGGTTTTTTCCAAGTATTTATTGGTAGTACTGAAGATAGGGACAAGGTATTTTTTGGTTTCCCTTGGTTTTTCAAAATTGTAGGTCACTATATGAGGCCATGGTCTCCTCTCTTCAATCTGGAAGAATAATTGGTTTGTAAAGTCCTATTATGGGTAAGGTTATGTAATTTCCCTCCATAATTATGGGGCTAAGAGTCTTTAAGAGTGATTACAGATTCCCTAAGTGAGGTAATAGGCTTGGGAAAAGAGACATAATCAGCGACCTTTTCTTCTTATGCTTGAATTTGTATAAAAATTGATCTCACCAAACACTTATTTTAGGCCATCATAGTTAACATTCCTATGGGCATTTGGTTTTAGTCTATTGATTATGAATTCCTTTCATTTAAGTGTTTTAAATGTAGATAAATTGGTCATAAAATGAATAAGTTCCCTTCAATGGATAATAATAAGGAGAATAGTTATTTGGTAAAGGAGCCCCCAAAATGTGGTAAGTGAGCTAAAGTTTCTAGGAATTTGTTTTCAGAAGAGAAGGTTGAAAATGTAGAGAAGGATATTCCTAGCTGTGGGTAAATGCATGGTAAGGAGGAGATGGTTTCCCCCCCGAAGGGTTTGACTTGTGAATCTTAAGGTGAGGATTTGAGGTAAAAAGATGAGGTTGAATCTATCTTTAAAACAAGGAAATGATGTACCTATTTTTGGAAATTTTGAGCAGGAGGATTTGGAAATTTGAATAAATTCCTTCAATTATACAAGCAATCGAAGTTTGAAGTCTCCAAAGAAGCAAGAGTTGGGTTTTTTTGATAAGGTTAATTTTATGTTTGGTAATAATAAGGAGAATTATCTGCTGGAAAAATGGGAATCCAAACCAATCATTTTGCAGAAGCTTTATCTGCTCTCTGGGGTTTGAGAGTTGCACGGGCCCAAAATATCCAGAACCTCATTGTTGAAGGGGACTCCCTTAATATTATTAAACTACTTAATCAGTCCTCTTCTCCTAGCTGGAATATCAAAGATTTTATCTCTGAATCCATAAGCATCAGTCATACCTTCAACAGCATCAGAATCATACATTCTTACAGGGAGGGAAACAAGCTGGCCGATGCTTTGGCCAATTATGGCATTAATATAAATTTCACTATTTGGGATAATGATAGTATCCCTAATCAGCTTCACAACAGCATACATGCGGACCTTCACACGCAAACAATCTCTAGAGATATGCCTTAATCTTTGGGAGGATATCCATAAATTCTTCCACATGTGCTGTTTTAATTTATTTGGCGTGGCAAATGATATCTACTTCAAATGATAGCAAGATTTTGTTTAGGAACTTCAAGTGGAGTTGTCTAAATTTAAAAACAGCACATGCGGGAGGTACAATAGCTGTTGATATTTGGATGCCAAGCTCCGCGAAAACCGAAGATAACTACAAGGTGAAAGCTGACAGGGAAAGGGTTTTCACGTGCGACTTCACACAGGCTCAGATCGGCAATTATACAGCCATTCGTGGGAGGACCAACGGCTACAGTTCCCATTTATATGCGACCCGCAACAGTGAGAAACGAACCACTCTCAACGCCCAAAGGTATTCTAAAAATTGTTGTAACCAGCACATCATTGTGAAGATGGGAGGGCCTCCCTGCCAGATTGAGCCATGCGCGAACCCTGACTGGAAAGAAAACACTGAGCTCTGGAACATTCTTAGCATCGGCGGATTCACCAACTTTGTGGAAAGAGTGCAAGGCCATGATCAAAGCATCTCTGTTCACTTTGCCAAGGAGTGGAATGAGAGGACGGTCGACTATAGAGGGCAAAAAATTCTTATTAATGAGGAACTCATAGCCGAAGCGACTGGCCTCAGCTTGGAAGGATACCGCTTCTTCAACAAGAGGGTTATCAAAGAGGTTGAAGAGAGAAGATTTGTGGAGGAGGAGGAGAAGCTTATATTCAACACCGCAGGTCTGCTTGTTAACTCAATTCCATCTTCGTATGATGAAGTCACCCGCATGATGATTCGCTTCATATCCTTGGAAGGCAGGTTTGTTACTATCCCTGCCAAGCACCTTGTCTTTTTGAATCACTTTCGTAGGAGTAGGTTGGTTTGCTTCCCTTACTATCTGTTAAACTCTCTTGAGTGCTCCATTTTGGAGTTCCAGAAGCATACCCGGGTGGTTCCCTTACACCAAGGGCTTATTTTGCTTATTCACAAGCACTGCCTTATTAAATTCCCCGGTCTCCCTTCCTCTCCCGGCCCGGCTTTGTTGGGCTCCGCTGCTGCCAGTCCTGTCTCCCCTGCTGCCCCTGCTGCTGCCCCTGCCTTCGGTGCTACTACCCCCATGCCGGCTGCTCATGCTTCTCCTTCTTTTCCTCCTGTTGCTGCCCCTGCCACCCACCCTGTCTCTACCTCTAAACGTGTCACCAGGGCTTCTAGGAGACTCAACCTTGAGTCTACTGCTGAGGGGGATGAACCTTTGGAGGACATTGCTTGTGATCTGCTGAACATTAGTAGTGCCAGTCCCCAGGCAGCACCAACGGATAACCCTTCTAGGAGATTGGAGGCCTTAGAGGCTGAGCTTAAATTGCTGAAGGATGAGGTCAAAAACCTTGCTAAGCAAAAAGGCAAAAAAAGCATTGAGGGGGAAGGGAGCATTGGCAATAGCCAGATTGATGACATATACAAAAAACTGACCTCCTTAGACTCCCGCCTAGGGAAGATGAAGACTAGGCATGAGTATAATATTGCAGCCTTCAGGGCCATCGAGGAGTTCATCGAAGGTCATGCAAGAAGTGTTTTCACATGTTAGCGGTGTCCCGGCTACACTTTTGGGGCAATGAGAAAGAGAGCAAAAGAACCAGAGAGGAGCTTGATAAGACGGATTGCTGCTCATATGACCACGTTGGGCATGTATCATGCTTGGAAAAGAGTAAAGACGAGTATTGATCAAGCGGCCAAGAAGTAGTCCCAACTACTTTTGCTGGTCCTTATTGTTTTTATTACTGCTTCTTGGCTGTAGGCTTGCTGTTTTTTTACCGTTGTTTTGCTGTTAAGTCTCGTTTGTGTAGCTATTTCTGGGCTTCATTGTTCTTTGTTGTAAATTTTGTGCTCTGCTACAGCTTCTCTGTTCCTCTCTCTTATTCCGGCTTTTAGGCCTTCTTCTGTACACAAGGGGTATAGTCCCCTTTCAAAAAACTATTTACCAATATTAAAAAAAAAATAATAAGGAGAATTAATCCTCTCTGAGTGAGATAAATTTATGTCCAAAGTCAATATTTAAGGAGCTTGACATGAATAAGCAAGGGTTTAGTGACTTTGGTGAGAAAATATGAAAGATTCGCCTCTTCCAATTCCTTACCATAGTTGGGATACAGGTTGTGCAATTTTTTCTAGTCGACAATCCAATGCTCTCAAGACTCAATTATAGGGCCAAGTTGAATATTAACATTGGCATTCAAAGCACCTTAGCGGATTTTGTAAATGGTGGAAGGTTCTCCCCTTCTGTGTGTGATGTATGAAGATAGTTAGTTGGAATTTCATAGGATTAAAATCCTCTGAAAGGCCTTATGGTGCATCGGCTTAGAGAAGTGGATTCCCCGTATTTTCTTCTTTTTGCAAGAAAATAAATTGTCGAAGGATGAGATGGGGGCTTGTAAAAAGTTTGGTTCAATTATAGATTAGTCTCAATGGAAGCAAAAGGTAGGTTTGGAGGGTTAGCGATTGCTTAGAATCCCTATATATTTCGATGCTTTCCTTTGGGAAAATGTAAGTGATTCATATCCCTTGACTGTCAATATTTAAGGTCTAATAAAAAATGTGTGCTAGTTAATGTTTATGATCTTGTATTAGTGGAGGAGAAAAGAGAATGATATAATTCCTTGAACATATTATTGAAAGATGACGAGAGAAATAAAATTTTGAATGGATACTTTAATGTGATTCTTTATTTGAAGCAAAATAATGGTGGGAAGAAAGTCCTTCCTCTGAGATCTGGTAATTTCAAATATTTTTGTTGTGAAATTGGCCCTTGATTGATGTTGAACATAAATATGGAGGGTTTTACCTGTGATAATAGAAGAACCAGATCTGATGCTATTCTAGAAAGACTCAATAGGTTTTTGATTTTCTGAAAATGGGGTTTGGAGAATTTCCTTTTCTCCTCAAATATTTTAAAGGTTGTAGTGGTAAGATATGCTCTCATTAGCTTGATATTATCAGTTGATGAGTATACAAAAGGGATTCCTTTCAAGATGGAATTCATGTGGTTCCTTGACCCCTCTTTTGAGGATAATTTGAAGAGTTTGTGGGGTGTTAAAGTGGAGGGGAGAAAGAGGTTCAATCTGATGAGAAAAATGAAGCATGTTAAAGAGAGAAGCAAGGTAATGGAATAAATTGTCCTTTGGTAATTTGTTTCATAAGAAGGAAGTATTATCTTCTGAACTAGAATCTATTAAGAAGGAATTGACAAGGGATGGTGCTCTATAACCTTTTTATTTCTAGATAGAAGGAGGGGCTTACTTGATTGGATCACATCCTCTAGATGGAAGAAGTTTTTTTGGAAGCAAAAATCTAGAGTAAAAGTGGTTGAAAGAAGGAGACAAGAATACAAAATTCTTTCATCTTTCTACAACTATAAGGAGGAATTTGAAAATAATGAAGAAACTAACTCTCCTTCAGGTGAATAAATTTTATATATTGAAAATATTAGAGAGGAATGAGTGGCCTTCTATAAGCATCTACTGACAGAGGAATAAGTTGATGGATGGCTAGAGGAGAGAAGCTCAACTTTCCAATATTCCCAAGGTTTTGAAAGAAGAGGATACATCTAGTTTAATGAAACCATTTTCTCAAGATCAAGGTGAGTGAGGTGGTATTTTTTCTTGGGGATGATAAATCCCCAAGGCCTAATAGATTTCAGATGAGTTTTTTTTTTAAATTCTGGCATATATGTGGTTTTGATGTTTGGGCGGTGGTAGTGGAAGAATCTAGTAAGAAGAGGGCTATTTTAGAAGAATGTAACTCCACCTTCTTAGGCCTCATTCCAAAGAAAGAGGATGTTAAATATTTTGATGCCTTTCATCCCTATTACTTTATACAACAATATCTACAATATTTTATCTAAATTCAAGGAAATAAGACTGAAGATATTTTTTTGCTCAATCATATCATACATCCAAAATGGTTTTTGTTGAGGGTAAGTAGATTCTTGATCGCATAGTGATGGCTCATGAATCTATTTATTCTCTCTCCCAAAAGAAAAATCAAAGAATGATGATAAAGTTAGATATGATAAATGCCTATGAAAAATTAAATTAGAGATTTCTGGTAGTGATCTTTTGCAGGTTTGGATTCCCTCTTTATTGGCAGGGAAAATTTTAAGGGTCCCTACAAAAAAAATCCTTAGAAACTATTTGGAGAATATATAAAAATTAGCTTTCGCATGGATGGAAAATATCAAGATATCAAAATTTCTCTATTAAATGCTACCAAATGGTAGTATATTTTGTGGTACTGACCGACAACATATAGCTATGTTGTCAGTTGGTAGCATAAATAATTCTACCAGTTGACAACATACCTATATGTTGTTGGTCGGTACCATAAATATGCTACCGCCTGGTAGCATTTTTTATGTTATCGACTGAAAACATACCTATGTTGTCATCCAATAACATAAAAATATGTTGTCGACTGACTATATTCAAGTGAATATTATGAATTTCTATTTCATGGGAATTGTGGATTCACCCCTAAAACTAACTTTTACCTAGAAATTTTTGGTGAATTAGTCCTAGGACAAGCCCTAAAAATTCACCAATTTGAAATTTCAAAAACTATAATAATCATGAATTAATAAATATTCACCACTAAAATTTTCCTTCTTTATTGGATTCAATTAATCAGGAACTTCTTCTCTACTCATAGATTCTTAGTGTTGATAAATAGTGTCCCTGTTGGACACTTTATTTCCTTACGTGGTCTCATAAAAGGGGATCCACTTTCCCCTTTTTTTATATAATTATGGCTGAAATTATTTCAAGAGCTATCAAGGGGGAAGTTGAAAAATAGAAGATAAAAGATCTAAAAAACTCTTTGAGACTTGATCCCATCTCAAATTCTTAGTTTTTCAATGATACGGTGATTTTTGGTGAACCCTCAGCGGCTAAAGAAAAGAAATTCTAGGAGATTCTTACTCAGTATGAGAAGGTAGCGGGTCAAAAGGTGAGTACTCCCAAATTAGTAATTTTTGTAATTAATGTTGATCCAAAGTTGCAAAGGAGGATTAATATTATATTAGGATAAGTATCTGTCACAACTTTTAGTGGATAGGATTCAATTAAAATTAGCCTTCTAGAAGGGTAATTCATTATCTTTTGCTGGAAGATCAGAATTGATAAGCTAATCTCTACAAGTTATTCTCTCATATTTCATGTCTCTTTTTAAGATGCCTAAAAAAGTGGAAAAGTGTACTGTGAGTCTGCAAAGAATTTTTTTGTCATGTAGCCCTGAGGATAAGAATAAGTTCATTCTAGTGGCATAGGATGATGTGTGCCACCCCAAGAAGGAAGGTGGCCTAGGATTTACAAATTGACTTCTTATGAGTAAATATATTAGAGGAAATCTTTTGTGGAGGGTGTAGGAAGACAGAGAGCATCTGTGGAGTAGAATCATAATAGTTAAATATCTGCAATCGCATGACCTAGCAGACATTTTTTTTCCAAAAATTTCTTCCTTTTGGTTCTGGTTTTTGGAATCTTATCAAAGGCTACCACAATTTTTTGGTTCCTGATTTGTAATGGAAGCCAAAAAATGGTATAAGGGTTAACCTGTGGGATTATTTGTGGCTTCCTTCTAGCCCTTTAGCAGAGGTCGATTCATTGAAAAGTTTTAAATATGAATTTATCTCAATTTGGAAGCTATAGGCTCCGTGTGGCCTTTGAAGAAGAATGGCACATACCCAAGGACTTTCCTTCAGTGGTTGGAAAGGTATTCATGTTTGTTGTATAGTAGCATTTTTACATAGTGCAGTTCTCCATGAAGGATGGAGCTATGAAGGATGGAAAAATAGCTTGCATAACATAGGAAGGGGACTTAGCACAAAAAAAGAATGTTGTACTTACCAAAATTGCAGAGGAAATTGATGATAATGTTAGAAGGGCCTAGGCCACACTTGGAGCCAAAGGTACCAAGGACATTTCCTTCTGCATTACACTATGTAGGTACATTGGTGGATCTAGTTCTTGAAGATGAACCTCTGTGCATGCAAACACCAAAGTATCCAGCACAAGAGGCAGAGCGAGAAAAGGATTTAGTGATGTAGAATATTGCATCATATGAGGGATTTTTGCAAGTGCTAAAAGAAAGAACTAAAGAAAACAGACCAAGCCTTGAACATCTACATAGCTCCAAAGGTGCTCATTAACATCAAAACCTTGGGAGGACAACAACGAGGTCCAGAAAGTTTTGAAGGATGAAACATTGGGCCACACAGAGAGGTTAGAAATGGTTAAACATAAGTGTGAGGACCTTTTAGTAGCACAAGAACCACATAAGAATAGGTTGGAAGATCTTGGGAAGCTCATTGCGTAGAAGGATGGACTTACTAGAGGGAAGGATGACTGTAA
This sequence comes from Taxus chinensis, assembly GCA_019776745.2. Classification (NCBI taxonomy): domain Eukaryota; kingdom Viridiplantae; phylum Streptophyta; class Pinopsida; order Cupressales; family Taxaceae; genus Taxus; species Taxus chinensis. The sequence goes on along the minus strand of CM034147.1, from coordinate 572,661,092 downwards.
TTTTCAGCATTGTGTTGGTGTTACAGATTGCGAAAGATGAATTGGAGTCCATTACTATGGGAATTATAGAAAAATTTAGAGGAAGAACTGACGGAGTGGTAGACCTTTGAGGCTAAAATAAAAAAGGAATATCCTTAATTAGCTGTTTTAGGTTGTAGTAAAAGAGACTGAGGAGTAAAAAAATTCTTTCATTCTTTCCATTCTTCAAGTTTTTACTTCAGTTTTGGAGATGACCATTATCGGGGAGACAATGAAATTAGTGTGGGGTAATGTTGATCAAATAACACTTGAAAAAAAGCACACAAGAAATCCACATGGGAAAGTAAGTCATATTCAAAGGCACGAATGGATAGTGGAGAACCCGCACGCGGAATAAAAGTACATATTTTCGGGACTTAGCTGTTTCGCTCATAAGGGTCTATTTTTAGGGATGGCGTGTGATAGCACACAAACAAGGAAAATATGTGCACTCCACACATTGGTTATTCTTGGAGGATCAGATACAAAGAACTTTGCATGGACATAGGCTAGAGATAGATATTCTGCTTGTAGTTAGCTAGTAGTAGTCTATTGTTAGCACACTTACATGTGTGTCTAGTTTTGTAAAGGTGCGTGGCTAATAATATCATGTGAACTATTTTTTGAGTGGATAAGTGATGAAGGGAAATTCCACACCCTTATAATTAAGTGGTAAACTGTGTAATAGAGAGAGATTGACATAGAGAGATATAGAGATATACAAAGAGTAGAGATATACAGAGTTATGTTGTTAACTCTGTTACGCGCATAGTACTATTATTGTAATGAAGCTTTTGTATACTTATTGCGTTGAATATAATGGAGGATATTGGCTGAATCTAAGTGTTAAGTTTTGTGTGTATTTGAATCTAGTATGTTTTTGATCTCATCATAGTTAGTACTTAATTTTGTTCACCCTTAGATATAGATCTGGTATGCTCTGTAGAATGATGTGTTAGTAATGGAACTATATGCATCTCTTAATTCTTCATCATGCTAACAACCTACAATAGAAACCCTAAAGAGGGACTTGGTACCTTTTCATGCTTTGGGTGAGCACTTAGTTTAGGCTATGTGATGTGCTAACACGTCTAGGGTCTTATTGCATTTGTATCACTAAATTCTAGGTCGCATCAATTTATTTCATCATCATTTATTACCTATGAATTATTAATTCTTCTCATAGGTTCCATTAGATCCTAGATATTTTGATACGTGTAGATGGGATTAAGATGTATTTAGCAGGTGAAATATGTGTAGGTGAAGAAAGGATACATTTTTTTATTGATCAATGTATAATCTTAACAACCAAACCTTGTTTTGGGATAAGAGGATTGATAGGATTGAAAAGGATTTTCCTTGATGAAAAATGTCTTAGGATGTTCCTTGATTTCTGAGGGATTTGGATGATTAGATAAAATATAGGGATATTGTGTCTACGTTCATAGTTTTGATTAATAAATTTCAATAAATCATGTTAATAGGGAATATTAGATGAGGAGTTTGGTTGTGAAGGTGTATGTGTAGGATTGTGTAAGGATGTGAGGATGTTTTAAGTGTAGTACATTTTTTGATTAATGTTTTTGCAATTTTTTTGACCCACGGAGGTGTAATGATATCAGCAAGAAATTTTATAATGCTAACAATAATCTTTGTGATGATGAGATGAGTGGATTATTAGATTTGGTGATATGTCGTGAAATAAATTACGTAGATAAATTGGGGATGTATTAAGTGGATTTTAGATTCTTTTTTGTGAAATGGGGGGAATTTTTGTAACTATATTTTGTGGTTATAAATTTCACTTATTATGAGGAAATTTTTGGTATTATTTTTATTTATATCAACAGGAATGCATGACAGCGATGAGTGATGTTAGGTGAATGATGGATGAAAATAATATCGTTAATGATGTATGGTCAAAGGTGTATGGGGATAATTAAATTAAAGTCAAATGGAGTGGTCAAAAGGGATGAATTATGGGTGTGTAGGATGATATGATGAAAAGAGGGATTAGTTTTGGGTTATATACTAGTATTGTAAAGACAATCAAACAATAAAAAACATATAAGCATACCCTAAATAGTCGATTGGGATTGCAATAAAAATATACCCTGCTTTCAATACCACACACCAACGATGGTGGAAAAAAATGGCTCTCCACCTATGTTTCAATGTGGGGTTGGCTAGTGAGTGATCTTTGGGAGTATGGCCTTCTTACACTATAGTTTGATATACAACCAAAAGGTTTCCTAGACTAGGCTATATGATCTCACTAGGGGAATTCTTGATATACCTTGTAGTATGTGGGGCCCAAGTCCATGTTGTAAAGATTTTGTCTAAGGTTTGGGTATTGGGATGTGAAATCCCCTCACTTCACACTTCTCTTAAAACAAGAAAGTTCTTAGCCAAAAACAAGAGCTCTCAAACAATTTATATACCCCACCGGAAGACAGGGTGTGTCTATGTGCATGGAGATGAATCCCACATTTATGAGACTCCTAGGAATATGGTAAGTGCATGGATTTCATTTCCACGTCACATTACCCCTATAAATAAAAAAATTAAGAAGGTTAGCCACTTTTGATCCTTAAGATGGTCCTAGAATGCAAGAGAAGATCATACACGATTTCACCTTTGAGATAAAAAAGAAATAATATAAAACACACAATAAACATTATTGATGAAAAATAAAAAAAATTAAACAAATAAAAATTATGTGATTGGTTCTTCAAGACGATTCTCTACAACACAAAGATTAATAGTTTTTGTTTATAACCCCAATATCTTCGACCGATCAAGATGAAAGACAAAATTATTAGTATTTTTTAACTAAACAAAAATATTAGAGCCACAAAATATTAGATAATCACAAGATAAGTATCAACACAATTGGAGTCCTCCCTTTGTTTTTGTGATAATTCTGTGAAAATAGAATGCTAAAACCTACAAAAAACAACCAAAAACACTTGGGGACAAAGTTAAATTTGTTAGTTCTAAGAAAAATTTTGCTCCAGTAAAAGCACCAATAGCCAGCTTAAAAGTGCCAAAATAGGGAAAACATGCCATTACATGTAAAAAATGTGCCAAAGTATAAATAAGTATCCTAAAAATTCAAAAGAGTTATAACTTATATCATACATGCTAAAATAGGAAGAAAACGCGCTAAAACATTTTAAAAATGTGTTAAATAAAAAAACCAATGCTAATAGAGCATAAGCTCTAAATTGTAAAAAAAGGTGCCAGAGTTCAAATCATATGTTCCAAACCATGCATAGACAATGGTTAAAAATAGAAGTGTTGATTTTTTTCTCATATGCACCACATGTTTCAAAAATGCACCACTTGGTTGTCCCACAATCACATACATTAATGCCCAGAAAAAATGCATTGATTTAAGAAAAAAGTACTAAACCTTATAGAATATGTGCTAAAACATAGGGCATATGTGCTGAATCATGCTGAAAACAACATATTAACACAAAAATCCAAAATTTGATGTTATAAAAGGAAATGAAAAATCTTCAAATTTTGATAGCTTGTTTTAGGTTTGAAATGTTGAAAATGATAAAGAAGTGGGATGGAAGCCCCATGGTGGGCATAAGAATGTAGATGTAAAAGATATATTATATGAACATGCAAGTTAGAAATAAAAAACCAAAATTGATTCCTAATCTAATCTTTCAAAATACGACCTTAGATTGCGAAAGGATGGAGGGAGAGCAATACCTGTAACTTACAAGGAAGAAAGTACCTTGATGTTTTTATTGTGATCAAGATGATTGATTAGATTTTTTTACTTCATATATTATGGAGACAAATGGGAAAAACCTCCCCTTTAAGGATTGGATATTTTCTAATGAATGTTAGATGTATTTTGGAGAGATCTTTAGAATTTTTTGCAGCACTTAGCTATGCTTTTCCAAGATGGATTCCATGGAGGGTGGCATCCCAATTTATAGATTTTAGTTGGGAGAATAGATGGTGAGGATTTATCCAAGTGAGATAAAGATCAATAGATGAGGATTGAGGAGAGGATTAGAAATTTCTAGAATGGGGAATTCTAGATTTTTTGAGAAACCTCCATTGAATTTAAAACTCAATGGGGGGAAGGAGAATTTTAGAGAGGATTATAGAAATAGAAGCCTATAGATTTAGAGTTAAAGAATATGATTAATTTAGGATTATTTTATATTACTAAAATATGATTAGGGATATGATTACAAGGAGAGGCCAGGTGTAGGGTAGGTGTAGATTAGGTGGGTAGGTGAGTAGGAATTTTAAATTCCTATAAATGTTTAAATGAGGTTATGAAAGGGGTTAATAATAATCAATATTTTAATTAGTTATTATAGATTTAAAATATGAATTGTGTGATGATAACTTAGTAGTATAAAGGGGGAAATATATCAAGATTTAATAATGTTTAATAGGTATTTTATTTATTTATTAATTATGTTGACATTTTACATGTCTACATATACAAATGTCTACTTGTGTTAAACATGATTATTTTCACATTCTACATAGGTTCATAGCTATAAGACATGTTTTACCATGAACATGTCCAAAATCTATGAATGTATTTCTTTCTATTCTATTAGTCACTTATACAAAATGATATTTTACCTTAGTTGGCCTAGGTCATAAATTTAGGATAATTTATAAGGAAATCATTAAAATAGTCACATAAAAATATGCATCCACACTTACTCATTAAGGAAATATAAGGGATCCTATAATCTCCCACTTAAAGAAGGTAAAGGAAAAGTAATGAATTATAATATTCATTAAAACCCCCATCATCATAACCAGCTACAAAATCTAAAGTCATCTATATTTTTTCCTTTGAAAATTAATGAGTTAAATATAAAGTATAAGTGTTTGTTTCTAAGTGGAAGGGATGAGTTAGAGGATCAATATTTACTTCTTATTCTATATCACATGCATCTCATTGTAGGTTTTAGAGATACATGGGATTGATCAATATTTAGAGTGCTTATATGTCACGTATTTCTCATCACATCAATGGGTTTTTGGCAAGGGAACAAGGATCTGTATCTAGTGATGCTCGTTGTGTGTTGTTGGTTTTCACTCTTTGAGATCTTACACCAAATATTCCTATAACTGTAATTAAAACTAAGTTTCATGGTGAAGGATTGAAATGATTCATCCCCCTGTAATTGATCTAAACTAAGTGAACTAGATTTGAAACTATGTCATAAACCCAAAGGTGCATATATAGTGCAAGTGAACATATTCTCGAAAAATAAGTAAGGGACATCTACATATGCCCCAAAGATATTTTGAAGGTTTCATATAATGATGTAGAAGTAAGTGTTATCTAATTCCCCCCACCACCCACTAAAATTAGATACAAGCAGATTATTATTGTGATTGATCAAGAAGCCCCTAAGTTAGCTGGGTTGTGTTGGAATGAGCTCATAATCTCATTTGATCGTTTACACATAATAGGGGAAATAAATATCCCCACTAGTATGAAAATTGGTATATTTGAGAAAACATGAAGATAGTTATGAGGATCTCAGACTAATGCAAGATAATTCAAGCCTTTGGCAATTTTGGTAAATATTTAGCCAAATCGTGGTTAAATAATGGAGAAAAGTGACTCAATGAGTTGAATCCAAGACATTGCAAACTTGAAGCAAAGTAAAAGAGTCACAGATGGGGCAACACATCATCTTGGCATAATTCCAAAAAGAGATAGAGGAATGAAACCCCCAAACTCCTGCGGGACTTCCACTTGGGGTTGAATGGTGAGGGGCCCGCCAAAAAGAAGGCCCTCATATCAATATATAACCAGCCTCATTATGAACTCATGGAAAAGGAAAGTAGACGAGGAGGGTGCCACATGTTAGCTTAGTGAAATTCTAAAAGATGTAAGAAAATCAAAGACCTAGAGATGTGCTTGGCCTCCACGTGGAGCTCGGTACGGATCGGCTCTGAACCCAAAGTAGGTTGCAAAATATTGGTGGCAGGTCAATACAACATGGGAGTAATAATGAAGACCACTATAAATTTTTAAATACTAAGATATTTTATAAGATATGAAGAGGGAGAGGATATTATTAACTTGTCTTTTCAAGAAAAGAGTTAAATGCACAGTCCCGTGTAGATGAAGTAATCTCATGGAAACTCAAATTATCCACCTGCTCTCAAATACCCATTACTTGAGCATCCCTTAGTGGAATCACACAAAATTTGTCTTGTTGGAATTATGACTCCACGTACAATGCACATAAATCAATATATTTATATATTGATAAATATTTGAGGATTTATCTCTCATAAAACGGGATCAATTAAAGAAGATGGTTGTATAATTGTTGAGAATGCATTAAATGAGGATGGCCCTCATTTTCTGCAACGATAGGTCATGGGTCAATATGAGGGAGATTTTGCTAATCTTTTTCTATCACTTCACCTCATTTATTATTAATGGAAATTTTTTAAAGGGGAAATTTCGGGATGACACTCTCCTCTTCTTCTTATTCTATATATTGTCATCTGGAGCTCTTTCTAAAAGAGGGTTAGTCATTTTTCCTTTTGGACCTTATTTCTTCTCTATTAGGGTTTGAACATGGAGATCATATCTTCTTCGTAAGATTTGTAATGGAATTTTTCTTTCCTCTTACATGTTATTGTTGTACTTTGCACATTTTTGGAGTAATATAATATGTCATGTGATGTATTTTGTCCATCCTTTTCATGTTTCTAATGTTTTCTACTAGCCTTTAATCACTACAGGTATACTGTGCATATTTGTAATGTTCACTACAATTTTTAGAGGATATGATTTATGGGTTTGAAGTGGTGTTCTATGTGAATCTATCTCTTAGATTGTGGTGTATTTTTTCCACCATTTTCATTTCTCACTTTTTCCCCATTTCAAGTAGTTGGATTCTTGATTAACATCTTATTTTTTGGTGAAAAACCTTTGTTTGTTTTGTACTTTGTTCCAATTTTCCTCTAACCCTTACCTCATACCATAGATAAGAGCAATCATCTTTTAAATATGGAGGTTATATTAGGTCACATGTCCCACTTCCCTAAGGTATCCCATGACTCTGATGGTTCATCCGTAAAGATAATTGTCAATAGTTTTCCTGGCACACCCGGTGGGACTAAACAAATCACCCTACCACTTAATTTCATAATTCGATGTGATCTTAGTGATTTTCAGCCTTTGGAAGGATATATAAGCACATATGGTGACTCCACTTGGTCCAAACGAACCATTCTCTAAAATTACAGACCTTTCTTCTATCCATTTCCATTCATCTTTATTTCCAAATCTCTCATTTTATTTCATTCTATGAATTTGTGCAACCATGACTTCATTCCCGCATTGGAATTCACACTTTCGGTAGTACCATCAACCTCTAATGGGCTTCATGACTTCTCCAAATCAGCATTATGACTATATTCAAAACAACTATGATGGCCCATACGAGAAATGCCAAAACTACTTTGGCTATGGAACCTATCAAGGATACAGGCATGCATATGAGGAAAAAATTCAGATAGAGGATGTTGGTATACTAGAGAAGATCCAAAGAATGAAGGAAAGCATTGTTCAATCTTAAGCTACAACACAAATTGAGGCATCTAGGATTGGTTGCAAGGCCCCTTGTCCTTGGGAAGGCCTTATTCCAAGACACTATATCTCATAGTAAAAGCTTGATTCCATGTTTGAAATGATGCCCCAACTTATAAATTGGATATAGGGTATTGAAACATATGAGGAAAGTGCAAGGAAACCTTGTCAATGGGTAATTCAATCACCGACTATTTTTTCATCTTGCCCCCTTCCTAAGCTTTATCATTTCATACTACTCCAAATGTTGAGTTCCCTTATCCATCTCGTAGCCTTTCATCCCACCTTATTTCTTTGGCCCCTTTTCCTTCCAAATGGTCATTCCCTCCATGCAAACAAGAAGACACAACAAATCCAAACTAAGAGGAGCATATGGAGATGAGTAAAATTAAATTTCAAGGATTTGAATCATGAGTTAGGTGTATAAAATATTTCAGATCTCTCTCCCACTCATTCTCACCATAAATATGAATTTTTGGAATATTTTGATCTCACAAGCTTCATATTTTAAGATCAAGCTATACATGATGAAAAATTTGCAAACTTAAAGACCTTCATGCAAGATGGAGAAACCCTGACACAACAAGATGACGATGAGCTTGATTTCTTATCTAACTTGGAGGAATGTTTTAATGAAGAAGATCCCACATAAATCACAACCTTTGTGTCTACATCATTAATTATCAAACAAAAAAATCCTACTACCATGGAAGAGAACATTCGAGAAAAAACTTATGCTCATAATAGTTCCCCTGAATCAAATTCAGAAGATTTTGATGAAGATATAATCATCGAAGGATTTTTAATTTTAAGAAAAGAGTCTAGATTTGTCGATGAAGATGACATGGAAGACAAGGAAAAGGAAGAAAAGGATGACACCACTTCTATACCAGTCATCAAAATAGTAGACCATTGAAAATGCACAAGAAAGTGATAATCAACATGTGAACAACTCCATTCAGGTAATTCTACTTGAAATCTTCATCTCGAAGGTTGAAATTTAGAACAATAGGAAAGTGCAGTGGATTGAACCATGCCCTGTAGATTATTTGGATTCATTATCGCTAAGGAATAATCCAACATTGGTCATGCTTAATTCAGAGCATGAAGATAATATTCAAACCACCAAGGGTCAGCTACAATACCTCCAAAAAAATGATAAGCATCTTGAGGAGGTGTTAATTTTGTTTGTTGATATCATAGGCGGAAGAGTGGAAGGTAATTTTTCACTCTCATTTCCATCCATATATATTGATAAATTATTTCTCCCTACCTATTTCAAGCTTTGTTTAATTATTTCTCCCTACCTATTTCAGGATTTGTTTATCTTTTTCATGTCTGTCTAGTGTAGGAGTAGGAGTAGATTTTCTTTCTACAGAAGAACTTATTTTCCACACTTTGCATTTATTTCTTAAGGCATTTATGATATTATTTTTTGTATCTAGCCTTTGTCTTTGTTTCTCAAGGTGTTATAAAGAATCAGGCCCTTTAGTATTTTCAATAGGGTGATCCACAGTTGCCTGTAATAGTTACAAAATTCAAATAAAAAAATGCAGAACAAATAAAATCAGTTAAGGAGGAAATCTTGTTGAATCTCTCTAGAACGAATTGCAGCAAGCCACTACACATCTACAAGATCAATTGGTAGCCCAATTCAAAATCTTATCTATCCTTCACCCTTAAAATTATAGTTACGAGAATAAGTTTTCAATATCAAATACAATTTTCTACTCCCATAAAACAAATTTTAGGGTTCCTTATCAGATTTGAAAAGTGCAAGGATCATCTTACAACTATAGAAGAAAACAATGACACTTCAAATGATTTGGGATCAAATTTTAGATCAGCTCATGATGATGATAAAAATTCCATACCCAATGGATACATAAAAATATTTGGTCCATTCTATTTAGCATGATAATGGCCCCCGTGAGTCACCAATATGTTATCTAATTCCCTCCACCACCCACTGAAATTAGTTAACAAGTACATTACTAATGTGATTGATCAAGAATCCCCTAAGTTTCCTTGTTTGTGTAGGGATGAGATCATAAGATCAATTGATGGTTTATAAATAATAGGGGAAATAGATACCCCCACCAGCATGACAATTGGTGGATTTGAGAAAATATGAAGATAGTTCTGAGGATCTCAGACTAATGCGATATAAGTCAAGCCTTCTACATTTTTGGAAAATATTTAGCCAAATCATGGTAAAAAAAAGTAGGAAGGTGACTTGGTGAGTTGAATCCAAGCCATTACGAAATCAAAGAAAAGTAAAAGAGTCACGAAAGGGTCCATATGTCAGCTTGTCATAATTCTAAAAAGAGAGAGAGGAATTAAACCCAAAAAATCCCACGGGACTTCGACGTGGCGTCAAATGGTGAGGGACCCGCCAAAAATAAGGTCCTTGTATTAATGTATAATAAGCCACATTACAAACTAACAGAAAAGGAAAGGAACCGTAGAAGGTGTCATGTGTCAGCTCAACATACTTCCAAAATATGCAAGAAAATACGAGACCCTAGAGATGCACTTTGCCTCCACATGGAGCTTGACACGGATGGGCTGTGAACCTGAAGAAGGTTGTAAAATATTTTTGGCAGGTCAATACAATGTGGGAGTAATAATGAATCCCACCAAGAAATTTAAATGATCAGATATTTTAAAGGATATGGAGAGGGAGAGGAAATTATTAACTTGTCTTTTCAGAAAAAGAGTTAAATTCATAGTCCCATGTAGATGAAGCAAGCTCATGGAAACTCAAATTATCCACTTGCACTCAAATACCCATAACTTGAGAATCCTTTAGAAGAATCACACAAAACTAGTCTCGTTGCAATCATGAATCCATACCCGATGCACAACAATCAAGAGATTCAGATATTGATGAATATTTGAAGAGTTATCTCTCAAAAAATGATCTCAACTTAAGAATACAGCTGGAGAATGGTTTGGAAGGCATTAAATGAGTATGGCCCTCATTTTCTCCAATGGAAGGTCATGGGGTAGTGTGAGGGAAATTTTGGAAATCTATTTATGTCACTTCACCTCATTTATTATGACTGGAAAGTGGTTAAAGAGGATATTTCATGATGACACTTTTCTATTATTCTCATTCTATATATTGTAATCTGAAGCTCTTTCTAAAAGAGAGTTAGTCATTTTTCCGTTTTGCCCTTGTTTCTTCTCTATTAGGGTTTGAGTATGGATCTCATACCTTCTTCCTAAGCTTTTTGATGGATTTTTTCTTGCCTCTTACCTTTTGTTGTTGTACTGTACATATTTTTGGAGCAATATGATATGCCATGTGATGCATTTTGTCCATCTTTTACATTTTTTTATTGTCTCTACTAGCCTTTATTCACTGCAAGTATACTGTGCATATGTCTAATGTTCAGTACAGGTTTTGGAATTTTTTCTTTATGGGTTTGAAGTGGTGTTCTGTGTGAATATATTTCTGGACTATGGTGCATTTTTTCCACCCTTTTCATTTCTCACCTTTTCCCCATTTCAGGTAGTTAGATTCTTGATTATCATCTTCTTTTTCGGTGAATCATCTTTGTTAGTTTTGTGATTTGTTTCATTTTTCCTCTAATCCTTGCATCGCACCATAGAGAAGAGCCAGATTCTTTAAAATATGGAGGTTATATTAGGGTGCACGTCCCACTTACCTAATGTATTTGACCACTTTGACAGTTCATCCATAAATATAATCGTTAATAATAAGTATTATAGAATTATACTTGTAGAACTATTAACGAACAATCCTCATTTAGACTAAAACTTTTGTATGGGAAAAATTTTTACTGACACGATCATGGAATTTATATTCATCAATGGTAAAATACCCAAGGACATCATTTGTAGGGATAGAATCATCAGTATCAAAGAGAGGAATGGTGATCACAAGGATTGGATATTGTGGTAACATAGTAATATCCTTGATATTTTCCTTCATATTACCTCCATTAGGAATTAGAGCTATAGTGAGAAATGATTGTTTAGAAGTGAACTTAGGAGCAAGACAATATGTGTCTATTCCTATAGATATCAACATATCATCACCATCATCAACTATATTTTATTTTGATAATTCCATTCATACTTAATAAGTGTCATCATGTTATTTAACGAGGTAGAATCCTTTGTATTTTTATTACAATTGATATATATATTGAATAGAATCTATCATAGTTTATTGTGGAGAAGTAGATATATTAATGGATGGAGTGGTTAGCATATCAATTTATTCATTACTGTTGCTTTCATTATCCAAATCACCGGCGCACTTATTATCTCTGTCCAAATGGATCTATGCTTGTAATGTGGCATTATCCTTGATAGCATGCTTTGTATTCTATATGCTTTCTGAGTCCATGTGTAATTGATATGTCTGATTGGGATTGTTTTCATGTGTGTTTATAAAATAATAAGATGTAATTATAGCACCAATATTCACTTATGTAAAGGAGATATTTCATTATTATATGCCTTGTGAATAGATGACTCATGTTTTATGTCCAAAGGTGCCTCATTAAATATTAGAGTATGCTCATTGGATATAGGTGACATAAATTTTTGTACCCATTGATATATCAGAGATTGAAATGATTTCATAGGATATTTTTTATATAAAATTAAATAAATCCCATTCGCTCAAGTTGTTTGATTCATTGTTGTAGAGTATATCAATCACTATCATGATGCCGGTGAATTCTGTGGTAATTATTAAATGGTTGACCTTTGATTCGTTCAATTTGATTTTATGGATAATAAAAATTAGGTTAAAAAATGACTAAGGAATTATCAAGTATCTCATATAGGATATCATGTTTTCTAGCATACTTATCAAAGTAGATAGCTTCTTTCATATGTGGTTATTTTAGTGTTTAAAATTGATCATGTGGAAGATACACATTATTGCCTCTATGTAGGAATTTAACTTCACTTGTGTGGGAACATTTATCATGTAAGGAATTTTTATGGAATGGATTTTTGGAAGGATTATTTTTATGTGATATAAAATACTTGAAATTTTGGATTTCAACATTCATGGTTTGAAATTAAGTTTTAAAAACATGTTTTAATGATTAAATGGACTCTAGGAGGGTTTTAGAAAATATAACATCATTATGGATAGAAGGATCTGAAATAACATAGGACATGATGGAAAGAAAAAGGATAGCAGAAAATCCAATTTGATGATAAAAAATAATTATCAACACAATGAGGGATAACATTAAAAATATCATAGAGGATAATACCCAAAAGTGATGTTATCAAAAAGATGATTGTTGTCAAATTTATAAAATGAAAATATCTGAAAATAAGATTGTAATGTGAAAAACTTTAGATAGGTATATTTGAATTTGATTATATTAAAAAAAAAATCTCCTAGTAATTCTTCTAAAAGTGTATATTTGTTTGGTTATGCCATAATTACTAAAAAAAAAGTAATTTTGAAATTCTAAAAAGTGTGTTGAAAATTATAGAAAAAAAAATTTAGTTAAAATATGTAAAATTTTATAATAACCTGCAAGGAATTTGAAAATAAATATGTTATTCTTGAGATATGAAATGAATTTTGAACTGGAAATTAGGACACCTAAAAAGATACCCAATAGGTAGAAGTGACCATGAGACCCTAGGGAAACATTTCAAAATGAGTTTGAGGTAAAGAAAGATGATAAAATTTGAATCAAACCCTAGAAAATTGATGGATCTAAAACCAAGTAGGAATAATAAGCCCTAGGTCAAAATGTTTTCAATCAAAAGTGTGTTCAGGAAAATGTGTACACCCTTTTTAGATTAAGGTTATGTTAATCTAAATTTGATTTAGTGGGGTCAGATTTACACTAAATTGATGTAGGTTAGATACAAATGGATATTTTGATTAATTAAATTCTAATATTAATTATACAATATAAAAAAATCATTTTGAAGCATGCAAAACAAGATATGAAATTTAAAAATAAAGGGAATGAGTGCACTTGAAATTTATATTCTAGGAAGTGTTAGGACTGTGCTATTCTAGAATAGAGATATATAAACCTATGAGTGTTTTGGAATTGGGACTGAAAATATTAAATATCTTAGGTAGGATTGTAGCAATATTCTAGGAATGTATTGAGTTGTATTTAACCTTATGTATGGTCTTAGGCCTACTCTATTTCTACTTTTACAACTTTTTGTGGTGGTTGCCTACATAAATGTTTTTATTGTTGTTAAATCCTAATTTTTTATCATAGAAAACAAATCTTTGAACATACTAAACATTATTTCAAACCCTAGCCATGAATTAAGAGTCCTTTAAAATAAAAATTAGTCGGGTTTTTTACAGCTCGTGCACCACCTAAATTTTCACTACTCCAAAGAGGCCTTAAGGGTAAGTGCAACAAGTTGGGGGACAAAAAAGGGGTCATAAGTGGATGTCATATTGTAAAAAACAACAAAATCACAAATTGTAGGGATTATTAGCAATATGCACACACAAAATTGCAAACATTTATGTGAATATGAATCGTAGCATTCAAAATTTAGTTTCCCAACTACAAAAGTTTTTGTAAAAATAGAAAATTTTAGCTATATTAAACACTCCAAATTCTATGACTTGGTTTTTTTTAAAACACCAATAAGATTGTAGTCCGTTTTCCCACAATTTTGGTGACCAAGACTTGTTTTTTTTCCTTTGGTGAAAAGCTAGATACCACTATCTACCTTGGGATGAATTTTATTTTGCATTTTTTTTAGCAATATTTTTTTTTAATGATTTTGTCCGTGAAAGTGGTCTGAATTTTTTTAGAAAATGGATCACTTTCCATTTTCCCACCATAACTACATCAAAAGATATCAAAAAAAAAAAAAACTGAAAGTGTATAGAATTTTTCTACGCTTAGGATGGTATAGGTTTTATCACATTTTGACAAGCGAAAAAAAATTTGCAGTCTTAAATGTAGACATGAACATTTATGGGTAAATTTTTCTTAAAGACCTACTATTAGTAAAAAATTATAAAATGATATTTATCTTATTCTATTCACTTTAAAATCAATAATTATATGAAGCTAACATTCTCCCCTATGCAATGGTACCATTTTTGTGACATGTTTTTGATTTTTTGGCATGGTTCAAGTCCAAGGAAGAGAAAAATTAATTTTTTTGGCCTTCCACACACTATAATGACCTCCCAAAGCTCTGGTTCATAAAAAAAAGAGATTTCCCGAGCCTTGAGGGTTGGATTTGATGATACAGTAAGAACCGCAATCATAGTTTATAAACTGTGATCGTGGTGCTAAAATTGTGGGGAAAATGAGGGCCATGGATGTTTTTTGGTATCAGAGAACTGCGATCACATATTTTTACAAAGCGCGAGTTTTCTTTGTAAAGAGATAGCATGCTTTGCAAAGCGTGAGCATGGTTTATAAAGCACGAGTGCACTTTTAGGTTTAGAATTTCCCAAGCCTAGAAAAATAGATTGCGATCATGGTTTTTAATACCACGATCATGGTTTATAAACCACAATCATAGTTTGTAAAATTTAGGATTTGATGTCCTCTTATTTTTCCCCCAACTTGCTGCACTTACCCTTAAACCACATGTTTTTCTCTACCTACCATGTGATATCTAGATAGATCAAATGGATTTGAATTTTTTTTGACAATTGTTACTTTGATTTTGGATCTTTCTAAAATACTTGGATAAGGTATTTTAAATTATTTTAAATGAAATATAATGTTGTCTTGAACTAGTAAGAATCTTCATACATGATGTAGGTATTGTCCTAACAACTGTAGATGTGATATTCTAATATTTATGGAGAAGTAAGAGAATTTTGTAAATATATGAAGTGAGTGTATTAGTGAATTACCATAATATTTACAAGTCTTTATAAATAAGGTAGTGTTTACTTTCTTATACAAGCGTTTGTAGATGATCTAATCAAGTAAGGTTGGCCCATATGAAGTATAAGAACCAATAATACATACCAATTTAAAATCAGAGTTTGAAGACATGTCTATCCAAGACTGTATAGTTCAGTCGGAACCATATACAAATTACAGACCATACTGTATGACCATGAATAGGGATAGGAAACATGTAAAATGAAGTTGGAAGTTTTCAAGTGATGTTTATTTATGGATTTTTTGCATTGTATTCTCAATTTTTTGACATGTAATTGCGTAAGGATAAATATTCTAAACAAGAGAGGTCAAAAAGTGTTAAGTGGGAATGGAGAGATGGTATTTAACATTAAAAAGAGTGTAATGTAAAAATAAGTTTTTTCAAAGTGTAAATTACAAAATTTGAGTGTCTACACACACCATGTGATTTCCTAGGGAAATTGAAAAATTATCTTCACTCCATTATTTATTCTCACAACCTAGAAAAGGTGTTCCTAAGTTTTAAAAAACATAAAGTGATCCTTCCAAGATTTTATTTGGTCATTGAACATTTTTATAATTTTCTCATATCAATTTTTTTTTTGATGCCTTAGTTCCTCCCACATCCCCACAATGAATAAATGATCATAACATGTGATTTGTCTATTGAAATTAATGAAATTTTTACCTTATCTTCCCATTCCACATGCAAAAAAAGTGAATATAATATTGTTTGGTAAGTTTCCTATTTTATTTTTTGACCTTCGAAAGGTTTTTAGATTTTTTTCTTACAAAATTTCCTAAAACTAATCTGACGATACTTCCATTACTTCGCAAAATTTCCAAATCACTTATACACTACTTGTATTCACCTCTCAAAATCCACAAAGTTTAAATATTTGTTTTATGATCCTATCTCTATTTTAATCACTTGTATACATAATATTGTAATAATAATGTTAAATTTATGGATTTTCTATACCTTTGAGTAAGAATGGTTGATAATAATGTTACTCTTTTTGAATATTAAATGTACCATAGTGGGTTGTTTAGAGATGTTTGGTTCCCATTGTATATACAATGTGCTGATCTTATCTTGAAATTCACAACGATATATGGCCCAATCAGTCATTAATTCAAGGCACCCAATCACACATTAATTTCTTGACTAGATTCTAACTCAATCATAAAACCTTCACAGTGTGGATGTGTAAATAATTAGTGGTCATATCAGCAGTAGATTCTATGGAAAAATGGGGTAAAAATATTCCAAAATTCAAAACATGTTGGCTTCCTCATGGTTAAAGGTTCACAACAAAGGTACCTCAAAAGTATCTAAAAATACAGTGTGTGATAATTTTCATGAGGATCTCTCGAACATGATTGTCCTTCTCAACATGGTAAATGAGTGATCCCACAACCAAAGAGTTCAAACCTTGGATGTATCAATACATGAATTTGATCTATGATTGATATAAATTCATTGAATAACTTGAGATCATAAGCAACAATCTACATTATGATCTGATCAATATTGTCTACTCTATCATAGCTATTATATTATGACTTGACTTGTCTTCAAAGGGCCATTTCTATGAAATTTAGTCTATATATGATTTTAAATTGTAGATCAATCATGAGAGTATCATGTATCATTTTAATAGGCCAATGATGTATTTTCCATGTTATTTTTTCCAAAATGGAGGGGAATACTACAATAAGGATCTCAAAGGAAGTTACATAACTAGTTACAATTTTTTTAATCTATTTCATCCAGTTTCAAATTTTCACTTACATAAGAGTTGATGGCTCAAAGGGGTATTTTTATAAGATACCAAGGTATGAAAGAAATAATATATTGATGATTGATCTTTGAGAAAATTGGACATCCTTCATTCTAGATGTAGGGATAATAAGATCAAGAGAATCACTTTTATGATAAAGATAGGATTCGAGTACTATGAAAATTCCCATGATGCATATAATAGTAAAGCATACAATGCTTCCTTTTAAATTGCATACATATCATAAGAGAGACACCTTTTACAATGATGATTTTGTAAACAATAATATGTGGATAATTTCTATCAATGTAACACATAAAATTGATATTAAAAACTTATGGGAGGATTATGATGACAATCTTGAGTGCCACCACAGGGATTATATGCGAATGAAGAAAGATAAAATGAAGGATTTTTCACATGAATGAGTCATATAAGATCTTATTACTAATGGGAATAACATGGTTTATTCACACATCAAATGGAATATATAGTATCAATGTTTAAAATGGATTCATTGGTCAAATAAGGAGACATTAGACATTACTGATTACACCTCCACTATGTTGAGAAGGTCAAAAAAATGGTTTCTTAAAAAATTAGGTGTAATTCATCTCTCCTAGCATGGTTGTTATTACAAAAACTCAAACATTTAATGAGAGAGTCTCTAATACAAGGTGTGTCAAACACATATATCTCATGCGTTAGAAAGGTAACATTACTAACACGAGTATTGTAGACCTAATTCCAAAGAAGTGTGATGATTATCCTCTTATGAATTTTATATTAAGAAGAATCACTAGGGATTCTATGGAAAAATGATATATTTCTCTTCTTCTATGAAGAACATATTTGTTATCTAATAAGAATTCATTCATCCATATTTTTTCCTTTCCTTGGGTTAACTTAATAGGAATCACTCTCATTCCCCTTCACTTCCTTCCATTACTAATTTTCCTCAACCATCCTCTCACTCATCCATCATTCTGTAGAAACAAAAATCTAGTATCACTACTTTTGATTTCCCACATGTGCATCTTTCACCACGGTTCTATCTAGACCCATTTTTAATTTAATTCACTTATTTTACTTAAACTCCCATCTATTAACCTAACACTTTTAATTCGTAATTAGTATTCATTAATTACCTTAATTAATCTCTGTTAGATAATTATTTTTATTTATATTCCTTTTTAGGATGCTTTTATCCCTAACAACCTAAATCCACATCCCTGCACTTTTTTATATCTTTTATCTAACCCATATTTATCTCGTATCTACTCATGAAACTTCCCAAATAAACCCTTACCCTCCAACATGATTTAAAGCACTTATCCCAGTCCATAAAAGCTTCATATCTCAAATAAATAAATAATTCACCACTCTAAGGAACAGTTTCCCGTAGTCGGTGGCTACCCATTTTGATCACCGTCAACCCTATTAAATAACATTCACCCCCTCTTCCCGAGGAATGCATGTGAATATCCGAGATTCCTTGTGACTTGCAAACTTTTTCTCATACTTGGTCATCCCTAAAATAGTTATTGAACTTTTGGATCTCCTTTCAACGTGTTTGCATCACTCATAAACATACTTCATGAGATTAAATTCATTTTGTGTTATTTTATTCAGTTATTATTGTATTATCATTTTTTTTTTCATATAACATTTTACAGGATTAGATAATCTCCACAGTCCTTGTTTTAGCTATAATTTTCATCCCTTATACTTGTAAATTGTGTTTTTAGTCCATTCACTCTCTACTTAACTCAGTCTACCTTAGATATTCATTGACCCTTTCAGGTTTCCATCGATCCTACTTCTATCTCCCTTTATACCTCTATTTTCTATCTCTTTAGATCCTTAGTATTTTGTTCTAGTGTTGGCCCAGTTGTCATATCCCCCTGACATCATTCTATTTATTAGATTCATCTTGTTAGTCCCCCATTCATCTAGACATTTTTTGTTAGTCCCCCAGTCGACTAGACCTTTTTTGTAGAATCCACCACTTAGATCCATGTTTCCTCACACCTTTTTGTTTATGTCAATATCAGAATTTCTCTGTAGGTGCCTTCTAGTAATCATAGAGTCCCAACATCCTCAGGTCTACACATAGGATATCTAGATCTATATTTACAGTTTTTGTTTCATCCATCTACCTTCGGTCGCCATTGACTAGACCTCTACATCCTTGGTTGTCATTGACCCTGTCGGGTAACTTTATTTTATGTCAATTTAGATCATATTTGTATGTTCCTTACATTTATGCATTTTTCATTTTCTGTGTACCTTACATTTATTGTGTCTTACCAAACACAAGGCTTGACATCCACCAAGGAATTTAACACTTCTTACAGCAAGGTTCGTCAGGAAATCACCCATCTATCATCTAATTCATTTTCCTCTTTGTTTCATTTGTTTTACAGGTTCATCAGATTTGCAGTGAGGTCATCCACTTTGCTCTCTTTCATTTCATCCATCATACTTCAAGGTACCTCAATCCCTTTAATTTTTAAGTTATTTAATTTTATTTAGTAATAGCTCACTAATCTAAATAGGAACAAAAAATTGGATCAACATTCTGGCACGTCGGTGGGACCACCCTTTTAGGTGAGTCTCTTGCATTTTCTTTGATTTTTCTATTTTTCACTAACATTGTGGTAGAAGTTTCTTTTTATTTTTCTTGTTCATGTTGTGCTTCTAGATTATCTTGGATCACTCTTCACTTCCTTTAAAGATAAAATCAAAGAGATTTTTTTCTCCAAGTATTCTTATTTTTGACTTATTTTCTCCTTTTTGCATCAAATTTTCCCTTCCTTGTGTGTTTTTCCTCATCAAACTTTCACATTTGGATTTTTCTTAAAATGAAACTTTTACATCCTTACTTGTTCATCTATATTAAATAAGGTTTAATCAGTTGCATATCACATTCTATCGCACACAACCAAATTCACACATTCATGTGCACATCTAGACATCTTCCTACTAGGTGGACTGATTGGGATTTAGTCACCCAACAAGAAGTCATCGTGGTGTTCTGGCCACATTAGAAATCCTACACAGACTCAGGCCTCACGTACCTTTGAGTATATCGACGAATCCCCAGCCATAAATACTCAAACCCATCCTTATACTTTGACCTCCTAGGTACCCTTGTTATCAAACTTTTATTTTTTTCATATCTTCTAATTAACCATGTTAATAAAAATGTCACTGCTTGATTTGTTTGTTAATAAAATTTATGAGAAGATATTTTCTTATTTCATTTCTGTTACAACATATTCTCGATACCAGATAATGAAACACTATAACATATCCAATGATATTTCCTCATCTAATGATCTTGATATTCCACATTCGATCTCTCAACCTTGTAAAGACTATGTCATCCAAATCGATCCCCTTTTGAAAAAAATTATTCTATCTCTCATCAATCTATTCCCCCCCGACCAACCACAATTCCATCTCCTACTCCTTTAGAAACATTGGGGCCTCCTTCTAGCCCCATGTATGAATTCATACTTTACATATCTCCCACACTATCTAAATCCTACGCATCTAGTCATTTAGTGAATCCTATTTTGCCCCCATCACCTCAAGCCAAAATTATCCCTACTTCATCTAATATTATCACTAGAATTCCTATCTAGCCATCTCAATCTCCCAATACTAAACAATTAAGTATACCTATTTCACAGAATTCTATGGAATCTCAACAATAATATCACATTATTATCCCTCAACAACAGTCATTATCTTAACCTATCCCATCCCCTCACATTCCTTCTCAATCTCCAAAGCTTAATTATATTCCATCTTATCAAAAATTACATCTTTATACATCCACTTCTCATGTTATGCAGCTACAACCATCTACCTCTTACATGGTGCCTTCACACGAAACATTTAGACCTTCTAATTATACACCATTCGAAGAATCTTACATCTCTATATTTAATAAATTAATGGAGTTTCACCTTATCACAATTCCTCCCATCCGATCTATTGACAACTTACACCCTAAACCTGCTTGGTATCGTGAGGGTCATTTATGTAGATATCATCGACTCATAGTTTACAACATTGAAAAGATTCATTGTTTTAAAGATTGCATTCAACAATTTATAAATCAGAGGGATCTCCAGATAGAAAATATTTCCTCATCTTGCAGCCAATGCCTTGACATCTTCAGACAACCCTTTCCTAATCCACCATAAAAAAATCAATTTCCACTTTCCACATCTTAAAAATTTAACCCTTACACAATCAATACTATACATCAAACAACTCCATTCATACCTATCTCATCTACCTCATCATCTACCCCCACCTTAGAAATTGTGATTACTACTTCCTCAATATCTCCCCCTACATCCACATTAACCGTATCCACGACCAACACACCTATCACACTAACTTATATAACTTTTCCTACATCTATGTCTATTCCTACCTTTACCACTTCCACATTGACTTTGACTATACCTACCACTCCATCGACACATATCATGTTGTAACCTATCATATCTAACCACTTATCCACATCAACATCAAATGCACCTACATCAATTATATCCCTAAACATACCAATTGTACCTATCTCTCCATCAATACTAATTACCCATATATATACCATATTAGTGAATTCACTCACATATACCTTGACATATTCATCACATATACCTACATTTTTTCCCATGGTTACATCACCTATTTTATCTCAATCTTCTACACTTAACCTTCTAACATCTACCATTTCCAGATCTATACCCTCTACCACACCAATCACATCTTCCCAATTTACAAACATATAAATGAAACCACTTGAAACATTTATGAATCAAGCACACCCCACCTAGGATAAACAAAAAGGGTTTTCGTGTTCCCTCTGCCAAACCAAATGTGTCCACATTAACCAATAAAAAACCCACACAATCCACATATTGCATAGACTTCATTAATTACATCATATAAACACCCCTTTCCCCATCAATATCCACATATTCACCCATCATTGATCTTGCATATTCATATATTTCATCCCTTATCACATCCACTTCATCGGATTTGATCGTACCTACTACTTCATCTACATCCATTCCACCCTTACCTATTATACTATCCATGGAATCAATCCTAATTCCTCTTTCTTCACTTCTACTAGCACCAATGATATCAAATATTATGACCACATCTATGCCACTAGATCCTCCTACATCCTTCTCATTATTTGAAGAGTTTGTGAAATCACTAAAAATTTCCTTGACTTCAAATGATCCTCCCATCTTGTCCTAACAATCAGACACTTCCACATCTTCTTTAGACATTATCAAACAAAAATTACATCCTCCACCAATACCAACCACACAACCTTCAGATCCTCTAGTTGAGATAATTTTCATCCCTACCAATGGTAAATCCTCTCGATCAAAATATAAGAATCTTGGTAAACATCCCCAAAGGTCCCTCGTGCATTCTAGTAAGAAGTTAGGTATTCCCTCTTCTCAACAATCCAATATTACAATATCCATTCTAGGAGTACCCCCATCTATTTTATGGCCAATTCCTTCATCTAAGACAGCCCTTAACGATCAATCCAAACAATCTAACCCTCATCCCAAATTTGATTAATATTCTAAAACATCTAATTTACCCATCCAATCTACATCCACTCCTTCCCCTAAATCAAAGTCAAAATATCCTAGCAAGTATCACATGAGAAAACTTTCCACTACTTATATCTAATATTACACAAATATCCTTAGACATTTAATCCAAACATCTTCCATCATGTTTCCTAATATTAAATATTTTGATCCTCATAGTAAGGAACCATTATGGTGTGATCCAAATAACATCTATGCCTATCCTCATACCTCAGGTCATGACACTGAGCATTTTAAGTCCATAAAAATTATCATCTATGATCTCATTAAGGATGATGAATCTCTCATCTAAGAGGATCTTCTTTCTCCATACAACACAACCAATCTAATTCCTATTTCTACATCTTCATACATCGGGTAATCTCCTTCATCCACATCATCCCTTATCATTTCTCTTACACATATAAGGCCTTCAAAAGAGGTTCCTACCTTGTTCATAAATACAATTTGTCTTTCCAATCACTCTTATGATCCCTGACCATACATATAATCCAAATCCAAAAAAAATCATCAAAATTTTCTCTGACAACCCCACCCAATCTCCTTCAGCATCCACTAGCTCATCCTTATCTAGGTTACCCAATGTGATATAGTCTCTTTTTTTGGGGTAGTATCTTCCCCTCCTTATTGAACTTCTCCCATAATTTTCCTCATCCCCTATCCATCCAATGAATCTCTTAATTTTGGGGGAATTCAATCTAGGAATTCTTTCCTTCACATTCATCTTGTATACCTCATCTGATATTATCTATTTTATCTATCTACCATATTATATCTTCTAAAGTCCACCTTTTTGGCCATATTTGTGCCTCTTTTAGGGCACCATATTTCAATTTTTCATCAAATTTAACATTTGTGGCCATATTTGTGCCTCTTTTGGGGTACCTTATTTCCTTTTTTCATCAAATTCCACCTTTGTGGCCATATTTGTGCTTCCTCTGGAGGCACCATATCTTCATCCTAAGCCCACTTTTGTGGCCATTTTATTGTCTCCTAAGAAGCATATGTTTGGATTCCTCATTTATGAGGTGTTATACATATTTCATGATTTCATCTCATCCAATCTTACTTAAAACTAATCTCATCTAAACTCCACCTTTGTGGCCATATTTGTGCCTCTTTTGGGGCACCATATTTTTCATCCTAATTCCACCTTTGTTGCCATATTTGTTTACTTATTTGGGGCACCATTTTTTCATCATAATTCCACTTTTATGGTCATATCTTTGTCTCATTAGGGACACATATTTTCTTCTCTTCCTTAAACGTAGCACATATATTTTATCTTTGCACATCTATCCTATCGTGACTTAAATGTTGGCAACATCTTCCTTAAAGAAAATCAAAATGTTACTACTCTAGAAAGGAAAAAAATGTGGAAATTTTACCCCCAATTGGATTGGACCATACATTATCACACATAAGTATGGGTTGGGAGCCTATGGTTTGTCCTCCCTTGATGGTAAATAGGAAGTAGATCTTCTTAACACCTTGCACTTACAACCATTATATTGTTAGAATGTCTACAAGTGAGAACTTATTCATAAACTTAGATCACCCCTCCATCATATCCTATTACAAATATTGTTGTAATTATTTAGAACAATGTGGTCTACCATTACTCTCCTCAGAATGACCCTAAATATGGGAACCATGGCTCTATCCATGACAATTTCCTTATGGGTAGATTCTCCCTTCTTGGTGAGAAATCCATGATCATTACATCCATCACCCTCTTATCTACGTATTGGAACCATGCTAAGGGTCCATGTGTGTCTCTTATACATTCATTATCCCCTCCTAATTATTATACCTAGCTATTCCAAACTCTTCCCCATGTTACAATCAAATTTCATGGATGCTCTTGTTAAAATTCAAATTTATCAAAAAAAGACCGCTCCCTCGAAGGATGGTTCTTCATGTCAAAAAAAACTCAAAAGAAATCAAAATAAATAGACCGATCCCTCAATAGAAGGCTATCATGTACAAATTAGACCATACCCTCGAAGGATGGATACTCTTTATATCATGGCATCGAAGGCTTCCCACGTTGATCAGTTTTATCTTTCCCCTTCCAAGAGCTAGGGCATAGATATAAGGAACACCACTTATGGAGAAATATCTTCCCGCATAAAATTACATCACAAATCCCTTTATTTTTTAGACATTAGGTTTATGAGATCCTTTTTATCCATACTTCCCTCATGATCTTTGGTATAACTAACTATTGTTAGTTATATGTTAACATCTATCTTCGTTGTATGTGCATTGCATTTCCTGGATTGCCCTCTAGTTTACCTCTAATGCGATTGGAGGAATATTTTCCTCATGCATTCCTTGATATGACGTAACATAATTCATATCATTTGGTCACATATATTTTTATCAATATCTATTATCTCATCTCATATATTTTATCATCTATCACCAGATTACACCTGATCTATCTCATCAAATCTATTGCATTTGAAGTTCACTCTTGTGGCCATCTTTGTGTTCCCTCCCAGGGCATCATATCATGCATTTTATCATCTCACCTTTTTTTCCATCTTTGTGATATTTTTCTATGGAACCATTTCATAATTTCAAGTTATTTCAATTCCACCCTTTTGGCCATATTTATTCCCCCTTGGGGAATTTCATATCATCGTTTCTTATTTTTCCTTTTGTTTATTTTTTGTGTCATCTAATGAGGCACCATGTTATCATATATATTTCATCTTAAGTCCACCTTTGTGGCCATAATTATTCCTCCTTAGGGAATATTATTTCATCATGTTTTCTTCCTTTCTGGCCATTTTTGTGCCCTTTACAGTGGCACCATTACTCCCATCCTCGTTCTTTGTGGATGGATACCTTTTTCATCTGATTCCTCATGTGCGAAGGATTTAAAATTATTTTTGCATCAAGTTGTGTATAGTTTGATGTCTTCCTATCACCCATTGGTCCTAACATCTTGCATCCATTTGAGAGGTTTCCCATTGGAGTCTCTTCATGTCATAATGATTTTTTCCCACTCACTGGTCCATAAAACGTTACCGCCGCCTCCATTGAGACCACCCTTTATTCCCTACTGACATGATATCATAATCACCACCATAAGTTATATTACTTTTTAAATACTTATTTCTTAGGGCATCTTGCCTCACCTTATCATTTCACCCATATTTATTCTCCCACCCTCCCTTCAATATCTACCTCTTTCAAACCTATCATCGATTCTCATTTTTACTATCAATCCCTCATTTAAGGGGGAGCTCATCATCAATATTTCATTAGTCTTCATCCTAATATTTATCTCTCATATTTTTTGTCTCATGGATTTCTAGTTCAAACCATGTGACAAAAAGGTGCAAATGTAGACACCAAAATCTTGTATCATTATTCTCAATTTCGTACATGTGCATCTTTCACCACGGTCCTATCTAGACCCATTTCTTATTTAATTCACTTATTTTATTTAAACTCCCATATATTATCCTAACACTTTTCTTTCGTAATTAATCTTCATTAATTACCTTAATTAATCTCCATTAGCTAATTATATTTAATTAGCTTCCTTTTTAGTATGCTTTTATCCCTAACCACCTAAATCCACATCCCTATCTTTTTTCTATCTTTTATCTAACCCATCTTTATCTCCTATGTAATCATGACACTTTCCTAAGAAACCTTTACCCGCGAAAAATGCTTTAAAGTGTTTATCCAAACCCCTTAAAGCTTCATATCTTGAAAAAATCAATCATTCACCACTCTAAGTAACAGTTTCCCATAGTCGGTGACAACCCAGCCGAGTCACCGTCGACCCTATAAAATTACAAACACCCCCTCTTCCCGAGGCATGCATGAAAATATCTTATCTTTCTTGTGACTTTCAAACTTTCCTCATACATGAGAATCCCTATAATAGTTACAGACCAATTGGATCTCCTTTCAACGTGATTTCATCACTTGTTAACACCCTTCACGATACTACCATCATTTTGTGTTGTTTTATTTATTTATAATCATATTATTGTTGTCTTTTTTCATATAACATTTTGCATGATCACATCATCTCCACAAACCTAATTTTAGTTTTCTTTTTTATCCCTCATACTTACAAGTTACGTTTTCAGTCCATTCTCTCTCATCTTAACTTAGTCTATCTCAGGTAGTTGTCGACCCTATTAGGTCACCGTCGATCCTGTATTTATCTTCCTTTGTACCTCTATTTTCGAGCTCCTCAGATCCTTATTATTTTTTTCCAATTTTCACCCATTTGTTAGATCCCCCTGACATCATTCTATTTCTCAAATTCATCTTATCAGTCCTCCAGTCCCTGACACCCCTACCCAGTTGTTGTCGATCATACCTTTGTTTATAACATCCACAACTTAGATCCCTTTTTTCTCACACCCTTATATTTCTATCAATCTTATAATTTCTTTGTAGGTTCATGTCAGTTAGCACAAAGCCCCAACATCCTGAGGTCTACACTTAGGATATCCATATCTTCATTTACAATTTTTGTTTAATCCATTTACCTCTGGTTTCCATTGAATGTACCTTTGCATCCCTGGTCTCCATCGACCCTACCAGGTAACTTTATTTTATATCAATTTAGATCATATTTATATATGCTTTACATTTCTATATTTTTAATTTTTGTGTGCCTCATATTCAACATATTTTCATGTTTGTTATCATTTATTTATTTGTATCTTATCAAACATGGGGGTTGACATCTACTAAGGAAGTTAACACTTCTTGGAGCCTAATTCATCGAGAAACCCCCCATCTCTCATCTAATCCATTTTCCTCTTAGTTTCCTTTGTTTTTCAAGTTCATCAGATTTGCAGCGAGGTCATCCACTTTGCGCCCATCCATTTACAAATCCATCATACTTCAAGGTACCATAAACCCTTACATTTTGAATTTATTTAATTTTATTTAATACTAGCTCACTAATCTAAACATGAATGAAAAATTAGATCAACACATTCATCTCCTCATCCTTCTTTCACTCCATTACATAGCTTACCTCCCCATTCTCCATCTCCTCATACTTCCTTCTCTTTGGTTCCACCATTGATTGAGGATAAAATATGAACAATTTATAATGTTGTCATACCATCCTATAATACAATTTCTAATATCTTGCAAATCATTATAACTACTAAGAAATACAAGAATACATCAAGGATTATTTTGATGCTTTAAGATCCTAATTTGTGGAGATCACTTAGCCATTGGTGGAGAAGAATGAATCAGAAATGAATCTAGTATATTATAATCTCAATAGAATTTAATTAGAAGATCCTACTCATGAGGGACATGTTCACATCTATAAAAATTCATCGATTAAGATTCTATAAAGATAACAAAAAGGGAAACATACGTAATAAGAAATTCAAAAGCATATGAATTTACTCTCATCACATATCCAAGCCTTTCTGGATCATGAAGCTCCTCCAATCTATTTAGCATAATTAGTTTCTCCTATTAGTAAATTTGATCAAAGGTCCATTTATGAGGTCCATTGTTTTAGTAGGAAGAGGGAAGTTGTCAAGGTATGGTTGGAATGTAATATGATGGATGGTTACAATTTCATCCAAGATGTCTGTAAGATCCAGTAGTGCATTGGTATGGTCACTTACAAAAATGTAACAATGAAAGAAATCAGTGAGGATACTTGACATTGGGGATATTTGATTGAAAATGTTTATCCATGATAGTTATAGATAGGTATTTTCTCCTATCTAAGGCTATAGTTTCTAGTGTAGAGTATGATTTCTCAAAAACTCGAGTCTTAAACATTGAGTGGATACTTAATACACTCAAAGAAGATTTATAGGACCTTTCCTCTCATATTTAAAAGAGTGAAACCTTGAGATAAAATATTTTTAATGATTTACATGGCATTTAATATCATCTACTCAATGAGAATGATTCTAAATTGAGTTCAACTCAAGAAATTAAAAATCAATTCATGGGAATGGTTAGAAACAAAATTTTCCACTCCCAAAATATTAGTTTTGGACACCATGAATGCAATCTCCAAGATTTTTAACATAATATCTTAATATATTAAGGAACTCCTGAACTTATTTGGTCAATTCAAAACAATATTGGAGGCTACCAAATTTACTAGATCAATTTTATCAATAGTACAATTAATCCTCATGAATAGGAGGTATTATATTTTATCTCATGAATCATTTTTCATGTGCTAAAATTCAATTTTTCAAAGTATATCACTTAGGGTACTATATATCTAAGAATCAACACATGACTCTAAGACACACTTGACCTCCCGAGGTCATGCCAACATAACATATATGAAATGGAACGTGGATATGGAATGGATAAATAGGGCAAATAAGTGAAATGTATGAAAATGGGAAAAAAGTGGCTAATAAGTAGTCAAGGTAATCAAATTTCCTCGATGAGAACTATGGGAATCTGATCAGCTAAAGAAGTGAATGCTTGTCTCACTTGGGTGGGGGAAATGGAACAATCGACGAGAATGGACACATGAAGAAGTATACAATTGTAAATGTCACCAAACACCCTCTCAACTAGATGTGGAATGTGGGGGAGTTGTCCTACATTTCCCTCATAGAATTTTCTAGAGAAGGTCATGGAGGGATGGGAGGAAATGTGTGGATAGGAAAAATGGGTGAATTTTGGAGTCTAATCTCAACATGGTTTACTTTTCAAGAACACGTAAGGATTGTCCGCTTAAACGTTTAAGGTCATCAACTATGAGATAATCACGAGTGGAAGTGGGTCGGTTTTGAAAATGATGTGTCTACGACATTGGTCAATGTCATTCAATTGTGATGCTAGGTCTATTTGATGCACTTCTGAGTCACACACCAAATATCTATGTTACGCAGGGATTTGAATGGTCATGTGGGATATTTAAACTACCAAAGAAAAGAAACAAACAAAATCATAATGAAACCGCATAAGGGAAAGTCCAAACCTAAGACAACTAGGGATACACGAGGATTCGTGTTAATTCCTTTCTAATTGAATATATGTTCCTAAATTAATATATGGAAGTAAAAAAATTTAAATGAAATCAAATCAATTACTTTCCTTGAATTTAATTAAATCTACGTGTTTCCATCTAATTAAGAAATGAAGGATAATTAATTAAACCAAGAAACAAAACTAATCTCTTTGTTTGTATGATTTTCAATGATTTTAAACAAAACGGAAAGAAAATTAATTAAATTTAATCTAATTTTTATTTATTTTATGTTTAATGGAAACAAAGAAATGTGCATAGACAAACTAACTTCTTCTAATTAAATGAAAATTACTTCTATTCTAATGAAAATTAAACTAGGAAGATAAGTAGGAGGATGTGGTTATTTCCCTATGTAAAAGTTTTTATTGATCCAATAAAACAAATGATTTTTCATATTTGTAATTATGGATGCAAAATATTTCTAATGAAGAAATGTAATGCCCACTTCCCTTAGACCCTATTTATGATATAATTTTAGCTGACTTAGGTGGTTATCTATTTCATTTTGGACACATTGTTATGGTACCCTGATATTCATGCTTTGATATTCAAACATATCTATATCAGCATTACATGACATACTTAATTACATGGAGTGATGGTTATATATGTGTTTATATTATATGCATTGCTGGCGTGAATCATGTGATGCAGGATTACTGTATTATCTTGTTATGTTGATCATGCGATTAATTTATTATCATGAAAATGTTATAATGTTTATATTTTGAAATATTTAAATGATGGGATGCTTGGCTAACACCATTTTTCTTGAAATTCTAGTATTACATGTAATTTTTCTAATATCGATTATTTACGATTAATATTGATGTATCTTGATTTCAATTATATTAGTATAGGAAATGTATGTTTGGAAATATCTTTGACATATTTGATGTGTGTGTAGTGTGCAATGTTGTACATGTTATGTATATACAACACACTTGGGGACCAAGGGACAAACAGGTGAAGAATATTCAGGCTAAGACTCCTTAGCCACCTTGAGCAACAATGTTTTTGGGTTTATAAAAGTGGCTAGGCCTTTTATTTTCTTGTGGTTTTTAAGTTAATTTTTCTTATTCTATGTTGATGGCCCCTTTTGAATCTTCACCCTTGCATTTTTATAATTTTTGATTTTATGAAATTTCTTCCTCTCCCATGTGATGATGTGACCCTTTGTCATGACTTTTGGTAGTTGAAAATCAATTAATGAGTCCCTAAACCCAAGAAATTTATTGCATGGCGGATTTTGTATTTTAGTGATTTTTTGGGCAACCTTAAATGCACCTAA
The DNA here is from genome assembly GCA_019776745.2 of Taxus chinensis. NCBI lineage: Eukaryota > Viridiplantae > Streptophyta > Pinopsida > Cupressales > Taxaceae > Taxus > Taxus chinensis. The sequence goes on along the minus strand of CM034147.1, from coordinate 572,629,811 downwards.
CCTTATCCTTGACATCTAAAATGGACCCACACCCCTAACCCATCATGGGTGGAATATTTTTGAATGATCATTTATGATGTGCCAGAATTAGCAGGAACTTGACAAGGTCATAACTTGAGCTCTAGGTGTCCATTTGAGTCTATTTTTTTTAAACCATGTGTTTCGATGAGACAAACATAGAAGCCATCTGCCTTACTAGTTGGGGCAAGTTTTCAACATGTTTTCGAGCCCTAAATCAGCCATCTTGAGGCCAAAAAATTAGGATTTATGTTATAGTTCAGTTTTTCCCTATTTTTGGGCATTAGTTAAGTTTAGTCTAATAATTGCATTATGAGTTAGAAATTTGGAAAATCCTATAATTTAGGGATGTAGAATATGCATGGAAGTTTATGTTCTCGTATGAATAAGCATGCGAACTTACTAAGAATAGTAGGTTCTAGTAAACTGCTAAAAATAGTCATTTTCGCCACCTAGAGTAAATTTATTCAGAGTTAGTTAGAGTTTACTTGGAAACTCGAGTTGGAAGTTGTTTTCCTATTTAGGAAACATTCTAATTCATTATTTAATAATGAAGGAGGGATATTTTCTTTGGAGTTCATATTATTTGCAGTATATCTGGTTTTTTCATAATTTGGCTACATTATATGGTATCAGAGCGAGGTTTGAAGTATTTTTTTAAAAAATGGTAGGAAGAGGAAGAGGAAGAGGAGGCGGTATTGCCTAGATGAATAGAAATATGCAATATCAATAGAGACAAGTTGATGCGCTTGTTGCAATGATAACCCAGAGAGGAAATCAAGGTGGAGATGACACAGATGAAGAAGAAGTTTTTGAAGAGAAGGAAACGCAAGCACCACCATTAGCTTTTGAAGAAAGGATGCTTCGAGCATTAGAAGGAAATAATTATGGGATAAGAGTTGATGTTTCCGAGTATGGTGGTAGTCTAAAACCAAAGGAGCTTATAGACTAGTTGACTAGCATGGGAAAAAAAAATTTTAGTGGAAGTCTATGTAAAAAGAAAAGAAGGAAAAATTTACATGCACAAAATTGAAAGGTCATGCTATGTTATGGTGGGATCACTTACAAAAGGAGTGGTCATGAAAGGGGAAAGAAAGAATTAGGATGTGGAGTAAGATGGAGAAGAAGCTGAAAGATAAATTTCTCCTTGTGGATTATGCACAAACCCTTTACAAGAGGATTCAGAATCTCAGATAGAACTTACAAACAGTGCAAGAATACACAGATGAGTTCTACAAGTTGTCCATTCATGTAGAGCATAAAGAAATTGAGGAAAAAATGGATGTAAGGTATGTTAATGGATTAAAATTTTCTATTCAAGACGAGATAAGTATGCATAGGATTAAAAAACATGGAGGATGCCTATCAATTAGCCTTAAAGGCTGAGGAAAAATGAAATCATCAAAGTTTTAGGAGATCAATTGGAATGAATAGGGGGGCCTCATCTTCCTTTCAGGGATGAGCTAGTTTCAGCCAAGGTAGGGGAGAATCATCTCATGGATTGGAAAAGCAAGAGGAGATGAGACAAGATTTCCATAATCATCAAAGAGGCAGAGAATTTTCTAGGGGCAAAGGATATGCTGGAAATAGAGGATGCGAGGCTCCACGAAGACCATTTGTTTGTTACAGATGTGGTGAAGAAGGGCATCAGGATTTTGAATTCCCACATACTTATACACATGAAAAAAGGCAAGGAGATGCTCCAAGAGTAAATCTTGTTGAAGCTGAACAAGTAGAAGATGAACAAGACCTGGAAATTCCACCAGATGTTGGAGAAACCCTGATGATCAAGAGGCTGATGATTGCTCCAAGAAAGGAGGTTAGGGGGGATGCATGGATGCATACAAATATTTTCAGAACAAGATGCACTTCAGGAGGAAAGGTATGTAATGTTATTATTGATGGTGGTAGTTGTGAGAACATGGTTTCAAATGAGATGGTCAATAAATTGGGTCTGCATTGTGAGAATAATCCCAACCCTTATCGTATTGCATGGTTTAAGAAGGGTAATGAAGTTATTGTTGATAAGAGATGTTTAACAAGCTTTTCTATTGGGAATAGTTATAAGGATGAGATTTTGTGTGATGTTATTCCTATGGATGCATGGCATATGCTGCTAGGAAGACCATGGCAATTTGATAGAAAAGTTATTCATGATGGGGGAGAGAATACTTATACTTTCTAGAAGGATGGCACAAAAATAGTTTTGTTACCTCTTAAAGAAGAGGGGAAGGCTGAAAATATGGTTTCTGGAAAGGAATTTGTGAAGGAGGAAAAGGCAACCAGTTTTTGTTATGCACTAGTTACAAATAAGGATGAACTTGTAAGTGCTCAAATACCAATAGAAATAGTAGAATTAATAGAAGAATTTTCGGATGTTATTCTTGATGAGCTACTAGATGGATTACCACCCAAAATAGATATTCAACACCACATTGATTTGATTCCAGGGTCTTCACTCCCAAATCAAGCAGCTTACAGGATGAGCCCGACATTGCATGTAGAGTTGAATAGGCAAGTGGCAGAGCTAGTGTGAAAGGGGGTCATAAGGGAGAGCATGAGTCTGTGTGCAAAAACAAATTTATTAACACCAAAAAAGGATGGAACATGGAGAATCTGCATGGATAGAAGAGCTATCAATAAAATTACAATCAAGTATCGGTTCCAAATACCTTTCCTTGATGATATGATGGATGTGCTTGTTGGATCTAAGTATTTCACCAAGATTGATCTTCAAATTGGTTATCATCAGATTCGGATCAGAGAAGGAGAAGAGTGGAAAATAGCATTCAAGACAGGAAATGGATTATATGAGTGGTTGGTGATGCCATAATGGCCTACTCCATAGAGTATAACAGAGGTAAGAAGCTTTCATGGCCTAACAACATTTTACAAAAAAATTATTAAAAATTTCAGTAATATTGTAGCACCTATAATGGATTCCACAAAAGGAAGGGAGTTTTTGTGGACAAAGGTAGCTAAGGATAGTTTCCAATTCTTGAAGAAGAAGGTGACAGAGGCACCCAATTTGGCACTACCATATTTTGATAAATTGTTTGAGGTTGATTGTGACACCTCACATGTGGTTATTGGAGTTGTTCTAAGTCAAGCAGGAAAGCCAGTGGCTTTCTTTAGTGAGAAAGTGAATAAGGTAAGAAAGAACTACTCTACTTATGATGTGGAATTTTATGCAATTGTACAAGCATTAAGGCATTGGAGGCATTACTTAGTGCCTCAGGAGTTTGTCTTATTTATAGACCACATAGCCCTGAAGTGTGTGAATAACCAAAAGAATTTTAATAGTAGGCATGCAAAGTGGGTATAACTTTTGCAGGGATATAATTTTTCTCTAAAACATAAATCTAGAAAACATAATCAAGTTGCATATGCATTGAGTAGGCGTGTGACTTTGTTTACCACTATGGAAAATGAGGTGGTGGGTTTTGAAGCAATAAAGGGTTTGTATTCTTCTGATTTTGATTTTAAGGATATTGTTGAAAGATTAATTAGTCCATTGTTAGACAATGTAGAAGATGTCCTAGATGAGTATATTTTACAGGATGGCTACCTATTCAAGGGACGCCAACTATGTATTCCAGTTGGGTCTATGAGAGAGAATATAGTGAAAGAGTTTCATAGCATAGGGTTGGTTGGGCATTTTGGTAAAGATAAGATGATAGCCTTGTTAGCAGACAATTACTATTTGCCAAAGATGAAAAGAGATGTGGTAAGATATGTGGAGAGATGTTGAATTTGCCAAGTCTCGAAAGGCCATGCATAGAATATAGGGTTGTTTATGTCATTGCCTATTCCTAAAGGGTTGTGGATAGATCTGAGTATGGACTTTGTTTTGGGATTACCAAAAACACAACAAGGTAATGACTCAATTTTTGTGGTTGTTGATAGGTTTTCTAAGATGGTTCATTTTATTTCCTATAAGAAAATAAGTGATGCAACAGGCGTAGCAGATTTTTTTTTTCAGAGAAGTTGTTCATTTGCATGGTTTTCCAAAAACCATTACTTCAGATAGGGATACAAGGTTCTTAAGTCACTTCTAGCAGACTTTATGGAAGAAATTTGGAACTCAACTACAGTTCAATAGTTCCTATCATCTACTGATTGACAAGAAAACAGAGGTGGTAAATTAGAGTTTGGGAAACCTGTTAAGGTGCATTGTTGGGGAAAAGAAAAAAAATGGGACTTAACATTACGACAAGCTGAGTTTGCACATAAAATTTCCATAAACAGATCCACTGTAACGACCCATAAATTCACACGCAAACAACACAGTAAAAATACAGGATAACTTTTTTTCTTTTTGGCACAAACACGACAAACCACCACCGAGGTCACAACTAACTCTGTGGATAACTCAATACAAGGAAGACCACAAGGGTAGCACGGAAATGTTCACACCCACCAAGGATGGTTTACTTTTCTATTTGACAAAAAAACATAAGAATTCACCACTTAACACACCTACAGATAGGGCAAGCCACAATGAGGAAATTATTGATGGTTATTTATTTTTATGAAACCTCTTTTGATCCTTAACTACAGTTTGCTAAGACTCTAGATATGATTTGTACAATGCGTCTTATAATGATAAGTTTTCTCTGGCTTATTAAATCTTATCCTCTTCTAACAATTAACAGTTCATTTCACCTTAGGGTTATTTTACAAATTTTTCCATAAAAGGAATAATGTTCACTAGAGCAGCTAGGGTTATCCTGTTATATAATTCTTACTCACAAAGATAGTCTCACCTATGATTTCTTTAAAGAATTCCTTGCTCTCAAGTGGGTAACCTCTACGTTGATTTATTTAAATATAACTTTTAGTTCAAATTTTATAAGTATTAAACAACCCACGTTATGTTACTTATGTCGCATTATTAATAAGTCATAGCAAGATTTACTCAACATTTATTTTCAAGGGTAGAGTTTAATAAAACTCATTCACCAAAACAAAACAAGGTTACATCCACACCTAAAATACCAATAATCCAATAAGGTCACTCAACAAGCAGTAACCAATATTTTAATATTTTCAAAGATGGTCAAACATACCAAGGTGTCCAAAGTTAAGATGACAAAAATCCACAAATACATTATACTAAGACCATGATCCTCTCCTACATTTTCCACTGTATGTTATCAATAGTTGAACAATATAAAAAAGATTCATGTAAGAAATTCTTAGCTGAGGTTGATGCACAAGCTTACAAGTCTATCCCTCATCTACTCGCTAAAATTTCCATCTGCAACAAATGTTTACTAGAGTCAGTTCGCTAGAACTGAGCATGATAAGATATAAAACTCACCTAATAACTTATGCCATCTAGCATTTAAATAAATGAAAGTTTGCAATACTCCCTATCAAATAATTCCTAATCATGTATTCAAATCTTAACTGCACATCTCATGATAATACATTTCATACCCATCATTGAACACTTCCCTAAAATCTGCTTACATATGAACTAAAATTCCAAGTGGCTAGAAGATATGCAACCTTAACCTTGCATTTAATCATAATTGAATTACAGTAACAATAATAACGCTCACCTAATACCCTCAACCTACTTCACATATATAAGTGTCCGACAATATTATCTTTCAATTAAATAAAAGCACCAACGACATTAAGCTTCTATAATAAATACAAGTGTCAATCATATGATAATCATCAATATTACCCGAGTATCAACCTTTATAGAAAATCAAGGATATGTAAGTATACTTTTAATATTTATCTCACAATTTAAAGAATATGCTTATGCAAACAAGGGTTCCACCAATCAGTAAGCTCATATATTATTTAGATATCCTATCGGTTGTTTATTGTCATGTCTCTATATGCCTCCATTAGTATAAGAGTCCAACTCAGAGAAATGAATTACGAACAACAAAACCGTCATACTTTGTTAATGAGTAGAAGGTACATTTGGCTAGCTAAAACAGGTAAGTGTGGTCCAAGCCACTATAAATACAGGTATCAACATTATCTCAACTCACAATTGAGATGCAAGTACCAATTTTACCTAACATAATAATCGTCGTAAATGCTAGAAAATAATCGACGCACTAACCAAGTATTGAAATAACATATTTATCCTTACTGGTTGCCTGAAAGCATAATATATCATATTATATAATTCAACCTCCACTTGCATATCTCAATTTATGGGTATTAATCATTGTCCTATATAATAAAGTTAAATAATTTCAGGTCGACTTCTAACCTCAACGTCATATAAGGTATGAACAGTCCCATTATGGTAGTTGTCACCTTTACTTAAGGTTGTGTATGAATCCATTTTAGGGTAGTTCTCATAACTTCCCTATTCATCTGTTTTCCTACCAACAAGCATTTCAACAAGTTTTGAAGTCAAAGTATAGGATAAATTTATAATCCCATATTTCAAGCATTGTCTGAATTCATATGCCTGAGGGCCATCACATGTCAATCAAACTTGCAGAATGTACACATTCATGAGAGTTCGATGTATCCATTATTTCTTTAACTGATTAGAAGATCTAAGAAGCGCCTTAAACTTAAGCCATATAGTTATCCACACAAACTAACGTCTTGAGGGTTACCGTATTCAAAAAGGTCCCAAAATAGAACCCCAATTAACACATGTTTTAAGAGCGTTCCAATCTAAAGTAAGCTCATAGTAATAATAATAGTAGAGGGTCTGGTGCGGGGTTTTCAATAATCCCCAAAGTAAATGATAATCAAAGGAGTCGGATAGTATCTAGAAGGACCAGTAAGAACCAGTACGACTCTCCCCAAATAGAAGCCTCCAATCCTAATGGGGGGGGTTATATTATTACCAATCCACATTAAAAGACCAACACAGTCTTTCGAGAACATTTCCCGTTTTCAAGCCATGTTTTACATAGTAAACACAAGACAAGAAAATTTCTAAATCTCATTCATACATCACAATATTTTCTACAGAAGACACTGTTCACAGGAGTAATCATGGCAAAATGATAAACTAACTTTATAAGGTTGAAAAGCAAGAATCACTGGAGAGAGATCAGCTCATTTAAATTTGTGTTTAAAAGTCATTCGAAAACCCATTTCTTTTGGGCATCTTGTTCAAGAAAGAGTCAACATATATATGTAAATAAATATTAAATAATATCAAGAATCCAAAACGTTACTTACTTAGTAAAAGAGAATCACACATCAACAATCCAAAGGAGACTCACATATACAGAATTCAAACAAAACTGCAGAGATTGATTTATCTAAATGCTAAAGGAAATAAATCATTAAGAGAGAGGGTTAGGGCTTATCATGCCTTTAATGCACTTCCCAAGGCAAGAACATGCTTAAACAGGCCCTTGAAGGTAGTACTGAGCCGAGGTTGGCTGCTACTAAGAACACCAATTTCTGAAGACCAAGAATCACCTTTACAGCATGCATACTGCCCAAGAATACCACCAATCAGAATAGTAACCAAAGGTGCCTTTTCTGAGTTCAAACAGATATCATTCCAGCCTGTCAAAAATGTAACTCCTAATGCTAGTGTTGTGGCAATCAAACTATTCACTAGCACTTGCATCAAATCCCGTTGGCCTCCCACCTTATATTCAGCATCATTTTTGTGCTTCTTTTCAGCACTGAGCTTTGAGAGATTTGAGGATGTGAAGAAAAAAAATGAGGAGGAGAGCTCCAAACCTAAAGGAAGCCATGATAGATGCTGACATTACTAGGAACCCAGCAAAACCACTCGACAGATTTAAAGACTTCCGAGAAAAGTATTCCCCAAATGCTGAATTGAAACGAAGGTTTGAGCACAAAATGCTAAGAAGAGTGCCAATAGACTCTCATACCTGGGCAGCAGAATGGCCCATGAAAATTCAAAAATTCCCTTAATAAGTTCATAATCGCAAGGCAAATTGTGCTTCATGAATATTCTGATATGAACAGATCCTCCTCTATGAGATTCTCTTCCATGAGTTGCATCGTAAAACAAGTAAGGTCCCAATAGAGAATTTTTGTAATAAATTTCATCAGGTCTCCTGGTAACACTCTTACTATCACTAATTGATTTAGATAAAAATAAAAAAATTAAAAAACTTGAAGGAGAACCCCAAATTTGAGGATGCATTCAATACTAAACAGGTAACAACATTGTTCGACAGCCTGCTTGTTGGAAGCGCTCAAAGAGGCGTCTACTGTCCTGTACACGCCTACTACCTGGCTAAAGACTGTTGCAGTCTGCTATTATGGATCCCCAACAATAACACACCCCGCAGCACCCATTGGAAGAGGAGGTAACACACCTACTGTACTAGCTTGTAGCTTCATCTATAACCACCATTCCAAACCCACGCGGCCAGCAGAAGAAAACCGTGCTTCTTTTTCCCCCAAAACGCACCAGGCAACAACAACAAAAAAACATGTCCACACGACCACAAAAATGAAGTATTCCTTCACCCCACAGACCCACGCAGCCAGGGCAGGAGAAAGGGATTTGTCCAAGATCTGCCCACCAACATAAGGCATGAGGGGGGTTTCACTGCGGCCAGGGAAGACAAAAAAAGGACGCGCCTAGGATCTGTGCACCAAAAAACGACCACACAGCCAAGGAAACTTGCACTAAACTCTTTAATGTGAGGTTTTCATCTAGGCGTGCGACCCCCAATCCACTGAGCACACAGATACCCAAACTACTAAGCACGCAAATCCCCAAAACAAAGAAAACGTGGCTAGCAAGCCATAATGAATCACGAAGACAAAACGCAAGCCAAAACCCAATACGATTTCAAACACGTTTCCCAAGATCCTAGGGAAGGTCCAACACGGTTTACAAGAAAAGACGTCTATTTTGGAGAGAGATCCATGTGATACGCAAATCCTAAATTCTCCCCATTCGAGCATGCCTTAGAATATTTTACAACCCTAATCCATATTTAAATAGTTCACCTTAAATGCCGAGCAGGATGGAGCTTCATCCTCATTTCCCATCATTAATTTATGTAATCGCTTATCAAAATTTAACAACAGGGTTGGTATCAAATCGACGATCAGAAGGCGAGGTTAACTTCGACCAATAAATAAAAAATTATTATTATTATTATTATTATTATTATTATTATTATTACCACTTATTAATCGAAAAACAAGAGCCAACGAGAGGTCAACATAAGCACCACAACGTTAAAAGCTTAGCAACCTGGACGTAGGAAAACGGGGCATTACATTCTCCTCCCCTTAATAAAGCATCGTCCCCGATGCGACAAGGCATAGAGGAAAAAGAAAAGATAAGCTACAAGGAACGGAAAAAGACAAAAGTGCACTTTATGGTTAAATCTTAGTTGATTAAAACAAGGCCACGAGGTGGCCTTAGGAACATTTGGTGAAAATTTTAACTTTTAAGGTTCTGAGAAGATTGGTAGTTCCCTCTTATTCATTGTTTCATTAGACTCCTCTCATTTCATCACTTCCAGTTTAAATTCTTCAAAATTGTATTGTTCTAGATTTTTATTTATTTTTTTGTTAGTTTATTCCTTATTGTAGGTGCCCAACATAAACTGCCAACACAACACCCTATCGGGTTCAGACAAGACACTACAGATTCACGAACACACAAGTATATACTTCATGACTGTATTACACCACAAAAGATTACTCAAATACGGAAGGGAATATGTACGGTACTCATAACCTAGTACTTGTCACACAATCATGACTAAAAAATAGATTACTTGAGCAAGGTGCACTACGACAACAAGACATTTCCTTAATTCCACAGATAAAAAAAATTCACATAACTCCGAACAAAAGATATAGGTACATAGGGTACACTAGGGAGCCACAACCATAACCAACTATCGTGAGCACACACACATCATAACACTACCCGTAGCACCATATACCACCCGAAGCATAAGAAAATAACCACCTACCCCCAAGTATTACAAAGCAACTCCACATAACTCCCAAAGAGAAAGAAACATAGTGCCAAACCAAGTCGGGTCACTCAACCATAGAGCCCCATCAAGAATATCAGGTCACTCAACCATAGAGTGCCATAAAGAATACCAGGTCACTCAACCATAGAGTATCATAAAGAATAACAGGTCGCTAAACCATAGAGGACTGTCTCCTTTCTCCTTTTAATGAGGCCGGGTCACCCTATGGCCCAGGCACATAGAGCCCCGTCACCCCCAACCCAAGTGACATAATAACTCATAGTCCAACAACCCGCTAGTTATTTTTAACTCCTTAGGGCGTACCCCCATACAATGAAGCGGGTCCATAGGTTCAAAAATTCCATGGTGCATCCCATGACCCAATTCCACACATCATGACAATAGAACCAGCATAACAATTTGATCAGAATGCCAAGTGGCAAAGTACAAGCCTTGGGCAAGGCGGTACAATCTTCAAATTTAGAAGAAGATTTAAAACCAAGCAAAAAAACTGACCCAATGGCCATAGTTAGTGCAAAAATCGGAATGTTAGTACCAAAAACCAAGGAAATGCCCAAAATGTAAGCATGACAATCAAGAAAACTGCTGGTCCTTACAAAGTAAAGTAAAAAGCTCAATTTATGAATAAAATACACTTTTAATAATGTCACATTACGATAACTATGTGGCCTTATCTAGCCACCAAAGGGGTACTCAACGAGTTGCTAGCACTCGAAACATCGAGCCTTAGCTCGTAACAATATATATCAATAATACAAATGTCATCATCTCAATCAGAATCAACTCGCCACAACTCCAACAAGGCTCAACATAGTCAAAATCACATAGGTAGAGTCCATATGACAACCATATCGGGAGAGAGAAAGAAAGTACAAGTCACCATCTACTGAGCCTGAGGTGTCCGCGAAACACAATATGCATGTGACCCGTTGAGTAAGTGTCTCACAGACCAAACAAACAAAAGTGGGTTTTCAGCCTATGTAAGGCTCCACTTCCTATCTCGTACTCGGGTCGAATGACTGGTCAACGGTACACAATTTCTCACTCCATACATACACAATTTACCAATTTCCCTCAAAGTCGGTTAGTGTAAGGCTCACAACATAACATATACTACATCACTAACACCATGGTGGTACACACATAGCTACCATAATGTCTCACGTATGGTATGTATACAGGGTAGATCACATTCATACATCCACAAGGCGCAATACATCACTTTACCACATTCTTCACCCAAAGTGCAATCACAATACGATAGGGTTCATACACTCACTGTATGACCCTAAATCATGACAAGAATCATTACATATCACACAACTCATACATATGATGGACATAGTAACAATCACAACATAACATTCATTTGCTACATAACAAGGTGATACACACATTTCTTTAAAACATGGTAAAGCATCATGGTACAGCTTAATTCACTTTACATCAATCCGTCATACCCATATCGACACACCCACATATCACAATATGCCACAATGCTCCGACACCCCATCATCCACATTAGAATACTTTTCACATATCACAAGCAGTAATTCACACATGAACTCTTCATAGAATCCACACGAAGGAGAGAGAAAACTCCCATCCCCAGCACAACAACAGGATAACAAATGTGCAGTAAGTGACATACACCTCATGTGCGTTCACACTATCACAATTACGACAATAATCACACCACGCTTATACCACATTACTCTTCCAATATAAATCATCATCATGCAATACCATCATCTCCATGAAACAGTATCATGTAACACCATCACCATCATGCAAAATCATCACATCTTCAATCCATCCCAGAGGTTCGAGAGCATGAACCTTCACTCTGATACCAAATGTAACGACCCATAAATTCACACCCAAACAACACAGTAAAAATACAGGATAACTTTTTTTTTTTTGGCACAAACACGACACGACAAACCACCACCGAGGTCACAACTAACTCCGTGGATAACTCAATACAAGGATGACCACAAGGGTAGCACGGAAATGTTCACACCCACCAAGGATGGTTTACTTTTCTATTTGACAAAACAACATAAGAAGTCACCACTTAACACACCTACAGATAGGGCAAGCCACAATGAGGAAATTATTGATGGTTATTTATTTTTATGAAACCTCTTTCGATCCTTAACTACAATTTGCTAAGACTCTAGATATGATTTGTACAATGCTTCTTACAATGCTAAGTTTTCTCTGGCTTATTAAATCTTATCCTCTTCTAACAATTAACAGTTCATTTCACCTTAGGGTTATTTTACAAATTTCACCATAAAAGGAATAATGTTCACTAGAGGAGCTAGGGTTATCCTGTTATATAATTCTTACTCACAAAGATAGTCTCGCCTATGATTTCTTTAAAGAATTCCTTGCTCTCAAGTGGGTAACCTCTACGTTAATTTATTTAAATATAACTTTTAGTTCAACTTTTATAAGTATTAAACAACCCACGTTATGTTACTTATGTCGCATTATTAATAAGTCATAGCAAGATTTACTCAACATTTCTTTTCAAGGGTAGAGTTTAATAACACTCATTCACCAGAACAAAACAAGGTTACATCCACACTTAAAATACCAATAATCCAATAAGGTCACTCAACAAGCAGTAACCAATATTTTAATATTTTCAAAGATGGTCAAACATACCAAGGTGTCCAAAGTTAAGATGACAAAAATCCACAAATACATTATACTAAGACCATGATCCTCTCCTACATTTTCCACTGTATGTTATCAATAGTTGAACAATATAAAAAAGATTCATGTAAGAACTTCTTAGCTGAGGTTGATGCACAAGCTTACAAGTCTATCCCTCATCTACTCGCTAAAATTTCCATCTGCAACAAATGTTTACTAGAGTCAGTTCGCTAGAACTGAGCATGATAAGATATAAACCTCACCTAATAACTTATGCCATCTAGCATTTAAATAAATGAAAGTTTGCAATACTCCCTATCAAATAATTCCTAATCATGTATTCAAATCTTAACTGCACATCTCATGATAATACATTTCATACCCATCATTGAACACTTCCCTAAAATCTGCTTACATATGAACTAAAATTCCAAGTGGCTAGAAGATATGCAACCTTAACCTTGCATTTAATCATAATTAAATTACAGTAACAATAATAACGCTCACCTAATACCCTCAACCTACTTCACATATATAAGTGTCCGACAATATTATCTTTCAATTAAATAAAAGCACCAACGACATTAAGCTTCTATAATAAATACAAGTGTCAATCATATGATAATCATCAATATTACCCGAGTATCAACCTTTATAGAAAATCAAGGATATGTAAGTATACTTTTGATATTTATCTCACAATTTAAAGAATATGCTTATGCAAACAAGGGTTCCACCAATCAGTAAGCTCATATATTATTTAGATATCCTATCGGTTGTTTACTGTCATGTCTCTATATGCCTCCATTAGTATAAGAGTCCAACTCAGAGAAATGAATTACGAACAACAATACCGTCATACTTTGTTAATGAGTAGAAGGTACATTTGGCTAGCTAAAACAGGTAAGCGTGGTCCAAGCCACTATAAATACAAGTATCAACATTATCTCAACTCACAATTGAGATGCAAGTACCAATTTTAGCTAACATAATAATCGTCGTAAATGCCAGAAAATAATCCACGCGCTAACCAAGTATTGAAATAACATATTTATCCTTACTGGTTGCCTGAAAGCATAATATATCATATTATATAATTCAACCTCCACTTGCATATCTCAATTTATGGGTATTAATCATTGTCCTATATAATAAAGTTAAATAATTTCAGGTCGACTTCTAACCTCAACGTCATATAAGGTATGAACAGTCCCATTATGGTAGTTGTCACCTTTACTTAAGGTTGTGTATGAATCCATTTTAGGGTAGTTCTCATAACTTCCCTATTCATCTGTTTTCCTACCAACAAGCATTTCAACAAGTTTTGAAGTCAAAGTATAGGATAAATTTATAATCCCATATTTCAAGCATTGTCTGAATTCATATGCCTGAGGGCCATCACATGTCAATCAAACTTGCAGAATGTACACATTCATGAGAGTTTGATGTATCCATTATTACTTTAACTGATTCGAAGATCTAAGAAGCGCCTCAAACTTAAGCCATATAGTTATCCACACAAACTAACGTCTTGAGGCTTATCGTATTCAAAAAGGTCCCAAAATAGAACCCCCATTAACACATGTTTCAGGAGTGTTCCAATCTAAAGTAAGCTCATAGTAATAATAATAGTAGAGGGCCTGGTGAGGGGTTTTCAATAATCCCCAAAGTAAACGATAATCAAAGGAGTCGGATAGTATCTAGAAGGACCAGTAAGAACCAGTACGACTCTCCCCAAATAGAAGCCTCCAATCCTAATGGGGGGGGTTATATTATTACCAATCCACATTAAAAGACCAACACAGTCTTCCGAGAACATTTCCCGTTTTCAAGCCATGTTTTACATAATAAACAACAAGACAAGAAAATTTCTAAATCTCATTCATACATCACAATATTTTCTACAGAAGACACTATTCACAGGAGTAATCATGGCAAAATGATAAACTAACTTTATAAGGTCGAAAAGCGAGAATCACTGGAGAGAGATCAGCTCATGCAAATTTGTGTTTAAAAGTCATTCGAAAACCCATATCTTTTGGGCATCTCTGTTCAAGAAAGAGTCAACATATATATGTAAATAAATATTAAATAATATCAAGAATCCAAAACGTTACTTACTTAGTAAAAGAGAATCACACATCAACAATCCAAAGGAGACTCACATATACAGAATTCAAACAAAATTGCAGAGATTGATTTATCTAAATGCTAAAGGAAATAAATCATTAAGAGAGAGGGTTAGGGCTTATCATGCCTTTAATGTGCTTCCCAAGGCAAGAGCACGCTGAAATAGGCCCTTGAAGGTAGTACTGAGCCGAGGTTGGCTGCTACTAAGAACACCAATTTCCGAAGACCAAGAATCACCGTTACAGCATGCATAGTGCCCAAGAATACCACCAATCAGACCAGTAACCAAAGGTGCCTTTTCTGAGTTCAAACAGATATCATTCCAGCCTGTCAAAAATGCAACTCCTAACGCTAGTGTTGTGGCAATCAAACTATTCACTAGCACTTGCATCAAATCCCGTTGGCCTCCCTCCTTGTATTCAGCATCATTTTTGCACTTCTTTTCAGTACCGAGCTTTGAGAGCTTTGAGGATGTGAAGAAAAAAAATGAGGAGGAGAGCTCCAAACCTGAAGGAAGCCATGATAGATGCTGACATTACCAGGAACCCGGAAAAACCACTCGACATATTTAAAGACTTCTGAGAAAAAAATTCCCCAAATGCTGAATTGAAATGAAGGTTTGAGCACAAAATGCTAAGAAGAGTGCCAATAGACTCTCGTACCTGGGCAGCAGAATGGCCCATGCAAATTCAAAACTTCCCTTAATAAGTTCATAATCACAAGGCAAATTGTGCTTCATGAATATTCTGATATGAACAGATCCTCCTCTATGAGATTCTCTTCCATGAGTTGCATCGTAAAACAAGTAAGGTCCCAATAGAGAATTTTTGTAATAAATTTCATCAGGTCTCCTGGTAACACTCTTACTGTCACTAATTGATTTAGATAAAAATAAAAAAAAATAAAAAACTTGAAGGAGAATCCCAAATTTGAGGATGCATTCAATACTGAACAGGTAACAACATTGTTGGACAGCCTGCTTGTTGGAAGCGCTCAAAGAGGCGTCTACTGTCCTGCACACGCCTGCTGCCTGGCTAAAGACTGTTGCAGTCTGCTGTTGTGGATCCCCAACAAGAACACACCCCGCAGCACCCATTGGAAGAGGAGGTAACACGCCTACTGTACCAGCTTGTAGCTTCATCTATAACCACCATTCCAAACCCGCGCGGCCAGCAGAAGAAAACCGCGCTTCTTTTTCCCCCAAAACGCACCAGGCAACAACAACAAAAAAACATGTCCACACGACCACAAAAATGAAGTATTCCTTCACCCCACAGACCCACGCGGCCAGGGCAGGAGAAAGGGATGCGTCCAAGATCTGCGCACCAGCATAAGGCGTGAGGGGGGTTTCATTGCGGCCAGGGAAGACAAAAAAAAGGACGCGCCCAGGATCTGTGCACCAGAAAACGACCACACAGCCAAGGAAACTTGCACTAAACTCTTTAATGTGAGGTTTTCATCTGGGCGCGCGACCCCCAATCCACTGAGCACGCAGATCCCCAAACTACTGAGCACGCAAATCCCCAAAACAAAGAAAACGTGGCTAGCAAGCCATAACGAATCACGAAGACAAAACGCAGGCCAAAACCCAATACGATTTCAAACACGTTTCCCAAGATCCCAGGGAAGGTCCAACACGGTTTACAAGAAAAGACGTCTATTTTGGAGAGAGATCCATGTGATACGCAAATCCTAAATTCTCCCCATTCGAGCACGCCTTAGAAGATTTTACAACCCTAATCCATATTTAAATAGTTCACCTTAAATGCCGAGCAGGATGGAGCTTCATCCTCATTTCCCAGCATTAATTTATGTAATCGCTTATCAAAATTTAACAACAGGGTTGGTATCAAATCGACGATCAGAAGGCGAGGTTAACGTCGACCAATAAATAAAAAATATTATTATTATTATTATTATTATTATTATTACCACTTATTAATCGAAAAACAAGAGCCAACGAGAGGTCAACATAAGCACCACAACGTTAAAAGCTTAGCGACCTGGACGTCGGAAAACGGGGCATTACATCCACAGGAAAGTATCCATTTCCAATTGTATATGGGAGTAATCTAAATGGGTTGTTAGATTTGGTATAACTACCAGTTGATGGCAAAGTTAGTGACGATGTAGAAGCATTTGCCTAACATATACAATAATTGTAGGAAGAAGTGTGGAAGAAGCTACAGAATAGTAATGATAAGTATAAGGAAATAGCATATGTGCACAAACAGAGAAAGGTATTTACAATTGGTGAGTTGGTTATGGTATATCTACAAAAGGAAATGTTTCCAAGAGGAACCTATAACAATATGAAGTACAAGAAGATTGGTCCGTGCAAAATCATGAAAAAAGTAAACAATAATGCTTATGAGGTAGAATTGCCAGGATTTTTTTATATTTCTCCATTGTTTAATGTCTTAGATTTGTATTCTTTTCATGGGGATGGTGCAGAAGGGGATGTTATTGATGAAGTAGTACATTGGAGGCAGTAGGTTCTGGTGAAGAATAAAGAAGAAGTGGATCATATTCTAGATAAGAAAACAATAGACACACGACATGGGAAATACAACAAGTATTTGGTACATTAGAAAGGACTTGAACAAGAGGACAATACTTAGGTCACAAAGTGGGAGATTCAGAAGTTGGATGCAGATAAATGGAAGCAGTTTGAAGAAGACAACTTGCAGGAGCTGCGTTTTTTTCAAGTAGGGGAGAATGATTGGCCAGAATTAGTAGGAACTTGACAAGGTCGTAACTTGAGCTCTGGGTGTCTATTTGAGTCCATTTTTTTTTGAAACCACGTGTTTCGATGAGACGTACATAGAAAAAATCCTCCCTATTAGTTGGGGAAAGTTTTCGACTTGTTTTTGGGCCCTAAATCCACCATCTTGAGGCCAAAAATTAGTATTTAAGTTATAGTTTGTTTTTTTCTTATTTTTGGGCATTAGTTAATTTTAGTCTATTAGTTGCATTATGAGTTAAAAGTTAGAAATTCCTCTAATTTAGGGATGTAGAATATGCATGGAAATTTTTGTTCCTATAGGAATAAGCATGCGAACTTACTAAGAATAGCAGGTTCCAGTAAACTGAGCACTAAAAATAGTAATTTCCGCCACCTAGAGTAGATTTAGTTAGAGTTAGCTAGAGTTTACCTGACAACTCAAGTTGGTAGTTGTTTTCCTATTTAGGAAACATTGTAATTCATTATTCATTAACAAATAAGGAGATCTATTTTCTTTTGGAGTTCATATTATTTGCAGTATATCTGGTTTGTTCATAATTTGGCTACATTAATTTAGGATTTTGAACCTTTTTTGTCTCATTTTTCATTAATTTTAGTGCACTTGCATTTTCTTTTTGAAATTTATTATTGGGAAATATGTTACATTTAATTTGATTTGAAATTTTGGAGTGGTGGATGTGAAATATGTTTACTTTCTTGACTTTCTTTTGTTTTCATTTATTTTACTTATATTTTGGGGTGTACTCTTAATTTGAGATTAAATGTTATTTGACTATTGCTTTTGAAGAATATTTAATTTCATTGAAGACTAGTATGTACCTTGGCTGAGTAGGAGAAGGTACTCCTAGTTGGTATCCATGTGGAGCCAACTCACCTTTACCTCTTGTTTATTCTATAAATAAGAGGTGTGCTTAGCATTTGGGGGTTAGATAGTGGATCTTTGTTCTATTTTTGGTTTGGAGATTGCTTGTGTTTGGGAATATTTTAAAGAAAGAAATTTGGAGCAAAGAAAGGATAGAGATATGAATTTGAGGTATCGTTAAAATATTTGTTTTATATTGGTGTTATTATCTTACATGAGGAAACGGTGTGCTTGATTGATTGCATTATCTTGATTCTTTTGATCTTTTTCTCTCTTTCTTTTTACTTTGTCTTCTTGTTGCATTGGAATAACTTGGATGGGTAGGGAGCCTATAGCTTTGGTGTGTTGGAGGGGAGTATGTGGGGTTAGTTTTGTGGAGGGAAAGGGATTATTTTGGGATTATTATGAATGTAATATTGTGGTACTTTATTTGGAGGGAGTTTAGGGTAGATATGGCTTGGATTTTGGTTGAGAGAAAAGGATATTTTTGAGGAGGCATAAGGTAAATAGTGGAGGTATAAGGAGGTTTTGGTAACTTTGAATTTTAAACACAATCCCCTACCCATTTGGAGATAAAAGGAGACTAACTCACACTCCTCCCTCTCCCACTTGGTTTGGTTTAAAAACCTTTGTTCTTGTGGTTATTGCTTTAATTTTTGTGTGTGTTTGTACTTGTGTGTTGGGTCTTATGGAGCTAAACCTTTTATGTTTCTTAAGGTTGTTGTTGGTTGTCTATTATTCGCTTGTTGGGGATCAGGGGGCATTGTAGGAGATATCCCCTTCCACAATGGGTTTTGGTTGGGTGGAGAGCATTTCTTGGCTTCCCCTTGCGTAGTTTTTGGATCTTGTAAAGTTAATTTGAGGCCAATATGGAAACTTTATTCCCTTTTGTTAGATAAATTGGTCTTTGAGTAGTTGAAGTGTACCTTTTTGTATCCTTAAATCTAGAATTCTTAGAAGGGATGTACCCTTAGATATTTGTAAAGTGTTGTAAATCATTAGAAAGTAAATTTATGAAGATGCATATTAGACCTTAGTGAAGAATGTAACCAAGTTCAAATTTTTGAAAATTACACATATGTCCTTTTTTATAGGAATGTTGTAAATTACAAGATGGATAAAATTGTTCTCTTAACCATTGTTATACTCTATAAATCTACAAATGGAAGTCTACTTGTTTTGTTGCTGCAAATGAAAGGTTTCTTTTTATCTATTTTGCTATTGTAAATGAAATTTTTACTCATTGATTAGTTTTTCATTATCATTTGTTTAGAGAAGGAATAAAACTTATAACTTGTTACCTTATAATAATTGTAAAACAATGTCATTTGGTGTCTATAAAACTTTATTATTGTTATTTCACAAACTTGGCATTGTTTTATATTATGGTAGAATTGAATTTTTTAAATGTTGTTAGTCATCATAATGCATTGTGACACATTGTTGTTTACATTTTGCAAATTCAATATTAATGTTTTACATTCTCAATATATGGGAGGAAAATTAATCTAATTATGTTTGAGTATCTTTTTTATTAGATAAGGCAAAAAATAGGGATCGGCTCCCATGGACCAGAACAAGAGAGGAACATAAATAGAAACAAACAAGAAAGCCAAATCCAGCTAAGGGTCCCAAAAAAGTGAGTCAAACAGGCTTAAATCTTACAACGCAATATCTAGACCCCCAAAAGGACAAAAAAGACAAAGAAAAAAATAGGACATCACAGTTCGCCCAAAGTTTGCAAAAAGTTCAAAGACCTACAAAACCTCCATGACAGACAGAAAACCGCCAGAGGTCCTATACCAGCAACAAACTGACAAAGAAACCAGAAATAACCACCATTTATTCCTCATCCGAGCTGATGATGTGGAGATTGAATCTCCTCCTTTTCTTTTCTCCTTCAATCTCCTCCACTCTGTCCAGTAGAACTTTGACCTTTGAGTATCAATCAATAAAATTCCTCCACTTAAAGAATTATATTACTATGATAAAATAGTTAATCTGATTTTAGTATAAGCTTTGGAAAAAAAATATTATTCTAAAAATTCGTTATATTGATGGATCATGAAATCTTATAATTTAATATTAAAAAAAATTACGGGATTATTTTTTTACAACAATCATTCAGATTTCCATATGATTTTAAAAGGTATCATCGCAATTAGAACATTTACCTCCATAATAAGATGAAGTAATGATTCTAGATATGTGTGTGTGTGTGTGTGTGTGTGTGTGTGTGTGTGTGTGTGTGTGTGTGTGTGTGTGTGTGTGTGTGTGTGTGTGTGTGTGTGTGTGTGCATGTGTGTGTGTGTGTGTGTGTGTGTGTGTGTGTGTGTGTGTGTGTGTGTGTGTGTGTGTGTGTGTGTGTGTGTGTTTGTGTGTGTGTGTGTATAAGCACACAAAATAATCAATCCATCTAATTAAATCAGGGTTATTATTAAACTCAAGTAAATAGATGCATATGCTTTTTAAAAATATATATACCGATCCATATCAAAAAAATCCCCAAATTGGGCTAAATAATTTCAAAATTCCAGTTTGGCATGGTTGGCGACACGGCCTAGATGACCCTATGACATGTCATTTTCCTTTATATAATAATACAAGCACTGTATTTAAAATTGAGGAGTGTTTATCTCACTGAAACCCTAGTTAACGATGTAAATTTAAAAGTAACTGGATAGTTGTAACGAGTGCAAAAGATCTCATAGTTGTAGTGAAGATAGGTGAAGGAAAAAATTTGGAGGACTTCTCGAATTTGGAACAATTCAAAATATTAGTGACCACAATAAAAGGGAAAAACAAGATGAAAGAAGCTTCTACATTTGAAACCCCAAAAATTAAATTTGATGTAAGGAGTAGAACAACCAGAGGAAAACCATCTGGTAAAGAAGACAAAAGAAAAGCAACAGTGATGGAAATTACAAGAAGGAAATAAAGAACATTGAATCTTAAGGGGTTAAAAAAAACACAAAATTTTAAATGAAATACATTACATGGAATGCTAATGGTATAAAAAGTATAGTCAAGAAAAGACTTCTCAAAGAACACAAGGAGAATTACAATTATTAAAGATTAACAATGACTTTAGGTTGAAGGTAATTAAGGTTAGAATGAAAAACTTGCTTCATTCGAGGATGTTTTATCTGCTGCCTCATAAAGGGAATTATATGACTCATTTAGAAGTTTATAATTCATTTCATAAGTTTTTTTTTAGAACTTGTAATGATAAATTTAATGACAACTTTAGTATGGGGATTGTAATGTTCGGAATAAACTTCCTTAGGAGAGGGTTTGTGTTTAGGGACGGTCTAATTCATTCAGACTCCCGTAACAATAATAATAACTTTTTAAAAACGATTCTAATCATGAACCTTCACTTTGAGATGTTAAATTTGATTCACTCGCCGACTCATCGTTGGCATAATTTCCCTTTTGTAGAGAAGACCTCTCACACATTTGGTGATTTGTTCGACATATCTTGCCATAGGTGGCCGCTATGTTTGGGTTTGTATCTGACTTTTTGGCTGAGAAAGATCTCTCTTTCTAGCTGCAGGTGTCATTCCCTAAATTTCATTATATAGTACATGGCGAAAAAGAAACTACATTTTTATTTTAAAAGTTTTAAAACTATAGGAAACCTTAAAAATTGTTTATGCATTTAATAATGTTGTCTGCGTAATTTTTTTTAGGTTGTAATAATGACTATCAATTTTTAACAAAGTTAAATCTCTAAGAAAGAATTTATTAAATGAATGAAATGTCTTGTTTTCCCTCAAGACATATCGTATAGATATAAGATTTATTAATATAAGAGACTATAACGTATACGAAATATATTTATTATTGTCATTACAATATACAAGAATAATTATAATTAACATAAGTAAATAAGAAATAAATAAATATAATAAAAATATACACCAAAACCATAAAATATTAAATCAATTCTCATCTTCACATTCCAATCAAATAAACCAAAAATATGTATTTACTTTCTTAACCTATCCATAATAACTAATATCCATATTTATATTAAGTATTGAACTACATATAACCTTATATTATGTTACTATTTCCACCATTAGTCATAACCGTGGAATAAAGTGTGAGAGAAGGAAAATAAAACAAACATAAAAGTAGTGTTATTGAAGACATTAATTAAGTCATAATTTTGAAAGTCAGAATACTATTTAATCATTAAATGTGGGAGAAGATTATAATGTCAAGACAGAAATTTGCGAGGATATTTTACTTTTGACGTGAGGTGGATTTCTCACCAAAGCAACTGCCTTACATTGAAAACTCAATAACTCATAAGGTTTGGCATCAATAAAGTAAAAGTAAGACGTAACAAATCTACTCATCAAATTTTCGAAGTTGCAGAAATCGACCAGATGTAAAGGAGGATGAAAATAGTAAGTTCAAATCAGCAAGGATGAAAGGAGGACAAAATACAATGAGCAGCACGGAACTAACTGCACTATCATAATGTTTTCAGAAAGTAAAAGATGAACGCACAAATAACTATGAAATTCACTAAGGTATAGTACTAGGAATATTATTTATAAGAGGAAAACTTAATCCGGTATCTCTTTGTCCACATCTATAAAAAGATTAGAATTTTTATGCTGAAGTGAAGAATTAAGGTAATGGGGAAACCTTATGTCTTCGACACACAATACTGGAATATATAAATCTAAGGCAAAGAATGCTCTCCTAACCTAAAGGGATGTGATGGTACGGTCTGATATGATAGCTGCTCGGAGACTCCAATTGATATCTAGTTCTACCGAGATTCTATTGATTGGTTACGGAATACGCGGAAAGTAGCCTACAGTTGCCTCATATGGGTTTCCAGACAAGGTCATGGAAGTGTAGGACAAGAGGTGAAGTGGAGCTGCAGGGACTATGGGTGATTTTCTAGTCTTGTCTAGAAATTGTTAGCATGATCGGCTACTATGTTCAACAATGAAATTTTTGTAATAATGTCAGGTGGAAGCGGTGAAGATATGAATACCAATGTGCATAAACTAGTGTCAATATCTAGCTGAATAGTAGGCTTGTTAGGTTGCGAGACCTATGGATCATAACCAAAGATGCATTGAAGCTGAGGCCTCTTATGTTCATGCATACAATCAAACCCTATTCCTAGGAGCATTCCAAAAGTCGTAGGCTTGATTAGCAGTGATATTCATTGTATCTAACTGTCCTATTTTCTCAGTGTATGTTGCAGGTGTGCATAACACTGTTAAATGCAAACTTTTGTCAATGTCAGTTATTAGCTCTAGCCCATTGGGTTGTGGGACCAAGGGATCACAACCGTAAGTATTTTCCTGTTGTGGAGCATTGATGGTCATGCAAGATGAATTGATATGCTTTTAGTAAATAAACTATCTATCAACAGAAATCTAACCTATGTTTTTGGTGTTTTCTCAATATATCAGAACAAAGCAGTAAAACAAGATAATCTATGGAAAGTAAAAGTTTTTGCTCTTTTCTAACTTTTTAGACAATGCATCTAATCTAATAAACAAATCAAATAAAAACAATTAGTCAGAGGTTGCTAATAATTTGTGCAGATGCGTGAAATCTAAATCTAAAAATCTATTCTAATTCAATCAAAATCCTTCCAACCCTACCTCAGAAGTGAAGAACAAATCATAACCCTAATAGAGCTATTGTTCCCCACAACTTCCTTGGTAATGTTGAAGAGAATACTTCCTATTGATTTGATCTAATTGAGATTATCTAGCTAATTGGAATGAACTATTTCTCTATTCTATTTGATATACAATTGAAATTAACAATTCATAATTGACAATTCGATAAACAAAGAAAACAAATACACAACTCCAACCTGGATGAGAAATAACCTTGGAAAATCCAGTAGTTCAATATTTTTCCCCTCAATTCTTTCATTTCTTTCTCTGAGTGTTCATGTGACTCCAAGGGATTGGGAACACAAAGAAAAACAACAAGAAGATGGAGCTTGAGCAATGGTAGCTTGGAAGCAATTTGGATGCAATGCAAGCAGAAGAGAGATATCATAAGAGATCTGAGCTTGGCTATGTAATTCCTAGTGAGATTATGGCAGCAAAACAATACAAGATACACAAAATTCTCAGGCCCTTTTGTTTGAATACAAGCATGGAATATATAGGAATGGAGGATGGGAGATGCCTTCATGCACAAGGCAAGAAGGAGCAGTTCCAACCAATTAAATCTATTTAAAAATAGGAGGAAGGAGAGCCAAGAAATCGAAGCTAATTTTAAACAATTCGGCTCACGGATGCATGCAAAAAGAAAAATTAAGTGAACCATCGCATGTTTAAAACACGCGTGAAGAATGTAGAAAAAGCAGACATGCATGTTGTCCTACCTGGGTGGTAGTTTGAGAACCGTTGCCCAGGCAGGGCGGTGGTCCTGGCACTGAAGGCCAAAAAAAGCACAGAAAGAGGCGTGGAGATGGAAAAATACATGGAAAAGTTAAGTAAGGTCATCTAGGCTACAAATATACACTGTGAATGGTTTTCAGAGTTGGAAAACCTTCTTGAAAGGATTTTTAATTATCATTGGGGATTCTTGTACCTGTTTTCCTGACAATGTAGCACATGTAATTTTGGGTGCATACATATTGCCCAATCGGAGAAGAGTCTTAGCCATGAAAAGGCGTAAAACATAGATTCCGAGTATGGTGTTCCTGAAATAGGGAGTTAGAATCTGTACCTGACATGCACATGTATTGAACTGTCACCATCCAAGCTCTCACTTCCTACAAGAAGAAAGAGAGAATAAAGTGGAGATAGATAAAATACTGAAAAATAAACACTAAACCAATTACGACAAGACTTTCTACCATTTGCGTGGGGATGTAGAAATATACATGCGCCAACGCTATAGCCTTGTAAACAAATACACTCAAAACGAGTTTACAATTTTATATATATATATATATATATATATATATATATATATATATATATATATATATATATATATATATATATCGAAACAAACTCATTTTTCAATTTATTTGTGCATTGTCAATTTGGTGAATTTGGAGCTTTGGACCCATGTTGACCATTTCTGATGTGAATATAGCTGAAATAACCATTGCGAGATAGTGATCATGTCTCCACGAGCAGGAGATCGACCGACGTGTTCTCAAGTTAGTTATTTCCTCTTTTGTCTTTTTGTGCCCTAGATGTTCAAATGTTGAAAATTTTAGCTAGGGGGGACATTTTCAAATTTTATTGTTTTAAATGAGTCCTTAGGGGAGGCCACCCATAGGGCACTCTTTCATTTGGTCAAAAAAGGTCATTTTTTTCATTTTTGACCATTTTTAGGGTTAAGGGCACGTTTTGGGAAATCAGGTCAGGACCTCTGCCCAAGAGAAGGCAGCACATGGCAGAGGTTCTGGAACCGCCGCCTTGCACTGGGCAGTGGTTCTAAACAGAATGTCCAAAATGTACCTTAACTTGATGTTTTTTCATTTTCAATATTTTTCTATGTTTTCGATGAGCTTATCATGTGATGTACATTACTAACTTGCTCTTTTTTCATGTTTTGGTGAATGTAGAAGGATGAACATATGTTGGAGCGCAAAGAGAGAGAGAGTGTGATTGGCTCCCTAGGATTCTGGATCAGTTGACCCAGGATGATATGGATGTACTATAGCGAGCGGGCATATGGCAGATAGCACGGGTGCCCCATGGCACTCCTGCTAGTCACATTATGTGTGACTTATTCTCTTATTGGGATGTAGACTGAAACACTTTCTGGTTTCCAGGCATTAGGGGGGAGTGGACCATTACTCTGGAGGATGTATTCCGCATCCTTGGGCTCCCTGTTCTTGGGAGAAAATTGACCTTGAGGAAGGTTGGGTCCAGGATAGAGATGATATAGTGGGCCACTTATATGGGAGATGTTATCATCTCATTCGTCTTGAATAATGGGATGATGGTCCGTTCTATCACTATTGTTCCTATTCCTATCCTTCTGAGAGCCATCATGGGTATCCTGTCCTTTAGACTGATTAGGGACAAGGGAGGAGATACACTCTTATACTATTAGTCCCCCATCACTACACAGATCGAGGGTCATGGCCATAAGTATACATGGGTGGAAGATATTCCTAGGACTAGCTACCACGACTTATAAAGAGTAGTCTGACTACATGGGTAGTCATTGAGCCACCCTACTCTTTTCAAGAGTTGGGTATACAAGCACATCACCCTTTATGGCAGGGGCATACCAGTATCAGACCCAGGGGCTATTCGAGAAGCCAGATGGACAAGTATGTCAGTGCTCCGGACACCACACCAACCAGTGGCTTCTCTTACTACTGCAGACATGCTTGTTACACCCTACCAGGACATGACATGGTTATGGGGTGAGGAGGTTATGATGGTGGTGGCTTGATCTTCCACGAGTTAGCTAGTTGATAGAGCTGGGAGATTATAAACTCACCCATTTGAACATGTACCTAAGCAGTTCATCCTTCTGTACCTTGACATGCCTCCTCCAGTGGTTCCTGTTTATAAGACTATTTAGGAGGCTCAGAGGGGTCCTAGAGGAGATCCTGGTTAGATAGTGGTTACTCCTAGCATTCTTATTGTAATTAGGCGTGTGTTCCAGGTTTTTCGGGTAGCTAGTGCCCCTTAAGCACCTTTACTTAGGATTGCGGCTGCTCCTACTCATAGTGGGGGGGAGGATGAGCCGATTGATTTGGACTCTGACTCTGAGTAGGATACATGAGATGATATGGAGGGGGAGTCTATCGGAGAGGAGATCAGGGAGGAGGATGAGGGGCAAGCTCCTTCGGAGGGAGCAGAGTGAGACCCTAAGTGGCACGATACTTAGGAGATCCTCATAGCATCGTACGAGGAGGAGAGCGCATAGAGAGATACACTGGTCTCGAAGGAGATATGTGGAGAGGACGATGAGTTTGTGATTCGATAGTGTAATGCCTCTGGATTTGGTGAGGCTTCACAGCTGCCAACAACACCTGCAGTAGTAGTCACTGATCCCACATGGATGCCTGGAGACTCAAGTATGTTTGATACTCCTTTCTCAATTTTGTCTATTAATTTTTTTATGTTAGCCTATCATTCTCCTTTTGACTTGGATTATGTGATTTTCTACCTCATTATATCCCTCTTGTTTTTTCGTTTCTACAACGTCTATGCACAAGTGGCAAGAAATCATTCGTCAGGTGTGCGTGGACACCCTACTGATCCCATCGGGGAAGACCTAAGCCAAGTTGACTACGGATTCAGGACAGCCCTTAGCCACTTGCCGAAATACCAATGTGTTCACTCCTATCTGGAGGGTGGTGGAGATAGTGACCTCTGTTTGTACCCAAGTAGCTGGATACGAGACTGTTGAGAGCCTGATGAGGCAGAGCCACTGTCAAAGTGAGGCTATGGGTAGTGGGCACCACCAAGAGAACTCACACCATTCATTCCATTCTCATCACCGTCGCAACCATAGTAGGAGCCCTAGATGCAGTCATGCACCATCTGAGGGATCCCACAGGAATTGATAGGCCATTCGACCTTTATTGTTTTGAGACCATTTTTTCTCAAAAGATTTTTTTTTGTACTTTCGGGCTCATTGTGAGTGTTTTGACCATGCCTAGTGCATGATGACATTGTATACAAACTTGATCTACTATGATATATACAGACTCTATTTTTTCTTCGGTATTCCATTGTATCTAAGTTGACTCTCTTTTGGCTTATCTCTCACGTGTACTCTAGATGTTTAGAATTTCTACTTTTCAATGCTTTTAGAATGTATGTAATGGATATGAATGATAATAGAATTATTTCTTTTCTTTGTATTTTATGATGCTGATATATGATGATGCAAACACAATGTGACCTTAAACTTAGTTTCTTTTCCAATCTTTGGTACTTCATAAGGTCTTGAAAAAATGTATGAAGAAACGATATGATAAATATATGTACTTGTCCCACTCCTAACCCTACACAACTAGCAATATGTGAGGGCTCAACACCAAGAGTTAGAAAGGGCACAAGTTATGAAAAATTGTTGAATGGTAGTGATGAGAGAAAGATAGAGGTTTGGTAGAACCAAATTGGGATGCTACAACCTTAAATTACTCAACCTACCTCATAGTTTAGAATGTGAATTACTTTGCAGTTTATCTAGACTTGGATCCGTATATGGTTGGTTCGTTGACAAAATCTGATTTTGGGGTTTTAAACTCTCTTGGAATTTAGGACATCTAACTCACTTTGTTTTTGAATTATGATTTCACAATATTTGACTAGGTTATTTCTAACTTTAAAGTTTATCAAAGAGACCCCCAACGCCTTGCCCCATACTACTAGTAGGAAGCATGGGCTCATCACCATGGACAAGACACAAATGAGTAAGGGAATTTTCCTTCTTTCCCAACCCTATGTCACTAGTAAGAGATGCAAGATCAACACCGAAGGTTGGTAGGGAAAAGAAATGTGTAAAAATAAAATTTTATGTGGATTTTTATTTGACTTACTTATTTGGGAAAAATGTTTACAATGATCTTATTTCCAATGAGATGTATATGGGATAGATGCAACACCATGAAGATTCTAGAACAGCCCATGGGCAAAGACACCTAACTTAGGAAGAGACCAAGAGTAGAACCAACTATGCAGGCCTTGGTATGGTTACCGTAAAAACTTTGTCTTATATTGTTTGGATTGATAAATGATTCAGAAACAGTTGATGATGCTATGAAGGTTTGAAGAGACATGATTTGAATGTTTTGTCAATGTTTTTAGAAGTTTTTATGAATTGTTATAAGAATAAGCTCCTTGATTAAAACTTTTACAAAATCAATAGACAGATGAAAATGTAATGCAGATGCAATAATATACATATGAAAATAATGATGGATCATGCGTAGTATCTCTTTAGGTGAAGAGAGTTTACATATTTGCTAAAATCATCACCTTATAGTGTACACAAGTGAAATGCCCCATTTTTGTATGCTTCTACTACTCGATACATACCAAACCACCTAGGTTTGAATTTCCTTCCCACGCCGGTCTTTTTTTCTATCAAGATATTGACTCTTAATACCAAATATCCTTCATAGATCTCATGTTTGTAAACCTTCTTATTGTATTTTCGAGCCATCTGGTCAGCGTAAACACTGTGTCATTGTTCGTCATTCAGTCTAGCCTCATCCAGACTTTCTAACTGGGAGAGTCATGCTTCTCGATAACCCTCCTCCCGAGGATCTCATGTAGTGAAATATGGAGACTAGGTATTTCGAATTTGAGTGGCAGAACTACCTCAACACCAAACACTAAAGAAAAGGGGGTTTCCCCTATTGTTGTTCTAAATGATGTTCGGTAGGTCCACAAGGCTGAAAAAATCTTTAGGTTCCAATCTCATTTATTCTCCTTAACGGTTTTGAGAAGGATGGCCTTTAACATCTTACTTGTAGCCTCAAATTTTCCATTATCCTAAGCATAGTAGATAGAATCTATGTGATGATTTATTTTGAACTTTGTACACAACTCATGTACCTCGTTATTTTTGAAAGACATGCCATTATCATAAATAATGACTTGTGGCACCCATACCTACAAATGATCTAGTTCAGGATGAACTTAACAATTATAGAGCCATGTACGGTGGTAAGGGGCATGGCTTCTACCCACTTGGTAAAGTATTATGTGGTCGTGATTATGAAGTTATGGCCATATATTGATGAGGGAGATAATTTCCCTATCAAATCTAGGCCCCACATGGAAAAGGGCCATGGGGTTACAATTGGTTGCAAAGCTTGTGTCAGTATGTGGATCTTGTGGGAGAATTCTTGAAATTTGTGACATCTGCGCACAAAATCTACTGCATCATGTTCTAGAGTGGGCCAAAAGTAGCCCATCCATTGTACTATGTGATTCATAAAGAATATTTTATGATTCCTCTATATCAACACATCTCAACAACATTCCATCAAAGGCTCTGTAGTAGAGAACTTGTTCCAAAATAACATACTTAGTGGCAATGACACGTAACCGCCTTCTTTGTTGAGATGTTGCCCCCTTTGGGTATGTATGATCTATTATGAAGTTGAAAATGTCGGTGTACCAAGGACATGCAGAGATTGGGGGCTTGGTTTCGACAAAGTACATGAACTCATCGGGATCGTCTAAATCTACTAAATCACCTCCATCTAATAGATTGTAGGCCAACTAGTCTGCAATGATTTTTCCCTTGACATACTTATGATTCACGAACGTTAGTTCAAACTCAACCATTAGGGTTATGAAATGCCCCACCTTCTTAGACAAGGATCCTTGCATGAGGAATGTTCGCAAGTGGATTGTATTAACAATAACCCTTGTTTCTTGATTGAGCATATAATGCCTTAAATTGTTTGTTACAAAAACTATGGAAAGCCATTACTTTTCTACTTGTGTGTAGTGTGTCTCATAATCAAGTAAGGTCTAACTAATGAAGTAAACTACAGATTCCCATTTATCATCATCCTCTTGAGCCAACATGTGGGCTAGAAAAACATCTATAGCTTATGAATACAAGATCATAGGGTTATCTGATCTAGGAGGCATTAGCGTGGAAGGGGACAACAAGAATCATTTAACTGCCTCAAAGGACTCATTGCATTATTCCATCCAATCAATGCTATAATCATTTTTCAACAAATTATTGATTGGATGAATAGAAAAGGTCAAGTCAGGGAAGAACCTTTGGATTGTACTGATTTTCTCATGAAAAGATCAAATACCAGACTTGTCTGAAGGTGGAACCATTTCTAATACAACCCAGATTTTGGCCGGGTCAACATCAATCCCTCGTGAAGATATAATGTATCCTAGAAGCTTGCCTCCTGTTACACTAAAAATACATTTCTCTAGATTTAATGTGAAGTTGTACTCAATTAAGCGTGAAAGGATGATGTAAAGCACCTCTCGGTGATTGCAGCACTTCCTAGCCTTGGCCAATAGGTCATCTACATAGGATTCCACAATCTTATGAATAAGATCATGGAATATGTATGTCATTTTTTGTTGGTATGTAGCACCAACAATCTTAAGACCGAATGGCATGACAACATAACAGTAGGTTCCCCAAGGAGTTATAAACATAGTTTTATCTTGATCCTCTTTGGATATTTTGATTTGATTATATCCTGAAAACCCATCCATGAGAGACAACAACTCGAACCCAGATATTGTGTCAATAATAACGTCAATAGATGGTAACGGGAAATCATCTTTGGGACAAGCCTTGTTAATGTCTCGGAAGTCTATGTAGATACGGATCTTACCATTCTTTTTTAGAATGGGGACAATATTAGATACCCATTGTGAATAATCAACCGGCTTAATGAATCATACATGGAGAAGTTTCATTACCTCTTCTTTTACCATAAGGGCCACCTTTGAATTCATGGGCCTTGACTTCTGCTTAATTGGTTTAACATCTAACTTGGTGACAAGATTGTGAACTACGACGTGTGGTGTAATTCTCGTCATTTCCTTGTAGCTAAACATGAAGGATTTTTTATGTTCTTTGAGGATTTGGGTATGTATTTCCACTTCCTATGGAGTTAAGGAGGACCCCATTTTAAGATCTTTGTTTCCTCCTCCATTCTAATGTTTATATCAATTTTTCCTTCCATTAAGGAGGCATTTCCTTCCTTGAATTCCGGAAAGGATGGAGGCAAATCCTTGTCCCCTTCTTATTCTACCTCATAAATGTCAAGATCCTTTCCTGGAGAGGACTCAATCATGGGATTCCAAAAATAAGAAGAGCGTGGGATTAGGGAGAGGTCTATCTCATGGTAATTAAGATGTAGTTCTGCCAAAGCGTTTAAATAACTTAAAGTCGATTCATCACTATTAACATTCTCTGAACTATCAGGTTGAATCTTGGTTTCTATGTATGTCAATATTGGGGTCATTAGTGCTTTACAAATCAAGTTTTCGGTGTGAACTGAAACAGTGAAGTTGGTATCTTCTAAGTCACTACTTGATGTAAAGTGTGAAGTAGAAGTTGTTATAGAATTTGCAAGAAGGTTCTGTTCACATGGAACTGCTTCAATTGAGATGAAATCGAACCCTTTTGTCAAACCTAACACTTCCATTTTGTAAAGTTATAGATGCTCAGCTCTAGTTTCATATACTTTGGATATCTAATTTGTGACTAGTTATGAGTCACCCAACACCCTAATATTGAGGATTTCCATTATCTTAACTACAATGAGACCTAAAACGAGAGCCTCATATTCAGCCCCAGTGTTTAAAATTGGCTCCATGAAAATGGAGATTTCAACAACTACTCAGAAATATGGACATTGAGTCATCCTTTTTACCTTGGATACCTCAACCTAACTTCTAAAGAAAAGAGAAGGGGATGGACATTGAGTCATCCTTTTTACCTTGGATACCTCAACCTAACTTCTAAAGAAAAGAGAAGGGGACTCTATTAACTACTACCCCATCATCAATATTACAAGTTTTACATAGTTATTATAAATCTAAAGAAAAGAGAAGGGGAAACTTGTAAAAACAAAGCCAGGTCACCCCTACGAGCTATTTCAGTATCCATGGGCATCTTACTGATGTCAAGGACGAACCCAATATCTCTCTCAGGCTGCCCTAGAGGACTAACATTGAAGTCTATGTGATTTATATGTTCCTTTGGTGGATGGGTAACGTTAATCAGATGGTTGAGACCTATCATTTCTAACAGAGTTACTTGATGAGTAGGGGAATTTTTCAGTAGATCCAAGAAGGAGATGTGTGAAAAGGTCTTACTTAGATCATTGATTAGATCATAATCCCCTACTAGCTTGTTTAGTGCATCATGAGCATTTTCTGACATAACTGGATAAATTTGGATTGGCTGTGAAGAATAATCCTTGGTTCTTGTAGTAGCATTAATTTGGGGTTCAACATCTAACTCTAGCAATCCCACGATCTTTGTTTTGGTGCGACCATCCAAAGGAGGTGCCACCTGTGGGTTCGATGAAGTTGAGGCTTCGCATCATGAGTCCTTATTACCCTATTACAATACCTTTATTTGAACCATTGGGATCTAATCTATCGTCCTTTGGATGTGTGGGGAGAGGATTGTTGAAGATCCCTAATGGTGTGTTATGTGGAGACACTGGTCCCATATAGGCATTTTGATTGGGTGTAGTTGGGTTTTCCAAATACATGTCAACAAATAATCGTCTTTGGTCTTCTCGTAAACGCTGCAAATACTTATTACAATTGTGACAAGTTCTTGCGTCATGCCTGCGAACACTATGGAAACTGTAATATAAGTCAGGATCGTAATCCTGAGGCCTTTGGTTTGTTACTTGTTGTGGTCCTAAACTACGGTTATTGTTTGGTTGTTGATTGTTATAATTAACATTTTGAAACCCTTTCCCTTTGTTCTGGAATTGGTTGGGGTATTAACTAGGGCTTGGGGTCAGCATTTTCCTCTATTGCTGAGGTTGTTGCTATTGTTGGGGATGATTACAATCCACAATGTTTACCAAGGGTGGGAAATTGTTGTTTCTCTGATTATTGCCATTATTTTTGTTGTTATTTATAGCACATGTACCTGTAGGATTAACAACATTAGGCTTTTTGGGCTTGTTAGTCACATTGTCGATCGTGACTCCATGATTATTATTAAGGATCTTTCGTCCTTGATTATTGTTCGTGTTATATGAGTAACTAGGATTATTTTTATTGGGAGTGACTAACTTCCCATTTTCTCTATAGGTCTTACGACCATTGTCAATGGCTGCTTGGTTGATCCAAAGAGCACCCTCTAGCACTTCTTCATATCTCTTTAGTGGGAACTTTTGAACCTCTTCCTTCATCTCTCTGTTGAGAGAGTAAAGGAACAAATCACAAAGTTCCGTTTGATCCATGTTTGGAGTGCTAGTGGAGGAGTAGAGAAATTTTTGCCACATTTGAATAAAGTGGGTTGCAGACTCATTGTGTTCTTGCTTAATATGAAGGAATTCCCTTACTCCTATTCTCAAAATCTTGTTCATATCAAAATATTTGATAAACTCATATACGAGTTACTTGAACGAGTGTATTAATTCCTCCGTTATCCTATATTACCAATAGAGAGTAATACCTTCTAGTGTCTTAGGGAAAATTTTCACAATGACTGCGTTCCATGGGAGTAGCTCCCGAATGGCCATTGCATAAGCCTTGATGTGGGTGTTAGGATCACCCTCCCCTTTGAACTTCAGAAGATCAAGCAAGGCTCTTGGGAGAATGATTATCTGAATGGAGAAATCTAGGGGTTCCTTGAGATATTTAGAATAGATCCCCATTGCATATGTTTCCACAATTGAAGAACCTTGCTAGGGAGGTGCAGGTTGCATCAGTTGCTGAAACAAGACTACATAGACATTTGGTGGGGCGTATGACATCCCTTATGGTTTTCCATATGGACCCGGGTAGGTATACATGTGACTCTATGGAGATTTAGAATACATGTGTATATAGGGGGTTTGATTAACTTGATATGGAATCGAAGGCATGAAGCCAGGGAATGTTGTATTTATGGCTTGTATGGCATTTAAGAATGCAATTCTAGATGGTTCCTATTGTAGATATCCATACGTGGCTTAAGTGGGCATACCAAGGGTGCCCGTCCTCATAAGCAGATCTCCAGGGTTTTGAATATTCATGTAAACTGGAGGATTATGTGTAGTAGGCATTTTCCCATAATTCTATGGGTAAGAAGACATTCATGCTTTCCCTGCATATGAATTATGTGTATTTTGGGCCATCTCTAACTCTTTGACTTTGTTTGCCAAATCTTAAATAACAACACTCGTTAACGGGGTGTTTCCTTTCTTAGGAACCTTTTGTTGAACCATCATAGGTTATTGAGGAGTATTGTATCCTGCTATGAATTGTTCACGATGTTGCCACCCCTCATTGGCTGTATTATTAGTTGGTGGCAGGGTAGCATAATTGTTTTGAAGTAGGACATAACCTTGTCCTTGCAACCTATCGAAAGATTGGTTCGTGCTCTGGAATTTTTGTTGACTCCTAACATATCATGCTAAATACTCCTCATCTAGATGGGGGAGTCGATCAGATTGTATGCTAACAAGCTCTCGAAACAATACCCGAGGAGATGAACTTGCTTCACCAGTGAATGTATTGTTATTTGAAATTGATTGTTTGAGGGGATAGGTCTCAGTGACTTGTTCAAGTTCCTCAATACATACAGAGGAAGCAACATTGGTTCCCTGAAGTAGAGGGTTTTGAGAAGATGAGTGGTTGTCCACCCATGTTGAAAGTGAAGGTGATTGTTGTGGTATATTTGATTGGTAATGGTACAAGTCAAAACCCAGGATGGGTCAACCATACTCATCGTATCCTGACATATTCAGGGGGTATAAGAATACCCACAGAATAAAGGATTAACGAGTAAAGTGGAAATATTTAGAGACTATCTCTTCACATTGATTTCACCAATTTTGTACAATAGAAAATCAAGATGTGACCTTCTTCACACCCTACCTCCTGAGGTTGTTTCAAGAAAGCCAGTGTGGAATTGAAATGGAAGTTAAAGTGATGATGGTGATCAAGCTAATTGGGAAACCTTATGTCTTTGACATGCAAATACTGGAATCTACAAATCTAAGGAAAATAATGCTCTCCTAACCTAAAGGGGTGTGATGGTACGGTCTGATATGATACCTACTCAAAGACTCCAATCGATGTCTATTTATGACGAGATTCTATTGATTGGTTGTAGAATACATGGAAAGTAACATATAGGTGCCTCATATGGGATTCTAGACAAGGTCATGGAAGTGAAGACAAGAGGTGCAGTGGAGCTGTAGGGACTATGGGTGATTTTTTGGTCTTGTCTAGAAAGTCTTATCCTGATCGGCTACTATGTTTAATAATGAAAGTTGTGTAATAATATCAAGTGGAAGCGGTGAAGATATGAATACCAATGTGTGTAAACTAGTGTCAATATCTAGATGAATAGCAGGCCCGCTGGGTTGCGGGACCTATGGATCATAACCAAAGACTCGTTGAGGTTGAGGCCCTCTTATGGTCATGCATGCAATCAAACCTTATTTCAAGGAGTAGTCAAAAATTCATAGGATTGATTAGCAAAAATATTGAGTGTATCTAATTGTCCTATTTTCTCAATGTATGTTACAGGTGTGTGTAAGACTGTTAATTAAAAACTTGTGTCAATGTCAGTTATTAGCTCTGGCCCGTTGGGTTATGGGACCAAGGGATCAAAACCATAAGTCTTTTCCTGTTGTGGACCGTTGATGGTCATGAAATATGAATTGATTTTCTTTTAGTAAATAAACTATCCATCAAAGGAAATCTAACCTATGTTTTTGGTGTTTTCTTAATATATTAGAACAAAGCAGTAAAACAAGCTAATCTATGGAAATCAAATATTTTTTCTCTTTTCTAACTTTTTAGACAATGCATCTAATCTAATAAACAAATTAAATAAAAAAATTTATCTGGATGTAGCTAACTATTTAAGCAGATGTGCAAATCTAAATCTAAAAATCTATTCTAATTCAATCAA
Organism: Taxus chinensis; assembly: GCA_019776745.2. Lineage (NCBI taxonomy): Eukaryota > Viridiplantae > Streptophyta > Pinopsida > Cupressales > Taxaceae > Taxus > Taxus chinensis. Next base: position 572,592,844 of record CM034147.1, on the reverse strand, counting down.
AATCCTTCCAACCCTACCTCAGAAATGAATAACAAATCATGACCCTTACAGATCTATTGCTCCCCACAGCTTCCCTGGTAATTTTGAAGAGAAAACTTCCTATTGATATGATCTACTTGAGATTAACTAGATAATTGGAATGAAGTGTTTCCCTACTCTATTTGATATGCAATTCAAATTAATAAATCATAATTGAAAATTTGATAAACAAAGAAAACAAATACACAACTCCAACCTGGATGATCAAGAACCTTGGCAAATCCAATAGTATCAATATATGTCCCATCATTCCTTTCCTTTCTTTCTCTAAGTGTTCATGTGAGTCCAAGGGATTGGGAATGCAAAGAACATCAACATGAGGATATCGCATGATAAATGGCATCTTGGAAGTAATCTTGATGCAATGCAAGTAGAAGAGGGATAACACAAGAGATATGAGATTGGCTATGTAATTCCTAACGAGATTATGGTAGCAAAACAATACAAGATACAAAAAATTCTCAGTACCTTTTTCTTGAATACAAGCATGGAATATATAATAATGGAGGATAGGAGGTTCCTTCATTCACAAGGAAAGAAGGAGATTTTATAACCAATTAAATCTATTTAAAAATAGGAGGAAGGAGAGCCAAGCAATCAAAGTTAATTTTAGACAATTCAGCTCACAGATGCATGCAAAAAGCAAAATTAAGTGAACCGTTCCATGTTTAAAACATGCGTGAACAATCTAGGAAAAGCGGGTAGGACCACTGCCCTATGCATGGTGGCAGTTTTTAGACCACCTCTCTGTCTAGGTGATGGTTTGAGAACTACCACCCAGCCAGGGCAGCAGTCCTAGAAATGAAGGCAAAATCAACCACAAAAAGAGGTGGGAAGATGGAAAAATGAATGGAAAAGTTAAGTAAGGCCATCTATGATACAAATATACACTGTGAATGGGTTTTGGAGCTTGAACACCTTCTTTAAAGGATTTTAAATCATCATTGGGGATTCGTGTAACTGTTTTCCTAGCAATGTAGCACGTGTAATTTCGGGTGCATACAGGTACACCCGATGGTCATTCTGAGCCAAAGAACTTTGAGCTATGATCATGTGAGAAACCAAATAGGCACTTGGGTGGTAATGACATGTCAAATATGAAAGGTTGAGGTCAAACACACAAAAATTCTTTTTAAGGACTAAACAAGTTACAATAAGGATTCACTCATGAATATCAAAATGGATTTCAAAATAAGGATGAGGGGGAAATATAAAAAATAAATTACTACCAGAATATCACAATGGTAAGGGAAAAAAATTCCTCCCAAGATATGAGGGAAGGAGCCAACCAACCCCATAATAAACTCTCTTTTCACTACCACTAATGGGGTGAGGAAGAATGGCTAACTCTCCCCAAATAAAATTTTTACACACCACAAGTAGGGATGAGAAAAGAAAATATGGGATCATAACAACCATATTTCTCACCCATTATTGTGGCCTTCACCAAGCAACCAATACATATTTCCCCTTAACCTCTAAAACCTAGATATTTGACATCCCAACAATGTTAGGTTATTTAAACTCTTCAATGTGGGGAAATTAATACTCTATGAATTTTATGAGTTAAGGCCTCTTTAACACTTTCTTTAAAATTACTATAATTAAATATATGTACACAAGAAATATTTTATCACATAAAACATAATTTAAGAATATCTATTGTTTTCTAAACTTCTTAAAGGGACTAGAAGAATAATGAAGAAGGTTGTAAAAATTAAAAGGATCATACCTCCAATCCTTGCTTTCTTAGTAATATCCCAAGATGTGTTAGTTCAATTTTTTTTTGTGATCTCCTTATTTCTTCCTCCCTTCTCCTTTCTCCTTAAGTTTCCTTTTCTTCTAGAACCAAATTTTAGAATGCAAAGAAAAAACGTTAGTAAGACTATGGATTCTCTATTACTTATAAAGAAATTCCAATTCCATTATCATATGGAAATGTTACACTTGTCCCTTCTTATAGCCTTTTCTTTACAACAAATATCTTCTCATGTCACATATTCCACCAAATGCCCAAAAATTCATTCACAAAGATCTAGGAAACTAAGGAATTTTCTACACATTTTAATCTACATGTATTCTAGATGTCTTTAATGTCATAAATGATACCAACTATTAAAAAAGTATCTACCTAAGCTTACCCATAAGTCAAACCTCCTATATTTGATCAAAAATGAGTCATAAGAGTTTATTTACCCCCAATTTTATGAGTCATAAGAGTTTATTTAGTTCTATTCAAATTTGGAAACCTACACCACTTATCTTGACTTGTTCCATCTCATACATAGTTACATATAGGCTTCTAAATTTTTGAGAGGGAATAATAAATGGCTAGGGATTATTTTAGAGTGTTGAAATTGAAATAAATTTAATTGAATATTATCAACAAATATAAAAAAATAAATAGGATACACACACTTATCTCTACTCAACTACATTTAGTATTATCATGATTAATGTAGTCTTGAATCCTCTTTTAAAACACATGTCACCTGTAAAATCAAGGCACGCATCAAAATGTTTGATCCCAAATATAGTGGAAGCATGAATAAAAAATAAAAACACAATTAATAGTTAATCATGTAATTCATATAAAAATATAAACGAGATAAAAACATTCAATAAAATTTGTTATTTAACTTAAACATACATTTCCATGCATACAACCTAAATCAAAATAATAAACATATTAGGTTAAAGGATGAATCACTAATGCTAATAAGACATAAGTCATAAGTCTTAGAAAAATAATAATAATATGTCATTACCATATGCATATGAGTATGAATGTAAAAAAACCCTATGTCTCAAATATTTAACTATATCTGTCACATATGACAAGATCATAATAAATGCTAGAAATTAAAATAGTTTGATAAAATGGATCTCACATCCTAATTACCTTAAATGGAATTCCTGTCAAAACTTACTGAAAGAGATAGGGGTAGTGGACATGTAGAGGAGTTACATCCTCCTAAGGATCCACAGTTTCATCGGAGCAATCCCACTGGACCCTAACATAGTGCATATTTCACCCTTAAAGGACCATCTTCCTATGATCCAAAATGTGCACAGGCTCCAAGTTCAATTTCCCATCCTCCTCCCCATGTAAGGCCATCGAATCCACCAAATGTGTACTATTAGGGATGCATTTTCTCAAAACATAAACATGGAAGACATTGTGAACATGTGATAGGCTAGGTGGCAAGGCTAAATAATAAGAAACATGACCTGTGACCTCCAAGATTTCAAAATGTCCCACAAAACAAGGAGATAATTTGGAACCCTTCCCATAGCTGATTGGGATCTTGTTAGGATTAATTAGAAGATACTTCTTTTGTCATTTTTTCTCTTATTGTAGGTGCTCCCAAATTAAAACATCTTTCCTTTCAATTTCTTGCAATATAACACGACCATTGTTTACTCTATCCTCAATATGATCCCAACTCAAAGGTCTCTTACACTCCCTACCATATAGTTCTTTGTATGGTGCCAAGCCTATGGAATTGTGGTAAGAAAAATTCATGCAAACTCAACCAAATAGAGGCATTCCTCCCAATGGGACTATTGATCCATAATATACATGCGAAGCATATCCTCAAGTACTTGGTTAACTCACTCGGTTTGTCCATTTGTCCCTGGATGATATGAAGTACTAAATTTTAGCAAGGTACATAATTCCTTTTAGAGAGTAGACCAAAAATTTGAAGTATATATAGGGTATCTATCTGAAATTATCTTATGAGGAATCCCATGAAATCATACAATGTCATCTAAAAATACTCTTGATACTAACATAACACTATAATTGGTCCTTTTCAGAGAAAAATGATCCACCTTAGTTAGATTACCAACTGTCACCATGATCGCATCACAATGATATGATGACATAGAAAGTCCAATAATAAAGTCCATGGAGATAGTATCCCATTTCCACTCTAAGATATTGTGAGGGTATAGTAATCATGTTGGATGTTGATGCTCAGCCTTGACTCTTTAACATATAAGGTAATGAGCCACATAACTTGCAATAACTCATCTCAATACATGCCACTGAAACAACTGACATAAATCAACATGCATCTTTTTCACTCCTGGATGTGTTGAATAAGGGGCCTTATGATCCTCAAACAAAATCACATTACGTGAATATATAAACATAGGAACATATATGCACATTTTATAATACAAAAAAGCATCCATTTCTAGAGTATATTATGTAAATTTTCCTTTAAGAGACCTTTGTGCCTCTACCATCTGTCGAACCTCCTGATAGAATATATCATTGGGTAACTACTCAAGAATACGACTATGCAGATCAGTTTGGAGTGTCCTTGATATTATCTCATGACATATCCTACTCAATGTATCTATAACCACATTTTCCTTTCCATTAATATATTGAATATCCATCTCATACTCACATAAAAACTCCAATCAATGTCTCTGAAGAGCATTAAGATTGGGTTGAGTGAATACATATTATAAGCTCATGTGACCAGTCTTCAATAAAAAAGGGTGGCCAAAGAGGAAAGGTCACCATTGAAGACACACATGAACCACTGTTGCAAGTTTAAAATCATGCGTTGGATATTTCAACTCATAATCCTTGAGTTTACAAGACTTAAAACCAATAACCATATTTTTTTTCATTATTATTGATCCTAATCCATCTAGGGATGTATCAATATAAACAATAAACTCACCCTGAGGATAAGGAACTGTGACAATGGGTGCATTAGTGAGTAATTTATTTAACAACCGAAAGGCTTTCTCACATTTATCTATCCATAAAAACTCTTTCCCTTTCCTCTAAATGGAAGTGATAGTACTTTTCAGTCGTGAGAAGTTATCAATGAAGTGGCGATAGTAACCTATTGATCCCATGAAAATTTGAACCTTTGTTACACTAGTTGTTGTTGGCCAATCCATCGTAGTATGAATATTTGAGGGAACCAATGAGATCCCCTCCATAGAGGTGATGTTCCCAAGATATTGAACATATTTTGTTTACAAAATCACACTTTCCCAAGTTCCCATATAACTTGTTCCCTCTCAAAACCTACAACACTTGATGCAACTGGTCTTCATGTTCTTCCTCATTCCTTGAATATATCAAAATTTCATCAAGAAATACAAATACAAAATTATCCAAAATGGTTCTGAATACTCCATTTATAAGACTCATGAATACTGGTGGGGAATTAGTCAAACCAAAAGGTACAAACATAAAGTCATAATTTCCATACCGCATTCGAAATATAGTTTTGTGAATATCTTCCTCTGTCATTCGCAATTGATGTTAACCATATTTCAAATCAATCTTTCAGAATACCTTGGCTACCCACATTTGGTCAAATAAATCATCAATCAAAGGTAAAGGGTAACGATTCTCGATTGTTAGCTTATTCAACTAGTGGTGGTCAACACATAGTATAAGGGATCCATCCTTCTTTACAAATATAACTGGTGCCCCACAAGGGGAAACACTAGGAGGAAATAATCCCTTCTCCAATAGTTTTTTATGCTACATCTTGAGCTCACATTATTCTAATGTTTTCATTCGATACAGTTCCTTGGAAATATGTTCCACCCCTAATACCAAATAAAATTTAAAATCAACTTCCCTGTGTAGGGAAATTCTAGGTAACTCAATTAGAAAGACATACAAAAACTCCAAAAGGATAGGGTGGTCATCTAAGGAATATTTTTCATATTCTTTCTCTAATAAATCACTCACAACTATAGAAAAGATTTAACACCCTTTTCGCATGCTTCGCTTGAGTTTCATTACATAGATCATACAAAGGGATATATCTCGTTTGACCCCTGTAATGATCATTTGTGTCCCTAAGTCATCAAAAAACTCAATGATTTTACTATAAAAATCAACTTTGGCTTTGTGATAACTAAGCAAGTCCACACCCAAAAAAAAATCATAAGAACCTAAGGGTATAATGCGTAAGTCTACAATGGTGATGAAGTTTCCAAAATCTAGAATGCAATTTATCACTAATGAAATGAAGACATCTTGGCCCCAATCACTAACTCAACTTCCCAATGATCCTACTTCCTAGCAACCACCATCCTATAATGGTCTATAAATGAAAGGGATATGAAAGATTTAGAATCTCCCGAGTCAAATAAAATAGTAACTGAAATCCCATTAATTTTACTTATGGCCTTGATAATAGACACTTGGTGCTCTACTTGGTGGTTTTCCACTGCTACATACATCCAATGAGCATAACCCATGTTTCTAACTATCTGCTCAGATATAAGTTTAATTTTTTGCTAGAGACGATGGTCTCTGTGGACATATGTTAGGATAATGATATGGTGAACCACACACAATACAAGTACCAATAATATTCCATTTCCACTAAGGAACTCCACTAGTCCTTTGAGAACCTATAGTTGTTGACCCTGAGGTTTTGTTTTTCCCTGACAATTGTGTTCGTGTTTGCCTAAACTAATTTGTTCTTTCTCCTCTATCTCTATTTGGCGCATGCCAATTTCATGCTCTGCTTGGATTTCTTTATTGAGGTTGATTATTTTGTTCTTTTTGTCATTGTTGTTAGTGTTGCAGTGAAGGCCGTGGAGCTTAAAATGTGGGCATAAAGACTCCCCTAGATGTGGGGTGAGAACCAAAATATCTAGCATTGTATCAAGAAAATAAATTACCCTGAATAATATCCTATTGTCTCTTGAAAACTATTATGCGTTTTCATAGCCAAATTCAAATTTATTGAGCTCGTGCACTTTGTTGGTGTTTAATCCAAGTCAGAGATTCAAGAAATTAGCAAAATTCATGCCCTAGAGCTGTTTAAAATGTTTATTTTGCTCATTTTTAGAAATCCTCCATTTGCCAGTATGTGCAAGTAATATCCTCTTTGTAACCTCCATTTTTTTATCAAAATTGTTCACTTTTTCTATGGACTGAGTCATCAAATCATTTTTCTGCTTCCACACCTCTGGTTCATGAAGGAAATTAAAAAATTAAACTCAAAAAGATGAAGTTTTCTTCCTCTGCGTATTTTCCACAATCGGGATGACGGGCGTCTTTTCTCCGTCAAATTTTGACCCTAATGAATGCAGGTACGTGGTCAGATCCTATTGGATGGGAAGGAATGATATTTTTAGTTAACTTTAAACTTTTGGTCACTTTTGGAAAAAATGGTAAATTTGCCCCACGGCCTCAGAAAGTTTGAAGTTTCTAATTATGGTTCATTGTGGAAAAAGTGGAAGTTGTTGTCCCAGCATGCACAAGCTCATGAGGGACACTTAGGACCCGAAAAGCCACAATTTTTGATTGCGAAAAAATTGAATTTTTTTTTCCTAGACTGCACAAGTCCACAAGGGACACTTGGGACCCAAAAAGCTGAAATTTCTGATTGCGGAAAAAGTGGAAGTTTTTGTCCTAGGTTGCACAAGTTCAATTGGGACACATGAGACCCAAAAGGCCGAATCGGCCAAAAAAATCAAAAGCGTGAGAGCGGGCCAATGGAGGAAATTGAGTTTTTGAGCCTTTTTCCAAAAAAGGTTAAAATATTTAGAAAAGAGCCACGACCCTGTATCCAACCAAAACATGCCACGTGTCCTAGTCAAATCAGAGCAGCGGGTCGGTACATAAATTTTTATTTTTGATCCCCTTTGCAAAAAGGTGAAAATTTAAAAAAGATCCACAGCCTGAATCATGCTTTGAAGGAAAAAAAACAAAGTTGAAGCCCACATGGAAAAAGTCGAAGGTGAAGGTGCCACGTGTCCTAGTCAAATCAGAGAAACGGGTTTTTCACACAGAATTTTTTGGTTCTTAGAATAGAGTTTCTTCTATCCTTTCATTCTTTTGAGAAACAGATAAGGGTTAGGGCTAGGAGGAATACCTTTTGAATGTTGAGAGGGTGTGAACGTACCGTAGAGAGAGATCAGATCAATTGCAAAGAACTCCTTTTTGTCTAGGAAGGACTACCTGCAAGTAAGAATACAAGACCACCAAATTTTAGTTAGACAGTAAATGAGGGAACTGCCTTGGGCCTAGGAAATATTAGACTTCCTTTCAAAGGTGGTCAGTTCCCCTTTTAATATGAATTAACACTAATGATAATAAAGAAGCTATTGCAAAATCATGATTTAGGTACCTCGTTATAAAGCAATAGAGACTAAACTACCAATAATAAAACGTCACGTTGTTTGTTTGGTCAATGGTCGTTGATGCGTTCAGCTCGAGTTACAGGGATAAACTAGATTGGATCTGAGGTTGTTAGGAGACAAATAGGTGAGAGGAAGGTTTTGGGTATAAGTCACAGTGACCGATGTCGGTCACTGGATAACCAACCGCAGTTTAGAGAACCGCTGCCGGTAGAGGATAACCGACACCGGTAGGGTTAGTAATCTAGGTGCTCCTGGAGGGAGGTTGGTTGCAGGGTGATTATGGGGTTTTTAAGACTGGTGGATGGCTGAGGGGAATAGTGAGATGATAGGGAAGACTCAGAGTGTGATAAAACTATCTTCTGGGCAATACAAGGTTGTATGGATGAAGGTTAAGTACAGGGTGCCGGTAGGTGGTAGATCTAAAAGTGAGCTTATAATTACTATCAATCAAAAGACTCAGGAAATGATGCTTAGAAACATACAAGACACTACTTACTCGTTCTTGATGAAGATTCAGGTCCAAGGAATGTGGTAGTGACAGTAAACCTTAGTTGGGATGATCTGGTATTGGAAAATGAGCTGATGAAGCTATCCTCAGTCTTTTCCAATGCTTGAATGGGGGTGACAGCAATCCAATGGCTTAGTTGCAGTCTTCAGCTCGATGCTCTTCTCTTTTCTTCACTTGTCTCTGCTCTGCTAAGTGAATTTCCAGATCCTTCAAATGAATTCCGATCCTTTGTTTTTGGTTGGGGGAGGTCATTTACAGGGAACCGATGGCGGTTACGTAATTAACAGAGATCGAGTAGGAACCAATGTCGGTTAAGTCAAAGTGGGCTATTTTTAGTAAAATAGCCAACTTTCCCTCCTTTTCTCCCGAGAGATTAGTTGTGGGCTTGGTCAAGTCATTATTAGGTTGGTTTTGGTGTGGGTGAGGTGTAATTAGTCATGGGTGTGTATGTAGACCAAGTTATAGCTCTTTATTAGGTTATTTTAGGATTGGGGCTAGGTCATGATGAGGTGGCAAAATGAGGTCATTATCAGGTTGGTTTTGGTGCGTTTGACGGGTAATTAGTCATGGGTGTTTATGTAGACCAAGTTATAGGTCTTTATTAGGTTAGTTTAGGGTTAGGGGTAGCTCATGATGAGGTGGCAAAGTGAGGTGGCCGGTTTGAAAATGTGGGTTTATTAATTATAAGGTAATTAATAAATAATTGTGCAAGGTTTAGGTGGTGAGGTTAGGTTGTGAAATGAGATGCGGGGCACAGGGTGTCGTAAGACACCAATTTGGTGTCTACATTAACCCCTTGTTGTTGTGTAGCTTGTCTTGTAAAGCTACACTGACAATTAATAAGAAGTGATTGCCCCAGTTAAGGGTATAGGTAATCCCCCTCAAAGCTATCACAGATTGAGGCGACGTGAAATCAGGGATAGGGTTGATAAAGGTTGAATGGTGTTGAGATGATGGTAAGATGGTGGGATAAGTTCAAGGAAGCAGACGCACATTAAAATGAAGTAATATGACCAGGGTACACAATTTGAAAAGCAAACAAGCAATACATAGGCAAAGGTCGATAGTTTATCCAAAAAAGGTTGATATAATCCTAGTATCCAAGGCATAGGAAGTAGCTCCAGGGATATAACGAGTAAGGTACAAGAACGTTTAGGCATGTTCAGCAGTACCAAATGGTTGGTTTGGTTGAGATAAACATCACGGTCTTGGTCTAGGAAAAGTTGGTCGACTGATCAAGTCAAGTATCCTAATCATGTTAAAACACGAATAAGTGAGCTTGATTGAACAAAAATTTACATGATGGGTGGATAAAATTGTAATTTGCGGGTTTTGGGCGAGGTACTTAATTGGTGTAGCCTTGGGTCAGGTCTGACTGGTGGGGTGTGGCCTTGGGTCGGGCCAAATGGTTGGTTGCGGCTGTGGGTCAGGCCAAATGGTTGGTTACGGCCTTGGGTCGGGACAAATGGTTGGTTACGGCCTTGGGTCAGGCCAAATGATTGGTTGCAGCCTTGGGTCAGGCCAAATGGTTGGTTGCGGCTGTGGGTCAGGCCAAATGGTTGGTTGCGGCCTTGGGTCGGGCCAAATAGCTGGTTGCGGCCGTGGGTTGAGCCAAATGGTTGGTTGTGGCCTTGGGTCGGGCCAAATGGTTGGTTGTGGCCATGGGTCAGGCCAAATGGTTGGTTGCGGCTGTGGGTCGGGCCAATTGGAGTCAAAATAAGGCAAGTCAGCAAAGCCAGGGAGAGGTGATGGGGGTAAAAGTGGAGATTGGTGGACAAGGGTGGGAGTTAGGTGAAGGAAGTAGGGAACCGATATCAGTTATGTATAACCGATATCGATTCGAAGACCGATACTGGTATTCTAAGGCGTGAAATAACTGGTATCGGTTATAGGCCAAAACCTATAAAAAGAAAAAATACGGCATGTCATTGTCACTTTGTGAATTTAAGTGCCCCAGTTTGTCTTGTCTGAGGTTTGAAGTGATTGTGGTGATTTTGTGGGTTGAGGTGGCATTATTTGAGTGGAGGAGTGAGTGGTTGGTAGACCCCAGTGATCAGGAGGTAGAGTTTGATTAGTGGAGAACCCAACTGAGGAGATTTGGGGCCATGGCATAGCTAGGAGGAGCAGGAGGTGTTGGACCAGCTAGACCACCACCACCTATCCCACCACAACGACGTGTAGTCGTACCGGTAGGCTCTGAGCTCTTACCTATGTGAATCTGATGAGTTTAACTTAGATGTGGGTTTGGGTAGGAATCCTAATTTTAATAAAATAATCAATGAATGGAGGTAATGTGTAAAATGGAGTGGGTAGGTAGGCTAGTGAGGCCAAAACGGCAGGGTGGGTAGGTTTGTAGGATTTTCTTGTGGGAAAAAGGAGGAAAAATAGCAAAAAATATTTTTTTGCAGGCCGTTTTGGGTTCGGCCCTGGAATGGGATAGTGACCGATGTTGCTCACTTGGCAGCTAGCATTGTTCACAGAAATAATTTGTATATGTTGTTTAGGTAAAGACCGGCATCGGTCATAGGTCGACCGGCATTGGTACACATTATTTACTTGGGGTGACCGATGGCGGTCGAGGGTGACCAGTACCGGTCAGCATGGATAGGAGTTATGGTTTTCATTTGTTGTTTAGAATTTAGTCATGTTGTTTTGTTTGTTTGTTTGGGGGTGAAGGGGGAGGGAGTAGAGTTGATAGGAAACATGATTGGGGTGGGGGGAAATGGGGTTGTTGGGGGGACTAGTTTGGGTAGGATAGATTAGGTTTTGGGTATGAAGTAGGAGGTGTTAAATTGGAGGGGGTATAATTAGATGGCTAGAGTAGATCGGGGTGGTTGGTAGGGTTTGAGATAAGTAAAGGGGATATCGTAGATGTATAGGGTTAGATAGGTGGGTGTAGATGTGTGTTGTAGCGTCGGGTTGTGGTTGGGTGGTTAAGTGGGTATAGAGAGTTAAGGTAGTTGTTATTGTAAAGGGTAGGCCTGATGAAGTGGGTTGTTTTTACAGGCACGCCAGCAGCTTACGATGCGGGATCGGATGCCCCTCTACTGAGGCGAATACAGCCACATGTGTCCACAGTACAGTGGGGCATCATGAGAGAGGTTGGACTCGGCGGAGTCAGGCGGTATAGGGCTGTGGATAGGGACCACAACCTGATGGTTGCCCTCATTGAGAGATGGGATCCGGCAACCAATGTCCTCCATCTCCCTACTGGAGAGATGAAAATTAATTTAGAGGATGTATATCACATCCTGAGACTGCCGATCGTAAGTGAGGTAGTATATCACATCTAGGTGGATGCGAAGATAGCGATGGATAGCATCCTGCATGTATTCAGGGATGCAGCCCCATTGTTGACCTATCATAGTGCGAGCATTTGCCTATGGTGACATGTATCGCGCACACCGATAGGAGACATGGCTTGCCGTGTTGATGATGATAGGTATCACCTACTTCACCCTCCTAGACTCAGAGGGAGGCTGATTCCCATGGGCTTTGATGGGAGTGTTGCATGAGATGGTAGATGAGCATACATGCTATGCCTGGGCACCAGTGTATCTAGTGCAGCTATACATAGAGTTTTTGGGGTTATCGTCGTATGAGGCGGTTTGCTCTACATTTTTGTTACACTGCTGGGCGTATGAGGACATCATCTGTATACGACCAGTAGGGCTGCCCTAGTAGCCAGGGCCATAGATTGTATATAGATATGGATTTCAGAGGTGGTTGGGGGTCGTGGGCCAGCCACGAGGCGGTGCTCACAGGATGGGATGTGGCCTACTACTGTCATATGTTAGAGGGCTTGACCACACTGGACATTATATGGAGGCCCTACAAAGGCCATCAACCCCGAGGAGGAGCCCGAGAACAGATGCGCTAGATCCAGTATAGCTTTTGGATAGTTGGACAGAGGCCCAGGGAGTATGAGCAGATACCCCTAGAGAGGGTACAACGGTAGTTGGGCTTGCGACAGGATGAGCTACCTCCCTTCCCACAATACCAGAGGGATGATGTAGAGGTGCCACTGCCTGCACCGCAGCCCGTTGACCTAGATTGGGTAGCAGAGAGGTCGGCGGATGATACAATGGATGATGCTGGAGTGACAGGGGCCTTTTGGTTTGGTGGGTAGGGGGAGAGAGTAGCTAGGAGAGCATAGCCCGCACAGCCAGATTTGGCAGCTGTTATAGTAGAGAGGGACCGGCTCGTAGGACAGGTGTAGTTGTTATAGGGGCAGCTTGCTTCTGTGCAGACATAGATTGGGGTGCTACAGGGGCAGTTAGCCCAGGCACAGGCTCAAGCATAACCACAGGCACCAGTACAGCCATAGGCACTGCCACAGGCATAGGCACTGCCATAGGTACAGGCTCTAGTACAGCCACAAAACATAGGCACTGCCACATGCACAGGTGTAGGTACAAGTACCACCACAGGCACTGGGTGTACTGGCAGGATAGGGGCCACTACTATTAGGAGTCGAGGGACCAGCCCTAGCAGCCGTGGTGGCACGGGCCCCGCTATATGGAGGTGAGAGTGGAGGCCTGATATTATCAGGACATCCTTAATGGTACCGGGGCTGATTATCAGCCGTATGTGGTACACAGAGCCAAGACATCCCGGAGCCAGAGATCCTAAGGAGACGCAACCACAGCCGGTGGGTCTGTTATAGGGAGGAGGCGAGAGCTAGCACAGGGACCAGTAGGGAGACAGAGAGAGCTGAGACATCCAGGCGAGTGGCGATGGGTTTTTTTTTGATATTGGATATAGACACTGGTCTACGAACTAGGTATGTATATTGAGGCCTGCGTGCCCATATATGATTTAGTTATTCATTCATTTTTGTTGTATATACCAGCCTGCGAGATGAGTACATGTTGTATAGTTGATACCGGCCTATGAGCTGAATATATTTTTGACTTGATAGACCGGCCTGCGAGCCAAGTTGATATTTTGACAGGGATAGTGGTTTGCTTGCCAGATTTTTATTATTTTTTAGATCACAGAGGCCCCCATGCAGGGAAAATTGTATATTTTGACATTGATATATAGAGATGATGATTTTGATCCACATGGTGTGTATAAAAATGTCTTATGTGTTTTTTCGATGGTTTTTGAAATTTAATGTATACAGATGATGAGGTTGATCCACATGGTGTGTATACTGATGGGTTTGATGTTAAAATGTCGCATGTATTTTTGTCAATGATTTTTGAACTTTAATGTAGATAGATGGTGTTGATGAAATTGTGATGATATATATATATATATATATGTGTGTGTGTGTGTGTGTGTGTGTGTGTGTGTGTGTGTGTGTGTGTGTGTGTGTTGATGGGATTTTGATGACAAATATTGATAATGATGTCGTTATGCAGGAAAAAGAGGCGGGCGCCACAAAAAATTTGTAAAAAACAAAGAAAAGGCCTAGGTTTAAGCAAAGGGAGATTATGACCAATGTCGGTTAGCTAACCGATGCCGGTAGATATATGACCGATACTGGTTAGGTAACCAATATCGGTTATGCTCAAACAAGATTTTCTAAAAATAGAAAAGCTTGGGAGACAACTTGAGTTTTTATTTTTAGCGGTATGCAATAAGTTAAATACGGAGGATGCGACGTTGTTTGATGAATGATATAGATAATTGCATGGGAGAATTGAGTGCTAGGGAGGAAAGAGATAGGTAAAGTTATTGTGGGCTGAGATTAAGAAGGCAAAAAGGTAAGTTATATTGAAGAGGGTGTTTAACATGGCTGGACAAGGAGAAACATCCAGCAGGCAGAGACGAGAGGGAAGACAGGTTCCACCGTAAGCTGTTGCGTCCCAAGAGGTAAAATGTTTGGTTATAATTTAATTCTTGCATGTTTTATGAATAGGATGAGAGAAGGTAAATGGATAGAGATGAGAAAGAAAAGGTGATAGGTAAGGGTTTGGGATGGGGTGAGTGTTATGGGGTAGGTAAGCGGGGGTTTCACGTATGTTTATAGGTGTAGAGAGGAGTAAATGAGCAAAATAATTATCTTAGGTGCTATTTTTAAGCAGGCTGTATAGAATTGACAGTGACCGATATCATTTAGAGATAACCGGTATAAGTTAGATAACCTGTATCAGTTATCTATAACCGATATCGGTTACTATATAAAATTCCAGAATGTGAAAAAAAACACTTGGGGATTTGATTTATTGAATGGTTTATCTATTGATTTGATGTATGCAGGGAGAGGTAGGTTTGAGGATGAATGATAGTGTACCAGCTTTTTTGTCACGAGTCCGAGTGGATGTAACACCAACTGAATGGGTATTGATAAACCATGTGGGGTTAAGTGGAATCCGCTATTATTCACGAATCGCACGCAATCATGCTATGTTGTAGGCGTTGATTGAGAGGTGGAATCTGGAAAAGAATACCTTCTATCTGCCAATAGGGGAGATGAAAGTGACATTGGAAGATGCGTTTATAATTTTGAGGCTCCCAATTATAGGAAGACCAGTGTATCATACAGGGCCTAGTGTGGCGCGGGGAGCGATAACAGCAATATTTGGTTTAGCTGCACGAGATTTGACACAACGAAGTTTGACATTCACTTATAGTACAATGTATGCAACACACCCTGAGGAAACAAGGTTGGCAGTGGTATTAATGATAGTGGTGGGGAATTATGCATTACCGAGGGTGGATGGGGGAATATTTCTAAAAGCATTGATGTGTATTATTTGGGAAATGATAGAAAGGAGCGTGACTTTCGCATGGGGTACTCGCATATCTGGCGGAGCTATACAGGGGTTTATGGGCCTGCAGGTGAAATCACAGGATGACACTGGATTGTGTATACTTATTACATTGTTGGTCCTATGAGCACATTGTGTGTGCACGACTAATAGGCCGACCAATCAAGGAAAGAGAGACAGGAGTGCAGAGGTTGGGATTCAGATGATGGGTCCAAACAGAACAAGAGGTGAGATCCCAAGCCATGACAGATGACCTCAAGTATTATAGGTAGATGTGGGAAATGGTGATGATTGTGGATATTTTTTGGAGGCCTTATGGGAACTATATGGTGAAAGAGAACATAGCAGAGGAGTTGATGGGTGTAGAGTGATTAAGGTGGATCGCGGGGCACAGGCCAGGTGAGTACGAGAGGATTCCTCTAGATCGTGTGCGGTGACAATTTGGATTTGTTCAGGATATACCCATGGCCTATAGACCATACATGAGGATCAACGCCGAGGCAGCATTCTCACCTCCCCGGCCGATACCTCCAGAAGGGCCAAAAGAGATAGCAGCCAATCGTAGGGTAATGGATGTGAGAGTGACAGAGGCTTATAGATTATGGTGGGTAGCAGAGCTGAGAGGTGTACGTGAGAGGGCCAATCGTCTTGACATAGCTATGATTACAGTGGAGAGAAACCACCTGCAGGATTTAGTGCACCACATTCAAATGCGGGTGAATGAGACAACGGGATTGTTAGAGGTTTCACAGTTATGAGTGGAGAGACTAGAGGCAAGATTCCTCCACGTGAGAGGGCGTATTCGTATGTTACAGGAGATGTTGGCGGATCAGTGGGAAGAACCAATAGCAGTGGCACCTTTGAGGATGGAGAGGCCAGATGAGTGATGTCGACGATCGCGATCACCACCTGATTCAGGAGGAGGCGCAAGGGTCTAAATGAATTTCATAGGGGTATAAGAATAAATAAGGATGTCGACCTGTGCGTCGATGATAGATAAAATGTATTTGTTTAACATCTAAATAAAATTAAATATGTATGTTGATTTGAGTTATGATAATAATAAGAATGGTTGTGTTTTGAATGTTTGTTTGGAAAAAAAGGATAAATGATGAATGTTATCAAATAGAAATACACAAAAATGTTTTTATTTACAACACATGATAGGTTATGGTAGGTGATGGTCAAGCTAACCTTGGGAGACTCCCTGTCTCCTAAGTGCTGCCTACATAGCCCATTGCTCAAAGCAAGGAGGGGCCTCAAACCGATGTAGTTCTCCCTTAGGACCAGGGAGAGGTGAATTTAGGAAATTTGGTTGTGGTCAGGCAATTTTTTGGTTGGTAAAAAAATATTGATATCGATAGGGTAATGTTATTGGTGTTTAGTAAAGAATTGGCGATGTTGGTGTAGGTATAGGTGAAGCGAGAGTTAGCTTACCCAAGTAGTAGGGAATTGTGTCATGATTGAGGTCAACACATAATCCTAGATTCGAGTAAAAGAGGCAAAAGTGTCCCGTAGTTGAAAAGAGCTAAACAAACCACGTATTAATGTAGGATAAGCTTGAATCCCTAGGTACCTTGCATAGGCGAGAAGTCGATAGGTGAAAAGAGGTGTATAATAACAATATATCAAATATACGTCACGTCCCTTGAGTTTTGTTGCTTTGACGAATGGTGAGGTGAGGTGGTTGGTATAGTTGGGGTGCAGAGAACTTGTTTATAAGGTGATTATTTTGACGAAAGAGAACCAAACCTAAATAGACAAGTCCATGACTCAAAAGTGCTTTGGAATACTGATTTTTAATTTTCTGGATATAGACTGATTGATGTAGGAAGTCTACATGGGATATGTATTTTTGTTGTTCTTGAGGTCTTCACGAATCTGATCAATGCGAGAAGCTTCCTATAAAGGCTGACTTTGTATAGCTGTCCTTCAAAGGAGCAGTCTATTTATAGTAGCAGATGTGGTTTTTGTGTATAGTTGTCCTTCGGGGGAGTAGTCTATTTATAATAGTAGA
This sequence comes from Taxus chinensis, assembly GCA_019776745.2. Lineage (NCBI taxonomy): Eukaryota > Viridiplantae > Streptophyta > Pinopsida > Cupressales > Taxaceae > Taxus > Taxus chinensis. The sequence goes on along the minus strand of CM034147.1, from coordinate 572,575,407 downwards.
AGTGGTTTTGCACATAGCTGTCCTTCGAGGGATTAGTCTATGTATAACTTAGAGGTCTAGATGTCCGTTTGGCATGAAGCATCTAGTTTTGTAGAAAGTTTGAATCAAGAATATCCCATAAGCGTATCATTGAGAACATGTTATTTTGATACTTTTAAGTCATGGACCAGACTAAAAAGGGGAAGGCATATTTAAAAGGAGGTGATGACAAAACCATGTGTGCTTGATTCTATTTTGAGCTGCATGAAACAAAGTGTATGAGGTGGTAAACGAGCTCAAGGGACGAGCGCAAGGTAGATAAGAAGTGAAATAACACTAAATTCAACAGTATAATGGTCGAAGATGTAAGGCATTAAGGGGTTCAGGCTCAGGTTTACCATTGAGCAAAGCTAAATGGTAAGTGTCTGATCCGTAAGTATGATTGATAATGTAAGGCCCAATCCAATTTGGAGTAAATTTTCCATGCTTTCTCTTTTCTAGTTTGGTTACATGTTGATTCTCTTTGAAGACAAGATCACCAACCTTAAAGGTACGCTCATAAAGTCATTTATCATAAGCACGCTTGATGCACTTTTGATAGATTTGAAGTTAGTCAAGAGCTGTAAGATGACGCTCATCAAGAAGCTCCAATTGGGCTAACCGCTCTTGGCGGAAATCATCATTGGTGAGAATATCCTGAAGAGATATTCTTAGGGAGGGTATTTGTATTTCGAGAGGCAAGACAACCTCGGTACCATATACCAAAGAAAATGGGGTGGCATTAGTGGAGGTACGAATGCTGGTACGATAAGCCCAAAGGGAAAAGGGGATGTGATCATCCCAATTTTTTCTAGAATCGTTAACGACTTTCATGAGAATTTTGGTCAGGGTTTTTTAGAAGATTCAGCTTGACCATTTCCTTGTCGACAGTAAGGTGATGAGAAGCTAAATTTGATACCAAAGTTGTCACAAAGGTCTTGTAATAACTTTTTTTTGAAATATTTTCCATTATCTGTTATCAGGCGATGAAGAACACCAAAACGATAGATAATGTGATGGTTAATGAATTCTACAATTTTTTCTTTTTTGGTTGAAATGAGTGGAATGGCCTCCACCCATTTAGTATAATATTTGGTTGCTATGATTATCCAACGATGACGTTGCGAAGAGGGTGGGTGAATCTCACCAATAAGGTCTAAACCCCATTGTGAGAAAGGCCAAAGATTTCGTGCGACCTGTAGCGGATGGCTAGGAGTATGTTGAAGGTTGGCATGTTGTTGACACATAACACAACGCTTAACATATTTGTAGCAGTCGTTATTAAGCGTAGGCCAATAATATCCTAGGTGAAGGATCCATTTGGCCACGGCAAGGCCACTAAAATGGTCACCACAAATACCGTCATGGACTTGTTGGATGGTATAGGTAACCTCCACGCCGATTAGACATCAAAGGAGGATTCCATCAAAGCCACGTTTATAGAGGAGTCCCCCCATGACTACATAACGAGAAACACTTTTAAGAAAAGCACGTTTTCCGTTACGAGTAAGGTCAGGTGGGAGAACAGAGATTGTAAGGTAGTTGTGAAATTGGTGATACCAAGTATCCTGCGAGTCAGCAGTCACATTATTTACCATACAAACATCCGGGGTTGAGTAAGATGGGGAAAAGAGTTGTTGGACCAAGACAAATATGTTAGAGTCGGTTGGTGAGGCAAGAATTTGCGAGGCTAAGTAAGCCATAGTATCTGCAAATTTATTAGTAGAGCGGGGAATAGTTTGGATAGAATAATGAGTAAATAAGGTCAAAAGTGAATCCATGTAATGTTTATACTTTTGAAGCTCCTCATTTTTACATTGGTAGATGCCCATAACTTGATTGAAAACTAGTTGAGAGTCACCGAAAATGTTAATAGATTTTACACCTAAGTGTAACGCAACCTAGCGACCCAAAATAAGGGCCTTGTATTCCGTTGTATTATTAGTGCAAGGGAAATCGAGCTGGAATGAAAGAGGTATAGGTTCAGTGTCCAGAGGAATGAGAACAAACACCGGTCCCTCTGCCACACTGGCATTTGGATCCATCGAAGAAGAGGGTCATTGAATACAACTCATCACTGAGTGAAAGAGTGGCAATGAGTTTGTCAGGGAAATTAAAATTGGTAAATTGTTCACCAGGTAAAGGGGCTTCCGCAAGTTGGTCTACAATAGTTTGTCCTTTGATTGATTTCTGGTGTACAAATTCAAGGTCGAGGTCGGCAAGGAGCATAAGCCATCGGGTGATGTGTTGGTTTAGATGAGGTTTGGCGTACATATAATGGATGGGGTCCATGTTGGTGATGACAAAAGTTTTGTAATTTAGGAGGTAATGTCGGAGTTTGGTGGCCACGAATGATAGGGCTAAGCACAACTTTTCTACATGTGTATACCTAGTCTCATAATCCACCAGAGTACGACTTATATAATAAATGGCTTGTTCTCGATGCTCGGAGTCATGATGTGCGAGCATGGCTCCTACAGCATGGTCAGTGGCGAAAAGGTAAAGGTAGAAAGGGCGATCGTCCTGAGGTGGGATAAGCATGGGTGGCTGCAAGAGATAGGTTTTAAGAGCCTTAAAGGCCTGATGAAACTCTTCGCTCCATTGAAAGACAATGTCCTTTTTAAGGAGATGATGGAAAGGTTGACATTGATCCGAGAGTTGGGAGATTAAACACCGAATAGATTGGATTTTCCCCTACAAACTACGTAATTGTTTGAGGTTAGTTGGTGGGGGCATTTCTAGGATATCTTTGACTTTAGCTGGATCGACCTTGATGCCATGCAAAGAGACAATGAAACCAAGGATTTTTCCTGAAAGGACACCAAAGACACATTTCTTTGGTTGAAGATGAACACAATATTGTAACAAGTGATCGAAAATAATAGTTAAAACATCGAGATGTTCACTGTAATGTTTAGATTTGCCAAGAAGATCATCGACATAATCCTTAAGGATAGTGTGCATAATGTCATGAAAAATGTAAGTCATAGCCCGCTGATAGGTCGCACCAGCATTCTTGAGGCCGAACGACATGACACGATAGTAGAAGGTTCCCCAAGGAGTTATGAATGCAGTTTTATGTTGATCGGCCAGGGCTACCAAAATTTGATTGTATCCTGAGAAACCATCCATGAGAGAAAGCATCTCATGACCCGTAGTGAGATCAACAAGTTGATCAATACTTGGTAGGGGGAAGTCATCCTTTGGGCAAGCGAGGTTAAGGTCCTGGAAATCCATACATATCCGAAGTCCCCCCGTTGCTTTAGTAATAGGTACGATGTTAGAAATCCATTGAGGATAGTCAATAGGTAAGATGAAGGAAACAAAAAGGAGTCGTTGAAGCTCTTCTTTGACCAAGAGGGCAATGCGTGGATGCATTTTTCTCAGTTTCTGTTTAACTGGTTTGGAATCAGGTTTCAGGGTAATGTTATGGACTGCAATGTCAGGATCAATTCCTGGCATGTTAGCGTATGACCAAGTGAAATCTTGGTTGCGGGCACGGAGAAAGGTAGTAAAGGAAGTTTGTTCTGATGCGTTAAGATATTGTCTGATCTTCACAATGTGAGGATCGTCCTCTATGTGGATGTTGATTTCTATAGTCGACTCATTCAACATGGTTTGAGTTTTAGATGGTAAGGCATGTTGAATATAAGAGTCGTCCGCACCAAGGTAAGTGAGGATGGAGTCGTCATCATGGCACTCAACAACATTAATTGAAGGTGAATCCTCTTTGATCATGTCTGGATACAGAAGGGGAAGAGAAGATTGGTCCTCATTATCATGTTGATAAGTGAAAGAACCCAGGAAGATATTTTTTATGAAAAAAAAAAGTTAGGAGGGATAGATTTAGGGTCTATCGACTCTGTTGGTGACGATGGAAAAATGGGTGATGATGGTTCTGAAGGGGTGACTTCATCGTCCTCCCGGATACAACTGACACGATATTTCTTTGCTGTAAGTGTTTCAGAAAATCTAATACCACTACGATCTTGGTGTTTGCATGTAGTCATGGGAATGATTGTATGTCGGCCTTGTTCATAAAGACCGAAACCAAAGCCCTTCCAAGCACAGTGCGTCAGGAAGGTGAGAGCAAAATAATGATTAGTTAGATATTGAAAATTAGATTGGAAGGGAACCACACCAAGGGGAGGTTCAGGGCTGACAGAGGATGTATCGACACCCCCATACGTTAGGTTGGTGTGACAATTAGGTGGTCCGTAGGAGATTACTTCCCCCATACAACGGTCGTAGGTAGGATTTGCATGTAACTTTCCGTACTCCTGTGGGGTATGGAAAGTGCTAACGTTATATAGGTGATACTCCCCCAGTGTAAGGCATTGAAAAACATATACTAAGGGATCTGAGGTCGGGATGTTGTCCGTGGGGAAGGATGTGGTATTTACGGTGGCAGTTTCACTGGTTGAAGGTGTAGGTGCGGTTGAGGTGGATGGTTGAGGTGTGGTCAAAATAGATGGTTGGGTTGGATGAATGGGTGTCTTGACTGGTACAAGCACATCATTAGGGTGATATAACATATTATAGGTTTTGAAGGGGGGAGCATCAGCTTTTACGGTGTAGGACTTCCCCTCATACTTGAATTTTATGCATCTATGTAAGGTGGAGGGAACGCATCCCATAGCCTGGATCCAAGGGCAGCCTAACAACATGTTGTATTGGAATTCTCCCTCAAGGACATAGAAGAGTTCGGGTAAGGTCCGTGGCCCTACACGAATGTTAAGGATCACGGTGCCTAAGGTAGAAGTAATAACATCGTTGAATGAACGCAACATGGTGGGGTTGGCACACATGTAGCTAGAAGGGATATTCATTTGTTGGAAGGCTTTGGAAGAGATAATATTTAGGCTGGTGCCCCCGTCAATCATAACACGACATACTCCTATGTCCCAGATGTAAGCTGAGATGAAAAGAGTGGGGTCAGGATCTTCTGCACCGAAGTCAACAATTTTGTCTTCAGAGAAAGTGACAGTAGCAGTTTGCTGTACAGGCACAGAAGTGGTAGATTGTTTGGCGAGAGAAGCAATGTGGTTGGGTGTTAAGATGGAGGTAATAGGCAAGGTTTCATTAGGTAAGACCTCTCTCCCTTCAAGGATTTCAACAAGAGCTTGGAGATGAAATTCAAAGGTTTGAATGAGATCATACAGTGTCATTTTTATAAGTGATTGGTGAAGTTGTTTAATCATGGTTCGGTGGGCAACTCCATCAGAGAAGGGGTAGGTAGGTCCACAAATAACCACTTTAGGTGGTGGTGTGATCGGGATGGTGGACGGAGAAAGAGAGGCCGCGGGTGTGCTTTCTTTAGCTTTCCCATTGTTTTTCTGCCCTCGAGTAGCAACACAAATCATGTTAATCTCGTGAACATGAGAAGAGGAAGATGGTAGGGATAAGTCATTGTCTTCGAGAGGTGGGGTTGTAATAATGATAGATCTTGGTGAGGCGGGGATAGGTGGTATAGGAGAGGGGATTGAAGCTAAAGGTTTCTCCCTTCGTAAGTTGTCTTTCTTAACCTTTCTATTTGAGAGAGGTGACTAACGAAGTATGGCTTTTAAAGCTTTGCATCCCTCTACATCATGTCCTGGTGTGTGGTGGTAAGCATAGATTTTAGACTCATCATAACCTATAGGTCGAGGTTTAGATGGATCATAGGGTCTAAGTGGGGGTAGGGAAATGGTCGCATTCTCCACCAACATATCAAGGATCTTGGCGTAAGATCCTTTGAGCGGGTCAAAGTCAGAGGAAGATGAGGCTATTGATTGAGTGAGTTTTGGTAATGTTTGGGTATGGTTGGTTTGTACGAGTGGTGGCTTAGACAAGGGGTTTTGATAACTGGATATAACTAAATGTGGCTTCTTCGGCGTAGAAGTTATGTTTAGCTGGTCAGATGACGTGGTAGCAGAAAAAAACCACGGAGAAAGAGGAGTGACAGAAAACAAATCCTTTGATGATGGAGTTTGTTTAGGGTTGATAGGTGGAAAGGATAATTGGGGTGACGGTGTTGATACACCCATGGATCTCTGTATGGGTGTAGAAGATGTAGGTTGTTTTAAAGAAAACGCAAGAGGTATGATGTATTGAGGTAAGGTGGAGGGGTGAGGTCCTAATATAGAAGGTAGGTGTGACGATGATGGTTTTAGTTGTGACAGAGGCATAGATTGGACTTGAGGAGATTGGGTTTGTCTCCTAGGTGGATGGACGACTTTATTTTTGAATAAATCTAACCATTTAGGTGGGTGTGTTAGGCTAGGTATTGGTGACGTCCCAAGTGTAGGGGAAGGTTTGGTTAGGTTAATAGAGGTGGATGAGGTATTTGGTAGAGATGAGGAGGGTGAAGATGAGGCCATAGGCATTTTGAGCTTTTGTAAACACTTTGGGTATATGGTAGAGGTGTCTGGATCGGTCATCTGAATTTGAGTAGAGTATGGTGTACTCAAACACTCCCATAGGACTCACCTATCTTCTGAGGGATGACAATCTTCATGTGTGAATAGGAATTTTGATATGGAAGAGAGGTGGGTTGTGATTCCGTTCCACTGTGGGTGTGATACATGGGGTAAATGAGTTGTTGTATCAATGGGTGTTAAGAGGTCAACCGGTCGCTGAAAAGATTTAGGCGATGAAGAACTAATAGGTAGGAGGGCATGTTTGAGAGGATCCGTCATGATAAAATATTTTGGTGATGTTGGTTCAAGGGGTTTCTCATCTAAGGATGACAGAAAAAGTAGCGAGCCTTCCTCTTATACAACAAGAGTGGTAGAAGGAGATGTTTGGGAAATAGATAAGTTAGATAACATCCGCTCACAGTCTTGCAAGGATGTGGTGTAAGAAGGCTCATCTGTGAGAAGAGAACTCTAGGCGGTTAATTCCTTTATGGGTAAAGTAATGGTAAGGATTTCATCTTGTCTTGATGGTGGTGAAGGGGGTTTGGGTCCCTGCGTTAGTGAAGAGGCTTGATTCAGAATTTCTTTCATAGAAGCTTTTGATTAGGAGTTGAAAACTACATGGATTTCATGAACACTCTCCTCGGCTAAGATATCATGGTTTATGTTACTGTTAGATGAGTGGTTTGGGAATGGTTTGTTGAAGATTTTCAAATTTCAATTAGCAGGGGTGTTAGGATTATCGAGGGTTATATCCCCTACATCAACCATTTCCTGCACTATGTTTTTCAACATCTTGCAGTTTTCGTGATTGTGTCCCTTCACACGGTGGAAGTTACAGAAGTCATTTTATTTGTACCAAGAAGGTATAGCGCGGGTGGAATCAAACCCAGAGTGAGGTTTAACAGGAGGTAAGGTGATAGCTCCCGCTCTGATAAAATTTTCCAAAATGACACCATAAGTTTCTCCCAAGGGAGTATAATTGATGGGCTCAGCTTTATACTTATAGGTGGTTTTTGGTGGGGTATTAGATGGTGCTTAGGATTTGACCATCATCACGTGTACAGCTCCTTTTGATTTCAAAGCAGTCGATGCATGAGAATTGGTGGTGTTGGGTTTGTTGGTGGAGTCTTGGGTTTGGAAATTAGGGTTTTTGTTGTGCAACCGCAATTTCTCTTCCTCTAAGGCTCAAATTTCTAGTTTCTGAGCCATAGTAAAGGCCTCATCAAAGGTGCGGAAAGTTTAAATTTGGAGGGTAGGAGAAATGTGCTTAGCGCAGGCCCACGTAAAGAGTTCGATAAGTTCAGCCTAAGGTAAGGCATAAGTAAGTTGGTTGATAAGGCCCCGCCATCGTCCAATGAAATCTGCGATAGATTCGTCTTCAAACTGTCAGATGGCATAGAGGTTGGTGATAGATACTTTCTTGGCAACGTTAATGGAGAAATGATCTAAGAAATATTGGGCTAATTGGTTAAAAGAGAAGATTGAGTGCTGGGTTAAAGCACTATACCACTCCAAGGCGGGTCGTGATAAGGACGTGGGAAAGGTGCAGAGTAGTAAGGCATCGTCATGAGCAATTAGGTAGCAGGCATGTCTAAATGATCGCAAGTGTTGTTGAAGATTCTCCTTACTATTAAAATGAGTAAATTTTGGTAATTCCCATTGAGGAGGATATGAATGAAGGGGGACAGAAGGATGAATAGGATCCCGACAAACTTTCTCGTATGTCAGGGTGCTACGGCTTCCTGAAATAGAAGCCTCTATATTTTGCATCTTGTCCATCATTTGTTTGATTAAATTAGTGGTTGGATGAGATGATGGTGCGGTTGTCATAAACGGAGGAGGATTGGGCTAAGGGCCACCACTAGACAATGGTGGGGTTAAATGTTGATAAGGTATTGAGGACAAATATGTTGAGGCGATCGAATAGGGATGTCCTATATAAGATGTTGAAGTCACCGGATACGTGTGTGGAAATTAAAAGGTGGGCGGAGCTTGAGAAGGAAAGCTTGTGTGGATAGGTGGTAGAGAGCAAGTTATGAAAGGAGTAGTCTACGAGAGAGATGAGGTAGGAGCAATTGGTGGTAATGATATGTGGGGCCCCAGGTTAACCAAAGGAAAGCCAATCTATGCCGTATGAACCACTGAAGCTATTGAGTTTGGAGACGGGGCTAAGGATGAAGAAGGCAAGGCAGAGTTATCAGGTGGGGATGGAGCTAAGTGAGCAACTATAATAATAGGCATACCGACAAGGAGTTGACCGTCGGGTGTACGATCAGAGGCATGAGACAAATAGTACTGTACAGCGCTAGGATTAGCGTCCAAAAATTTCACAAATTCCTTATCTCCTATGGGGATTTTGGGGACCTCACTAGTGTCTGTAGGATTCCCCACAGGATGTGAAGGGGGTGATTCAGGAAAAGGCACAGATTAGACATGTGAAACCATGGCTGCAGCTTGTTTCTGAGTGATAACAACCATGGACAAGGGTACATAGTAGGGATGCAATCTATCAGGAACAGAAGCAGCAACAAAATGTTGGAATTGGTAGGTTGCTGGTTTTGGGAACTGTGAAAGATAGTAACCGATATCGGTCAGGTAACCGATGTCAGTTAGACTGTAGCCGGCATCAGTAAGTTAACCAATGTCGGTAGAATAGGACCGGTGTAAGAAGCTGTAAGAAGTTACTGATTTGGGGTTAACGATGCTTAGTATACCTACCAAACTGTTCTAAAGTGATCAAAGAAACAGTGTATGACAGAAAAACAAAACTAAAAACAAGCAAGATGCACAAGCAAATCAAGAGACTAACCCTAGGATTAGTTTTAAATATTGTGGGCTTATGCCTTAAACGTAAGATGATGGCAATCGTAAACAAAAGACCTAAGGGAGATGTCAAGTTTGTTTTGGCTTATAAGGTTACCTCAATCGGGCGGAGGAATACCATGGAAAAGGGGGATGTTTGAGTTGTTGTGTTGATTATGATGTGATTTGGTATGTGTTGTGCAGTGAAAGTAAGATTAATTTCTTGTCAATACCATGGATATCACCCCCACGTGTACTACCTGTTACTTAATCTACGTTCACTAGAATTGAAAACAACAAGAAAGAATGTGATGCATGTATTTTAAACCCAAATCGAAAATGATATTCGATGAAGCAAAGGAGATGACTTTCACTAATGCAAAGATGTGAAAGTAAGACAAACTCTTTTACCAAAATAACAAAATATATTGTGAATATTAAACAGAAACAAATAGCAAGTATGCGCCCTATATGAAAGCAAGCAAGAAAGAAAGAAACCCAAAATGGGTCCCACCGGGCGTGCCAAAATGTTTCGCACAGAATGTTTTGGTTCTTAGAATAGAGTTGCTTCTATCCTTTCATTCTTTTGAGAAACAGATAAGGGTTAGAGCTAGGAGGAATACCTGTTGAATGTTGAGAGGGTGTGCGCGTACCGTAGAGAGAGATCATATCGATTGCGAAGAACTTATTTTTTGTCTAGGAAGGACTACCTGTAAGTAAGAATACAAGACCACCAAATTTTAGTTAGACAATAAATGAGGGAACTGCCTTGGGCCCAAGAAATATTAGACTTACTTTCGAAGGTGGTCAGTTCCCCTTTTAATATGAATTAACACTAATGATAATAAAGAAGCTATTGTGAAATCACGATTTAGGTACCTCGTTACAAAGCAATAGAGACTAAACTACCAATAATAAAATGTCACGTTGTTTGTTTGGTCAATGGTCCGTTGATACGTTCAGCCTGAGTTATAGGGATAAACCGAATTGGATCTGAGGTTGTTAAGAGACAAATAGGTGAGAGGAAGGTTTTGGGTAAAAGTCATAGTGACCGTATGCCGGTCACTAGATAACTGACCGCAGTTTAGAGAGACCATTACCGGTAGAGGATAAATGACACTGGTAGGGTCAGTAATCTAGGTGCTCACTGGATGGAGGTTGGTTGCAGGGTGATTGTGGGGTTTTTAAGACTGGTGGATGGCTGAGGGGAATAGTGAGATGATAAGGAAGACTCAGAGTGTGATAAAACTGTCTTCTGGGCAATACAAGGTTGTATGGATGAAGGTAAAGTACAGGGTGTCGGGCGGTGGTAGATCTAAAAGTGAGCTTATAATTACTATCAATCAAAAGACTCAAGAAATGATGCTTAGAAACATACAAGACACTACTTAATTGTTCTTGATGAAGATTCAGGTCCAAGGAATGTGGTAGTGACAGTAAGCCTCAGTTGGGATGATCTGGTATTAGAAAATGAGCTGATGAAGCTATCCTTAGTCTTTTCCAATGCTTGAACGAGGGTGATATCAATCCAATGGCTTAGTTTCAGTCTTCGGCTCGATGCTCTTCTCTTTTCTTCACTTGTTTCTGCTCTGCCAAGTGAATTTCCAGATCCTTCAAATGAATTCCGATCCTTTGTTTTTGGTTAGGGGAGGTCATTTACAGGGAACTAATGGCGGTTACGTAATCGACAGCGGTCGAGTAGGAACCGATGTCGGTTAAGTCAAAGTGGGCTATTTTTAGTAAAATAGCCAACTTTCCCTCCTTTTCTCCCAAGAGATTAGTTGTGGGCTTGGTCAAGTCATTATTAGGTTTGTTTTCGTGCGGATGAGGGGTAATTAGTCATGGGTGTGTATTGTAGACCAAGTTATAGGTCTTTATTAGGTTAGTTTAGGGTTAGGGCTAGGTCATGATGAGGTGGCAAAATGAGGTGGCAGGTTTGAAAATGTGGGTTTATTAATTATAAGGTAATTAATAAATAATTGTGCAAGGTTTAGGTGGTGAGGTTAGGTTGCAAAATGAGATGCGGGGCACAGGGTGTTGTAAGACACCAATTTGGTGTCTATAGTGGGCCAGTAGAGGAAATTAAGTTTTTGATCCTTTTTCGAAAAAGGGTTAAAAATGTTTAGAAAAGAGCCACGACCCCGTTTCCAATCAGAAGGTGCCACTTGTCTAAGTTGAAATGTCAAAGCTGGAGTGTGGGCCATTTTTTTCCAAATTTCCAAATCTCTAAAAACTCTCAAAATGCAATGGGATTTCCCCCATAACCACTCAAATCCCTTCTTACCACGTAGATGGCCCAATTTCAAAGCTATAGGAGAAAATCAAATTATCTCTATTCAAACTGGGAAATCAAATGTAACGGCTACTTTGCAAGATTTTGGTTTTTAACCTATCATGAGTGTTTTCTTCACAACAAAGCAATTTGAAAAGGCATCAAGGATTTGTAAATATTGTAATCACTTTGTCAAAGGATATAAGAGATTCTCAACATCACTCCAAGGGTGGGCGATTGATTTTTGAAAAGGATAGAGTGCTCTGTACCTGGAAAAGATAGAAAATGTCATTCTTCTTCTATTTTCTCTTCTTACCTAAAATTTATTTCTTTCTCAAGCTATGTACAAACCCGTCTTGAGCTTCAATAATAAACAGAAGGAATTATTGCCATCTTTGATTGAGGAATTAATTGGTACTTTGCGACCAATGGGTTTCATTTGGTCTTGTAGCTTCTCCTATGGATTTTTTTTTTCTTCTAATTATAAATGCATGTAAATGAAAATTTCTAATTAATGTGTGTGGGCATCTGATATTCTACTCACAACATTAGTTTCTCCTATCTCCATTCTCACTCACATAGCTAGCTTTGCCATAGGGTTAGTGGAGTGCCCCTATTGGATATCTGGTCGAAAGGCCACCATTGAAATCCATTTTTCATGTATGCACATACGGAAGCCTGCACCGTTCAAGTAGAGGGACTTATATTCCCGTAGAATTGGCTTGAAACTTACCAATTTGTACACAAGATAAATTTTCCTCGCCAATAATTTTTGGTGCTCACCATGGGGTAGATTTTGCAGCATCTGCACCTAAAAATGACCTCAGGGTCATAAAATACAAAAACGATTCTAGAAGAAAAGTTTCTAGCGATTGAATAATCACACAAACTTCATGGATGTAAATCATGGCTATTCTAGGAAATCCTCCTATTGAGAGACCCAATTTACTCTTTCACATCCAAGAAGACATTGCTTCCGATCTCAGATAAGTTATTTGGCATAAGAGTGAAAGTGTCAATCAATACTTCATTACCATAAGGATTCTGGACATGGAAGAGGAATGTGTTATCGAATTGGAAAGGTAGAGACAAATTCCTGCGCCCCACAGAAGAGCATATACTTTCAAGCTAGCTGATAGAAGGTACACACTAGAAACTGAGGCTTGGAGGACAAATTGATCCTAAATTTGAAGATCTTGAAAGAGGGGAAGTTGTTGAAGAGGAGATAAGGGCTCAACATGAAGAAATAGAAAGACTCCAAATTGAAGCAGAAGAAAGAGTGGTAGTAGAATCAACCCTAGCAAGACTGGAGGGATATAAAAAGGAATAGAATGGTTGATCATGAGCATGAGGAATGTAGGCCTAATGTACCATGGGGAAGAAATGCTGGTCCACTTTCTCTTCCATAACCACTTCATGACCTCCCAAGAGGCTCAAGAAAGAACATCCCAAAATTCAAAGGGGATGGTTCTCAGCTCCAGGAAGAACATATAGCAGCATTCATCACTGCTTGTAGAGTGTTGGGCAGTTGAAGATGAATATGTTTCAGTTAGGTTCTTTGTGGAGTCACTCCAAGAACAGGTTAGTGAATGGTTCTACAATGTTGTCCCCCAAGATTTGTTACATATTGGGAAGATATAAGAAGTGCATGTTGATGACGAATCGCAGCACCCCTGGGACTTTGCAACACGATGGGTTGAGACTCTCAGTACGATTGCATAACATGGAGCTTTTCCCAAGTGTGGGACCTTGTGAAATTTGAAAAGCTCTCTGAATGAAGGCCGGTTCCTATTCCTCTGTTCAGATGCACACGTAGAAAATGCAGAGGGTTTACTAAAAACCTAATCTTACTTGCCAAGGAGACAAGGTAAGAAAATGCATAAAATAAAACCTAAACTGACAGAGGTGATGCAACGAGGAATGAAGAACATATGTCTTGCCAGTAAACACAAATCATTAAAATGTAATGCAAGATCATGCACAGATAGCCAGGTTCACAGTGAAAGATCAAGAGGATGCAAATGAACACAGATAGGGTTGAGAATCATCCACAGTCATGCATTAATTTTCTCCAAAGATTGATACAACACACTACAAAATGCCAAGAGGCAAGGTTGCATTACAGTTTCAAATGGGAGGTTTTTTTTTTAACAAGTTCACCTACCAAAGCGAAGAAGGGAGGGAAAAAACAAGAATGTCCAACCTTTAGAAAGAAGCCCCTCCTTACAATTTATAGGAAGAATGAGAGAAAAAAGAGAGGAATTCAAAATCTTCCCCTACCACCTCTAGAATGCACTTAACTCATCTCATTATGGTGGTAGGTGAGAACCCCAGTGAACCCAAAAGTGGCGAACTATATTTTGAATTTTTAAGAATTTGTTCTCACCCAATTAAAGACATCCAGTCGTAGTTGGATAGAGGACCTCATAAGATTTCCAAAAATTCCAACCTTGCATGAATCCGAGCTCCCAATCAAAAGTTATGGCCGTCTGAATACCTGCGCCAGGGCCTGCTTCCTGTCAGCGCTCAAATTGTTACGCCTCCTGAAGGTGCGCCAAGGGTGCATTCATGTGTGTGTCGTCATCCTCTTCCATGCGCCAAGGGTGCACCATTTCCTCTATCGACACTCCGTGTCGTGCACCCATTCTATGTGCCTTGGCCGCACCATTTCTTCTGTCGACACTCTGTGTCAACACTCCGTGTGCCCATTCTGTGCACCTTGGGTGCACCATTTCCTTTGTTGACACTCCATGTCATGCACCCATTCTATGCACCTTGGGCACACCATTTCCTCTGTTGACACTCCGTGTAGTGCGCCCATTCTGTGTGCCTTGGGATGTGAGCTTCTTTGATTTCTCCATTCTCCTACTTGTCTATATCTACCCGGGGGGGAAAAGATATATACAACAATTTGGTGACTCAATGGGATCACCTGCCTGCTAGGTAGAAGATCGATGGCCTTTTAGCAATCCATTGGGCATGGAGTCATAAGTAATAACTTGAAACCAACCTGATATCTGATCCCGATCCTGATATTGTAACTTCTTCGAGAGCATGTTGAACTGTAGAAAACAACCTGAGAGCAACAAAACCTATGCCGGAGCACTTAGGGAAGCAGAAACCTAACTACAACAAGACAATGTGCATACACACTTAGAGGAATTGAAATCTAGGCTAATATTTACAAGGGTAAACCCTTTTCCTTTTAGTAGAAATGTTTAAGATAGATTCCGTTAACTGGAATCGGGAGTTCTCCTCCATCCAAAGTAGAAAATTGGAAGGCATTACTACTTTTACATCCCGTGACCATGTAGGGGCCACTCCAAATGGCATCAAACTTGGAATGCCTTCCTGGTTTTGCTTGATCTGCATCCCATTTCAGATCTAGGTCCCCTTCCTGGAAAGTCCTTGCTCTTGCTTTCTTATCAAACCATCTTTTTACTAAGGCCTGATCTTTCTCAATTGTTTGAATTGCATGTCCTCTAATTTCTTCCAATTCCATCAACTTTGCATACCTGGCATCCATTGGTTCGAACTCAGCCAACTCCAACTTCTTCATGAACTCCAATGTAGGCAGTTCTAATGATATAGGCAATACTGCCTCTTTTCCATAGACCAACTTGTAAGGGGAATTACCTGTAGACCTCTTTGGTGTTATTATGTCATCCCATAATGCTGATTTTATCTTGGTATGCCATGTTTTTTTATTTTCGTCTAGAGTCCTCCTGATGATTCTTAGCAAATTTTTGTTCGTGGACTCTGCCTGTCCATTACCCTGCGGGTAATAATTTGAAGAGGTGCTCAAATAGATTCCATTCTTGATAGCCCATTCTGTAATCTTGGAACCTATAAATGCCAATGCATTGTCTAATATGATAGTGGCCAGCACACCGAACCTGGTCACTATTCCTTTATAAAAGTCTAGTATGTTAGACTCATTTGCTTCTTTGAGCACTGCTGCTTCAGTCTACTTGGTGAAATAGTCCGTTGCCATGAGAATACACTTGTGGCCTTGGCTTGAGTTTGGATTGATGACCCCGATGAAATCCAATCCCCATTGCGTAAATGGTTGGTAAACCAAGATTGGGTGCAATGGAAGCGCTGCTAGTCTTTCTTTTCCTGTGAAGAGTGCACATTTCTTGCACTTTCTTATCCATGTATAGCAGTCACTGAAGACTGTCGGCCAATAATACCCTGCCTTCATTATCTTGAGAGCTGTTACTCGTGGGGAGAAATGTCCTCCAGAATCTCCATCGTGAAAATCTCGTAACACCCTCTCACTTTGATTTGTCCCAGTGCACCTCAATAGAACTCCATTGATGTCTTTCTTAAACAAAACACCATCAACAAGCACATATGGAATGGCTTGTAATCTGAATTATCTCCTCTTTGCTTTGCTCATTTCTGGGGGGCATAGGCCTATCTGTAGGAAGTGTATCATATTCTGAGTCCAACAAGGAGTAGGCACATCATCATTTTCTTGTTCTTGACCATCCTGTAATACCAAGACAGCCTCTTTTTCATTATCTGCTTCAACTTGTTGACTTAAGGATAGCTGCTCACATAGTCCGTTCCCACGTACTAGTTTGGTGACCTTGATCTCAGTGTCATATTCCATGACACGAGTTATCCATCCTGCACATTTCTCTTTCAGATCCTTGTTTAGAAGGAAGTCCCTGACTCCCGCATGAGAGACCAATAATTGGATCTTATTGTTTGAGACTAGGTGCTTGAATTTCTTTAAGCTCCTCATTACTGCAAGGACATGCTTTTCAATGAAAGAGTACCTAGTTTCGTATTCCTCTAAGCCTTGACTGAAGAAAGCAATTGGTTGTTCTAATCCTCCTTTGTTTTGTTGTACCAAGATTGCAGAAATCGTGTCCCCACCACCAAAGGCATATAGCACGAAGTCCTTGGAGAAGTCTGGATTGATGAGATTCGGAGCTTGGGATATAGCTTCTTTTATTGCCTCAAAACATGCCTTGCCTTCAGATGTCCACTTAAATGCCATGCTCTTCTTTAACATTAGCGTTATTGGTTTTACGAGAGATGCAAAGTTTGGAACAAATTTACGGACAAAATTGATCCTTCCCAAGAAGCTTTGAAGAGCCTTCTTGTGACTTGGCAAAGGCAATGCTCGAATTGCTTCAAATATTTCTAGGTCAATCGTCAACCCCTCCTTTGAAACAATATGGCCTAGAAGTTTTCCCTCGTGAGCCAAAAATATGCATTTTTTGGGATTCAAAGATACCCCAAATCTTCTACACCTCTAAAATACTTGCCTCAAATGATAGAGGTGATCCGCTGCATTTTTTGAGAATATAGTGATGTCGTCAAGATATATCAAAACTATTTTATTGATCAATCCCTTAAACGCCATATCCATTGCCCTTTGGAAAGTGGCTCCAGCATTTGATAGCCCAAATGGCATTTTTTTATAGCCATAGGTCCCCCATTTGGTGGTGAAAGTCATCTTGAATTGGTCATCTTCTTTCACCATCACCTGATTGTACCCTGAGTAGCCATCTAGGAGAGAGAATCTCTCTGAACCGGATACTACTTGTAATATTTGTTCCATTGAAGGAAGTGGGTAATGATCTTTGAGAGATGCCCTGTTTAGGTCTCGGAAATCCACACACAACCTGATTTCTCCACTCTTCTTCCTGACCGGAACCAAGTTTGCAACCCTGCTTGAGTGTTTGATCGGGAATATAATGCTTGCCTCTATTAGCTTATTTAGCTCTTTCTTCATTAGAGGATCAATGTGAGGGTTGAGCGGTCTCTACTTCTGCCTGATGGGTTTAGCATCTGGATCCAATTCTATGGTATGTTGTGCCAAATTTGGATTGAATCCTCTTAAGTCTTCATAGCTCCAAGTGAAGATATTTGGATATTCTTGGCAAAGCTGTATGAAATCTAATTTCTTCTGCTCAGTGGCCACTTTACCAATTTGAAGAGTTTTGCCTTCCCCAACCGGAACTGGCCCTAAATCTTCTCTCTTGACATGTATGTTAGCCTTTTCCTTACGAAACTAGTCGTTAGGGTTGAAGATAGACTCCAATGTTACCAAACCCTTAGGAAGCTTGTTTGTCTGCAGCTGCACTACTTGATCCCCATACTGCTGCTCTAATCTGTCCTGATTCCTAGCTGAGAATTCAGCCTCTTCTTGTAAGAAATTGACGATCTGTTGATCGCTCTCAAACACCTGCCAGCTTGTGTTATTATCTGGAACTGTTGGCCTCATAATCACATGGATATGTGGCTGTGTTTTTATCCTTCTGATGTTGTCAACCACATCAAACGTTTCTCCAACTGCTGCGAGCCTATCTGCGACTTCATTTTACTTCCTGGGTATGGACATAATGTTGAAAGCTTCGAAATCCTCAATGAGGTCCCATACCCTATTCTTGTAGCTCCTCAGCAAGTCGTTCTTTGTAGCATGTTGTCCCCTAACTTGGTTGATGATCAACTCACTATCTCCAAACACCTGCAAGTTCTTTATGCCCCTTTTCCTGGTCTAATGAATTCCATGAATCAATGCTTCGTATTCAGCCGTGTTGTTTGAACAGGAAAACTGGAAACGAAAAGCTAAAAAATATTTGATGTCTTGTGGTGAAATCAACATTACACCACCTCCAGCACCTTGTCTGCTTCTCGAACCATCAAAAAATAATTTCCAAACTTTGTTTTCATCCTTTTGTTTAGGCTGAATGATGTCGGGAATGGGTGAATTTTCTTCGTGTATACAATACACGCCCAATTCAGATTCTTCAATTTCCTTGTATGGATCAAATTCATGATTCTTGTTTGCCCATTCATCCAAGGTTAAATCAGGAATTCCCTCAACCTTAGTACCTATTTCTGGATCATTTGAACACTCCTCCTGATCAAAAGCCAAGCAATTTGCATTGATAGGACCTGATACATGAGGCTCAATATGGAAATTGGCAATTGGTTCTGACTTGATTATTGCTTTGGCTCCATACCTTATCCTAAAAATCATGTGTGACCAATCTGCAGATAAATATCCACCTATTTTTGCAGTGAAGTCTCTTGATAGACACAGCACAAAGAGTGGCGAAAGGTCAATCACAGACACATCTTGCAGAACTGTAACATTAGGATAGGAATGTAGTGTTAGGCTTAACCCCTTGATGACTCCAACAGTTCCTACTACCGTTCCATCTAACTGTACTACTCCTCTCAGCGCTAGCTCATGTTTCAAACCCAATTGATCCACTATTTGCTTTGGCATTACTAAACTACTTGCCCCAGAATCAATCATGCAATTGTGTACTAATTTATCCCCGATGATTAATGAAACATAGAATAGAGGGGGTTTCAAAACTTTACCTTGTTTTCCTCCATGATTCCCTTCAGGCTGAGCAGCATTTGTGAGGACCTTCTCTTGTATATGGGCCTGCTAGTTCAAAGTTGGTTCAAATTAGAAGATCTATTTGTCCTGGGATGGATAAAGATTCCCACATTGATATATTCACATTCGTCTTCTTCATTTGATCAATGATGTTGAAAGGGGATGAATTGTCCTTTTGATGTCCCTTACTTGGTGAAATTTTTTTTGGAGCTTGAGCATGTGCGTGTGTTGCTACAACAGGTACCTTGGGTTGATTTTGCACATTTGGAGCTGCATTTGGTCTACTGACCCCTTGTTGTGTAAGAGTGGGTTGAGAAACAACTGGATTACACGGTTGTCCCTCTCCCATATTTCTCTTCTTTGACCGTGTGTTGGCAGCCACGCCTTGAAAAGGCTATTGGTTAACTCCACAGAAGTCTTCCGTTTGCCAATTTGCCAATGTGGTTTCTGTTGGAGGTCCTTCTTGTTGCATTTGTTGCTGTTGATTCTCCTCCTGGCTTGGTTCTTGAGCAACACCAATGGTTTGCACCATCAAGGCCTGATTTAGTGCACCATTGAAACATGCTGACTGATTGTGAGGTAGATTGCAAGGGTAACACCAGTAATACTCCTATGCCATGTAATTTTGTGTCGGGACAAAAGCTCTTGAGGACGTCATTGCATTTGGATCATACGGTCAAAATAGCCTAGCAACTTGAGGTTGTCCTTGGTTTTGGTTTTGATTTGCAGCCTGAGGCAGTGGTCTATTTTGTTAGTATGGGGGCCTAGCTTGGTATTGTGCTTGAGGATGATATGGTCTAGCACTTTGAGCTTGCTGTCTTTTGATAGTCACTAGTTCATTTCCAAGGTTCTGCAGTTGTTTCATGACCTCCTGTAATTCCTTTGAAGTATTTGAAGAAGTTGACGCCTCATTATTGCTTTGATTTCTAGGAGTTGGAATGGGATTCAACTCTGGTGCTTGGCTGGTTGTAGGATTCCCCATATCTGGATAAAGAGGCATTGGTGGCCTTGCTGTAAGCTTGCCAGCTTGGATCAAATAGTTCTCTGCTCTTATAGTTGTGTCGTAGGCCCCTAGCAGCGTTGTTCCTCCCATTAATTAGATCATCATGGCTATGTCTGAATTTATAGCCTTTAAGAAATAAAGGAATGCTCCTTCAGTGGTTGGTCTAACGGCTATTGGAATCCTATCCCATGTCCGTTAGAATTTGAAGTTGAAATCTGTCATTTGTTCATTAGGAGCCCTTTTGATTGTTGTCAGCTGTTCCAATAAAGACAAATTGTCTGCCCTCTCCCCGAATTGGTTGCAAAGAGCTGAACAAAGTTGGTCCCAATTCGTAATAGACCCTGCTGCTAGGCTCCTAAACCATTGTAAGGCCTTACCTTTGAAAGATGAAGCCAACAACTTGACCGCAACATCCATTTCATTTATTTCATAAATTGCACATGCATTAGCAATATCCTAGATGTGATCAATAGGAGTAGTATGAATTTCTCATGTGAAATAGGGTATGTTCTTTAGTGCTGCAACTGGAATTTGATTCTGAGAATTTAGGGCAAGTGGACTACTACCCGTGAAATTGACAAAGGGATTCAGTGGTAGATGTGCCATTATGATTGGCCTAAGAACCCTGGTCGATGCGAGAAAAGGCCTACCAGGTGGAGGTGTAGACAAAGTCCTGTTAGGTGGAGATGGTGATCTTTGTGGTCTTCTTCCTCTCCTTCCTCTGCCTCGTGAAAGTTGCAAGTGGAAAAGTAGCCCCTCTTCTCAAGTATTGGACCTGGTTTGAATTCTTCTCATATGCTTGGGAAAATTTTGCTACTACACCGTTGAATTCTATCCCCTTCGGAGTCGCCAGATGTGTTAGAAAGTGAGCCTCAAAAGGCTAGATCCTGCCAAGTTACACACCAAACCTGACAATATTTAAAAATATAATTTTGAAAGACCTGTATTTTTGATATTTTAGAGTTTGGAAATTGATTTGGAATGACAGTCCCGAAAACCCAAAAATGCCAGACTTCCGAAAACCTAAAATCCAAAAATAAAAAAACCATGAAATTTTGAAAGTCAAAATCTCAAAAATCTAAGAATACCCTTTTGAATATTATCCACCGATCTATCAACTGGTGAAATTTTGACTTGTTTTGAGCAAGTTAAGCCCTTAAAAATTGATTTCAAAGTTCAGCCTGGAAGGTGAAAAAAATGAAACTGTAAAACCTGCAATTTTTTAAGTCTGAATTTCTTAAAAGTTCCTTCAAATCTTGTAAAATGACCTCTTGGTCCCACCGAGCATGCCAAAACTGTTGATGACGAATCGCAGCACCCCTGGGACTCTGCAACACGATGGGTTGAGACTCTCAGTACGATTGCATAACATGGAGCTTTTCCCAAGTGTGGGACCTTGCAAAATTTGAAAAGCTCTCTGAAATAAGGCCGGTTCCTATTCCTCTGTTCAGATGCACACGTAGAAAATGTAGAGGGTTTACTAAAAACCTAATCTAACTTGCCAAGGAGACAGGGTAAGAAAATGCATAAAATAAAACCTAAACTGACAGAGGTGATGCACCGAGGAATGAAGAACATATGTCTTACCAGTAAACACAGATCATTAAAATGCAATGCAAGATCATGCACAGATAGCTAGGTTCACAGTGAAAGATCAGGAGGATGTAAATGAACACAGAGAGGGTTGAGAATCATCCACAGTCATGCATTAATTTGCTCCAAAGATTGATACAACACATTGCAAAATGCTAAGAGGCAAGGTTGCATTACAGTTTCAAATGGGAAGTTTTTTTTTTCACAATTTCACCTGCCAAAGAGAAGAAGGGAGGGAGAAAACAAGAATGTCCAACCTTTATAAAGAAGCCACTCCTTACAATTTATAGGAAGAATGAGAGAGAAAAGAGAGAGGAATTCGAAATATGCCCCAACCACCTCCAGAATGCACTTAACTCATCTCATTATGGTGGTAGGTGAGAACCCCAGCGAACCCAAAAGTGGTGAACTGTATTTTGAATTTTTAAGAATTTATTCTCACCCAATTAAAGACATCCAGTCGTAGTTGGACAGAGGACCTCGTAATCTTTCCAAAAATTCCAACCTTGCATGAATCTGAGCTCCCAATCGAAAGTTATGGCTGTCTGAATACCTGCGCCAGGGCCTACTTCCTGTCAGCGCTCAAATTGCTGAGCCTCCTGAAGGTGCACCAAGGGTGTATTCATGTGTGTGTCATCATCCTCTTCCATGTGCCAAGGGCACACCATTTACTCTATCAACTCTTCATGTCATGTGCCCATTCTGTGTGCCTTGGGTGCACCATTTCCTCTGTTGACACTCTGTGTCGTGCGCCCATTCTGTGCGCCTTGGGCGCAGCATTTCCTTTGTCGACACTCCGTGTCGTGCACCCATTCTGTGCACCTTGGGTGCACCATTTCCTCTATCAACACTCCGTGTCATGTACCCATTCTGTGTGCCTTGGGATGTGAGCTTCTTTGATTTCTCCATTCTCCTGCTTGTCTATATCTACCCGGGGGGGAAAAGATATATACAACAGTGCATTTGAACATAAGTTCAAGAGCACAAAAAATTGTCAGTATCTGCTAGTCCAATTGTTTCATATGAAGAAGGAGACCTATGAATCAATGAGATATTTTGTATCAAGGTATAATAGGTTGAAAATAAGGATCTCATAAGATGTGGTACACCCTAAAAATAACTTGAAAAGGTTCTTCATCAGTGCTTTGCCACCATAAGTTGGTTTCTTCCTCATAAGAGCCTAACCAAAAACATTGAGGGAGGTTGAAGACTTTGCAGTTGATACTGATGATGATCTAATTCTTTCTAGAAAAGTGAAAGGAGCAAATGGGAAGCAAAAAGGACAGATTTCAAATTCAGTCAGCACTGATCCAATGTTCCAAAAAATGGAAAATGACCTAGTTTATTTGAAGAAGCCACTGTCACAAATCACAATGAGGAATGCTCAAAGGAGACCAAATCCTCATGATAGACCAAGAATTTATCCACCTCCTCATAGGCTTGATATTGAAGCACCATCCGTCAATGCCATTTGTGACACTAGAGAATCAGAAGAAGGAACAAACATTGAGGAAACTGAAGAAGAAAGTATAGATGAGTATGAAAACTATCTTGAAATTGAAGAGGTCAGCATGCACAATAGCCTGATTGAATACGTTGATGATGAAGAGGAAGGTGATGAAGACGCTCCTAATTTTTCATGTGCTATTTTCACTCGTGCACAATGCAAGAATGGTGTTTCAACCTCAACAATTGAAACTGAGAGTAGGAAGAACAAATAAGATAGCTCTTCAGATCCTCCACTAAACAAGATCATCAACAGGGGATCACCATTACCACCTTCCATGGAATCAGCAAGAGAGAAATCAAATTCACCAGTTGTCAAGGACCACATTTTTGTGCCAAGAAGTTATCTAATTCTTCTCCCAACTCAAAAGTTGTTAAGAGAAATTCTCTTCTAAATATTAGTTCTGCAAGAACATCTAAATTTCAATCAAGGGCTACACCCCCACTCCTTCCAAGCCAATTGCTACATTTTATAAGGAGAACCCAACACCAAAAGTAACAAAACCTCTATCATTTAAGTCCTAATCCATTGCTGGAAAATCTCCCTCATCTACCATAACTCCATTTGACTTTGTGGAGCATACAAGTAAAACCAAAGTTCAGCTCTCTGAGTTTGAATACCTAGAAACACATCCTACCCAATTTGATAGATTCATCAAGGTAGTCTAGGGTGGTAAATCTACATCCCAAATCTCTAATTCTAAAGGGTTACTTACCACACCATCCATACCACCTTCTCAAAACATGCTAGCCCTCAGTGCATTTACCACCAACAGATTTGATCCTTTTTACCCGTCACTTCTCATGAAAGGTTTCCAGCTAAACAATTGCATTATAGATTTTGGAGCCTCAGATAATGTGATTCCAACAAAATTTGTAAATGCTCTTGGCCTCACTTTGACCAGGGTAAATGGCACATACTACTCAATGGAATATAAACAGAATATAAACAAGTTCCATTGGTAGGAAGGATTAAGGATGCTCAAGTTACACTAACTGATTACCCTGATAAGAAGATACTCTTGACCATTTTGGTGGCAAACATCCCAACATCTTTTGGTATGTTGTTGAGTAGATAATGTATCCAAATTCTAACCAAACATGATTTATTGCAAATAATATGAAATCCAAAGAAAATAGATCTCCTTCTTCGTTATTTAATAATAAATTACAATGTTTCCTAAATAGGAAAATAACTCCCAACTCGAGTTGCCAAGTAAACTCTAACTAACTGTGACTAAATCTACTCTAAGTGGAGAAAATTACTATTTTTAGTAGTTTACTAGAACCTGTTATTCTTAGTAAGTTTGCATGCTTATTCATACGGGAACAAAAATTGCCAACTTTCTAACTCATAATGCAATTATTATACTAAAATTAACTAATGCCCAAAAATAGGAAAAAACTGAACTATAACTTAAATCCTAATTTTTAGCCTCAAGATGGCAGATTTAGGGCTCGAAAACATGTCAAAAAATTTTCGAAACTAGTAGGGTGTGTTTCCAATATGTTTGTCTCATCGAAACATGTGGTTTAGAAAACATGGACTCAAACAGACACTCGAAGCTCAAGTTATGACCTTGTCAAGTTCCTGCTAATTCTGGCCAATCATTCTCCCCTGCTTGAGAAAAAC
The DNA here is from genome assembly GCA_019776745.2 of Taxus chinensis. Taxonomy (NCBI): domain Eukaryota; kingdom Viridiplantae; phylum Streptophyta; class Pinopsida; order Cupressales; family Taxaceae; genus Taxus; species Taxus chinensis. Next base: position 572,550,807 of record CM034147.1, on the reverse strand, counting down.
ACAGCTCTTACAAGTTGTCTTCTTCAAACTACTTCCATTTATCTACATCCAACTTCTGAATCTCCCACTTTGTGACCCAAGTATTGTCCTCTTATTCCAGTCGTTTCCAATGTACCACATATTTGTTGTATTTCCCATGTTGTGTGTCCATTGTTTTCTTATCTAGAATTTGATCCACTTCTTCTTTATTCTTCACCGGAACCTGCTTCCTCCAATCTAGTACTTCATCAATAACATCCCCTTCTGCACCATCCCTATGAAAAGCATACAAATTTGTAACATTAAACACTGGAGAAATATCAAAATTCCCTGGCAATTCTACCTCATAATAATTATCATTTTTTTTTCACGATTTTGCAGGGACCAATCTTCTTGTACTTCAGCTTGGTATAGGTTCCCCTTGGAAACCTTTCCTTCCACAGATATACCATAACCAACTCACCAACTGTAAATACCTTTCTCCATTTATGCACATCTGCTATTTCCTTATACTTATCATTACTATTATGTAGCTTCTTCCACACTTCTTCCTGCAATTTTTGTATATGTTCGGAAAATGCTTCTGCATCATCATTGACTCTGCCACCAACTGGTAGCTTTATGAAATCTAACACCCCATTTGAATTACTCCCATACACAATTGAAAAATGGAGACTTTCCTATGGATCTATTTATGGAATTATTCTATGCAAACTTAGCTTGTGGTAATGCTAAGTCCCATTTTTTTGGCTTTCCCCAATGATGCACCTTAACAGGTTTCCCAAACTCTAATTTACCACTTTTGTTTACCCATCAGTCTGAGGATGATAGGCACTGCTGAACAGTAATTGAGTTCGCAATATCTTCCATAAAGTCCACCAGAAGTGACTTAAGAATCTTGGTTCCCTATCTGAAGTAATGGTTTTTGGAACACCATGCAAACAAAATTCTCTAAAAAACAAATCTGCTATGCTTGTCGCATCACTTGTTTTCATGCAGGTAATAAAATGAACCATCTTATAAAATCTATCAACAACCAAAAAAATTGAGTCATTACCTCATTGTGTTTTTTCTAATCCCAAAACAAAATCCATACTTAGATCTGTCCACAACCCTTTAGGAACAGGAAACGACATATACAACCATATATTCTATGCATTGCCTTTTGAGACTTAACAAATTCGACACCTCTCCACATATCTTACCACATCTCTTTTCAGCTTTGGCCAATAGTATTTCTCTGCTACCAAGGCTATCATCTTATCTTTACCAAAATGCCCAGCCAATCCTCCACTATCTAACTCTTTTACTATGTTCTCTGTCATAGACCCAACTGGAATACATAGTTGGCATCCCTTGATTAGATAGCCATACTATAAAATGTATTCATCCAGAACATCTCCTGCATTGTCTGACAATGGACAAGTTAACCTTTCAACAATATCCTTGAAATCAATATCAAAAGAATACAAACCCTTTATTGCTTCAAAACCCACCACCTCATTTTCCATAGTGGTAAACAAAGTAACACGCCTACTTAATTACATATTCAACTTGATTCTATTTTCCTGATTTATGTTTTAGAGAAAAATTATAACCCTGCAAAAATGATACCCACTTTGCATGCCTACTATTCAACTTCTTTTGTGTATTCACATACTTTAGGGCTATGTGGTCTGTAAATAACACAAACTCCTTAGGAACTAAGTAATGCCTCTAATGCCTTAATGCTTGTACAATTTCCTAAAATTCCACATCATAAATAGAGTATTTCTTTATTTACCTCATTCAGTTTCTCACTAAAGAAAGCTACTGGCTTTCCACCTTGACTTGGAACAGCACCAATAACCACATGCGAGGCATCACAATCAACCTCAAACACTTTATCAAAATCTGGTAGTGCCATAATAGGTGCCTTTGTCACCTTCTTCTTCAAGAACTGAAAATTATCCTCAGCTACCTTTGTCCACAAAAACTCCCTTCCTTTTGTCCAATCTGTTATAGGTGCTAAAATACTACTGAAAATTTTAATAAACTTTCTGTAAAATGTTTCTAGACCATGAAAGCTTCTTACCTTTGTTATACTCCGTGGAGTAGGCCATTCAATAATTACTTTTATCTTTTCTGAGTCCATCTATACCCCATCTGCTAAAATAATAAAGCCCAAGAATACCAAACTCTCTTGCACAAATGTGCACTTCCTCATATTTGCATATATTTTCTCTTTCCTTAACACTTCGAATATCACCCTTAGATGCCTCAAATGTTCTTCCTTAGTTTTAATAAAGATCAAGATATCATCAAAATAAACCACAACAAACTTACGATTATACTCCTGCAGCATGGTGTTCATCAGTCTCATAAAAGTACTAGGTGCATTGGATAACCCGAATGGCATCACCAACCACTCATATAATCCATTTCCTATCTTGAATGTTATTTTCCACTCATCTCCTTCTCTGATCCGAATCTGATGGTAACCACTTCAAAAATAAATCTTGGTGAAATACCTAGATCCAACAAGCACATTCATCATATCATCAAGGCGAGGTATTGGGAACCTATACTTGATTGTAATTTTATTGATTGCTATGCTATCATTGCACATTCTCCATGTTACATCCTTCTTTGGTGTTAATAAAGTTGGGGTTGCACATGGACTCATGCTCTCCCTCACGAAACCATTTCTTACGAGCTCTACCACTTGCTTATTCAACTCAGCATGTAATTTCAGGCTCATCCTATAAGTCACTTATTTTGGGAGTGAAGACCCTGGAATCAAATTAATATGGTGTTGAATATCTCTTTTGGGTGGTAATCTATCTAGTAGCTCATCAGGGATAACATTAGAAAATTCTTTTATTAATTCTATTGTTTCTACTAGTATTTGTGCACTTGCTTGTTCATCCTTATTGGCGACTAGTGCATAACAAAAACCGGTTGCCTTTTCCTCCTTCACAAATTCCTTTGCAGAAAGAATATTTTCAGCCTTCCCCTCTTCCTTGAGAGGTAGTAAAACTATTTTTGTGCCATCCTTCCATAAAGTATAAGTATTATTCCCCCCGTCATGAATAACTTTCCTATCAAATTGCCATGGTCTTCCTAGCAACATATGACATACATCCATAGGAATAACATCACACCAAATTTCATCCTTGTAACTTTTCCCAATAGAAAAAATTATTAAACATCTCTTATTAACAGTAACTTCATTACCCTTTTTAAACCATGTAATACGGTAAGGGTTAGGATTCTTCTCACAATACAGACCCAACTTCTTGACCATCTCATTTGAAACAATGTTCTCACAACTACCACCATCAATAATAACATTACATACCTTTCCTTCAGAAGTGCATCTTGTTCTAAAAATATTTTTACGTAGCCATGCATCCCCCTTGATATCCTTTCTTGGAGCAATCATCGTCCTCTTGATCATCAAATTTTCTCCAACATCTAGTGGAATTTCTAGGTCCTGTTCATCTTCTACTTGTTCAGCTTCAACACGATTTACTCTTGGTGCATCTCCTTGTCACTTTTCATGTGAATAAGAATGCGGGCATTCAAAATCTCAATTCCCCTCTTCACCACATCTATAACAAACAAATGGTCTTTGTGGTGCCTCCCATCCTCTATCACCAACGTATCCTCTGCCCCTAGAAAATCCTCTACCTCTTTATTGATTTTGGAAATCTTGTCTCATATCTTCTTGCTTGTCCAACTCCATGAGATGATTCTCCCCTACCTTGGTTGAAACCATCTCATCCTCGAAAGGAAGATGAGGCCCCCCTATTCATTCCAGGTTATAGCCTAAAACTTTGATGATTTTATTTTTCCTCATCCTTTAAGGCTAATTGATAGGCATCCTCCATGCTCTTAATCCTATGGATACTTATCTCATCTTGAATAGAAAATTTTAATACATTTACATACCTTGCAGCCCATTTTTTCCTCAGTTTCTTCATGCTCTACATGAATGGAACACTTGTATAACTCATCTGTGTATTCTTGCACTGTTTGTAGGTTTTGTCTGAGATTCTGAACCCTCCTATAAAGGGTTTGTGCATAATCCACAGGGAGAAATTTATCCTTCAACTTCGTCTCCATCTTACTCCACATCCTAATTCTTTCTTTCCCCTTTCTTGACCTCTCTTTCTGTAGGTGATCCCACCATAACATAGCATGACCTTTCAATTTTTTGCATGCAAATTTTATCTTCTTTTCTTCTGGCATAGTCTTCCACTCAAAAAATTTCCCCACACTAGTCAACCAATCTCTCAGCTCCTCTGATTTTAGACTACCACCATACTCTAAAACATAAAATCTTAACCCCATCATTCTTCCCTTCTAATGTACGAAGCATCCTTTCTTCAAAAGCTAATGGTGGCGCTTGTGTTTCCTCCTCTTCACAAACTTATTTTTCATCTGTGTCATCTCCACCTTGATTTCCTCTTTGGGTTATCATTGCAGCAAGCACAACAACTTGCCTCTACAAATCTTGCATATTTCTATTCATCTGGGAAATACCACCTCCTCTTCCTCTTCCTCTTCTTTCCATTTATTTTAATGAAAGACTCGAATCTCGCTATGATACCAAATAATGTAGCCCAAATTCTAACCAAACATGATTTACTACAAATAATATGAACTCCAAAGAAAATAGATCTCCTTCTTCATTATTCAATAATGAATTACAACGTTTCCTAAATAGGGAACACAACTCCCAACTCGAGTTGCCAAGTAAAATCTAACTAACTGTGACTAAATCTACTCTAGGTGGTGAAAATTACTATTTTTAGCAGTTTACTAGAACTTGCTATTCTTAGTAAGATCGCATGCTTATTCATACGGGCACATAAATTTCCATGCATCTTATATATCCCTAAATGAGAGGAATTTCCAACTTTCTGACTCATAATGCAATTATTAGACTATAAATTAACTAATTCCCCAAAACTAGGAAAAAACTGAACTATAACTTAAATCCTAATTTTTAGCCTCAAGATGGTGGATTTAGGGCCCAAAAACATGTCAAAAACTTACCCCAACTGGTAGGCCATGTTTCTACTGCGTTTGTCTCATCAAAACACATGGGTTAAAAGAAAAATAGACACCTGGAGCTCAAGTTATGACCTTGTCAAGTTCCTACTAATTCTGGCACATCAGTAGAAGTTTTTGCAAAGATCTAGGTGAAGAAATAAAAATAGATTGGTCATTTACAACTATCCCAGTAAAAGGAGAAATGAAGAAACTACTTCTAGTTAGGAAAATGAAATTCCACAGTAACGAAATCTGATGATCCAAGAGCTAACATCCTTTTTCAAGATTGTGGGCTGGGAAACTACATCCTTACATCACAAAAAGGAAGAGAAGTTCCAACTCCTCATTGAGGAAGAAGAAAAAGATCAGATTTTTGAAAATGGAGTTCGATGGTAGTCATTCCAGAGAAGGTTCTGGAGATGACATAGTATTATAATCTCCCTCCAATGAGGTATATCCCTTTTGCATACAATCTACAATATGATAATACAAACAATACTGTAGAGTATGAAGCATTTCTATTAGGCATGAATGTAGCACAAGACATGGGAATCAAGAAGCTAAGATGCAAAGGTGATGCAGAGGTTTTGGTGAATCAGATCCACCAGCAATATCAAGTGAAAAAATCCAGGGCTCAAACAACTATAGAAACATAGTGTGGGAATTTATTGAATCATTTGATGCATTCTCCATTAAAGCTATCCCTAGGGAGCATAATGAAAGGGATGATACTCTAGAAGTTGTCAGCTTCCATAGTGACACTTCATCCTTATTTTGGCAAAGATAAAGTGACCATTTAGATGGTGTTCAGACCTAGCATACCAGACAATGCAATCACTAGCAGGTATTCAATGATGATAATCAAATCCTACGCCCTTCTTAGAAAAAAGTGATAACTTTAATAATTTGTTCTTTGAAGGAAGTGAAAACCCACACCATGAATCAGCCCCCAAATAAGAGAAGGAAGGAATTGAGGGAATTGATGAAGAGGGGGTAATCAAACTGAAATGAAACACAATCCCCAAAGGCCTAGTTTCTTTGGAAGACCTCTTTGACAAGCATGATAGGTTCATCTAAGAGAAAGAAAAATAGTATTCTTGGTATCCATCTAATTTTGATCAAGAAAACGTTGGGCACTTCAGAGAATCCAAGGATGGTTAACATTGGTAAATGTTGCTCGCTAGAAGAGAAGAGAATTTTTTTTTCTCTGCTAAAAAATTACTTAGATGTCCCAGCCTACTCCTATGATGAACTCAAATCTTTTCAGCCAAAGGAAATGCATCACTCCCATTCCTTTGAAGCAAGGAGCCAAGCCCTTCTGAAAAAACAAAGGCTTACCAATCTAAAGATTTCTGATGTTATCAAAGAAGAGGTGACAAAGATGCTCAATGCTAGAATCATTTTCCCCATCCACCATTCAACATGGGTGGCTAACATTGTGCCAGTAAGGAAGAAGAACAGGGAAATAAGGATTTGTGTAGACTTCCAAAATCTAAATTAGACATCTCTCAAAGACAACTACCCTCTTCCAATAACGGATCATATTTTGCAAGTAGTCACTAGATTTGAGATGCTCTATTTGCTTGATGGATTCTTAGGGTACAACCAAATCAAGGTGGAAAAAGAGGATTGCCAACAACACATCCTTCACAACACCTTGGGGAGCTTTTTCCTATAGCAGTATGTCGTATGGCTTGATTAATGCTGGAGACACTTTCCAAAGGGAAATGGACTAGGAATTGAAAGATTTGACACACTACATTGTCATTTACGTTGATGACCTCACATTTTTTTCAAACAGGAGGGGATATCATATCAGTCATTTGGAGCAAGTCCTTGCAAGGTGTAGGAAATATGGCATTTCTCTAAATCGAAAGAAGTGCATATTTGGAGTTACAGAAGGAAAGTTTTTGGGATACATTGTGAATGAACATGGAGCACACATTGATCATGAGAGGGTCAGAGCTATCCAAGCACTAGCCTTACCAACTAGCAAGAAGGGAGTTCATTCATTCTTTGGAAACGTAAAATTTCTTTATAGTTTTTTTCCTAAGTTCTCTAAAATGACTAAGCATATGACTTCCATGATGAAACCTCAAGCAAGTTTTAAGTGGAATAAGGAAGGAAAAACAACATTTGAGGAAATCAAGAAATCCATTTCCAAATCTCCAACTCTTGTATCCCCAGATTTCAACAAGGAGTTCATCATGTATGGCTATACATCAGAACATACTCTCTTTGTAGTCCTTGTTCAAAAAAATGATGAAGGTTTGGAAGAACCCATTGCTTTCATGAGATGTCCTTTGAAAATCATGAGCTAAAGTATAACCAATTGGAGAAACATGCCTACGTAGTGGTCAAAGCTAATAAAATTTTCAGATTCTACATTCTCAATTCCCATAGAGTGGTGATGGTCCCTAGAAGTGCAATCAAGTACATTTTGATTCAATAAGATCCTGGGGCTAAGAGAGGAAGCTGGATTGCAAAGACCTAAGAGTATGACTTGGAGATTAGACCCTCTGATCTGGTAAGAGGAAATGGTTTGTGCAAGATGATTTCTAAAGATGAATCTCTCAAAGCTCAGCAGGGAAAAAATCATGATTCTTTCTCAACCTATTCAAGAGATAGTCCACAGGTGCTCTTTGTCACCACCACTAATGAGTAGTATGCTGACATTTCTTACTATCTCACTTATGGAGAATGCCCCCCTCATCTTTATTACAAAAAAAGAAGGACACTAAAGATAAAGGAAGCCAAGTTTGTGATCTGAAATCATGCATTTTACAAGAGAGGCCTAGACGGTTGTTTCCTCAGATGTGTAGATAAGGAGTAGAAAGAAAAGTTTCTCAGGGCATATCATGATCAAGCTTGTGGTGGACATTTCTCAGCAATGGTCACCACACATAAGATCCTCATAGGGACATATTATTGTCCCTCCATATTTTCATACACTTATGAGTGGGTTTCCAAATGCAAAGCATGTCAACAATTTGTTAAAAAGCCACAACTAGTTGTGCTGCCCACTCAGGCCTATGGTGATTGGAAGAACCATTTTCAGTAATGGGGTGCTAGATTTTATTGGTGTTATGAATCCTCATTCTAGTGCAAGGACATACTTATGTACTCACTAAAAATGATTACTTCACTAAATGGGTGGAAGCCATCCCAACCAAGCAAGTCAACTCTAAAACAGTCTGTAACTTCATCAAGGAGAATATCATTCTTCATTTTTGGAATAACATAGAAAATTGTTGTAGAGAATTCTACCCACAGGGAAATACCATAGAATATCATTTTGGAATACCATATAATATCATTGTTCGTTAAGGAGCTCATAGAGTTTTGTTATGGCTTTGGAATCTCCCCTATCTCACTCTTCTGACTACTACCCATAGGGAAATGGGCAGGCTAAGTCAAGAGCAACAAAAACATTGTGACCATTCTCCACAAGTTGGTATATGAGAATCAAAGAAACTGGCACAAGTAGTTATATGATGCATTATGGGATGATAGGATCACTCCCAAGAAGGTAATAGGTATGTCACCTTTCCAAATGTTGTATGGAGTTGAGGCAGAGATTCCCCTCATAATTGAGATGTCAGGCTCTCAATTTGTTGCAAGAAATAGAAGATGGTCAATACAAATAACTCCATTGACAAGAGGGATCCTCTTCCTAGAGAATATGGAAGAAAGAAGATGCCAAGTGGTGGATATAATTAAATAAAATCAATTGAAAGTGAATAAGATCTTTGACAAGAGAGCAAAGGCCAGAGAATTCAAGGTTGGAGACTGTTGTCTTGCTATGGGACAAGAGAAGATAACCAAAGGGTAGCCATGGAAAGTTTTATTCATTATGGCTTGGCCATTTCCAAATTCATGGAACTTGTGGTGAGAATGTTTTTATCCTCTCATACTTGAATGGAAATCCATTGGAATTTCCTTAAAATGGGCAATACTTTAAAAAATGTTTCATCAATGAAAGCGGGTTGTCCCTCGTTCTTCTACCAATAGGTGATTTTCATAGGTGTGTTTTTTCCTTTTTCTGTTGTGTGGTTCTGGTTTAGTTTTGTTGGGTTTATTGTATGTTTTCTCCTTCTTCCATTCTTTCTCATAATTTTTCATGACTCTGCAAGGCCTAATGGATAAGGCACTGGTCAACGTAATATGTTCTGAAACTTGAGCTTCAGGATCCTCATGTCCTACCCTAGTCATGCCCAATTCATGCCATATCCCCAAGCTAGGAGCCAGTTGTTGTCTCTTGAAAAGTACTCTACTTTTTCATAGCCAAATTCAATTTTTTTTAGCTCATGCCCTTCGTTGGTGTTTAATCCAAGTCAAAGATTCAAGAAATTAGCAAAATTCGTTGCCCTAGAGTTGTTTAAAACCTCTGTTTTTGCTTGTTTTTATAAATCCTCCATTTCCCAGTCTATGCACGAAATATCCTCTTCGCAACATACCATTTTTGATAAAAAAAATTCACTTGTTCTATGGCAAGGGTTGTCAAATCATTTTTTTTTCCTCCATGCCTTTGGTTCGTAAAGGAAATTTGAAAATTGGACTCAAAACAATGAAGTTTTCTTCCTCTGCATATTTTCCATAGTTGGGATGACGGGCGTCTTTGCCCCCATCAAATTTTGACCCTAATTAATGCAGGTACGTGGTTAGATCCTATTGGATGGGGAGGAATGGGATTTTTTTTGTTGAACTTAAAACTTTTGGTCACTTTTGGCAAAAATGGTTAATTTTCCCTGTGGGCCCCAGAAAGTTTCAAGTTGCCTATTTTGGTTCATTGCGGAAGAAGTGGAAGTTTTTTTCCTAGGATGCACAAGTTCACGAGGGACACTTGGGACCCAAAAAGCCAAAAATTACCGAAAACAAAAATAGTGGAAGTTTTTGTCCCAGGCTGCACAAGTTCATGAAGGACACTTGGGACACAAAAAGTCAAAATTACCGATTGCGGAAAAAGTGGAAGTTTTTGTCCCAGGCTGCATAAGTTCAATTAGGACATGTTATCCAAAATTCACCCCCCAGGGTAAATTTTGATAACATGCATTAAATTCTCAAGTCCCAGGCAAATAGATTAATTTAGGGAAAAAATCATGTTTCTAGGGTCCCCTCAGATTTTTTCTTACTCCCCTAGCCGAAGAAGAAAAGAGTAGGTTCTGAGAGAATGTGAAAAAGTCACAGAGAATAAGCTGGGGCCAGGAAAAATCATGAAAAATGTCTAATTCCTATTCCTTGCAACAGTCAGGACGCGGAAAGCCGGTTCAGTCGAAGGAGAAGAAAATTGACTAACTACTCTGGGACATTTGGGACAAGGAGACACGAAGGACGCGAACCGGCCAGTTCAGCCGAAACGGTAAACTTTCGCACTGGGACATTTGGGACAAGGAGATGCAAAGGACGTGAACCGGTCGGTTCAGCTGAAATAGAAAACTTTCGTACTGGGGCATCTGGGCCATAGGGACGCGCGGGACATGGATAGCCGAAGGAGCTAAGAGCGAATCAAATCATGCCACGTGTTTTCATGTCAAAGAGGGACAAGGAAGCCTGAATCAGGTGGTTCAGAGATATTTGTCCCAGACATTTTTGGGACATCAGGGCCAAGAGTACGCGGAGGACGTGGATAGCCGAAAGGGCCGACATCAAATCAAAAAGTGACACGTGTCACATGGGAAGGCACAATAAATTTTGACTAAGTGTTTTTTGGCTGAGTTTTTAAAAGGAGAGAAATGGAACAAGATTGGCCCGAGCCAATAGAAAAAGTACACGTGTCCTATGGGGAAGGAGGGTTCAGGGCTTGAGGAGGATTTAGAAAAATTTGACAAAGTTTTTGCCGAAAGTTCAAAGGCCAAGGATGACTCCGCGCCCCCTTGTCCTCCAACCAAATCATGCCACGTGCCCCAGCTCATCGACACGTCAGGAGAATTTTGGAAATTCTGCCAAGGCTAAAATGAATTAAATGAAGCAGGAAGGACCCGCGACCAACTAAATTTTGCCACATGTCATCCAGGTGTCAGAGCATGGGAAAATTTCAAAATTTTGCCCGACATCCGTTTTTTGGCCGTTTTGCCCTAAAACTTCAGACCTTCATATCTTTTGATCTAGAGCTCGGATTTGCACGTTCCTTATATCATTGGAAAGATGTTGAAATTCTCTACACAATTATATGGTCAATCTTGCATTTTGGTTGATTTTCAAGGGATAAAATCAAGGAAACACCTCTGACACATGGTAATGGCCAGAACCGACGTTTCAACAACCAGCTTTAATACAGAAGACAGTTCGTCGTTTTGCCAGGATCCACCACTTCTGTCATAATAAGATAAAATAAATGTGACCTAGAAGTGGTTGGGGGTAGATCTGAATTTCCTCTCTCTTCCCTCTCTCATTCTTCCTATATATTGTAAAGAGGGGCTTCTTTCTAAAGGTCGAACATTTTTTGTTTTGCTCCTCCCTTCTTCTCCTATCTGGTGAATTTGTGGAGTTCGAACCTCCCATTTGAAAATATAATGTGACTCAGCATCTTAGCATTTTATATTGTATTGTATCAATCTTTGGAGCAAGCAATACATGTCTGTGGATGATTCTCAACCCTCTCTGTGTTCATTTGCATCCTCCTGGTCTTTCACTACAAGTTTTGTTATCTGTGCATGATCTTGCATCACATTTGAATGGTCTATGTTTATTAGCAATACAGGTGTTCTTCATTCCTCAGTGCATCACCTCTATTAGCTTAGGTTTATTTTTATGCATCTCTCTCTTTGTGTCTCCTTGGCAAGATAGATTAGTTTTTGAGTGAACCCTCTACATTTTTCGTGTGCATCTTAACAGAGGAATATGAACCAACCTTCTCTGGAGAATTCTTTCTCATTTTTCAAGTCCCACACTTGGAGAAAGGATTCAATGTTATGTAATCACACTAGATGATAGTATGGTCAACCTAGAAATCTGACCAGCATCTAAGGGTGTTGTGATTTTGCTATAACAGTTTTGGCACACCTAGTGGGACCTAGAGGTCTCATTTTATTGCAGCAAGGTTGATGTGCGTCTGCTGAAATTTTCTCACTTATAAGAGCTATTATTTGCATATCTGGTGACTCCAAGGGGAAGAAACATCCAGTTCCAAGTGCAGGCCCAAAAACTCATGAGAAGAATCACCACAAGGTGAAGAGTTGGAGAAGAAGAAGTGTTGTTTGAATACCTGCAATTATCTCCAAGAAGGAGGAAAAGAGGAAGAAGGATTCAAAGGTCTCCATCTCCACCAAATAGAACTCTCTCAACTCCTCCACCTGGTAGGCCTTTCATTCAGTCAACAAGGGTTTTAAGACCAATTAGAATGGCTCAGAACAACCCCTACATCAACTTCACAGGCAACAGCCCACTTGCTCTCAATGCACAACATCCAGTTCCTATTGCAGGCTTAAAGAACATTCCCTACTTCACTGGAGAAAATCAGACTACTCCAGGTGATCATGTTAAAGATATTGCTAACCTTTGTGCAATCCATGAAATCAATGAAATGTAAGTGGCTGTCAAGTTACTGGCATCTTCATTCAACGGTAAAGCATTGCAATGCTTTAGGAGCCTTGGAGCTGGTTCTATCACAAATTGGAATCAGTTGTGTATAGCACTTCACGAGCAATTTAGAGAGAAGGGAGAAAACTTGTCTCTTTTGGAGCAGCTGACAACTATCAAGACATCTCCCAATGAGAAGCTGACCGATTTCAACTTCAGATTTCAAAAGACTTGGGAGAGGATTCCTATGGCAGTCAGGCCAACAGCAGAAGGTGCTTTTCTCTACTATCTCAAAGCTCTAAATTCTAATATTTCTATGTTGATTCAGTCTATGGGAGGCACAACTATCCCTATGGCATATAGCATTGCCATTAGGGATGAAAATTGTTTGATCCAAGTTGGCAAACTTGCCCCTAGACCTCACATGCCATTGTTTCTAAGTCTAGAGAGTCCAAACACCAGTCAAGCACCTAATTTGGCTCTTTCTCCCACTCCATAGAAATCAGAGTTCAAATGAAGCTTCCACTTCATCTCCAAGTGCCCCAAATGAGCTTCAAGAAGTCATGAAGCAATTCGCAAAACCTAGGCAATGAGCTGGTTACTCTCAAAAGGTAGTAGGCTCTAAGGTTTTAGACCTTCTTATCAACCCCAAGCTTAGCCTAAAAGGCAGGCATACCAACCACAAAGGCCACCTAATCTAGCTGCAAGTACAAATCAAACAAGGCCTCTTGCCAATAGACCATTTCAGCCCTTATAATCCAAATGTCATATCTACCTCTAAGGCATTGGTGCCAACACAAAACAACATTGCCTCAGGAGTATAACTGGTGTTTTCCATGCAATGAGCCTCATAATCAATCCATGTGCTTCAATGGTGCTTTGACTCAAGCATTAATGGTGACAACTACTGGTGTGGAGGGTGAGAGAAGTTAAGAAAATAGCCAACAACAAGAAACATTCCAACAACAATCAGCCGCAAATGACACCACGTTGGTAAACTGGCAAGCAGAGGATTTTTGTGGCGTAAACCAGGTAGTTTATCAAAGTGTTGCAGCCAACACAAGGTTAAAAAGGAGGAATTTGGGGTGAAGAAACAACCATTAGCCCCAACCAATCCACAACCTTCCATGGCTCCACAAATGATTGGCAAGAAAAATCCAATTTCAAATGCACTAAGGGCAGCCAAGAACAACTCCTTAGACCAACTCAAATACCAGTTGTTGCTGCCCACATGCAAGGAGGTGGAATGTGCAAAACAAGGGACAACAAAGAGATCCTTCATCACCATTCAGTATTATTGATCAGATGAAGAAGACAAACGTCAAATATATCTATGTGGGAATCCACTATCCATCCCAGGCCAAAGAGATCTGCTGCAAGCTACCATGAAGGACTGGCCAACTTCAAATCAGCAGGTTCAGATGCAAGACAAAGTGCTTACAAATGCTTCCCATCTTGAAGGAAGTCATGGAGGACAACAAGGTAAAATGTTGAAGCCCCCCTCCTTTCTATGGTTTCGTTGATCATTGGAAATCAGCTAGTACACAATTGCATGATTGATTCTGGAGCAAGTAGTTCTGTCATGCCCAAACAAATAGTTGATCAGCTAGGGATCTAGTATGAAACAACATCCAAAGGGTGGTAGTGCAACTGGATTGGAACAACAATAACAATAGTTGGAGTGATTAGAAAACTTGAGTCTTACCTTGCATGCATGTCCAAATGTTGTTGTTTTTACAAGATGTATCAGTCATAAACCTTCCACCACTCTTTGCCCTATGCTTGTCAAGGGACTTCACAACCAAGATTGGGGGGATATTTTTTCTGCTGATTGGTCACACATGCTGTTCAGAATGAGGTATGGAACTAAGGCTACAATCAGGTCTGAACCTATTGCAAACTTCCATATTGAGCCTTACACTCCAAGTTAGATTAAAGCCAATTGCTCAGCATTTGATCAAGAAGATCAACCAAGCACTGATGAAGCTGACACTAAGGTTGGAAGCATCCCGGGACCTAACCCTTGATGAATGGGAAAACAAGATACATGCATTTGATCCTTATCAAGAAGTGGAAGAATCTGAGCTAGGGGTCTATTGCATACGTGAAGAAAATTAGCCTATTCATAGCATCACGAAGCCAAACCACAAGGATGACAATGAGGTATGGCAGCTACTTTTTGATGGATCAAGGAGTAGACAAAGGTGCAGGAGGTGGAGCCATGCTTGTTTCACCTCAAGGAAATAAAGTACTATTTAGCTTTTAGATTTTAGTTTGCATGCTCCAATAACACTGCTGAATATGAAGCCTTGGTGCAAGGGATGCATTGGGCAATAAAGAGAGGAATAAAGAACTTGCAAGTCTTTGGGGATAGTGAATTTGATTGTAAATCAGGTCAAGGGACAACATGCTGCTAAGAATGATCTACTCAGGTGCTACAAGAACAGGGTGTGGGACCTCATGGAAGATTTTGAGGGTTTTGGAATCAAATCCATTCCTAGGAAAGAGAATCAAGCTGCGGATAGGCTTTGCAGCAGTAGGGGCAGCCTTTGACATTGTGGAAAGCATTCAACAAGACAAGGTACAACCAAACATCCACGTGATTGTGAGGCCTTCAGTGCTAGATAACATATGTTAGTTGGTAAGTGTTTGAGAATATGACCAGTAAATCATCCATTTCTTGCAAGAAGAAGCTGAGTTCTCAGGTAAGAATCCAGAAAAATTCGAACAGCAGTACGGGTGAATAGGTGGGTACAACTGAGAACTAATAAGCTGCCCAAAGGACTTATCACTTTGGAGTCCATTTTTAACCCCAATGATCAGTTTTAGAAAGGAGAAAACAAACATTCAGGTCAAGAGAGAGGATTCAGTATCCATCTTGGTAGAAGAAAACAAACCATTGCAAATTGGAAGGATGACAACTGAACAAGAAAGGTATGATTTCATACAGTTGTGTCAAGAATTCCGTGGCATGTTTTCTTGGAGCTATGAAGACTTGAAAGGTTTCAATCCCAACTTAGCTCAACATACCATTGAATTGGATCCGAATACTAAGCCTGTCAGGCAGAAACAAACACCAGTCAATCCACACATGGAGCCTCTCATGAGGAAAGAATTGGACAAGCTGATTGACTCAAGGATCATATTCCCAATCAAGCATTCTAGTTGGGTTGCCAACTTAGTTCCAGTCAGAAAGAAGAGTGGAGAGATCAGATTGTGTGTTGAATTCAGAGACTTGAATAGAGCCTCTCTCAAGGACCATTACCCACTCCCTTCCATGGAGAAAATCTTGCAAGTTGTGGCTGGCTCCGAGAGGGGGGGGGGGGGGGGTGGGGGGGGGGGGTTTTCACTACTCGATGGCTACTCAGTTTATAATCAGATTGATGGTGAAGGAAGAAGACCAGTTCAAGACAACCTTCACAACCAAATGGGGAACTTTTGCATACAGGAAAATGCCATTTGGGTTGTCCAATGCTGGTGCTACCTTCTAAAGGGAAATGGACATGGCATTCAAAGGTTTGATTAACAATGTGGTTGCTGATTTACCTTGATGATATCACTATTTTTTCCAAAAATGTAGCAGACCACTCTCTTTCATTTGAGACAAGTCTTCACGAGGTGCAGGAGATTTGGAGTGTCCTTTGAATCTGAAGAAGTGTGTCTTTCTTACACATGAAGGAAAGCTCCTTGGCCATATTGTCTCCAAAGAAGGATTAGCAATTGATCCAGAAAAGGGTTGAAGCCATAAGAGCACTACCATTGCCAAGCCACAAGAAAGCCCCTTCAGAGTTTATTGGGAAGGATAAACTTTGTTCGGAGGTTTGTCCCAGATTTTGTAGCCCCTTGTCAAGCCCATCACCAAAATGTTAAAGAAGAGCATGGCTTTTAAGTGGAAAACAGAAGGCAAGGAGAGTTTTTGAAGCAATCAAAGAAGCTATCTCTCAAGCACCAACTCTCATCAACCTGGACTTCTCCAAGGATTTCATCGTCTATGCATTTGGAGGTGATGACACTATTTCTGCCATTTTGGTACAGCAGAACAAAGATAATGATGAGCAGCCGATTACCTTCTTCAGCCAGAGCCTAGATGACTGCGAGGTGAGGTACTCTTTTATTGAAAAGCATGTACTTCGTAGTAATCAGAAGCTTGAAGAAATTCAAGCATTTAGTCTCAAATAACAAGGTCCAGTTGCTGGTCTCACATGTTGGGGGGGGGGGGGGGGGGGGGGGGTTAAGGACTTTCTCCTCAACAAGGATTTGAATGAGAAAAGGGAAAGTTGGATCACCCGTGTCATGGAGTATGACATTGAGATCAAGATCACAAAGCTAGTAAGAGGGAAAGGATTGTGTGAGCAGCTGGTTTTGGGGAAGCAAAAAGAAGTATGCAACAAAGAAGAAACTGTTTTGACAGTCCAAGATAGCCATGAGCCAAGTGGCAATCAAGAAGAAGACAATGCTGCCCCGACTCCTTGCTGGACCCAAGGTATTATGCACTTCCTAGGCATAGGCCTATGCCCTCCAGAGATGAACAAGACCCAAAGGAGACACTTCAGATTGTAGGATGTCCCGTATGCCATTGTTGATGGAGTTTTGTTCAAGAAAGATGTAAATGGAGTGCTACTGAGATGCATTAGCACAGGTCATATTCAAAGGGTATTAGAAGAGTTCCATGATGGACCAGCTGGTGGCCATTTTGCACCAAGAGTGACAGCTCTAAAAATCATGAAGGCTGGTTATTATTGGCCTAAAATCTTCAGTGATTGCTATGAATGGATCAAGAGGTGTAAGAATTGTGCATTCTTCACAGGAAAAGAGAAGTTTGCTACCCTTCCATTGCATCCAATCTCAGTTGACCAGCCATTCATAGCAATGGGGTTTGGACTTCATTGGAGTCATTAATCCCAATTCAAGCCAAGGGCACAAATGGATTTTGACAGCCACAGACTACTTCACCAAATGGACAGAAGCAGTAGCACTCAAAGAGGCGAATGAGTCTAACATCTTAGACTTTTATGAGGGGATAACAACCAGATTTGGTGTACCCGCTACAATAATCTCTGATAATGCATTGGCATTCATTGGATCTAAGGTGACTGAGTGGGCTGTCAAGAACGGTATTTACCTAAGCACTTCATCAAACTATTACCCTCAAGGTAATGGCCAAGCCGAGTCTACAAACAAGAACTTGTTAAGAATTATTAGGAGGACTCTTGACAAGAATCAGAGCTCTTGGCATACCAAACTGAAATCAGCCTTATGGGCTGATAGTATAACTCCCAAAAGATCCACAGGTAACTCTCCATTTAGGCTTGTCTATGGAAGAGAAGCAATCTTGCCCATGTCACTGGAGTTTCTAACATTGGAACTCATGAAGAAGCTGGAGTTTCTTGAATTTGAGCCCATGGAGGTGAGGTATGCAGAGTTGATGGAGCTGCAAGAGATTAGAAATCAGGCATTCCCAAGCAATGGAAAAGGATCAAGCTTTGATCAAGAAGACCTTGGTAGAAAGGCCAAGGATAGATCTTTTCAAGTTGGAGATCTAGTGTTGAAATGGGATGTGGATAGAGAAAAACCGGGAAGGCATTCAAAATTTGATGCCATTTGGAGCGGCCCATACATGGTCACGAAGTGCAAGAACAACAATGCTTTTCAATTGGCCTCATTGGATGGGTGAAGAATTGCAGATTCTAGTCAATGGAATCTATCTCAAGCATTGTTTCTAGAGGGAAGTTCACTACTTTGCAAATATTAGATTATATTTTCTTTCCTCCAAGTTCTTATGCACATTGTTTTGCTATAGGTTAGTTTTGTTTTCCCTAAGTGCTTTGGCACAGCTTGCTGTCCATGGAGATGTTTAGCAGTCCTTGCTTTCATCAGGTGACATTCCATCTTCCTCCTTGCACATTATGAGTCAGTTAAGGTTCTAAACAGAATATTTGATGACTCCATGCCCAATGGACTGCTTCAGGAAACTGGTATCTTCTACCTAGCAGGCAGGTAACCCTGCTGAGTCGCCAAATTGTTATCCAAAATTCACCCCCCAGGGTAAATTTTGATAACATGCATTAAATTCTCAAGTCCCAGGAAAATAGATTAATTCAGGGCAAAAATCATGTTTCTAGGTTCCCCTCAGATTTATTCTTACTCCCCTGGGCCGAAGAAGAAAAGAGCAGTTTTTGAGAGAATGTGAAAAAGTCGTAGAGAATAAGCTGGGGCCAGGAAAAATCATGAAAAATGGCTAAGTCCTAGTCCTCGTAACAGTCGGGACGCGTGGGACACGGAAAGCTTGGTTCGGCCGAAGGAAAAGAAAATTGACTAACTGCTCTGGGACATTTGGGAGAAGGAGACATGAAGGACGCGAACCAGCCAGTTCGGCCGAAACAGGGAACTTTCGCACTGGGACATTTAGGACAAGGAGACGTAAAGGATGTGAACCGGCCGGTTTCGGCTGAAACAAAAAAAATTTTGTACTAGGACATCCGGGCCATAGGGAATCATGGGACGCGGATAGCTGAAGGAGCCGGAGAGCGAATCAAATCATGCCACGTGTTTTTCATGTCAAAGAGGGACAAGGAAGCCCGAATCGGGTGGTTCGGAGAGATTTATCCCAGACATTTTTGGGACATCAGGGCCAAGAGTACGCGGGAGGACGTGGATAGCCGAAAGGGCCGACAACAAATCAGAATGTGACACGAGTCACATGGGAAGGCGCAATAATTTTTGACTAAGTGTTTTTTAGTCGAGTTTTTGAAAGGAGGCGAAATGGAACAGGGATTGGCCCCGAGCCAATAGAAACAGTACATGTGTCCTATGGGGCAAGATAGTTCAGGGCTCGAGGAGGATTTAGAAAAATTTGACAAAGTTTTCACCGAAAGTTCAAAGGCCAAGGATGACTCCGCGCCCCCTGTCCTCCAACCAAATCATGCCATGTGCCCCAGCGCATCGACACGTCAGGAGAATTTTGGAAAGTCTTCCAAGGCTAAAATGAAGTAATTGAAGCAAGAAGGAACCGTGACCAATTAAATTTCACCACGTGTCTTCCAGGTGTCGGAGAGCGGGAAAATTTCAAAAAATTTCCCGACATCCGTTTTTTTGGCCGTTTTGCCCTAAAACTTCAAACCTTCATATCTTTTGATCTAGAGCTCGGATTTTCACGTTCCTTATATCATTGGAAAGCTGTTGAAATTATCTACACGATTTTAGGGTAAATCTTGCATTTTGGTTCATTTTGGAGGGAGAAAATCAAGGAAACACCTCTGACGCGTGGTAATGGCCAGAACTGACATTTCAACAACCAGCTTTAATATAGAAGACAGTTTGCCGTTTTTGCCAGGATCCACCACTTCTGTACTAATAAGATAAACTAAATGTGACCTAGAAGTGGTTGGGGCTAGATCCAACTTTCCTCTCTCTTCCCTCTCTTATTCTTCCTATATATTGTAAAGAGGGGATTCTTTCTAAAGGTTGAACATTTTTTGTTTTGCTCGTCCCTTCTTCTCCTATTAGGTGAATTTGTGGAGTTCGAACCTCCCATTTGAAACTATAATGTGACTTAGCCTCTTGGCATTTTATACTATATTGTATCAATCTTTGGAGCAAGTAATACATGTCTGTGGATGATTCTCAACCCTCTCTGTGTTCATTTGCATCCTCCTGTTCTTTCACTACAAGTTTTGTTATCTGTGCATGATCTTGCATCACATTTGAATGGTCTGTGTTTATTAGCAAGACAGGTGTTCTTCATTCCTCGGTGCATCACCTCTATTAGCTTAGGTTTATTTTTATGCATCTCTCTCTCTGTCTCCTTGGTAGGATAGATTAGTTTTTGAGTGAACCCTCTGCATTTTTCGTGTGCATCTAAACAGAGGAATAGGAACCAACCTTCTCTGGAGAATCCTTTCTCATTTTTCAAGTCCCACACTTAGAGAAAGGATTCAATGTTATGTAATCACACTGGATGATAGTATGGTCAACCTAGAAATCTTACCAGCATCCAAGGGTACTGTGATTTTTCTATAACAGGACACTTGGGACCCGAAAAGCTGGATCAAATGAAAAATTCAAAAGCGTGAGAGTGGGCCAATGGAGGAAATTGAGTTTTTGAGCCTTTTTCCAAAAAATGCTAAAATGTTTAGAAAATAGCTACGACCCCGTCTCCAACCAGAACGTGCCACGTGTCCTAGTCAAATCAGAGCAGTAGGCCAGCGGAGGAAATCGATTTTTTGAGCCTTTTTCCAAATAAGGTTAAAATGTTTAGAAAAGAGCCATGACCCTGTTTCCAATTAGAAGGTACCACGTGTCTAAGTTGAAAAGTCAAAGTGGGGGTGCGCGCCAATTTTTCCAAATTTTCAAATCTATAAAAAAACTCAAAATTCAAAGGGATTTCCCCCATAACCACTCTAATCCCTTCCTGCGACGTGGATGGCCCAATTTCAAATCTATAGGAGAAAATCAAATGGTCTATATTTAAACTAGCAACTCGAATGTAATGGTTGCTTTGCAAGATCTAGTTTTTAACCTGCCATGAGCGTTTTCTTCACAACAAAGTAATTTGAAAAGGCGTCAAGGATTTGTAAAGATTGTAACTATTTTGGCAAAGGATATAAGGTCTTCTCGAAGTCATCCAAAGGGTAGGTGATTGATTTTCTAAAAGACTAGAGTGCTCTGTACCTGGAAAAGATAGAAAATGCCATTCTTCTTCTATTTTCTCTTCTTCCTCAAATTTCTTCCATTCTCAATCTATGTACAAAATTTTCTCGTGATTCAATAATAAAAAAAAGGAATTAGTATCTATTTGATTGAGGAGTTTATTGGTACTTTGTGACCAATGGGTTTCAATCGGTCTTGTAGCTTCTCCTGCAGATTTGTTTTTCTTCTAATTATAAATGCATGTAGATGAAATTTCTAATTAATGTGTGTAGGCATCTGATATTCCACTCACAACATTAGTTTCTCCTATCTCCATTCTCACTCCCTTTCCCCTTCTCAAACAAAGTTCTTCTCTAGTGAGAAATTGCTAGCTTTGCCACAGGGTCAGTGGAGTGCCCCTGTTGGATCTCTAGTTGAAAGGCCACCATTGAAATCCACTTTTCATGCATAGACAAATGAAAGTTGCACCGTTCAAGTAGAGGGGCTTAAATTCCCATAGATTTGGCTTGAAACTCACCAATTTGTCCACAAGACAAATTTTCTCGCCAACATATCCCTAGCCTCTTGACTCTTACCCCTACTCTCCTCTGTTAGATAAGATTTCTCCACTGCCTTCTCTAAGGTAGGTAGAGACAAAATCTATACAATGCCACCTAAATCTGTGTTCAATCCTCAGATGAATCGATTAACTTGCATCTTATCATCCTGTAAATTGTCAACATACCAAAGAAATTCTAAAAATCAACACTCGTACTATGCCACTCTAGCTCTACCTTTCCCAAGTTTATGGAAATCATCAATCCTCTTTTTTCTAAAGTTCTCACAAAGGTATTGTTCCCTAAAAGATTCCTCAAACAATACCCAAGATGTGGAAGTAGGCTCCACATGAAGTTTATGTGCCTCATTCTTCCACTAAACCAGTGTTGCACATCTTAGTAAGTGAACTGCTAAGTGGGCCTTCATATTAGAGTCATGGTTATATAATCCAAAACAACTATCCAAGTTTAGGAGCCATGCCTCTGCATCAAATCCCTCATTAGTACTTGAAAATGATGGTGGATTTAACCTCAGAAAGTCACAAATGTTATCACTTGTCCTCTCCTCATGAAGATGGGGATTTCTTTCCCTATATATGTGATGATTAAGTTGAGGTGTTTGTCTCTCTTCACCGTCTACATGTTGGTGTAATGGACTAAGTGTCCTTTCCATATCAGTATGAGGATGTCATCACAGAGGAATCTGTGTCTTCTCCCTATTTATCCAAAATTTTGTACTAACCTCCTCATAGCTCTATGGGGAATGTCACTTGGATTCCTCTTTGATAGGAGAAATATCTCTTGTAAGACTCCCATCATTTGCTAAAGAGCTTGTAATATTTGTAGACTAGTTTCCACCTGGGCTTCCTGTTCTACCCGTGAACCCATGGGGTCTACACCTCGTGCCATGTGTCGTAATCGTGGACCCATAATTTCAAGATTGAAATAGATTTTAAGGATTAAAAAATGAAAATTCCACTTAGATTTCCTAGTGTTGCAACATCACTCCGATACCAAAATGCCACGCCATAAAATTAAGCATATAGTACATGACTAAAACAGAAACTACATTTTTAGTTTAACAATTTTAAAGCAATATGATAAATTAACAATTGTTTATGCATTGAATACTGTTTTCTGCGTAAAAAAAAAATAGGTTGTAATAATAAATAATTTTTTTAAGGAAGTTAAATCTCTAAGAGAGATTTTGTTAAAATAATGAAATGTCTCATTTCCCCCAAGACATATCACATAAATACAAGACTTATTAATATCAGAGACTACATTATATACAAAATATATTTATTATTGTCATTACAACGTAAAATAATAATTATAATAAACATAAGTAAATAAGATATAAATAAATATAATATAAAATATACACCAAAACCATAAAATATTAAATCAATGCTCTTCACAATCCAATTAAATAAACCAAAATTTAATTTCCTAACCTATCCATAATAATTAATATCTATACTTATATTAACTATTAAAGTACATATATTCTAACATTATGTTTCTATTTCCACCATTAGTCATAACCGTGGAATAAAGTGTGAGAGAAGGAAAAGGAAAAAAACATAAAAGTAATGTTATTGAATACATTAATTAAGTCACAGTTTTGAATGTAGAATACTATTTAATAATTACCTTTAATTATGCTGAAGGCATTCCCCCTATGGGAAAGGATTTGTGGACGTTTCTGTGACTGAATTAAATTTGATGTTTTGATGGCCGTCTGGAAATTTTTACGTTTTTAACATTTTTTTTTGGGCGTTCTCGCTTTTTTTCGGCTACTGCTGAGGTGCAGCGATACCATGTCAAGAATCGCACCCAATACCATGTCAAGAATCATGCCGTTGATACGTATCGTTTTGAATCAAGTGAAATGGACATGCTGTGGGGGGTTACAATTTCCATTCTACCGTTTCGTATATGCCTATTTGAATTCCTGCTCGTCAAAATAACTGGGGCTTACCGACTGCAGACTACATGAATCACCTTCCAATATAACAGACGGTCCAGGTAAATTAAAAAATAATCTTTCCCAACCAACTGAGTTTTGTATAAATACCTGCCTCGTCACTGTGCCTGTATTAAAAATCGAAATGGGTAATGTACTGTAAGGAGTATTGAAGAGTGAATGCCGTCTACAGATAACAATCATGAAAGTTGACAGAATGGTGATCAAACTGTCGACTCCTGTTAATGTTAAGGAAATTCTTGTCGACCATCGAGATCATGGGGTTTTCGAAGCATACACAGTTAAGTTTTTCTGGCGTTCACCCTCAACTGAAATGTATCTGTACAAACACCCAAAGGCTTATATTTATACAAAACATTCAATCTAACTTCATCTCATTGTTATATAAATGAAAATTTAAAAATTTTGCCCGACTCACCATTTTTACAGCAGTCTGACTAAATGCCTTAGGGTTGAGCAGGAAATCTTTTGAATTTGAATTTGAATGTATTCACTAAGAAAGCCTATAAATAAGGGTCAAGAGCCCAGGGATAAGAATAGAGGGAGAAATTATGTACTGTTATGTGTTGGTTTGTGCATAGCATGTATACAAAATCAAGAAAATGTTGAATGAGCAATAGAATATCTTATGTGTTTTTGTTAATTACAAAAGTGTCTGTTAAGCATCTAGATTTCCTTGCATAGTCTCTAGTAGAATGGATTAGAACTCCCAATGATGTTTGCATCTTACTTGAATGGTTTCTGAATGGTAGCGTGAAGGATAATGACTAGCTCCTCTCTAAAGACTTCATTAAGAGCATGAGTCTATTTCCACTGTAGATAAAAAGACATTCGGCTTCCTGTGATTTGTGTGAGCACTTATGGCACAAGCTTTAAGTGAAATGCTAGTACACAAGGCTATAAATTTTGGGGTACGTGCTTGGGAGCGCACACCCTCCTAGGTTAACAGGATAGAGAGGAATACCCAACACAAGATATAAATTTGTGTTACAAGTTGTTCTAAGGTCTTACTGACAGAAGTCTTTCTATGATATTTTGAGGCTATTATGGGGATGATTCACAAAAATGGCATAATTTCTTTCATTCCAAATGATTCAAATAGTATTTAAGTAAACAACATGTTAGACAAGGATCCCCAAGAAAGCATGTTCCCGTGAATCACTGCCTTTCCTAGCAGAGATGCCAAAATAACTGGAAATAATCTTGAAATTTCTATTGCAAATTGAGTACAATGTAGTGCCAACTAGGTTTAAACTTAAACATTTATTTCCACAGAATAAAGGCAAACATCGATTATTTCATGAGTAATGTGTCCAAGCTATGTTCTTTGTAGGCATGCAGGAACATTTTCTACAATAAACCAAGAAGAACAAATGCATAAACAAAAAAATTCTTGGATAATGTTTAATGAAACCTAATATTACAAAATGTATTAAAAGTTAGAGGTTAGTTCATGTCAAAAGAGAATGTAATGCAGAAGATGACGAACAATAAAAGAAAGTAAACGGTGAACAGGAAAAACAAGCAATATACTTGAGGTGCATTGAATAAGTATCTCTTTGTCAAGAAATGGCATTGTACAGTCACAGAAGATGATGAATAGTAAAAGCAAGTAAAGGGTGAATAGGAAAAACAAGCAATATACTTGAGGTGCATCGAATAAGTATCTCTTTGTCAAGAAATGGCATTGTACAGTCACAGAAGATGATGAATAGTAAAAGCAAGTAAAGGGTGAACAGGAAAATCAAGCAAAATAATTAAGGGAAGGTGCATTGAATAAGTATCTCTTCATCAAGAAATGGCATTATACAGTCACATAACATGTGCATGTGGTAGATCTATGAAGTAACTCCTAGAATTTCCAATTTAAGCTATCCAAAATACTTTTCTATCGCATCCACACCAAATTTGCTAGAGATTCCTTTTTAAGAAATAGTGTGACCACTGACCAATGATTGATAGTTTTTTCTTTCTTTACCACTTGTTCTTTAGTGTCCCTGACTTAATAATAACACCACAAAACCTGCAAAGATATCACTAAAACCTGGCACATCTCTTTTTCAAAACTTTTATACGGGTATACTTAGTAAGGTTTTTCTTTTCTTTCATTAATGCATTTAAATTTTGTTTTCTATGTACATGATAGAGAGTTCTTCGGACATAGTCACATTTAGCTCCAAATCAATGATGTGTCAACTGACAGAATCTTTCACGCCATTAAAAGTGATTCAATTTTGCTACAAATCCGGGCGCCCCATGTGGCATAAATGCCTTAAATGGTTAGACATTAAAGTATTTTACATCAAGATTGTTGATCACGCTAGAGTGTTTGACGGTCCATTACCTGCAGGCTGCTACCAAGCACTTGACTGGAAACTGAGTTAGAAGCATCAAACATTGGAATCTTGTGAGTCTGCATGGATATTTGCTTTCTCCACATGGGAACCTGTTGTATTATGATTACATGGTAAATGGAAGTCTATGGGACATCCTACATGGTGATTACAATGATTATGTTATGAAGAAGAAACGATGAGTCAAGACTACTATCACTCAACAAAAATAACCTATCAAAAATACTATCCTCTACTATGATAGCACCTCCACTACTAGTTTACTCAAAGTTCTTGTATCCAAAGTGATATCAAATGTTTTCATGTTTAGTGCAAATAAAATTGGCCACAAAAGGCAACCACTTATGATATAAAAATTGCAAATATACAGAAGTCTTCATGTATTCATGTTTAGTTGAATTAAAATAGTCCGCAAAAATCTACCACTCATAATATGAGATTTGCAAATGTGTATGTATGAATTTGTAACAATTTTGAAATGTATAGATAGAACCCTTAAATGTAATGCTTCATCTATACTCCTACACTTACACTATCAATCACACCCCTCATCAACATCAACTACAAAAATAAGAACTATCCCTCTAAATCAAATAACATATACCATTCAGCATTCACACTGCATTACACAAATGCGATTACTAGTATTTAAACATGTGAGAATATTAGAATGTGAAGATGGAAATTTGCGAGGATATTTTCCTTTTGAGTGAGGTGGACTTCTCACCAATCCAACCGCCTTACATTAAAAACTCAACTACTCCTTCAGAAGGTTTGGCATCAATAAAGTGAAAGTAAGACGTAACAAATCTGATCATCAAACTTTCAAAGTTTCAGAAATCGACCAGATGTAACGAGAAGGTTCAAATCAGAAAATAAAATGAGAACAATGGAACTAACTCCAATGTCATAATGTAGAGTAAAAGATGAACGCAAATAATAACTATGAACAGTCGCTCAGGTATAGTACTAGGACTATTATTTAGAAAAGAAAAGCTTAATCTGGTATCTCTTTGTCCACATCTACAAAAAAAGAAGAGAATTAGAATTAAGGGGAAGGTAATCCAATACAAGAAGAATTGAGAAACTCATTCATTTCTAAACCTTTTAAATTCCAACTGATACAGTCACCATTAATCGCACATTATAGGAATTAAAATATTATGTTCAAAGATGAAATCTGATAGCCAAAAGGCTGATTAATTCATAGACATAAAAATTATTTTATTCTGTTTCAAGTAAATAGGTAAATAAACGTAGTGCTTAACTTTCGATTTTTTTAATTTATTTTCATACATAAAAAATTATTTTACTGCTGGTGTTTTTTGCCTTCTTCTTCATTATGCTCATAAAACAATTCTAAATCCAATACTTTTTGTAAACTCTCATTTTTTTATTTGTCACAAACAAAGTTATTTTATGGGATATTCTTTATATTTGCTATTACTTAAATAATTATTTTTGAGCGTCTATTATATATTTAAACATTTTCTATGTATTCTTTCTTTTTATTTTGTTGTTGTAATAAACCAAAAAAAAAAAAAGAGGAACCAAAATATAGATGGATACTCTTGGTAGGTTAGATGTGCCTCTTCAGTGCATCTTGGGATTTTTCATACGATTCTAAAATAATGCTTAGTTAAACTTATCGAAATTAATTCACTCTTTTATTATTTTTGATTATTCAACAAATCCCATTAACTTAAATTTATTATTGTTATTAATAAGTAATGAAAGATTCAAAAGAAATTTCGAAATAATTTTAATACTTGATGTTCAAATGAAAAATGCTTAACCCATCCATAATAACCAAATGTAGAATTTACTTCTAATTAATGCTCAACTCACTTTGAGAAGAGAATTTGAACAACACAATCACTTTTATAGTAAGAGGTAAGGAATTTTACATCTTACAACTAAAAATAACTATTTTACAAGCAAACCAAGTTATTTTCAAGGTAGGTTACATTCATGTGAATATCGTTTTGTAAGTAAATTAACTGAGTACTACTATACTCTTTCATATGATTTTCAAAAGTTATCATGGTGAACCCAATTTAGAAATAAGGGAGATCCCATTGTTGTAGAAATCAAAACCATGTGAGCTCCTCTTGTCGGCCAAAGTGAGGATGTTCTCTCCACCCATCCTGTGCCATAGATACACCCCAAGGTCCCTATGAGCCAAAGTACTATGAACTATGATAATGACAGAAACCAAATAGGTGGTAGGGTGGTACTAATATGTCGAATATGAAAGATTGAGGTCAAAAACACACCAATACTTTTAAGGACTAAACAAGTTACTATAAGGATTCACTCACAGATATTCAAATGGGTTTCCAAATAAGGATAAGGGGGGAAGATAAAACCAAATTACTATCATAATATCACAATTGCAACAGGAAAAAATTCCTCCCATGGGGTGAGGGAAGGAGCTAACCAACCCCAAAACAAACTCTCCCCAAATAAAAGGTTTACACACCACAAGTAGGGGTGAGGAAAGAAAATATGGGATCCTAACAACAATATTTATCACCCATGGCCATGAAACTCACCAAAAAACCAAGACATCTATCCTCTTAACCTCTACAACCTATATATTTGACATCCGAACACCGTTATGATATTTGAACTCTTCAATGTGGGGCAATTTAGAATCTATGAGTTATATGATTTAAGGCCTCCTTAACACTTTCTTCAAAATTACTATAAATAAATATAAGGACACAAGAAAGAGTTTATCACACAAAACATAATTTAAGAATTTCTAATGTTTTTTAAACTCTTTAAAGATACTAGAATAATGAAGTAAGGAATGAAAATGAAAAGGATCATACCTCTAATCCTTGCTTTAATAGTAATATCCCTAGGCGTGTTACTTCAAAAAAACATTTGTGATCTCCTTAGGTATTCCTCCCTTCTTCCTTCTCCTTAAGTTTTCTTTTTTGAGACCAAATTTTAGAATGCAAAGAAAACAGTTAGTAAGAAAATGGATTCTCTATTTCTTCTAGAGAAACTCCAATTCCATTATCTTATAGAAAGGTGACACTTTTCCCTTATTATAGCCTTTTCTTTACCACATATATCATCTCATGTCACATATTCCACCAAATTCCCTTAAACGAATTCACAAAGATCTAGGACACCAAGGTATTTCTTGCCCATTTTAAACTACATGCATTATGGATGTCTTTAATGTCATAAATGATACCAACTATCATAAATTATCTACCTAAGCTTACCTAAAAGTCAAACCTTCTATATTTGATCAAAAATGAGTCATAAGATTTGATTTAGCCCCATTTTTTCTTTAGTTCTATTTAAATTTGGAAACCTATGACATCTATCTTGACTTTTTCCAACTCATTAAAAGTTACATGCATGCTTCTAAATGTGTGAGGTGGAGTAATAAATGGTTAGGGAATATTTTAGAGTGTTGAAATTGAAATAAATGTAATTAACTCTTAACAACAAATATAACAAAATAACTAGGATGCACACTCTTATCCCTACTCAAATACATTCAGTTAGTCTCATGATTAACGTAGAATCGAATCCTCACTTGAATTACCTATCACCTGTACACTCAAGACACACATAAAAATGTTCAATCCCAAATATAGCCAAAGCATGACTAAAAAGTAAAACCACAATTAATATGTAATCATGCAATTCATATAAAAACATAAATAAGATAAGAACATTCAATAACGTGTGTTATTTAACATAAACATACATGTACATGCACACATCCCAAATCAAAATGATAAACATATTAGTTTAAAGTAAATAACACTGATGTTAATAATACCTAAGTGATAAGTCTTAGAAAAATAATTATAATATCTCAGTACCATATGCGTATGAATAGAAATGTAAAGGAACCATGTGTCTCAAATATTTAAGTATATATGTCACATATGACAAGATCATAATAAATGATAGAAATTAAAATAGTTTGACAAAATGGATCTCATAATAGGGGGTAACTGGAAAATTTTCACAATGGAAGGATGGGAGATGGGGGTGACCTAAAACAAATCGATCCTCCATTCAACTATAAGATAAAGGACAATGAACGTCTCTAGAACATTCTCATTGCAAGAAGATTCAATTCCTTCCTTGAACGGTTCATATGCCACAACTCACATATTACCACTCAAATTGTGCAAGAGTGGAAGGAAAAATATGTCATTTTTATAGGAGAGAGACACCCTATTTCAGAGGGATTAATCTCCCACATTACTAGAGTGAGCATACAAGGATCTAAGGTTTTCAAAAGGAGGACTACAATGGCCAAACAAGAAAAATAAATTCTTGATGAAGAGACTCTTAATCAAGTTCTTGATGCATTTAAAGAACTTCATTTCCCAGTCCTTATGATGATGTTGTGAAATTTATCATTTTTTACTTGACATTAGAGTGCAGGAACCACATGTTAAACACTTACCATCTATTTTTCCTCAACCAATTTAGGAGAAATTTCTCGGCGAGTCTTCCTTTCTACATACTTTTATCTCTTGAAAGCTCCATAAAAGAGGTTCAGTGTGGTAGAAGATCCTTCCCCGTACATCATGTCGTTATCCTGATTATTTATCTACACTTCAAATTCAAATTAAAACCCCAAGCAACAACCCTCCTCTGGTACCCCCTCTCCCCCCGTAACCCAAAACACGTTTACTTACGAGTAACAAAAGAGACAATCTTATAGAGGGTCCTAATACTAAGCTAGAGAATATGGAAGGAGAGGCAATTAACTATCTAATGAGTTTGGGAAAAAGACCAAAAACAAGAAAATTTGGACTTGAGACTCTATCCTGGAAAGTCAAGAAAAGGAAATTGCTAAGATAAAAAGGATATCAGCAATATGAAAGGAAAACACAAAAAATTCCAAACTGAAAAACCTGATAAGATCTTTTGGAATTGATTAAATGACCACATTTAAAAAGTTGAATATAAATGTAACCTTATTGGGGACATTTTGGTTATTCAAAATGGGTTGTGGAAATCCATTATCAAGGAGCTTACAAACCCAGGCAGTAAGGAAAAAGGGAAGTAGATTGAGAGGAACAAGGAGCTTTAAGAACGTGATAGTCATATAAAGGAGCTCATTAAAATCTCCACCTAGCTCCTAAAATTTTAAGATTTTATTTGTTTTGGGCTCTTGTCCGTTTCTAGATATTGTTGGGTTCTTTTACTACTTTTGTTGTGATTATGTTTGTTACTAGTTGATACCGTGTTGGTTTCACTGTCTTTTACAACTTTGTTTTGATAGTGGGATATTTTTGTTTATTGAAATGATAATTGCTATATCTGAATTTTAGATCCATGTTGTAATAAGGAAGGGCCCTTGCCAAAACCCTATTTTTACCCTAATATCAAAAAAAATTGTGTATGAATATTTCTTTATGCACATGGATTTGATATTTAATTGAGATTTAAAAGGATCCAACAAAATGAAATGGTGAACACACATAGTTGAATGATAAATCATATAAATTATTATATTTACAAAGCTACATAAATTTGAGTCATGGCCCAGATAGCATGATAGAACAACATACCATTGTATTTCATATTATTATGATGTTAATCATATTCATTCAATACTTGGTATGAATCTAAATAAATATGAGCTCATATATAATATTGTGATTTTCATGCATGTAAAAATATAAGGATAGTAACACATATTTCAATTTTGATCATGGATCAAGCAATTATAAAATGGATGAATCAAATGGTCCAAGTATATATATATATATATATATATATATATATTAGATCCACATGGGTTAAATGTATCCTAAATCTATATGGATTTTCAAATACTTGGCTAAATGAATCAAACATTGAATTCATCTATATTATAATTTTTAAGAAAATCAAGAAATTGTATCCAAATGAGTAGATGTGATGGTAAATTGTATCACAATTCATAATAAACCATCAATGAGAGAGATCTATAGTTCGCACATAGATATATCATGTTCCCAAAACTCGTGACACATATTATTTCAACCATGAGCTATTATATTATCTTTTCTTGTTCACATTATTTACTTCACCAATGAATTTTATGATATAACTACACAATTTTTTTATTTTGAATAATTTTATCAGTTGCAGTAACAAAATCATACAATGGAGTTTCCCCCTTCGACACTCATCAAAAATCCATTTTTATGATATGATAAAATACATCCTTCTCACTAGATCTTGAATTATATATTATGATAACATTTAAAATTTGGTTCAAATTTTCACACACCTAAATAATATTTGTTCATTACTCATTGAATGTAAATAATTACTTACACATAAGAAATATTATTCCTATAAACAAAGGATTTTTCACAAATATGTTACACATAAATATTTGTAGCACACAAACTGATTTATATAATTTATTACACTAAAGACATTGATGGTGTCTTTTCACATAACATGGATAAGGAATAACAATACATATTGTTTGAATATTTTTATAATGAGGCCTGTGAGGGGATTTTTTTTCCTTTGGTCACTACTGATAAGATGAAATGAGCTAGGTATTATTTTCCCATGCTATTTTAATTCCCTAAATTTTGTGGAAAAATATAAACCATGCCAATAATTTGTTGGAAATCCCAAGCGTATGTAATTACCTTTTCAACCCATAGTGATTGGAGACTCATTTCAATAGTGGGGTTTGGAATTTATTTGAGTCATTAATCCTTCATTTAGTTCTAGTCATTATTATACATTAACAACAATAGATTATCCTACGGAGTGGGTGGAGGTCATCCTTATTCAAAAAGAAAATTTAGAGGTGGTATATAATTTCATAAAAGATAATATTATTGTAAGGTTTGGAGTGTTGAATATAATTATAATAAATAATACCTCCAATTTATCCTCTCATGATATTAATGAGTTCTATAATGGATATGTTATATGACTAGACCATGCTTTTGACTATTACCCATGGGGAAATTGTCAAGAAGAATCCAACAATAAGAATTTGGTTATCATACTTTATGATATGATAGATGACAATAAAATAACGTGGCATAAAATATGTATGATGCCTTATGGGATGACCATATTACTTTTGAAATGGATACCAACATTCCTCCTTCCTAGATTTTGTATTGTGTTAATGCATAACTTCATTTTTCTCTTGATTTTCTATCTTTGAAGCTAATGAAATCAATTGAGGACAAGAATTTATGGGACTTTGTTAATAAATGGATCATGTGTCTAAGATAGTTTGAGGGAAAAAGGATAAAACTCACAAATAATACTATAGAAATATAAATTAAAGTTAAGAATGTCTTTGACATGAAGGAAAGGAACAAGTGTTTTTCAGGTGTGAGATAGTGTTCTCCTTAAGGAAATAAAAAAATTTGGATTCCTATGGAAGATACCATTTGAGATTCATATCCTCTATGGCGAGGATTACTCAAAATAATTATATGACACTCAACCTCCTCTACCATTCATTGGGAAGTACTTGAAACAATAAATTTATTGAAGTATTTTGACCCACACATGTTCATAGGTTAATATTAATTTCTAATGTTTTTATTTTTCATGGTTTGTTGATATTTTTTCTGTGTTTCTTTTGTTTTTGTTTCATTATATATAATGTTATCTCGTAATCCTAAAATATTATATGCTTTAAAATAAATTACTTTCTTTTGACTCCTTATCCTAATGGACAAGTTACTTGATATAATTTGAGATTATGGGGTTCATACATGGCTTGTTTTTTTTTAGGGAAAACAGATTCATGTCCCTAATTAGTGCCACATGTTATCCAAAAATTTAAACCTTAGTAATAAAAGTTTCGTAGCCATAATGGATTCTAGCGAATTTGAAAGGATTTGAAAAATTCTCTAAGTGTTGAGATAATGGACCAAACTAGACTTTCAAAGAGCTTAGGTAGTTTTTTTTATTTTATTACAATATGCTTCCCAAAATCTATATTTTGATTTATTCTCCTCCTTTATTTTTAAAATATTTGGATTTTTTAAGTATTTTGGACATTAAACTATGAATTGAATTTGAAACCCAAAATACTAACTTTCTCTTTCCTTGTTTTTTATTCGGGTTTCAATGTTTTTAGAAATTTGGAAATAAAATTGGAATTTTTTCTGAGTCATCTAGATCCTAATTTGTTGACTTAGTTAGGAATCGGGGTTGTAGAGCCTCAGAAAATTTATAAAATCAAATTGTAAATTTCATTTTTACCCCCAGATCTCAATTCCCAACTAAAAATGTACCTTTGAAAAATGTATTGCATGTGTCAAATTTATAGTTATTTGGGGTTTATAAAATCTATTTCCCACGTGTATTTTTTCTCTTGGTACTTTTGAAACACTGCTTTGCTTTCTTGACCCATTTCTCCACTATTTTTCTTCTCCCTATATTTTACACATTTGAGATGTTATCATACCCTCTCAACATAAAGGTATGTATTTCCTTTGTCATTAATTTTTAAATATGTTTCCTCATTTTTACATCTCAAACCCTAGGTTTATACAAAGATAAGATTATTCAATATTTTCAAGGTGTTCTATATATGTTTTAAAAGAAATTAAACATTGAATATGAATTAGGAAAGTAGAAAACACCAAAGTTCATAAGGATTTCGGAGATTTTTTCTAAAAACAATTATCTAGGATTTGAGGGTTTACTAGATTGTTAAAGTAGTTCAAAATTTTTCTAGGGTTTTTGGAAAATATTCCAAGTGTTTTGGAAACTAAAATAATTTTATAGGATTTTTTTTGATATCTCAGTTTTTTGTGTAACTAAACACTTTATCAGGGCCTTTCTAGGAAATTTGAAGTGCTCACGGAGATCAAAACTCTACCAAAGTCTTTATGGAAAATTTCAAGAGTAAAAATAACTCAAGATTTTGATCAAGTCTTTGCCAAATATTTTTAAAGAAAAAAAACTCAAATTTCAAATAAGGAATTCATTAGAATTTTAAGATACTTTAGAATGATAAATCATTGAAGGTAGTTTTTGAATTTTTTACCTACAAAAATTGGTCCATTTTTTCTTCAGTATTTGGTAGAATTTCTAGGGTGTTTAAGTATGAAGATTATCCCAATATAAATTTCTCTTTTACATTCATGTATGATATCATGAATAATATAAATGCATGATGTAATAGTTTCATGGTGTTACTCCACCTTAAAATTTGGAGTCAAATGTTTGCAACATCACTGACATACTTGGGTCACATGCACTTTATGGAGTTAAGGAACATAATTTGGGTTGTTGCCAAGTAAAGTTGGATTCGAGGTTTATATGATAGTTGGATTTATTAAGTTATAAAATTAGCTATTTCTTCTTAATTCCTAGAGATATTATTAACACATGTCAACCATTATGATAAGGAGATTAGGGAAGTAAATAACCCAAAAGGCGAGCATGTATTACACTTGGCCCATGATACATTGAAAATATATTAAAATACTTGATTATGAAATTAATGTGGGTATAACAATAAATACATATCAATAATTTCAATAAGAAAAATTAAATTCCTATATAAAGAGGATGAAAAAGTGTAGGCTTGATAACCCCAAATCCTTATCCACTAGACTACTAAAGGATTTAATGCATTAAAATTTAAACTTTGGTATTATTTATATTATTAAAATCCTCAATACTGTAGTGGTAAATTGCATAGCTAGATAAATACATGATTGGATGTATCAATACATCAATTAAATCTATAAAAATAATTAACCTATTAACTAGGAAGGGTTAATTAATAATTACATCCATAAGTAGCTATGTGAGGTATAGGTAACTGAGAAGGTTTAGATGATCTCCTATATAGTGCATGGTGTTTGGAAAATGCTAATATTACTAAGAAGGGATTAATTGATCCAAATAAAAATGGTGAGGGTGTATCGTTGTTATCATTAGATAAAACTCAAGGCCATCTTTTTACACTTTTATCAAATTAATGACACATTCTTTTATTATGTGATCGAAAGGTTTAAAACAGAGGAATACACCACCCACTTTTAAATTGTATCTACTATTAAACTTTTTCAGTGTGGAGATTGATTTATCCAATTCCCTACTCTCTCAAATATCTAGGTATGTATTTATGAAGGATACTTATACATAATTCCAAATAATATTAGTGACAAATTGGCTATGATTGAGTTTATGAGAAAATTAGTTGAGACCCACAAGTTCTTATCATGAAAGCATAAATGTGGCATCCATTTTCCCATCTTCATCAATAGATATACATGCACATAATTTTCAAAATAAAACTACATGGAAACTATGATGATTCATTTAACCATTCACTCATTCCAAAGTATATCATGATTTGACATCAAAGTTCTAGTGGATTTGTTTTATCAATATACATTCATGTCCCCTATTTTGAAGAATTTTAGATGGATTTATATGTTATGAAGTAAATCAAGGAGTGATATTATTTTTTCATAAACTTCCTACAAGTAAAAGAATTTGACTTGGTATATGTCCTTACATGATTAGTATATAATGAGGATCCTATAAATTACAATAAGTAGATCCATCTTAATTCTCTACCTCATATTGACTAGTTTTTTTATAAATATACCTATTTGAATGAAAGGACTAAAGAATTATTATCGATAACTCTTCCATATCTTACAAAGAAAAGCTTAGTCATGAAATCAGAAAATATGACTCGAATAGGAAAATTTTCTAGTTCTATATTTTGTTAACCTAAAAAAAAAGAAAATATACTAGAGGGTCCCATAAAAGACAAGGTTAAGGGGAAATAGAAGTTAATTATTGACCTCACTACACAAGGTAAGAGACCAAATACTAATTTAAAAAATAAGAGCTCACTCTATCCTCTATGACCGCTACTATAAATAGTTTTCCAAATTCTCCACTTAACACCTTTGGTCAATAATACTAACCAATAATTATTTTCTTCATATCCTTATACAATTTTCACCCCCTTCCTAAAGTATCTTCACTTGCCAAGGTTTACATGCCTTCTCCTACTATCAAGGATGTATCCCCACCTCTTAAGATATCATCCCCTCGTAAGGTTTATTCACCTTCTCAATCCCATTATATTCTAATACATCCTCCTCCATAACCCATGGCTCCTGCATTAAATAAACTACCAAATCTCATTAATTTTACTCCTCCAGTTTAGGCTTCCAGAATTATTATTATAGATTCAATGAAATAAAAAGATTAATATTGAGTATTAAAATAGGGATTTTGAATATATTACAAATCTAAAAGTACCTTATTGGTTGGATAAGGTGATAGAGAAGGGAAAAAATTTGATATTTAGACAAAAAGAAATTAATTTCAACACTCGATATCTTGGTCTCTCTTACTCCCACATGCCAAATAATCCTAAAAAATGTTTATTTGATTATCATAAATGATAAAAGTAAAAGGTATGTTTTATCACAAAATATAGCACCCTCTGATATGTCATGAACTATGGATGAGAAATCAATGTTTTTGGGTAACATGGGATTGTCTTAAGGTGTGACACCCTATAAATGAGATAAACCTCCAGAGAATTATGGTTCCTCTACCTATTCTTAGCTCTAAAAATACTCCTAGAAAGGGAAATGCAACTAAATAATATTAATCTATGAATTCCAAGGGACTAGGAAAAGAGAGAGATGCATGAAAAATAAATCCTACACTAAGGGAGGTGATATCACCAAGAAATGGGGTGGAGATATTCCAAGCGAGTGAAAGTGGAGAAAAAATTAAGGTTGAAGAGGATAGATAGAAGTACTACTATAATCCAAAGAATACATTCACACCTACAATTTCGTGGATCACAACGAATTTGAATCCTGCAATAAGAACACAACTTGCACAATATACCTGAAAATGTAATAGAATGCAAGGATTACAATATAACTCAAGTTGGGGTAGGAAAATCCACAAAACAAAAAATTTATTACTAAAAAGGTGAAAAATCCATTACAAAGTAGGTATAAGGAAACAATTCTATACAAAACACTCAAATTCGAGGCTTAAAACTCAAAAAATCTCTGGAACAATTTTGAAAAAGTTCATTTTACATTAAATATTGTCTCCCTCCAAAATGAGGGATCTTTTACATTATATAGAGGAAATCATCAAATATTATTCACCAATGGATATGATGCATTAAATCTCTGAAAAGAGGTATGGGAAGGCATGAAAATTCACTTCCTAAGGGTAATTTACTCACATGGGAAGCCATGGATGCCATACCTCATTAAATTTATTATTGAGATACTCTTTACTACATTCATTGTTGCTCACCCAATTGTTGATGTTCATGCGGTTGGCTAGTTTTATAGTCCCTAGTATCATTTGGGAGCATTATTGTCATGTTGGCCGGTAGCATGAATTAGCTACCATCTAGTAGAATATGTACACGCTACCAACTGGTAGCATTGAAATATGATATCAGTCGGTAGCATCTAAAAATCCTACCAAATCCATTCATTGTTCCTTACTTGTGACTTCCTCCGCTTCATTGCTACCGTCAGGTAGCATTAAACATGATACTAGATTGTAGTATTTGTACTTGTTACTAGTTGGTAGCATAAGAAAGCTCCTAACACGTGTTAAAAAATTTTTCCTACATAACTCACCGAGATCACACCGGCTTAAACAATAGCATGACTTGTCCCATAGTAACCCACCATGTTTCGCTGCCTCAGCTTGCCATCAAACCAACTTAGGTGAGGCATCTATGAGCCATACATTCTTTAGATATACATACACCCCATCACTTGATAACACATTGATTTATTAAGTTATCCATTTTACTAAGAGTGTAAAAAAACATAGCAATTTGGTGAATCACAGGGTGATTTGCCTGCTAGATCTTGAAGATCAATGACCTTGAAAAATCCATTGGGCATGGAGTCAACCTGAAACTGAATTGATATAATATTATGAAGAAATTACCCCTAAATCCATTTGAAACATTGTTGGCATCTGATTATCACCTAAACTTATTGAGCTGGTAACTTATTAATCTCATCACAAGACCCTTCCTGAAGCTGGAAATTACAGCAATAAGGGGCACAACTATGTACAAACATATAAGATCTTACATGTTCCAAATGGGACATGAAAAGTATGCACAAGAACTTATTACAAAAGAATACCTATGCTACCAACTAAACAATGTGATAAAATAACTTGGAGGAATTTAACCAATCTACTATGTATAAAGGAGATTTATGATTTAATAACAATGCTTAAGATATATTCTATTGATTGGAAAATAAAATTCTTCTCCATCCAATATTGAAAAATAGAGAGCATTGTTATGCTTTCATCCTAAAATCATGTAAGAACCACTCCATATAGCATAATACTTTGAATGTCTACCTAGTTTATCCCTTTCAGCATCTCACTTTAGAACGGAATCTTCCTCTTGGAAGCTCCTGGATTTGGATATTTTGTCAAAATATCTCTTGATGAAAGATTTATCTTTTTCCATGGTTTTCATTGCTTGATCTCTAAGCTCCTCTAACTCCATGAGTTCTACATATCTAACTTCCATGGATCCAAACTCAAATAACTCTAGCTGTTTGATAAGCTCCAATGTTGGAAATTCAAGAGATATTGGCAACCTTGCTTCTATTCCATAAACCAACTTATAGGGAGAGTTGTTAATTGATCTCTTGGGTGTGATCCTATCAGTCCACAAGGCTTATTTATGTTTGCTGTGCCATGTTATCTAATTCTTGTCTAGAGTCCTCCTTGTGATATTCAATAGATTATTGTTCATGGACTCATCTTGATTGCTACCCTAAGGGTAATAGTTAGATGAAATGTTCAGATAAATTATGTTCTTAACAACCCATTCAGATATTTTACTACTAAGTAATGCTAAAACATTATGAGATATGATTGTGGATGGGACGCCATACCTAGTTACAACTCCCTCATATAAATTTAGTATGTTGGTCTCATTTGCTTCTTTGAGTGCCACTACTTCACTCCATTTGGTGAAATAGTAAGTTGCTGCGATAATCCACTTATGGCCTTCACTTGAGTTTGGATTGATACCAATGATATCCTATCCAAACATTATGAATTGTTGATCAAATGAGATTGGGTGGAGTGGAAGTTCTTCCATCTTTTCTTTTTCTGTGAAAAATGCACATTTCTTGCACTTCTTCATCTATACATATCAATCACTAAATATTGTTCACCAATTGTAACCAACCCTCATTATTTTGAGGGATGTGACTCTTGGAGAAAAGTGACCTCCAAATTCCCCATCATGAAACTCATGTAATAGTCTCTCAATTTGATTAGTTCCAATGCACCTTAATAAAACACCATTCATATCTTTCCTGAATAAAATGCCATCAATAAGAACAAATGGGATGGATTGGAGCTTGAAATACCTTCTTTTGTCTTTTCTTAATTCCCGAGGGAACTTACATGTTTTCAGGAAATACACTAAATCTTGATTATAGCAAGGAGTTGGTATAACATCATCTACTTTTTCTTACTCATCTTGGAGGACTAGAACAACCACTTCTTCATCCTTTGACTCTACATGCATGTTTGAAGCTAGGTTCTCACAAAAACCTTTTCCTCTAACCAATTTGGTTAATATGATCTCTATATCATAAACCATGACATGGGTAATCCAACCAACTCTTTTATCACTCAAATCCTTGTTTCAAGGATGATATCCTTTACCCCTACATGGACACTAATAAGTGAATTTTGTTGTTGGAGATCAGGTGTCTAAATTTATTTAAGCTCTTAATGACATTAAGGACATGCTTCTTAATGAATGAGTATCTTACTTCATAGTATTTTAGGCTCTGATTGAAGAATGCAACAAGTTTATCATATTCTTCTTTGTTTAGCTATGCTAAGATTTCAGAGATTGTGTTCAAGCCACCAAAAGCATACAAAATGAATTCTTTTGAGAAATATGGATTGATAAGAGTCAGATCTTTTGATATTGCTTACTTAATAGATTAAAAACTCTCTTTTCCCTCATATTTCCATTTAAATTCCATGCTCTTCTTCAACAACATTTTCAATTCTCTAACAAAATTGGCAAAGCCAGACACAAACCTTCTGACAAAGTTGATCCTCCCTAAGAAGCTTTGGAGAGATTTCTTGTGACTCAGAAAAGGAAATGCCAGAATGGCTTCAACTCTCTTTGGATCAATGGTTAGTCATTCTTTATATACAATGTGGCCTAGGAGCTTATGCTCATGAGATAAGAATATGCATTTCTTTGGATTCAAAGACACTCCAAACGACCTACATATTGTAATTTCGTCAAGGTAAACAAGAACCATCTTATTAATAAACCCTTTGAATGCCATTTCCATGGCTCTTTGAAAGGTATCTCCAACAATGGATAAGCCAAACAGAATTTTCTTGTATGCATATATGCCCCATTTTGTGGTGAAAGTTGTTTTTAACTGATCCTCTTCTTTCACCATAATCTGGTTGTAGCCGGATTAGCCCTCTAGAAGTGAAAACCTCTCCAAACTGGCTACTACTTACATAATCTTCTCCATTGATATAAGTGGGTAGTGATCCTTTAGGTAAGCTCTATTTAGATATCTAAAACACACAGACAACTTGATTTTATTTTCCATATTGAAAAAATATTTCCAACCTAGGAAGAGTGATTGATAGGGAACATGTTGTTTGGCTTAATCAACTTGTTCAAATCTTTCTTCATTAGAGGCTCTATGTGAGGTTTTACTGGTCTTGGTTTATTCCTGATGGGCTTAGCTTCTAGATCTATTTCAATGATATGTTTTTCTAATTAGGATTAAAGCCTATTAAAACTTCATAAATACATGTAAATATATCATGAAAATATTGAAAAATTTGAACACAATCATGATTTTCTAGTCGAGTATTTACCTTGCCCATTTGAATCAATTTGCATCCCCCAACTGAAATAGGATCTGAATCTTATCCTTTGACCAATATATTTTCTTTCTCTTTCAAAAACTGATCATTGGGATTGAAGATTGATTCTAGAGTCATTAGACCTTTTGGCAGCTTATTTGTCCTTAGCTGGACTACTTGATCTCTGTACTACTTCTCCAGTTTGTCCTGGTTTCTCAAAGATAACTCAACATCTTCTTGAAGGAAATTGATGATTTTTTAGTCACTTTCAAAAACCTTCCAACTTGTGTTGTTATCTAGAACAACTGGTCTCACTACCACTTTGATAATATTTTGTGCATTACCTTTCTTGGTATCTTCAACAATGTTAAAAATTTCCCCAATTACTATAAGCCTACATGCAGCCCCATTCTTCTTTCTTGGTATGGAAATGATGTTAAATGCTTA
Source organism: Taxus chinensis (assembly GCA_019776745.2). NCBI lineage: Eukaryota > Viridiplantae > Streptophyta > Pinopsida > Cupressales > Taxaceae > Taxus > Taxus chinensis. The sequence goes on along the minus strand of CM034147.1, from coordinate 572,508,397 downwards.
AAATTACTCTACAAGATCCTATACCATGTGTTTATAGATATTGAGGAGATCATTCTTGGCAACATTTTTTCCTCTAACTTAATTTATAATCAACTCCCTATCCCCAAATGTTTATAAGTTCTTAACATTTTTATTCTTTTCCCAATGTATTATATGGATAAGTGACACATAATCTATTATGTCATTAGAACAATTCAATTGAAATATGAAAGAAGAGTAGTATTTGATACCTTTTTGGGACATAAGCAATCCTCCTCCTCCTGCACCTTTTCTACTCCTTCAACCATAAAATAAAATTTTCCAAAATTCATTCTCATCTTCATCACCAGATTTGGTGGTACTAGGAAGAGGTGCATTCTATTCATGTAGGCATTAGATACCAAATTCAACTTCTTCCATTTATTTTTAAGGATCATAGCCATGCCTCTTGCATACACACTCATCAAGATTCAAATTGAGAATGCCCCCAATTTTAGTGTCAACTTCTTGAGTGTTGGGGAAGTATTCTCTAGAAAATATTGTGTAATTAGCATTGATTGGGATTTGCAAATAAGGATCAATGTGGAAAGCATAAATTGGCTCAGACCTAATAGTGTATTTGGCTCCATTTCTAGTCCTGAAGAGAATGTGAGACCAATGAGCCGATAAGTATCCCCCAATTTTACCAGTGAAATCCATAGATAAAAACATGGAAAATAGTGGAGGTAGGTTAATTAAAGATACATCTTGAGGTATTATGACATTGGGACATGAATGCAGTGTAAGGTTTAGACATTTGATGACTTTAATGGTTCCCACTGTTGTCACATCAAGTTACACCACTTCTATGGAAATAGGTTCATATTTAAGGCCTAGATGATCTGTAATTTTCTTTGGCATAACCAAGTTGTTTGCTTCTAAGTCAATCATGTATTTGTGCACCAAGTTTTCTCATATAATAAAAGATACATAGAATAGTGGAGGCTTCATGTTTTTTACTTTTTTTACCTCCTTCTTGCTACATTACATTGTTAGAACCCTTTCCTGATCCTTCGATGACTCATTTGAGATGGTCAAGCTAACCATGACTGCTTGTAATAGATCTCTCTATCCTAGAATGGACAATGAATCCCACATAGAGATAATTACATTTGTTTTCTTCATTTAATTGATTTTATTGAATGGAGGTGGACCATGCTTTTGTTTCCCTTTGTTTGGCATAATTTTCTCCTTTACATGAGCTAATAAAATAGGCACCTTTGGTTGATTCTATGAATTGGGACTGTGTTTGAGCTTCTATCTGCTTGAAGTGTGGTAAAAGGTTAAGAATGAATTACATTTGATGATTGCTTCTCTTTTATAGCACTTTTCTTGGATCTTGTGTTTTCTACTACACCTTGAGGAAGAGATTGATTTATCCCACATAAATTCTCTACTTGCCAATTCACCAGTGAAATTTCACTTTGAGGTGCCTCTTGAGTGTTTGCATGTTACTTATTTTCTTCTTCAATTGTTTCTTGGGAATAATAAGAACTTTGTACCATTAAAGAATGGTTTAATATTCCATTAGGACTTCTTCCTTGGTTATGTGGGTGACCAAAAGGAAAACACCACTCATAATCCTATACAAGGTTATTTTAGACTGGAATTGGAGCTTTAGATGAGGATACTTCATTGGGATTATAATGTTGATATGGCCTAGTAGTAGAAAAATGAATCTTGTTCTGATTTACATCTTCAGAAAGAGGTCTATTTGGCTGATATGGGGGCTTGTTTGGCTGGTATTGAGGCTGATAAGGTCTAAAAATTTGGGTTTACTGCATATTTATTGTCACCAAATCATTCCCTAGATTTTGTAACTATTTCATGACCTCTTGGATCTCAAGAGAGGTGATAGAAGAGGTATAAGGTTCACTAGAACTCTGATTTCTAGGAGTAGGGATATGAGCTAATTCAAGTATTTGGATAAAACTAGGATTTCTCATCTTGAGATAAATATGCATAGGTGGCCTAGGGGAATGTTCTCTATCTTAAATTAAATATTTTTCAGATCTAATAGCTAATGCATAAGCTCCAAGAAAAGTTATATGTCTCATAGATTGTACCATAACAACAATATCATAATTAATAGCTTTTAGAAAGTAAATAAATGGACCTTCAACAGTTGGTCTTACAAGAACCATAATTCTCTCCCATGTTCTATAAAACCTGAAGTTTAATTCTGCCATTAGTTCATTTGGAGCCCTCTTGATAGTGTTTAATTTCTCTAATAAAGATAGATTATATGTTATTTCTCCAAACTAATCACAAAGAGTTGTGCACAATGCATTCAAATTTTGAATTGATCCTTTCAGCATACTCTTAAACCATTGTAGATCCTTTCCTTTGAATGAGGATGCCAGAAGTTTCAAAGCTACATCCATGTCAAAAATTTCATGGATTATACACACATTTTCAATGTCATTGATATGATTAGTTAGAGTGGTGTGATTTTTCCCAGTGAAGAATGGAATTTTTTTCAAATATGCCATTAGAATAGGATTTTTTGCATTGAGAGAAAACAAACTAATGCCAGTGAAATTAAAAAATCCTAGATTCAATTGTGTTGCAACCATTATGATAGGTCTAAGAAATCTAGTGGATTGCAAAAAGGTCCTACCAGGTGAAGGTGTTGAGAGAGCTCTATTCGGTGGAGATGGCGATCTTTGAACTTGTCTCCACATTCTTCCTCTACCAAGTGATAGTTATAGATATTTAAATAATCCTTCTCTTGTCTTGTACCTTGTTTAGATCTTTCTCCTAAATATGAGACACTTAGGATGTTGGAACCATTATATTTGTTACTTGGAGTCATCATATGTGTTGCTCCAGAGCCTCTAAAGGCTAGAAATTCACGAAGATACACATCCAAACTTGATGAAACTAGAATTATTGAATTTTGGGTCCCACTAGGCATGCCATAATTGTTATCATCAAAATACAACACCCTCTGATATGTCATGAACTATGGATTAGCAATTAGTTTATTTGGGTAACATGATATTTTCTCGAGGTATGGGACCTTGCAAATAAGAAAAAAATCTAGAGAAGGTTGGTTCCTCGACCTATTCTTAGCACCAAAACTACTCTTAAAAAGGGAAATGAAACTAAATAATCCTAATATATGAATTCTAAGGGATCAAGGAGTGAGAGAGATGCATGAAAATGAAATTATACACTAAAAGAGACAATATCACCCAGAAATGGGGGTAGAGATATTAGAATAAAGTGAAAGTGGAGGAAAAATTAAGGTAGAAGAGCGCAGACAAGTGCCACAATTCAAAGAACACATTGACACCTCCAATTTCATGGAGCACAATGAATTTGAATCCTGCAATAAGAACAAAATATGCACAATATACCTACAACTACAATAAAAGGCAAGGAATGCAATATAACTCGAGCAGGGGAAGGGAAAGCCACATAAAAAAATCAAGTAATAAAAAAGATGCAGAATCCATTAAAAAGTAGGCATAAGGCAATAATTATTTATAAAACTCTCAAATTTGAGGCTTGCAACTCAAAAAAGATCTAGAACAATTTATATAGAGTTCCCTTTACATTATAGAATGTCTCCCTCCAAAATGAGGGATATTTTACATTATAAAGAGAGAAATCCTCGAATCTGCTTCACCAACCGATATGCTGCATTAACTCTCTAAAAAAGGGTATTGTCAGCCATGAAAATTTGCTTCTCAAGGGTACATTTCTTACATCAAAATACATCGACACCATACCTCATTAAACTATTTATTGAGCTACTCTGTACTACGTTTATAATTTCTTGGCCCATCGCTGATGTTCCTACATTTGGTCGGTTGCATAAACCATGGTTTTGGTCGAGAGCATAAATCTCCTGTCAGACAGTTTCATATCTTGAATTTCCTTCCTTCTATCAGCTGACAACATGAATTAGCTACTGATTGGTAGCATCTGTATGTTATTAGTGCCCTTCGGACCACCACCCTACCAGCTTCTTATTTTCCATTACACTATTAATTGATAGCACTAAACGTGTTACCAATTGGTAGTAATTTAAATGCTACTAGAAATTAGCATCCAAAGATGCTACAAATGCAATTTGTCATTCCTTACATGTGACCTACTTTGCTTCCTTTCTACCAGTTGGTAGTATACATACATACTACCGTCTAGTAGAATAAGAATGCTATTGACCGGTAGCATCTATTAATGCTACTACTGGGTGTTAAAACTTGCATCATGCACAGCTTGCCGAGCTCACACCAACTTGGAAAATATCCTGAATCGTCTAAAAACAACCTGCCCTGCTTTAATGCCTCATCTCACCATCGAACCAACTTGGTCATAACTTAGCCAAGCCATCCACAAGCCATCCAGTCTTAAAATATACATGTACCCTGTTACTTGCTAACACCCCAATTTGTTAAGTCATCCATTTTGCAAGGAGTGTAAAAAATGGATAGCAATATTATGAGAGAGAAACTAATCCATCTCATAATAATAAAAATTAATTTTTAGCTGAAGAATATCATATCTCAAGAGTGCAACATAGAACATCTATGTGTGAAGGTTGAAATACAATTGTACAATCACCTATTTAAATTTTATTTTAAAATTTGGATAAAGACCAAAAAACTACAAGACATTTCAAAGAAAGGTCTAAATAAATTACTGTAGTTATTAAAAATAGGATTAAACCCATTTAGTCTTTTTATAGCTTTGAGCCTATGCCATAATTAACTAATACATATACCCTAACTATGGTAGAATAAAATGGTCATATGGATCCTCCTAAAAATCATGGTTGGAGAATTTGATTTAAAATGGGATGAAATATATTAATGTTGCTTTGGTTTTTTATTAAAAAATTAAATTCGCCCATGAAAAAAGTGGAGGATAAAATTGATATTGATCAATGTGTTGAAATAGTACTTTCATAATTTTGCGGTAATTCATTACATATGTTATTATATTTATCTATTGAAAGTTATTTTGAGTGATGAAGAACATGGAGATCTAACCAAACTTCTAAGAACTACCAAATTTTTAATGCACATATTAAATAAATGTAATGATAAATTTATAGAATCATAAATTGACAGGGTTGATGATATTTCATAAAAAAAATTTATTATTGGAAAATATTTTTTTGAAAGGGACTATACCCTTGTACACCAAGGCTCAGAAGCCATAATTGAAAGTTAAAGCACAAGAGATGGATCAAAATCCAGATATAACAATTAAGCCCGATAGAAGAAAAGATACTGCAAAGAAGAAACCAACAACTGACAAAATAACAGTAAAAAAACAATAGAAGTACAGCAAATAAACATTAATGACATATCAACACCATTGGAAGAAAACTGCTATCCAACTAAGAAAAATAAGACCAATGAAACCCATCCCGCCAATAGTAGATATGAGAATCATCCAGGGGAAGAATTACCCTTCAGAGTGGTAGATTTTTTCTTTTTGTTGACCGTAACCCACCCTGATGGAGCCTTCGCGGTTGGAGAAGAAGACAAAGGAGGAGTATTTTCCTTAGTCACAATTGTCCCATTTATAACAACCATGTTGTTATTCTGAGAGAGATATTTATCATTTTCCATGCTGCCCTCAACAGCTTGTGTATTTTTCATGTTGCTAACAATCCAATTTTCAGATAAAGGGGTTTTCGTTGACACTAATTCCTCTACTTCTTTAGATTCAAGATCCTTTCTATCCACAAAAATCAGGTGCTCTAGGAGTGCGTCTTTCCACCAGTTGTGCTTCTCATGTTGACGTTTTTCCATCCCACAAGCAGTAGACGTGTGTCCTAATCCAAAACACCTTCTACATCGGAAAGGTAGACCTTCATAATCAAGAGTTTGTGACCAAGTTCTATTTTGCACTCAAACGTCTATGGTAGCAGGAAGATTTTTATCAGTGTCAAATTCCACCAAGATCCGGGCATAGGTAGTATGAGTGTAATTAGTTGTTTGAGAATCAATGTGGAGTGTAGTACCCAAGGTATTGCCAATGGTTGTCATACATTCATGACTCTAGAATTGGAGAGGTAAATGGGGCATTCTGATCCAAACAAGTTTCCATGAGAATGAATCTGTGTGTGGGTTAAAGGATGGGAACCAAGGTTTCATGATTAGATATTTTGACTCGCAGGTCCAGAGATTGGAAGCAATGATGTCTTTATCAGCAATTGAAGAGAAAACCATAATGAAAATGCCTTTAGCACATGGATATAATTCTATCTTACCAGTTAAAGATGGAGTCCAATGCTTGGAGATCCACGCGTGAAGAACACGTACGATGGGCCATAAACCCCTGAATCTACAAATCAGAGCATGCTCTTTGTAGTAGATCTCAGATGAAATGACCTCATCCCCAAATGTAATACATGGGGTAATGTCTGCAGGTTTCATGGAGGATTCCTTGCTTTTTAAGACGTCTTTGAAGGAAGTTTCAAGAGATCCATGCCTAAACTCATTCCCCAGCAATGGAAGAACAGGTAAATCTCCATGTTCCAGCACACCATGATCCTCTCCTTTCCCAGGAACACCCCTAGATGGTGATTGAATAAGGCTAGGGTTTGCAGGACCATCCAAGTGAATAGTCGTAGCATTGGTAAAGGTGAGGTCGATCCATGACTAAGGAACCCCTGAAGCCAGATTCGAGCCTCCACCGTCTGGCTGAAGAGATTTAGACTGCACTCGTGGATTAGCAGGGTTCTCAGGCTTGTGTGAAGTGAGAGCAAGGGTACATGTAGACACCATAAGGGCAGGGTAGGGCGCGAGGGCGCAAGGGCTGAAAAGGGGGCGCAAACAGAGGGTGGAAAGGGCGTGGATAGAGGCCGAACAGAGGGCACGAGGGTGCAGACACAGGCCGGACAGAGACCGAACAGTGGTTGAGGGCAGGCCGTGAGGGCGCGTGACAGAGGTCGCAGCGAGGGCGCGGATAGAGGGCATGGCGAGGGGACGGACACAGGCCGGAAAGAGGCCGAATAGTGGCTGAGGGCAGGCCGCGAGGGTGCGTGATAGAGGGCACGGTGAGGGCACAGAAAAAAATGCCCTGGCTATTTTTATGATAGTAATGGAATTTCCCTCCCAACACAAAAAATCATGAACAACTATAAATAGTTTATCAAGAAGAATAAACTCTAAGGTCTTGTTTTAGTGTTGATTCAATTTAACGACATGCATGAAGTATACAAATATTTTTGATAAAATTTAAAACGATTTGAATACATTTGTAAAATTTCTGTATGATATGATTGATGTTGATGTGGAATGTGAATTGGATAATTCGTATTCTATGGTCCTAGAAAATAATTGGATTAAGGAGATATTGCTGAATTTTTATGACTATAGGGAGAGAATTTGGATCCAAAGAGAATTTTATTGAATTTCATGATCAATAAGGAGAGAGTGATGAACAAAATTTACCACCAAAAATATATGATTCATAATTATATATTACTGAAATCATTTTTACATTTTATAGGTTATGTACTTTTATGTTTGTAAAATGTCACTTTATAATTGTAAAATGCACATATCATTTTTAACATTTTATGTATAAATAAAAAAAACCTATTCAATCTTGCATATAGATAAAAAATAGGTTCGTATAAATATCTAGTTCTATATAATTGCAAAGGGTTTTACGCAATGGAAGAATTTTTTGGATTGAAAAAACTTAGAAGCTTCATATTCAATCATTCAAAAAGATTAATAAAATAAAATACTCAAATTATTTGATGCATATCTATCTTATGGGTCCCATTTATGTCAAATTAATGACCATTTTTTTACTTTTTATATTTAAATTTCCAAAAAAAATTTAACATTATTTATATGATTAAAATAGCATCTATGTTTTCTTGTTTGAAAGTACAATATTCCTTTTTCTTTAATTTTCCTACATTCTCTTCATATTCATTCTAATTTTCCATTTTTCTTAATATTTCCTTTCTCACAAGTTTTCACTTTTGGGGAATGGAATCCTAAAATTTTATATTAGTGTAAATGATGTGCATATCTATTTCTTACAATTATTTTTTACTGGAGGTTATTATATTGTTGTTAAAGTACCATTTTTAATGAAAAACATAATTTTCTAGTAGACCTAATTGAATTTTTATATGAGATACAAATACATTAATATTTCTTATCAACCCATATTTTAGATGAACCATTTCAATGAAAAAAATCTTTATGTAGATATATTATTGAAAAATGCATGTTCATTATTCATTACATATGCAATTTAATCCTTGCATGATTTCAATCCTAGAATAATTTTTAAATTTTCTTATAAAATCATTATGTAGTGTTTGAATATATTGCAAGATAGCCATAAAATATCATTTTCTACTCATAAAATTTGTAGATTTTGTATGCAAACATGAATAGTAATAGGGTTCACTATTCCTTTTCATTGATTAATATTATGGAGCTTATCATAGGGATGACATCCTTGATAACCTCAAGGAATGATAGAATAATTATCGTCCCAAGATGGTGAAGAATCCATAGCATGAGGAATATGATGGGATTTTTATTTCTTGTTCATTGTGAATTTAGAAAAAATTGATATAGGAAGAAACAAACCAACTAAGCATATACCTTAGAGACAAAATTATAATATGGAAGTTATGATACTCTAAGGGACCTATGTTTTTATAGTATACCACAAATTTTCAAAAAAGGATACCTATAATTAAAACATTATTAGGAAGAGTTTCATAATTAATGGATTCACTAAATGATTAAATACTAAATTATATTTTTAGAATAATGTGAAACCCTATATTATGGTTAGGATAAGTAAAGAGTAAAAATGTACCTATTCTCTCAACATGCCCATAATTAAGTATTATACCTTACACCTCATATATTGAAACCAAATGAATCATACTTGTACCAAAATTGTTAATACCTGAGATAATGTGCACATAAATATAGTATAATTTTGTATGCTTCATCATCATTAAGAAATAACGTAACATTATTAATATCATGAGTAAGTGTTTGATATATATCAAAGGGAGTATAGATATTAATATATTAATCATAGGTGATATTGTATAAAGGATGATTATTGCATAGTGAAATATGATAGTAAGCCAACATGGATATAGTTCCATATTTCCCAATCCTTATATATATAGTAATATAGGATAAAATATATAATGTGTATCTTCTTTGTGCATAGGTAGATAATATGAAAATTCTCTTAAGAGACAAGAAGGAGATGAAAGGACTAGTAATTCAACATTCGTTGCATTTTGTATAAATATATGTAACTTGAGTTGAAAGAGGTTGATCTTGGATCCTAATATAAATTACTTTAGTATGATTCCTTTTTCCATCTATGTCTTGATCTACTCTTCTTGTATTATGAGATTTCTGTGACATGTTTTTGTTTTCATGAGCTCATTGCATATAGTCTAGTGTGTAATTAGAACATTTAATGTCATTCCCTATTATATTCTAGACTACAACCTATTGTAAGTTCTAATTTTGTAATCTAAAAATATTTGCTAACAATGATTCTATTTTTGGGACCCAACAATGCTAAGTTTGATACTATGCAAAAGATATGTAGAAACATGGTTACATGAGAAGATGAGTAAATTTGTAGAAGATGAACATACATAGATGAGAATACTAGCTACAATATTTCATTTAGAACATATCTACGTATATATTCACAATAATTTTTGGTATAATATTTATGAGCTATTGGCTGCCTAGTTATATCAACTACAATTATAATGCTTTCAATATGAGCCCAAACAGGAATACACACGGATAGAGAAAAAAGAGGAAATATTGTACACTTTGGATGTTCCGTAGACTTGTGTTATTGATCATTGGATGAAAACTACTATTGATGAGTAAGTAAATAAAATTGATGTTAAATTTTTTTCTCATTTTATTCCACCGAGGCATGCCTTCAATTTGAACTAAGAGGAAAATTTGATACAAAATTAGCATACTTGGTCAAAATTTTAGCTTAAGAAAAGGCCATGGTGTAAATTTTGTACAATGTGGAGTAGTAATGTATGTGTCAAAGGGATGTAATCCTATAAGAGAAATATGAAGGGGAATAAGTTAAATCTAAAGAGTAATATAGAAGGGTCTGAGAAGGAACAATTATAATAAAAATGATATTGGAAAGGATAGAAAGATAAATAATACTTTGTAATAGATAGGGAAGTAAAATAATTTTGGGGGAAAGAAAAAAACCAACTGTGAGTAGGATTAAGGTAGGAAGATAATTTTCAAGAGTTGGAATGAATCCTCCTCTATAAATAGAAGGAAACAATAAAGAAAAGAATAAAAGTGACCAAGAGGGTGTGCAGCAAGGCATGGACCATAAAGAGGAAACCTGAAAATAAATTGAGAAACTAGAAGTAGAATTCAAAGGATAAATTAAGGGAAATGAAATGGAAATAAAGGGAAAATTATTAGACTTAGTTAGGAGTAAATTTAGTAAAAAGTGGATGTTGAACCTAGAAAAACCATCATATAAAACTTTGTATTATGAAAATCAAACAAGCATATAATATGAGGAAATAATGTAACAAGAACCATAGAATACCATAGAATATGATAATACCCCTCTTCTAGGATATATATCCCTAGAGCCAAATAAATAATTGAGTACTTAATATTTCCTAAATGACATCAAACAATTTTAGATTCTACAAGAATTGCAAAGAATATTATAAAAAAAATTTAAAACATAACCAATATTAAAGTATAGATTAGAAGAAGTTGGTATCAGATAAGTCACAAGAAAAGTATATTTTTTGTTACATAGTCACTCATTCTATAGAATTGTGCTAAGGGGAAATTTTGAGAGGAGATAATCTAGTAAAAATAGTTCTACCAGAAAAAAATACAGAGTTAGTTTTCCAAAGTTTGAATAATCTAAAGAAGAAATATTTGATTCTAGTGCATCCAATAAAAATATTGGAGTGAACAATCCAAAACCTAAAATTCACTTCAAGATAATACATGAATGTTTTTACCACAAAAAGTCAACCAGGATACTCATAGGGACTAATAAGTACAGTGGATCATTTTTCTAATCCATACACAAGTTTGTAACCATATGATGTAACTAATGATCCTTAAATATTACTTTTTGACATGTGACATGAGATGGGGTACAACAGGAGTCACCAATGATAACACTAAGAAATGTGAACTAATAGGCACACTACAAGGAAGGTCCTTGGAACTCATCTAGGCAATACCGTTGAGTTCAAATAATTTGTAGGATGTCCACAATGTGTTAGCTTAAGACCTCAAAAGAAATAAATTTAGGATTTGAAATATATTAATCAAAACCATGGGAAAACATTAAAAATAATGATATGAGATTATTAAATGTCATGAATAAATCAAATTTCAATTTTATGAGTAAAATAAAATTACCTTGTTTGTAAAAGGATTGCACACTAAACTCCATTTTTCTATTGTGCAAATTAAATTTTCAACCAAAAAAGAAGCCATTAGAGCATCTATAATACTGGAAAAAATTAATATTAGGGAAATAGTAAAAAAAAATGTTTTTTAAAATGGAAGCTAGTCTTGATGCAGTGATGTGAATAGTGGAGGAATTATAGGAAGGAAATAATACTAGAGACTTAGCCTATAGTACAGAAATTATGGAGAAGGATATCATAAGAGTGATTTCCATAATATGAAACCTGGGTGAAATGAATTTTTATGATGTATACTACATATTTTGACATGAAATTAATTATTAAACTCTATTACAACACTATATGAGGCACTCATTGCTAAGATGGGCTGGAGATTGAAATTAATTTTTATGGCAAGGCATGGAAGAAAAGTTCAGATTTCACCTTGTGGCCTGGGATAAAGTCTGCACCCCTAAATCTAGGGGAGGGCTGGGAATAAAAAATATTGAGAAAATGAATGAGGCACTCATTGCTAAGATGGACTGGAGATTGCTTTTCTGAGAAACAACCCTGGATTGATGTCATTAAAACAAAATACTTGAATCAGCAAGCTGTTTACTCCTATCTGCATGATGAGCAACTCCCCAATGGTTCCATTTTTTGGAATAATCTGGTTAAGAGTAGAAACTTCATTAAGAAGGGAAGCAAATGGAAAATTGGGGATGGCAGCGACATTAACTTCTGGGAGGATAAACTGGTCCAATGATAATCTCTTGGAGAGATTTTGGGACTGCTAAGGACAGTCTTATAAGAAAATATGGAACTAAAGTTAAGGACTACATTGATGGAAATGGCTCCAACAAGAATTGGAAAAGACTTACTATGGAGAGTATTGAACTGAAACAGACTATTTCCTCCCTCCAAGACCTTTTGGATCTCTTCCCTTTGTGTCAGCTGGATTCTAAGGATGAGCTGATCTGGAGCAATTCACACGAGGGTAAATACTCAGTCAAATCTGGTTATACCAGTCTTTTCCACAGTAACCAATCAGACTTTAACTGGAACTTGATCTGGATGCCTGAGTTAACCCCCAAAATAATTTTTTTTCTTTGGCTGGCCATCAGAGGCAAAATTCTCACCACTGACAATTTGATGAAAAGAGGTTTTATCATTCCCAATTGGTGCCACCTTTGTAGGAATAACTATGAAGACATTAGACATCTGTTCATACACTGTGATTATGCCTTTAGAGTTTGGAACTTTGTCCTTTCCAAATTTGAAGCTCTCTGGGTGATGCCGGAGGATCTTACTCAGCTGTGGAACCAATGGAACCCACCATTCAGACATTGTGCTATCAGAAGAATCTGGAAATTAGCCATCCCGCATTTAATTTGGAGGATCTGGAAGGATAGAAATAATATAGTTTTTAGAAATAAGAAGCATAATTTTAAACTCACTACTGGCAAGATCTCCCAAGGCATCAAAGAGGACATGGCCAGATTTAAACCTCCTAAGAACAATTGTTACCCTGAAAATGAAAAGCACATCTTATCAAATTGGCAGATCGGATATTGGAGCAACCCCGGGAATAGTGTGGATAGATCTTTGGTCAAATGGCATCCCCCTGAATCCAATTGGTTCAAGCTGAACTTTGATGGTGCCTCTAAGGGGAACCCTGGAACAGCTGCTGGAGGAGGAGTAATACGGGACCATAAAGGTAATTTGATTGTTGCATATGCTGGAAAAATGGGAATCCAAACCAATCATTTTGCAGAAGCTTTATCTGTTCTCTGGGGTTTGAGAGTTGCTCGGGCCCAAAATATCCAGAACCTCATTGTTGAAGGGGACTCCCTTAATATTATTAATCTGCTTAATCAGTCCTCTTCTCCTAGCTGGAATATCAAAGATTTTATCTCTGAGTCCATAAGCATCAGTCATACCTTCAACAGCATCAGAATCATACATACTTACAGGGAAGGTAACAAGCTGGCCGATGCAATGGCCAATTATGGCATTAATATAAATTTCACTATTTGGGATGATAGTATCCCTAATCAGCTTCACAACAGCATACATGCGGACCTTCACACGCAAACAATCTCTAAAGATATGCTTTAATCTTTGGAGGAAATCCATAAATTCTTCCACAGGTGCTGTTTTAGTTTATTTGGCGTGGCATATGATATCTACTCCAAATGATGGCAAGATTTTGTTTAGGAACTTCAAGTGGAGCCGTCTAAATTTAAAAACAGCGCACGCGGGAAGTACAATAGCTGTTGATATTCGGTTGCCAAGCTCCGCGAAAACCGAAGATAACTACAAGGTGAAAGCTGACAGGATAAGGGTTTTCACGCGCGACTTCACGCAGACTCAGATCGGCAATCCTACAGCCATTCGTGGGAGGACCAACGGCTACAGTTCCCATTTTTTATGCGACCCGCAACGGCGAGAAACGAATCACTCTCAACGCCCAAAGGTATTTTGAAAATTGTTGTAACCAGCACATCCTTGTGAAGATGGGAGGGCCTCCCTGCCAGATTGAGCCATGTGCAGACCCTGACTGGAAAGATAACACTGAGCTCTGGAACATTCTTAGTATTGGCAGATTCACCAACTTTGTGGAGAGAGTGCAAGGGCATGATCAAAGCATCTCTGTTCGCTTTGCCAAGGATTGGAATGAGAGGATGGTCGACTATGGAGGGCAGAAGATTCTTATTAATGACGAACTCATAGCTATATGAGGGGTTATCAAAGAGGCTGAAGAGAGAAGATTTGTGGAGGAGGAGAAGCTTATATTCAAACACCGCGGGTCTGCTTGTTAATTCAATTCCTTCTCCGTATGATGAAGTCACCCGCATGATGATTCGCTACATATCCTTGGAAGGCAGGTTTGTTACTGTCCCTGCCAAGCACCTTGTCTTTTTGAATCACTTTCGTAGGAGTAGGTTGGTTTGCTTTTCCCCACTATCTGTTAAACTCTCTTGAGCGCTCCATTTTGGAGTTCCAGAAGCATACCCGGGCGGTTCCCCTTCACCAAGGGCTTATTCTGCTTATTCACAAGCACTGCCTTATTAAATTCCCCGGTCTCCCTTCCTCTCCCGGCCTGGCTTTGGGCTCCGTTGCTGCCAGTCCTGTCTCCCCTGCTGTCCCTGCTGCTGCCCCCGCCTCCGGTGCTGATGCCCCCATGCAGGCTGCTCATGCTTCTCCTTCTTTTCCTCCTGCTGCTGCCCCTGCCACCCACACTGTCTCTACTTCTAAACGTGTCACCAGGGCTTCTAAGAGACTCAACCTTGAGTCTACTGCTGAGGGGGATGAACCTTTGGATGACATTGCTCGTGATCTGCTGAACATTAGTAGTGCCAGTCCCCAGGCGGCACCAACGGATAACCCTTCTAGAAGATTGGAGGCCTTAGAGGCTGAGCTTAAATTGCTGAAGGATGAGGTAAAAAATCTTGCTAAGCAAAAAGGCAAAAAAAGCATTGAGGGAGAAGGGAGCATTGGCAATAGCCAGCTTGATGAAATATACAAAAAACTGACCTCCCTAGGGAAATTGATGCATCGCCAAAGATATCAGTATCATGGGATCTAGCCTCACCATAAATAAATATGTAATTGATCCCACAATCTCCTTAATCCAATCTAAGTTGAGCACCACCATATTCACAAACATATATAGGATGGGAACCTCCTCCACTATAAAAATCACCTAGGTGGAGCATGCCTTTGTAAAAATCATAGTACATGCCTTTGTAGGATATTAAGGCCAAATTTAAAAATTAGAATGCACCATCAATACCATATAGAGCACAACAAATAAGCTACTAGGGTGGGTACTAGCAAAGGAGGATAGGACCCGGACCCCAAATAAATGGAGTGATTTGTTACATTTTTGGAGACCCAAGTAAATTACATAAAATTTTCCCTTCAAATCTTCAATTATACATTTTATACACTTGTTGCAGGGTACAAGCGCAACATGATATAGAAAACTATCCTATATTGGACAAAAATTAAAAGAAAACTACACAATATCAAAATGATTGATACAATATGAAGAGAAAATGATAGTCTTGAAGTTGTTACACATGTATAAAGGACATAAAGATGCTTGGAGCATGAAGATATTCCTATATATACCCAAATACATCAAGCACAAAAATATAGCTATCCTATCCCAAGAAAGGAAAAGGCATTATTGGAAGAAATTAAAAAGGTTAATCTAATCAATTAAATGTAGAGAGGGTGATATGTAGAATAGTAGTGCGACAGAAGCCAAAATTTATGGATAAATGATTTGAATAATAAAATTGGAAGGATTAATTGCAGCCTTATAGGATTTTTTGAACTTAATTAATGTATTGCACAATGAAGATATCTCACAAAACATATCCAATCTTCTTAGGACTCTATTAGGACTCTATTATAAAGTATATTAGATAAAGAGGTGCAAGATAAGAAACTAGTTTGGTATGTAAAAAATAAGAAGCCATGGGACGTGGACACCTAGCTAAATGTAACTTTGGGGGAATAAAAAATAAGAGACAAAATATTTAACTTTGGAAGCATTGTAACTATGATGTGAATATTTATGTTGAAAGTAATGGGAACTTTTTCTCTAGTATATAGTCTTGTAACACTCATCCTCACAAAATCTGGAAGAATAGATGCAATTGGTCGATTATAAGTAATTAAAACATAGGTAGGAGAATTGTGTTTGAAATGATATTTTAATGTCAAAGATATGAAAACAAATGAAACATACTATGTGTTGGTTCCCAATCTAATACCCCAAATAAGGAAAGCAATGAGAAAGGGGGAAGAAGAAAATACATACATCTTTATATGTATTTTTTAGCCAATGATAGATGTATCTATTTATCTTAAGCATGCCTTATGAGAATGACATTGATGCACACGTCTAAGGATGTTTTCATTTTCCTACTACTTTATGGCTCTTCTTGATCCATGGTGAGATAACCTAAGGGGAAATTCGAAAGAGTGAGGGAGATATTATGTTTCAAACTCTCATACTTTTCAAAATCTCAATCTTAGATGAAATGGGACCACTATATGTAATGCTCATTAAAAATAATGTTCAAAAAAGCATTGCAAACATTTGATAGTTTAGGAACAAGCCACTTAATATAGATAAAATGTGATCACAATCATCATTGATGTGAAAAATCTTAACAACTTCGAGTATGATGATGTTGAGATTCTTAACTTTATAATATATGGAAAATACACTTAAAATATGCAAGATAGGTGTAATTTGCATGAAAACACATGTGAAATGGGAAAATTAAATGTGATTTTTTAGGGGTAGGATACGATGGAACTCAATTAAATGAAGTGGGTGATGGTGGATCTAATCTAGAGGGGTACCACAACCTACCATGTTATCATGTTACTTCCAAAAAAAAAAAATAGAGATCAAAACAACATAATATTTGAAGGGACATTTGTATTCGTTGATACCAATTTCATGAAAACATTGCCACATAAGCTCTAAAATATTAACAAAAACATTTGTGGATGAAAATTAAAAATGTCTATTAAATCACTTCCACAACACCTAAGATACACTTGAAGGATGTAAACATTCACCTCTAAGACAATATTGCAAAAAGGAATTTTATAACCAAAAATGTATTACAAGGTAACACTACAACATAATGATTATTGAGTAACCAATCACATTCAATAACAAAAAATGACATTCTTTTTATTTCATTGATTTAATAGACAAATGATTACATCAAAGATTACATTCCTCAACTACACTCTTACTTACAACCCAGAATGCATGACTGAAGCATGTAAAATGGTTATATGTATTTTGGTTTATACAAGGGAGACATATACATGATGCTCTCAATTCCTGATAATGATTATACAGTATAATCACCTTATTAAAAACCAAGTATAGAACTATAGCCCCCAAAAAATTAGAACAAAAACTCCTAGAATAAAGATAGGCCTTAATTCTTATAAAAAATTTCCCCAAAAAGGAATATACCTAGATACCCCTCCAAATACCTTGAAAGCTAAAAACCATGAGATGATAATCCTTGATACACAAAAATGTATACAAGGTTCATTCCAACTAAAAAAAATTCATATTAGTATTCCAAGTTAGAATGATTTTAAATCATAAGTGAGCCTACATAGGAATTTGAGAATATTACATATTTGTAAATAAAATCCTTTCTCATCTTGTTCCCTATCATCATTTATTGCATTCCCTAAGAAGAAGTTTGCTTTAGATTTCAATTAAATGATTTTATTCCCCATTTTTAAAGAATAATGAATGGATAGGAATAAAGAATAGGGAGAGGAACAAATAATTAAGAATACTCCTAAGGAGGGTCAATATTAATTTTTTCATTCCTTTCCTTCTCTTATAATTTATCCCTATATGCACTCAGACATTCAAACATCACCAAAATAAGGTCCTCATCTAGCCCCATATGACAATGGAAGATTATTTTTGGTTTGGGTAAGAAACTACAAAACTCATATAAAATAGATCTTCTTTTCTTAATCTTTTGGCCAATTTATTAACACAATTTTCTAAATGAATGAATTTATGAATATAGGATAATCATAATCCTATAGATTCTCCAAATCCCTTGAAACATAATTTTGAAGGATATCTATAAATTTATGTACATTTGCAGACACTGGAGTGTACACATCTATGAGGGGAAGAATTTTCTAATATTTGATTAAATATCATCAACATACTTCCATTTCTTCCCCCTCATGTCCTAGAGACTTTTTCGTAAAATCCCCTAAGGATTCCATTATCAACTTAATAGCCCCTTCATATTCATACTACCTTCTTAAAAAATTCCGATGGGACTATTCCTTCTTTTTCTACCATCTTATCATCTATGCATATGATGGCTTCAAATTTTTGAAACATCTCATTCCAATATTCAATCTCATCCTAAAATGTTTCAATCAATACTTTGTTTTCCATTCGTTATTATATTTGATTATAACATTTAATTATATCATTAAGTGATTTGTTTCCTTTACTTGTAAGATCATCCTCCTAATTTCTATTATCTTTCCCCTATATTTTAGATCTTCATCATTCTTGATCACTTCTACAGTGATAGCAACAATTTATTAACTTTTAAGGGGGGCTTGTAACTAGTTTTCTACATAAGTTGGCAAGATGTAAATTTTTTACCTTAGTTGATTCTATGTCTATTTATCCTTATGTATTTTCTGAAAGATACCCCCATTTTCATTGTACTTCATGTTTGAGGCCCTCTATGGTTGGTTTCCCTAGTGGGAATTTGGTGATATGATAGTATGACAGGGTAGCTTTAACCTTTAAGACCTCAATTTGTGGAGTGAAAATATCCACAGACCTATCTCCTTTAGTTCCCACCATTGTTCTCAACAAGATCTTTGATTTATTAGGTGATATTGATGACCTTAATTAGATTTTCAGAGGTGGAGCTTGATTATTTTAGTCTAGCATGTTATATCAAGCTTGCTGGAAAACAGAGTAACCGACATCAATTATGTACTGACCTAAATTGGTCACCTAGGGATGAAATTGGTTACCTATGACTGACATCAGTTAGGCAAGTAGGAACCAACATCGGTTAGGGCTAATCGACATCAGTTACCCATGTGTAAGTGTTTTATTTAACTCATGGAAATTAGATCTAATTTTAGTATTAAAGCAGATCTATTGATTGTAATTGCATGGCTGAGTGCCCTAAGTTTGTAAAAGGTATTTATAAGCTATAAATCTAGGGTTAGAAGAGAGAGTTAATGATTATTGTGAAAATAATTTTGAGAGAGAAAATTCTTGGAGAAGAATGAGAATCTTGAGAAACAAAAATTACAGCACATCATGACAGGTGTGTAAGATTAAATATCTTCTAAAAGATTTGGCTAATAGACTGGATTATTTCTTGGTGGATGTAACCCATGCTGGGTGAACCACATTAAATCTGGTGTTGATTTATATCTCTTGTTTTGTATATTTCTTCTGATAGAAAAGTTTATTTTATTTCATGTATACTTAGATATGATATATTATCTATACAACCTTGTGTTAACCCCAAAAAATGGTATCAAAGATTTGTTTGAGGGTTTTATGTATTGATAGATTTAGTCACAAAAGGTTTTCTGATTGAATGGGTGCTACAAAAATGGCAGAATAAAAAAATACAAGGTAGATAATTTTGATGGATGAAATTATCAATTATGGAAGATGCATATTGGGGATTATTTGTATGAAATTGATTTTTACTTACTGTTGGATGAAAAGTATAAACCTATGAAGATGATTGATGAAGAATGGAAGATTATTTATAGAATGGATTTAGGATCTATAAGATTGAGCCTGACAACATCTTTGGCTTTGAATATTACAAAAGAGACATCTGTAATAGAATTAATGAAATCTCTTAATAATTTATATGAAAAACCTAGCACTTCAAATAAAGTTAATTTGATAAAGAAACAATTTAGTTCTAAGATGCATGAATGTGGATCTTCATCTAGTCATTTGAATGATTTCCGATCTATTGTAAATCAGTTAAAATCAATTGATATTCCATTTGATGATGAAGTGAAACCACTCTTATTCTTATATTCTTTGCCTGATATTTGGGATAACTTGGTAATGGCTGTTAGTAATACAAAATCTACTAATAATATTAGAAAGGTTGATGATGTGTGTAGTATAGTCTTGAATGAAGAAATTTACACGAAAAGTAAAGAGGAATCATAATATGGGAATGCTTTTAATGTAGAAAACAGAAGCAGGAAGAAGGAGAGATCTAAGAATAAGAATAATGGGAAATAAATGTCAAGGAATGGAAGATCTAAATCCATAGGTAAGGGAATTACCTGTTGGAATTGTGGAAAGAAAGAACAAGAAAAGAAAAATTATTGGTCAATCAATAAATAGAACCAACACCTAGACAAAGGTAAAGAGGAAAATATTATAGCAAAGGTATGCAAGATGCTATTATTTTTTCTTTGGATAATAGAATACAATCGTGGGTTTTATATTCAAGGGCTTCTTTCCATGCAACCCTTAATAAGGGTTATTTCAGAAATTATGTCAAGGCATTTTTGGCATGTTTATTTCGGTGATGATGAGCCTTGTAGTATTACTAGTAAAGGGGAAGTTCATCTAAAATTATAGAATGGAAATACTTAGGTATTGAAAGATGTGAGGCATGTTCTAAGCCTCAGGAGGAATCTTATTTCTACAGGGCAACTAGGTGAAGTTGGTTGCATGGTTTCATTCAATGTAGACTCTTGGAAAGTCACTATGGTTGAATTTCTTGTGATAAGAGGCAATAAGGTAGGAATTCTATATTTATCTACTTGTATTACTAATTCCTTTTCTCTATTATTTACATCAGATTCATATGCATGCATGTGGCATAATTGGTTGGGATATATGAGTAAAAAAGGAATGCAAATCTTAAAGGCTAAGGGTAAGTTATCAGATTTGAAATATTTAGATCTTGATTTCTGTGAGCATTCTGTCTTTGAAAAGTAAAAGAGAGTGAGATTTCTCAATGTTGGGGTAACTAAGAAGGAACAGAAATTAGAGCTTGTACACTTAGATGTGTGTGTACTAACCCAGGTAGCTTCTCATGGAGGATCTCAATATTATTTTACTCTCATTGATGATGTTAAAAGAAAGGTATGGGTTTATTGTACACATAAATCTAATGTTTTGATACTTTTAAAAGATGGAAAGTGCTTGTTTAGAATGAAGAAAATTCAAAGTTAAAGTGCCTTAGATCTGAAAATGGTGGTGAATATTGTAGTAAGGATTTGAATGATTATTGTTTAGTGAATGGAATATGTACAGAAAGGATGGTTCCAAGAACACCACAAGAGAATGGTGTTACAAAAATATTGAACATGAAAATCATGGAATGTGCTAGACATATGAGAACACATGCTAGATTACACTTGCAATTTTGGGTAGAAGCAGTTGATACATTGGTTTATTTGATTAACCATGGGCCTTTAAGTTCACTAGATGGAGGAATACCATAGGAAGATTGTAATGGAAAAGAGGTAGATCTTTATTTTCGTAAAGTTTTTGGTTTAGAAGATTTTGTGTATATTGATAAGGAAAATAGAAAAAAGTTGGATGTAAAATATAAGAGATGCACTTTCATTAGTTATGGATTTGGTGATTTCGGATTTTGTTTTTGGGATTTAGATAATTCTAAAATTATTAGGAGTCATGACATTGAATGGAATGAAAATATAATATACATGGATCAAATTTTGGTACCCAAGGACGAACCAGTTGAGAAGTTTGTCAATGAAAATGAAATCTCACATTTAAAACTCATATCTATAGGGTTACATAGTAACCAACATCAGTTGACCCCTGACCGACATTGGTCAGTTGAACTGATATCAGTTACAGAAGAGACAAAGTAGAATTGGTTAGCAGAACCGGTTTTGGCTAGAGGTGACTGGCAACGGTCATTGTTAGAATTGGAAATAAATGTCTAGGAGGTCCATAATGATCCTCTGGTACCCTAAAATTCTATGAGAAGGTCACAAAGGGTAAGTTAACATCAAAAAAATATTATACCTTCTCTATCTTATTTATTATTGACTTATAATCATGAACTAAATTTTTTTGAAGAAGCAATGTAGGATAAGACCCACACTCAGTGGGATCATGGCATGGATGAGGAGATGGAATCCTTGGAACAAAACCAGACTTGGGATTTGGTGAAGTTGCTAACAAGTAAGAGGATATTGTAGAACAAATGGGTTTACAGGATCAAGGAAGAAGATGATGGATAGAAAAGGTACAAGGAAAGACTTGTAGTAAAGGGATTTGCATAGGAAGTAGGTATTGACTGTGGTGAAATATTTTCTCCTATTGTAAAGATGACTTCTATTTGTACTATATAAAGTTTAGTTGTAGTAGATGATTTACATTTAGAGCAACTAGATGTGAAGAAAAATTTCCTTCATGGTGATTTGGATGAAGAAATTTATATGCAACATCTTCTTGGGTATGAAGTTAAGGGTGAGAAGAAATTAGTGTGTAGATTGAAAAAGAGTCTATATGGGTTCAAGAAAGCTTGAAGGGAATGGTACATGAAGTTTGATAGTTTCATACATGAGCATAGTTACTTGAGATGTGAATCTGACCACTTTGTTTATTTCAAGAAGCTTTAAAATGGGAGCTATATTATTTTTTTAGTGTATGTGGATGATATGCCTTTTGCAGGATCTGTAGGACATTGGTGAGTTTAAGGGAAAGCTATATCACACATTTTCTATGAAGGATTTTGGAACTGAAAAAATAATCCTTGACATGTAAATAAATAGAGTCAAGAAGAACAAGAAATTTTATTTGTCTTAGGAGGATTATATCTATAAGATTTTAGAAAGGTTCAACATGCATAATGTAAAACTTGTTAGCACACCTATGGCTAGACACTTCAAATTGAGCAAATAATAGTGTCCTTCATCATATGAGGAGGTAAAATACATGACATGACTACCATATACTTCAGTAGTTTGGAGTCTCATGTATGCTATGGTTTGTACCAGACTAGACATTGAACATGTAGTGGGATTTGTGAGTAGATTTATGGCCAATCTCGGTAAAAATCATTGGAAAGAAGTCTAATTGATACTCAAGTATTTGAGAGGGACATATATCATACAGTTATGCTATAGAGGTTTGAATATTTTTGTATGTGGCTATGTTGATTCCGATATGGTTGGAGATATAGATGGTAGAAAGAACACTACTGGATATATTTTCACAATAGGTAGGATGAAAGTTTTCTAGATATTAAGATTGCAGAAGGTTGTGGATTTCTCTACTACAGAGGTAGAGTATGTTACAGCTACAGAGGCTAGTAAAGAGATGATATGGATGAGTAGGTTCATGGAAGAGTTGGGAAAGGAGAAAGATGATTGCAAATTATTCAGTGAAAGTCAGAGTGAAATTGATTTGGAAAATAAATCAGCATTTAATTCTATAACTAAACACATTCAGTTGAGGTATCACTTCATATGACAGGTATTGGAGGATGGGCAGCTGAAACTAGAGAAGATTCATATGAGTGAAAAATTTGTGGATATGCTAATGAAGCCATTAACAAAAGAGAATTTGGAGCTACACTCCACTTCTGTTGGTCTTAAAGTTAGAGACTTAAAGAGGAAGAGACAAAGATAAGGAAAGGATCCAAGAATGATGATGTACAAGTATAGTGCAATAATTTATCTCCAAGTGGGAGATTGTTGAGATATGGAGCTATATTACTTAAGTTTAGCATACTATATCAAACTTGCGAAAAAACACAGTAATCGACACCGGTTATGCAGGAAATGACATGGGTCACCTAATACCAACATCGGGTCACCTATACCGGCATCGGTTAGGCAAGTAGGAACTGGAATTGGTTAGGCAAGTAGGAACTGACATCGGCTAGGGCTAACCGACATTGGTTACCTATTCGTGAGTGTTTTATTTAACTCACGATAATTAGATCTAATATTAGTATTAAAGAAGATATATTTTTTGTAATTGCATAGTTGAGTGCCCTAAGTTTGTATAAGGTATTTATAATCTAGAAAGATAGGGTTAGAAGAGAGAGTTAATGATTATGGTGAAAATAATTGTGTGAGAGAGAATTCTTTGAGAAGGATAATCTTCAGAGAAAAAAAGTATTATACATCGTGAGAGGTGTGGAAGATTGTAAATATTCATTTTATATCTTCTGAAATCTTTGGATAATAGATTGTCATGTTTCTTGTTGGATGTATCCCACACTGGGTGAACTAAATTAAATATGGTGTTGATTTATATCTCTTGTTTTGTATATTTATTTTGGTAGAATATATGTTTTTATTTTATGTATGCTTAGATATGATATATTATATGTACAACCTTGTGCTATCCCCAATAGTAGATAATTATCTCAGTGTATACTTCCTCCATTTTCACTCTTAATTTATTCTTCCTTGGGAGTGATTCTCCTAACCACCCTTATCTAAGAGTGCTATCCTCCCCTTGTGTTTATTGCTAAGAGGCATTTTGTACAATCATAATTTTCTACGATTAAGATAATATGAGATTGGGTTCGTCAACATGTGCTTTTGGTGTTTCCACATTTATCATTGGTTTCACCTAGGTTTCATAATTTATCTACCTCTTCCTCTTTCTCACTTTAAGGGTGTTGAGTTATTTCATCAATAGGAATGGAATATTCAATCTCAGCCCCTTCCTTCTTCGATGGATACAACTCCTTGATTAAATCAACTTGTTACTGATATTGTTGTTGGGTTTCTTGTTATGAAAATTATGAGTTACAATTACCTTTTCAACTAATTATAACATTGGTTGAGTAGGTTGCACAATGCTAGACTTCTCATTCCTAGTAGGTGTGACCTTATAATTTTTAGTTTGTTCATCTTAGAGGTAATTATTTCTCTCATTCTCATTATTTTTTGTAAATATTATTTTGAAGAGGGGGATGGCCTTTTACCTTGAGTAGTAACTTTTTCCACTAGAGCCTTTGAACTTAAAGTAGGATGGGTAACTACTTAGAGGGGTGTGGTTGTAACCAAATAGACATATTGAATACTTATTCTAATACATTTTCTACTTGTGTGTCAATTTTGACACTGGAGTTCGTGTTTATTTGTTGCAGTACTCAACTCTTTGAATAATCTTCAATTTGGTCCCTTAATGGAAATTTATGGGGTATTTTATTTTAATGGGTCCTGACTTGAAACTTACTTTCTATATGGGTGAATTTATGATTCCACTTCTTCTATAATCCCTTAAACATTTTGTATTCTATAAAGGTGAATCAACACCCTTGTTGTTAAGCCACACCAATGTTCTATTGATAACAAAGGTAGTCCTGCAGTGAAGACCAGTGCTCTTTGTATTTTCCCAATCTACACTTAGGATAGGATGTGATGTAATGTTTTTCTCAAAATAGTACTTTATTATCATATTATTATCATTTGGTAATGAATAATGGAAATTTTATAATTTATTACCTAGTTAAGGGTTATTTTTGAGTAATATCTCAATATAACCTCCTCTTCATGATTGTAATCCATCCAAAAGTCCTTGTAATGATGCTCATGCTCATATGAACTACATGAGGCCCCTTGAAAGATCTGCCTAATATCATAATTAGGCATGGAGATATTTTTTACAATGTAACACTACCCATTTCTTCTTCTAGGAGTACGAATTTAACTAATGTAGCAAAAGCGAGCATCCTGATAGTGATTAGGAACTTGATATTGGCCTTGTTCTTTACTATACTTAACTTCTAAAGTTCCACTAAATACCTTAAGACCTCTAAGAGTTCACATTTATCATCTAAGTATCTTAGTAGCATATAAAGAGCATCATGAAAGCCACTTATTATGATATATGGGAAGGTCAAAAAGGGATTAAGTAATATAGAAACCTAAATTTTACTGTTTTAACATGTTCAAATACTCTATTATTCTTCCAGTTAGGCTATGTAGACACCTATAATTACGCCCGAGTAGTTTAAATACTTAAATTGTGCTAATTATCTCCTTTCCTACAAATTGACGACATATTGTCAATAGTGCTCATCTTCTCTTCCATTGTCATTAATTGATTACATTACGCTAATTAATTAAGTCGCATATCCAACACATACCCTAATTAACACCTTCTATCTAGTCTAATTAATTATTATTAATTAATTAGCCTCCCTTCTCACTAAATCAATAAATCACTATTTAATTGGTTTAATACCCTCCTAATGGTCCAAATCACACTAAAATCCATCTAAAAGCTTATAAAATCTTGCACATGTATTAATTAATCATCTTGATTAATTAATACACCCCCTTTATCCACATGAACCACTTAAGGACAAACTAAACCCTTCTTAAGTTAAATCAACCCCATCTAAACCCCCCTTATCCATAACTAACTCTACATCTCCATTAGTCCCACATTCATGAGGATGTGTTGAATCCTTTATCCTTTGGGCTATATAAACAACCCTCCCTCTACTTCTACACCTACACCTAAATCTCTCAAGAGACAAAAGTAAGCACCTAGTTACATATTAATAGCCTTTTGTCATTCTTGAGCCCTCCATCCTCCATTCTTGAAGAGCTAAGCCTCACACCCAAGTATCCATTGAAGGATCAAAGCAAGAAATATTGTTGATTGCCATTGGACTACATAAGTCCACTTAATTTAATTAGGCATTTAGAAGAATAGAGTGCATTAATTTGCATTATGTTTTGATCATTTCAAAGTTATAATGTTGATGGTAGGACTTGCTTATTTCTTCATCATGATGGTGCACATTTCTCATTTCTAGCTAGGTTAGGAAGCTATTTCTAGGTGGTAGTTTCTTACTTTCAATTTAGCTAAATTGATGAAATACTTGTACACATTTGGCATGCCCAGTGGGACACTTAGTCCCATGGCATTTTAGTTTAAGTTTCATTGTTTTCACTAACTTTTAATTTTCACATGTAGTAGTTAATGTCCATTTTCTTGGATTTTTTTCTCATTTAATATGTGTAAGCTCATGTTCATAGCCATAATTTTAATGGGTTATTTCCATTCTTAAGCTAACTTGTCAAAATTTGAGATATTGTGAGTTTTGTTGTATTTTTTGCCATATTTTCGTTACAGGTCTGGCATAGGTACACATTTTTAGGGGCACAGGCATGGTTTTTGTGGCACATGCACCATTTTTGTGGTGCACACATCTCTCTGGTGGTGTAGGTGCACTAGTAAAACCTGTTACTCTGTTTCCCGACCCCTGGTGCATGCGCACTAACCCTGACACACACACCCTAACCAGCGCGTAGGCGCACTAACCTGGGCACAAACATCATTTCATACTATACCTTCACTACAGTCTGAAACCTGTCAAATTAGCGCACACACCCTAACTAGAGTGCACATTCTATTTTAGTGGTGCAGACATGTTTTTCTAGTAAAGCAGTTATTCTGTCTATTTTTCTTAAGAGTGATGCATACGTTGTTTTTATGGAGCACACGCCTCTCTGGTGGCGCAGGTGCTTGGTGAGTCAAAAAAATCCACATAGTGGCACATGCACTCTTTTTTGTTGTGTGTATACTATTTTTGTGGCGCACATATCTCTCGGGCGGCACAGGTGCACTGTGAGACGAAAACAATGTTTAGTGGCGCATATGCCCTAACCCATGTGTAGGTTCTAAAAAAGGGGCACAAGTGTCCTTTTGCATTTTTTGAAATTAAGGTGTTGATGTGCTAACATTCTTATAGGTTTATTTAATCATATATTTGTCTTTGTAGGCTATTCTTACATGTTTGTGTCTGATCAGGTAATATTTTGCATTATTTTTTCTTGTAGGATTAAGATCGCGTATGATCTTCCCTCTCATTCCTTGGGGTGATCTTGGGAATCAGAAATAATTCTTAAGTCCTTTTGATGCTTTGAGATTCTTAGGAGTATTTGAGTGGAAATCGGCTAAACTTGGCATAGTTGAATTAAAAGTGTTTTTCCATTTTGATATCTTTTTGGATTTTTGAAGACAATCACGTATGCTCTTCTCTTGAATCCTTAGATGAGTTGGAGAATCAGAAATGATGCCTTATCTTTTGATGGAAAACTACTAAAAATTGTAATATAGGACCAAAACACCATTTCTTGCCAAAGAACGGAAGAATCAAAACAAAAGTCAAAAAACTACTAATACAGTTGTTCTGCAGGTTGCCAAAAGGTGTTTCGAGAAAACCACACCTAATTAAACAAGATAAAATGAAAAACATATTCAAAACACTGTATTGTAGGTTTTGGAAAAGGTTACATCCCTCTTTGCTCAAGTAGAACATAAACCCTTTGGCATAACGCCTTAAGCTACAACAATGGGGGTGGTTCCAGGAACCCCAAAGTAGTCCACACAAGATGGAACCTTGTGGAAAAAATGGGAAGTGCTCCGCACTACTTACTTGACTAGTGATTCCTTTGTGAGATAGGGTTCCAAGTTGTCCCTATGTGATCCTTTTAAGTACATGATGGATGCATTTATTTCCCATTGTTCTTGAAAGGGGCAAAGTTGAGATACTCCCAAACTAGTCAGTGTGACTTTTTGGGTAAATCGTCCCTCTCATGGATAACCTTTGTAACACCTAGGATGAGAGAACCACCTAGGAAAATATACTTTGGCCAGGAGCCCACTTTGACCATTCTAAAATAGTTTGAGTTGTGAACCATCTTTTTCATTGTGAAAGGTGTGACGCGTTACTTTCACTTAGTTTTTACTTGCCTTAGGGCGAGGTGAAACTCTACCAAAGTGAAGCCAGCATTTTTCATCCCCATTTTTGATTTACTTCCTTCACATTCTTTTGACACTTTGTTGATCAAAGGAAGGGTGACTACCTTTGTGTTACCAATCAATTGCTTCTCCTACTTTTTTGTCCATTTACGCCCATCCATGTTTGTGGCTGGGTAAGTTAAACATATAAAGTGTACGGAGGCATATTTATATCATTGGTAGCCTTTGTGATCTTGATACCCACATCAAGATCATCATCATAGTTAGGATTGATTCATCATTTGATCTCCCTTTGATGTGTTACCTTGTTTGCATTGTCTCGACACAATTAAGATACTTATGTCGTGTTTCTTGTAAACATGATCTAAGTATCCGCATTGTGGCATTACGTTGCACATTTTTAACACATCCTTAGTATACTTTGACTTCAGTTTGATTTCAAACATTGTCCTAAATCTTGAAAGGTGTCTCTTACTTTGTTTGTGTTTTCGATACCACTTTGACACTAATATCTCACTTCTCCACGAAGCTTGATAGACATGTCCAATTGGTGTCGTTGCGTGGATTACATTTGTAAACCTCACCCTTTAACATTTAGGCCTTGTTAGTTTTTAAACTTTTCATGGTATCCTTTGATTGGGAGTCACATCTACCCTTTGTTAATATTTACGCTTTGTTCATTTTGAGCTTGATGTAACTATTGACATTGTGTTGATCATTTTTTCATCAAACTATCACTTTGCATTTGCATTTTCATATGGTGTATTTCTCTTGTTGATTGGCTTTGTGTTTCACACTTACATGATTTTTCCTTGTGATTATTCATTCAAAAAACTTATTTTCTAGGAAAATCCCTCTTTATCTCATCGATATTGCATGTCATCACGATGTCTATTTTCCTTAGACCTTCTTTAGAAAATCACGCACACATATCAATACTTACACAATGTCTAGTTGGTTGTCCTTATGCTACCCAAATCAACATGTCACTTCCTTCCCTTTGAAGGAGTTCCATCACACTATCTAGATCTAGACATTTGTGCTTAAAACAGTGCCAAAAATGACTAACTATCACGTGTTGTTCCCCATACTTACAAAAATATGGAACCTAGGTTTAGCAATTCAAATCAAAAGATTCCCATTACAACTAAACCTCGTTTGGTTCTTTGTGCTAGAGAGCCCATATGAGTAACTTGTTCCCCACCTTCATCTCATAGTCAGTGGTATGATTTGGACACTTCTGATCCAAATTATTATTCGGGTTCCCCCCCACTCTTCTTCTAATTCTAATCCAAACATTTCTTCTTCCTTCTGAGGATTCCAATCCAAATATTTCCTCTCACTCTTCTGATGATTCAGATCCAAACTACTACTATTATTCGGATTCATCTAATTTGACTCCTAAGTCATCTAATATGACTCCTATGTCATGGTCCTCCCTATCTTTGCAGGAACCTCTTCACCATACATTTAATATGAATCCTACGTCACGGTCCTCCATTTCTTTACAGGACCCTTTTATCAGTTGCCTGAATGTCATCTTCTTCATTTGAAGATACGTGTGACTCCAAATCCCTCCAATCAAACATCTAATACAATTCTTGAATCACATGGTCCTCTCTTTCTTTGTAGGACCCTTGTTATTATTCATCTGATGTGATTCTTGAATCACGGTCCTCCCCTTCTTTGCAGGACCTTCTTCATCAATCACCCCCAATAAATCTTCCTTCTTTGAAGATTCATGTGACTCAAAGTCCTTTGAGTCAAACGTCTGAATCGACCCATGCGTCACAATATATAGACTTTGGACTTAATCCTACTAGTTTACATAGATGATATACCATCGTATAGGTAGGTCCACACCACCTTCTTCTATTCCTGAGACATCTAGCTACACATCTTCTTTTTCGCCTCTCATCTCATCTTCTTCTATCAATCATCATCAAATGTCTTCTAAGTCTTCCACACCAAGTGAACCTCTTTCTTCCAATCAACCCCTGGTGGTCGATCAACAAATCATACTGATTGACCTCTTTCAGAATGAAGAAACAATCAGGGCATTTATAGGGGCACATGAAGATATTCCTTTAGAATATTACAAGAAAGTATTCTCTTTAGACTTCAATGCGCCTACATATTATGAGAAAAATGTTGATTCCTTTTATCAAGAAATAGAGGAAGAGCCTCAAATCATGCAACTTGATCCTCCTCTTATTCTTCCATCTTCACATTTTTCATTAAGTGAGGAAACTCCTAGGTCTTACATTAATCCATGGCACTATCTTCTCATCACCCAATCACTCTTTGTCTATCATAATTCCTCAATCACAATCTCTTATGGGGTCAACGCCAAGTAGCCCTTCATCTTCATCTAGGTGTGGGTCACCTTCTAGTAGCCCTCCCTCTACTATTTGTGGGACATTTTTGAGTAGTCCACTATCTTCTATTCTTGGGGCACGTCCAACTAGCCCCTTGTCTTCTAGGTATGGATCACCCCCGGGTAGTCCATCATCTTCTATTCTTGGTCCACATCCTAGTAGCCCATTATCTTACATCTATGGGTCACATCCTAGTAGCCCTTCTTCTTCTATTCTTGGGCCACATCATAGTAGCCCTTCATCTTCTATCTATGGGTTACATCCTAGTAGCCATTCTTCTTCTATTCTTGGGCCACATCCTAGAATCCCTTCATCTTCTATCTATGGCTCACCTCCCAGTAGCCCATCTTCTTCAATCCTTGGACCATATCCATTTTCATCAATCACATCATCCTTCTACCAATGACCGGGGCAAGCCCACCATCATTTCTCTCATTCCTGTCATCAATTGTAAACATTTCACTTTCTTCTCCTTCTCGGGATCAGACAAGTCACACGTTAGCTTATAAGAAACCCAAACAGGTTCATTAATCAAGCTCAGGTCAAAACTTCCAAAGCTCAAAATCCCAACAACTCAAACAATCTCAAAATTCTAAATCAAGTGCGATTCAAGAATGCACATCAATGTAACCATCAAGTATGGCACAAAGTGCATAAAGACTCTGGATAGGGAACTCAAGCTCCCGCATACAAAATCCATGTTTCAGGATAAATCACAGTCCTTTGTTGAGTGTGAACTCCCCACGATCATCGAGATCGGGGAAAACATGACTCTTGATAAACAAACACCTAGTCTCCCTTATCAAGGAATTCACAAACATTATTGTTGGATCTTACCACATAGAGTGACTTTGTTAGTCCCAACCTCTTAAAACTGTCAAAAATATAAAAAAATCAAAAAACAATTCAAAAATACCAAAAAGTATTGAGAAAACAAAACAAAAATCAAAGGTACAAAGATCAAACATTGCAATCAGGTATTGCATACACATGGATATTTATTTCTTCCCTTCCTTGTTATTCTTCTTCAAGTCTTCCTACCATTTTCATCCCTTCAGTGATATTTTGGTTAGCTTATTCACATGCATTTTGTGAAATTTATCTCTATGGTATCTATTTGACCCTGGTCTTTTATCACCTTGGTAAATTAAAGAACGATTGACCTCTTAGAGATCCTATCACATTCAACATCTAATAAACTTGTTGCGAAGAACTTTTGGACATATTTGTTGACACTAGCCAATGTTGTCATCGTAAGCACTTCCACCTCCTTCCATCAAGCCATCAGTGGTTCTTAACCCCTTGGCAAACAAGAGAGCTGAAATAAGTTTTCAGAAAGCAAAATAATCAAAATCAATCAAAAATCAAAAGCTAAAAGCTACAAAGCAAAAGCAAATTGATATATTACTCTCTCTTGGGGTATTTCCAATAATCTCTATCGGGGCTATGGATGCCTGACTGGAAGTAGAGAAATGTTGCTATTAGAATCAAATACATCTCCGTCGGGGCTATGGATGCCTAGCTGGCAGCGGAGCAATGTACGGCTATCCTTTCACCATCCATTCACAAAATCACCTTTCATAATAAATCATTCCTACACATTGGCTAGGGTCTCTTCACTTGTTGTCTATTAAATCTTCACTTCAAGAGGTAATAAACTCCATGTGCACACACTGGATCTCTATGAGTAGGCATGATTAGTATGTTACCAAGTGTCTCATTTTGGACCTTATTGAAACTCTTACTCTAGTCCATGTCTCGTCTCACAATTTGTGCCTTTGGCTAATCAATTCTTCCTCACAGAGGCTTCTAAGCTACATTCATATCATTCACATCATTCTTCTACTTCATTCAGAACATCCATGTGTATAAGATTACTTGTTTTCCATGTTTGTCAGACACCTTTTTCCCCTCACCTTTTTATCACAAAAATAATCTTCTCCTTCCTTTCTATCAACTTGTGCGAAGAAATTTATGCCAACTTACGCTAGGGGCATCATCGTAAGCACTTCCACCTCCTTCCATCAAGTCATCAGTGGTTCTTAACCCCTTAGCAAACAAGAGAACTGAAATAAGTTTTCAAAAATCAAAAGCTAAAAGCTACAAAGCAAAAGCAAATTGATATATTAATCTCTCTTGGGGTATTTCCATTAATCTCTATCAAGGCTATGGATGCCTAATTGACAGTAGAGAAATGTTGCAATTAGAATCAAATACATCTCCGTCAGGGCTATGGGACACCTGGATGATAATGGAGCAATGTATGACTATCCTTTCACCGTCCATTCACAAAATCGTCTTTCACAATAAATCATTCCTACACATTGGCTAGGGTATCTTCACCTTATGCCCTTCAAGAGGTACATCCCATTGGATATGAGTAGCTAGGGGCATCCATTTTGCTTGTTCAAACTCATCTAGTCCATGTCTGTACAATAGTTTTTGGCTAAAAATTTTCCTCGCAAGGCTTCTAAACATTCAAAACATCATTCAAATATGTTAGAAAAATCAAAACATTAAAATATGTTTTCAGAAAACTTCTAAAAATTGAAAATCATCCTACATTGAAATCCTTGTCTTCTCTTTGGTTCTCATCATTGTTCATGTGTGGAGACTTGCCTGTGATCATCTTGATCTACCTAATCATCAACAAGCTACCTTTCTCGTACGTACGTGCTTACTTCATCCCATACTCTGATGGCACAAATTCCTCGAGTGTTTCAGAAAACTTGTACTCAAAAACATTTATGTTTAGTGCACATTGCTTTTCCATCACTCTTTGACCCAAGTGTCCTCCGGGTCATTATTCCCCTCAACATGTATCCTTTTTTTGTACTTGGGGCACCATCATGTTTCATAGTGCCCTTTGTCATTAATTTCCATGCAGGTATCCTTGCTAACTGAAGCTCGATAATAAAAACATTATATTATGTTTCTCTGTTAGTTTAGCTTGTTTACTTTCTCATATTGCATTACATTTTGTATGTTGCATGGAGTTAGGCATCTTT
The DNA here is from genome assembly GCA_019776745.2 of Taxus chinensis. Taxonomy (NCBI): domain Eukaryota; kingdom Viridiplantae; phylum Streptophyta; class Pinopsida; order Cupressales; family Taxaceae; genus Taxus; species Taxus chinensis. The sequence continues at coordinate 572,474,248 of CM034147.1, read as the reverse complement.
CACTTTCTCGTATTGCATTGCATTTTGTATGTTGCATGGAGTTGGTGTTTTAAGAAATGGACAATTGTTCGTAGTATGGATTTTCATGTCATTCTACCTTTGTCGTATGCTTATATTTTTCATAAGGACCGATGATGTAGCTCTTATGGCAATATGATGACATCCAAATTGTTCCAATAAACAATGGCTAGAGGCTAAGCTCTTCTCTCCCTCCTCCATATTTCTTCTACATCACTTCCCTTTCACCCCTAATTTTCTCTCTCACTGGGGCATCCTACCTCTTCCCCATTCTTCTGCCTATCTCTCACCTTTTTTGATCGTCAATCGGCTTCTTTCATCACCCCATCGACACTCGAGGGGGCATCTCTCCCTTCTACTAATTTTTCTTCTACCTCTTCAAAATTTTCTTCTGTCTACTATCTTTGAAGTGGTATCACTTACGCCACCCCAAAGAGGGGAAAATGTATGACACCTATAATTATGCCCGAGCAATTTAAATACTTAAATTGTGCTAATTATCTCCTTTCCCACAAATTGACGACATATTGTCAATAACGTTCTCATCTTCTCTTCCATTTTCGTTAATTGATTACATTACGCTAATTAATTAAGTCACCTATCCAAAACATACCTAATTAATGACCTTCGTTAATCAACATCTTCTATCTAGTCTAATTAATTATTATTAATTAATTAGCCTCCCTTCTCATTAAATCAATAAATCACTATTTAATTGGTTTAATTCCTTCCTAATGGTCCAAATCACACTAAAATCCATCTAAAAGCTTATAAAAGCTTGCACATGTATTAATTAATCATCTTGATTAATTAATACACCCCCTTTATCCACATGAGCCACTTAAGGAGAAACTAAACCCTCCTAAAGTTAACTCAACCCCTTCTAAACCCCCCTTATCCATAACTAACTCTACATCTCCATTAGTCCCACATTCATGAGGATGTGTTGAATCCTTTATCCTTTGGGCTATATAAACATACCCTCCCTCTACTTCTACACCTACACCTAAATCTCTCAAGAGACAAAAGTAAAATCACATAGTTTCATACTAATAGCCTTTTGTTCATTCTTGAGCCCTCCATCCTCCATTCTTGAAGAGCTAAGCCTCACACCCAAGCATCCATTGAAGGATCAAAGCAAGCAATATTGTTGATTGCCATTGGACTACATAAGGTCCACTTGATTTAATTAGGAAATTAGAAGAATAGAGTTCATTAATATGCATTATGTTTTGATCATTTCAAATTTATAATGTTAGGGTAGGACTTGCTTATTTCTTCATCATGATGGTGCACATTTCTCATTTCTAGCTAGGTTAGGAAACTATTTCTAGGTGGTAGTTTCATACTTTCAATTTAGCTAAATTGATGAAATACTTGTACACAAGATACAATGGGAAAATGAGGGGGGAAAGAATGTCTCATGTACCGCCTCGAAGGAATAGATGTAATTAACACTTATTTAAATAAATCTTGACATATTCTAGTCTAACTAGCTTTAAAATATATCTCTAATTGGAATCCAATATTACTGATATTGTAGTAAAAACATTAATTATTGGTCATTTCTAATATACTCAACACTTATACATTATTTGGAATCCGAAAATAGAAATATTGAACTCCAAAAAGTGAAATATTTAGAATTTGAAAAATTCAAATATTGGAATCCAAAATTGAAATATTGCAACTATGAACAAATGAACCATTGGAATAAAGACTTCTCATAACTTAGAATGCAAAAATTGACATATTTGAATATAATAATAGACCTTGTCTTCATGTTGTTTTTCATCTGATCTTCTTATGAAACATATAAACCGGTAAATTTCCTATGTAACTTAGTGAAATTAGCATCTTAAAATCACTGACCTCTTTGACTCCAATAACAGTTTCACATTGGAACCCTAGAATCCAGTACTTAAAATCTCCTGTAGACCCATCTATACCTAATCCAAGAGAAATCATCTAGAATTCTTAGATCTCCTCTCAGAGAATACCTCTGGAATGACTGATACCATTGCCATCTAACTTCAGTGGATGGTAATTCTTCCCTTAGCTGAGACGGTCACTAGCCTTATGTCAAACTTAGATGCACTCTTCCTCTTATGGAACTTATAAAAATTGGAATCTAATGATAGTTAAACTAGCATCCAATAATAGCAAAATTAGAATCTCTAACTATTTGATAAATCTGCAATCAAACTAATACTGAAATTAGAATCCAAAAATAGAAAAATTAGAACTCCATCATGATCATGAATTTTTTCTTCAATATTGGAATCCTTGATTTGTGCTCTCGGAACTCCATTGCATCAAATAACAATAATCTTGGACATGCTTCATACTACTTCTAATGAAAACACATTAGCTTAGTTAATCAATGGAATCACCCTCTTATTCTTTAGAATTCATGCAAGATCCATTATATAATAAAAGTGAGTAATTCTCTTCTAGATATCTTAGTAACCTATTGGAGTCTAGATTCACTGGAATATGTCTAAATTCATCACCTAAAATAATCATTAATTATTCAAGCTCAAACTTAGATTACAGATCACAGCCATCTAAAATCACTAAATTCACCTTGTCTAATGAGAAACCAGGGAATCTTCCTGTGGAATAGAAATATTAAAAACTTGGTCTTCTTATTATTATAGAATTCCATCTTCTCAGTGGAACCATCTTCTTACTTTGGACTACGACCTTATGCATATTTCTTATCAATGCAATCACTAATGAATCATCTTCAATCCTTGTGTAATTTTCCAAAAATTATGATATGGATGAATGTGTACATCCAATCTCGGACCATAGTTAATAAACTCTTTGAAGGGAAACTCACCCTATATACTTACAGTGAACCAGTATCTCGACTTTCCTCAATAAACATGACAATCCCTACTCAATTATCATAGGGATCCTAGTGGCATAAAGTATCATGCTTATCTAAGTCAATTGTTCTTTACCAATTTAGAACTTCTTGGTCAATTTTAGAATTCCAGCCTCCTTCTTGATAGGTTTTAATATCAATGGTCCTCATCTCATGAGGATGTATCGAGGATTTCCATAGAGCTCATCCATCAACATAGTACTCATATCCTTAAGGCTAGAACTCAATGGTAAAAACTTTAGGATCCATAACTTACATAGTAATATGAGTCTCAACACTTTTTGACAACACCACATCTTGTTGCACTTATATATCCTGGGAATCCTCTAAGGAGTAAATGACCACTTGATCTACTCTGAGCCCAGGTATGCAACAATTGTTTATGGTCTTCACTTCAGTCTTTGGAATGAAGCCTCTTTTGAAAAATTTCCACTTCTGTGTTAACTAGAGATTTGGTCCATGTAATTACCTCTAGAGTCACCTTACAAGAGCTAAGAATTGACATCTTTTCTAGCTACTGTGGATCTTAATCTAAAGTACAATGCATAACTTTGATAAGTTTTGATTCTCCCCAAACCACACACAGATAACTAGTGTTCTGTAATCTTTTAGACTGATTAAATCATTGCTAGATACTCTGTTAGGGCATCATGAGTTAGAGGATTTCTGATAGAACAAATAATACCTTACCCATGCTATCATCATTTTTCGCTATTTTTTTCCACCGTAATACAACACTCAACTCATCACTAAATCTCTAAAATTTCCATTTACATAACTAAAATTCATAAATATGATCTTTGTGTAATTTTAGGGCTTAAAAAAAATCAAGCAAGAAATTTGAGGGTACATTTGATTAATTCAACTAAGTGTGGCTCTATATCACCCTTCACATGCTTCCATTAATTGTGTTTTTTTTTTGGAAGCATAAAAATTGATAGGGGGGGTGAATTAGTCCTTTAAAAACTCTTACTTCAGTTATCTTAACTTACATACATTGTTTAAAGCATCCATTCAACATTCATTAACCAATGTGAGATTATTAAGTATGAAACAACCATTCATAAGAACATGAAACAATAGATAACACATGAACACCATCTTAATGTTGGAAACCCTCAAGGGGAAGAAAACCCACAAAACCTCTTTCTATATTACACAACAAAAATGATTCTTATGTATATTACACAACACAAGATATTTATTTACTGAAGCAACCCACTTCAGAAGGAGCACTAACCCCTATAACTGTAGTGAGGAACCAACCCATATTTAGTTGAGCAACCACTATACAAGGAGGCTACAACCCCCCAAGATGACTAAGCACCCACTTAGCCATCTGAATAGGAAGATCACCTCTGAATTTTTTTTCTCAATAACTCATGATGATCATTCCTTCACCTCTTTCCACTCATATTGCACACACTTCTCAAACCATGCCTTCTCCTTCTTCACTCCTACATGCACCTACATGTTATGATTATGTCATATGACATCAAAGCTCTACTTATATGACCATCTCAACTTCTCAAGACTTTTATTTTCTCTAATCTAGTTCCCTATGACCTCTTCACATAATTCCTATTTCTCACTCACATCTCCTTTTCTCTCCAATAGCTCACATGAGATTTATACTTTTAAATTTATATACATTCCAATTTCAAAAAATAATATAGATAAAAAAGTACCATGTGACCATGTAAGGCTGACCATAAACTACATAATAATAAACTTTACAAACATAATCAAATGATAGATTACATGACCGTTTAGGTCGACATAAGACTTACCAGAAAAAAAAATTCTCAACTAGGCCTAAAACACAAGTCATTACTCCAATGGTCACAATTTTAATTTCAAAGTAAGAAGACAACCCCAAGACTCCATCAACTCAAAATACATGAAAAAAATATATAGACTCTATCTTCATGATTGAACAAATCTACTCTATCTATATTCAGTGTAATCTAATTTCTTTTTACAAGAACCTCTTATTAGGTCTAAGCACCTAATTTACCAGTCCTCAAAAGCGAGCTATTTTGTTGGTTAGAAGAATTGGCTATGTTTTATCGAGGAACAAAAACCACATGAAGAAGGGCATTCACAAGTAGGAAAGAGTTATATTAAGAGAATAAGGAACAAAATTGAAAATGTGAAAGTCACTACAACATATTGTGTTAAAGCATGTGCGAAAAAGAAGGCAATAGAGACAGGTTGATGAATGAAGGTGTGCATAACATAGACGACCACAAGGGTTCACACACATACACAAAGATTCAAGAATTAACCCATTCGTAGTGAAAGGATAAAAATAGGAAAGAAATAAAAATATGATGTGGCGCACAACAAAGGTCCAGTAGTATAAAAGAACATGAAATGAAAGATAAAGATGACGTATGAAAACAAAGTAATTATAGTTTTAAAGAAAGATAACGTCAAGCTATTTATAGCTTGAACTAAAGATAAACAGATTTATAAAAAACATGTAATCTATGTTTAGGACACCTATTATTATGAAAATGCATATAAGTAGTCAAGGAAAATTCCCCACTGGGTATAAATAGGTGTAGTAATCTTGTGATAGAAAACCTTTTAGTATGCACTTATTGTGTGTGTGTGTGTGTGTGTGTGTTTTATACATTAGAGCTTATTATGTAAGTGCAAGAAAGTTATTTTTTATACATATATGGTTCAATGCATGAATGTAATCAAGTCACAGATGTAATCAGAGAGTAACTAATGTCATGAACTATTTTTGTAATGGATAACTTTGTGTGGATAGAAAGGGTTACTGGATTTGAGTATGGTGTTATGGGGGTTCAAATATTATTCATCATGATCTATGTTGAGTGAGTTCCTTATTATATGTGTTTACCAATCTATTATATTGTATCTCCATTTATGAATTTGGTAATGGCTATGATGAATACTTATGTTCTAAACACATTATGATAAGATAAATAAAGGAGGTACATGGTGGTTGCGCACGCTTTGGGTGAGTGTTCAGAGCTAAGTTTAGATGAAGTTCCAATGCACATGACCTTATGAATTCATTGACTAATAGACCCAAAACATGGTTCAAACCTAAAAAAAAAAATCTTCATAACACATTTGGCACATACTGGAAAGGTATTGAGCTCAAAAAAACTCACACAACTAGTAAAACCCTCTAATTTAGGGCACAAGACCCCAAAATAATTCCTTCTCTGAAACTGTTAAAGCTTGATATTAGGTCTAAAGAACCAATATTTATCTATCCAACCTCCACCATCTCTACGAAAAATTCCAAAAAATTCCATAACTTATAACACTTCAATGCAATCATGAAACTCCTCAAATACTCATATTCATATGCCACATGAAGGAATTACTACTTGTATATATGTTCCAACCACCTTCTTTGAAATCCTAATTATTTACAAGCTCATATAAATATTTAGAGGACCATAGAAAGGATATCACTAAAGCCTTGAAGTGTATTCTATCATTTAGTGATGAGGTTCACACCTTTACATCTCTCGTAGGAGAACTTACAACTTTTGTTGCTATCTCATTCGATGATGTTAAGATTCTAGAGATCACACCAGAAGAACATGAACTTCCCATTTTCATCATGGTTAGGATCAATGATAATTTAATTCTATGATCCATAATCAATAATGGGGCAAGTATTAGCATCATCGCATCACATACCTTTGATCAACTCAAGATCCCTAAATCCACCGTAACCCAAACACCTATGGTCCTTCATGCCTTCAATAATTTTATCATTCCCTCAGGAATGGTTTTGCTTCTAATCCACGTTGATGAGAAGATCCTCCTTAAGGTATTATACATCATTGAACGAGAATCTCAGTACAATGTTCTCCTTTGATGACCTTGGATCTGCAATTATGCAAGAATTAGTTAGCTATGCAAGTATAATTGAAACTAACACCTAGTAACTTCAATACAATGCTAAAATAAACCTATTCATCATCATGCTAAGAGATTAAGAAAAGTTAACCTGTCAACATCTCAAGCTACCATGCTAAAAAAATTAACCTCTATCTATTATTGAATACTAAATGAATGAGATTGAACCTATGTAGATCTCTAATAATCAAAGAGTTTATTGTATGCTTGAAATACCAAGGTTTTCAAGAATGGATTCTTGTTAAATAATGGCTACAAGACCACTTGAAATATCTCCATTTTTTGAAGAGATATAAGAAAACATTAATAGAATGAAGGATTCCCCCTCGAGTGTCAATGGGGTGATGAAAGAGGTCGATCGACACTTGAAAATATGAAAGAATAAAATGGAAGAAATAGAAGAATTGATCCCCATTCCCCAAGTTTTTTTTAAAGAAAAGTGTTGATAGAAGGAGAGTGATATGGAATAAAAATGAAGATGAAAGGAGATGGATATAGATATAATATTTCCGATGTAAAAACCAAATTTATTTCATCATTTTGCTTATGATCAACATCATTGGTCCTTATTAAAAAGAATGAACAGAAGTGTAGTATGAAATGAAAATCCATATATGAAAAAATGTCCATATATAAAAGGACCAACTCCATGCAACATAAAAAATGCAATGCAATACGAGAAATTAAAATATGCCTAATTCCCTGAAACATACATAATGCAATGCAATATGAGAATGTAAACAAGATAACCTAATAGAGAAACACAATGCAATGTTTTTATTATCAATCTTTAATTCTTAATTGTATGAATTAATGATAAGGGTTAAAATATGATTCCCCAAGAAAGGATACATGTAAGGGGAACAACGAAGGAAACTTGGGTCCTATGAAAAGCAGTGCACTATGAAACAATACGAAACAACTCATTTTTCCCTAGAGTACATACATAGTAAGGATACCAACTTTGTTAATGGAGGTAGATCAATATGATCCACGAGTCATGCACAAGAACATGAGAGAACCAAAGAGCGAGGTTTGGTAGGATTATTTTTATTGTTTTTTATTTTTTTAAAAACATATTTGAATTTTTTTTATTTTGAATTTTTTTCCAAAAACTATGTACATGAAGACAAAGAAGCATGGATGCCACCAATGATAGATGGGATGAACAAGAAAAAAATTCCATGCATATGAGAAAGTGAAGATACGACATGCCCCAACAATTAGGTGGGATTATCCAAAGATAAAATATTCACATGTAGAAGGGGGATTAAGGCCAATAAAAAATAGGTTCAATAATGAGGGAGCAAGGATGCCTCCAACGTAAGATGGACAGGAAACACATGAGAGAAAGGAATTAGAAAATTATCTTATTAAAAGGGGAAAAAAGTGCATGCAAACATGGAAAAGAGGACATATGATATACATGGGTGTTCTAAATGATTTTTGAAGAAGAAAGGATATTATGAAAATATTTAAAAGGTGGTCGATGAAAAATTTATTATCCCAAGGCACAAATCATGAGACAATACATGCACTAAAGAAAGAGTATGAACAAGGTCCAAAAATAAACACTTAGTAACATACTAATCATGTTTACTCATCGAGATCCCATGTGTGTACATGGAAATGAATTAATTCTTGAAGGAAAGAGTTGATATAAAGCAAGTGAAGACATTAACCAATGTGTAAGAATGATTTAGTTTGAAAGGTGATTTATGAATGGATTATGGAAGGAGATCCGTAAATTGCTCCACTGCTAGCCAGATGTCCATAGACTTGACATAGATGCATCTGATTATAATCATAACATTTCTCTACTTCCATTCAAGAATCCATAGCACTAGTAGATATTATTGGAAATACCCTAAGAGAGAGTTATATATCAATTTTCTTTTACTTTTAGTTTTTAATTTTTGATTGATTGATTTTGATTCTTTTTCTTTCTGAAAACTTATTTCATCTCTCTTGTTTGAAAAGGGGCTAAGAAACACTAATGGATTTGTGGAAGGATTTGGAAGTGATTGTGATGATGACATTGGATAGTGTCAAAAAATACATCCAAAAATTCTTCACAAGTTTATTAGATGAGAATTATGATAGGATCTCTAAGAGGTTATTTGTTCTTTAATTTACCAAGGTGATAAAAGGCCAGTGTCAAATAGATACCATAGAGATAAATGTCAAAAAATGTGTGTGAATAGGCTAACCACAATAACATTGAAGGGATGAAAATGGTGGGTGACTTGTAGAGGAATATGAAAGAAAGGGAAGAAAGAACATCCATGTGTACGCAATACTAGATTGTAATGTTTGATCTTTGTACCTTTGATTTTGTTTTTGTAATGTTGAAATGTTTTCCTTTTTTTTGTATTATTTTGAAATATTTTTCTTTCTTTTTGATGGTTATTGGAATGAAACATGTCACTCTGTGTGATAGGATCCAACAAAGATGTTCGAAATTTCCTTCATAAGGGAGAATAATTGAGTTTGTTTATCAAGAGTGATATTATTCTCAATCTTGATAATCGTGGTGAGTTCACAATCAACAAATGATTGTGATTTGTTTTTAAAAATTGATTTCGTATGCGGGAGATTGAGTTCCCTATCCATAGTTTTCTTCACTTTGTGTCATACTTGATGGGTATGTTAGTGTGCATTCTTGAATCACACTTTACTTTGAATTTTTTGGTTGTTGGGAGATTTGGAGTTCTTTGGAATTTTGGTCTTAGCTTTGTAAAAAACTGATCTAGGTTTCTTATAAGCTAATGCATGACTTGTCTAATCTTGAGAAGTGGGAGAAGAATGTGGAAATTTAAAATTCATGGGAGGAATGTGAGGAATGATGGTGGGATTGCCAAAATCATTGATAGAAGAATAATGTGATGGTTGAAAAGGACATAGTCCTAGAATTGAAGAAGAGTGACTACAAGAAGGTGAGCTACAAATAGAAGATGAAGGGATACTAGGATATGGAAAAAGAATAGAAGATGAAGGGATACTAGGACATGACCCTTAGATGTAGGATGATGGGATAATAGGAAGCGGTCCAAGAATAGAAGATGATGGACTACCCGGGGGTGACCCATACACAAAAAACAATGGGCTAGTTAGGTGTGCCCCAAGAATAGAATATAGTAGACTACTTGAAAATGTACCACAAATAGCACAAGGAGGACTACTACAAGGTGACCCTCACCTAGACGAAGATGAAGGGATATTTGGAGTTAACCCCATAAGAGATTGTGATTGAGGAATTGTGATAGAAAGAGAGTGATTGGGTGATGAGAAGATAGGACATGGACCAATGTAAGACCTAGGAGTTTCATCATGTAATGAATAACGTGAAGATGGAATAATAAGATGATGATCAAGTTGTATGATTTGAGGCTCTTCCTCCATTTCTTGATTAAAGGAATCACCCTTTTCCTCACAATATCCGTACGCATCGAAATATAAATACAATCCTTACTCATAATCTTCTAAAGGAATATCTTCCTATGCCCCTATAAATACCCTGATTGTTTCTTCAACTTGAAAGAAGTCAATCGGTATGAGTTGTTGATTGACCACTAGAGGTTGACTGGAAGAAATAGGTTCAATCATATGGAACAATTACAATAAGTTTGATTATTATTGATAGAAGAAGATGATGTGGGGGATGAAGAAGATGTGAAACTATATGTCTTGGGAGTAGAAGAAGGTGGTGTGGATGTAACTATACGATGTTATATAATCTATAAAATAGTACGATTTAGTCCAAAGTATGAAAATAGAAACCCATGGGTCAATTCAGATGTTTGATTAGAAGGAATTTAAGTAACATGAATCTTCAAAGAAGGAAGACTTTGTGGTGGTGATATATGAAGAAGGTCATGTGAAGAAGGGGAAGAACTTGATTTTGTAGAGCACACATTTTTATAATTTAGTTACTTGTTGTCCCTCTTACTCTTAGACATGTTTTGACAGGGATTTGATATATTTTGGACATTACATTAGGAGATTTGATATTATTAGACATATATGGAGATTTAGGCGTATAGCACCAATTTAGCTTGATTATTATGTTGTCGCATTATCTTATGCTGTCATGGATACTAATTGATATGATGTTTTTTTGGAACGCAATTATATTGATGGATACTCAGTTTGTTGCATGTAGGGATTCTATGGATACATGTCACTTTATCATTATGTCTAACATATGGTGAATTGTGTATAATTGTGTACATTGTCACATTTCTGATTACAGAGAGATGATATGCTAGTTTAGAACTCATTCATGTCTTACTAAGTAGTTGATTCATATGTTATTGGACATGTGCATTTAATGTGTGCAATGAGTGTGTAGGTGACAGGTCAAAGGAGAACATGGGATTTAGGCTAGCTACGCAACCTTGCACAAGCAGCCCACGAGGCTAAGTACTAGCTGTGTTTATTGCATGAGGCCTTAGCATTAGAGTTATTGTTTTGGGCACCATGGGTGACCCTCATTTGTAATGTAATATGTCTTGTATTATTAATCTTGCTTAGGGTGTTTAGTTTGTGTTGTAAACTTGTTTTGGGGAATTAATGGGCCCGCTTACATTAAGTCTTGAATTTTCTTAATGATTTAATTAATAAAAAGGGTTTAGGGTCACATGTGAACCCTTGGGTGGGCCCCACACCCTCTACCCTTGTGCTCAAGTATGCCAAACCTGAATTCAGGCTATTTTGGGCATTTTTGGGGACCCGTTTTTAGTTTGGGAGTTCCCTTAACATGAAAATGGGCCCTTGGACCCTACCTAATAAGTAAGGGGGCTTACTTCCAAGGATTAGAGGGAGTTTTCCCTCCCATTTTTCCTTCCTTTGGTCACATCCATGTAACGGGTATAGATTATTATGCTTTAATAAAAGTTTCACAAGATTTTTTTGTTAGCATTTTAGGTATTTTGGGAGATGAGGGCCAAAAGCCATTTTATCCTTTCTCTCTTCTATCTTTGACATCTTTTCCCTTGAAGGAAGAGAGGGGTGACACATGTCACCCCCTAATTTGTGAGGATTTTTTCTTGGTCCTCTTCAAATTATCCCTCATGGGAAAAGAAGAGGACTTTTTTTTTCGGAGATTTTGCATTGAGGCTTGTGGATTTGGAGCTAGAGTTTGCTTGGGTCAAGAAGTGGAAGAGACTAAATTTGGAGAGATTTTCTTTGAGGTAGGATTCTTGAGCTCTATGTATGTGTTATATCATGCTAGATACTAGTTGTTTACTTGGAATTGTTTGTTGTTGTATGTAGAATTTATTTGTTTTCTTGATTTTTCTCCCTCCATCATATGGCATGATGGAGTTTTGGAGGTTGTGGGCGAAGAGAGAGGGATTTTCCCCTCTAGATCCTCATAGGATTAATGGGAAATCCTTGTAGGATTTAGTTACTCCCCTCAAATGGGTTGAGGTGGGGAAAGTAGGTCATTTGGATTGAACCACCTTCCCCATTCTTGGTGAGGAAACCCCTTTGGGGTTCGAAAATCATTCCAAGAAGGATTGGTGAAAGGGTGGAGAAATAAGGAGGGTATGGAGATCTTGTTTTTGTCAAACTAATGATTGTTACAAATTTTGGAAAAATTTCTTCTTTTCCCCCATTTTCAAGGTAGAACATGGTTTCTCCTCTTGTTCATTTTTGTAAAATTTGGAGTTATGTTTTAATATTTGCCTTGTTTTTGTGTGGATGTAATGTTGTTTGTTCACCCTCACTCTTGTGTATAGTTTTGGATAGTAGTCATCTTTCCCATGGAATTGGGGGAGGCTAGAATGCATCCCAACCTTGGGAAAGCATGTAATGATGCCAATGGTTGAGTGGTAAAACAAGCTCATTCTCCTTGTTTGGATTCTTTGAAGGAATTTGAAGTTGGATCTCAAGATGGAAGTTTGGTGATAGTTGGAGTTTCTTTGGAATCTTATCTATCTTTGTGGAAATTACCTCATTGTATCTCTTTTGGTTAAGGCTTTGTGGAAACTTCCTTTTTATTGTAATTCCTCTTTCTTTTGTATTGGAAAATTACTTGTAAACTTGAGTAAGGTTTAGTTGAGCAATCTCTTTTAGCATTGTAAAGAAGGCTTGTAAAATATTTATATTCCTTTAGAATACATTGAGTAGAAAATATCTATATTCCTTTAACATGTTTTGTTCTTGAATATCTTTTGATAAAAAAATAAAAATTTATTGGAAAGGTGTTATTACAAAAAGAAATAATTTTACTTTGTTGAGAGTCTCATTTGATTAAAAATCTGAATTAATCTTTTAGCATTGCATTTGCAAAGAATGTATCCCCTCTTATATTGTTTGTAATATTAATGATTGGAATAATAATAGCCTCGATTTATTTCCATGTGAAGTTTTAATGTTTTGTTCTTATTAAGCAGTCATATTGAATAAGTAATCTTCCTTGAAAATTTTCTTGTCGAAATGTGTCTCTTATCTTCTTTGAAAATACTTGGTTACATTCCTTTTAACTCAAACTAGTTGAAATATTTAACCAAAATAGTTATTGAAAGACCTTTAAATTTTTTACTTCACTAAGTTAACAAATTTAGATTCGTTATTTTATAAGATGAGAAAAAAATCATTCTTCATCATTGTATACAAAATAATCATTTCCAAAACATACCTAACGTAGTTATAATTATATCATGCAACTATATTATATTTTCTTTGGTTATTTGTTATATTAAAATAGTTATTCATTGTAGGTTTATATATTAAAATATATTGTGAAACTTATATATATATATATATAAAATAAAATAAAAACAAAAAAAGTTTTGTTTTAAAAGTTTTTACAAACAAAAAAATAAACAAAAAAAAAATAAGCACAGTTGGGAGAGGGCTGAACACCTCCGCTCACCCATCCATGTCTGCCCTCAAAACCTACCCCGGACCTCACCCCACGTGCCTACCGCATTTGCCAGCCACTGCCGCTGCCGCAACACCCTCTGTAGCCCACTCCTCTACCGCCATCCACACCTCTACCACTGTTGCTTCCCCCTCACCGTGGCCACTGCCCCTCACCGTCGCTGCCCCTCCTTCCCCTCTGTTGCACCCCCTCTTCCTCCTTCATCCACTACCATGACCTTCACATCCACATGGCTCCCAAGCCAACCTCTTTTCCTCCCCCATGCATAACCTCCCTCTTCAATTTCGCAGTCCCTTTTTCTCAAAAAAATATAATGTGTATAAAAAAAAGAGCATCTCTTTTTTTGTATGATTTTTTCAATACGGGTTCACTAAAACTCCATAGTTCCTCCATACAACCTATAATTAAGAGAGAGAAAAACAAAATGAAAAAAAAAAAGATAGTTGAAAAAGAAGAGCATAAGGAGGTTTAGGGCATTCTTAGGGCAAAAGAAGATCAAGGGCCAAGATTGGTTCAATCCTAGGGTCCATAAGTGACCCTACACACTCTCTTTTAGTCATGGGAATTAAAGTGGGAATGGGAAAATAAATTTTGTGGTCTGTGGGAAAATTAATAAAGTGGGGAAAATTTATTTAGTAAAAGAATGCAAACGTAAGTTTGTGACCCTAGCAAATCCATAGGAAAATAAAATAATTAGGTTGATATTGGGCTAGTAGTGATTTAATTTTGGAAAAATGTAATTAGGATAAATTTATTTATTAACGAATGAGTGTAGCAAATGCATTAGTATTATTGGTGCACTTAAAAAAAAATTACTGACTTAGTGGCCCATTTTCCAGTGTCCCGAGGCGGGGCTTGACATTTGGTATCAGAGCAAGGTTCACACACATGGACACTCTGGGTAATCAATCAACTGGTTAAAAATATTTGTAATAACATTAAAGTAAATAAATAAATAAAATAATTAAAAAATTTCCGCAACCATTTAATCGTAATTTAATAACCTGTTCACTCACCTCATGCATAGGATGGCACCCATGAGATGACGCTCGGTTATGAGTTTGGGACATGGTTCGCCTATGCCCGAACTACTGACACCCAAATTAGGACCTCAGATCTTAGAGGCTCTCTAGTAGTTGATTGGTGTTATGCAGCAGCGTCTCCCACCATCGTAGGAGGCAAGAGAGGAGGACATCTAGTTGGGAGACGAGGAGCCGATAGGTGAGGATGCACATTTAGAGCCACAAGAGCATGATGCCCTATGGTGAGAAAGGTCATGTAGCCCTTTCATTCATCATGAGAGGGTAGCCTCGTACCGTCGTAGCTGCTCACATATTCTTAAGGGACCATTTGGGGATAGGCGACCCCTTTCACCTGTTGGAATACATTGCCAGGATCGAGATACAAACAGTGTGATTAGAGACCTTATTCATTTGCAGCCGCCTACCTACACTAGCTCTACAGATGGATTTGGGGTAGAGTCATTGTTCCTTAGTTTGGATAGTTGATATGGCTTGCACTCCTACAAGAGCAATGTCAAGGCAAGGTTCTCCATACACCTCCTTTGAGACACAATAGGCATTTGGTGGAGGAATGAGGAGTGGAAGCTCCATATAACTCAAGAGACAGTGACCTGGGAGATGTTTGAGAAGTGATTTAGGGATTTTTATATGTCAGAGAATTTCGTGCAAAAGAGGATCAATGAGTTTCACAACTTACGACAGGGATTTGGCACAGTAGCGCAATATGAGAGTAGGTTCCTGGATCTTTTGCAGTATGTGGATTACCTATAAAATGAGAAATTATAAGTTAATATGTTTATTCAAGGCCTCAATACAGATATAGCAGGAGTAGTTAGGATGTTATCTCCTCCCATGCTTGAGAAGGCCATTGAAAAGGCCTACTTAGCCAAGGAGAATAGGACCAAGGCACAGGAGCACCAAGATAGAAACAAGAGAAATTTTTAGGATAGGATGTAGGCCTTTTAGAGTCAGAGGTCACGGGGTACAACACCACCCCCTAGAGGAGGATTATATCCTCCTTCAATAGCCATGAGGGCTCCACCACACCCATAATAGTAGACACAACACTATGGCCACCAACAGCATAGAGCTAGACAGAATCAAAGCTTTCAGAGAGGTGGTACTAGAGGAGGTTTTGGTGGTACTAGGGATAGAAGGTAGGGTACTCAATAGGTATAGCCATCTCACACACAGCAGTCTGCTAGGGTTGGATTGGAAAGATCAGTGCACCAGAGTACAGGAGGGACCCCATCTCAGAGGGGTACAGGAGGATGTTTTATTTGTGGATCTCTTGATCACTATGTGTGCATGTGCCCACACAAACGCAATACCATGGACACACAGAGTGCCTCTAGATTCAAGCATATGATGGGTGACATAGGATGTGCTCATCATGTATATGTAGTGGTTGAAAACCACCAGGCCGAGCATCAGGCCACAATCATTGAGACAATAGGTACTATCAGGGGTATTTCTATCTCAGTACTTTTTGATTCAAGTGTTTCAAATTATTTTATATCTCCTTCTATAGTGGACCAGTGTGGGCTAGTGATGGCTAGGAAACCAGATAGTTGGCAGGTTGAGTTGACCTCTTGGGTTAAACTCAACATGGACTTGTATGTGGAGAGTTGTGTACTTGATTTAGGAGCCTTCTCCACTACACTTGACCTCTGAGTTATTCCTCTAGGATCGTATTAGGTAGTGTTGGGTATGGATTGGCTCGAGGGTCATTGAGATAAGGTGGATTGTAGAAATAAGGTCATTAAGTGTCAGGATGAACTTGGGAGTGCAGTTATGGTTTCAGGGATGCAAATCCCATCTCCTTGTGCATGATCTCAACTAAGAAACTCAAGTGGAGCATGCGTAAGGGATGTCAGTTTGTTGCTATCACCATTAGTGATCGATTAGAGAGCACTCCAAAGCATTCACCCTTGGATGATCATGCAGTTTTGAGGGAGTATGTAAATGTGTTTCTAGGCAAGCTTCCAAAGCTACCACCCCCATAGAGAGGTGGTTTTCACCATTGATTTAGTACCTAGATCTGCACCAGTTTCTAGGGAACCCTATCTGATGACGACTCCAGAGCTTCATGAGCTCAAGATTTAGTTAGAGGTGTTGTTAGAGAAGGGTCTCATTTGCCATAGTGTATCTCCTTTTGGAGCACTAGTCATATTTGTGAAAAATAAGGATGGTTCTCTTAGGCTTTGTGTTGACTTCCGACAGTTCAACAAAGTCACAATAAAGAACCATTATCAACTCCCTAGGATTGATGAATTGTTTGATAAAATGCAGGGAGCAAGAGTATTCTACAAAATCAATCTCAAGTCAAGGTATCATCAGTTGTGCATATCAGATGCAGACATTCATAAGACAACATTTTGCACATGTTATGGGCATTATGAGTTCACCGTTGTTCCATTTGGATTGACTAATGCCCTAGTTGTCTTTATGAGTCTCATGAATGGAGTATTCAAGACCTTTTTGGATCACTTTATCTTAGTGTTCCTTGATGACATATTGATATATTCTCATTTCGAGGAGGAACATGAGGAGCATTTAAGGCAGGTACTTCAGGTTTTGAGAGAGCAGAAGTTATATGGGAAGTTGGAAAAATGAAGCTTCTTTCAGACAGAGATTTAGTACTTGGGTCATATCATATCAGGAGAGGGTATCTCAATAGATCCCTCTAAGATACAGGCTATCTTGGACTGGACAGCACCCACATTAGTTACCGAGGTGAGGATTTTTATGGGTTTAGTAGGTTATTACAACAGGTTTGTACAAGACTTTTCTATGATTGCTCACACTATTACTTATCTTCAGAAAAAACGGAATAAGTTTGATTGGTCAAAAAAGTGTGAGCAAGCCTTTTAGTTGTTTAAGGAAAGGTTAACCATGGCACCCATCTTAGCAGTTCCGGACCCTACATAGGATTTTATTTTGTACTGATGCATCACTAGAGGGTTTGGGAGTAGTTCTTATGCAGGAGCATCGGGTTATTACCTTTGAGTCTCGTAGTCTCAAGGACTACGAGCTTAATTACCCTACTCATGACTTGGAGCTTGCATTAGTTGTTTATGCAATTGTGTGTTGGTGAAATTTCCTTTTGGGTAGATGTTTCACTTTGAGGACAGATCATCGTAGCTTACAACATATCTTCTCATAGCTGAACCTCAATGCTCGTCAATGGCATTGGATGGAGTTCTTATGTGAGTATGACATGGAGGTATATTATATCAAAGGAAAGGAAAATTTTATTGTAGATGCACGTAATAGATGATGACATGTGCTTGCTTCATTGACACTGTAGTCAAATTTGAGAGGCAGGATTCTTGAGTATCTTCCTAAGGACAAGTTTTATGAGGGAGCTAGATAGATGTTGGAGTCACAGGGTTCATTAGAGGCTAGATATTCTAGGTGTATTTTAGAGACAGATGGTCTACTTTTGTTCTATAGGTGCATCTACATGCCTAAGTCAGGTGATATGTATAGCTTCATCCTTACAGAGGCTCATCGAGCCCCATATGTGGCACATCCAGGAGTGAAGAAAATGCACACCAATATGAGAGAGTTATATTATTGGCTACGTATTTGATGGGACATAGCATATTTGGTTGCCCATTTCCTTGAGTTCCAGAGGGTCAAGGTAGAGCATTATCATCTCGTAGGACTTTTACATCCTCATGATATTCCCAAGTGGAAATGGGATGTGATCTCCATGGATTTCATAGTCGCACTCCCTATTTCTTCTTATCATCATGATGCCATTATGGTCACCGTGGATAAGTTGACCAAGGTTACACACTTCTCACCAACCAAGGTCACCTATAATGCACAGACCATTGCCCAAGTTTTTATGGAGGACATTGTTAGGTTGCATGGGATTCTAAAGACCATCATCAATGACCGGGATACCATCTACACTTCAGTTTTCTGGAATTCCTTTCAAGTCACTCTGGGTACTTAGATTAATTTAAAAACAACCTATCATCTAGAGACAGATGGATAGACAGAGAGAGTTAATCAGGTACTGGAGGACATGTTGAGGATGTATGTGATGGACCAACATAAGAAGTGGGAAGATTATTTGCATTTAGTTGAGTTTTCCTACAACAACAACTATCATAGTTCCATTGGTATGGCTCCTTACCAAGCTTTGTATGGATGACCTTGTAGGACACCTTTGAGTTGGGACAGACTAGATGACAAGATTATCCTAGGACCAGCTTATCTATAGGATTTAGAGTAGTAGGTTGTTCTAATTAGACAACGTCTTGACTAGGCTAGAGCATGCTAGAAGCAGTATGCAGACACTAAGAGGATTGATCATCACTTCTCTCCGCATCAGATTCCAATATGTTATGGAAAGGGTTCTAATATATCTCCTCATTTTGTGGTTCCTTTTGATAATTTAGAGGTCATCAGTCCATTTTCCTACCACCTAGCTTTGCAACCATGCCTTACACGGACCCATGATGTTTTTCATGTTTTTGTACTACGTAGATATGTACCAGATGTTTCTCATGTTTTGGATTGGTTGGCATTATAGGTAGAGGATAGAGGAAAGTGGAGATTGGAGCCTGTACGCATACTGGAGAACCAAAGGTTGGCACTTTAGGGTCAATACTTGAACTAGGTTAGAGTGCACTGGGACCGATATGATGAGATAGCAGCTACCTGGGAGGATACGACACCTTTGATGATAGATATCCCTATCTCTTTCAGTGACTTCTAGGAGGAAGTCTAATTTTAGTAGAGGGGGATGTAGTGTCCACATTTTTATAGCTCAGTTACTTATCTTCCCTCTTACTCTTAGACATGTTTTGATAGGGATTTGATATATTTTGGACATTACATTAGGAGATTTGATCTTATTAGACATATATGGAGATTTAGGCGTATAACGCCAATTTACCTTGATTATTATGTTATCGCATTATTTTATGATGTCATGGATACTAATTGACATGATATTGTTTTGGAACATAATTATATTTATGGATACTCAGTTTGTTGCATGTTGGGATTCTGTGGATACATGTCACTTTATCATTATGTCTAACCTATGGTGAATTGTGTATAATTTTTTACGTTGTCACATTTCTAATTCCAGAGAGATGATATGCTAGTTTAGAAGTCATTGATATCCTACTGAGTAGTTGATTCATATGTTATCAGATAGGTGCATTTAATGTGTGCAATGAGTGTGCAAGTGATAGGTCACATGAGAATGTGAGATTCAGGCTAGCTACGTAACCTTGCACAAGCAGCCCACGGGGCTAAGTCCTAGCCATGTTTATTGCATGAGGCATTAGCATTAGAGTTATTTTTTTGGGCACCATGGGTGACCCTCATTTGTAATGTAATATGTCTTGTATTATTAATCTTGCTTAGGGTGTTTAGTTTGTGTTGTAAACTTGTTTTGGAGAATTAATGGCCCTACTTACATTAAGTCTTGAATTTCTTTAATGATGTACTTAATCAAAAGGGTTTAGGGTCACATGTGAACCCTTGGGTGGGCCGCACACCCTCTACCCTTGTGCTCAAGTGTGCCAAACTGGAATTTGGGCTATTTTGGGCATTTTTGGGGACCCATTTTTAGTTTGGGAGTTCCCTTAACATGAAAATGGGCCCTTAGACCTTACCTAATAAGTAAGGGGGCTTACTAGCGAGGCTTAGAGGGAGTTTTCCCTCCCATTTTTCCTTCCTTTGGTCACATCCATGTAAGGGGTATGGATTATTGTGCTTTAATAAAAGTTGTACAAGATTGTTTTGTTATTATTTTAGGTATTTTGGGAGATGAGGGCTAAAATCCATTTTATCCTTCCTCTCTTCTATCTTTGACATCTTTGACCTTGAAGGAAGAGAGGGGTGACACATGTCATCCCATCATTTATGAGGATTTTTTCTTGCTCCTCTTCAAATTATCCCTCATGGGAAAAGAAGAGGACTTTTTTTTTGGGAGATTTTGCATTGAGGCTTGTGGATTTGGAGCTAGAGTTTGTTTGGGTCAAGAAGTGGAAGAGATTAAATTTAGAGATCTTTTCTTTGAGGTAGGATTCTTGAGCTCTATTGTATGTGTTATATCATGCTAGATACTAGTTGTTTACTTGGAATTGTTTTTTTTTGTATGTAGAATTTATTTGTTATTTTCTTGATTTTTCTCTCTCTGTCATATGGCATGATGGATTTTTGGAGGTTGTGGGCGAAGAGAGAGGGATTTTCCCCTCTAGATCCTCATAAGCTTGATGGGAAAGCCTTGTAGGATTTAGTTACTTCCCTCAAATGGGTTGAGGTGGGGAAGGTGGGTCATTTGCCTTGAACCACCTTCCCCATTCTTGGTGAGGAAACCCCTTTGGGGTTTGAAAATCCTTCCAAGAAGGATTGGTGAAAGGGTGGAGAAATAAGGAGGGCTTGAATGAATTTGGAGAAATAAGGAGGGTATGGAGATATTTTTTTTGTGTAACTAAAGATGGTTACAACTTTTGAAAAAAATTCTTCTCTTCCCCATTTTAGAGGTTGAACATGGTTTCTCCTCTTGTTCATCTTTGTAAAATTTGGAGTCTTGTTTTAATCTTTTCCTTTTTTTTGTGTGGATGTAATGTTGTTTTTTCACCCTCAATCTTGTGCATAGTTGTGGATAGTAGTCCTTTTTCCCATGGGCTTGGGGGATGCTAGCATGCATCCCAACCTTGGGAAGGCATGTATGGATGCCTATGGTTGGGTGGTAAAACAAGCTCCTTCTCCTTGTTTGGATTCCTTGAAGGCATTTGAAGTTGGATCTCAAGATGGAATTTTGGTGATAGTTGGAGTTTCTTTGGCATCTTCTCTCTCTTTGTGGACATTACCTCATTGTATCTCTTTTGGATAGGGCTTTGTGGAAACTTCCTTTTTATTGTAATTCCTCTTTCTTTTGTATTTGAAAATTAATTGTAAACTTGAGTAAGGTTTAGTTGAGCAATCTCTTTTAGCCTTGTAAAGAAGGCTTACAAAATATTTATATTCCTTTAGAATACATTGAGTAGAAAATATCTATATTCCTTTAACATGCTTTTTTCTTGAATATATTTTGATAAAAAAAAAATTATTTATTAGAAAGGTGTTATTACAAAAAGAAATAATATTACTTTCTTGAGAGTCTCATTTGATTAAAAATTTGAATCAATGTTTTGCCATTGCATTTGAAAAGAATTTATCCCCTCTTGTATTGTTTGTAATATTAATGATTGGAATAAGACTAGCCTCAATTTCTTTCCATGTGAAGTTTTAATGTTTTGTTCTTATTAAAAAGTCATATTGAATAAGTAATCTTCCTTGAAAATTTTATTGTAGAAATGAATGTCTTATCTTCTTCACAAATACCTGGTTACATTCCATTTAACTCAAAATATGTGAAAGATTTAACCAAAATAGTTATTGAAAAAAATTTAAAATTCTTACTTCACTAAGTTAACAAATTTAGATTCGTTATTTTATAAGCTGAAAAAAAACCATTCTTCATCATTGTATACAAAATAATTATTTCCAGAACATACCTAACGTACTTATAATTATATCGTGCGATTATATTATATTTTCTTGGGTTATTTGATATATTAAAATAGTTATTCATTGTAGGTTTATATATTAAAATATATTGTGAAACTTATATATATATATATATATATAAAGATATATAATAAAATAAAAACAAAAACAAATTTCATTTTAAAATTTTTTACGAACAAAATAATAAACAAAAAAAATTCAAGCATAGTTGGTGAAGGGCCGAACCCCTCCCCCCACCCATCCATGCCCACCCTCAAAACTTGCCCCCTACCTCACCCCCTGCACATGTTTCCTATCCCCACTACTACCGCCATCGCAGCACCCTTCACAACCCACACCTCTACCACCATCCACACCTCTACCGCTATTGCTTCCCCCTCACCGTCGCTACCCCCCACCTCCTTCCCCTCTGTTGCACCCCCCTCTTCCTCCTTCATCCACTATCACAACCTCCACCTCCACGTGGCTCCCAAACTGACCTCTGTTCCTCCCCCACGCATAACCTCCCTCTTCAATTCCACAGTCCCTTTTTCTCAAAAATATAATGTGTATAAAAAAATAACATCTCTTGTTTTGTATGATTTTTTTAATACGGGTTCACTAAAACTCCATAGTTCCTCCATACAACCTGCAATTAAGAGAGAGTAAAACAAAATGAAAAAAAACATTTGAAAAAGAAGAGCATAAGGAGGTTTAGGGCATTCTTAGGGCAAAAGGAGATCAAGGGCCAAGATTGGTTCAATCCTAGGGTCCATAAGTGACCCTACACACTCTCTTTTAGTCATGGGAATTAAAGCGGGAATGGGAAAATAACTTTTGTGGTGTGTGGGAAAATTAATTATAGTTTAAAAGAATGCAAACCTAAGTTTATGATCTTAGAAAATCCATAAGAAAATAAAACAATTAAGTTGTTATTAGGCTAGTATTGATTTAATTTTGGAAAAATGTAATTATGATAAATTTCTTTATTAACGAATTAGTGAAGAAAACACATTAATATTATTTGTGCACTTAAAAAATAAATAAAAAATTACCGACTTATTGGCCCATTTTCCAGTGTCCTGAGGCGGGGCTTGACAGATTCAAGAATCACATTAGATGAATAATAACAAAGGTCTTGCAAAGAAAGAGGGGTCCTTGATTTAAGAATTGTATTACATGTTTTATAGGAGTGAATTAGAGTTGTGTATATCTTTAAAGGAAGAATATGTTATTAAGGTGACTGATAAAATTTGTCTTGTGAAGAAAGGGAGGACCGCAACATAGGATTCATATTACATGTATGATGAAGAGGGTCCTGTGAAGATAGGGAGGACCACAACTTAGGAGTCACATTAAATGAATGGTGAAGATCATTTATGGTAACACAAATCTTTAGAGGAGGAGAACTTTGTTTAGGTGACTGATAATAGAGGTCCTGTGATGAATGGGAGGACCGTGAATTAGGAGTCGAATTAGATGAATCCAAATAGTAGTTTGGATACAAATAATCAAAATAATTGGAGGAAATATCTGGATTGGAATTCTCAGAAGAAGAGGAAATGTTTGGATTAGAATTAGAAAAAGAGTGGGAGGAACCTGAATAACAATTTAGATTTTAAGTTTCCAAACCATACCACCTACTATTAGATGAACGTGGGAAACGATTACCTGGATGGGTTCTCTAGCACGAAGAACCAAATGATGTTTCATCATGATGGGTGTCATTTGATGTCAAATCTGAATCTTTGATTCCTTATTATCGTATTTATAAGATACCTTGTGATAATCATTCATTTTTAGCATGTGTTGGGTTCAAAGGTCTAGACCTAGATTGTATGATTAAATATCTTCAAAGTGAAGAATGTTTCATGTTGATTTGGGTAACACAACGACAACCAACTAGACATTTCATAAAGATGGGGATGCTTATGTGATTTTCCAAAAGGGAAGCTAAGGAAAATGTACATCGTGATGACTCAAGATTGATAATCCAACAAGGTTTGGAGGTTTAAATGTCAAAGGATTGATATAAAATTTAACAACATAAAGGATACAAAGGAAATATTTCCTATGTTTGATTGATGCAAATTTTTCTTGATAGGAAATTTTTTTGCCAATGTT
The DNA here is from genome assembly GCA_019776745.2 of Taxus chinensis. NCBI lineage: Eukaryota > Viridiplantae > Streptophyta > Pinopsida > Cupressales > Taxaceae > Taxus > Taxus chinensis. The sequence goes on along the minus strand of CM034147.1, from coordinate 572,449,860 downwards.
TGAAATATGTGTTCCCAAATGATCATGAACTTAGGGAAAAATAAGAAAATAAAGAGAATCAAAGACCCAAAGGATTGTCCTAAAAATGAGCTTATAAGGTAGATAAACAAAAGGAACAATCATGCGGGTTCAAAACACAAAACTAAATTAATGGCCAAAGAATAATGAATGATAAAAAATCAATGGATCAAAGTGATTTTCCAAAAATGGATAAATCAATGTGAAAAATAAGGCACAATCACACAATTATTTCGGTAAACCAATCAATCAAATGGAGTAATTCCTAAGTGTCTGATAAATAAATAGTTTTATGTTTAAGATGACCAACAAAATTTCACCACTTATGCCAAGTTCAAAATGAACAAGATGTAAGTAATAACAAAAGGTTGATATGATTTCCAAACAAGGTATACTAAAAGTGAGTTTAGATCCAATCAAGACCTAGATCTATAAAATTAGAAGTTACAAACATGAATGACGCAATAATACCACTAAGATACATTAACCAAAATTTATGGAAAAGTAAGGTATTAATATCGAAATAATATTATTACGACGTGCATAAAGGTAAGAACATTTTTTTTCAAAATCAAGGTAATGTTTGAAGGAAAAATAAGGCTAGAGTATACCAAGGAATTATTATGATGCGTGTAACATAATGTTATAATCTAGACACTTAGAGTTTTCAGGAAACAAGACCTAAGTATCAAACATTATGGCAATACGATACATGCAAGATATCAACTCAAAGGAGAATCAAGCCTAACTATGATGACAATATTGACTTGGGTATCAATCTCAAATGGTTACCAATGATACAAGTACGTGCCCACACACATTAGACGTTTAACAACCCAACCACAAACATTGATGAGTGTAAATGACCAAAAAATTGGTGACACCATAAGTTGGTAACACACGTGTGGCACTCCTCTTTTGATAAAAAAAGTATCAAAACAAATTGAAGGAAGTAGTAACAGTGGGGATGAAAAATGTTGTCCTCACTTTCGTAGAGTTTTTCCTCGCCTTAGGGTGAGTGAAAAACTAAGAAAAAGTAACACTTCACATGTTTTGTGATGAATGTTTGCTCTTTACAACAATGATTTTCTCAAGTTGGCTCCAAAGATTGAATGGATTCCCTAGGTGGTTCAATAAACTAGGTGTTATAAGTTATCTTAGAGCGATTTCAATTTTCCAAGGTTTCCCAAGGATTATCTCGACTTTAATTTACCACCTTCAAGCATAGTGGGAGATAAATGCATCCATCGTGTATTCTCACTGGGTTCTCGATACAGATAACTTTGACACTAAATCTCATGTGTATACTAGTCATGTACGTGTGCAGATCACTTCCCATTTCATCCACAAGGTTCTCTCTTGCATGGACTAATTTGGGGTTCCTAGGACCAACCCCATTGTTGTAGCTTAAGGTTTATGCCAAAGGGGTTATGTCCTAGTTTTAAGTGGATTGGGCATACCCTTATCCAAACCTGTAAATCAATGTTTTGAATGTGGTGTTTTTTTTAATATTTTAGACTTAATTTTGTGTAGTCATTCGTCATTTGGAAACCTACAACACATGTTTATCTAGAATTTTTTTTTTCAAACTCCTTTCTTTGACAAGCATTTTTAGGTCCTGCACTCAAGCGTTAGTAGTTCTCCAAGAAAATCACATTTTTTAAAAGAGGATTTAGAGTTTCTTTTGATTCTAAATATCATCCAAATATGTAAGGGAAGAGCATACACAAAAAATAAACCAACTAAAAATTAAAGGAAATATTTGTAATCAATGAACCATACAAAAAACTTGATAAATGTTCATTCCCTTAAACCAAAAATGAAAGATGAAGTTTTCAATTTACCAAATGTTATAAAATGAATACTAAAGTTTCTTTTAATTCTCAAGATCACCCTAAGGTGAAAGAGAAGAGCATACACAAAATTTATCTCAAATATATAGAAATGCAAAACTTCAAATCAAAGGACCATAGAAAAATGCTTTGTAAAAGGTTCAGTCCCTTAGGAAAATGGAATAATCAAATTTCCAAGTTAATCCAAATATTAAGAAGATAGTGATCAAAGCTGTTTTTGTTCTCAATATCACCAAAAGGTGAAAGATAAGAGCATACATAAGCTTTTGTCTAATCAAGTAAAGAATGGAAATACAACATACATCAAAACATTAGACATGTTAGAAAATGATAAATTTTAAAATAAAAGGAAAAATTGTAGTTTCTATAAGTATAAATCCCTAATTTATGTTTTCATTGCATATTTAACTTCAATACCTTTCCAATGCAAAAAAAATGGAGTCATTTCAAGTTTGGGATAAAACATTCAGGCCTTCGGAAGATGGGTTACACATATGCTTTTATGCTTATGGCTATGCACTTGACATGCACTAATAAATGTAAAAAAAACATCCCTTAATATGTAAAATGGTAAAACAATTTCCAAACAAGATTCAATTTTGAAAAAAACCACCCATCACATTAATATATGAATAGAATACTCAACACTATCGAACATCAACCTACATGCTCAAGAATTTAAGATTTTCAAGAAATTGACAACTAACATGTAGAATGATGAAAAAGTAAGCTCTAAAAATGAAAGCATGGAGAAATATTGAAATTTTCCTCAACAAGATTCAATTTTGACAGAAACCCACAACATTAATATGTAAATAGAAGACTTGGAACTATCAAACACTAACTTTCATGCTCAACAATTCAATACTTTTAAGAAATTGACAAAACTAGCATGTAGAATGTTGAAAAATGAAGCTCGAAACATGAAAACATGAAGAAATATTTAAATTTTTCCCATTAATTTATAATTTTGACAACAATTCACCTCCTTTATACCTAGAATAAAGACTCAACACATAAAAACTCAACATAACAAGTTAAGAAAAACAAGTTAGATCAACATGTGCAAAAGAGGGTTAATAACCAAAAATGAAACTCAACTACAAAACACTTGAAATTAAGTGCAAAGGATGATGGAGTAAGTCCCACTGGGTGTGCCAATTGTATTCAAGAATTAGTTAGATATGCAAGTATAATTGAAACTAACACCTATTAGCTTCAATATAATGCTAAACTAAACCTATGCATCATCATGCTAAGAACATAAACAAAGCTAACTTGTCAACATCTCTACAGTAGAAAATGAAATGAACATTTCAAGAAAACATGCTAAAAAAATTAATCTCTAGATCTTATTAAATGATAAATGAAATGATATTGAACCTATGTAGATCTCTAACAATCAAAGAATTGGTTGTATCCTTGAAATCCCAAGGTTTTAAAGAATGGAGTCATGTCAAATCATGGCTACAAGACCACTTGATATATCTCCATATGACTTCAAAACTTGGGTGGATGAATACTCTAAGATGATAAAATGACTATAGTGTATTCTCTATGCTCATTTAGGTGTAAGAAGAAAGGTAGGAGGAGGGCTCCTTATATAGTCCAATGGATAAAAGAATCTCTACATCCCTTTACATGTGGGATAATAGGGAGGTTGGGTTAGTTATGGATAAGGGAGGTTTAGAAATGGTTGAGTCAACCTTGGGAGACTTTGTTTTGTTCTTTAGTGACTCATGGGAGTTGGGGGATGTTTAATTAATCAAAGGTGATTAATTAATAAGTAGAGGTAAGCTTATAGAAGGTAATTAGTGGAAAATTATTATTATTTTTGGTATGTAAGAGAGGAATTTGATCCAATAAATGGTAATTTATTGATTTAGAGTTGCGAGTGTAATTCATTAATAATAATTAATTAACCCAGGTAGAAGCGTATATTAATTAACGAAAGGTCATTAATTGACATCCTTAATGATAAGAAGGCTAATTAATTAACAAAAGGTCATTAATTAAGGAATATGAAGAGGAATGTTAGCTAATTAGCTGAAAAGTGTTAATTATTCTAGAAATGATGAGTAAGAGGATAATTATTGCAATCTTAGCATTAAATCCTACGTAAGAGGATTTTAGGTGTCTACACTACGTTATGCATTGTGTCCCCTATAAAATTATTCATTGTCTAAAATATGAGCATGAGGGGAAGATATTAACACTTCCTAAGGATGCTCCTCCGTTCTAAATGTGCAACATAACCTATTGACCCAATGTTGTCCTCTTTCCCAAGAACGATTCTCCTATGCTATCAACTAGCTCATCCATTTCTTCATCCAAATTTATTAACGATTAATCCCTAGGTAAAATAATGGAAAAAAATAACGCTGGGGGGACTATTGTATTCTCAAACTCAACACCCTTCCCACTATTCACCATATCAATAAACCCATCCAATATTTAATGTATCAACCCAATATCGGGGATATCATTTCTTTCGGCTCACCACATCTTTGTACCAATCTCATCTATGGTGGTTTTGACACACCTTCTTCCCACATCATTTATTATCCATAAGCCAAACCTTATACCAATGGTTTTGGATTCCTTAATAAACCATCATTTTCCCACACCTATCTTCATTATTGCACATGGAATGGATTCAACATGGGATGTTATGAGCATGGGCCATATGGCCTTATTATTAATGAGCTCTGCAAGCCTCAAAATTTTTTTGGGTTAGGATATGAGGAGCAATCCTTTGATCCCACTTCACAATGTGAGATGTGTATGGACATGCCTTCTCCATATTCTCTATCCCATGATTCTATGGGTATAGAGGACACCATGTTTATTTATTCTAACTTTTTTTTAGTCTCCACCATCACCTTGGGACCGGTTACTTATCATTATAAAAATTAGACTAGGTCATTTTCCCCTCCACTATCTAGAGATGATAGAATAATAATCTTCTACCATCGACATTCTTCATTTTTCCAACAATGACCACCATTATTTCCCATATGGGGGCATAGGATTCTCATCTTCATAAGACTGTACCATCTGACACATCCACTCTTCTCAATGAAGCCACCATCGAAATCAATATCGAGACTCGTCAGGGAGCCTTGCATCCTCAAAATGGGTTAATCCCTTGACCCACACGAGATTTAGTCTTTCACACAAATTCCTTTCTCATCATAAGTAGGAATTTGCATGGTCATATTTATTACACATGCCAAGTCTTAACCATTTTATTGTAGTCCACAATATCGTCACCTTTCCTAACACAAAATAGGTTAAGAAGAAACTTTATCTCATGCATCCTTGAGTTTATCTCACTCCTTTCAAAGAGTTGTTGTAACACCTTATTTCAGCCAAATTCATCATGTCCATTGATTATCCCCAATAGGTTTCTAACAATGTACTTGTCATTAAAGTGATTGGAAAGCTTCGTATATGCACCAAATTTCAAGATCTTAATCTTACTTTCCTTAACGATGACTTCCCTCTTGTTAACATTAATCAGCTCGGGGATATTACTACAAGTCATGAGATTTTTTCTCTTATGGATGGTTTTTATGGTTATAAATCAAATTTCTTATTACACCAGAAGACCAACATAAGACCTCGTTAATCATTCCTTGGGGCACCTTTTGCTACATTTTCATCCCCTTTAGTTTGAAAAATGCTGAAGCTACCTATCAACAGGCCATGACTTACATTTTTCATGAACTCATCCAAAAAATGATGAAATATCACGTCAATGATATTTTATGTAAATGTAAACATTGCTACAACCATCTTACAATTCTTGAAGTCCTTTTCGAGTGCCTCATTTATTTATTCCTTCGTTTCAATCCAGACAAGTGTGTGTTTCGAGTGTTAATCAGTAAAATAGTTGGCTTTATCATGTCTATTAGGGATATTGAAGTTTACCCCACAAAAATCAAAGCAATCATCAAAATTCCTCCTCCTTCCAATATTAATAAACTTTTTAGTCTTTAGGACTAACTTCAATTGGTCTGTCATTTCATCTTGCAACTCTCCGATCATTGGCAACCCTTTCATCACCTCCTTCGTAAAGACACATAATTTAATTTAGAACATAACTATCAAAATGATTTTGATGATTTTAGACAATATATATTTTCTCCACTAGTTATTACACTTCCATGCGAGGGGGAGCCCTTTTATCTCTAAATCTCCACTACTGATCAATGCTCTAAGGGCTATGCTAGCACATCATGATGACCAAAGTCACAAGCAATACATTTATCACATCATTTGCAAACTTCATGACTGTGATTATCTCTACAATGAAGTTAAAAATTTGCGTTGTACCCTCTTATTTTCCACCTCTAAGCTTCAACATTATCTTCTTAATCATAAGAATTGTGTCATTACTGGATTTCATCTTCTTAAGAAAATGCATTCTAAACTATATCGCAATGATCATATCACTCGATGGCTCATGCTCATGACAAATTTTGACCTCAAGTTCATTTCTCAAAAATCCATTAAGGGCCAAGATATGATAGACTAATTATCTGAAGCACTTATCCCTAGAATGTATCTTCCTCACGAATAGTTTATATATGAATCCATCAATCAATTTCATCATGAGGAGGATACCCTAAAGATGAACCTATTTTTTGATGGTTCTAAGTGACAAAAAGGGGGAGGTGTAAGATTCATTCTCTTCCCTCCTGGGGATTCTCCTAGTACCCTTGCAAACAAGCTCAGTTTTGTGTGCACAAACAACATGGAAGATTATGAAGACCTCATCCAAGATATTTAAATATTTTCCTTTCTTGGTGTTAAAATTATGGACATATATCAAAATTATGAGCTTATCTTCAAACAATTTATGGAAGAGTATCAATGTAAAAATTATACTCTTCAGAAATATAGAGATATCATACATCACCTCCTTGAGGCCTTTAAATTTTACACTATCAACACAGTTCCTCAATTGTCCAATCGTTACACTGATACAATGGTATCCCTCACATCTCTCATCCTATGGACAACAAAATAATCCAAATTTTTTGTTTTTTTTCATCACAGTGATCAACCATTCCATGACCTATCTCATGTTAATATCATTCAATCTACTTTTTCAAATCTTTGATACTCCTATATTTTTTTATTATCTATCTAAATCTATCATTCCTTCTGATCTATCCAATAACACTAAGAGGTATTTTCTTCAATGTTCCAACTTCTATATTATCCTTGATGGCATTTTTATAAGCGTGGGTTTGATAGTATTATCCTTTGAGGCCTTAAAACCCATTAATTATCTCTTTCCATCCAAGAAGTCCATGACGTTATTTTTTGTCGAAATTTTAGTGGCTTAGCCATTGCTAAGAATTTTATTCATCTTGGATATTATTGGCCTTCTCTCAATCATGACTGTTGTGAGTATGTTAAGAAATGCGTTAAATGTTAGCAAAATTACAATCTTATTCACATTCCTAGTTAATCTTTACAACTGGATCAGGATCTTTAGCCGTTCTCACAATGGGGTCTTAATCTCATTGGTCTTATCAATCCTCAATATTCATAAAAAAATCATTCTATCATCACTATAAATTAATATTTCACTAATTGGGTGGAAGTAATTCCCCTCATCTATTTATTAGATCATTTTCTGCTTCTCTGTTGCTTAAAAAATCATCACGGACAATGGAAGGTCCTCTAAAAACAAAGATATTAAGAAACTTTGTGACTCACTCAATATCAAACTTAGTTTCTATTCTCCATATTATCATCAAGCTAACGACGAAAATGAATCCACTAATAAGACACTTCATAAAATTATTGCAAAACATATTGATCATTCAAGTCATAGTTGGTCCCTTCATCTCCCCTTTTCTCTCTGGGATTATCAGAATAGCATTCTTACTTCCATGGGAGCTACGCCCTTTTCTCTTATGTAAAGTTGTGAATCCATTCTTTCTCTCTAAGTTTAAATTTACTCCTTGTAGGTGTCTCTTCGTGAATTTATCTCTGATGAATATTATTGATAAGAGCATCTAGGAAAACTTGAATTCCTAGATGAGTGTCTCCTTCATGTTCGTGAACACCATCATGTTTATCAAGAATGCATCAAGCGTCCTTGCAATAAGCACCTCAAAGATCAGGAGTTCAATTTCGGTGACCTTCTCTATATGGAAAATCATAACTTTACTACTCTAGAAAGGAACCAACATGGAAAGTTTTCCCCCAACTGGATTGGACCATACATTATCACACATAAGTGTGGGTTAGGAACCTATCATTTAACTTCCCTTTATAGTAAACCAAAATTGGAACCACTTAACACATTACACTTGTGACCATTCTATTGTGAACATGTCTACCAATGAGAACTTAGACATATCCTTAGATCATTCTTGTTAGAGTAGGTAATTACCTTAGCTCATGTTCACCTAGGTACTTTATTTACCTTTATTGTATTCATCCTCACCCACTTATGTGTGTGGATATTTCTTTTATCTTATTTAGATATTAGAAGATATTATCTAGTTGTTAGGTATAGTTATTTCCTTGATCTATGGTATTTACTAGATCCTTGATGACTAGTTCTCTCCTAAATCTATGGACTTGACTAGTTATTTGATGACTAGTTATTTCCTTGATTTATGGCTTGATCTATGACCTTGACTAGTTATTAGATTGTTATTCCTTGCCTATTTAAGTGAGGCCCATTCTCATTGTATTACATTGAGTTCCATAATAATATATGATATTACTTCTCATTTGTTTGCAAAGGTTTATGTAAAGTTATTCTGGTGAATTACTTTCATCTTATTGATCATGGTGTTTGATTAACATCTGTGTTCTTGGCTTGGTATGATGTGGTTATCGTTCCTTTCAATTCCTCCATCATTGGACTCTTCCATCTATCATTGTATTGATTTAGAACTATGTGATCTACCATTACATTCCTTGTAATGACCTTAAATATGGGCACCACAACTCTGTTCACAACATTTATGCTATGGATAGGTTCTCCCTTCTTAGTGAGAACTCCATGATCATTACATCCATTACCCTCTCATCTACCTATTAGAATCAAGCCAAGGGTCAATGAGAGTATCTTGTATGTTCCTTATCCCCACTTAAGTGGTCTACCAAGATATTCTCAGATATAACCCATGTTAAAATAAAATTTCTTGGATGATTCTATCCAAAATCAAAGCTATCAAAAATAGACTGTTCCCTCAAAGGATAGTTGTTCATGTCAATAAATAAATAAATAAAATAAATACAATAAATTAAAAAATAAATTAAAATATGAGTGTGTGTCTCATTAATCACCATCCTAGGCACCCTCTAGCATTTCCTGGTTGCTCCTTTGGCCTCTATCTTTGTGTCTCCTTTTATAGCTCTCTTCTCTCAATCGTCACTTGTAGGTGTCAAAATGAGCATTATCAGTTGACTATTGGGCATATATAGCTGCCGAAACCTAGTCCTTTGACCCTCTTGGGTCACCTTCGATTGGCCTTAGTCATCGCCAAATTGCCTTGGCATCCCTTGTTTTGGCTTTCCCTTCTCTTTTTTCTATGTCCCTTACTAAGGAATCATCTATTTAACCTTGTTTTATCTCAAATTCCACATGTGTGGCAATATTTATTGCCCATTTGGACACTTCATTCCATCACTTTTTATATTTTTACTTTTAGGATATTTTTATACCATTTATAGGGGCACCATTATTCCCATCTTTGTCCTTTGCAAAAACATGCCTTTTTATCAAATCCTCATCTACGAAGGATTTTTCATTATTTGCGCATTTTTTTGCACATAGTTTTATGTTTTCCTATGACCCATTGGTCCTCATGGACCACATCCATTCAAGAGGTTTCTCATTGTATTCCCTCCATTTTGTAGTGATTTTTCGCCCACTAACTGGTTGATTGAACATTGTCTCCATTCCGTTGAGACCATCCTCCATTCCTTACTAACCTGATATTAGAATAACTGCCATGGATTATATTTTTGTTTAAATCCTTCTTTCTTGGGGACTATTTCATCACCTTATCATTTTACCCATATTTCTTCTCCCACCCATCCTAAACATCTACCTCTTTCAAACTCATCATCGATTCCCTTTTGCATTATCGATCCCTCGTTCGAGGGGGAGCTCATTGTCAACCCTTCGTTAGTCTTCATCCTACTCTGTATTTGTCATCATTTTTGTCTCATGGTTTGCTAGTACAAACCACATGAAAAAAGGGGAAAATGCAGACAAAAAACTCTAGTATCGCTACTCTTGATTTCCCACATGTGCATCTTTCACCATGGTCCCATCTAAACCCATTTTAATATAATTCATTTCTTTTAATTAAATTTCAATCTATTATCCTAACACATTTAATTTTTAATTAATTTTCATTAACTACCTTAATTAATCTCCATTATCTAATTATGTTTAATTAGCTTTCTTTTTAGGATGATTTTTTCCCTAACCACCTAAATCCACATCCCTATGCTTTTTCTAGCTTTTATCTAACCCATATTTCTCTCCAACCCAATAATAACACTTCCCTTGGAAAACACTCATCCCAATCCCTAAAATCCTCATATATTGAACAAATAAATCATTCACCACTCTAACGAAAGGTTGTGCACATTCATCGTTGACCCAATCAGGTCGTCGTCGACCCTATAAGGCTGATTTCACCCCCTTTCCAAAAGGATACACAACCCAATATTTCTTGTAGTGTGTAAAATTATCTTTAAATCTGAGCATCCTTGTAGTTGTGTCAACCCTCTTGGATTCCATTGAATCTTTTCTTTCATCACTTGGGGAAAATTTGGGAGGTTTACTTTGATCATGTGTTATTTTATGCTATCATAGGTTATCATTATTATTATTTGTTAGTATCTAACATCTTGCAGGTTTAGATAATTTCATAATTCCATCTTCATCCTATTCTTCCAGTCATTATACTTGTAAGTTTTTCATTTAGCTCATCCATCTTAGTATTTTTTCTACATTGTCCTTGTTTTCATCACTCCACACAGGTCTTTGCCAACCCAGTTTTGTGTCATCATATCTCCTATTTCTAGATCCTTCTCAGTGTCTACTTCTCTTTTGTTACTATTTCCTGTTCTCATATCTGGCATCTTGATTCTCTGTCATCCCAAACTATTCTATCTGCACTCTTGTTTCCACCAACCTAGCCTAGTCACCGTCGACCCGAGTCATGTTTTCCATCCAATCTATCCTAATCCCTAGTTCCTAGCATCCTCTCTGCTTTTCTATCTTATATTAATTTCTATAGGTTATCTCTAGTGTTCTCAGGATTCTGTGATCACGTTATTTGCATTCAATTCATCCCATATATCCATTTCCATCTTGTTTTCTAGATCCATCTACTTAGGTTTCCATCAACATAACCTCTATAACCTGGGTCATTGTCGACCTAGCCAAGTATGATTTACTTAGTTTTAGTTTATATCATATCAGTACTTTTCATCCATTTCTATCATTTCCATATTATGTTCTGTATCAAATTCTTCATGTTATCCAATTATTTATCCTTTGTTTCATTATCATTTATCACATGGGGGTTGATTTCTACTAAGGAACTTAGCACTCCTTAGAACTGAATTTTTCAGGCAACCCCCTCATCTACCATCTAATCCATTTTACTCTTAGTTACCTCTATTTTGTAGGTTCATTATATTTACAACGGGGTCACCCACTTTGTGCTCGTCCATTTTTCATCCCTCATACTTCAAGGTACCTTAAAAACTTACATTTTGGGGTTTTTTTGATTTCTTTGGTACATATTTCACTAATATGAACATGATCAAGAAATTTCAATCAATATATGGCTTTAAATAAAATAACCATTAAGAATCGGTACCCTATTCCTCATGATGATTATTTATCGGATCATTTACAACCTGCTAAATACTTTACTAAGCTTGATTTGAAGTCTGGATATTATCAAGTGCAGATTAAGGAAGAGGACATCTAGAAGAAAATTTTCAAGAAGAGGAATGGGTTATATGAATGGTTAGTATTACCATTTGGGTTATGTAATGCACTATATACCTTCATGAGTTTGATGAATGGGGTAATGAAACCATTTATTGATTCCTTTGTTATTGTGTACTTGGATGATATTCTAGTTTTTAGTAGAACTAATGAAGATAATATCGATCATTTGCATCAAGTTTTGCAAGTGATTAAGATGAACCGACTTATGTTGAATGAAAATGTGAGCTTTCACAATATTCACTTTTTTTTTGGGACATGTGATTAGAGATGGGGAGTTAAGGATTGATCTGACTAAGATAAATACCATTCATAATTTTTATACACCATCAAGTTTGATAGAGACTAGGAGTTTTTTTGGAGTAGTTCAGTATTCATGGAAGTTCATTAAGAAATTCTCTTCCATAGCATTTCCACTACATTAAATGATAGAAGCAGGTAAAAAATTTGATTGGGGTAAGAAACAACAAATTTCTTTTGATTCATTTAAATATAAAATCAGTCACGCTCCAGTATTGGCTTTACCTAACTTATAATTTCTGTTAAAAGTGGAAATTAATGCCAGTGACTATGCTATGGGGGTTTTCCTACTTCACAAAGGTAGGATGGTGTTTTATCACTCTGAACTATTTCATGGTGGGATTATGAATTATTGTACTTATGACAAGGATTTGTATGCTCTTGTTCAAGAAGTCAAGAAATGGAAAAATTACTTGATAGGTAAGGAAACTATCATTCATATGGATCATAAACATCTTCAATATCTACAAGCTTAAAGTAAACTACAACAAGATAGGCACTATAAATGGATGGGTTTCTCATAGTAGTTTCATTTGGCTGTTAAATATAAGAAAGGTGTGACTAAAAAATTAGGTGACATGTTATCTAGACCTCCTTTTATTTTATTTGTGGGCACATTAACTCTTCTGGAGACTTTTGTGTGAAGAATATCAGGAAGGCTATGAGCAAGATCTATATTGTGTAGAGATATTTCATCAGAAACCTTAAAGTGAGGGATTTTTTAGCTAGAGGGGAATAATACTTCTACGATGGTTTTCTCTACATGAACAAGAAATATATGTACGTAGGAGGGGAAGAGTGTAGTTGATGAGAGAAGCACACACTTCGATGGTAGTTGGTCACTTTGGAAAGTGAAGATTATGTCAAAGAAGATATGACAACACAAAGAGGAGTGCAAGACATGTGGTTGATTTTCTATAGGATCTTAGCTCATTATGTCTTAAAAAAATTGTCTATCCAGATTGGGGGTGGTCCATATAGATATGAATGATGTTTTTGTGCCATTTATTTCTTGTTTCAAGGGTTTTTAGGATTTTGGTAAAATAACCACCTTGACGGTCAAGTATGTGCCACTCTATGTAGATTTGCAGTTGTGTAATGTTTGCAGAAGTTACGTAACCACCAGTCTACAGCAAGAGGTGATCTATGTAATATGGTTCTAGAACTTGGGAGCTCAATAATTGACAATGTTTGAGCTTCCCAATTGATTTATTTCACTTCTCCATGCATCCCTGAGATGAGAATCTATAAATATAAGCATTTTGAAGGATTCCAACAAGTTTTTTTGGTCAATTAAAAGTGTGAGAAAATTTGGAGAGTTGGATTCTTATCTTGTTTCTTCATATTGAAGAGTTCCTATTGTTTGAGAGAATTGATAGAAATTGGATATAATTAGGAGTCTCATCTTTCTTGAAGGCCAAATTGGTAATAATTTTTATCATTTTGAGATTACATAGTGAAGGGGAGCTAATTTTCTTACCCATTGGATTTTTTCCCACAGTGGGTTTCTCAATGATAAGTCTTGTCTCGTTTTTGTCTTTTTTCCTTTCAATTTGCAGTTTAATTTTGGTTGAAATTACATAATAAATGGTTTAATAAAGAATTGACATATTTCATTCATATTCACTAGCATAGTGATTTATTAATTGTTAATTTTTGGCAGTTTATGGATCAAGACTTGAAAATATATTAACCTATGCCCATTTTAGGGTTTTCACTTCTTTCTAGAGCCTTCTCTCAAAAATATGGTATAAAATTTCCATATGTCCACCTTCGGTCGTCAGATCATTGCCAAGTGTAACCATCTGTTTGGTTCACCTGTCTCTACCTTCCACTGACGTATATCTTATCAGGTGCATACCATTTGTGAAGTTTTATCTAATAATAAATCACCGTACACTTTACACTTGTCTGAATATTTTAACCTTCACTGGCCAGTGAAAAGAAAACCAATAAGGAAGCTCTATGTTCCTTCACATATTTTGCAATGTCATACTTTGTATTTTCCAGCTCTATGTCAGATCGTGAAAAGTGTGCCGATTAGAAGGCTCTATGTGTCTAAACATTTCACAGTGTGAGACCATCCACACCCATGGGGAGTTTACATTTATGCATAACTTGTTCCTTCTTTCATAACACTTGAATATTTTATCCACACAACACTTAAAAACCTGCAAAACACTTCAAATCTTCTTAACTCACTTTATCCTATGGATTTTATCCTACAACTTTTTATACTCTTACACATGCTGGTGAAATCAGGTAAGACCTTCATATCATATGATTCAATCATACCAACCTTTTCCATTTGTTTAGTTGACATCAACCTCATTGTTCAAGCATGTAGCACTCTAAGATCATCTTAAAACCATCCTAAAATATCAAAGAACCATCCTAAGACTATGAAACACCATTGAAAGACACATGTCTTCATGAAATTTCACTCCTCATTTTCCATAAATTCCATGTGACATTAATGAAAACAACAACCAATACAACAAGGTTTAGCAAGAGAAAACAATGCTTTGAACCGAATTAGAGGTAAACAATAAATGGAGCCACTTAATGCAATGGAATCACAACCAATAGTAGGTATGAACACATAACCAATGCTAATTCATTATTCCAAGGATCATGTGGAAAATATAGAAAGTATACTTAAAGACCTAAGGTTGACACGACAAAGGGGTTTAGGTGTGACTTGTAAGAAAGAATATAGGTTGTACATAAGTGGGTGTTCCTATGTCTATGCCCTAGCTGAGGGTAATAGGATGTAAACTGATCAATGTAGGAAGTTTTTATGGATGAGAAATCTGATCGATGTGGGAATATTTCTTAGGATGCTTGATTTTAAATTTTTATGTTCTTGATTTTTAGACTTTAAGTAGGGATAATATATGCATGATAGTTTTCCTTCGAGGAAGCAGTCTATATCTTTGAATTTTTTATTCTTTTATCAACAACTATCATTTGAGGGACTAGTCCATTTTTTGGATAAGATGGATTTGTGATATGAGAATCCATAGGATTTTGACCTTTTAGGGATAATTTGGGGATATTTAGGTAGACCACCTAGGAGGGGATAATAAATGTACACATGACACATGGACCCTTATCGTGGTTCCAATAGGTAAATGAGAGGGTTATGGATGTAATGATCATGGATTTCTCACCTAGAATGAACAACCTATCTATAAGGAATATGTTATGAGCATAGCCATGGTGCCCATATTCAAGGTCACAATGAGGAAAGTGATAGTAGACCACATAATTCCAAATCATTTTGATGAAATTTGGAAGAGGCTAATGATGGATGGATGACCAATGGGATGACTAATTTCATGATGGTAGGTATGTTGACAATAGAAAGGATGCAAGTTTAATGGGTTAAGAGGTTCTGTTTATGGTTTACCATCAAGGGAAGCCAAATTATTAATTCCTAAACCATTACTTATATTTGATAATATAAGGTCCAATATGGTTAGGAGAAAACTTTCCATGTTGGATCCTTTCTAGAGAAGTGACATTTTGATTTTCTTTAAGGACAAGGTCACCAATGTTAAATTTGTGCTCTTTTAGAGGCAAAAGTGGATGGAATAAAATGATAACTCATGAAAGATTGGATGGGGTGAGATATATAAGAGGAGGTAAAATATTATGTGTTATCTTTTGAATAGTGAGGAAATATGCATCCATGGTGAGATGAAGATGGCCAAAAATGTGGGCTTAGGATGACATATGGCACCCTAAGAGAGGCATAAATATGGCCATAAAGGTGGAATTCGAATGAGATACAATAATATATAAGTGGATTGGTTAAGACAAGATAAAAAATAGGTGAAGTATAAGTAAATTTGGATGAGATTAAGTGAGATTGGATGAGACAATGTGGGGATTAAGAGGAAGAGGAATAGCCTGATAATAGACTGATCCTAAAATGATTATGGAGATTTAAGGAAGTTAGGGTAAAGAGATATAGTGTTATTGATGTCCATGGAATGGTTAGATGGAGGAGACATGAGAAGACTAAAAGAGAGGAGTGGGTACTCCCCCAAAAAGATAGATTGCATCACTTTAGGCAACATAGATGTAAATTTGGATAAGTTAGATACAAAGGGGGATTTAGTAGGATCACTAGAAGGAGAAATGATGGTGCCTCTAAGTTTTGACTAGATATATTATTAAGGATCATGAGGATGATTCGTAATGTGGATGGCGTCAATGAAGATATGGTGCCTCCTTTTAGGATAAATAGAGCTTGGAGAGGGATTATGGAAAATGATTTAAATAAAGATCCTAATTTAGATTCCTTTAGAGGTGAAGGACCCAATTTAGATTCCTTAGTAGGTGAGGGTTAAATGGGATTATTGGATTTGGATGTGGATGATATGGGAGGAAGATGATGGTCATCGTGGATGAGAAATTCATCCTCTACCATTAAATTATGGATAATAGTATGGGGATCCTTACAATGTTGAGTGTCATGTCTTAGGGTATGATGATAAGTACACATGACATTAGAATCAAACCAAGATGTTTTTTTCCACGTGGGTCAATAGGTTTGATTGGAGGAAGGGAGATTGCATGTTTTGAAGTAATTGATGAAATATTTCAGTATATGATCCAATGGGGGTTGTTGAAGAAGAGGTCACAGATGAAGTGGATTAAGGTGATAAGGATGATTCTCTTCATTGAGTCTTCATGAAATCCTTTAGTAAAAATTTTGAGTTGGAAGAAGGATTGGATATATACAACTTTGTTTTGATTATTTAGGAGTTAAATGATTTTAAAGTGGGATTAGATCCAAAAGATAGTTAGATTTTTTGGATTTAGATCAGGTGATGATGGGTGTCTTAGGTGAAGGTCCTAGCCCTAAGATGGAGGGAAATTATCCCAAGAGTGATGATGTAACATTAGTTTACTTAGGCTTGGTAGGAGTGATTGTTATCCATATTTTGTCCCTGGGTCAAATATTGGATCAGTCACAACCCCGCATAAGAGGAACCTAAGAAAACTCATCCAGATGTTGCAAATTGGTCACAGAAGGAATCAACCATGGAGTTGTGGGGGATGAGAAAGACTAAGGGACCTTGTGCAAAAGAAATGAATCTTTTGGGCCGTTTCCATGTCTTGAATCCATTTCAAGTTACAGGTAGATTAAACAATGGAATAACAGGGTTAGATAAGAAGGGGAGGTACCATAGAGGAACTAGGAGCAAGAGAGGGAAGAAACAAAAAATATACGAAGACCTTGGGCTAGAAACAGTTCAAGAAAAGGCCAAAAATATACTAATTATAGAGGAGGCAGCGGAAGGGACCACATGTCCTAACGATGCTTCTCCAAAGGTGAATCCAAAAGGAGAAGCCCAAACTTGAGCCAAGCTTCCACGTGTCTAGATTCCCGATAGTTGCGGGGAATTATAAAGTCTTCATCTAGGAGAAAGTATGCTAGGTGTCGACTTGGCGCAAACTCAAAAAGGAAGGCCAGGGCAGAGACTCAAACTTAAGCCAGTCCTCCACATAGAAAATGGTCAAATAGAGTCAAAAGGCGGATAGGGCGTGCTTAAAAATTAGTTAAGTATAGATGTATCAGTGGAGAATTCCAAGTGTCAGCGTGGCGCATCTCCAAGAGTTGGTCCCAAGGCTGAGACCTAGATGAGTGTGAGCTCACCACATAGCCCAAAGTCTAAAAAGTAAGAGGGACCCTTGAAAAGTCCACAGATCAGCAGAGGCTAACAAGTGTTAACTCGATGCTCCTCCAAAGACAATCTTTGGGTTGGGTTTTCAAGTGAGTTCAGTGCCTCCATGTGTTATTCCAAAAGCGGCAGAGTCGGTTGAATAGTCAATGCAAGAGCCCAGTTGGAAGAGGCTTCCAAGTGTCTTAATGGCACTTATTCAAGGGTTGAATAAAGAAAAGGTTTCCAAATGAGCGCCGGACTGCCGCATGTCCCAGGGGAAAGTGGCCCGTCATGGGGAAAGTTAGTTCTTTTCCCTTTGTTATCTCAAAAGGGGTAAAAGTTGTAAAATGGCCCTCAACTCCACCTAAGGAAAAAGTCAGTGCTTGAGGCTGAGTCAAAGCTAAAGTGGGGAGTTGGAGGAAAAAGTGAAAAATTTCCTTTCCTTTAAAAGGCACAAATATGAAGATCAAAATGCATCCCCCGACCAACCAAAGGGTGTCATTTTTCCAGGTAGAGCTTCGGGGTTGTGGGATTTTTTTTGAGTTTTTTATTTTTTGTGCAAAAGGGCAAAAGATAAATTGTGGACCTGCGAGCCTGATTTTTACTCTAATCTGGCTGCCACGTGTCCCATATAAAAAAGGGGACCCATTTTTCAAATTGTTTTACCAACCATTTCTATAGACTCGATACAAACTTGGAAGGGGCATATCTCTTGACTCAGGGCTCAAAATATTATGAATTTGACACAATTGGAAAGATCTCGGCCTCGCCCATGCCATCGAGGCCTGAAAATTTAATTTTGAGGAGGTTAGGTGAAGAAAATGGAGGAAACATCTTCAGGATTTCAATGTAGGATCTTCTTGCCTCAACAACCAGATCAGATCATATCTGTTTCACCACTCCCTCTTCCTTCAAGGCATCAAACCAAGGATTGATGCAGTAAAAACAAATTCAGGGGAAGATTTTATCAGAATCATTAATGGAAGTGGTTGAGCTTTGACCTGATTTTCCCGCTTCTCTCTCTCTCTCTCTCTCTCTCTCTCTCTTTATTCTCTCTAATCAAATCTATAAATATGGGGCAAGACTCATTGTAAAGGTTGGACATTCCTTATTTTGTAGGCTCCCTTTTTCTTCTAGCAAAGGAATTTGTGAAATTTAAGGCCTTCCATCCAAGTTGCAATATATTTCTTGCCTCCTGCCTATTTTGTAATGTATTGTATCAATCTGCAGAGCAATAAAACATGTTTGCGATTGATTCTAGATCATTTCCATCTCTTTTTCTCACATCTGGTCTTTCATTATAAATATGGTTATCTATGTTTGATTATTGCATGTATTTGTTGGTTTGTGTCTATCAAGAGAACTAGTGTTCATCATTCCTTCGGTGCATCACCTTGTCATTTAGTTATTATTTATTTCTTGTACCCCTTTCTTATCCCCATCTCCTTGGCAAGTTTTAGATTAGGTATAGAGATAGATGCTTTGCAAGCTCACATGTATACATCTAAATAGAGGAATAAGGAACCAACCTTTAATTTTGAGAGATTTCCTATTTTGGTAGGAAGTGGTCTAGAAGATCTTTACAGAGGCTTCGTGTCAAAAGAAGATGCGGATGAAGATTGAACCATGATGGTCTTGGTGACATTTTGAACTTTTCACCATGCGTGGAGGATTTTTTGAACTTGGTTTTGGGTTTGTTTAATCGAAGCTTAAGGTGGCATAGCTCAAGTGTGCAAGTTCAAGTTTGTAGTCCATATTCAATGCCTCTTCAAAGGTTTAAACATATTGCATTTGAAGAGTTGAGGATATTTGATTTGCATAAGAATGTGAGAAAATTTCAATAATTTCAATTTGTGGAAGGGAAAATGATAGTTGATTAATAATGTTACGACATCGTGCGATGAAATATGCAATAGATTCATCATCATATTATGGAATAGTATAGAGGTTGGTGTGTAGCACCTAAAATTATCATTACTAATACCTATGTCTGCATCTACTAGCCCCCCTTCAATATCATGTCTAATCCTTATACTAAGTCATATAAAATATGCACCCCTCAGCACCCTCATCCTTACTTAATTAATTAATTAAATATATCAACACCCCATATCTTAAGTCACATACTATACCCCTTATCATTATTCAATTAATTAATTAAATACATCTACACCCCTTATCACTCCTCATCTTTATTAATCAAAATTAAAATACCATACCTACATCCCTCATCCCCAATAATTTATATTACATCATATCCTAAGTCTAAATACTTATCCTTATCCAATCAATATCTGTATCATTATCATCTCATGTAAAAAAAAATTTATGATTGTTAAATCCTACACAACCACCTAGAATTTTCTTAAAATAAAAAATAAATCAAAATCAATTCATATCTATCCTATTCAATCACTTAGAATCTTCCTAAAATCTAAACATAAACAAAATAAAATCATATCTAGCTTACTTTGTAACCTCGTTAAAAATCATACCACATTCTCAAAATTTAAAACTATTTATCTACCCAAAACACAAACCAAATAGCCTTATTTTGAAATAGTTTCAGCCATTGTACACCTAATAACCATTTTAAAACCTAAATTAAATAAATCCAAAATAAAATCATTAAATCCCTAACATCCTTCACCTGCATAATCATTTTACAAAACACCCACCTTGTCAAAACAAACGATATTGCTTCTCAATCTAGGAGGTTGTTTTAACAATTTTTCATATATTTCCTGGGTCGCCAATGGCTCCCCCAATCACCGAAGATTCCCCCAATCAATTGTGATTCTCCCCTATTGATAGAAAATCTATAAATATGAAGTTCTAGGCCTTCATTCAAGGTTAATTAACAATCAAATATGGCAATCATTGATCACCCATACTTGGCCTTCAACTGGGACATGTGGTTCAAAAAATCCGTAAGGCAATCTTATTGTGTCCATACACCTTTTCATCACAGACAAAAATTTCCTCTTCTTTTGGAATTCATTCACTGTGTCCTTAGAGATCAACTCAGAAAATCCTCCTGATACATACTAACTTTCTACTGTCATCTCTCAATAGTCTCAACCATCAACATATACATGCATCAATAAATTATCTCCTTTTACACCTTTGGAGATCAATCATATGTCTCAGGAATTGGTTTAGAATCCCTCTCGTATCAACCATTCTCTTCCTTCCCTAAGGACATTTGAACATCTAACAAATCAAGTCACAATCTTATCACATATACATCCTTTCTCTCTAGGTATTATCTTATTTTCATCCCTATCTATCAGTCTTGGAATTAGGTAAGTACCTTATTTTTACATTATTAGTCTTAATCATTCATCATTTAATAGTCTTGAAATAAATTTTGTCTCGACCGTCTTTATCAACCTGCATACACTATTCATAGCAATCACTGACGAGTACAAGAATTGTTAGAGATTCCCTGAATCCCTGACGATCACTCCTCAGAATTGCTGATACGAATCCCTAAAAATTCCCTCAATCACTGGTGATTCCGAGGCTTGTCTGACTATTTATCACTGGAGATCTGCCCCAATCGCTGACAATTCTTGTCTGTCAAACCTATTTTCAAATCTAACTACTTTTTTGATATCCAGATTCTTAGTTTCATATCTTTATTTTTCCTTTGCAGTGCATTTTTCAAGCCATGTCAAGTTGTCATTTAAGTCCATATTTCACATTTTATCACATTATCTTAATCAAATTTTTCATCTTTCTCACTCAACTATCTACATCATTTCTCCTTTGAGCCATATTCATGATTCCCTAGACTCCCTTTGGATCAGGTATCATCATCAGACCAACATATAGCCTTGGACCACATCAATCCCTTTTCCTTTCCATTGTTGGTTATATTGCTTGTTATCATTCTATCATCTGTTATCAATTTATTTTATCATTATTCAGATTAATTTCTTGAACACAAATGGATTAACATCCTTGCAAGGAAGTCCATTGAATTCTAGGGATTGTCCATTTACTAGGAAATCCACCATATATTTGTTTAATCCCATGTCTTTTGTAGTGTTTGTGATTGTAGGTATTTCTTCATAGGAAGAGGACCTTATACACAATTTTCCATGGAGTGTAAATGTCAAACATCATTGTCATCAACATCTATGGGTATAACTAAACCCCACATCCTTCTGAGGTTAGTTTAATTTTACTTTCTTTCTTAGTTAATTCAAGTTGAAGAGGTAGTAATATTTCTAAACATTATGGCATGCTCTGGTGGGACCCTTGATCCCTTATTTCATTGTTTCATTTCATTCAAAATATCATTTTTTTATTTTCTGGTTTTCTTCTCAGTAATCGTTAGTGATTTAGTTAATTGCACCAACGATCGGGTGAATCATCAATGATTCATCAATCACCGATGATTTTTCTGAATAAAATTTATTACTTTGCAATTTGTCTTCTAGTTTCTTTTTTTTTAGTCATTTCTCTAATTTTTTGTTAGCTTAGGCTTTGCATATTTCTATTTTTGTAGATTTACTTTCAAAATTATTTTTAAAAATTCTTTCATTCATCCAGAATATCATATTTTTCTACATCTGGTTTTTATTTTGTAATTTCAGTGATTTGGTCAATCACCAGCGATTTGTAATAATCATCGACGATTCCTCTAAATCCTTTTGATTACTTTATAGTTATCCTTCTAATCTCATGTTTTCTATTGTTTCTTCTCTATTTCTACTAACCTATTTTGCAGGTTGTTATTTCTAGAGATTTTATTTACTAGATTGTTGGATTGCTTATTGCTTAAAAATTAAAAAATAATTAAAAGGAATAGCGTTTATCAAAGTGAGTCCTAAAACCTTCTTTTCTTTCAACATTGCATTATTTTCTTATTTTTCCTCATTGAAAATAACATTTTTTTTGGGTCTTAAAATGAACTATTGCATCCTTCTTGCTCACATAGTTTTAATTAGGGAAAATTAATCATTTCCATTCACTTTATTTTCCCCCACACACAACCAAATTACTTAAAACATCAAAAAAATGCATTTAAACAATTCCCACCTAGGTGATAACTATTGGATTTCATCACCCAATAGGGAAAAAGACTCGGTGTTCTATCTGAGTATAAACAATTGATGTATGTCGTATATTGACAAAAGCACCCAACTCCCTCATTATCGTTGTGAGACCATGAAGTGAGGGGGTAGGCCCTAATACCAATCCCGTATTGATAGCATTATAGAGTTGAGCCTCATGTACCTTTAGGTATATCGAGAAATGCCACCCATAAACATACCTGAAAGCCAGCCATAGCTTGCCATTTCCTATGACCCATTAGACATTTTATACATTTCACTTTTTCATAATTAAATCAAGAAAATCTAAAAATACATTCTACATGTTTTTTTCTACTGTTTGTAATCCACCCACTTTTTTTTTTCATTATTAGGTGAGTGTGTGTTTATTTACTATTATAATTACTATATAGTAATCCCATGATAAAAATTTAAAAAACATGTTTACACCATTATCTACGACCATTATCTATATCCTTATCAACAATGTTCTCTACACTAATACAACATTATAACCCATTTTATCAACCTGTCATGTCTCATTCAACCTCATTCAGTTTTGATATGTTTACAGAGACATCCAAACCATCCTTTGTCCCTTTTGGAACTTCCACCCTTCATCCAATAAAAAAATCTTATAATAACCCCATCCAAAAAAAAATTGATTATTCTTTACAACCAAGCTATTTCCAAACTATTACTCCTCAGCCCATGTCAAGTGCATCTCATCAAACGGTCTTTTCCGCATCCCTTCCTTCATCAAAAAATTACATATAATCTTAACATCCCTCATCTTTTATCCAATCAAATCTATCTCGACTTCAATACCTCTCTCTCTCTCTACCTCAGACATCCCAAACTCATACACACATATCCCTACTCAGGCCCAAAAACTCCCTTTCATCTAACAACAAAATATACTCAACATTTTCCCACATCCCCCCGACATCCCTTCATCACAACCTACTTTACAAACAATATCCTCTTAATATATTCCTTATCAAACTCCACATGAATCCCATCCACAACAAAAAACCATCCTTCTCCACATCTTCATCAATCAAATCAAACATATGCTCATCCGCACTCACATGTTAATTTCTTCACATCTAATCCTATAAATGATCCCTTGTAAGATCTGTTAAATAGAGTAGAAAATTTGGAATCCACTACTAAGGGATCCAAACGCATCCTCACTTATGATCATGTTTGTAATGAACCCATTCATCCATCTGTACCGTACAAATTGTATCCTCCACAGTGGGAATTACCTGAGTTCACATTTTTTATGACCAAGAGGATCCTCAACAACACATATTATCCTTTATACATTCATGTTATCTTATCATTCGTGATCAAGATCTTATTCTCATAACTTTTCTTATGTCATTGGCAGAACTTGCCTTCGATTCGTATAATTCCCTCCCTCAACACTCTTTTCTCTTCTTCACGTACCTAGCCTTGTTATTTCTTGATCACTTCACTATCAATGTCAATCAAAAAATTATCATTTCTGACCTTGCTACTATCGAACAATCTTAAAATGAATCCCTTGTCTACTTTATCACTAGATTGCAAAGCATTATCAATCAAATTTCATTCTCACTGCTGCAATCAGAACTAATTGAGTTGTTTTCTAGATCTTGTTCTCATCACATATCATCCATTCTTCATATCCACACATTCCAAACCTTTGATGAAGCCTTCACCATGGCCAACAAATTACAAAACCAAGCCCTTTAAGAATATCATCTTGAACCTCAACTTACATACGTTATATATAATTCCCCTAGGTCTTTTTAGGATTCAGATGAATCTACACATGTTCCATATAATTCCCTTAGGTATTATTATGATTCAGATGAATCCACACATGTTCCATCCCATTCCCTTAGGTATTCCTATGATTCAGATGAATCTACCATGCATGATGTCTTTACTTATATTCTTGATCCAACCTCCTCAATAGATTCAATCCATATAGATACTGTAAATCCTTCGAGTCATACAATCAAATCTATTACATAGGTTATTCCCTATGAGGAGACCCCTTTATCACCAGTTCTTCCCATTGAAGACTCAAAACCCCTAAATCCTCTTTTTAACGATTCTCACACATTGACATCGCTTATTTCCATTGTCCAAACATCTATCACCTCTTTACAACCTTTAGAGTCCACCTTAGAAGTAATTTCTAAGGAAGCCTCTCATAATTTAAGATCTTAATATCCAACCACGTATTGAATAACTAGAAATCTCACATAATCCACCTCAATCATGTCTAGAGAAAACCTCTCCCTCATCTGAATCAGACCCAATCATACCCCTAGCTCCTCACTTACCCTCTAGCCCAGAACCTTGTCCTAGAATTAAACAGTATACAATCAAATACCATTGCATTCAAAACCACATCCTATTCATCTGCCATGTGAGACCTTTCACTTTATCTAAAACAAATATTACATAATTGAAACCGATCACATCCACCGTACCTCATCCTCATCATATGTCATGAAACTCCCTCTTTTACCTAAAATAAGACATTACAAAATAAAAATACACATCATCTAAAGCCTCAACTTTACCGTCAATTTTAGGACCCTACCCTTTGTCACAATCCAAATCTATTCGAATCTATGGTTCCATCCTTACCATGAATTTTGGGACCCCATCCCTTATCTCAATATCATGATCACACAATCAAACCCTATATCATCCATAATCTATCCCTCCTCATGTCTATTTTGGGACCTCATCCATCATCCAATTATATTCAATCCTACATCATATCCTCTCTCTTATCAACCTCACAATTTCCCTATGATGTTTCAACACCATACAACATCTATGAATCTACCTACATCCAAAAATAAGACACATCCTACTGAACATTCTCATAAATCAAAATCAAAACAAAATCAATTTAATCCAAATCTCCCAAAGGGACTTACATCAACATCCTTGAGAGGCTCATGCAGGCTTCTCTCATCACATTACAACCAATTAAAACACCTAACCCACATATTCAGAAACCTTCCTGGTACAATCAAACATCAAAACATGTTCTTATCATAGAAGCCCAGGTCATAACAAAAGAGTTGTAAAGTGCTTAAATCCATAATTCAACAAATCTTCCTCATCGATGATTTTATTCTCCCTGAAGAGGAACATCCTAATTACATCTCTCCCTCATATGTTCTAAGGACCTATACCCTCATTAGTAGAAATCCTTTGGCATACATCTACAACACAAGAAGGACATCCTCAATTTCCATTGAGGGTCCCTATCAACCTTCCATTTAAGGTCCATCAATCTTTAGTGTCCCCACATTGAAGGTCTCTTCAACCTCATCAATGTCCACCTTCCCTTGAAGGTCCTTTAACTTCATCAACATATACACCCAAGTCACTGACAATGTCCTTATTGACATCTACAGGACAAAGGGGGTCATCCTCAATCAAAACCTCGACAAACCTTTCTCATGTGTCTTCTCATCACCTCCATTGAAGGTCCTTCATCTCAAATCATTGCAATTTTCCCACCCATGTGAACTTGTAATCAACATATATAAAGAAAAATAAAACCTAAACTCTTCGTTATCTACCCCTCTTCATCAATTTCCCTCACATATCCCATCCTTTTTAACATATTTTTCAAGTTCCTCCTTTATTTACCATATACTCAATCAATCAAGATCAAAAATTTCATCATCCTAATCTGAAAGATATCATTGTTCCTTTCAGTACATATCATCTCTATCCACCAATGTCATGTTAGGGGGACTCCCATTATACTAAGACTTTGAAAGTATTACATTGTACATTCCCCTATACATATCTTTACTCAAACCTATCCTATCAATCCAATCAAAATTTCATTACTCTAGGAAGGAGTAAACGTGGAAATTTTCCCCTAGTTAGATCAGTCCATATAGCATGGTCAACCTTTGAATGCCTTGCACTTACAGCCATTCTACTATTAACACATCGACCATCATGACAATAGTCACATCAAAGATCTTATTTCACTATCAACCGGTCATTTTATCATCGTAATGATTTGAAAGTATGTGGTTTTTTGTCACTATCCTCAACGCCTTAAAGATGAGCACCATGGACTCTGTTCATCACATATTTCACATGGAAAAATTCCTCCTTAGCAGGAACCCCACAATCATTACATCCATGCACCTTTTATACCAACCAAAAACATGTCTTGATGACACACATGTGTAGTTCGTGCACATATCTTTCTTCCCCTCCTCAAAATGGTCTATTAGGGTATTGCCCTCAACTCAAAATAAAGTTCAAAAAATTCATTGGATGCTTCTTATCAAAAATATAATAGATTGATCCCTTGAAGGAAAACTATTCAAAATAAAAAATCATTTTCAAAAAAGTAAAAAGTAGATTGATCCCTCAAAGGATAATACCCATGAAAGTCATAGACCAATCCCTCGAAGGACGACTATCTATAAAAATCAAAAGTCAAAAATCAAAATTGTAGACCATACCCTTGAAGGATGGCTACCTATGTAAATAAGGCTTCCCACATTTTCATCCTTCAAAATGTCAAAATATCAAAGCATCCTAGGAAAGCTTCCTATATTGATCAACTTTCCCATCAAAGAAAACTTCTCACATCGATCAATTTGCGTCAGAAAAATAATGTAAAGCTGGGGCATTTCCCTATGAAACCATTGAAAGGATAACCTATTCTCCCACAAAACCTACATATGTCAGCCCTTCTCATGTCCTAGGAAGGTATATCTAATAATTTCACCTCTATATCCAAGATCCTACGTGTGACTACCCATTTTTAGTCATTTGTTAATAGTTGTTGTAAAGGCCAAAAGAGTGATAGAATTTATTCTATTGCTTCCCATCACATATGTATCAAATCCAGTACAAAGAAATCAATCCACGTTTCATTCTTAAACATGGTTATGACATACACTAATATCACTTAAAAATCAATATCAAATACACATCATATCTAAAACATAACTTTAACAGTTGTCAATCCTTCTCACGTTGACATATATCAATATCAATCATCATATCAAACATCTATATAAACCCACACAATCCTCAACACATCTCAAAATTACGTTATTGTTTCTAAAATGTCACATCTATTCAATCAAATTGACATTTTTCAATCAGATGCCTCCTCAAGTGTTACACCTCTTGGTCAACATCATGACCCCCATCTAGTCCTTATAAGCCCACCTTTGTGGAAACATAAAATTATGGTCCTTTGACCTCATCAAATCGTCATTTTATCCCTCATCATCGGTAAGTCATATGTCTATATGATATGAACCCTTTGGTTCCCCTATCACTTGACTTCCTGGTCTCGAAATCCACCTATTTCAATTTATTTGTGATCTCAAAACAATTTTTTGTAACTTTAATTTATATTGACCTAACCCTTTGACCTCATTGACCTCTTGGCCTTGAAACCATCATCTTCATTGCCTTTGACCTTTAAAACATCCTCATAATAAGTCATATTCTATATGACATGAACCCTTTGGTTCCCCTATCACTTGAACTCATGGCCTTGTAATTCCACCTTTGTGACAATATCTATCATTGGTCCTTTGACCTTGTCAAAACATCCTTTCTGTTGCTAAGTCATATGTCTATAGGAGACAAAACCTTTGGTTCCCCTATCACTTTATTTTAGGATAACATTTATATTATTTCCCTACCTCATCTTGGAGACATTATTCCATCATCCCTCATTACTCCTCATCTTTGTATATTTTCATATTTCTCTTCCAAACTAGTAACTGGATTCCCTTTTAGGCCATCAACCCCTAGTTTTAGGGGGAACACCTCATCACATGATTCTACATCCCTCACTTACATCACATCTTGTTTTTGTCTCGTGGCTTGTCTAAAACCACTCAATAAAAAAGGGAAAAATGTAAACACCTTAAAACTAGCACCGCTAATTCCTATGTCCACAGGTGTCTGCTACTTGCCCCCTTCATTTTCACATCTAATCCCTATACTAGGTCATATAAAATTTACACCCCTTATCACCCTCATCCTTACTCAATTAATTAATTAAACATATAAATACCGCAATATCCTAAGCCATATACTATACCCCTTATCCTTATTCAACTAATTAATTAAATATATCTACACCCCTTATCACTTCTCATCTTTATTAATCAAGAATTGACATCCCATACCTATGTTCCCTTATCCTCATTAATTTATATTTCTTCATATCCTAAGTCAAATACTTATCCATATCCAATCAATATCTTATCATTATCATCTCATGTAAAACCTTATTGTAGGATTGCTAAATCCTACACAACCACCTAGAATCTTCTTAAAACTAAACATAAATAAATCAAAATCAAATCATATCTATCCTATTCAACCACTTGGAATCTTCCTAAAATATAAACATAAAAAAAATCAAATCATATCTAACTTATCTTATAACGTATTTAACAATCATGCCATGTCCACAAAAGCTAACACTAATTTTCTACCCAAAACATAAATCAAATAGCCTTATTTGGAAATAAATTCAACCATTTTCCACTCTAAAAACCATTTGTAAACCTAAACTAAATAAAACCAAAACAAAATCACTAAATCCCTAACATCCCTCACCTACATAATTATTTAATCCAACACACCCACCTTGTCAAAAAAATAAATTTCTTGATCTGAGGAGGTTGCTTCAACCATTTTCCTCATAATTCCTGGATCACTCGGTGACTCCCCAAATCACCAGCGATTACTCCCATGTTTTTACAGAAACTCCATAAATACATGAGTTTCAGGCCTTCATTTCAAGGTTAATTAATGATCAGAGGATGACAATTCATTGATCACCCAGTCTTGGCCTTCAAAGGTGACGATGTGGTTTAAAACATCCTTAAGGAAATTTTATTGTGACCATAACCCATCTTTATCACAACAACAATTTCCTCTTTCTTTATGAAGTCATTCACTTATCCTGGAGATTAGCTCAATGAATCCTATAATGACATTCTGAGTTTGTTATTCATCTTCTTAGTCTCAATCATTAATGTATGCATGCATCATAAATAATCTCTCCTTTTAACCTTTGGAGATCTATTACGTATGCATCGAATTGAGTTTAACATTCCTCTGTTATCAACCATCTATCTTCCTTCCCAAGGACATCCAAACATCCAACAAATCAAGTCACAATCTTCTGACATCTACAACCTTTCGCTTTAGGTTATTATCCTCTTCTTAGTCCTATGAATCAACTTGAATCATGTAAGTACTTGGTTTTTACATTATTTTCTTGATCATTCATCATTTAATAGTCTTAAAATCACTTTTTTCCCAACCTTTTTATCAACCTGTAGATTTTCACATTCAATCATTGACAATTGCAATTAATATCTGGATATTCCATCAGATTGATTGGCTATTCCTGCCAGAATTGCTAATGATTCCCCCAATCGCTGGCGATTCCCAGGCTTACTGATAGAATCGATGGAGAATGCCCCAATCGCTGACGATGTCTTGTCTGTCAGACTTGTTTTCAAATCTGACAGCTTTTCTGATATCTATGTCTTTGATTAATCATTCCTTTACAAATGCCTTTGCATGCATTGGTCAAGCCCTATCAAGTTATTTTCTAAGCCATATTTCAACATTTTATCAATTATCTTAGATTAAACACATTATCCATCTTGCCTTTGTGATCACACTATCCATTTACATCCTTACTCCTTTGAGCCATTTTATGATTCCCTAGACTCCCTTTGGATCAAGTATCACCATCAGACCATGACATATATCCTTGGACCACGTCAATTCCCCTTTCAATTTGTATTGTTGGTTATATCATCTGTTATCATTCTATCATATGTTATCAATTTATTTTATCATTATTTGATTAATTTCTTGAATCTGGAATTGGCATCCTTGAAAGGAATTCCATTGACTTCCGGGTATTGAAATTCTCCTAAGAAATCCACCATATATTTGTTTAATATCATCTTTTTTAGTGTCTCTGATTGCATATTTCTTTGCAAGAGAGGATTTTATGCCTGAATTTCACAGATCACAATATCGAACATTTTCATCAACATATATGGGTATCACTAAACCCCGCATCCTCCGAGGTTAGTTTCTTTCTATTTTATTTCTTATTTAATTCAATTTGAAGAGGTAGGAATATTTATGAACATGGTGATAGTAATTTTATGTGCAATGTTGATCGATAAATGTTCAAGAAATAATTCCACCAGTTGAGTGAATGTGAATAGTGAGTGTTTTGGGATGTTGTTGTACCAATATAATGTGGGACCAGCCAATGACATAGGAAATTTGTAAATAATTATATCTTGATCGTAAGTGATAAGGTAACATGCATTTTGAAAAGATCTAAGGTGTTGTTGAGGTTCCTCCTTACTATTGAACTTGGAAATATTCAGCAATTCCCAATGAGGAGGATATTGTTTCACAGGGATGTATGGGTTGATGGGTTCATTAAAAATTAGTTCATATGAAAAGTTTGTCTTATATCTTAAATTCATAGCTTCAAGGTTATCCATTGTACTCAATAATGCTTGTAAGTGATCACTAGATGGTTGAGATGTAGAAGGATGGGATTGTGATGCATATGACGTAGATGGATTGGGTTGTTGGTATGTTTGATAATTTTTTGGGTGTGTTGGTGTTGGTGGAAGTGTTGATGATGAGGAACATAATTAAGAGGTTGTAATTGGATGGGTTTAAATAAATCTTAATGTATTGGGTTGGTTGTCTTGAAATAAGGATATTTTAATGATTTGATATGGGGTCTATTGGGATGTAGTTTGTATGTACTTGATATACTTGAATAGGTTAGTTAGGAAATGCATAACTAAAGGAACCTTTTGGAGGATATTGACTGGTTTTCATTTATTCAGATGGATGAGATTGTGAGGTGATTACATTGGCATGGACATGTGAAGTAGAGATGAGGGGTAGAGTTGTGTGGTGTTGTTTAGAAATGGGAGGAAGCAAGTGTGATTTTTGAGATCTTTGAATAGGCATACTAGTGACAATAGTAGATGAAGTGGAGATAATATTGATATGAGGTAAGTTAGGTTGAATGGGATCCACCAATTCAGTATATTGAAGGGATTGAAGGATTGTGTAGTAGTTATAAAGTAGGTAGTCATAAAGGGTGATATCATTAGCATTAAGGAGTCCCTAAAACTTTGAGCATCCATGAGGTATAGTAGGAGGTCCAGGGGTATCTAAAGGAGAAAGAGACAAAGGAAAATTTAGTCTAGAGGAAATGGAATAATGAGAGATAAGAGGATTGGTTTCAATATAAGGATCATTTTGAATGACATGGTCTTCATCAAGTGATACCATAGAAACATAAGGTTGGGAAATCAATGGTGTGGTATCTAGTTAAGAAGCTTGTTGGAAAAAATATTTAAGAGAAGGCATGTCATTGCAAAAGGTGGGTTGTTTCATTCTCTTGTCCTGAGAAGGAGTGATAACATGCACGAAGTAGATTAAAATTTGAAAGTATCTACTAGTCATTTTATCATCGTAATGATTTGAAAGTATGTGGATTTTTTGTCCCTATCCTCAACGCTTTAAAGATGAGCACCACAAATCTATTCATTGCATCTTTTACATGGAAATGTTCCTCCTTAATAGGAACCCTAAAATCATTACATCCATTCACCTTCTATACCAACCAAAAACATGTCTTGATGCACACATGTGTAGGTCATGCACATATCTTTCTTCCCCTACTCAAAATGGTCTATTAGGGTATTACCCTCAACTCAATATAAGGTTTTAAAAATTCATTGGATTCTTCTTATCAAAAATATAATAG
This sequence comes from Taxus chinensis, assembly GCA_019776745.2. Taxonomy (NCBI): domain Eukaryota; kingdom Viridiplantae; phylum Streptophyta; class Pinopsida; order Cupressales; family Taxaceae; genus Taxus; species Taxus chinensis. The sequence goes on along the minus strand of CM034147.1, from coordinate 572,417,071 downwards.
ATCGATCCCTCAAAGGACAACTATTAAAATTACAAAATAATTTTCAAAAAACTAAAAATTAGATTGATCCCTCAAAGGAGAGATACCCATAAAAGTCATAGACCAATCTCTTGAAGGACGACTATCTATAAAAATAAAAATTCAAAAATCCAAATTGTAGACCAAACCCTCGAAGGATGGCTACCTATGTAAATAAGAATTTCCACATTTGTTAGAATTTAAAATGTCAAAATATCAAGAAGCATATGAAATTTTCCTGTATTGATCAACTTTCCCATCAAAGAAAACTTCTCGCATCGATCAATTTGCATCAAAAAAATAATGTAAAGTTGGGTCATTTCCCTATGAAACCATTGAAAGGATAACTTATTCTCCCACGTAACCTACATATGTCAGCCCTTCTCAATTCCTAGGAAGGTACATCTAATCATTTCACCTCTATGTATAAGATTCTATGTGTGACTTCCCATTTTTAGTCATTTGTTAACAGTTGTTGTAAAGGCCAAAAGAGTGAGATAATTTATTATATTGTTTACTATCACATATGTATCAAATCTAGTACAAAGCAATCAATCCATGTTCCATTATTGGAAATGGTTTTGATAAACATTAAAATCAATTTCAAATCAATATCAAATACACATCATATCTAAAAAATAACTTTAATAATTCTCAACCCTACCACATCAACATCTATCAATATCTATATAATCCCACACAATCCTCAACACATCTCAGCATTATGTTACTGTGTCTAAAACATCACATTTATTCAATCAAACTGACATATTTCAAACATATTCCTCCATGAGTTCTACACCTTTGGTCACTGTCGTGACCCCCATCTAATACTTATAATCCCACCTTTGTGGAAACCTCAAATTATGCTCCTTTGACCTCATTAAATTTTCATTATTTCCGTCATCATCGGTAAGTCATATGTCTATAAGACACGAACCCTTTGGTTCCCCTATCACTTTACTTCATGGTCTTGAAATCCACCTTTTTGTGACGTCAATTTTTTTATTCCCTTGACCTCATAAAACCATCATCTTTTGCACCTTTAATTCATATGGACATGAAAAATTTAGTTCCCCTATCACTTAAACTCATGACCTTGTAAGTCCACTTTTGTGGCAACATCTATAATTGGTCTTATGACCTTGTCAAAACATCCTTTCTGTTTCTAAGTCATATGTCTATATGACACAAACCCTTTGGTTCCACTGTCACTTGATTTTACGATGGAATTTATCTTATTTCTCTACCCCATCTTGGGGAATTATTTCATCATCCCTCATTACTCCTCATCTTTGTATCTTTTTAGATTTCTCTTCCAAACTAGTGACTGATTCCCTTTTAGGTCATCATTCCCTACTTTGAGGGGTAAAACCTCATCACATGATTTTACATCCCTCACTTCCATCACATCTCATTTTACTATCGTGTCTTGTCTAAAACCACTCAAAAAATGGGGTGAAATGTAGATACCTAAAATTAGCACCGTTAATTCCCATGTCCGCATCCACTTGCCCCCATTCATTATCATGTCTAATCCTTATAATATTTCATATAATATCTACACCCCTCATCACCCGTATTCTTACTCAATTAATTAATTAAATATATCAACACCGCATATCCTAAGTCATATATTATACCCCTTTTCCTTATTCAATTAATTAAATACATCTACACCCCTTATCACTCGTTATCTTTATTAATAAGAATTAACAGCCAATACCTACATCCCTTATCCTAATTAATTTATATTACTTTATATCCTTAATCAAATACTTATCCTTATCCAATCAATATCTTATCATTATCATCTCATGCAAAACCTTATTTATGGTTGTTAAGCCCTAAACAACCACCTAGAATCTTTTTAAAACTAAACATAAAAAAAAAATCATATCTATCTTATTCAACCACTTGGAATCTTTGTAAAATCTAAACATAAACAAAATAAAATCATATCTAACTTATTTTGTAACATCTTTAACAATCATACCATGTCCACAAAAGCTAACACTAATTTTCTACCCAAAACATAAATCAAATAGCCTTATTTGGAAATAGTTTCAACCATTCTCCACCTAGAAACCATATGGAAAACTAAATTAAATAAATCCAAACAAATATCCTTAACATCACTGACCCGCATAATCATTTAACAACACACCCATCTTGTAAAAAAAAACAAATTGCTTGATCTGCGAGGTTGTTTCAAAAAAATTCCTATATTTCCTGGATCACTAATGATTCCCCCAACATCGGTGATTATCCCGTGTTTGTATAAACTCTATAAAAAATGAGTTTTAGGCCTTCATTTAGGGTTAATAAACAATTAGAGCTAACAATTATTGATCACTAAGACTTCGCCTTCGACAGGACGTTGTTGAAATCATCCTTAGGGAAATCTTATTGTTCCCATACCCATCTTCATTACAACAACAATTTTATCTTGCTTTAGAGGTCATTCACGTGTCCTTGAGATCAACTCAATGAATCCTTTAATAATTCCAAGATGCTATTATCTTCTTAGTCTCAGCCATTGATATATACATGCATCATAAATTCTCTCTTTCAACTTTTAGATATCAATTACACATCCATGAATTGGTTTAACATTCCTCTGTTATCAACCATCTTCTTCCTCCCAAGGAATTTAAACATCCACTTATCAAGTCCGATCTTCTGACATCTATATCCCTTCTCTCTAGGTATTATCTTCTTTTTAGCCCTATGTATCAACTTGAATCATGTAAGTACTTTGTTTTTACATTATTACCTTAATCATTCATTAATTATTAGTCTTAATCAATTGTGTGTCAAACTTTACCAACCTAAATACATTCTGTTGTAATCCCCATTAATTTCCCCAGTTACAGACAATCATCCCCCAATCGACAGTGATTCAATTAATCATTAGTGATTCCTATCTGTTAGACCATTTATCACTACAACATGTCGTTTTCATTTACAAACCTTAATCATGACCATTAATATTCCTTTACATTTTTTCATCACATCCCATCAAGATCCTCTGAGGCATTTGTAACATTTTACCATTTTTCCATATCAAACACATTATCCTTCTTGCCTTTGTGATCACATATGCATTTACATCATTACTCCTTTGATCCATACTGTGATTCCCAAACTCCCTTTATATCACGAATCATCATCAAACCAGAATATATCCTTGTAATGTGAAAACCCCTTTCAATTTGCATTATTGGTTATATCATCTGTTATCATTTTATCATCTATTATCAATTTATTTTATCATTATTCAATTAATTTCTTGAATAAAAATTGACACCTTGCAAGGAAGTACATTGAATTCTGGGGAATGAAATTTTCTAAGAAATCCACCATATATTTGTTTAGTATCATATTTTTTAGTGTCTTTGATTGCATATTTCTTTGCAAGAGAGGAGCTTATGCACACATTTCAAAGATCGCAATATCGAACATTTTCATCAACATATATGGGTATCACTAAATCCCACATCCTCTGAGGTTAGTTTATTTCTATTGTATTTCTTATTTAATTCAAGTTGAAGAGGTGGGAATATTTATGAACATGGTGATAGTAATTTTATGTGCAATGTTGATCGATAAATGTTCAAGAAATAATTCCACCAGTTGAGTGAATGTGAATAGTGAGTGTTTTGGGATGTTGTTGTACCAATATAATGTGGGACCAGCCAATGACATAGGAAATTTGTAAATAATTATATCTTGATCGTAAGTGATAAGGTAACATGCATTTCGAAAAGATCCAAGGTGTTGTTGAGGTTCCTCCTTACTATTGAACTTGGAAATATTCAGCAATTCCCAATGAGGAGGATATTGTTTCATAGGGATGTATGGGTTGATGGGTTCATTAAAAATTAGTTCATATGAAAAGTTTGTCTTATATCTTAAATTCATAGCTTCAAGGTTATCCATTGTACTCAATAATGCTTGTAAGTGATCATTAGATGGTTGAGATGTAGAAGGATGGGATTGTGATGCATATGACGTAGATGGATTGGGTTGTTGGTATGTTTGATAATTTTTTGGGTGTGTTGGTGTTGGTGGAAGTGGTTGATGATGAGGAACATAATTAAGAGGTTGTAATTGGATGGGTTTAAATAAATCTTAATGTGTAGATATAGGGATGTGTCAAGATTTGTTAGATAGGGTTGGTTGTGTTGAAATAAGGATATTTTATTGATTTGATATGGGGTCCATTGGGATGTAGTTGGTATGTACTTGAGATACTTGAATAGATTAGTTAGGAAATGCATAACTAAAGGAACCTTTTGGAGGATATTGACTGGTTTTCATTTATTCAGATGGATGAGGTTGTGAGGTGATTACATTGGCATGGACATGTGAAGTAGAGATGATGGGTAGAGTTGTGTGGTGTTGTTTAGACATAGGAGGAAGCAAGTGTGATTTTTGAGATCTTTGAATAGGTATACTAGTGACAATAGTAGATGAAGTGGACATAATATTGATATGAGGTAAGTTAGGTTGAATGGGATCCACCAATTTTGTAGATTTAAGGGATTGAGGGATTGTGTAGTAATTATAAAGTAGGTAGTCATAAAGGGTGATATCATTAGCATTAATGAGTCCCTAAAACTTTGAGCATCCATGAGGTATAGTAGGAGGTCCAGGCGTATCTAAAGGAGAAAGAGACAAAGGAAAATTTAGTCTAGAGGAAATGGAATAATGAGAGATAAGAGGATTGGTTTCAATATGAGGATCATTTTTAATGACATGGTCTTCATCAAGTGATACCATAGAAACATAAGGTTGGGAAATCAACGGTGTGGTATCTAGTTCAGAAGCTTGTTGGAAAAAATATTAAAGAGAAGGGATGTCATTGGATAAGGTGGGTTTTTTCATTGTCTTGTCTTGAGAAGGAGTGATAACATGCACGAAGTATATTAAAATTTGTTTATGTAGTGATAACATGCATGAAGGAAACAAACTTCCCAATGAAGGAATTTTTTTCTTTGATAGAAAACCTATCACCTAAATATGGGAACCCTCTATCAAGTAGCAAAACAAAAAAATCTCAGTCTCCTAAGATTCAGGAAAAGGGAAAAAAAGAGGAGGGGGAAGTTACACTACTCAGGGTAAACATAATCTTTGACGGATATTCTGATTTAACTAGTGGATTTATAGAGGTTAGCTTTAGGGAAAATAAAAGAATAAAGGGATTTGAGAAGATCCCGAATACGCTATATAATGATTAAAAAAAAGAAAATTGATAACTGGGGAGCTGCAACATCCAGAACAACTATATCATCTACTAGAAGGCTAGTAGATTTTGGAAGTAGATCTAAAAGAGGAAGACCTTCAAAGAAGGAGCTCAAAACAAAGAGAACAAAGGAATATATTTCATATGGGACTCATAGAAAATTGAGCCATCAAGAAAAATCATCCTTCATATCACTTAGATGAAGATCATCTCCTGGAATATAAGAGAAATGAAAGGGAACTCTAAACAAAGAATAGTCAAAGAGTTAAGAGTCCTAAGTAGACCTAGTATTTTTCTCTTACAGGAAACCAAAATGAATTCTAAGGTCCTTGAAAATTTTAAAAAGAATTTCTGGGATAAATCGGAAACTATTTCTGTTGATTCTCAGGGAGCTTCAGGAGGCCTGACCACTATATGGGATAAAAAAAAAATTATTAGTATGATTCTTTCTGACACCAATAACCATCTTGTTGTTAAATTACATGTTATTGATAATAATTTTACTTGGATCCTTTCAAACATTTATGCACCTAATACTGTAAATGGGAGAAGGAAACTATGGAATGATCTAAAGGTCTTTATAAGTCAACATAAAAAATACAACTCACTTATTATGGGATACTTAAACTCTCCTTTAAATCCTAGTGAAAAGTAAGGGGCAATTCTACTTTTTCCATCGACATGGATGAATTTGATGAATTCTTTGTTTCTTTAAATCTCATGGATGTGGCTCTTCATGGTAATAAATTTACTTGGTCAAATAGAAGACTAGACAAATATATGATTTAGGTTAGATTGGATAGAGCTCTTATATCTATTGGATCTTACACCAGGACTTTCATCTCACCTCTCTTCCTAGAATTGGATTAGATCATAATCCATTTTTTAAAAATCTTTTCAATTGGGCCAAACCCACAAGGAGTTCTAATTTTTTTAAAAAGATGTGAATGAACCATGATGATATCTTTGATAATATCAAATAATGGTGGAAATGAGATGGTGGAGGAACTACTCAATTTAGAATTATTCAAAAATTTAAAAATGTCCAAAAATAGGTGAAAATATGGAATAAAGAAGTGTTTGGGAATATATTTGTTAGAAAAATGAGTTAAAGCAAAAACTCCAGGAGCTGGAAAATAAAATTACTGCTAAGGGTGGGTCCTTGGAGGATCAATCAGCTGAGAAAAATATTCATTTAGATATACAAATGGTTTGTAGCAGAGAAGAATCCTTCTGTAGACTCAAATCTATGGTGATCTAGCTAAAAGAGGGAGATAAAAACACAAAATTCTTTCATATGACCACTATGAAACATAGAGTCTGTAATAGGATTTTGGAAGTTTCAAAAGGTAACGACAATATCATGAAATATCCTAAGGCCGTAAAGGAGGAAGCTCTCATAGTTTAAGTAAATTTAGTGAAAGAGAAGAGTGTTGAAAATGAAGATGCCACCTATTTCTTGTTAGAGGCTATTCTGAATGAAATAATTGATGAGAAAAGATTCAAAAACCTTTCCAAAACTGTAACTTTGGAGGAGTTGCAAAAAAATTTCTTTACTCTTAAAGGGGATAAGGCTCCAAGACCTGATGGCTTTTCTACTAATCTATTTCAGAATTATTGGGAATTATGTTCAGAGAACCTTCTTAGGGTAGTGAATGAGTTCTACAGAATTGGAAATCTATTGAAAGAGCTAAATATTAAACCACATTATGCTTTCCCTGAAAAAAATTTGGGTACTAAATATTTTAAGGACTTTCATCCCATTAGCCTAGTTAATGTTATTTATAGAATATTTTACTAAAATTATTGCTACTAAACTCCAGAATACTCTTAATGATTTAATTTCAAAGCAGCAGAGTGGGTTCATAAAAGGAAGGATAATTCAATATGGGGTGATCATGGTGCATGAGGTCATTCATTCTACGGATAATAATAAAAATTCAAGCATGGTCATGAAACTTGATATGCATAAAGCTTTTAACAAAGTCTCTTGGTATGATTTAGACAATTTTTATGGCTAAATTTGGTTTTCATAATAAATTTAGAAGAATAATTAAGGCTTGCATTTCTGCCGCTAGATTATCTATGGTGGTCAATGGTTAGACGATGCACTTCTTTGATAGCAGTAGGGGTTTAAGATAAGGGGACCATATATTCCCGTTTCTCTTCATTCTAAAGGTGGATGGCCTCAGAAGATCAATTTCCAAAGCAGTCAAAGAAGGTCTTCTAAAAGGAACTAATCCTACTTCTACAAACCACATAGCTTCACACCAAAAATTTTTAGATGACACAATTATTTTATTGATGGTCTCTATCCTTGAAGCTAAGGATATTAAGTCTATTCTGAAAATCTATGAGGTTGCTTCAGGGAAAGAGATAAATTTTGATAAGAGTTCCATTTCCTTCTTTAACACTCCTATGGATATAAAAAAAAAATATTAAAATTATGGGATACAAAATCAATTCCTTACCCACTACATATCTGGGTCTCCTTCTTAGTACAAAAAAATTCTCTATGACAGTATGGAATGATTTACTAGAAAGATTTCAAAAGAAAATGGCTAGTTAGAAAGGGGCCATTTTATCCAGTGCTAGAAAATGTCTGCTCATTAAAAGGACTCTCCAAAATAATTCCTATATATATTATGTCTCTTTATAATATTCCCTTTGTCTTTAGGGAAAAAATTGAAAGGATCCAAAAGAACTTCTTATGGTAGGGAATGGAGGAAAAATTTAGATATCACTTTGTGGCTTGGGATCAAGTTTGTACTCCTAAAAGAATTGGTGGGATTCACATTAAGGATATTAGAAAAATGAATGTGGCCTTAATTGTGAAAATGGGTTGGATAATGCTCTTGAAGTAACAACCTTGGATTGATGCAATTAAGGCTAAGTATCTTGCACAAAAAACAACTATTCTTTCCTTTATGATGGATAAATCGCTCAAGGTTCCATTTTCTGGAATAACTTGATTCAAATCAGAAATGTCATCAAATAAGGTTATAAATGGAAAGTGGGAAATGGAAGGGATATTCAATTTTGGAGCAATGACTAGTCTAATTTCAACCTAAATGACAGATTTGGTGTAGTCAAAGACATTCTAGAGAAAAAATATGGAACTAAAGTCCAATATTAAATTGAAATGGATGGAAATAGGAAGAGATGGAAACAAATTATGGTGGAAAGGACTAATCTTAATTCCACAATCTCTTCCCTACAGGAAAGATGGACATCATACCCTTGAACCAAATTGAAGCTAAGGATGAAATTTTTCTGGAACAACTCAAGTGATGGAGATTATACTGTCAAATATGGATATAATTCTTATTTTGAAAAAATTCATAGTGATTTCAAATGCAATAGGATTTGGAAGACAGAACTAACCCCTAAAATCAATTTTTTCTTTTGGCTTGTCCTCAGAGGAAGAATACTCACAAATGAAAACCTGATTAAGAGAGGATTTATAATGCTAAACATGTGCTTCCTATGCAAAAAAGAGGTTAAGAAAATAAAGCATCTCTTAGTTCATTGTGATTATTCTTTAATGCTATGGAGTTATGATTTCTCAAAGTTCAATGTTTATTGGACAATGCCAAAGGATTTTCTCCAATTTTGGATCAAGTGGGATCCTCCTTTTAAGCATTGTGTCATCAGAAGACTTTGGAAACTAGTTATGCCCCATGTTATCTGAAGGATCTAGAAAGATAGAAATGACATCATTTTTAGAAATAGTAGACAACATTGCAAGAAAAGCTTCGTTAATATTGCTAATTATATTAAAGAGAATATAGAGAGATTCAAACCTCCCAAGAATAAGAAGTATCCTAAAGAGGAAGAATTTACTCTTTCCAACTGGAAGATTGGTGCTACAAATGTGAAAAAATGGAGAAATCCAAACATTGATAGGTTGGAAATCCATTGGATCCCTCCTCCAAATTTTCAGTATAAACATAACTTCGATGGAGCCTCCAAGGGAAACCCAGGGGTAGCTATTAGTGGAGGTTTGATTTGGGATTATAAAGGTTTCTTAGTTGTTGTTTATGCTAGGAGAATGGGTAATCAGACTAATCATTATACAAAATCCTTAGCAGGTCTCTAAGGGCTAATACTTGCTAAGGAATATAACATCTAGAACATCATTGTAGAAGGGGACTCCTTAAATATTATTAATCATCTTAATAATATTTATTCCCATAGTTGGACTATCAAATATTTCATTGAGGAATCCATTAATATCTATCATACTTTCCAACATTTCAAAATTGGGCATACTTATAGGGAAGGTAACAAGGTGGTGGACACCTTCCCTAATTATGGCACCAACAACAATGTAACCTATTGGGATAATGAGAAATACACCCCCAAGAAGGTACAAGATGGTATTATAAAGGATAAACATGGACACTCACACATTGTATTAGATCTATAATGAGATTGTGTTGGATTCAAAGTACAAGGCAAATTGCACATGTGAGATAATTAATACTAATTATGGCCATAAAAGTTTGCATGATTCTTGAACATGTGGTTGTATTTTAAAAAAATAGGGTAGTCATATAAAAAAAAATGCTTCTAAAGGGTGGTTTCAAGCAAGGAAATCACATCAATTGTAGAGGGAAGAAGATGGGGGTGCTCTGTGCCAATTGAAACCTAGCTACGATCCTGTGTGGAATGAAAACATGGAGATTTGGAATCTACTTTAAAATGGGGATGTTTCCAACTTCATCGATAAACTCCAAGGCCATGACCAAAACATTTGTGTTCATTTTTCCATAGATTGGAAGGATAGGAAGGTAAATTATGGGGGTCATCATGTGATGATGAATGAGAAGCTGATTGCTGAGGTAATTGATATCAATTTGGATGGCTTCCAGTTCTTTAGCAAAAGGGTCAAAAAAACTACAGAAGCTAAGAAGTTTTATGAAAAAGGGTAGGAGATCATCTTTATTGTGGCGGGCATTAAGGTAATATCCATTCCAAAACCCTATGATGATGTTACTAAAATAATTGGTTCGCTTCATTTCCCTAAAAGCACGTTATGTCACTGTTCCTACCAAGCAATTGGTCCTCCTTAACCACTTTAGGAGAAACTTTACAGTTTATTTCTTGCATTACCTCTTGAATTCCCTAGAATGTTCCATTCTCAAATTTTAGAAACATACCATGGCCATCCCCCCTCCACTAGGGTTTCATTTCCCTCCTGCATAAGCTCTACCTCTCCAAATTCCCCACCATTCATATCTCCACCAGAGAACTGATCATTCCCATCCTCACTTCTCCCTCTATCAACCCGGTCACTTCTTCTAAGGTTAGAGATACCAAAACTAATAACCCAAAATTCAGCAAAGTGGCCTCTCCACCCTCTACCCATGTTCTAAGAAGCAACAAAGAAATGGAAGTTGTTCAAACTATTTTACATATTAGCAATGCTGGTCAGGATAGTGCCTTACAATATGAGAGGGATAATACTCATCTCATACTAGACCTAATGGAAAAAAGAGATTGAGAATATCAAGAAAGAGCTGTATCATTTAACCAAGCAAAAGGGGAAAATAAAGTTAAATGATGATGCGGGTATTGAAATTGATCAGAATGAGGATATTTACATAAGTTGAACTTGTTGGAAAATATATTGTGGAGGGCCAAGGACATACATGACCATAATATGGCCATTTTCAATGTCATTAGTGATTTTCTGGAGAAGTAGGTTAGAAGCATTTCTATGTTGAGTGGGATCCTTGAAGCCATTTGGGGGATAGAAAAGGAAAGAAATTGGGATATCTCAAATTTGAACGTGAATGATCCAACGAACACTACCACTCTAGCACTGTTCACTTCTTTGAGCACAATCAAATCAAGTATTGAAATATCTTCCAAGAAATAACACCCCTTGGTCTGGCTAGTGTTGTTTTAGTTGTTGCTTTGTTTCAGATAGTATGTTGTTTTTTTGGATACTTAATTGCAGTTATTTCTCTATTTTTCTTTTCTAGTAGCTACTGTTTGGGTTAAAGTTGGAATTCTCATATTTTCAGGATTTTGACACTCTTTTGATGTTGTTTTCATCTTTGATCTTGCTATTCAGCCTTCCTTGTAATTGGGTATAGTCTATCAAAACTATTTTGCCACTAATAAAAAAAACAAATAAATCAAAAACATAATTTTTTATTATCATGATTATTAGAGTGTGAGAAAAGATAATAAAAAGATTGAAGTGGAACCTAGGAAAATGGAAAATCTAAGGATGGTTTCATGTAATTTTGGCTTTGGAGTCCTCAATATACCTAAAGGTACGTAAGGCTTGAATATGTGATAAATTTATAAAATTTCTAGAACACCACAAAATATTTTTTATTGGGTGATGAAATCCCCAATAGTTTTACATTGTAAGGGATGTTAAGATGTGAAATATGGTTTATGTGTTTTGGATGTGTGTATGTAATTTGTTAAACCCTTTCGTTAAAATATATCTCCAAGCAAGAATGAAAGGGTTATTTTTTAGATCGAAAAAATATATGGAGATTTGATGAGAACAACCAAAAAGTGATGTAATGAGATAAAGAAAAAGATGAGGAAAAAAAAAAGAATACTTGGAATACGCTTTTCATTTTTATCTAATCTTTAAAGTAAGTAGGTGAGTGAAAAATACCCTAGAAATTCATTATCGAATGTAAGTAAGTAATAATGATCCAACACATGTTCCTTCCTGATAGGTTAATATAAAATTGAAGAAAGAAGTTGAAAATGAAAAAAAAAAAGACTTTCCAAGAAAGGATGGCTCTCATCAAGCATACCAGAATGTTGGAAAAATTACCTCGTTCTTGCTTATATTAGTGAAATACTACTAAAATGAATAAAGAAACTCGAAATATGAAGGGTTTATGGACCTTGAGATGGAATAATGATGTGGATGGCTGAAAATAATGGATCCTTCTCTGCAGTGAGCTAAACGACCTGCAAATCAAGATAACTCAACACAAAAATATTGGATTAGTAGATAGGGTTGGAGGTTTGGCTAACAAAGTTAGTTACAAGAAGTAATAACTTCTTAGGAGGGATGCCAATCCTTGTGTTTGATAAATATAGATAAAATGGATATTTGGTAAATTGGATGTAGTGTATATGCATAATCTTAAGAAAAACAAAAATTGAAATATGAATCTAATATAATAAAATCATATCTGATGTAAAAAGAACACAAAATAAATCAAACATGGATGGGTCTTAGGTGACCCAAGACTGTAGAGGTTCATTCAATAGTGACTGGGGCTAGTAAACTGAAACAATGATGTAAAATGTAGATCTAAAGGATCTTATGGTAGACATGATTTTAATGTAACACAAGAATGATAAATAGAAACTTGCAAAATATCTGAGACAGGGAGAAAAAAAGGGATGCAAGAAAATTAGATATCTAAGGGTAAATTCTAGAAATAGGGACTGGGTCAATGGTTAATAGGTGGGGTTGACGGTGACTGACGGCTGAAATAATAGATCCGGGGTGATAGGGAGGTAGAATAGATGGATATGAGGCTGGGTGGATGGAGAAACATAAAACAAATGAATAGATATCTAGATGATAGATAAATTGATGCAATAGAGGTTTGGTCGATAGATAACATAAAGGGTATACGAAGACTAAGAATGGTTAGGGCTTCAAACAAAAATGGATGAGTTGAAAGGAAGAATTGTAGATGAAAAAATAAGGTTGAGATGGCCCAATTATATTTTTATATGATAGTTGAACCTGCACAAAATGTTAGTAAAATATATATGATAATATTGCAAGGAAAAGTCAAAGTGTTTTAATAGTGAAATACATCTCCCCAAGTCTCCAAAGTGTAGGCACAAGATCTCCAAGAAGACTCCAAGATTACAAAATTGCATCTCTTCCTCTCTTAAAGAAGGAGGGGGGTATTAATTTATTTATAGGGTGAGTGGATGGATGTTATGGGATAGGAAAGCATTTAATAAAGGTAGGTGAGAGGTTAAATTATTATATAAAGGAAAAGGGAGATAAAAATATTAAATGAAGGTGGTGTGAGAACCTAAGGATGGTTAAAAAGGTGGTTGAGATGAAGGAAACTATTAAATAAAGGAAAAGAGAAGATGACATTATTAAATGAGGGCTTAGGGAGGATAAAATGGAGTATATAGGGAGGATAAATGGTAGAAAAATATTAAATGAGGGTCTAGGGATAATAAATGGGATGTGATTGCGATAATAAATATGATTAACGATTAATTAAATGGGATTAAGGGAAAATTAAAATAAATTATGGTGTAATATAAGATAGTGGGATATTCAAATAAATGGGATTTCTGGAGGGAAAAGGGAATTTGAATAGGAAGAGAGGTATGCATTTGCTTAAAGATAATAAAAGGGAGAAAAATGCAGGATGATGGGTAGCAATACAAAAAAATTGTGTCTACAGTAATATGATTTTATTCAAACCCTTTACCTTTAAAGATAGTAATCCTATGATTGATATTACTCTTCAAAAAATTAAAACACTCCTCCCCAATGGAAATATTCATTCAGAAGGAGGAGAATTCCCATATCCTAGATAAAAATAGTAGGAAAAATAGTGCAGGGTATAAGCAGAATATTGCAATAGAAAACAATGAAATTTGCAATAGAGTGGGGGATAGTAAAAAAATAGTTATGAACAGACAGAATAAGATCATAATGAACTAATTGAATTATTTTAACTAAAAAAACTTCACCCATGTTGTCATGCTAAATTTGTTGCATGAAAAATTAAAAAAAAAATCCATGACAACCTAAGCTACATTTGAAAATCCTTCTCCCGATTAATGTAAAACATGTCTTCTGACCAACTCAGTCACTTTTTTACCCTCATTATGGAAAAAAGGAATGTCATAATGTGATTTTCAAGTGTGTTTCATGTTTATGATATGTTATTCAAGCTCATTCATGAATATTTTGACATCCATGAGATGACAAGTTCTTTCGAAGGCTCCAAATGGGGCATTTTTGTCCTTTTTACACTCGATGACCACCCTTTGAGAATGTATAGGGAGAAGTTGAATCATACAATAAATGTATGGTAGATTAATAAAATCATCTGAGGTAGTTAGGAAATTTCTTTAAGAAAAATCAGGTTTAGAAACAAGTTATGTAACACTGGGCTAATTGCAGCATGGTATAAGGAAATGAAAGTAGTGAAAAAGATAGTTGACTTGTCACATATGTATCAGGATCCTCGATATGATTTGGAAAGAAATTCGATACTCATCAGAAATATAATAATACCTACTTCATAGTGAAAATGGTTTTAATGTAGTGTAAGAAGGATATATTAATTTTTTTCCTTAAAGCACAGATGAAGACTTTCCATCCTAGTGCTGACTCAATGAAATCATCTGAGAGTTTACAAGGAGATTCGAGAGCTTAATCAAATTCCAAAGCATATAAAATACAACCCTCTACATGCTCCATATTTTGAGTTAGAAAAAAATCAATTTTTCCTTTGGTGGCAGTTCAATCTTTTGGGGAAAACATGTGATCATAGTTTAAGATGGGCCTAAAATATAAAAAGGAGGCATAAAAAGGTCCTAAAAATTGTGGAAATGGATTTTTTTTACACTCAAATTCATATAATTTTTTCCCTTGGAATTCTATTCCTAGCTCTGGTGGTGAGAAAATGTAATTTGATGGCTATTTCAGATAGTTTTTGGTGAAGGTAGACTTCTAAAAATCTAAAGTGTGAAATTTGAAACCCATGATGTCCCTTTTTACCTTTGACCATGGTAAAAATGGATATGGGGGACAAAAAAAATTTCCACTGTGGTGAGAGATTCATGTTTTGAAGTTGTGTTATTTAAGGTGTTAGAAAAAATTTATTCCACTCAGAATTAAAAAATTGGCACATTCCTTAGGATATAAGGACCCAAGGTGCACTTATTAGGGGTTTTTTTAAATTTTTTAAAAATTTGAAAGGAACATGGGGGACAAAAAATTGCAGCACAATAGATGAGGGAGAATTTTTGTCACTTGAATCACAAATTGGGTGGTTAGAAAATGTTTTCAACTCACCTCTCAAATATGGTCCCTTCCTCATGATGAGAAGAACCTTGACACATTTGGAGAAGGATGATGTTGATTTTCCCCCATTTAAAAGGTATGTAGGGGATATAAAAATGTTCCACCACATGGAGGAGAAATCTTTCGTCACTTAAGAATCATCACTTCTTCACGAGGCATGTTCTCTCAACTTCACAACTTGCATGTTTTGGCCCCCTCTTCATTATTCTTCCACCGTTGGTGCATTTCCACACCGCAATGTCTTTTTTTCCATTACTAAATGTGTTAAGGGACATGTGAACATTTGAAACCCATTTAGTAACTTTTAACGTCTATCTCTCATGTCATTTAACTCGGTTTAAGCTAGAAGGTTCAAGGATGAGTTAAGGTGTTAGTTAGCTAGTTTAGTAAGGGGATGTGAGTAGAAAGAAATTACTTATACTTCCTTCCCTTCATTACTTCTGGTATGTTGTTATGAGGCTAAAATTTATAGAAACCACATTGTTAAAAACACTTTTTTTTCTCATATCTTCTTGATAATTTCTCTGTTCTCAATAAATGTTGTTGTATCATGCATTCCTAAGCTCCCTGATGATAAAAAAACCTCATTTCTATCGATTCCCTACATTATTTACATCATCCAAGTGAAAATTTTATAGAAAAATGTTTTTGTATCTATTTTAAGTTACATTGATAAAAAACACGTAAAGAATTAGAGCATCAAATCGCATAATAAAACCTAATCAAAACAATAAATTTTTAGCTCAATCCAACACTCAGAAGGTAGACTTGTATTTTTAGTATGTTGGCTCCATATCCATTATATACATAGTAAGTGTTGAAGATAAATAACCAATAAGTTTGAAACCTCTGTGCACTAAGTCTGGAACTCAACAAAACTATAAATTTTGAAAATTGGGAAAGTTGGCTAAAAAATATAATCTGAAGGTGGGGTGTGAGTTACTAAAAATAGTAAGTTTCTAGATCAAGTTAATATTTCACACATACCTTCATCCCCCCATGTTGATCATGAATTTAAAGAGGTGAAATCATTTTACCTTTCCATGATTACATGAATATTTAATATATATGTGACATCAAAGAAAAGAATCGTGATTGATGAAGATGCAGGTTCATCTCATTCAGGAAAGAGAAAGAGGGTGGATGGTGATGATGCTTAAATATCTCCTTCTCTTAAGGTATATAAGAGGTATAAGTTTGGAGAAAATCCCTCGAAACAACTTGAACAAGGTGAGATTAATTATTTTCAGTATCTTAATCATCTAGTATATCCAGGTGTCCCTATTGAAGCACTTGAATCAACCCATTTTTATCATGCTTTAATCTTTTACCAAGCACCTGAGATGTATAATTTCATTTCCACACCTAATGAGACTTTTTCATGGGTAAATAAATTACTTGGAGAATAATCAATGACAATGAAATAAGTAGTGACACCTAGCTTTAAAGCCATCTCAAAATACATAAGGACTAATAAGATAAAGAAAGCACAATCAATTTCCTATTTCTACACCAAGGATTCTGAAGATCAATATGTAGAGGTGGCACATCCAAGGGTAAATAATCCCATGAAATAAATGACACCTAATGATTATGTAATGATGAATATATCTTGGGTCTAAGCTAGCCACAAGGGTGACTGTCATTTGTTGAAGGAATAATTTACCCTCCTTACTTGAAATGAAGAACACAAACAAACAATTGAGTAATTGAAGGAACTTGTCAAAATTCTAAGTGCTTACATCCAACCTTTCCTTGAGAGCATTTCAAAACCTCCTCTTGTAATAGAAATCATTCCTTTAATCTGTATATTTGAACCAAAATTTATCAAGAAATCACAAGGGAATATGATTAATGGGAAGGATAATGAGAGATGGATAGATAAGATCATCAAGAAAGGAAAGACATTATTTCTAGAGGCCCTTTATCTAATCAAGTACATTCTCACCACTTTTTCAGAAGTGAAGAAATAAAGGGAGGATATTAAAAGAGAAAATATTTTCATGGATGAGGTGCTCCAATGTCTGTTCAAGATGAGATCCCTTGACTCTCACACCCTCATGAGAAAAAATGTGTTTGCATTAGATACTAAAAATTTGTCCCCATTTTGGGTCGACATCAAGGATGCTAGATACGGTATGATCGAAGACGTAATATCTGAACTTGATTCTAGTGGACAATATGATTTTAGGATTTTGAATGATATCTTCAATTGTTTTCATAAACTTGATCTCCCTCCACTCACTGAAAATTCATCATCAGAGGAAATCACCATTTTCCTCCAATATATTGTTAAGAAAGAGGCATTTGATCCTATTTCCCTCAATGAATAGACCTTAAAATCCCTTTCCAACATTAGAGGATATATTTCCTAGATTCTAATAGATCACAAATAATGGTCTAATTAGTACAAGGATATGAGTGATGTTTTAAAGACACATATCAATGTGTTGAGCTATGTTTGCATTCCTGAAGAATATAAGGTGACACCTACAGTAGGTCTGTTTAGTAAAGAATACAGAGGACAATAATTCATTCTAGAAAATATCCCTTTGGGATCATGAACCAAAAATTTCTCCATCATGTAGGCTTTCATATTCATCATATATTTCAAATCCCTTCCTTTCCTCTCTTCATTCATTCCCCTATTCTCTCCCCCTTTATACTTCTTCATTGTATGCAATCATGGTATTTTGTATTATTCATTTAGGTCACTCTCTAATTTTGGATTGTAAACGTGCCTTTTTATTTATAAAAAGATGACTTATTGACTCACTTCCTAGGAATATGAATAATCACAAGTGAAATAAGAACTTGAAAATTCACGTGGGGGTAGTTGAAGAGTCAATTAATAATTCTATAAATGGGAATGGCTTTGTAATCCAATTTTTCCCCTCGTGCAAAATTTGATCAAGTGTAACCTTGCACAGAAGGAAATGGATAGGTTGGTTCAGTCATGCAAGCTCACATTTCAATTCCAAAAATCAGGTTAAAGGAAGGCACAACAATGGAAATTCAAGGTCAAAAAATAAACAACCAAGAAAAAATCGAAGGAGATCATAGATCAAGTAGAAGAATGCAAAAAGACTCGAAGTTTTCAGACTTCAAATTTTCAGAGTTATGGAGACAAGGTTGGAAATTTTTTGAAAAAGGTCTGAAATCCAAAATTTTGAAAGTACAAAATTTTGGAATTTTGGGTTTTAAGGTTTTGGAGAAAATGACTGGCCAGTAGGAAAAAAGAAAGCAAAAATCCCCAAATTTGAAATTCTGAAAGCCCAAAATTTCAGACTTTTGGGTTTCAGAGTTTTAGAGATTTTGGTGGGTGCGATGGGATGAATAATGAAAAATGTTCAAAGAAAAACATCTGAAACCAAAACTTCCAAAATCCTGAAAGTTAGAAATTTAGACTTTTAAGTTTCAAAGTTTCAAAGATTCGAGATTCACAGTTTCAGAGTCTTCGGTGAAAAATCAAGAAAAGTGATAAAAAATGTCTGAAATCATGAAAGTCTGAAACCTGAAAGGGTTCATATTTTGGAAGTCAACATAGGTTTTAGGGTCAACACAGTGATAATTTTGGGTTTCGGAGTTTCTAAACTCTCAAGTGGGATCAAGTGATGAATAGTGGAAAAAGTTTTGAAATTCTGAAAGTCCAAAATTTCAAACTTTCAGGTTTCAGAGTTTCATATTTTTGACGTGCACAAGTAGATGAATAGTATCCCAACTTCCAAAACCAAAATATCCAAAATTTTGAATTTCGTACTTTCAAAGGTTACATGCATTTTGGACTCCGGAAAGGAAGATCAACAGTTTGTAGTTTTTGCAGAATGACGCCCTGACCTTCAGATGGCCATTACTTTTGACTGGGAGCTTGGATTTGCACAAGAAATGACTTTTTGGAAAGCTTACAGTCTCCTCTAAAAAATATATATATTCAAAATTAATATATATTATCTTCCATTTTTATGGGTGCGATAATTCTCATCTACCACAATAATGAAGGTATGGGCTTCCTTTCTTTCCCAAAAAGATAGACTACGTGGAGGAATGGTTTTGTAGCAGAACCCATCATTTTTACAGGAAAATTAAATGCATTCTATGGTGGTTGAAGCAAGAATTCAAATTATTCTCTCCCCTCTTCTCTCATTCTTCATATATATTGTAAGGAGGGGTATTTTTCTAATGTTTGACAATTTGGCCTTGCACCCTCCCTTATTCTCTTGTCTGCAAGTGAGTTTTATGGAGTTCAATCCTCCCATGTAAACTATAAATGAATTCTTACCTCTTGGCCATTGTAATGCACTGTATCAATAATTGGAGCAATAATAAAAGTTTGTGGATGATTTCCAACCCTCTCTTGTGTTCTTTGCTTTCATCTGATCTCTCATTACAATCTTGGTTATTTGTGCATGGTGGTTGTATTACATTTTTATGGTTTGTGTTTAATGGAAAATTAGGTATTCAACATTCCTTTTGGTGCATCACCTTTCTTACTTCAGATTTAATTTCTTGTAATCTTCTTAAACTTGTCTCCTTGGAAAGTTAGAGTAGGTTTTAGAGAAAATCCTCTACAACTTCAATGTGTGCATCTGAATAGAGGAAAAAGAACTGACCTGCATCCAGATTGCTTTCCTAATTGTAAATTCCCACACTTTGGGAAAATCTCCATGTTATGCAATCACACTAGTAGTTTCAACCCATCAAGTTGCATACTTTCAGGGGTGTCGTGATTACGCATCAACAGGCTTCTCCATTCCAAAGGATATTAAAAGTTATTTTTTCTATAGTAATTATGGATTGTTATAAATTGTTGAACTTTGTATCACCAGTATACAAGAAACAAGATTTGGATTTATTCAATTTCCTTTATTCATCATTTTCTTTATTCTCTCTATATTCTTCATCTTCAAAGAATAATGATCTTGAATATCCAAGAAGAAACTTTTTGTCCTTGATTAATGAATATAAAGAACTTTGTTTCTATATTTTCATTACTCTTGCTTATTACTTACATTTTTCCCTCTAATTGAATTTGGACCCACTCTAGTTATTGTATGTTAACTCTACTGGTTGCTACTCAAAAAAATATCCCTTGCTTTCCTAATTTACAAATACTTCCCTTGTAGTCCATATAATAACTTTTCCACATGCTCATTGAAGTGTTTCAATGTGATTTTTTGTCCACCCCCATAGAATTATGATAGTTTACATTCAATAATGGGAGTCTCCCCATAACAAACAAGGAGGGTATTTTCTATGTGACTGTAGGTGGAAACACCTAATTTGTAATACAAAAAATTATTTCTCCAATAGTTTTTGGTAAACCCGATTGGGGGAGATATGCCCTTTTTCACCCATAAAGATATCTATAAAATAAAATAAAAAACATATTCCAAAGAAAAGGTTTTAAAGAAAAATCATATTTTGAAGGTGATTAAATGAAAAAAAAAATCCATGTCACATTTGTTTCCCACATCACAATGATATATTTTGGATATTGGTTTCTAGAACCAATGAGTGACAACAACCATGAAGCAAAATAAGACCACAAAGATCTACAAATTTTTGATCAGCCATCATTCTGGACCAGCTCCTATAAGGGTAATGATTTAGGAACAATGAAGAGTTTCTTAAAAAAAAATCTTTAATCATCCAAAGGAAATAAGGTTGGTATAATTTCCATAGTAGTCATGGAATTATTTTCTAGAATGAATAAAAAAATTTTCTGTGAAGAACCTACCATCAAATCCTACTGAAATCTATTCTAGTTGACTGTTGTTAATGTAAAACAAATAGGAATTGCACCTATTGTTGTTGAAGAATCTAAGTGCATGATGAAAAAGATGCATAAGAGGTATAAAATATTATATGAAAAGAATGAAGATGAATAATCTCCCAAAGGTAATGTTATTTTATCCACATAGCTGATTAAGAAAATCAAAGCATTTTCTTTTATCTCCCTTCCTCTAGATGATTTTCTGACATATGAAGATGAGGAAATGGGATCCTTAAAAAGAGAGTACATGCAAATAATTTTGAGTGTTACATGAGTAAATTCAAATCCCCAAATCAACTTTTAAATTTTGAATCATACTGATGCTATGTAAGAAATATATAAGAAGCTTGAATTACTCCGTAACAAGGAGGAAGATGAGGTTCATCCTTCAAAATAAGATCCTGATGATTTTCAATATTAGAAGGTGTTTATTCCTAAAATATTCTTATGAAATTATAATGAATGCCATGTCCTTGAATCTTCTAACCAAATTCATATGAACAACTTGGAGGATGATGGAGAAAGCATGATAGTTGAACCTCCATTCATAAGCTCATTTTGGATTGAGGCACAACCCTTTGGAAAAAAATGTATCCAATAGATAAATATTATTTCTCTATGATGGATGATCTAGTGTTAACCGAGGAATCTACTAACAATGAATATATTCAAGAAATCAATTGTTCATCCTAGATTCGAGATATTCAATAAGATGAATTTGAGTTAATTATTGATGATTTTTTTTTCTGGTTGGGTTTCCCCTTTAGATTCACATATGACCAATGATGATATGGAGAATATTGAAGAATCCAAATTCCTTCTTGAGTCAATAATTGATGAGAAAATTGAACAAGTCCTATCCAAGGAAATGATGTCCTTATTTGCGTAAGAAGGGTGTAATGTTGATCAATCTAGCGAGAATGGAGTCTTTCCTTTTCCTTGTGAATAAGAACATTATATGAGGAATGATCAAGATGGAGAAAAATATTTTTATCATGTTGTAATCCCAATGTTTTATTCTTCCCCCTTTTTGGTCCCATTATTGAGTTTTCATAATGTGCCATAATTTTTCATGTCCAATTTTGCTTACAAATGTTTAATTGTTCAATTTAGTGATCTGCAATTCATTTCTCCCAGTTGAATGCTTCGAAAGTGCCCAAAAATGTGTTGTTTTTCCATAATTTGAAACAATTATGTAAGTTTGCCCCTTTCCATGCCCTATTTTTTCCATATTTTTGGGTTGTGTCATTTTCCCGTGACAAATCATGCAAAAGGCTGAAATTGATCGAATCCGAGTTTTTTGAAATTAAAATCCCAATCCCCAGGTCGAAAAAAACATCAAATCATGTTTCAATTGATTTAAAACCAAGAAATCTGCCATCCTTGTAAGAAAATTTGATTTCTAGGGCATCCTCTGTATTTTTGACGTTTTGACAGTCATACGGGTGTCATCTGCTCATCAAATTCATCATAGCAACATTATTGTAATGTGGCGGGTTCCTATTGGCTGGGGATGGTCGGGAAATGTTTTCTAACTTTTCATTTTTAAAATTTTGGCTAAAGGGAAAATTTTGGTCTGTGGCTCCGCTTCTTACAAAGGGTGCCTATGTGGCACATTCTGATTGGTCGAGGAGTGGCGGGTGGCAGATTTACCTTAAAAATTTTGGATTTCATTTTGTAAAATTCTCAAAGTCAATTCTTGGCATGAAAGGCCACAACAGATCGGAAGAGGACACGTGGCTTGGGGGACATGTGGGTGGTGGAAGGAGTTGGTGAATTTTTGTGTTTTTTGTCTCAAATTGTCAAGGGAAATTTTTGACCCAAAGGCCCTCCTCCAATAGCAAGTGGACATGTGTCCAGGAAAATTCAGCATCAGAGGGTAGAGGTTTTTCATGAATTTGAAGTTTTTTAACTTCAAAACTTTAATGTCAAATTTTTGGGCCAAAGCTTCGAGACCAATAAGAAAAAGACATATGTCCAGAAATACAAAAAGTGGAAAAGGGGGGCGAAGGAAAGTCTTATGAATTTTTTCCTTTGTGTTTGCAAGGGAAAAAAATGAAAGATGGTCCCGTGACCAATCTATGGAGGATACGTGGCACGTCCTAAGCAGTCAAAAGTGGATTGTAGGCCTGGGGGAGAATTTTGAAATTTTGTAAATTTTGGCAACGAGGTATGAAGGAAGAATTGGGCTTGGACCCGCAGCGAATGGGAGTTCACCACTTGGTGAGGAAGAGAGTAGGTGTTTGGGCCAGCGGAAAATTTTGAGAAAATTTTTATTTTTTCACAAAAGGAGAAAAATGGATAGAATTGGCCCACAATTTCAAAGGGGCCCACATATGGACATGTGGCAGGTCCAAGGGAGAAGTGGGGAAATTTTGCAAAATTTTCCAAAATTAAAAAAGGTCGCAAATGTAATTTTAAAGATGGGAGCCTGATCCAATCATGTTTTGACACATGTCCCACCTTATCTAGAATCAAAAAAGGCATTTTTGAGCTTATTCGTGGATCTCATCTTCCACGTGGAGGGAGGACACTTAAAGTTGATATGAAATCGATGGCTACTGTAGATTCATATTTTTGGGCTGCCATGAGAGCCCCAAGAAGCTTAGAAATCACATTTCTCCATTAAATTCCACTAAATTTTATATGATTTCTAGTCTTCTGGGCCTTCTAAGAACATTGACATCATTTTTATGACCTAATTCTTTGATCTACGGTGTTTATGATGTAAATTGTGTCCCTTCCCGACTAAAACATGTACAGTGAAAATCAAAAGTTGCAGAGGTGGAATGATGAGGTGAAAAGGTGAAAAATGATAAATGAAAGATGCTTGCATTCCTGAATGATAAAAATGTGACCTTGGGATGGATAAGGATCCGAATTTGTGTAATAATTTAATTTTTTTGGCACACCTGACATTCATCGAACATTTTTTCTGTTTGTTGTTCCTTTCTGCAAATCATGAGGAGGAGTTGTAACAAATTTGATCCCATAAGCATATTATTTTCTTGGGAAGGAAGAATCCATGATGGCATGAGGTATATTATGCATTTTGGAGAAATTTGTAAAAAAGGAGAATTTAGAATTTCACGGGAAAACTTGAAGAAGCCCATTTTCTTTGAGGAAACCTCCTGAGAGCCATTTTCAATTATATTTTGTATCAGATTTAATCATGTTGAGTTGGTTTAAGTTGTAAAGCCATCAACAAGCTCTAAGATTTTTTTCATAACATTCCCTTGCTGATGTATTCAATCAAATTTTGTATTATTTGGTGTTATCTCTTGGCACAAATTTTATATGCTTATGTTTTAGAATGATTTCAATATTTTTTTCTTGCTCATGTTGCAATATTGTGTTTAGGATCTCTTTGGTCATACATCATCTCATTTATTGTTGATGGTTTGATGAAATATACAATCTTATATTTAGAAGATCCTTCATTTGATATTTGATAAAAAGATTTAAAATCATTTTACTGTCCTTGAATCTTGAGACTGTTTTGTAAACCTTTGGGGGTACCTTAGATCATGATCAAACAAGGATTTCTGGATACTTTTTGGTATATTTGCTTCAAGATTTTGTAGCAGGATGTCCAATATTGTGTGGAAGAGTGCAGATCCAGGCCTCCATTTGTGCACATATCCTGGTTGAAGAGGAATTTTAAACCTTTTGAAGCATTCCTACTGTTTAAGTGTTACAAATTTCTTGTAAAGGTCGTTAAAGAGTTTGGTAATTTCTGGTTGGTATTTTCTAATATCTCCCAACAAAATTTCATTCAAAATAACTAACCCTACCCTATACTACCCTTTCATTACATTGTTTGTTAACAAGAGAATACAATCCATTTACAAAAAATGCATGAAGCAAATCAGGATAATACTATGTCTCTAGCAGCCTCAACCTTGTTAATTTCCATGATTTAGTAGTGACAACTCTTTTTAGTTTGAATAATGGAGAATTGATCATGTTTTCTCATGGCCCCTTCCATAAAATATGCAAAATACAAGGATATCTCCATCTCCTTCACCAAACAAAGGCTGCAATGTAGGTTCTCTTGTCTTGGTTGATAGGCACACCCTAAAATAGTAAGGATTAGATCAAAATACTTCTAAGGTGCTACCCACTCCTTCAAATATTGAGTGCCAACAAGTCAGGTAAATGTCTTCCCAACTACAAAAAACATACAAATCATTTATCTGCCTCTGAGTGTCTTGTGCAAATCCAGGATGTTGCTTGAGTTGTGAAGGAGATTAAGTTTGGGTACCAACACCAGAGTAGTTGTCAAAGAATCAAAAAGACTTAAGACAACCTTCACAACTCCATGGGGGACTTATATTTTTGTAAGGATGCCCTTTGGATTAATGAATACTGGTTCCACTTTTCAAAGGGCAATGGATGTTGCTTTTGTTGGTTACATCTATAAGTTTATTGTTGTTTACCAAGATGATGTGACTATATTTTCAAGGCAGTGAGGTGACCATTTGCAGCACTTGGAAAAAATGTTGATAAGATGTAGGGTGTATGGAATTTCTCTTAATCTAAAGAATTTTCATTTTGGCATGCAAAAGGTCAAGTTGCTGGGACATATTGTATCTAAAGATGGTGTTATGATAGACCCTGAGAGAGTGGATGTAATCAGCAAAGTACCTATCCCAAGAACTAAGAAAGGAATCCAGTATTTCTTTGGCCAAATAAATTTTATTAGAAGGTTTGTATCCAATTTTGTTGAGCTAACTCTTCCAATCACAAGCATGTTAAAAAAGGATCAAGTTATCAGGTGGGACGAGGCTGTCATTTAGGATTTTGAAGGAATAAAGGATGCACTTAAGCATGCACCTGTCTTGGCAGCTCCAAACTATAAGAGGCCTTTCCAAATTTTTTCCTTTTCCTCTGAATATACCATTGATTAAGTTTTACTAAAAATGGATGAAAATGGGGCTGAGAGGCCTATTTCCTTCTTTAGCAAGGCTTTACAAGTAGCTGAATTGAAGTATACAATCCTGGTAACCAAGCATTTTCCTTGGTGAAAGAAACAAAGACTTTTAGGCCTTATATATTAAGATCAAAATTTGTATCTTATGTTCCCCACACCATGGTGAAAGAGATCTTATCAGAGATGGAGATCTCAAGAAAAATATGTAGATGGGTGAAAAAATTTCAAGAGTATGATATGGATATCCAAACCAAAAATTTAATAAGAGGTTTGGGTCTTGCTAAGCTCATGGCTGAGAGCAACTTGCAAAATGTAGAAGTGGGTCAGCTAGAGAAAGAAATGGAAAATCTTCTTGAGAAATTGATGAGTTCTGAATGGTACAAAGATATGATCTTCTACCTTAGGCACCTATGCTATCCCAGTCACATGAATAAAAATAAGAAAAGATCCCTCAAGCTAGCTTCTCAAAAATATATCATAACAGACCTTGGCCTGGCTTGGAAGAACCCCAAGGTTACCCTCTTGCAATCCATAACTGAAGATGAAGCTGCCAAGATAGTTGCTGATTTCCATGGGGGAGTTTGTGGGGGACACTTTACTAGGAGGGTGACAACACATAAGATTTTGAGAGCTGGTTATTGGTGGCCTACTCATTTTAAAGATGCAACCCAACTGGTTAGAAAATGTGATAGTTGCCAACATTTCTCTAGAAGACTAAAATCTTCAGGATCCCTTCCTTTTTAGCCTATATCAATCGAAGCCCCTTTCAAACAATGGGAAATGGACTTCATTGGTGAGATTTCAGATCCTTCTAGTGCTGGCCATAAATGGATTCTTTTAGCCACTGATTATTTTATGAAATGGGTTGAAGCAATTCCATCTAAGAAGGCAACACACAAAGTGGTAATGGATTTCTTGTTGAATCATATCATATGTAGATTTGGAGTTCCAATTAAGATTGAATCTGATAATGCCATGTGCTTTAGAGAAAAACCTTTAATGGCAATGTGCAATGAATATGGGATAAAACTAACTTATTCTTCAAACTACAATCCATAAGGGAATGGACAAGCTGAGTCCAGTAACAAGAAGTTTCTCAAGATCATTAGAAGAACCCTCGAAGTTAACAAGAAGAAGTGGGGATAACAATTGAAGGTTGTAGTTTGGGCTGATAGAATAACTCCAAAAAGAGCAACTGGTAAAATCCCATTTGAATTGGTGTATGGAACTCAGGATTTGCTTCCCTTAAACCTACAATTATCTTCATTTCAGTTTTCCCAACAATTAGAAGATCAAGATAATGGCCCGTATGAATAAAGAATTAATCAGATCATTGAGCTTGATGAAGAGAGAAGAGCATCCCATTAGAGGCATATCAGATTTAGAGAAAAATTCAAAATATTGTTTGACAAGAAGGTCACTCCTAGAGCCTTTAATGTTGGTGATCTAGTTTTGCTATGGGATAGAAGGCATGAAGACAAGGGCAAGCATGGCAAGTTTGATGCTCTATGGATGGGCCCTTATGCCATTGACATCAAGATTGGACAACATACATTTTTTCTCAATGATTTTGAAGGGGAATTGATGGACCTACCTGTTAATGGTAGAAATTTAATAATTTTCTTGGATTGATCCCCAAGGTGAGGTGTGCATAAATTGTACATTTATATAGTACTTGTTTTTTTTTTGAATTTTACTGTTTGTTGGCTTGTGGTTTGGCCTTTTGTCCTTGGCAGCCATTTCTGGTTTTGTTTCTCTGTCTGTTTTGGTGGTAATTCTAAATTTTTGGGCTGCCCTATGTTTTGACTCCTTTCCTAATGGTTTTTTGGCACTTGGTCTATGTTTTAATCTTGTGGCACTAATTGGGAGTGCCCATCCCAAAGCAGGAGCCAATTTTGGTCCCATTATTGAGTTTTCATAATGTCTCCTAATTTTCCATGTCCAATTTTGCTTAGAAAAATTTTATTGTTCGATTTGGTGATCTACAATTTATTTCTCCCAATTGAATTCTTAAAAGGTGCCCAAGAATGTGTTGTTTTTCCCTAATTTGAAACAATTCTGCAAGTTTTCCCCTTTCCGTGCCCTAATTTTTCTATAATTTCGGGTTGTATCATTTTCCTGTGCCAAATCATGCAAAATGCTTAAATTGATCGAATCTAAGATGTTTATAATTAAAATACCAATCCCTAGGTTGAGAACAATATCAAATCATGTTTTAATTTATTTAAAAACAAGAAATCTTCCATCCTTGTTAAAAATTTGTTTTCTAGGGCATCCTCTATATTTTTGATGTTTTGATGGTCATACGGTTGTCATCTTCCCATCAAATTCATCATCGCAACATTATTGCAACATGGTGGGTTCCTATTGGCCGGGGATGGTCGGGAAATGTTTTCTAACTTTTCCTTTTTGAAATTTTGGCTAAAGGGAAAATTTTGGTCTGTGGCTCCGCTTCTTACAAAGAGTGCCTTTGTGGCACATTCTGATTGGTCGAGGAGTGGTGGGTGGCGGATTTACCTTAAGAATTTTTTCTTTCATTTTACAAATTTCTCAGATTCAATTCTTGGCCCAAAATCCCATCGAATGGGAAGAGGACACATGGCTTGGGGGACATGCAGGTGGCGGAAAGAGTTGGTGAATTTTTGTGTTTTTTGGCTCAAATTGTCGAGGGAAAATTTTTATTCAAAGGCCCTCCTCCAATAGCAAGTGTACACATGTTCAGGAAAATTCAGCATGGGAGGGTAGAGATTTTGATGAATTTGAAGTTTTTTAACTTCAAAATTTTAATGTCATTTTTGGGGCCGAAGCTCTGAGACCAATAAGAAAAATACACGTGTCAAGAAATACAAAAAGTGGAAAAGGGGGCCGAAGGAAAGTCTTATGAATTTTTTTCTTTGTGTTTGCGAGATAAAAATGAAAGATGGTTCCATGACCAATCTATAGAGGACACATGACACATCCTAAGCAGTCAAAAGGGGAGCACGGGCCTGGGGATAATTTTGAAATTTTGTAAATTTGGCAGGGAGGTATGAAGGAAGAATTGGAGGCCTAGACCCGTAGTGAATGGGAGAGCGTGACATGGCGAGGAAGAGTGTGGGTGTTCGGGCCTACGGAGAATTTTGAGAAAAATTTACTTTTTTCAAAAAATGAGCAAAATGGATAGAATTGGCACGCAATTTCAAAGGAGCCAACATATGGACACGTGGCAGGTCTAAGGGAGAAGCGGGGAAATTTTACAAAAATTTTCAAAATTAAAAAAGGTCACAAATGCAATTTTAAAGATGGGAGCTCAATCCAATCATGTTTTGACATGTGTCCCACCTTCTCAAGAGTTAAAAAGGAATTTTTGAGCTTATTCGTGGATCTCATCTTCCACGTGGAGGGCTGACACTTAAAGTTGATATGAAATCGATGGCTACTATACAGTCATCTTTTTAAGTCACCATAAAAGATCCAAGGAGCTGGTAAATCACATTTCTCCATCGAATTCCATCAAATTTTATATGATTTTGGGTTGACTGGGCCTTCTAAGAACATTGGCTTCATTTTCATGACCTAATTCTTCAATCTATGGTGTTTTTGATGTAAATTTCTTCTCTGCCTGGGTAAAAATGTGAAAAGTGAATATCAAAAGTTGCATAGGTGGAATGATGAGGTAAAAAGGTGAAAAATGATAAATCAAAGATGCTTACATACCTGAATTATAAAAATGTGACCCTGGGATGGATAAGGATCCGAATTTCTGTAATAATTTAAATTTTTTGGCACACCTGGCATTCATCGAATGTTTTCCATGTTTGCTGTCCCTTTTTGTAAATCATGAGGAGTTGTTATAACAAATTTTATCGCATAATCATATTATTTTCTTGGGAAGGAAGACTCCACGATGGCATGAGGTATATTATGCATTTTGGAGAAATTTCTAAAAAAGGAGAATTGATAATTTCACAAGAAAACTTAGAAGAAGCCCATTTATGTTTGAGGGAATTGCCTAAGAGCCATTTCGAATTTTATTTTGTATTAGATTTCATCATGTTGAGTTTTTTTTAGTTTTAAAGCCATCAACAAGCTCTGAGATTGTTTTCATAAAATTCCCCTACTAATGTATTCAATCAAATTTTTGATTATTTGGTGTTATCTCTCGGAAAAATTTGTATATGCTTGTGTTTCAGAATGATTTCAATTTGTGTTTCTTGCTCATGTTACAATCTTGTGTTTAGGATCTCTTTTCTCATACATCATCTCATTTCTTGTTGATGGTTTGATGACATATACAATCTTATATTCAAAATATCCTTCATTTGATAGAAGATAAACATATTTACAATCATTTTTATTGTCCTTGAATCTTGAGACTGTTTTGTAAACCTTTGGGGGTACCTTAGGTCACGATCAAATAGGGAATTCTAGATACTTTGTTGGTATATTTTCTTGAAGCATTTGTAGCAGGTTGTCAAATATTGTGTGGAAGAGTGTAGATCTGGGCCTCCATTTGTGCACATATCTTGGTTGAAGGGGTATTGTAAACCTTTTGAAGCACTCCTATTGTTTAAGTGTTACAAATTTCTTGCGAAGGTCCTCAAAGAGTTTGGTAATTTCTGGTTGGTCTTGTCTAATATCTCCCAAAAAACATTCATTCAAAATAACTAACCCTACCCTATACTACCACTGCATTGCATTTTGTGTTAACAAGAGAGTATAATCCATTTACAAAAAATGCACGAAACAAATTAGGATAATACTATGTCTCTAGCAGCCTCAACCTTGTTTTGAAAAAACTTCCATCATTTGGTAGTGACAACTCTTTTTAGTTTCAATAATGGAGAATTGATCATGTTTTCTCAAGGCCCCTTCCATACAATATGCAAACTACAAGGATATCTCCATTTCCTTCACCAAACAAAGGCTACAATGTAGGTTCTCTTGCCTTGGTTGATAGGCACAACTTAAAATAGTGAGGATTAGATCAAAATCCTTCTGAGGTGCTACCCACTCCTTCAAATCTTTAGTTTCAAAAAGTAATATAACTGTCCTCCCCAGCTACAAATGAGATAGAAATTATTTATCTGCCTCTGAGTGTCTTGTGAAAATCTAGGATGCTACTTGAGTTGTGAAGGTGATTAAGTTTGGGTACCAACACCAGAGTGACACCGTTTCCGGGTACTTCCTAGAACGCCTTTGTATTTTTGAGGTGTATTCAAGTATTTGAGATACTGCATTATCAAGATATCATCCTATGTTTCAGATCTTCAAGTTATAAAGCAAGGGTTTCAAGCTCAACCTACCTTTTTTCATTTCCCAGTAGTTTAGACATTTTTGTTGCCTTATGTTTTATTGAATTAGGAAGGATAAGGTCTTGTTTATGAAACCTTGTAAAGTTTTCAGGACTAGAAAACATTTGAAAAAATTATTTTAGTGCATTCTTGCACAAATGAGGTGAAATTCCCTTAGTGGTGACTCCATGCTGATTTGAATTTAGAAATACCAGTGTCTTGAGATTTCTTTCATAAATGTTTTGTGTTGTTGATCTCTACAAAACTGGAGGGAAGAAGATCTCTCTTCCTTAAAGACTCTGCTAAGAAATTGTTCTCAGATTTAAGAAACTCAGAGTTGGAAGGGAGAAGAGTTTGGAAGGTGGTTAAAGGTCAGACATCAGGTAAAGATAGAGTCATTAGTGAGAGAGATCAGCCTTTGGTAGAAGACTATCACTCTTCTTCAAGTGATTCTGATTCAAGAAATCCTCTCATAAACTTGTTTGCCTCGGCTATGTGAAGGTCCTTATGCTATACCTGGTAACTTCCTTCTCCAATCTACACCTCTATGTTTTAATTCGAGTCAAACTTTCCAAGAAAATCAGCACTTAGAGAATACCAATCTTGTGAATCACATTTTTTGAGCCCCAAGGATATTGTACTCCTCACCAGCTTGTTTCACCTCCAAGATCACCCCCCACCAAACAATATGGCTCAGCCTAGACCTCTGTTTGTTGTTAACACCTTTGGTCCTATAAATTTTAGAGGAATGGAAGGTTACCCAAATTTTTTCCCACAAGATGTCAGAAATAGGTTGCCAAAATTCTAGGGTAACAATGCTATTACTGGTGATCAACATCTCAAAGATTTTGATAATATGATGGAAGATTTTTGAGATAGATTTTGAAGATTATGTATATTAATTTGTTTATTCATACTTTAGAAGAAGATGCTAGGGATTGGTACAAGGCTCTACCTGATAACTATATTGATTCATGGACTAAAATGAAACATGCATTTAGGTTGCGATATGGAGACAAGATTGATCCTATATTTCTTTTGTCTGAGTTTGTGAATATCAAGAAGAACCCAAATGAATCAGTACATGACTTCAACACAAGGTTTAACAAAACTTTGAGAAGGTTACGTATTGGTTTGAGGCCTTGTGATGAATCTTGTTTAATCAAATATATAGATGCATTTGATAAAAAGGAAACCTAATACCTAAGAGATAAGAAACCCAACCAATATAAGACAAGATTTCACCATGGCACTTCAAATTGAGAACAATATCAATGTTGTTGGGAAACCTCTTAAGAGAGATGGTGTACATTTAATAAACCCTAAAAAACCTCAAGCTAGAAAAGGTGATTATTTAGAAGAGGTTGTGAAGAATTTTGTAGGGGCTGTCAAATAAATCTCATACAAATTGGAAAGAGCTGACAAGGGTATTGGGAAGACTTCACAAGGTCAACCTAGGCAGTAGGCATAAGATAGATTTGGCAATCACCATAAGAATGAGTAGAGGTTTGATGACAAGGGTAAAGGGCCTCTTGCATCTGCAAATAGACAACCCCAAACACGTGAAAATAGATTGGTTCCTGACCCTCTAACTTCTAGGGTTGCTGCTATTGATGAAGTGGATGATATTGATTGGGTGTGATAGATTTTTTTCTTCCTCATCCTCCATGTGAAATGGACCAATAGGTTGATGAAGCTGATAATGAGGATGGAACTAATGATGATATTTTCATGATGGGTTATTCTTCAAGCTCACAAGGAGGAGCAACATCTACTGAAGTAATAAGTGCTAGTATTCCTGGAACCTTTTGGGATTGCATAAATCGGGTACCACTTCTTTCTCTTTCTCAAGGTCATGATGTATATGTAGTTCAAGCCTTTGAAATTCCTAATAATGAATTTGAATATCTAAGAGCTTTGATGATCAAGAAGTATGATGGTGGTATCCCTTCGGAGGAAGATAGAAAATTGTTGATGAATGTTGTTGTAGCCCAAGAAAAGGACTATAACACTAGAAGTAAGGGTTATTAAGTGATTTGGGCCTCATGCAAAAACTAAAACACCCTTACACATAAGAATTCAAAAGGATGCTCCTAGAAAAGAAACACTTGCTAGAGGCTTTGCTATCCTGAACAAAAATTACAGTCCTTCTAATGCCCAGGCTGCTAGGAATACTTCCTTCCATGTGATGAACCTTCTTGTTTCCTTTCCAATGTTGTCTTACCAAAGAATGTTCCATATGATATTTCCCTATTGAGCCAAATTTAAGTGAGTGTTCCAATCATTGAGTTACTTAAAATTCCCGAGCATAAGAAGAGAGCATGTGAGTACTTGGGATTGAAAGAAGAGAAGATCACCCCAAGCAGAAATGTAAATGTTGTTGAGACTCCTCTTCAAATCATTGCTAGCCTTGAAACACCACCAGTGGTGGAAGGTATTAGAGAGGCACCTGAGGTATATTTGAGGACATCCTTGGTTAATTCCTAATTGAATGTTGATCCATTATTTACAACTTTTCTCACAAAAGATAGACTACTTCACAATTGTATGTTTGATTTTGGTGCATCATGTAATGTAATGCCTTTATAAGTCATGAATGAGTTGGATATCAAGGTGACAACTACCTATGGGAAGTTCACTTCCATGGATTCAATAGAAGTGCCGATGGTTGGTTGTGTGAAGGGTTTGGTAGTGTAACTTGCATCTTATCTTGGTAAGAATTTGAAACTGGATGTTGTAATTGTTGACTTCCCTGCCAAATAGGGTATGATTTTGTCCAGAAAATGGGCTACAAGTGTTGGTGGTATTTTTCAGATGGACATGTATTTTTCCACCATTCCCATTGAGGGAAACCTTTTCAAACTCTATGGTGAAAATAAAATGTTGCACTTGATTGAAGATCCCAACAATGCTTCCTATGAAGTGTTATTTGCTGATGTAGATGCTGACAATTTCATTGGCTTTGCTGATGGAAAATAACACAATTATTGAAAGATCAGCGTGCCTTGATATGGTAGGTTATCCTTGGACCTTGCTATTTGATGGAGCTTTCTCCAAATTTGGAAATGGTGCTGGTATAGTTCTACTTTCTGCTATTTTAGAAGAGTTTTTTTTCCTTCAAACTTAATTTTGAATGTACTAACAACATTGCTGAGTATGAGGCATTACAATTGGGGTTGAGAATTGCATGGAAGTATGGAGCAAGAGATATTGTTACAAAAGGAGACTCAGAGCTGGTTATCAGACAAATAAGAAAATGGTATGCTACAATAAATCAGCGTATGAAACAGTATAAGCATGCATTTTGGGATCTAATTGAAATGTTTGATTCCTTTAACATTGTTTACCATGATAGAGGTCTTAATGCTGCTACTGATAAGTTGGTAGTGTTGGGTTCTAGATTTGAAAATTGCACCATTTCACCTTATTTTGAATACAACATTCAAGTCCTGACTAGGCCAGCTGTGTCTAATAATGTGAAACATTGGAAAGTATTTAACAATGATGCTCAAGTGCTCAGGTTCTTGCAAAACCAAAGTGAGTTTGTAAATAAGAATATTTATTGGCAACCAATGGTGTGTATTACTAAAGGAAGAGAAACTTTTTTTGGAAAAAATATCATCCAATTGAAAACAAACACCATTCCTAGAGGTCTCGTTGCACTTGAGTCAAATTTTAACAATGTTGATTGCATCATAAATAGAAAGATGTCTGATTAAAGGGATGTGGAAAAGAATGACTTAGGAACAAAGGACAAACCAAGGAAGGTTTGGTTGGGCAAAAATTTAAGTAAAGAAGAAAAATAGTCCTATGCCCAACTCTTGAAAAAATATCAAGACTGACTTTCTTGGTCCTATTCAGAGATGAAAGCATATACAGAATATTTATTTCAACATGAGATACCTATTGAAGTAAATTCCAAGCCATTCAGATAGAGGAAAAGGCAAATTAATCCAATTTTTTCCATGAAAATGCAAGATGAGTTAAAGAATTTGAGAGATGGAAGTATTATTCAGCCTACTAGATATTCATCTTGGGTTGCAAACCTTATGCCAGTTAGAAAGAAGAACGGAGATATCAAAATTTGTGTGGATTTTAGAAATCTAAATAAGGCATATATGAAGGACAACTACCCCTTGCCCAACATGGAGAATATGTTGCAGCTTGTGACAAGATCAGAATTGATCTCTACTTTGGATGGTTTCTCCGGATACAATAAAGTAGTTGTCAAAGAATCAGAAAGACTTAAGATAGCCTTTACCACTCCATGGGGGACTTATTTTTTTATAAGGATGCCCTTTGGATTGATGAATGCTAATGCCACTTTTCAAATGGAAATGGATGTTGCTTTTGCTAGCTACATCAATGAGTTCATTGTAGTTTACCAAGATAATGTGACTGTATTTTCAAGGTAGAGAGGTGATCATTTGTAGCACTTGGAAAAGATGTTAGTTAGATGTAGGGAGTATGGAATTTCTATTAATCCAAAGAAGTGTCATTTTGGCGTGCAAAAGGCCAATTTGCTAGGACATATTTTATCTAAAGATGGTGTTATGATAGACCCTTAGAGAGTGGATGCAATTAGCAAAGTACCTATCCCAAGAACCAAGAAAATCATCCAGTCTTTCTTTGGCCAAATAAATTTTATTAGAAGGTTTGTATCCAATTTTTTTTAGCTAACTCTTCCAATCACAAGCATGTTAAAAAATAATCAAGTTATCATGTAGGAGGAGGCTACCAGTCAGGCTTTTAAAGGAATAAAGGATGCACTTAAGCATGCACCTATATTGGCAACTCCAAACTATAAGAGGCCTTTCCAAATCTTTTCCTTTGCCTCTGAATATACCATTGCTTCAGTTTTGCTACAAAAGGATGAAAATGGGGATGAGAGGCCTATTGCCTTCTTTCGCAAGGCTTTACAAGTAGCTGAATTGAAGTATACAATCATGGAAAAACAAACGTTCGCCTTGGTGAAAGCAACAAAGATTTTTCAGGCCTTATATACTGAGCTCAAAATTTGTTGCTTATGTTCCCCACACCATGGTGAAAGACCTATTATCAAAGATGGAGACCTCAAGAAAAATATGTAGATGGGTGAACAAATTGCAAGAGTATGATATGGATATCCAAACTACAAATTTAGTAAGAGGTTTGCATCTTGCCAAGCTCATGGCTGACAGTAACTTACAAAATATAGAAGTGAATCAGCTAGAGAGAAGAAAAGGGCGGATCTTCTTGAGAAATTTATTAGTTCTGAATGGTACAAAGATGTTATTTTCTACCTTAGGCACCTATGCTGTCCTAGTCACTTGAATACAAATCAGAAAAGAGCCCTCAAGCTGGCTTCTCAAAAATATATCATAACAAACCTTGGGATGGGCTTGGAAGAACCTTGAAGGTGTCCTCTTGAAATTCATAGCTGAAGATGAGGTTCCCAAGATAATTGCTGATATCCATGGGGGAGTTTGTGGAGGACACTTTACTAGGGAGAGTGAATAACACATAAGATTTTGAGAGCTGGTTATTAGTGTCCTTCTCTCTTCAAAGATGTAACCCAGCTAGTTAGAAAGTGTGATACTTGCCAACATTTCTCTGGAAGACTGAAAGCTTCAGGCTCCCTTCCTTTGCAGCATGTATCAATTGAAGTCCCTTTCAAACAATGGGGAATGGACTTCATTGGTGAGATTTCAGATCCTTCTAGTGCTGGTCATAAATGGATTCTTGTAGCCACTGATTATTTTTATGAAAGTGGGTTGAAGTAATTCCATCTAAGAAGCAACCACACCAAGTGGTAATGGATTTCATTGTTGAGATCATATCATATGTAGATTTGGAGTTCCGGTTAAGATTGTATCTGATAATGCCATGTGCTTTAAAGCTAAACCTTTAATGGCAATGTGCAATGGATATGGGATAAATATGAACTTATTCTTCAAACTACAATCCACAAGGGAATGGACAGGTTGAGTCCAGTAATAAGAACTTTCTCAAGATCATTAGAAGGACCTTTGAAGTGACCAAGAAGACAGTGGGAGGAGAACAATTGAAGTTTGCAGTTTGGGCTGATAGAATAACTCCTAAAAGAGCAATTGTTAAAAGCCCATTTGAATTGGTGTACAGAACTTAAGCTTTGCTGCCCTTACACTTGCAATATCTTCTTCATTTCAGTTTTCCCAACAGTTGGAAGATCAAGAGCATGGCCCATATGAATCATGGATTAATTAGATCATTGAGCTTAGATGAAGAGAGAAGAGTTTCCCATCAAAGACATGTCAGATTTAGAGAGAAATTGAAGAGGTTGTTTGATAAGAAGGTCATTCCTAGAGCCTTTAATGTTGGTGATCTTGGTTTTGCTGTGGGATAGTAGGCATGAAGACAAGGGAAAACATGGTAAGTTTGATGCATCTATGGATGGGCCCTTATGCTATTACAATCAGATATTGGTACAACATACCTTTTTTTCTCAAAGATCTAGATGGGGAATTACTGGAGCTTCTTGTTAATGACATACATTTAAAACATTTCTTGGATTAAATCTCCAAAAGTGAGGTATGCATAAATTGTACATTGTTATATTCCTTGTTATTTCTTTGTCTTTTGGCTATTTGTTGGCTGTGTGGTTTTCCCTTTTGTCCTTGGTAGCCATTTCTGGTGGTATTTCTCGGTCTAGTTTTTGGTGGTAATTCCGAATTTTTGGGCTGCCTTGTGTTTTGAATCCTTTCCCAGTGGATTTTTGGCACTTGGTTCTATGTTTTGATCCTCATGGCACTCACTGGGAGCTGCCCATCCCCAAGCAAGAGCCAATGTTGGTGCTAATTAATCATTTTTCATAATGTACCCTAATTTTTCATGTCCAATTTTGCGTTAGAAACATTTTATAGTTCGATTTGGTAATTTGCAATTCATTTCTCCCCAGTTGAATACTTCGAAGGTGCCCAATAATGTGTTGTTTTGCCCTAATTTTAAACAATTCTGCTAGTTTCCCCCTTTTTTGTGCCCTAAATTTTGCAAATGGTCAGGCTATGTCATTTTTCCTTTGTCAAATCATGCAAAAGGTTGAAATTGATCAAATATCAAGTTGTTTGCAATTAAAATACCAATCCCTAGGTCGATAACAATGTCAAATCATGTTTCAATTGATTTTAAACCAAGAAATCTACCATCCTTGTTAAAAAATTCAATTTCGAGGGCATCCTTTGTATTTTTGATGTTTTGACAGTCATATGAGTGTCATCTTCTACCCGTAAAATTCATCATCACAACATTATTGCAACGTGGCGGGGTTCCTATTGGCTAGGGGGTGGTCGGGAAATGTTTTCTAACTCATCATTTTTGAAATTTTGGCTAAAGGGAAAATTTTGGTCTCATGGCTCCGCTTCTTACAAAAGGTGCCTACGTGGCACATTCTGACTGGTTGAGGAGTGGCAGGTGGCGGATTTACCTTAAGAATTTTGGCTTTCATTTTGAAAAATTCTCAAAGTCACATTCTTGGTCCAAAGACCCACAGTGAATGAGAAGAGGACATGTGGCTCAGGGAGACATGCGGGTGGCAGGAAGGAGTCTAGTGATTTTTTTTTGTTTTTTGGCTGCAAAGTGTCAAGGGAAATTTTTGACCCAAAGGCCCTCATCCAATGGTAGGTGGACACGTGTCCAAGAATAGTCAGCATGGGGGGGCGGAGGTTTTGGTGGATTTGAAGTTTTTTAACTTCAAATTGTTAAACTGTCAAATTTTGGGCCTGAAGGTCCGTGACCAATGAGAAGTGGATACGTGTCCAGAAATGCAAAAATCAAGCAAAGGGTGCTGAAGGAAAGTCTGTGTGAATGTTTTTCCACTGTGTTTGCAAGGTAAAAAATGAAAGATGGTCCTGTCGACACTAAATTTATGGAGGACACATGGCACATAATTTCTATTTCATTAATGGGATGTATTAGGAATAGGGAGAATGTTGTTAAGTGTTGAAAATTAGGCAGTGA
The DNA here is from genome assembly GCA_019776745.2 of Taxus chinensis. Taxonomy (NCBI): domain Eukaryota; kingdom Viridiplantae; phylum Streptophyta; class Pinopsida; order Cupressales; family Taxaceae; genus Taxus; species Taxus chinensis. Next base: position 572,377,786 of record CM034147.1, on the reverse strand, counting down.
GCGTCCGATAAAGAAAGAATTGGAGGCCTAGACCCATAGCGAATGGGAGAGCGTCACGTGGCCAGGAAGAGAGCGGTCATGTTCGGGCCCGTTGGAGAATTTTGAGAAATTTTTTCTTTTTTTTAAAAAAGGGAGAAAAATGGATAGAATTGGCCCACAATTTCAAAGGGGCCCACATATGGACACGTGGTAGGTCCAGGGGAGAAGCGGGGAAATTTTTTAAAATTTTCCAAAATTAAAAAGGTCGCAAATGTAGTTTTAAAGATATGAACCTGATCCAATCATGTTTTTGACACATGTCCCACCTTATCTAGAGTTAAAAAATGTATTTTTGAGCTTATTCATGAGATCTCATCTTCTACGTGGAGGGATGACACTTAAAGTTGATATGAAATCGATGGCTACTATATAGTCATCTTTTTGGGCCACCAAGAGAGCTCCAAGGAGCTTGGAAATCATGTTTCTCCATCAAATTCCATCAAATTTTATATGATTTTGTCTCATTTGGGCCTTATAAGAACATTGGCATCATTTTCATGACCTAATTCTTTGATCTACGGTGTTTTTGATGTAAATTTTTTCCCTACCCAAGTAAAAACATGAAAAGTGAAAATCAAAAGTTGCAGAGGTGGAATGATGAGGTGAAAAGGTGAAAAATTATAAATGAAAGATGATTTTATACCTGAATGATAAAAATGTGACCCTGGGATGGATAAGGATCTGAATTTGTGTAATAATTTAAAATTTTTGGCACACCTGGCATTCATCGAACGTTTTTCTATTTGTTGTCCCTTTCTACAAATCATAAGGAGCTGTTGTAACAAATTTGATCCCATAAGCATATTATTTTCTTGGGAAGGAAGACTCCATGATGGCATGAGGTATATTATGCATTTTGGAGAAATTTGTAAAAAAGGAGAATTTAGAATTTCACAGGAAAGCTTGAAGAAGCCCATTTTCTTTGAGGAAAATACCTAAGAGCCATTTGTCAATTCTATTTTGTATCAGATTTCATCATGTTAAGTTGGTTTCAATTGTAAAGCCATCAACAAGCTCTAAGATTGTTTTCACAACATTCCCCTACTGATGTATTCAATAAAATTTTGTATTTATTTTGTGTTATCTCTAAGAAAAATTTGTATATGCTGATGTTTCAGAATGATTTCAATTTGTGTTTCTTGCTCATGTTGCAATCTTATGTTTAGGATCTCTTTTCTCATACATCATCTCATTTCTTGTTGATGGTTTGATGACATCTACAATCTTATATTCAAAAGATCCTTCTTCTGATAGAAGATAAACATATTTTAAATCATTTTACTGTCCTTGAATCTTGAGACTGTTTTGTAAACCTTTGGGGGTACCTTAGGTCACGATCAAATAGGGAATTCTATATACTTTGTTGGTATATTTTCTTCAAGATTTTGTAGCAGGTTGTTAAATATTGTGTGGAAGAGTGTAGATCTGGGCCTCCATTTGTGCACATATCCTGGTTGAAGGGGTATTGTAAACCTTTTGAAGCACTTCTATTGTTTAAGTGTTACAAATTTCTTGCAAAATTCGGTCCTCAAAGAGTTTGGTAATTTCTAGTTGGTCTTGTCTAATATCTTCCAAAAAAAAATTCATTCAAAATAACTAACCCTACCCTATAGTACCCCTGCATTACATTGTGTGTTAACAAGAGAGTACAATCCATTTACAAAAAATGCACGAAACAAATTAGGATAATACTATGTCTCTAGCAGCCTCAACCTTGTTTTGAAAACATTTCCATCATTTAGTAGTGACAACTCTATGTAATATTTTAAATTTTTTATGCATACCTTGCACCTACGATGCTATTTCTCCAGGCCCCTTCCATGTCATTTTCATGGAATCATGAGAAGTTATTATAACAAAGTCCTTCACCAAACATAAGGCTGGAATGTAGGTTATCTTGCCTTGGTTGATAGGAAGAATCCATGATGGCATAAGTGTAGGATTATGCATTTTGGAGAAATTTTTAGAACAATAGAGGAGAAACCCAGACGTAGAAATCTTCAAGTTTCAACAGACTGAATTAGAAATGTCATTTCTTTGGAGACAAACCGCTTGAGATACCAATTATTAATCTGCTCTCTGAGTGTATTGTGAAAATCTATCATGCTACTTGAGTTGTGAAGGTGATTAAGTTTGGGTAAAGCCATCAAAAGAGCTCTGATATTGTTTTCGGTAACATTCCCCTACTAATGTATTTGATCAAATTTTGAGATGTATTTAGGTATGTTGAGATACTACATTATGCAAAATTTGTATCATGCTTATGTTTCAGAATGATTTCAAGTTATAAAGCAAGGTTTCTTGCTCATGTTGTAATCTTGTGTTTGGGATCTCCCAGTAGTTTATACATTTTTGTCTGCATTATGCTTTATTGATGGTTAGGAAGGATAAGGTCTTGTTTATGAAACCTTGCAAAGATAAACAAATTTAAAATCATTTTACTGTTCTTGAATCTTGAGACTATTTTGTAAACCTTTGGGGGGACCTTAGGTCATGATCAAATAGGGATTTATGGATACTTTATTGGTATATTTTCTTCAATATTTTGTAGTAGGTTGTCAAATATTTTGTGGAAGAGTGCAGATCTGGGCCTCCATTTATGCACATATCCTAGTTGAAGGGTTATTTTAAACCTTTTGAAGCATTCCTACTGTTTAAGTGTTACAAATTTCTTGCAAAGGTCCTCAAAGAGTTTAGTAATTTCTAGGTTGTCTTGTCTAATATCTCCCAACAAAATTTCATTCAAAATAACTAACCGTACCCTATACTACCCATGCATTGCATTGTGTGTTAACAAGAGAATACAATCCATTTACAAAAATACATGAAGAACATCAGGATAATACTATGTCTCTAGCAGCCTCATCCTTGTTTTGAAAACATTTCCATCATTTAGTAGTGACAAATCTTTTGAGTTTGAATAATAAAAAATTGATCATGTTTTCTCAAGGCCCCTTCCATTCAATATGAAAAATAAAAGGATATCTCTATCTCCTTCACCAAAAAAAGGTTGCAATATAGGTTCTCTTGCCTTGGTTGATAGGTACACACCTAAAATAGTGAGGATTATATTAAAATCCTTCTGAGGTTCTACCCACTCCTTCAAATCTTGAGTGCCAACAAGTTAGGTAAATGTCTCCCTGGCTACAAATGACATACAAATCATTTATCTTCCTCTGAGTGTCTTGTGAAAATCTAGGATGCTGCTTGAGTTGTGAAGGAGATTAAGTTTTGGTACCAACACCCCTGTCATGAGAATGATATAACATACCTTGAGATGAAAGGTGGACCTTCCCAATATATCATAGATTTATTATCTCTTTCTAAAACTATATAAAACTTGGTATCGCCAAGATTGCAAGAAGCTAAATCATGGACATAGAGAAGTGTTTATCATGAGGAGGAGGATTTCTCAAATGAATTATAGTTATTTTTAGATATGATTTCCATCCATCTGCTTGAGGTTTAATATTAAGGACTCTTCAAATGAAGGTGAAAGTAAGTACATGGAAAATTTAAATGACCATATCGAAAACATATTAAAGATTGTGGAAGATATTAAAGACCCACAAATGATTCTTGAGATCTTTACCCATGTCATGGCTATATAGGATAAGTATTATTTCAGTCAACATCTCTCTTTTGATGCACAAATACTCAAATATGATATGGAACAAGTAGATGAGCTCAACATTCAATTTAAAGCCTTGGTAGATGAAAATGAATGTGAAAATGAGTCTCCCTCTTTTTCACTAGATGAGGAAGGTTGTATTAAAGGTGAATAGAAAGAAAATAAAATTCTTGAATACCTTATGGATAATTTCAGTAATGAAGATAACACCCCCATCATTGAAAAATGATACCAAGGCTAGTGTTGATGATGGTTTGTATAGAAAGCAATTGTTTTAGAACAACAAAAGGAGAATTTGAAAGAGTATCATGCATGAATTTAGAATATCTTTAATTTCATAATTTCTAAAGCCCCTTCTGATTTTGATAGATAAACCATATTGAAAATTTCATTTAAGGATGATGAATTAATCCATGAAAAAATCAAAGACTTTACTTTTTACAACATGTAGGAATGGATTCTCATATTCACGAAGCACTAGGTAGAGACTCCTGAAGGAAAAGTGGTCAAATGATGTAATAGTGTTTTCCCAAGCAATATCAGTATGAATGTGGAATCTTGGTATTTCTCCTTCCTCTCAAACCATGCAAAACCATCACAAGAGCATGGCACGATCAGATCACGATCTTTAAGCTTTGGAGGTTTGAATTTAACCCATTGTTCTATGATGCTATGTACTTCTTCTAACCCATTTCTACGTATCTGGGCATTCTTTCACCACTTCTATAAATATCCCTCCCCCAAAACATAGTTTCCCTTTATGTTATGTGTTTTATTTCCATTTTTATGTATTTCCTTGGTCATGTTTGTGGTGAAAGAATGACACTATAAGCCGAATGAATATGGCATTGGTCTATATATTGTCTTCAGATTATGGAGTTCTTTTTTTTCTTTTTTATGCTCAATCCAAAACAATTCACCAAAAATACAAATGTTGTCATGTTAAATTTGTAGCATGAAAATTTCAAAAACAAAATCCATGACAACCTAAGCCACATTTGAAAATAATTCTCGTGGTCAATGTGAACACGTCCTTCAACTAACTCAGCCACTGTGTTACCCTCATAATATACAAGAGGAATGTTCTAATGTGATTTTAAATTTTGTTTCATGTGCATGAAATGTTATTTAAGTTCATTAATGAATATTTGGAGATCCATGAGATGATAAGTGCTTCTGGAGGCTCACAAAGGGGTATTTTTGGCCTTTTTCCACCCAATGAGCACCCTCCGAGAACATACATTGGAAATATAAATAATTAAATAAGTGTGTGTGGTAGAGAAATTAAATCATCTAGGGAATTTTAGGAAATTTATTTGAGAAAAATCAGCTTACAGAACAAGTTATATAACACTGAGATAATAATAACATGGTATATGGAAATGAAAGTAGTGAAAAATCTAGCTGGATTGTTCTTAATGTATCAGGAATCCTGATATGATTTAACACTATTAACCCATCTATTAACCCCTCTCTCTCTTGTCATTTAACCTGCATTAAGAAAGAAGGGTTAAGGATGAGTTTATATGTGAGTTAGCTAGGTAAGTAATGGGAGGTGAGTACAAATAAAATTACTTAGTTATTTCAAATCATATTTTATGTTTTCCCTCCCTCCATTTTTTCTGGTATGTTTTTATGGATCCAAAATTTATAAAAACCCCATTATTGGAAACACATTTTTGCACTTAATCTCCTTGATCTTTACTTTTTTTTTCCATGCATTTTTTCCTATAGCTTGCATTCTTTAATGCCTTGATGATAAAAAAACCTCATTTCCATTTTTTATAGAAATAAGGTGAAAATTTTAGAGAAAAACCTTTTTAGAGCCTAGAAGTTCCAGTGATCAATAATACCTAAAAATTGGAGCATGAAATCAAATAATGAAACCTAATAAAAGAAATCAATTTTAATCTCAATCCGACACTTAGAATGCACACTTCTATTTTTCATAAGTTTTCTCTAGATCCATACTAAAAATAGTAAGTTTTTAAGATAAATAACTAATAATTTTAAAATGGTTGTGCATTTCCCTAATTCTGGAACTTAGTAAAACTATAAAACTTGAAAATTGGGAAAGTTAGCTAAAAATAGAATATAAGGGTGGGGTATGACTTAATAAAAATATTAAGTATCTAGATAAATTTAAAATTTCATACACACCTTCATCCCCCCATTTTGATCCTAACTTTGAATTGGTGAAATCGTTATCTCTTTACTTGATTTCATGAATGTTCAAGAAACATGTGAAATTAAAGAAACAAAATATGGTTGATGAAGATGTAAGTTCTCACCAGAAATTTTTTGATGATACCATACTTCTTCTTCTAGCTTCTCTTCTTGAATCTAAGATGATGAAGCTCATTCTAAAAATGTATGTGGATGCTTCAGGTGAGAAGATTAATTTTGACAATATCACTCTTTATTTATTCAATACCCCACCAAGTAGACAAAGGAAAATTTCTCAAATCTTGGGTTGTGAGACAAACTCTCTCCCCCACCTGCTTATCTTATCCTTCCTTTGGGTACTAAAAATGTTTCTATGAATTTTTGGAATTATCTTCTTAACATCTATCTAATTATAAAGGAGCAATCATCTCCAATTTTTTAAAATGTATTCTTATCAAGAGCAAGTTGTAAAATTTCCCTATCTATATCATGTCTATCTTATTCATTTATGTTGTTGTTATTGAAAGAATTGAGAGAATCCAAAATCACTTCCTATGGATAGGAAATGATGAGAAAAATAGGTTCCATTTAGTGGCTTGGGAAATGGCTTTCACAAATAAGAGAGTGGGTGGATTATGGATTAAAAATATCATAACAAGGAACACTTTCATCTCCAAAATAAGCTGGAGGATCCTCAAGGAAGATCACCCTTGGAATGATCTTATCATATCTAAATATCTTGGTCAAGGAAAATCTCAGAGCTTATGAAAAGTTTTAAAGTCTCCCCTATGGCTCCATCTTTTAGAATAGTATGGTCAAGACCATAAGGGTCTTAAAGATAAACTAAAAATGGAATTTGGGTAATGGGGAAGACATACTCTTCTAGGAAGATAACTGGGTTAATTTTCAAAGCCTTAAAAATAATAATTCTTGGGAAAAACTCAATAAAATCTTCACAACAATAGTTGGAAATAAATTCAGTGATTATATCTGCTGTGGTAATGGGAGGTTACAGTGGAAGATTTCTAAATATTGATCTTTAATTTTATGGAGCTTTTATTGAGGATATCCAAAAAATTCTCATCCATATCCCAATAAGTCATATTCTATCCAAAGATGAGTTCATCTAGGTTAAGTCTTTTTATAGATAATACTTGGTTAAAACTGGGTACAATTGTCTGTAGGTGAAATTCCATGTGACTTTGAGTGGAGAAAAAGTTGTATAAATAACTTACTCCTAAAATCAATCATTTCCTTTAGTTGGTTTTGAACAAAATCATACTCACCATCGACCACCTCATCAAGAGAGGCTATACCATGCCTAATATGTGTTTTCATTGTAAGAAGGAGGTTGATACTATCCATAACCTTTTCTAGCACTATAATGTTGCTTCTGGTATGTGGGAACACATTTTTCTTAGATTTGGCATTGACTTGACATTCTCGAATGACATTTTTCAAGCCTAGGAAACCTCCATTCAAGAATAACATTCTTAGCAAGCTTTGGAGACTCATATTTCCTTAGGTCATTTGGATAATTCAGAAGGATCGAAACTCCCATCATTTTCAAAAATCTTAAGAAATCCAAAAAGAGGGTTCCAAGTAATATAATTTTTTGAAGATAAGGAGAATATTATGAAATTCAAGGCCCCTAAGAATTCAAAATATCCTAAAAAAGAGAGATATTCTTGATTGAATAGAATATTGATATTGAGAAGGTTCAAGTCAAAACTCATAGCATTGCAAGATCTCTTTTCCAATGGATTCCTCCTCCTGAAGGTTGACACAAGTTAAATTTTTATGGTTCCTATAAGGGAAACCCAAGAGATAGTAGAGGTTGAGGGGTTAATCAAAAATCATCTTGCGCATCCCTTTATTTCCTATACAAGCCCCATGGGTACCCAATCAAATCATTATGTTGAGGATCTCACTACTCTCTGGGGTATCATAACTGCTAAAGACCATAAGGTAAATAATTTAATTGTTAAGGGGTACTCACTTAATATTATAAACAATAATGAAAGGTATTCATACCCCAAGCTAGCCCATCAAAGAATTTATCAATGAGGCCATGAACTTATGTAAAGTGTTTGAAAAATTAAACTTTTCTCATACTTACCAGGAGGTGAATAAGTGCTAATGACAAATATCTAATTAAGGTGTCATCAATAATCATTTAAAATTATGGAAAGATTGTAATGAAATATCTCAAACTACAAATGAAATCATTATGTAAGATGGCAAGGCCAGCTGTCCATATGAATAGTACCTACCGGAGGAAAGGGCATCTGAGGAGAAATTATATTGTGTACCCCAAACATATATGACTTATCTCTCTCAAATGACTCATTTTTATTTTCCTATTGTATTTCAACTTTTTCAATCATGTTGTTGTGAAGCTTGAATTTAGCAATGCGCAACATGTGTTTGCTCTACATTTTGACGCTCCTTCAACCTTAGGTGGTCCCCATGCCATGTTAAGCTTGTCTTCGAACCCTCACGATTTTTTTTTAATGGAATGTGCTTGACGTGGATTGATTCATGATCTTCATGAAGAGTATTAAAGGACATGACAATCATATTTATCATACTTTTGATAGTAAATGGAAGTACAGGGTTAATACCTTCAAAGGTAAGGAACTAACCATAACTAAAAAATTGATCTTCTTTGGCACTGGCTTGGGCATGAATGGAATTAAATTCTATAAGAAAATTTTATTTCAATAAATCTGGACTTATTCCAGATCGAGAAACATAAAAAAATAGCCAATATTGGAATCTAAAACTACTTGTTTTGGATTCCAAAATGTTAAATATTTGAATTATCTCGACTCCAAAGTCACACATAATGGATTCCAATATCACATATATTGGAATCTAGAATGACATATTTTTTAAATAGAAAATCACATATATTGGAATCCAAAATCACATATATTAGAATTTATTGCTCTCCAAAGTCCCATATATTGGAATCCAAAAAGTCAAATATTGGAATTCATTATACGGGCTAGCATCTGTTAGGCATTATCTATGCTTTTGACTAAACATAACATGTATCTATTTTATATGGGCTAGCATCCGCTATACATTATTTATGATTTTTTATATACATAACATGTTTCTATTTTCTAAGGGCTAGTGGCCGCAAACAATTATTTATGCTATGTTATATATAGATAATATTTATGTTTTAAATGAGATAGTGACCACTAAGCATTATTTATGATTTGTTATATAAAGATCATGTTTATGTTTTATACGGTCTAGCATATGTTAGGCATTATGTATGAAATGTTATGTAAAGAACATGTTTCTATATTATATGGGATAGCGAACACTAGGCATTATTTATGCTTTGTTATAAACAAACAATGTCTCTATTTTATATGGGGTATTGAATGTTAGGCATTATCAATGTTTTGTAATAATGTTCTTATCAATGTTTAAATGTCTTTTAAGATTAAACTATGAAGATTTGAATAATTAAAACATGTTGTGGCCTCACAACTACTAGGCTAATGAAATTCAAGAGATTTTAGACACTTTGAGATTCATACAATATGATGCGATTGAACCTCAGCGTTACCAGAGAATTACTAAAGATATTTTGAATAAATTAGAAGAGGTTGATGATTTAGAGTAGGAGAATGTATTTAACTATAAAACCAATCTAGACATATTTGTGTATTCAATTATAGATATGAAATAAATTTAAATTGCTTTACTCAAGATAGAAATGTAGAAAATAATTTTAATAATTATTTGAATTTTATTTTAACAAATATTCTTAAAGATATGGGATCCTAAATTAACAAAATAAATAATAGTGAAGTTCCAAAAAATTAATCTCCTAAGAATTTGGTTTTTGATCAAATATCTTTTCACACATCTTCTCTTGTCCTTTAGATGGTTATCAACAAAGGCCACAACGTGGTGTTAAATTTGACGCCCATTTAGACATTTTTTTAATCATTTTTATCCAAAAAATAGTTAGAAATATTTGAAATAAGTTTCATAGATGACTTGCATATTTTAGATATGACCGTCTATTTTTCTACTGAGATTTATTTATATATTAATTATATTTAAAAAAATTAAGTATCACATAATATAATTTTATATTTATGATAATGAAATATCATTCATACGTGTAAAAAAACTATTTATAATTTTTTTGATATAAGATAAAAAGGTTTGGTTTTAAATGGGGACTAAAAAACCCCATACCTAGAAGAGAAACAAGTTTTTAAGAAAAAAACATTGCAACGAATGCCATTTCTAGGAGGATGAGATTCAAAAAATATTTGACAAACAAATGGTCTCCAAAAAATAGAGCCAAAATAAACAATTTACATATTAACAACAATTTTTTGTAAGTACCTAAACCAAGACCAAAAACAGGATAAAACAATAGAAAAGATAAGGGCTGCAAAAAGCCCACCATTAGTTCTCAGGATTCCTGCTTCAAGTCTTGGAACTTGGAACACCATATTTAGAACTAGAAACTTTGATAATGAATCTCTTCAGGAATGTTTCATCTTGATCCTCAGTCTGAGTCCTAGCATTAACCTCCTCCCGAGACTTACCTTGATTGTTGGGTGCAACGATACCCGATACAATCACCAGTATCCATCTCATCACTGTCAGAAGAACTCATAATCAACTTCATGTTGTTTTTGGCCTCCTTAATAGTAAATTGGTTTTGAAATTATATAAATCCATATTCTCTGTATCATAACACAATCTCTTGAATCCACCTGATGGATAATGTTATGGGTTTTAATCCTTTGATGACCATATTTCAGCTTTGCTATATGAGGATTTTGTTGAAAGTGAGAATTGTATCAATTATGTGACTCGCCTTACGTGGCTCCATCAGTCTGGCCTCCCAATCAATAATCTCCTGGTGCATTTTGCTAGAAATTTCCCCCAAATTCATAATCCTCTTCTTAAGATTACACAAGGCATCTCCAACACCCTCATTGGGAACAATACAAATTTTATTCTTCTTGATTTTATTCTAGGCTAAGAAGCAAGGGTTTCTGTACGTACCCAAAAATTGTAGGGTAATGCACTGCCAGAACAACGTAACATGCTCCCCAATGATGATACAAGTCTCCTTGCAAGGTGTTCAGGGATCCAGAAAAGATCTCCAAGTGTGCGTTAACATCCTACATGTTCCTGCTTAGCCCCTACGTGCTTTGTTTTTTCCTTTTCCCCTCTTTTCTTGGCCTTTTGGTCTTCAGTGACAGAAACCGCCGCCCTTCCTGGGAAGTGGTCTTGTGACCACTGCCCTGAATCAGGGCAATGCTCTTGTAACCACCGCCCTGCTCAGGGTGGTTGTCCTTTACGCATTTTCTAGAAATCTCTTTTAACATGACTCACGTAAAAATTCAATGATTCACCAACTTTTTTTCACCGCCTTAAGCATGCATTAATGATTCTGGTTCCCTGGAATAGTGTTTTGCCATTGTTTATAGTTTAAGAGTTCAATTTGGTTTTTACCTTTGGGTAAATGCAAATGCTATAAATAACTAGTTGGCTTGTGCTCAAGAAAATGGCCCCTCAAATTTGCCTCTGAATTTCTCATTTCAATAGATTTAGTATTTCATTTTAGGAATTACAGTCCTTAGTTTCATTTCATTGCATGCACTAGTTAGTATTGTTTTGCTTGTTAAGAAGCCACATATTCATCTTGTGTAAGTGTTGTTGATATTTCATCTAATCCATTAGAGTAGGATAGTTTGTTTTCAATAGGAAGCCATTAAAGTTGCAGGTTTTGTTCTCAAAATAGGATAGTTTCAGGTTCTGGACGTTTCATGTTTCATGACTCGCAATAAATCCCGCTAGGAATTGCATAAGCCAAGCTCTGTACTCTTGCGCTATCCCTCTCCTACTCACATTGTATTCAGTCTAGTATCTTGAGCTGCCTTTGTTCCAATATCTACTTATGTTTGATGCTAGCATTACACACTTTTTTGGATCCATGTGAGCATGAAGGAACGAGGAGATCACACTGAGGGGACAAGATCACACACACCATCAGATTCGCCACTGTTCTGCAAAATCCAGGTTCTAGCTTTCAAAGTTCTAAATTAGAAACATATCAAATAGAGTAGTTAATCACTTTATTTCAGTTAATTTCACTTTCGATATTGCCAGGGAAGCTGTGGGGATTAATAGTTTCTGAGAAACTATGATTCATTCCTCACTTCCGAGGTAGGATCGAGAGTCTTTCAAATAGATTAGATGAGTTATTTCATTATTTAGAATAGATTCATACTTGCACAGACAAATAGCTATACTCGGTTATCTTGTTTATTTTAATTTGTTATTAGTTTAGTTGTCAATTTCTAGATATGTTAAATAATTACTCTTTTAGATTCATTCGAATAGTTTATCAAAAAAATACAAAAATAGAGAAATCATATATGCTATAGATATATTCAAAGTAGTTAAATTTCACTTTTTTGTAGTTAATCTATATTATTGCTTCTGTATGACAATCACGGGACCTAGGGAGCCCAAAGAATACATATTCAAGACAATCATTCCCCAATCCAATCTCATCACATCCATAACTGAAATAGATCATAATCTCAGGATCCAAGTCTTCCGAACAATAGTAAACTTGCAACAAATCAGTTTCCAACTACACGGGTTAAACATAGAAGATGACCAAGCACACATATTTTGGTCAAGTCAACCAAACTACATATTACCATAGATACATGCCCGCATGACTATGGAGGGATTTGAAAGAGAGAAAACGTTTGGTTGTGATCCTTTGGTCCCATAGCCAGACGTAGGAGACACCCTCATAGATATAGATACCAACCTAAGAATTCAGGTTGCAACGAACAACTGTAATATAGTCTGAGAAGATCACACAGTTATTAATTCTAAATATAGAAGCTGAGAAAGCATATGATTATTAGATACTAGGGATTAGGGACTGATGCCATACATGACCATAGTAGGACTGCAACAACCACGAATATACGTTTGTGACCCACAAATCCCACATCCTAACGAATCCACGGGTGAATCAAACATAGATACTGGCCTATGTACATTAGTATTCAGATCCAATCCAGTTCCACCTATCATCATCGAACAGTTATCCTTACTAGATACAGTAGCTAACAAAGCTAAGGAGTTCTGGACTAGGCTAGAGAATCACCCATAGAGTCAACTATATTTACCATCCACCCTATGACCTTATCTGGAGACATACACGAAACTATGCCAGGTCATTTTCCACGTATTCCACAACCTATAGACCAAATTCATGCCAGAGATCAATATTGATTGGAGCCTTCGAGCAGTCATCTTTGTTGATCGATTTATCTCACTAGTTCAGGTTAGGAGGGCCTTCTTTTCCTTAGATTCACAATTTCCACTAGTGCGTATAAAAGACATTAGATTGCCTAACTAGTTTTTCTGTATCCCACACATATTCCATCCCCACCAGCTGTCTCGGCATGACCTCGGGAGGTCGGGTGTGAGGAAGAGTTACTTGTAGATTCCCACACTCGCTTGTCACTTTTCCATCGTACAAAATTGGTGAACCCGATGTGAAACTTCCTACCTTCTGGTTCGGAGTCATATTTCTACTAGTTCTTTGAAACTAAATTACTCTTTCATCCTTATTACCTCATTAGCTTTTATCATCACCTTCGCTCCTTCCCATTATTCTGTGGGTAATCATTTACCCCCCCGAATATGTCAAGATTTGATGCATATGGCAGACCCCTCTTGGGCCTTGAGGCATACTATGCCCAAAAAAATAGACAATCATCACCCTCACTCTCAGTATGGGGTGATAACTACTCAACTAACTAGTTGTCAACACAAACTCCAAGGATTAGATATACCTCATCCCTACGAACAGAGGAGTTGGATCAGTTCACTCAAACACAGAAAACAAAGCCTTCAGGCTCAAACAATATGACGCTCACAGGAGAATTAAGTTCGTCTCCTCAGGTACTACTTAGACCACAAATTAGTAGACAATCCACTTATACCTGGGTTTAGATGATGAAAATTCAGTACGTTATGCTAGGAATGAACAACGTTCTCAAAGAATGTACCCACCTATAAGGAGGTTTACAAACATAACCTGAAATCTCTTTCTAAGAAAATACCTCCATACTACGTCATAAAGGAAATGCCCTCGGGGAAACTTGGCAGGGTAGCGATCAGTTCATAGCAGGATATCACATGCCTATACAACACCATGATATACAACAAACGCAGACAAAGTATCAGAGCTTCACCAAATGAAGTCATTTCAGCTCTAGTAGAAAATGTTAGGGAGTTAGAACTTGCCTAAGCAAGTCAAAATTCACAATTTATATAGGTAGGAAGTTCCAATCCTCCACACCATCCTAGCCAAGTAGACCTCCTCACAGGAGTAGGCACGTTAGGCATGACTCCTCAGTATGCACAATAAACCCCAACAAGAGCTGCCATTTCTAACACCGCTCCTCCCAATCTAATACAAAGTAATCCATTCTTGGACAATACCCCCCGCATACTTAAACATGTACTCCAAATCACCACAAGGGTATTTGTTCTCCCTCTCCTGGCACGGTTCCTCAAATGCAAGGGTTTCCTTATGCCCCCCACTAACATGTACACTATGCCATGTCAACAGCCCATTCCACTGCTGCTCCCTCAACAGGCACCATCAATGGTCAAAACCTATGCGATAGGGACCTACTCAGAATATTTGAAAGAGCCCTTAGATTTCACCATATGAAGCGTCATGCTTCCAAGACATCTTCCCGACTTGCCCAAATACAAAGGTGAGGGAGATCCGAATGCACATATCAAGGCTTACGCTACAGCTATTTGAGAACTACTCCCATGGGATGGGGTTGTTGCTAAAATATTCCTAAAAACCTTGGAAGGCATTGCTTCTCGATTGGTATTATAGAATACATGAGGCTTCCATCCATTCGTTCAAGAAACTCGTGTCAGAATTCATCAAGGCCTTTGACATGAAAAAAATATTAAGGACAGGAATCAGGGAATTCTTACACATCAAGCAAGAACACAACGAATCTGTCACCCCTTTCATCCAAAGGTGGCGTACATTTCTTTATTCTTTGGCAAGTGCTCCAAACATGGATCAGATGGAACTATGCAATTTATTCCTTCATTCTCTTAGCAGAGAGGTGAAGGAAGAAGTACAGAAGTTCCCACTAAGAACTTACGATGAAGTACTTAAGAGCGCTCTCCAAATAGATCAAGCGAAAATTAATAGTGGTCGCAAAACATATGGAGCAAATGGAAGGTTAATCACCTCCAACCAAAACACTACAACTTATCCTACTACCACGAATGTCAATTAAGGACCTAAAATCCTTAATAAAAATCGGGGTATAACAACAGATGGAGTAACCAACTAGCCTAAGAAGGTAAATGTTGTCAATACTCCATCACAAATAATTAACCAACGAAACAACAAATTTACCCTGACAATCAATACAGTGGATTTTAATCATCCACAACAACAACAACAACAATGGAAAAATCCCACACAGGGTCCAAGCCAAAATTCAACTAGGTACCAAAACCAGAATTTAAACCAAAGAAAACAAACGCAAAATTTTAATCCTAATAGGCAACAATTTGATCAAAATTTTGGGCCACAATACGCGCCAAACCAACAAACTAGGAATTACAATCCCAATTCGTATTGTGGTTTCCACAAAATTCGGGGCCATGACACTAGAACGTGCCATGACTACAATAAGTTCATGCAACACTTGCCAGATGAAAAAAGACAATTTTTCATGGATATGTTGTTCGCAGATCCTACATCACCAGCATCAAGTACTTTTTCAGGGGTAGTTTCCCCTCAAAACGCACCCCTGAAGATATTTAATGATCCACTCCCAAATCACAATAACAATAGGCTAAATCTAATTGGGACAAACAAGAGTGTAATGACAGGAAACAATGATCATGAAGCTTCAACTTCGCTAAATCCATTAGTTGTGCCACAACTAGGGAGTCAGCCATGATCTAAGATAGTTGGTTTAGTAGAGTTAGATGCCGAACTACCCATCAAAGCTGTAACAAGGACACAAGAGTATATCTCTCAGCCAAGTCCAAGCCACCTGCTAGGGACAGATAACTTCCAATAAGTAGTAGCAAAACCTGTGGGTACCTATGATTTAATTAACGACCTAACAAAAACCTTCTCGCACATTTCATTTTTAGACTTACTAAAGAACTCCCCTACCCATAGGGCTTCTCTTTTAGAAGCATTAGGTTTAAGTCATTTAATTAACATCACTCCACCTCCTGAAACATAGGTAAATCATATAGACTTTGATCTTCATCCTCTGGGATAGTCGGATAGGGATGTAAAATTCATATTCGAGATAAAAAAATGCCAACAGATGCTGAGATCGCATGCCAAGGTGATCCAACCTTACATTTGCAAGTATGGGTTTATAACAACTATGTAAAGCATGCAATGATAGACGATGGGGAAGCGGTCAACATAGTCCCCTTCTCTTTTCTTCAAAAGCTAGGGTATGGAGAAACCAATTGTTCCACAACTCGAAACACACTAAGAGGCTATGATAGCCATAAAGCCACCTCGGTTGGAACTATAATATTACCAGTCACCTTAGGACCCAAGACCATCCTAATTGAGTTTTATAATATAGATCAGGAAACTAACTATAATATGATCCTCGGCCGACCATGGATACACTGCATAAAGGAAATCCCTTCTACACTATTTCAAGAAGTAAGGTTTTTACACTTAGGGAAGATATTTGTAGCCAAATGTGATCCAAAACCATTCGATGTACACCTAGCTGACTTAAATAAAAGACCAGGTGTGCACTCAGAGTTTGAACTCCCAACACAACAACTTAACAAACCTACCGATACAAAACCAGAAGAAAAGTTGGTACCTACGACAAATTTTAAAACTATGAGCCTAGCCGAGGCAATCCCAGCCCCCAAAGATGAGGCTAAGACTGTCGAAATAGTATCATTAGGAACTACTGCAAAAATGGTTGAATTATTAGAACAGGATCTACCAATGTTCCTAACATTCGATTCTGTAGGCGTGGGATATTCCCTGGGTGTCGGTTCTCTCCCAGCAGTAGATCTCTGCATGGTAGAGGTAGAAGATGTTATCACAACAAATATCCCAACATCTCTACTCCTAGCTAAATATTGGACTCTCCATTTTGATGGAGCTAGATGTCATTATGGAGTTGGGGGCAGGTATAATCCTTACTTCTCCTAAGGGAAAAGTCCTACACCATTTTCCTTTAAAATGAATTTCGAATGCACAAACAATGGCACTTGAGTACGAATCCCTCCTCCTTGGCCTCAATCTTAGCTAAGAGAATCAGTGTTGATAACGTCAGAGTCTTAGGAGACTCACAACTGGTAGGGAACCAAGTCTCTGAGATATATGAAATGAAAGTTGAGCATTTACAACTTTATAAAACAGTTGTATTAGATTTAAGCAAAGGAGTTTGACTTCATATCAATTGAAGCAATCCCGCGAGAGAAAAATCTTCTCTCTGATTCAATAACAACTTCAGCATCACGCTTCACTCCAAATAGTAAGTTAGAGGATACCCATTTTATGGTATCCCTTCGTGATAAACCATTGGTAAAAGCAATGTCAAGCCCTCTTTTAATAAACAAAGATGAGGAAAAATCTACTATCCTAACACACATTGATAGTGATACAACCACTCTTGATTTCTTAAATGCCTATGCAGCATTACATCTCTCCCATCACGTGATAGATTTTTCCTTAATCCCACATTCATCCTCCTATTACGGGAATCCCATGATGGAGCTTCTCCCACAAAAGGAACTTAGCATATACTCAATCGAGAATGGAGACAATTTAGATTTACCTCCAGCCCCTCTTGAGTTTTAAGAAGGTAGCACCTCTTTGATCGAAGAAACAATTGATATTAACATCGGAACAGAGGATGAACAAAATATCTTAAAACTAGGATCCTCATTAACCCCAGAGGAAGTATAAATACACACTCGAACCCTCAAGGAAAATTAGAAGGATTTTGAATTTAATTATAAGGAAATGACAGGAGTTGCACCCCACATTGTGGTGCACAACCTCGTCACTAAATCTGATGCAAAGCCAATCAAACAAAAGTCAATACCGATGAAACCTAAGGTAGCGTTCATGGTGAAGAAAGAATTAATAAAGCTCCTCTAAGTAGGATTCATCAAACTAGTTGATTAATCTCAATGGGTATCTAATATCATTCCCGTTCTCAAAAAAAATGGGAAGATAAGCATCTGCATAGATTTCCGATACATCAACAAAGCGTGTCCTAAAGAGGACTTCCCGTTGCCATCCATTGATGTCATTGTTGATGCAACAACTGGATTTGAACTTTTGTCTCTCATGGATGGATTCTTGGGATACAATCAAATCAAAATATCTGAACAAGATCAAGCTAAAACAACATTTATAACTCCTTGGGGAACTTATTGCTATGTTGTTATGCCATTTGGTCTCAAGAACACTGGTGCCACATAACAGCGAGCTATGACATATATATTTCACAATCTAATTCATAAAATCATGGAATCCTACGTAGATGACTTGTTAGCTAAGGCCAAGAAGTGTTGTGACCATCCAGAAGTACTTCGCATCATTATTTCACGTCTGATAGAATACGGAGTCACGTTAAATCTAGAAAAATGTGTCTTTGGTGTAATAGGAGGGAAGCTTCTAGGATACATCGTATCGTCATGAGGGATAGATGTTGACCCAACCAAAATTTAGGCTGTCCTCAAAATGGTCCCACCTTCGGCTGAATCTGGAATCAGGTCATTTCTCAGAAATCTTGGTGCAATCCGGAGATTCATCCCAAACTTAAGTTTCGTCATTCATCCAGTCAAAAATCTACTCAAGAAAGATTATAGCATTGATTAGACTGTAGATTGCAATGAAGTTTCGATACAGTTAAGTGTTTCTTGTTATCACCACCTACGCTAATGCCACCTAAGCTAGATCACCCGTTAATTTTATACTCGTGAGCTACCAATGTCTCGTTAGCCTATACGCTGGCTCAAGAAGAAGATGAAAAGAGAGAACGCGTGATTTATTTCATTAGCTGAACATTGCTTGACTATGAAACATGTTATACACAAGAAGAACGAGAATGCCTCACCATAGTCTTCGCAATGAAACACTTAAGACATTATATGCTAAATCAAGAAACAAGGGTCATGGTAAAAACATACCATTTACAAACTTTCCTCACACAAGGGTCCTTGTCTAAAAAGGCTGGATGTTTTATAACCTTAATGGGATAATTCAAATTAACATTTGTAAATCAGAAGTCCTTTAAGGGACAAATCATTGCCTATTGGTTAGCTGATAACCCATTAGATGGAGGTGATCTAGTAGATCTAGATTTTCCAGATGAGTGTGTATACTACATTGAAACCAGACCTCCTATCTCTAACTGTCCTTGGTACACTGATATCATTAATTCTATCATGGACCATACATATCCAGAAAGTGATACCCCACAATGAAGAAGATGGTTACACATTATCATAACAAAAAGTACTCGTTATAGAGCAAGTACTCTATCAAAAAGTGTTCGATGGAATGCTTCTAAGATGTGTTGACACAGAAGAATCCAAGAAGATTCTCCATGAATCTCACAGTGGAATGTGTGGATGCCACTTTGGTGGCCATGCCACCACTTGTAAAATACATCGAATGGGCTATTTCTGGCCCACTCTAGAACACGACGCAATAGAGTTTGTACGCAGCTGTCATAAGTGCCAAGAATTTTCCCACAAGATTCACATGACAGCACAAGCTCTATAACCGATTGCCACTTTGTGGCCCTTTTCCACATGGGGCCTAGATTTTATTGGGAAATTCTCTCCCTCATCCACGGACGGCCATAATTTTATAATCACGGCCACCAAATATTTTACCAAGTGGGTAGAGGCTATGCCTCTTACTACTGTACTGGGTTCTGTAATCACCAAGTTCATTTTGAACCAAATCATTTACAGGTACGGTATCCCGCAAATCATTATCTCAGATAATGGAACTTCTTTTAATAATGACGAAGTTCACGAATTGTGTAATAAATTTAAAATAAGCCATCATACGGATTCATTATATTACCCTCAAGCCAATGGACAGGCTAAGGTGACAAACAAAACATTAAAAGCCATTCTCCTTAAAACGGTGAAAGAAAACAAATGAGATTGGCACTTGAAGTTATATCTGGCTTTAAGTGCCCACCGAACCTCAATAAGAACACCAATAGGAGTTACTCCTTTCTCTCTAGTATTTGGGGTAGAAGCAATTCTCCCACTTGAGGTTGAAATACCCAGTCTCTGCATTTCATTACAAGGGATCTTGGATGAAGACACTTATAGAGAAGCACATCTTTCCCAACTAGAAAGCCTAGATGAACCTAGGTTAGATGCTGAATAGTGGCACACGGTCTATGCTAACCAGATGTGCCGGCAGTATAACAAGAAATTATATGAATGTGACATATATGAAGGTGATCTAGTTCTAAGGCTAGATAGCCGGATCGACAAAAAGACCGGCAAAGGAAGGAAGTTCTAGCCCAAATGGTTGGGCCCATACCAAGTCATGAAGGACTATGGAAATGGTGCATACCTCTTATGTATGCTGGAAGGTGAGGAATTTGGAAAAACAGTCAATTCCCTACACCTCAAATGATTCTACGCATAAGATACTAGCACTATTTATAATTACATCTACATTACATCTTCATATAGATTAGGATCATTTTTTCCACTTATTTTATACAAAAAATAAATGTGATCAAGGAATTTGTTCTCAAAGAAATTCATTACAAACTCATTATGTTGTTGGCATAAACACTCTAATCATACTTCTCCATTTCCATGATATCATCAAACTATCTCGAAATCATTTCATCAAATAAAGCTAGATATGACAAGGTCTTAACGGTAACCATGCCAAGGTCTGCGGGTTTATTCTCACTTTTGGTCTCTTCTTAGGATAGGTGTCTTGCCTATGGTCTGCTCTAGAAGCTCATGGTGTCACATCTATCCCGTATATATATCTCTTTGGAAATAAGAACACACAGACATTTTTCTCAAATAAACAAGTCAAATATAGAATCAAACATAAAATTTTAAATTTACACATTTCCTTGCCCCACCAGCCTTCGGTGATGAGCTTGCATCTCTTACTAGTGACGTAGGGTTGGGAAAGGATGGAAACTCCCTTACTCGCCTATGCCTTGGCCACGGTGATAAACCCATGCTTCTTACTAGTAGCATGGGGCAAAGTGTAGGGGGTCCTCTTGACAAACAAATACAAAAAGGTCATAAACAAACAATTCAAATCTTGAAGTCTTGAGTCAAAAACAAATGAATCGGGTGTCTGAAATTCCAAAAGATTTGAAAGCCTAATAACCCATATTTTTTCTACTATGTGGCCATCTATGGATCTAAGTCCAGATAAACTGCAAAGCAAGTTGCATCCAAAACTATGAAGTCACTCGAGTGGAGTAGGCTTGTGGCATCCTAGTTTCGTTCCGCCAAAGCTTTGTGTATCTTTCATCACTATCATTTCAACACATTTCATAACTTGCGCCCTTCCCAACTCTCAGTGATGAGTCCTCGCATCTTACTAGTTGCGTGGATTTAGGAGTAGGGGGTAGGTTTATCTACTCATCATAATAGTTTATCTTCACCACTTTGCCAAAACAAATATGAAGTATCCAAAATTGCTTACAGAAACTAAGATTCAAAGTCACATTGTATCTACATTATCATATATCAACATCATGAAATACAAAAGGAAAATAAACACTTGCATCATTTGTTCTCCATTGCATACATTCTAAAGAGCATACATGCATAACATCATAACTCACATGAAGAAACAAAAATGGAAAGTAAGCCATAGATACCAAGGGTTTTGATCCAAAAGAGAATATATATATATATGAATGATCAAAGTTTCTATACAATGCCATCATGCGTTAAGCATAGTCAAAACGCTCAAAGTTCCTGGGATATACAAAATAATATATCATACAAAATCTAGGAGAGCCGAGTGGCTTCTCAATCCCTACGAGACCCCTCTGAAGGTGCACGCCCACCCCCTAGGACTCCGTCTATGCTGGCACTCTAAGTGCATAGAGGGCTCAGGATCTCGAGGGGTAGCTACAGTCTCGCCATGAGAATGACTCCTCATCAAGAGCTCGACTGTCTTATACCCCGCTAGCTCCATGCGGAGAGTCGACACCATCCTGGCCACATGCCAGACTGGGGAAAAGATGTTAGTATGTCTACGAGCTGCTGAGGGCTCCCCAGCATCCACAGAAAACTCTGCGCGGGTCTTCTCCATGGGGATCATTAGGGTATCGGTTCATACCAGACGAATCAAGTCCCACCACTCATCAGTGGTCTCTGAAAATAAAGGAGAAAAAAAATTAGAAACAAAACAAGAGATTATAAATACAAGCTAAAAAAAAGGAGAGATAGTAACTAAGGAAATCCTAACTAAAAACCAACATTAAAAGGAAGGATGGTAACTTACTCAGATCACCAGGCCTCCAGGATGGATCGCTATGGTCAGCACCTACCACAGATGTTGCTACTGACTGTGGTGCTACTCCTATGACTAGAGCAATGTAACATCCCACAATAGACTCATCCTTCCCGCCATGGCCCTGGGAGAGTGGCTCCCCTGAGACCAGAGTAACTCTCTCTGCACTCTGCTCAGCCCTCGCTACCTGTAAAATATCCTAAGTGTCATGCCACTCAGGATCGCTGTCCTCCTCTATCACTCCCCCTGTAAACTCCTCAGACTTAGATTCTATGTCAATGGGGGTCATTGCTACTATAGGCAGGGCCCACGGCACTCTGAAGCAAGGGTGCCTGAGGTGCACTAGCTCTCCTTCTGGCATGTACTACCCTCCTGGCCGCAATAGGAATGCCAGGAGTAACCATTGTCCAACCCCGGCCTCTAGGACCCCCTCTGGCCTCTCGAATTGACCTGTATACTGGTGCTACTGGGGGAAGCATGCCCATATAGGGTAGGCCAAATTATTGAGGAACTCGGCCAAAGGGGTGTATCTCCACTCATCCCACTCTGTCAATAAGCTACCCTGTAGTGGAGCAGGAGATCAAAGTAAGAGCCTCCTTACCCCATATACTTGCCATAGTCTAATACAATGTGGCCTCCATGTCAACGGTGGTCAGTGAAGCAACTAGCTGATGAGGTGCTCGGATCACCGACATATTTGTCCATCTAACTACCCTCACAGCTCCGAGATCTATCACCTCTACCATAAGGAATGAAGTTCTCATAAATCCAACTCATGACCAGGCTCGGGTGGCTCAAGGACTTCCCTTGTAAATGAACTACCCTATATAAATCATGGTAGGTAGTCCCAAGAATATCTGCTCCCCAGGCATATATCTGGCCATGTCCCTCTATTTGTGCAATGATGGGGGACCAGCAGTATAACAGTATGTCTCCTCCCTTGTCCCCAATCAGTCTTGAGGCAAGGATCCCCATGATGGCCTGGCGAAGCAAGGGGATGCGCAAAATAGGAATGGATCGAACTCTGATCCCCTTCTTCGAACCTGTGGAGATGACTGCATCTCCCATGTATGTGGCCCACTGTGTTATTTGGGCCCATGAGCCTACTTTCTTAAGGGTTTAGACGTCTCCCAATAATTGGGACCCCTAGAATGCGATAAACATCCTCCAAAGTGATGGTCCACTCACCACAGAACCCTGGTAATCAGAAGGTGTTTCGATCAGCATCGCAATATGAGAATAGATCACAAAGAATGTGACTAGATGGTGCAACATGTGGAACGTGTGAGATACGTAGTATCCCAGCCCTCTAAAGAGTGTCCTCCTCATCCTATGAAAGAGCATCTAGTACTCCTAGGACCCAATCACACTCCCTCTCTCATCTCCACAGGATATACTCCTCTCTCACCTGCATACACCGAAAAACATACAAAACAAATAAAGTTAGCATCCGAGTGATATTAGAAAAATCATGAAAACACATAGAAATGCTAAAAACACAAAAACAACCTTAAACAGATATTATTTTGGCATTCTGTGCAAAAACATCACCCTGAGCAGGGAGGCAGTTTTGTAACCACCAACCTAAACAGGGCAGCGGTCGTGTAGCTACCTCCCTGGGTAGGGTGGTGGTCATGTGCCGAAAACCCACACGGGTTTTTATAATTTAAAGGGCCTAAAAATGCTAAAAAAGGACCGTTTTAGCTAAAAACAAAGCCTACCCAGTAGGCGCCCCCCCTAGATGGACCTTTTAACACTAACATTTTAAAAAATTACCCCCCCGTGACATAGATTTTAGCATTTTAAAATTAAGGGGGGTAAAAAGAATAAATTGAAGAAAACGAACTTGTGATCTCGCAGGTCGATGTTCCACTCACGGAGGCATGATCACTATCCCGTCACGAATGTTTTGACTCTACTCACACAAGAAACCGTCACCGTGGATTCCAGAGCTCATAATCAATCAAATCAACTTGTGCAAATGAATAGGAAAATGGGCCCACTTTCGTATATATAACAAACCTGACTTGTTTTAAAATATTTTTTTGCAGGTTTGGAGCACCGACGGAGGTAAGTTCTTATCCCCACACGAATGGTACGTTCTCATTTCCTATTATTTTAGCATTTATTTTCCAAATTATTGTGTCTATCTGCACTTGAATTCTCTTTTCATTTTGCAGGTGGCGGGAATTTTGGATGGCATCATTTCGACACACGGACATATCAGGTATAACTTTCAACTTCCCATTTCAGGATTTCCATACTCGAACCCACCGTTTTACGCCTCTTCATGGCTAAAATGCTTCTCCGAGGGGGGCAATATGTACGTACCCAAAATTGTAGGGTACTACGCTACCAGAACAACGTAACATGCTCCCCAATGATGATATAAGTCTCCTCGCAAGGTGTTCAGGGTCCAGAAAATATCTCCAAGTGTGCGTTAACATCTCGCATGCCCTGCTTAGCCCCTGTAAGATTTTTTTTTCCCTTTTCCCCTCTTTTCTTGGCCTTTTTCTCTTCAGTGACGAAACCACCACCCTGCTTGGGCGGCGGTCTCGTGACTGCCGTCCTGAACAGGGTGGCGGTCCTATAACCACCGCCCTGCTTAGGGCGGTGGTCCTTTACGCATTTTCCAGAAAGCTCTTTTAACATGACTCATGTAAAAATCAAAGATTCACCAACTTTTTTTCACTGCCATAAGCTTGCATTAATGATTCTGGTTCCTTGGAATAGTTTTTTGCCATTGTTTATAGTTTAAGATTTCTATTTGGGTTTTAACTTGGGTAAATTCAAATGCTATAAATAGTTGGCTTGTGCTCAAGAAAATGGCCCCTCAAATATGCCTTTGAATTTCTCATTGCAATAGATTTGTCTTTCATTTTTTTTAGAGTCCTTAGTTTCTTTCATTGCATGCTTAGTTAGTATTGTTTTGCTATTAGGAAGCCACGTATTCATCTTGTGCAAGTGCTATTGATATTTCATCCAATCCATTGGAGTAGAATAGTTTTTTTTCAATAGGAAGCCATTAAAGTTGTAGGTTTTGTTCTTTAAACATGATAGTTTCAGGTTCTGGATGTTTCATGTTGTATGACTCGCAATAAATCCCATTAGGAATTGCATAAGCCAAGCTTTGTACTCTTGCATTATCCCTCTCCTACTCGCATTGTATTCAGTCTGTATCTTGAGCTTCCTTTGTCCCAATATCTAGTTCTGTTGATGCTAGCATTACACGCTTTTTTGGATCAACGTGAACATGAAGGAATGAGGAGATCACATTGAGGGGACAAGATCACACACACCATCGGATTCGCCACTTTTCTACAAAATCCAGGTTCTAGCTTTCAAAGTTCTAAATTAGAAACATATCAAATACAGTAGTTAATCACTTTATTTCAGTCAATTTCACTTTCGATATTGCCATCGAAGTTGTGGGGATTGATATTTTCTGAGAGACTATGATTCATTCCTCACTTCTGAGGTAGGATTGAGAGTCTTGCAAATAGATTAGATAAGTTATTTCATTGTTTAGAATAGATTCACAGTTGCACAGAAAAATAGCTATGCTCAGTTATATTGTTTGTTTTAATTTGTTGTTTTAGCTGCCAATTCTAGATATGTTAAACAATTACTCTTTTAGATTCATTCGAATAGTTCATCAGAAAATACAAAAATAGAGAAATCATATATGCTATAGATATATTCAAAGTAGTTAAATTCACTTTGTTGTAGTTAATCTATATTGTTGCTTATGTGTGACAATCACGGGACCTAGGGAGCCCAGAGAATACATATTCAAGCCAATCGTGTCCCAACCCAATCTCGTCACATCCATAGCTAACATAGATTGGAATCTCAGGATCCAAGTCTTCCGAACAATGGTAAACTTACAACAAATCAGTTTCCAACTGCACAGGTTAAACATAGAAGATGACCAAGCACACATATTTTGGTCAAGTCAACCAAACTACAGATTACCCTAGATACATGCCCACATGACTGTGGAGGGATTTGAAAGAGAGAAAAAAATTGGTTGTGATCCTTTGGTCCCACAACCGGATGCAGGAGACACCCTCATAGATATAGATACCAACCTAAGAATTTAGGTTGCACGAACAACTATAAGATATTCTAAGAAGATCACACAGTTATTAATTCAAAATATAGAAGCTGAGAAAACATACGATTATTAGATACTAGGGATTAGGGATTGATGCCATACATGACCATAGTAGGACTACAACAGCCACGAATATACGGTTTGAACCACAAATCCCATAGCCCAACGAATCCACGGGTGAATCAGACATAGATAAAAGCCTACGTACATTAGTATTCAGATCCACTCCACTTCCACCTATCATCATCGAACAGTTATCCTTACTAGATACAGTAGCTAACAAAGCTAAGGAGTTTTGGACTAGGCCAGAGAATCTCCCATAGAGTCAACTATATTTACCATCCACCCTATGACCTTATCTTGAGACATACATGAAACTATCCCAGGTCATTTTCCACGTATTCCACAACCTATAGATCGAATCACGCCAGAGCTTGATATTGATTGGAGCCTTTGAGCAGTCATCGTTGTTGATCAATCTATCACACCAGTTCAGGTTAGGAGGGCCTTTTTTTCCTTAGATTCACAATTTCCACTAGTGCGTATAGAAGACATTAGATTTCCTAACTAGTTTTTCTGTATCCTACACATATTTCATCCCCACCAGCTATCTTGGCACGACCTTGGGAGGTCAGGTGCGAGGAAGAGTTACTTGTAGATTCCCATGCTCACTTGTCACTTTTCCATCATACAGTTTCCTAGTTAGAATCCTGATCCTTGACTTGATTACGGATGACAGGTTTGCTTCTTTAAACCAAAATAATAATGATGCCTTGGTGAAGGGGGATATTTATCTTATATTCATTGAAATCCTCGATAGTCGAGAGGAGAAACCTATGCAGGTAGAACGTTAGGTTCATAGTTTTGTCATGAAAGAGAAAATTGAGGATGGACAGGTGGTGAGTAAAGATTTTATTGAATTTTACTTTAAGAGTCAGATATTTCATAATAACTAGGAAGACATCAACCCATATTTCCGGAGGGCAGGTGCGAGTAATACCATCATCATAGGCAATAATGTTTTCCCCAGCTTCAAAGAAAGTAGAAATTTCATGTTTCTTTCTAGAATTATATTTAAAAAATTTTATACCATAAATTTTTAACCCAGTAATATTAGTTATGGTATTATCAGAGACATCAATATGAACCCCTCAAAAAATGAAACCACCATCCTTCCAGGAAATCGAAAAATTGATAGAAAGTCTGGGATCATTACCTTTAAGTTGACACATGTATCTAGTGAGACCACCTTTGTGCAACAATTTCCATAGATCCACATTGTTATTGAGGTGAAGAAAGGTAGATGGTTCATTATGCAACCTATCGCCCCCCATGAAGCTAGCAAGAAATTTGATGCTTTTTGCACAAACACTAGAACTCGACTAATAGAAAATTGAGAAAAACCAAATGAAATAAGAAAGGGCCATTTTCTAAAAAGAAAAATTCCTTTCACAATCCCAAGTGTGCAAGCTAAGGGTGTCATCATAGCGTAACCTCCCACTTTTTTGTCTTCATTTATGAGTTTATTAACCTATCCTCAAGGGATATGTGTTCCATTCCACATCACCAAATCCACCATGGCATTACCTTTCTCAGCCAACACATCCATCATCTTATTCCCATCATGGTACGTGTGTTGGATGACCACTTATTCAAAGTATGTGGGCATGGAACATGCCTCATTATCAAATGATTTATTTTCCATCCACATGTACTACAATCTTTGAGGGCATTAATAATGCACATCAAATCACCATCAATGGTTATATTTTTAAGCCTTAATTCTTTACCCATATTAACACCCCAAAGTATAGATCTCACTTCAGCCACATTGTTAGAGTGATTTCCTATGTGTTTTGTGTAGGATCTTAAGAATCTCTTACTATGATCCCAAATTAAACCACTACCACTAGCCACTTTATCCTAAACACGGGCCAAGCCATCAAAGTTGATCTTGAAACTTCCTTCGGGTGGTTTATTCTATTTAACATTTTGTTTCGACCTGATCTTACTGGTGCTAGAGACAACAATGTCTAACCTTTACATAATTTCCTCGTCCCACTAAAGTATAGCACAACCCTATTTAGACTTAATAATCTGAGCATTTTCCTCACCTATTTATTCCTGAAGATCTTATTGTTGTGTTCAATCCATTTACCCCACAAGACATGTGGCAGATCTAGTTTCCAGATTTTATTGACCATGCCATTCTTAAATTTGAAAATCCACTTCTTAGGTAGAAGGGCCACATCTCTCAGAATGATCAATTGAATTTTTAAAATTCAGAGGATCTCTACAAAAACTTGATACGATAAATGACATTACAAAACCAAGTGACCGATGGATTCTTCCTTGTCTTTGCATAAATTTTTTTTGTTTATGATGATCATTTCCCTCTGCATGATTCTATCCATAATGAGTATCTTACCATTTATAACTTTCTAGATAAGGATATTGATCTTGGGGATGAGAAACTTGTTCCAAAACTTCCTCTGAAAAGGACTTGGAGCAAAGTTATCAAAATTTGACAAGTAACTCGATTTAACTTCGTAATCCACAGTATCCATGTTTCTCCATATAATATCATCCTAGAAATTTTCTGGACGAATGTAGATGTAGTTAAGTTTCATATTTAAATCATGGAAAGTTTGGATATCACCTTGGTAGGAAGAGGGGGGAGAATAGGAATCCATTTCAGGTCACTATCCCAGGAATTACAAACCAAATCTGCCCGCTCAAAAGAAAGGACCTGTTAGAGCTTAATCCATGCTCCTAAAAAATTGAGAGAAACATCCTCTAGCTAAAGAATATCCCAAAAATTTATTAGAGACCTATCACCAAGGTTCCATCTACACCCTTTGATAAGAATATTCCTAGTTAGGCACAGGTTGTTCCAGAAGATATATCCTCTAGGATGTTCCAAATCATAGAAGAATTCCAAAGTTCCACCAAAGGGAAAATAATATTTTGCCTTCAAAATTTTCACCCAAATGCCTTCATCTTTGTGAAGTATCCATCCCACCTTAGCAATTAGGGCATTGTTCATAAATTGAATGTTCTTTTGCCCCATGTCACCCATGTCTTTGGCTTAATCAACCTTTTCCCAAGCTACCAAAGGGATTTTTTTTTATCCTCCGATCTAATATAGAGGATACGTTTCTCAATACCTTAAATGGATTTCTTGACTCTATTTGGGAGAATGAAAACATACATGATGTAGATCAGTATGCCTTGCAAACGACTCTGAAGGATCTCATCTTTACATTCTTAAGAGTGTAAGGATCCTTTCCATAAAGCCAACTTCTAATGGAATATCTCTATTAGTTTATTCCAACAACCTTCCTCAAGTTTTCTCCCACATAAAGGCATTCCCAAATACAAATCTAGGAGATTTTTGATGTTACAGTCCAAGATAGTGGCCATTCTATACTGTTGATCTTCATCAACATTTATGAAGTAGCAAAAACTTTTCCTGAAGTTTATTTTTTGTCTAGTATCTCTTTCATATTTTTTGGTGAGAGCTTTGATAGTCTTGGTATCTTGAACAACAAATTGTCATAGAAGAACCCTATCATTAACAAACTGTTGCACACATTAGTTCTCCATTTCATGGGAAAATTTGACCCCTTATATGCTTATCTCTCTCTCTCTCTCATCTTTGATTTGAAGAAAACATTAGGTTTCACATTGATGGTAACTAAGAAAGTTATATCTTTAGTACATGCCTGAATCCTTTTAATAAAATGTGGATTATATCCCAATCTATATAAAAGTGAATACAAGAAATCCCAAGAAAACCTATCATAAGCATTTTTCATATCCAACTTCAAAATCATAGTTTCTCTTCCTGAAAGCTCCACAACATGAATGGTTTTATGAATTGTGATTATGTTGTCCAATATTTTTCTTCCTAGCACAAAGGCCCCTTGGTTTGGAGAAATGAAATTATTAAGAGTCTCTCTTAGTATAAAAGATAATAACTTGGATAAGATCTTCTAAATGGTGTTACACATGCTTATGGCTCTAAAAGCACTGAGATCCTTAGCTACAAAATTTTTAGGTATGAGAGATAGAAATGTATGGTTGATTTGTTTGAGAATGCAGCCTGAATGGATAAATTCTTGTAAAACATCAATGACATCAACCTTGACAATATCCAAATAGATTTGGACGTAACAAGCCAAAAAACCGTCCAGATCAGGAATTTTTTTCACCTTCTATAACATCTAGAATGCCTTTGATCTCCTCTTTGGAAGGGATATCAATAAGCTCAATTTCTCACTTTGACTGATAGTAGGCTCGAAAATGTTCAAAATCTCTTTTCTATTGACCTCGTCATTAAGAATGTCCTCCATAAAGAGGTTTTTGAAAAATAAAATAATGGTGGAAGCTATTTCTTTGTCCTCAGTAACCAAATCCCCATTTTCTTTCTTGAATTATTGGATGCAAAGTTTTTTGGCTTTAATAGATGCATAGGTATGGAATAATTTGGTGTTCTGGTCCCACTCCTTGACCAAGTGATTCTCGATTGTTATTTCCAATACACCTCTTCCCTATGTAAAATATTGTGATAGTCAGAGAGAAGTATCTTCTCTTTCACTTTATCCATAGAATTCCACCCCCTTGGTCCATATTTTCTTCAAGAATTATGAGATCATCTCCTATTATTTTTTTTAGAGGAAGATGTTTTGAAAAATCTCCTTGTTCCATATCTTCAGATTGGTTTTAATATTTTTGAGCTTGGAGGTCACCTTGAACATTATGTTGCCTTTCACCACTATACTCCACAAGTCCTTAATTCTCTATTCCAAATCGAGATGATTATTCCACATATTTTAAAACCCTAAAGGTCTGTTGATGGGGTTCTCCTTAAAAATGGTTTTGAGGATCAAAGGGTTGTGATCTGACCCGATCCGTGGAAAAGAAGATAACCCATATTTTTGTTCCTAAATCCATTGAGTATTAACCAAGAAATGATACAGACTTATTTGGATTAAGTTAACCCCTTATCTCCTATTGGACCATGTAAATTTGGAGCTTCTAAGGTTCAAATCAATTAAATCATTTCACCCCATGAAGTTACCAAGATCCTACATACTCTCAGTGAAAACATTAATACCACCTTTCCTCTAAGATGGAATAAGAGTGGTATTAAAGTCACCACCAATGATCTAGTTTAAGTCACTAAAAAATCTTCTGAAGGTAGCCAGATGGTCCTAAAGTTATATTCTACCCATTGTTGTGTTGGGGGCATAAATATTTGACAGAATAAACTATTTTCTAGAACTGACTTCCATAAACCAAATAGATAAATGGTGTTGACTATTGATAAGGGTGAATCCTTCCAATTTATCTCTTTTCCACAAGCACAAAAACCCTCCAAAGGCACCAACATATGGTTGACAATGAAATCCATATCCTTTCCAAAGAATAGACTAAAAATAACTCATTCTATTTTCATTCATCTTGGTTTCTTGTATCATTATCATATCAGGTTTCTATTTAACTTTCAAACCCCTAAAAAATACTATGCTTACTAGGCTGATTTAAGCCCACAATATTCCAAGAAATGTAAATCATTTATGGTGGAAGGATTTTTTTACCTATATTTAATGGTTTTTGATGACCCTCCATGATGTCTTTCTTTGTCACCTTGTCCCTTTTTTCCCTTTCTGGTGGTCTTCTTGGTGAGGCCTTATTATCCCCAACATCTACCTTGGATCTTGTTCTAGGTATTTGTATCTGATTTGGAGATGGCCTAGACTCAGAGATGTGAAGATCCGAGAACACCTTAGCTGATATGTCTTTTACTCCTTGCTTTTCTTCCATACTTCCATCTTGCATCGCTTCCTTGACTGGACTAACTTTGGCTCCTTCATTACCCTAAAAGTTACCAGTTTGGATTACTTTCCTCATCATCTCCAAGGCCTCATGTTCCCATCAAAAATCCTCCTCCACTATGTATATTTCCTCAAAATTAACATTGATCCTTATATACATATTGCTTACAAGTATTGTTTCCTCCACTCTTTGGGTGAAGAAACTTGCCTCCAACAAATTCAGGACTATTGATCCAATTATACTATCTTCTTGGCATTCATCTAAGACTACAGTATCATTGTTAATGAAAGGTTCTTGGACCACTTCCCTGTTTCTGTCCATATTCTGACCTTCTGTTTCCAAAATATTTTTTGGGTGTTGTTCTTCGGTATCTTAATTCTTAGTCTCAACATGATTGGGTATATGCTGCCATGAATTGTTCATATTCAATTATCAACTGTCATTTGTTGGCATAGGTCCCTTACCTTTTAAATCCTCCTTACTAACGTTCTTAGTCTTCTTAAGTAGGGCTTTCTGGGTGGCTTCCTCTTTCACTTTAGGACATGTCTTGAGAATGTGACCTACTTTAAAGCATGAAAAACACATGAAAGGGGAGAACTCATATTTTATATTCTAGTTGCAGACTCCCCAGGTTACCTTGATCTCAATTTTTATTGGCAATGGTTTCTCTGAGGCCACACTAACACATAATTGAGAAAATAAAATCCTTTTTTTGGCACAATTGAACAGATCAATTATAACCAAGGAACCTATAGCCTTAACGATCCCTTGTAAGATATCCAGGTCCTAATATTCCAATGGGATCCCGGGAATCTAAACCAAAACATGGTATTATTTGATAACTGTCTCTACAGGATTGAATCTCGACTGTCATTTTTGAACCAGGACCACAATGTGCCCCATGAATGAAGGACCTCCAGCTAAGATCCTTAATAAATCCTCCTCTAGGGAAAGATGGATAGTAAAGAAAAAATTAGTGTAGGCCATTATTTCAATCGATCCTTTAGGAATCCATTTCCTATTAGCCCATTTCCTAAACTCTTCAATATTGGGTATTTTACCAAGAAGCTTGGCTAGGATGGTTTTACACATTAAGGACCACACCCAGTTGGCTAGGTATTTTTGTATTTCCAAAGAAACACCATTTTCATTGTAGACAATGTCAAAAAAAATGGAAGGTACATGTTTAATAGGGGTACCAGTCACTCGCCATGCCCACGTGACTGGGTTCCCCCTATCTGTCTTTGTTTTGTCCCTTTCCCTGGTAAATTGTGCATTCTTTCTATTTGCTTACAGATTTTCCCCATGATCCCCTACATTAGGTTCCTCGCCATCTTCCTACTCAAACCTGAATTCAAAAGACAACACTCTAATGTTTGCTTCTGCTCCAACCATCACTAAACTTTTCTCTAGTTTAAGGAATTTGAATGATTTTAAAGGAATTTTTTTTTTGATAATTCAAAACATAAGTTATTCAATCATATTGTCATCTTATAATGAGTGAAAATATAAATCCTCTTGACTTATATTTCAAAAATATCAGCATAATATAATAGAGTACACAGTACATTCATAATAAGATATGAATGTATATATTATTAACAATGTTAAGCAGTACCATCATAACAACACTCTAAAAAGATAAATAGTTATTTAACATTTTCTTGCTCCAAATAATTCATGCCCACTACCTCATTCAATCTCTGAGACATTATTTGTGATATTCTTTTGTACATATATTCCATCAACCATTTTTCTTTTGTATAATATTTGTGTCTTCTTTTCTTCCCCACCATAAAATTTATAGGAGGGTTTCCCTTTGCAGCTAATGTAATACGCAAAGTGTTTTTAGAACGATATGAAAAATAGTTTCTACTCTAAACATTTTTAGGTCTTTTATTGGTATTCCCTTTACTATATTTTAATTTTCCTTTCCCTAAGTGAGTCTTGGATACAACACAATCAATATTTTTTATTGAATCCTAGTGATATATTTTTAGCATCAACAGAAATGATGTTGTCAGACCAAAATCCTACTTCATAGTATGGTGATAATAATTTTATAAATTTTGACAGGCCACCTCGCAAGTTGACAATTTTCATGCCGAATCTGAATGACATATTCATATTATATTTTTTTTATCCCATATAGCAGGTCCTCCATATCTAAAATAATTAAATAACTCTTGTCACTACCTGTAGGGAAGTAAAAAAAATTATTTTCACCAGCTGCATATCAATTATAACCAATTGAAATAAACAACATTTTAGCTTATGGCTAACAATTACCAATTGAGATTGTGGTTTGGATTACACCGCCTTTACAAGCTGCTAGATTCGGTTATGCAAGATCTATTTCGAATAAACATTCAAAAATTCATAATGTATTTCTTTCTATTGAGAATGTGAGCCCCATGTATTTGAAATAAACATTAATCAATTCATAATCGATTTAATGTTGTGGAAAACGAAATATTAAATGGATAAACATAGTGGTTTATGTGGTGATATGGTAAAGTATAATATCAATTATTCTCTTTCTTATAATTCAAATTTAACAGCCACTAGGCTACGCTTATATTCATTGAACCACCCTTTGGTGGAAAATAGTCCTTAATAATTGATGAGGATTTACAACCACTAGGCTATGCCAAGTGTTTCTTTAATGAGGCTAGCCAAGTACTTCATTACATACGTATAAGCCAGATCAAGCCATATGTATTTATGTTTCTATTGATTTTGAAGCCATAATAATGTTAATTCAATGTAAGTAGTCAGTATCCAGTAGTGAATCAGTGAAACATTGTAGAAAGTATGCAGTTGTAAATTAGCAAGATATTGATGAATGTAAGGTTTTTTAGTCTAACCATTACTACATTGAACATGGATGAATAGAGTCCACTAAGCTCTATGTTTTGTTTTAAATTGTTATCATAGCTTCCAAATAGATTTCCTTAAACTTTTTCTTCAACCGTATACCAAATATATAAACTAATGCATGTTATTTATCGTTTCTTATAAATTTATTTTTTTCAAAATACACATGGCTAACATACCAGGTCGTGAGTGTGTATTCATGTTGGATACCTCCACACCCTCCATGGTTACATTATCTGGTTTTTGGTTGTCTGCATAATCATTTATTGTCTTATAAATTTGTGGGGATTATTAGAGTTTTTCTTTGGAAATTCACATGAGTAACATACCTATATCTAATGGCGTATTCATGGCCATTGTGCTCATGTCCTCCAATTTTTCATCTAAACTGTAAAAAACATAAGCTCGTTAAAAATTTGAGAACCATGGAAATTAAAAATTTGAAAACCATGGAAATTAAAAATAGAGCTCATTACACATATTTATAAAATTATTAAAGGTAAATAAGCATGTTGAACTAGTTGTTTAGTGTCAAGGTAAAATGGTTGTACCTTAGGTTTTATAGCTTTGTGTTTGTCTACATTAACAATATATGTATAAGTAACATACATAGGTTAAAATCCATTAAACAAAATCACTTGTTGAAGTTGTCTTCAATGAAGAACCTTTCTTCATATGGGAATAGTAATGTTTTAAAAACATTTATTGACTTTGTCTCAACAATGAAAACAACAGATAGTTTGGAATCCACTAATGTACAGAGTGCAACACTTCCACTCTAAAGCACTAGTACTAGATATTTTCTTTAACAACATAGATTGAACATATCATCCCAAAACTCATACAATATTCGCAAGGAAAAGGATAGGGGTTTTCTTCTAGGCCAATTTCAAACCAATTTTTGTGATATATTCTCCATCCAATCCCTAGTGACCTTTTATCTATAGTCATCATTATTTTAACATTTTTTCAGACCAGATATTGTGTACATAAGACACAAACTTTTAAATATCTTGTTGCTATCATAGATTCTCTAGCATCCATCTAGAATTGATACTCCACTATATTTAACCTTTTCTATGTATCTTTTGAATGTGTATCTTAAAATTTTTGAATAACCAATTAGTATTAGAAAAGTAATACTACAATCTAGCACAATGGTTCCAATAACTGTTAGAAGCTCCATTATTGTATCAAAAGAGATATCACTTGGGAAATGGTAAAAATCAGAAATCACACATTTAATATTGAAAGGATTAGTCTAACGAATTGCTGATAAATTTGATGGAAGTTGCAATGGATATGCACATTTACAAGATTTTTTTTGTGTCTTCCATCCTTTCTGGTATATTTCCTTCTAGTGACATTACATAGTTGTCTAATATTGTCTGAGCCTTGACAGGAAGAAATTCTTCCACCTCATGATATTTTTTTCATTTTTCCCCCTATATGGGAATCGTATATATTTTTTCATTTCTCTCTTCACCCAATAGTATAGAGAACTACCAGTAGTGTGATTCATTTAATTTAAATTTTTCAATTATAGTGGATTAACTACATGATTTTAATACTATATTATCCAAATGCTTATTTCTTAAATAATGTAGAACTTTTTCTCTCATTTTGTTGTCACCTTTTATTATCTGGAAGTAAGAATCAAATATCTATACTATTACACCAGCCTCAACAAACCCAGTTGATTTAGTATTCATTTTCAACTCATGTAATTTTTATTTAGATGGGTCTATCTCCAATTTAGTCAAATATGTTCATCTCAGCATAGTAAATAACTTTTCATGTTTTGGAGGTGAAAGAAAACCTTTTCTTTGCAAGAAATGAAAAAAATATATGTTTTTTCATTTCTATACAATTTTCTGAATGTATTTTGCATTTGAAAAACATTTTTTTTTAGAATCTATTAGAATCCCCAAATTCTAACCATATTTTGGACAAGAATATGGTCCACTATTTATGAAGGCATTAATTTCCCATTTCCTGAATAAAGAAAAATCTAAATCTATATCTAGAATAATATCAATTATTGTTTTCAAAGTCAAAGTGTCCCCAAATCAATAACTTCTGATGATAAAACAATACCAACTTCCTCGTGATTTTCATCTATAACAAAAAAACAACCACATGTCAACGTGGTAGTTTTTAGGGTAATGGATTTCCACAAACCATTCCTTGTCTCTATTATTCCAAAAAATACCCCTTGTGATGAATGGAATTGTTTTGAATGAAGTGAGAACAATGGAAGACATTTTACCTATAATTAAAGTAAAACACATTAATAATTAGGTCATTTCTGAACTTTAATGTCTTTTTCTCACATTGTCATATACAGAATTTCAATAATACCCTAGTAGACACCAACCTTTACATTTATTTACTATGTATCATAAGAGAGTAATTAACTTACTGTTTAGTGATCACTAGGATTTGATAAGACATGTTATGTATCATTCAGCTGGCTACACTAATTCATATTTTGTGGATCAAATCAATAATAACATAATTATTCTAAAAGTCTAAAATTGAATTATGATGCATTGATAGATATGAAACCATTTGCACCTTTTGAAAGGATTACATATGAGTCCTACAAGCTATAACATTATATAGATGGCATGATAGGAATATTAAAAAATATACACTTTAGTGGAAGATAGACTTCTAGTAAACATAAAATATAGCAACGTAAAACATTATTTTATCCATTTACACCTATTGAAGGGAAAAGTGTAGAGGAAATTAAGATCTAATATATGGTATTTTGAAGATATTTTTTGAGATACAAATCACAATAACATAATTTACAATAGCTCGGGACTTTATGCTTGAGAATTCAATGTGATTTATGTGTATATCATTCATACTGAAGCAGTAAGGATTAAATCCCTATAATAAGAGTAAGGAAGATGTTTAAAGGATAGCAATCAGAAGATCTAATGCTTGGTATTTTGAAGAGAGTATTTGAGAAAAAAATCACATTAACAAAGTTAGTGATAACTCATTAATTTTTTTATATAAGACAATGTGAAACATATGTATATTGGATATACTTTATTCATTATGTTTAAATGTCTGTAACTATTCTAAATATTATATTTTAAGCGTAGCACTTGGTGGGACATTTCATAACAAGATATCAAAAACAAATGGGAATGATTACAATTTTCCTAAACGTAAGTATGGACATCGTCACAATAGCTATTTTCATGGAAACAATACTCTTTATAAGGTCATGGTAGGTTATACATATTTAAATAAAAGATTTTATTATTAATAATGTTTAATGAGTACCACAAAAAAGGCGTTTATTCTCTCTTACTCAGACTATCTGTTAGATTTACAATACTAATTGAAGAAATTTATTCCATATTCTTTGAACTTTTAGAGGTTCATTCTTCTTAGGTTGCAAACATTTGTTGTCCGATAAATTCTATTAATTGAGGGTAAAAATCACTAAGAATTGAAAAATAGCGATAAAATAACAAATCAGGACCTAGCTTAGCGGAAGCTAGGTTCCTACCATTTCATCTTGTGATTGTAATCATTATCTACAAACTTTTTTCTCACTAGTGATTTTCATTGATTATAATTGTATCATATTTGATAGGCTATCCATGGCAGAAATAAGTGCTACTTTACAAATCATGGATATGGATCAAGCCATATGTATTGTCCATAATATATATTGTTTGTAACATATAATTCACAATGTTTCGTATGGGAAAAATTGTTTACCTAACATTTAGTTTTGTTACTTATCAAAAGTAATAGCATAATGGACGCTAGTTTCAATAGTTTCTTATTTTGAAAATTGTGATAAAATAATAAATCATGACCTAGATTAGCAATCACGAGGCTCCTACCATTACGCTCATTGTAAACAATATCTGTACAACTTTGGATTGCTAGTGTTTTCCATTGATTATAATTGTATCATGTTGGATAAAATGTACCTAGTGGAGACAATAGTTGCATTGCGTGCCATATAGAGGGATCCATCCTTATGTAGTTCCCATAAGGTATATTGTTTGAAGCACATAATTCACATCAAATCTTATGGGAGAAAATTCTTAACAAATGCTAAGATTTTTTTCCTTATCGAAAGTAACGACATAGTGGATGCTAGGATAAACAATTTCATAATTTGAAATAGCGTTCAAATAATATATCATCCTCTAGTTTAGTGGTTGCAAAGCTCCCACTATTACTACCAGTCATTATAACTACTATATGTATTACTTTGGGTCACTACTTTGTTTTAATTTATTCTAATTATAACATATTGTTTGTGTCGTCCCTGGCAGATCCATGTGCTGCAATGCAAACCCTCAAGGACCATGAATTATGTACTAGTCAAAAAATGTATTGTTTGAAACATATAATTCACAAATGTTCATATGGGAGAAAATGATTAGTATTGAATGGAAAAAATTAATGACTGTTAGGATCAACTATTTCTTATTTAAACACTATGTGCACATTTTTTAAATGATAATGTTATCCATTTATGTTAAGTGTACCATATTTTCTAGGCTATGTATGGCAGAGTAAAATTCTTGCATTACATACCCTTGAAATTTCTTGAGACATATTATGTTCTTCCCATAGACTCAAAATTTTCTTATTTTTGTAAATAACCATAAAATAACAAATCATTGTATAACTAAGCGGTCGCTAGTCTCTTACTTTTACCTCTTCTCATTATAAACACTATATTTACAATTTTGGGTCACTAGCCATTATATGTAGTTCCCATAAGATACATGGTTTACAACTCATATTTTACATCATTTACTATCAAATAAAATGCTTAGCAATTATTAAGATCCTTTACTTATTGATAGAAATGACATATCAGACCCTAGGCTTAAAAGTTTCTTATTTTGAAAATAGTCATAAAATATCAAATCATGGTATAGCTTAGTGGCCGCTAGACTCGTACCTTTACCTCTTATCATTGTAAACACTATATTTATAGTTTTGGATCTATAGCCTCAATATGTAGTTCCCATGAGATACATGGTTTTCAACTAATACTTCACATCATTTCCTATAAAAAAAATTATTATCACCCACTAAGCTCCTCTACTTATCAACAAAAATGACATATCAGACCCTAGGCTCAAAATTTCTTATTTTATGGCTCAAAATAGACATAAAATAACAAATCATGGTATAGCTTAATGACCGCTAGTCTCCTACCTTTCCCTCTTCTCATTATAAACATTATCTATAAATTTGTGGATTTCTAGGCTTAGTATGTAGTTGCCATAACATACATGGTTTTCAACACATATTTCACATTGTTTCCTAAAAAAGAAAATTATTAGCATGTGTTATCCAAAATTCACCCCCTAGGGTAATTTTGATAACATGCATTAAATTCTTTGGTCCCGAACAAGATAGATTGATTCAAGGCAAAAAATCATGTTTCTGGGGTCCCCTCGACTTTTTTCTAACTCTCCTGTCCAAGGAGAAAAGAGCAAGTTCTAAAAAAGGGTGAAAAAGTTACAAAAAAACAAGCTTGGGGCAGAAAAAATCATGAAAATTGGCTAAGTCCTAGTCCTTGCAGCAGTTGGGACAATTGGGACGTCGGGGTGCGAATCGGCTGAAATGCCGCCAGGTGGTTCGTGCAGCAAACGTACAGCTGGGCCGTGGGGACGCGTGGGACGTGAAAGGGCGAACCGGCCAGCATAGGGAACTTTCGTCTAGGATAGTTGGGACAAAGGGATGCATGGGACGCGGAAAGCTGGAAGAGCCGAGAGCCAATGGAAATGTGCCACGTGTCTTTTCCTCAAAGAGGGACAGGGAAGCCCGAATCGGGTGGATCGGAGAAATTTGCCCCAGAAGGTTTGGGACATCCGGGCCAAAGGGACACGTAGGTCGCGAAAAGGTGGCAGGCCCACGGATGAATCAGATCAGGACACGTGTCCTAAGGGCCGGGGAGTTCATGGCACGGGGAGTGAAACAAAATTTTGGCTAAGTGTTTGATGCAAATTTTAAGGAGGAGAAATGGAAGCCAGGGCCGCGGTAAATAGGAATTGGACATGTGTCCAATGAAGCAGGGAAATGCGGAGCTCGGGGAAACTTTGAAGTTTTTTGCAAAAATTTCTTCGACCAAAAAGCTAAAAATTAAAGGTCTTCCCCGCGCCCCTGTCAAGCAATCAATGCATGCCACATGTCCCAGGTGGCGGGGCATGGGGGGAAAATGGAAAATTTTCCAAAAGTTAAAAAGATCAAAATTTTCAAAGGAAAGCCCTCGGAAAGGTGGAGGAGATAGAATTGATCAGCGAACCAGAACTTGACATGTGGCATTTGACCGGAGGAGAGTGGAAAATTTGTCAAAAAAAAATTCCAACATGCAAAAAAGTCAAAATTTAAATTTTTTTTCCCAACATCTGTTTTTTCAGCCGTTTTGCCCTAAAACTTCAGACCTTCATATCTTTTTATCCAAAGCTCGGATTTGCACATTCTTTATATCTTTGGAAATCTTATGAAATTCTCTATAGGATTCCATGGTCAATATCTAATTTTGGTTCAGTTTGGAGAGAGAAAAATCAAAAAAAGCTCGGGTACGTGTCCATGGGTAGAAATGACCTTTTAGCGACCAAATTTAATGCAGGATGGGTCGCATTCTCCTCCAATTCAGTCAAAAATGATAGGGTATGGGTTTGTAAGGTCACCCATGCCATTTTAATGAATTTACAGTCAATGAGGAATGGGCTCCCATGTTTTGTACATTTTCTCTCTCCTGGGCTTGACCCATGCAATGTAAAAGCCAGATTTGGCTCATTTCTTAAGGGGGGAACTTTTTGGGCATAGAAAACTTCTTCTTTCACCTCCAACAAGTGATTTTTGCTAGAATAAGACCTCTTGAAATATTGTAACAGGTTTTCTACCTCTGTGAGGTTGTAATGTAGTGGCTTTGACATTGGAAATGATAATGCAAGCTTTGTGAATGGGTTTCAGTCCTTTGTTTGTATTATTTACTTCATTTCAGATCCTAAATTACATCTTATCATTCCTGTGATATGTTTTATGTTGCAATCTTTGATTTGTGTCTATTTTCATGACAAAAATATTCACCACTCCTTTTAGTGCATCACCATCTTTAGGTTAGTTTCATTTTCTGCATTTTTTATCCCTGTCTACTTGCAAATTAGGGTAAAATTAGGATTTGAACCTCTACAATTATGTAAACACTAGATCTAATCAAAGGAGTTTAAGGAACCAGCCTCTAATATGGATATTCCTCTCTCAGTTTCACAAGTCCCACACTTGGAGAGAGGTTTCCATGTTGTCTAATCACACTGGATGATAGGGTGATCAAACTAGAAATCTGATCAACATCTAGGGGTGCTGTGATTTTGCAATAACAGTTTTTGCACGCGAGGTGGGACACTGAAGTTAGATTATTTCATGTTCCATAGGTGTCTCATTATCAACAACAAAGTTTAAAGCCACCGTGCACCTGCACTAACAGTTTTGGCACGCCCGGTGGGACACTAGAGGTCTCATTTTATTGCAATAAAGTTGATGTGCATTTGCTGCAATTTTCTTGTTTGAAAAGAGCTATTATTTGCATGTCTGGTGACTCCAAGGGGAAGAATCAACTGGTTTTAGTAGTGCAGGCCTGAAAACTCATGAGAAGAATCACCACAAAGTCAAGAGTTAGAGAAGAACTTCTGTTTGAATACCTGCAATTATCTCCAAGAAGAAGGCAAAGAGGAAGAACGATTCAAAGGTCTCCATCTCCACCAAACAGAACCCTCTCAACTCCTCCACCTGGTAGGCCTTTCATTCAGTCAACAAGGGTTTTAAGACCAATTAGAATGGCACAAAACAACCCCTATGTCAACTTCATAGGCAGCAGCCCACTTGCCCTCAATGCACAACATCTAATTCCTATTGCAGCTTTGAAGAACATTCCGTACTTCACTGGAGAAAATCAGACTACTCCAGGTTATCACATTAAATATATTGCTAACCTTTGTACAATTCATGAAATCAATGAGATGTAAGTGGCTGTCAAGTTAGTGGCATCTTCATTCAAGGGGAAAGCATTGCAATGGTTTAGAAGCCTTGGATCTGGTTCTATCACAAATTGGAATCAGCTATGTATAGCACTTCATGAGCAATTCGGAGAAAAGGGAGACAACTTGTCTCTTTTGGAGCAGCTGACAACCATCAAGAGAGCTCCTAATGAGCAGCCAACCGATTTCAACTTTAGATTTCAAAAGACTTATCAGAGAATTCCAGTGGCAGTCAGGCCAATAGCAGAAGGTGCTTTTCTCTACTATCTCAAAGCTCTAAATTCTGATATTTCTATGTTCATTCAGTCCATGGGAGGCATAAATATCCCTATGGCTTATAGCATTGCCATTAGGGCTGAAAATTGTTTGATCCAAGCTGGCAAACTTGCCCCTAGACCTCCCATGCCACTGTTTCCAAGTTTAGAGAGTCCTAACACCAATCAAGCACCTAATTTGGCTCTTTCTCCCACTCCTAGAAATTAGAGTTCAAATGAAGCTTCCACTTCATCTCCAAGTGCCCCAAATGAGCTTCAAGAAGTCATGAAGCAATTGCAAAACCTAGGCAATGAGCTGGTTACTCTCAAAAGGCAGCAGGCCCAAGGTTTTAGACCTTCTTATCAACCCCAAGCTCAGCCTAACAGGAAGCCATATCAACCACAAAGGCCACTTAATCTAGCTGCAAGTACGAATCAAACAAGGCCTCTTGCCAATAGACCATTTCAGCCCTATAATCCAAATGCCATATCTACCTCTAAGGCATTGGTGCCAACACAAAACAACATTGCTCAGGAGTATGATTGGTGTTTTTCCATGCAATGAGCCTCATAACCAATCCATGTGCTTCAATGGTGCTTTGAATCAAGCATTGATGGTAACAACTACTGGTGTGGAGGGTGAGAGCAGTCAAGAAAGCATCCAACAACAAGAAACATTCCAACAGCAATCAGCCCCAAATGACACCACATTGGTAAATTGGCAAGCAGAGGATTTTTGTGGCATGAACCAGGTAGTTTCTCAAGGTGTTGTAGCCAACACAAGGTCAAAAAGAAGGAATTTGGGTAAAGAACAGCCATTAGCCCCAACCAATCCATGACCTTCTATGGTTCCACAAGTGGTTGGCAAACATAATCCAATTTCAAATGCACAAGGGCAGCCAAGGACAGCCCCTAGGCCAACTCAAATGCCAGCTATTGCTGCCCACATGTAAGGAGTGAATGTGCAAA
Organism: Taxus chinensis; assembly: GCA_019776745.2. Taxonomy (NCBI): domain Eukaryota; kingdom Viridiplantae; phylum Streptophyta; class Pinopsida; order Cupressales; family Taxaceae; genus Taxus; species Taxus chinensis. The sequence continues at coordinate 572,333,226 of CM034147.1, read as the reverse complement.
CCAAGGGACATCAAAGAGATCCTTCATCACCATTCAGTATTATTGATCAGATGAAGAAGACAAACATCAATATATCAATGTGGGAATCCCTATCTATCCTAGGCCAAAGAGATTTGCTGCAAGATGCCATGAAGGACTAGCCAACTTCAAATCAGCAAGTTTAGATGTAAGAAAAAGTGTTCACAAATGCTGCTTGGCCTGAGGGAAATCATGGAGGACAGCAAGGTAAAATGTTGAAGCCCCCTCCCTTCTATGTTTCATTAATCATTGGAAATCAGATAGTACATAATTGCATGATAGACTCTGGAGCAAGTAGCTCGGTAATGCCTAAACAGATAGCTGATCAGCTAGGTTTCCAATATGAAACAACATCCAAAGGGGTAGTGTAGCTGGATGGGATAGTAGTAGCAATGGTTGGAGTGATTAGAAAACTTGAGTCTTACCTTGCATGCATGTCCAAATGTTGTTGTTTAACAAGATGTATCAGTCATAGACCTTCCACCACTCTTTGCCCTATGCTTGTCAAGGGACTTCACAGCCAAGATTGGGGGATATTTGTCTGCTGATTGGTCACACACATGCTATTCAGAACGAGGTATGGAACTAAGGCTACAATCAGGTCAGAACCTATTGCAAACTTCCATATTGAGCGTTACACTCCAAGTCAGATTAATGCCAATTGCTCAGCATTTGATCAAGAAGACCACCCAAGCACCGATGAGGCTAACACCAAGGTTGGAAAGCATCCTGGATCTAACTCTTAATGAATGGGCAAACAAGGTACATGTATTTGATCCTTATCAAGAAGTGGAAGAATCTGAGCTAGGGGTCTATTGCATACACGAAGAAAATCAGCCTATTCCTAGCATCACCAAGCCAAACCACAAGGATGACAACGAGGTATGGCAGCTATTTTTTGATGGATCAAAGAGTAGACAAGGCGTAGGAGGTGGTGCCATGCTCCAATAACATTGCTGAATATGAAGCCTTGGTGCAAGGGATGCATTGGGAAATCAAGAGAGCAATAAAGAACTTGCAAGTCTTTGGTGACAGTGAATTGATTGTAAATCAGGTCAAGGGACATCATGCTGCCAAAAATGATCTTCTCAAGTGCTACAAGAACAGGGTGTGGGACCTCATGGAAGATTTTGAGGGTTTTGGCATCAAATCCATTCCTAGGGAAGAGAATCAAGTTGCTGACAGGCTTGTAGTAGTAGGGGCAGCCTTTGACATTGTGGAAAGCATTCAACAAGACAAGGTACAACCAAACATCCATGTGATTGGGAGGCCTTCAGTGCCGGATAACAATGTCAGTTGGCAAGTGTTTGAAAATGACCAGCAAATCATCCATTTCTTGTAAGAAGAAGCTGAGTTCTCAGCCAAGAATCAAGAAAAATTGGAACAACAGTATGGTGACCAAGTGGTACAGCTAAGAACTAACAAGCTGCCCAAGGGACTTATCACTTTGGAGTCCATTTTTAATCCTAATGATCAGTTTAGAAAGGATAAAGAAAAACATTCAGGTCAAGAGAGAGGATTTCGTATCCATCTTGGTAGAAGAGAACAAACCATTCCAAATTGGAAGGATGACAACTGAACAAGAAAGGTATGAGTTCATACAGCTGTGTCAAGAGTTCCTTGACGTGTTTTCTTGGAGCTATGAAGACTTGAAAGGTTTCAATCCCAACTTAGCTTAACATACCATCGAATTGGATCCAAATACTAAGCCTGTCAGGTAGAAACAAATACTAGTCAATCCACACATGGAGCCTCTCATGAGGAAAGAATTGGACAAGCTGATTGAGTCAAGGATCATATTCCCAATCAAGCATTCTAGTTGGGTTGCCAGCTTAGTTCTAGTTAGAAAGAAGAGTGGAGAGATCAGATTGTGTGTTGACTTCAGAGACTTGAATAGAGCCTCTCTCAAGGACCATTACCCACTCCCTTCCATGGAGCAAATATTGCAGGTTGTGGCTGGCTCTGAGAGGTTTTCACTACTTGATGGCTACTCAGGCTACAATCAGATTATGGTGAAGGATGAGGACTAGTTCAAGACAGCGTTCACAACCAAATGGGCAACTTTTTGCATACAGGAAAATGCCATTTGGGCTGTCCAACACTGGTGCTACCTTCCAAAGGGAAATGGACATGGCATTCAAAGGTTTGATTAACAACGTGGTGCTGATCTACCTTGATGATATCATTGTTTTTTCCAAAAATGCAGTAGACCACCTCTCTCATTTGAGACAAGTCTTCATGAGGTGCAGGAGATTTGGAGTGTCTTTGAATCCTAAGAAGTGCATCTTTCTTGCACATGAAGGAAAGCTCCTTGGCCATATTGTCTCCAAAGAAGGATTATCAATTGATCCAGAGAGGGTTGAAGCTATAAGAGCACTACCATTGCCCAGCCACAAGAAAGCCCTTCAGAGTTTCTTGGGAAGGATAAACTTTGTTCGGAGATTTGTTTCCATATTTTGCAGCCCTTGTCAAGCCCATCACCAAAATTTTAAAGAAGAGCATGGCTTTCAAGTGGACAGCAGAAGGCAAGGAGAGTTTTGAAGCAATCAAAGAAGCCATCTCTCAAGCAACAACTCTCATCAACCCGGACTTCTCCAAGGATTTCATCCTCTATGTATTTGGAGGTAATGACACTATTTCTGCCATTTTGGTACAGTAGAACAAGGATAATGATGAGCAGCCAATTTCCTTCTTCAGCCAGAGCCTAGATGACTATGAGGTGAGGTAATCTTTTATTGAGAAGCATGTACTTGCAGTAATTAGAAGCTTGAAGAAATTTCAAGCATTTAGTCTCAAACAACAAGGGTCCAGTTTCTGGTCTCACACCTTGGGGTTAAGGACTTCCTCCTCAACAAGGATTTGAATGAGAAAAGGGTAGGTTGGATCACCCGTGTCATGGAGTATGACATTGAGATCAAGATCACCAAGCTGGTAAGAGGAAAAGGATTGTGTGAGCAGCTGGTTTTGGGGAAGCAAAGAGAAGTATGCAATGAAGAAGAGGTTGTTTTGACAGTCCGGGACAGCCATGAGCCAAGTGGAAATCAAGACGAAGATGATTTTGCCCCCACTCCTTGCTAGACCCAAGGTATTATGCACTTCCTAGGCATAAGCCTATGCCCTCCGGAGATGAACAAGACCCAAAGGAGACACTTCAGATTGCAGGCTATTACGTATGCCATTGTTGATGGAGTTTTGTTCAAGAAAGATGTGAGTGGAGTGTTACTGAGGGTGCATTAGCACAAATCAGATTCAAAGGGTGTTGGAAGAGTTTCATGGTGGATTAGCTGGTGGTCATTTTTCACCAAGAGTGACAGCTCTAAAAATCATGAAGGCTGGTTATTATTGGCCTAAAATCTCCAGTGATTGCTATGCATGGATCAAGAGGTGTAAGAATTGTGCATTCTTCACAGGAAAAGATAGACTTGCTGCCCTTCCATTACATCAAATCTCAGTTGACCAGCAATTCATGCAATGGGGTTTGGACTTCATGGGAGTCATTAATCCCAATTCAAGCCAAGGGCACAAATGGATTTTGAGAGCCACAGACTACTCCACCAGATGGACAGAAGCAGTAGCACTCAAAGAGGCAAATGAGTCTAGCATCTTAGACCTTTATGAGGGGATAACAACCAAATTTGGTTGTACCTGCGACAATAATCTCAGATAATGCATTAGCATTCATTGGATCCAAGGTGATGGAGTGGGGCTGTCCAGAATGGTATCTACCTAAGCACTTCATCAAACTATTACCCTCAAGGTAATGGCCAGGCCGAGTCTACAAACAAGAAATTGTTGAGGATCATTAGGAGGACTCTTGACGAGAATCAGAGGTCTTGGCATACCAAACTGAAATTAGCCTTATGGGCTGATAGGATAACTACCAAAAGATCCACAGGTAACTCTCCATTCAAACTTGTCTATGGAAGAGAGGTAATCTTGCCCATGTCACTTGAGTTACCAACATTAAAACTCATGAAGCAGCTGGAGATGCTAGAGTTTGAGCCCATGGAGGTGAGGTATGCAGAGTTGATGGAGCTGCAAGAGATCAGGAATCAGGCATCCCAAGCAATGGAAAAGGATCAAAATTTGATCAAGAAAACCTTTGATAGGAAGGCCAAGGGTAGATCTTTTTAGGTTGGAGATCTAGTGTTGAAATGGGATGTGGATAGAGCAAAACCGGGAAGGCATTCAAAATTTGATGCCATTTGGAGTGGCCCATACATGGTCACGAAGTGCAAGGACAACAATGCTTTCCAATTGGCCCCATTGGATGGTGAAGAACTGCAGATTCCAGTAAATGGAATCTATCTCAAGCATTGCTTCTAGAGGGAAATTCACTACCTTGTAAATATTAGATTAGATTTTCATTTCTCCAAGTGCTTGTGCACATTGTTTTGTTGTAGGTTAGTTTTGTTTTCGCTAAGTGCTTTGGCACAGCTTGCTATCCATGGAGATGTTTTGCAGTCCTTGCTTCCACCAGGTGATATTCCATCTTCCTCCTTGTAATGTTCTAGTTAGGTGGGGTATTAAATAGAGAATCAAGTGACTTCATTCCCAATGGATCACTTCAGGCTATTGGTCTTTCATCTAGTAGGCAGGTGACCACGCTGAGTCGCCAAATTGTTATCCAAAATTCACCCCCCAGGGTAATTTTGAATAACATGCAATAAATTCTTTGGTCCCAAACAAGATAGATTGATTCAAGGTAAAAAATCATGTTTCTGGGGTCCCCTCGGCTTTTTTTCTAAATCTCTTGTCCAAGGAGAAAAGATAAAGTTCTAAAAAAGGGTGAAAAATTTGCAAAAAAAACAAGCTTGGGGCAGAAAAAATCATGAAAATCAGCTAATTCCTAGTCCTTGCAGCAGTTGGGATAGTTGGGACGTCAGGGCGTGAATCAGCTGAAAGGCTGCCAAGCGGTCCACACAGCAAAGGGACATCTGGGCCATGGGGACGCGTGGGATGCGAAAGGGCAAACCAGCCGAAGGTAAAAACAAAATTGACTAACTGCTGTGCGGAATAGGCTGGGACATCTGGGCCATGAGGACGTGAAGGACACGAACCGCCTGAATCGGCCAGCGCAGGGAAATTTCATCCGGGACAGTTGGGAAAAAGGGATGCGTGGGACGTGGAAATCTGGAAGAGCTGAGAGCCAATGGAAATGTGCCACGTGTCTTCACCTCAAAGAGGGACAGGGAACCCCGAATCAGGTAGATCGAAGAAATTTTCCCCAGAAGGTTTGGGACATCTGGGCCAAAGGGATGCATAGAACGCGAAAAGCCGGCAGGCCCGTAGATGAATCAGATCAGGACACATGTCCTAAGGACTGAGGAGTTCGCGACATGGGGAGTGAAACAAAATTTTGGCTAAGTGTTCGATGTAAATTTTAAGGAGGAGATATGGAAGCCAGGGCTGTGGCAAATAGGAATTGGACACGTGTCCAATGGAGTAGGGAAATGCAGAGCTCGGGGGAACTTTAAAGTTTTTTGCAAAAGTTCTTCGACCAAAAAGCTAAAAATTAAAGGTCTTCCCCATGCCCCTGTCAACCAATCAATGCATGCCACGTGTCCTAGGTGGTGGGGTGCGGGGGGAAAATGGAAAATTTTCCAAAAGTTAAAAAGATCAAAATTTTCAAAGGAAAGCCCACGGAAAGGTGGAGGATAGAGAATTGATCAGCGAACCAGCACCTGACACGTGGCATTTGACTGGTGGAGCTTGGAAAATTTTCAAATTTTTTTTCCAAAATGCAAAAAAGTCAAAATTAAAATTTTTTTGCTCGACATTTGTTTTTTGAGCCGTTTTGCCCTAAAACTTCAAACCTTCATATCTTTTGATCCAGAGCTCAGATTTGCACATTCTTTATATCATTGCAAAGATTATGAAATTATGTATAGGATTCCATGGTCAATATCTAATTTTGGTTCAGTTTGGAGAGAGAAAATTCAAAAACAGCTCTGGTACATGTCCATGGGCAGAAATGAAGTTTCAGCGACCAAATTTAATGCAGGATGGGTTGTATTCTCCTCTAATTCGGTCAAAAATGATAGGGTATGGGTTTGTAAGGTCCCCCATGCCATTTTAATGCATTTGCAGTCAATGAAGAATGGGCTCCCACGTTTTGTACATTTTCTCTCTCCTGGACTCGACCCATGCAATGTAAAAGCCAGATTTGGCTCATTTCTTAAGGGGGAACTTTTTGGGCATAGCAAACTTCTTCTTTCACCTCCAGGAATTGATTGTTGCAAGAATCAGACCTCTTCAAATATTGTAATAGGTTTTCTACCTCTCTAAGGTTGTAATGCAGTGGCTTTGATATTGGAAATGATAATGCAAGCTTTGTGAATGGGTTTCAGTCCTTTGTTTGTATTATTTGCTTCATTTAAGATCCTAAATTATATCTTATCAGCTTGTGTATGTTTTAGGTTGCAATATTTGATTTGTGTCTATTTGCATGACAAAAATATTCACCACTCCTTTTGGTGCATCACCATCTTTAGGTTAGTTTCATTTTCTGCATTTCTTATCCCTGTCTACTTGCAAATTAGGGTAAAATTAGGATTTGAACCTCTGCAATTATGTAAACACTAGATCTAATCAGAGGAGTTTGAGGAACTAGCCTCTAATCTAGATATTCATCTCTCAGTTTCACAATTCCCACACTTGGAGAGAGGTTTCCATGTTGTACAATCACACTGGATGATAGGGTGATCAAACTAGAAATCTGATCAACATCCAGGGGTGCTGTGATTTTACACTAACAACACCTTGTAATCTCCTTTACTTATGGACAAAATGACATATAAGACAGTAGCCTCAAAATTTTATTATTTTGAAAATAACCATACAGTAACACTATCTATACAATCTTGGATCGCTAGCCTTATTATGTATCTCAAATAGCTTGTATGAACTTTCCACTTGAAACATTTTAATTGGAGAATTAATTAAAATTAGCACACACTATATCTAACAATGTAGAAATAGATTTTGATAAATAATGGAACATAAATTATTGTATATTATTCTAATAAACTACAAAACTATGTTTAGGATTTATTTATTTATTTTTCTTATAATATATATTCTTAACATGCTTGTTTTAATATATGTTATATATGATATATTTGTTATTATGTTTATATTACTATATGCTATAGACAAAGAAGTATTGCATTGTTTTTAATTCATGTTTAGTTTTAATTTTTAAACCATGGAAAAATAAAAATAGGGAAATTTGAATTCCCCTGCATTTTAAGATATTTTAAATTTCAATAGCCCACCCTTTTTCTTTAAGATGGGGAAAGTGATTGTTTCAAATTTTCGTATCCCACTCTTTTTTTTATTTTTAAAATTTCTTTCATGGAATATGTTAAAAAAATTATTAAATACCTCAAAGAAATGTTAAATAAGGTTTCTAATTTTTTTGCTCACGCAGAAAAGCATGTCTTCAAAATAAACGAGTACACATAGGCCATAAATTGCAAGGTCGAGTGTTCAAATCCCATTTTTTTCATTTCATTATAATCTTGTTTTCAGAGAAGACACACAAAGTATTCACAAAAAGGATGCACATAACTGACTCACACAAATAAGGTAAGCAACAAAGACTACAAATAAAATGGATCAGATTGTTTGATTGAGGTAGCAGATGGAGGTTTCACTCACATCATAAAGAAGGAAATAATCCTAGATATTACTAAATCAAGTATTTATAGTAAAGTTGTACCTTTTTTTTACTGCGGTTATATTATTTTCTCTATAGTCGGCTAGTTCCTAAATTTTTCATGGAAGTCCAATCATGATCCGCACTAGCCTTGCTTTGTTTTACTTAATCGTGTGCTGTAGTCAAGCCTTTCTTTCTAGTTTCTTTTGATATCCATGCCAAACACCATTGTTCTTCATGAAAACAAAAAAACTATGTGTTAATGAAATAAAATTTAATCCCTTTTCTACTCTAGTATTTATTTATGTTTAATGCTTTCCCATTTATGCCATTCTATGTCTCTCTTCGGGTATTTTTCGTTTTGAATTTTTTGTTCTCATTCCTCTTATTGTTTTTTAAGGATAATGATATATTTTGGAATAGTCACCTTTTTTTAATTTTTAATTTATTTGGGAGAACCTAAATAGTTTAATTTTGTTTATTAAGATGATGCAAAGAAACGTCGCTAATTAATTCATATTACTTTTTTTACATGGTTTCCACTTAGACATTTTAGGAAAATATATGAGGTTAAAAAATTACTTGAAAACTATAAAACCATATTAAGAATTTAATTGTATGATAATGATTTCTAATTATATATGTGTTTCCATGTAGAATTAACCAAATGTAATGTCTTCAACAATTTTATGTTTTGTAAATTGGAAGTTAAACACATTATATATGTGTTAATATTATTAAATACAATTTTAATCACTATGTATTTATTAATTAATATATTCTTCCTTTTGATCCCACTAATCAATGCCCAAAATTCACATAGATTTGAGGTAGCCATGATATAATTATTTGTTTCGATAACCTATTTACTAAACCTGAATTTTATTTTGAATTACATACAGGATTCTACATGTTATATTCTTTGTCTACTGTTATATTTGTAAAGATTAATAATTTAGATTTATAAAATAGTCTCATTATGAACATGATATATTTACCTTTAAGATTAGATTAGTAGTCGTTATGCTACAATGAGTAGATGGCGTCCTATGTAAAAACTTGTTTTATAACTTCTTAGTCACAATTTCGAGTTTCTATAATTTTCATAAATGTAAAATAATTCATCCAAAATCTCATAAGAAATAGAGAAATCTATACGTATACCTGTATAACACATTAAATATATGATTTTACACGTATATTTATGTATCCATTACATAAACAACATATTTATTTGTTATCATTTATAGATTTTCAATATGATTTATCCTGTATGAATACACTCTACATGAAAAAATTTACATACACTAGTTCCCACTAGGCTATAATTCTTATTTAGAGAAACCACTTATTTTTTGTTAGCAATCCCTTTTATTTTTTTGTCTCCTCTTATATATGAAAAGATTAATATTTTGGATTTATAGCATAGCTTCATTATGAACATGATATATTTACCCTTAGGAATAGCTTAACGACCGTTAGGGTACAATGAGTGGATCGTGATCTATTTAAGAACTTGTTCTATAACTTCTAGGTCACTAGTCTAAGTTTCTTTTCTTGTCATAAATCTAAACAATATCCTACCAAAATATCATAATAAATATAGAAATATATACATATACTTGTGTAACACATGAAATACATTATTCTAAACATATATTTATGTATCCATTATATAAACTCCATACTTATTTTTTATCACTTACAACTTTTGAGTATGATTTCTCCTATATGAATACACTCTATATGAAAAAAATTACATATAGTAAGGCCCACTAGGAAATAATTCTTATTCGGAGAAAAAATTCATTTACCTTTGGCGGAATCATAGAGAAGATTTTGTTATATATATTTTCCTTTAAGAATAGCTTAGCAACCGTGAGGGTACAATGAGTAGATCGTATGGTCCTTAAAATATGGTTATATAACTTCTCATTCACTAGTATATCATATCATAAAATACATGATTCTACATATATATTTATGTATCCATTATATAAATTCTAGATTTGTTTTTTACCATTTATATAACTTCCTATATGAATACACTCTACATGAAAAATATTTCCTACTCTAGAGATAGCTAGGCTGCAATTCTTATTTGGAGGCAACCTTCGTTTACCTTGGCGGACTCATAGATAAGTGGATTTTTTTATAGGAAACAAAACTTTTTTGGGTCAAGCGATCACTTTGTTTATTGTCTCATGTTAAACACACAAATATTAACAATTAAATACGTAACAAAACTTCATTGTAAAAATGATATATTTAATTTTAAGAATAGCTTAGTGGCCGCTATGCTTCATTGATTAAAATGTGACATATCTAAAAACTTGTTGTAAATACTCACAATCTCTCATTCACTAGATAAACCAAATACATAATATTAATACCTTACGATCAGTTGGATTATACAAATTAAACTAAAATCATTTGAGCTATGCGGGAACTAGGTACTTCCACAATATAATATTTCCAGCTTAGTGGGCACTATTATTTATCAAGTTAGTTAATGATATTTTGAGCTTAGTGTCAGCTAGCTTATGACATAATATAATATTTGGATCATTGTAGTCTCTAGGTTTAATTAAAAGAAAGTAAGATATTATAAGCTTGGCATCCAGTAGGTTATGCCAAAACATAATGATACGATCTTAGTGAATACTGGAATTTAACAAATTAAATAAACTTAGTGTGAGATTCAAAACAGATAGTTATTTAAACAATATATTATTTCAACAGAAAGATTCACTAGCATTTAACAAACTAAATAAAGACTTACTGAATTTTGTTTCCGCTAGGTTTTGTTTCAAAAAAACTTCAACAAATGATAGTGTAATCTTTGAAGATGTAAACAAGATATGTATAAATTAGTTGAATATATCTTATTATTTTAAGATTTTAAATTAAGATATTTCTATCATAGTGCTCGCTAGGTTTTGCTACCACATAATTGTTTTTTTTTTATTATTGGCAAATAGTTTTTTGAAAGGGACTATACCCTTGTGAACAAAAGAGGGCCTAGGAGCCAGAATAAGAAATAAAACCAGAATAAAAAGGATCAGAATCCAAGTGTGACAATGAAGCCCAAAGTAGCCATAAAATAGCTACCCCATCAAGACAAAAAGAACAAAAACTCTGCAAAAAAGTAGCAAAGAGACTGCAAAAAAACAACAAAAAAAATACAATAGCAGTTAAAGCACCTACAACTACTTCTTGGTAGCTTTGTCGATGTTGGATTTGATGTTCTTCTAGGATTTGAACATTCCCAAAGTTTCCATGTGGGCAGTGTCAGTATTATCTAGCTGATCAATGGTTCTTTTGCTTTCCTTATCAGTGCCCCAAAGTGTTGTCGGAACTCCACTGAGATTGGAGACACTTCAGACATGTTGCTCAATGAACTCTTCAATCACACTAAAAATGGCCATATTGTAATCATGACGAGTTTTTTCCTTCCCTAAACGGGAGTCTAAGGAGTTCAACTTCTTGTAGATATCTTCAATCTGGCTGTTATCAATAGTCACCTCCTCCTCCTTCTTCCTCTTATCTTTCTGTTTTGCCAAGTTCTTAACCTCATCCTTCAACAGCTTCATATCAGCTTCTAAGGCTTCCAGCCTTTTTGTATAGCTCTCCATATGCACATCCCAGGGACTAGCACTGCTAATATTCAAGAGGTCATGTGTAATTTCAATTTCATGAGGACCCTTCCCCACAGCAAGGGTATCGACGTTAAGCCTTCTAGAGGACCTGGTGACCGTTCTGGCTGAGGTGGAAGCGAAGGGGGTGGGAGCAGCAGTAGGGGGAATGGAAGATGAAGCCTGGATGGCTAGCAGGGGGTGACAGCAGCGGTGGCGGGGGTAGAATGTGGAGAGACGGGACTAGTAGCAGCTGAACCCAGTAGAGGGGGAACTGAGCTAGGGGAGGAAGGGAGACCGGGATATCAAAGAAGACATAATTTATGCAACAGAAAAATAAGCCCCTGGTGTAAAGAAACCGCTCGGGTATGCTTTTGAAACTCCAAAATGGAGTGCTCAAGAAAGTTAAGAAAATAATGGGGGAAACATAACATATGATTCCTGCGGAAGTGGTTGAGGAAGATAAGGTGCTTAGCAGGTATGGTGATAAACCTCCCTTCGAAATAAATGAATCGTATCATCATGCGAGTAACCTCATCATAATTCGGAGGGATCGAGCTAACAAGCAAGCCCACGATAACATATATCAGCTTCTCTGATCCCTCCACAAATCTCCTCTCTTTAGCATCTTTGTTGACCCTTTTGTTAAAAAAATGGTAGCCCTCCATGCTAAGGCCAGTTGCTTTAGCAATAAACTCCTCATTGACCAAGATCTTCTACCCCCCATATTCCACAATTCGGTCCTTCCAATCCTTTGTAAAACGTACTAAGATGCTTTGATTGTGGCCCTGAACCTTCTCCATGAAGTTGGTGATGCCACCCTTGCTGAGTATATTCCATAGCTCTACATTATCCTTCCAATCCAAGTCCACACTAGGCTCAATTTGGAAAGGGGGACCCCCCATCTTCACTGTGCTTAACTGTTTGCAACAAATTCCAAAATCCTTGAGAGTGCTGAAGCCAGTCTGATTTTTACTGTTGTAATCCGCCCAATGCTGAAAATGAGAGCCGCTGCTCTTCCCACGAACATCTACATGCCTACTGATCTGAGCCTATAGAAGTTCACATGTGCGAATAACAGCCTTTTTGCTAGCCCATTCCCTATCATCAATTACATTATTACTGTCTTCAGAATTCGTGGAGCCTTGTATCCATATTTTAGATAGCACAGTGCTACCCGCATGCGTGATTTTCATATCAATGTAACTCCACTTGAACTCCCCCATATACTTCACACTATCTTGATTATTTGACAAGACTTTCATAATCATAGTTTTTAAGTCAACACGTGTGGGAGTTTTATTGATACTGATCCACGCCCAATAATCATAACTCAACTCAAGAAATTGCATGCATATAGAGATCCGATTGAATGCTTTTTTGAAGTTGCTTAGGGATGCTATTGTTATCCCAAACAATGTGATTAACATTAATGCCATAATTATCCAGTGCATCTGCCAATTTATTACCCTCCTAGTAAGTATGCATGATCCAAATGTTATTGAATGTTTGACAAATACTTATTATTTGGGTATTTAATTTATTATGGTTTAATAACTTCAATTATGATATTTTACAATATTTAAGGCCTAATGGGTTACGCCAAAACATAATATTTGGATGTTAGTGGTCACTTCAATTTCAAAAATTAAATCGATATAGTTTGAGCTTAGCAACCACTAGGTATTTAAACAATATAATATTTCGAGCTGAAAAGTACAACTATGTAACTAAGTAAAGAAAGACATATCGAGTTTGATTTCGACTAGTATATCAAGTTATTGAATGCTATTTTGAACTTAGTGTCCGCTAGCTTAAGTTTAGTTTCTGCTAGGTTATGTATCGTGAAATTATATCTATCAAAAAGAATATATATATATATATATATATTAGTTGAATTCATTCTATGATTTTAATATTTTAAACTGATATATTTCAATGATAAGCCTTTAAAAAATAGTACATGAGGAACAAGTCCATGATAAGTCTTTCAACAGTGGACTTTCACGATGATTACAAGCAACTTATCGTACTAAATATATGCCAAAATGAATGGGGAAGAGTTGTAATCAGCTTTACTTCAACCACAAATACTTCCTATATCTATATACTTCACTATAAAGACAACCATTCTGGACCTTAATCAAAAATTAAAGATAAATGCATCTAGGAAAGCTTATGCCTTTCTACCTCTTGGCTTCACCTCGCTGATGATCTTGAAATTTGAGTAACCTTTACTCTGATTAGAGGAGTACGAATCGAAAAAACATTCTTGCATTTTAATTTTAGCACCAGTAGGGAGTTTTATACCTGATTTCTGAAAACCACCTCCAAATCATGTGCAATCACTTGCATCCCCCGTGTCAAGGAATGGACATGATATTTAATGATAACTAGACCCTCTTCTAACTTCTCATGCTTCTTATGTAAGATAAACTACACTAACGAGTTGGACAGTATGTTTTCCACACTTAACCCTTTTTCCATGTCAAAAATGTTCCTCTTCCCTTTAGACAAGTTCGGGTCAAGCATCTGCTTATACATGCTATCAAAAATATCACCATCCTCTTCTTCTTCGAAACACTCTGTCATCAACAAGACCTTATCGAGCCAATTCCACATAGTTGTGTTCTAGATTTTCCCGTCCATCCAAGAAGTAAATTATTTCCCAACATCCTTACCTGTCATAGCTCTCTACCTCTTCCTACGAGGACCATAATCCATGCTACCCAAGAAACCACCAGTACCATTGTCACCTTCGCAAAGATACACGAAGCACAACAACCAAAATTGAAAAGAGGAAAGGGGTGGTAAAATGTCTAGTCGGCCCAAAGATATAAATCCATCCCCGCATAACACATGAAAGGAGGAAAGTGTGACGGTACTGTATGGATGAATTTTGACATACGACCTTCAATCCATACTTGACCCCCCAAGGTCATGTTAGGCCAACCAATGTGGAATTGGAAATGCCTAACAATAGGAGAGTTACATATTAAGACCAGGTAGTGTTAATTCCTAGTAGATGGGTTGGAAAAGGGGAGATTTAGTGGCTATGAACAGGTATTATAAAATCCCTATGGCTTGATCTACTTGATTAAATATAAGTGTTAAACTACTTTGAAGTTTCCTTTTAAACAAAGATGAAATTAACAATATATTTTATTGCTGAAAGGGAAAATAATCTAAACAAATTACAAAACTAAAGTATTACATTCACAAACAACAAGTTTCTTTTATTCGAGACAAATAAATCCTAAACAAACAAAATATCCAAGTTTGGCTATTTCCCTGTGAAATTGTGTTAATCAAAACCTAAAAAAAATAACTAATTGAATCCTTCCTAATCAAAATCTTGAATCATACCTTAAAGACAAGGAATAAATCAAAACTGTAAGGAAGCTATTATTCCCTGCAACTTCCTTGAAAATATTGAAAAGTAATATTTCTAATATGATATGATCTATTGTGATTGCTTGGTAATTGAAACAATAAAAAAATTATCTATTCTATTTTATATGAATTTGAATGAATACAATTCATATTTGACAGTTTAATCAATGAAGCAAACAAATAACACCTCCAACCTGGATATGCTAGAATAGTGGAAAATCTGGTTGTGTGAATATTTGTCCCCTCAGTTTATCATTTAATTTTTTGTCCATGTGATTCCAATGGGTGGGAATGCAGTGACAGTAAGAGAAGAAAGTGGAGGATTAGTAGCATATTTAATTAGAAAACTAGGAAATAATACAGGTGGAAGAGTGCAAGCACAATTGAACTGAGATTGGCTTTGGCAATTTCCAGCAAGAAAGGTAACAACTTTGCAATAACAAGAATACTCAAAATTCTCCCTAGTTTTTCCTGAGAACAAACAATGGTTATATAAAAAAATTGGTTGGGATGTGAACTCACACACAAGGAAACCTTGTGGTGCCACATCTTTGGATGAAGGGGAAATTCAAACTAATTAGTTCCATTTAAAAATAGAAGAGGGAGTGAAGACCATGCAATCAAGTCTAAATTTAGCTAATTTGGTTCACAAACGTGCCTTGGAAATGAAGTTAATTGAAACCACATGTGTCTAATTTATGCATGAAGTTTTTTGGAAAAATTTCATAGAACCGCAGCCCTACACAGGATCATGAACACATAACTGTCACCTTGACTAGGGTGGAGGTTACAAAACTGCCACCCAAGTAGGGCAGTGGTTTTGAGAGTAAAGGTCAAAACATGCATAAAAATAAGTGGGAATCTAGAAGAAATCATACAAACACTAAGTAGGGATGTATAAGCTACAAATGTATATTACGAATGGTTTTAGGAACTTGAACACTTTTTAAAAGGATATGAATAATCATTATGGACTATATAGTCGTCTTCCATTAATGTAGGACGTACAAATTTGGGTGTATACATATTGCCCCCTTAGAAAATAATTTCAGCCATGAAGAGCTGCAAAACATAGATTTTGAGTATGGTGTTCCTGAAATGGGGAGTTAGAATCTATACTTGACATGTCCGTGTGGAGAAATTTTACCATCCATGATCCCACTAATTGTGAAATGAAAACAAGACTCAAGTGCAGATAGATATGATATCAAAATATAAATTCTATATAAAAATAACAAGAGGACTTATCATTTTTACAGGGATAGGAATATATTAGCACCAAAATTCTAGCCCTATGGACACATACACTCAAAATGAGGTTAAAACAACATATATATATATATATATACTCATTTTTCAATTCACTTATACATTGGTGATTTTTGGAGCTCTAGATTACCTACGAATGTTTCATTTCTGTGTAGGGTTGAATTGGAAAGGATTTAGAAATGGTGGAAAGAATTGATCTTTTAGGTTAGGCTTTGGCCTTTTCTATTTGAATGTATTTGAAAGGATATTCAAAGAAATTTTTAATTAGAGTGTTCGTAAGGGGATTCAAAGAGATAGATTGGCGTAACATTTTTATTTCTTAGTCTCATTTTTGTGTGTTTTATTGATTTTTTGATTTTCTAACTCATCATTTTTTCTTTGCTTTGTAGAAAACACTCAAGAGTGGTGAGACCTTATTCGTCGGGTCTGGGTGGATACCTTGCTACTTCCTACGTGGAAGACCAAAGCATATTTGTTAGAGGATGTGAAGTAGACTTTGTAGGATTGCTACCACATCAACATTTTCACGCCTCTTTGGAAGGTTACAGAGATGATTATGAATTTTAAGACCAAGTTTATGAGTTATAAGGTAGCTAAGAGAGAGAGAGAGAGAAAAAAACATTGAGGAGGATCCGCAGTGAGACTAGGGCTAGTGTTCATACTCACGGGTACTCATACCACTCAATGCATTCATACCGTCAAATGCACAACAAGAGTCATAGGATGCACCTTTTGAGGGGTCCCATAGGGATTGATAGGCTATTGATCCATTATTACTTTTTTGTCATTTTGTGAGGCACTTATATGATATTTTTGTATTTTCGAGATCATTGAGAGTTTTTTGACCATGCCTAGCATGTGATGGTATTGTACACAAAATTGATTTATTGTGATATATATATATATATATATACATATTTTTGGTTCAGTTATTCCTTTCATAGAGTTGACTTCCATTTATGGTTTGATTCATGTGTGTACTCTAGATCTTTACAATTTTTTAGTTTTGTATGCTTTTCAGAATGTATGCAATGGATGATGAATGCTAAAAAAATGTTTTTTTTTTTTTTGTAATGATGATATAAGATGCTAATGCAAGAACAATGTAATGTTGAACTTAAGTTTCTCTAAACATTTTTTTAAAAAATTCTTATTGTTTTGGAAAAACATGATGAAAAAGTGATACGATAATAGAATTAACCTACCCCACTCCTAACCCCACGCAACTTGTAATATGTGAGGGCTCAACACTGAGAGTCAGAAGGGACGTAATTTATACCAATTTGTTGAATGATAATGATGAGAGAAAGACAAGGATTTGGTAAAAACCAAATTGAGAACCTATGACCTCATTATACTCAAGTTTGCTATATAGTTTAAAATGTGAATTACTTTCTAGTTTATCTAGACTTAGATTTGTAGATGAAAACTTGGTTGAAAAAATATGGTTTAAGTTTTTAAACCCTCTTGGAATTTATACATATAAATCACTTTGCTTTGGATTTATGATTTTACAACATCTTTTATTGAATGAATTTCATTTAATTTTCTAATTTGGTGAAGAAACCCCCTAAATCTTCCCCCATGCTACCATTAGGAAGTATGGGCTCATCACCAAGGATAAGGCATAGGTGAATAAGGGAACTTCTCTCCTTTTCCAACCCAACACCACTAGTAAGACGCACAGGGTAAACACTAAAGGTTGGTAAGGAAAAGAAGTGTGTAAATAAAAAATTTCTCTTGATTTGCATTTAACATATATAACTAGGTAAAATGTTTCAAATGTTCTTATTTCCAAAGATGTGTATATGGGATACATATGAAACCATGAAACTTCTAAAATAGAATATAGGAAAAGAAACCTAATCTAGAAGAAAACTATGAGTAGAACCAAGTATTCATGGTATGGTTAATGTCAAAGATTTGTCTTATCTTGTTTGAATTGATGAAATGATTGATGATATCATGAAAAATTGGATAGATACGATTTGAATATTTTTCCAATATTTTCATAAGTTTTTAGGAATTAATCTACGAATAAGTCCCTTGATAACAAATTTTATGAAATGAGCTGGTAGATGAGAATGCAATGAAGATGTAGTAATATACATGTGGAAATGTAGGTATACTACATGCTAAAATGTCTAAGGTGAAGAGATTTGAAGGATGTCAAACTCCTCACCCCTAAGAGCACGCAGTGAAGAAACATAAACTTTGAAGTATTGGTTCTTTTGACAAGGAATTGTTATTTGGGGTTTAAAATTACAACCCCTAACCATGATTTTGTATATATGTTTGTCCAATTTTTCTGTCTAATGGAGGTATTTGAGAACCTCCTTGTCACAATCTTAAAAAATCATACATAAGTGAACATGACTATGCTGCTCATCTTGATGAATAATAGTGACCTTATGTGACTTTCATCACACAATAGGATCACATCCTGTGGATATGACATACTTGATTTCTGACATGTTTGTATTTAAATCAAGGTTCAGAATAGAACCAGCCCTAGGAATGGATTTGATGGGTAACATATTGATTTCATCCATCTCTTCTTCCTTTTTCAATTATATCATGTTTCTACCTAGGCCAAGACCATCGGAAGGAAGAGAGGTCATGCCAAGAAGGATACCCATTCCTTATGGTTCAAAATGGAGGAAGATCAGTTCATCACTCTCTAAGAGTTTCATGATATCTACCGTTATTTTGGTAGACACAGTTTCCACAGATATTGATTTTCCCTTGTCAGTTTTGGCCACCTCAAATGTTTTTGGTTCAACAACTTAGGCCTTTCGAATACTTTGGATGGTTGTAACTAATTGGTTTGACGATAGTAGTTTTTTTAACTAGTTTGTAGGAAGGTCATACTTCGTATGGAATCCTCTATTCTTCTTGAGGTTCTCTAAGTGTATATCAAAGGGCTTAGGATCCCCTTAGGTGATGAAGACCTTTCTAAAATGGAGGAATATAACTTCCTGGAACAAGGTAGAAAGAATATCCTTTATTCGATGAATCCAAGGACTCCTAAGAATCATGTTGTAATTTGTTTCCCTATCGATGATGTAAAACTCTATCAAGATGGTTTTTTTCTGAAGGGTGACAGGAAGAATTATGGTTCCAATTTAAGTAGTCTTAAGATTTTCATACCCTCGCAACGTGTTTCTTGTAGAGGAGAAATTATTATCTCATTATCCTAAATTATGCAAGAAAGATAAGGGAACCACATTCAGTACACCCCCATCATCAAGCATGGCTCTCTTAATGCAATTTTTATAAACCTAGACCTGTAAATATAAGGCATGATCACCTCTTCAAGATATTTGAGGATCAGATGAAATCTTGTCTATATCAAAAACAAACTTAAAATCCCTATCAATTTTTCCAGGAGGATGTATGTCAAAGTCGATAGGATTATTTAAGTACTAGGAGGAGGTGTAACCTGAATTAGATGACCAAGACCTAGTGCATTGAGCAATGTAGGACGATGCGTAGGGGAATTCTTCAGCAAATCTAGGAACAAGATTTGAGAAAAGGTCTTGAAATCCGATATTATGTAATAGGATCCTACTGGTTTTGTGGTTATAGGAACGTAATCTTATGAAGAAGAAATCATGGGTAGGGTTTGGGGAAAGTATTCCTTTTCCCAAGTTGCATTTATTTATGGTTCAAATTCTATCTCAATTAATCCCATGATCTTCATATTGTCATTCAAACATGGGTTAGGAGAAACCTAAGAGTTATTGGAATTTGATGCCTCATGGTTGTTGTTTCTTATAGGAGTGACTTTGTTTATGTTCTGAGGATTCACCTTGACATTATCAAGATGTGTAAGGAGTGGATCCTAAAATATGCTCACATTAGCATTCTGAAGAGCTATGGGTCATGTATAGTCATAGTGTGGATTTGTTTCTAGATTTTCTAATAACATGTCTATAATGAGATGTATTTGGTTTTTAGAAAGTATTTTTAGAAACTTTTTATAATCATGACAAGTTATATCATCATGACCTCAAACATTATGGAAACCACAAATTTTTTTATGATATTAATTTCTTTCCCTTTGATAAGTGTCTTGTTGTTGATGATTATAAGCTTGATTATAGTTTTGAAATTAGTTGTTCTAACCATGGTTTTTTGCCCCTTGGCCAGATTTCTAATGTTGATTCGGACCTTGGGTTTGAATTTTATTCTAAGGGGGATGGTTTACATCAACTATTTTTATCGAGTTAGATCCTACATGATTTCCCAAGTTACCATTGGTATTTCCATTATTTACTTGGTTAATATTACCAACGTTTGGCTTCCTGACCTGATCAGTAACACCAAGATTCTTGTTAAAGACCTTAGGCCCTTGATTTTTGTTGGAAACGTTGAGGTAATTACGCTACAAAGGAGTGATTAGTCTCTCATTTGAGCCATAAATCTTACGACCACTATCAATTTTTCCCCATTCAATTCAGAGTGCACCTTCCAATAATTCTTTGTAACTATGGAAATGAATTTTTTTTCTTTCCTAGTATCTCGATTGAGTGAATGAAGTAAGAGATCATAAAGTTCCATTTGGTCTATATTTGGTGCACTTACAGAAGAGTAAAGAACTTGATGTAACCTTTGAATGAAATGGGTGGTAGAATCATTTTTCTCATGTCTAATATGTAAAAACTCCCTAATCCCTATACGCAACAACTTGTTCATATATATAATGCTCTGATGAATTATGACACAAGTTGTTTAAAGGAATGTATACAAGTTTATGGGATATTATAGTACAAGTCTAGTGCCATTACCTCAAGATTTTTTGAGAATATTTTATCTACCACAACATTCAAAGGAAGAAATTACTTAATAGGAGTAGCGTAGTCCTTGTTTATGAGCTTTCGGGTATCCTTCTCCCTTAAATTTAGAAATGTTAGGAAAATTGACATGGAAGCATGACACCATGTAGAGTGAAGTTAAGAGGTTCCCTTAAGTACTTAGTTTAATTACCCATTGCATAAGATCTTTGATGAGGTGGTGACCGGAGGAGGAGTTAGATAAGATACATTATAAGCATTGACTAGGACATATGGAGCTCCTTGATAAGGTGCATAAGGAGTATGGAACCATATGGGTCCATCTGGGGGGACATTGAATACATATTCAAGTGAGGTGGGATGCTACCATGATATGGACTAGTGGGCAATAAAACTAGGGAATGTCACATTTCCTAATGGAGTGGCATTTAAGAACGTACTTCCAGCTAGCCCTTGTATAGGATAAGCTTGAGGAGGATGAGGACCCCTCCCTAGTGTGTTAGATCCTATAATAAGATCACCTGGACTCGTCTAAACCATATAACCTTGTTGTACATGATGTTTCATTAGTTGTTCATTAGTAGGGATTTATCCCTTGTTGTTGAATGGAAATCCCATGTTTTTCCCTACTACATGAGTTTTTTGCGATGGTTGGGAACTCTCTCATTATCTAATCCTCTCTAATAAAGTATAAATGACATCATTGGGAGAGGATTGAGTCCCTTGTTGGGGTGTGTGTGGCGTAGGGTTTGATTGAGCAGGCTCATGATACCCTATCATGAATTGTTCAGTATAATAATTATTTTCATCCTTAGAAGTATGAATCTTAGGATAGGAATTTGACATCTTAGAGGTTGTAACCTTCATTCTATCTAAATACTCATCTATTTTATGAAGTGGATTAAATATCCATGCAAATATTTCATATTTTTTATATTGCATGGAAATGTGAGGTCTTGACAAGACTCTGTGGTAAGAATTTCTTCCATTTGTTATAACAATGTGGTTTGTATTGGGTTGATAGTATTGCATGTTTAACAGTTGATCAACCTCATCCATCCTTACATAGCTAATGGGATTTGAAGTTTAATTAGGGGAGGTTTGGATTTTGCTTGTGTAATTTTCAGCCGATATAGAAAGGGAAGGGGACTATTGTGGTAGCATCCCACCTCAATTGCATATGTATTAAAAGTCCCCCTAACTTGCATATGTATTCAAAGTCCCCCTAACTTGCATATGTATTCAAAGTCCCCCTATTAGGATGCTACCATGATATTACTTTCTAAAATATGTCTAAAAGAGAGATTTGGAAGGGGACTGTTGTGGTTGAACGTTGGTGTAATATCTATCAAAGCTAAATGGCCCACCAAGCTCTCTTCTAGACATATTTTTGAAAGTATTAAATACCTACCAAAATAGGGGAATAAATGGAAATATGAGGTAATAGTAATGAAATAAAAGTAAAAAAAGAAGGAATTAATCCTTCATGTCAAGTTCACCAATTTATATAGATGAAAATTAACTCTTGACCTTCAATTTGTACTCGCGCCCTCGGGGTCATTCTGGGGTATCTGGTGTGGAAATACAGACAACTAACTATAGAATATTCACTGACTATGACCTGATAGTGTGAATTTCTTAGAGTTGGGTTAGCAAAGGAGAGATTTAGTGATTAGGAATGGGTAGCGTAAATAAAGATGAAATTAACAATCTATTCTAATGTTGAAAGGGAAAGTAAGCTAAACAGATCACAAAAATGAAATATTACATTCAAAAAGAACAATTTGATTTTATTCTAGACAAATAAATCCTAAACAAACAAAATAACCGGGTGTGGCTATTTTACTATGCAATTATGTTAATCTAAACCTAAAATAATTAAATAATTGAATCCTTCCTAATCAAAATATTCAATCCTACCTTAGAGATAGAATAAATCATAGCTTCAAGGAAAATAAATCTTTCTAATATGATATAATCTATTATTATTTCCTATTAATTGAAACAATTTTTTTTCTCTATTCTATCTGATATGAATTTGAATAAATATGATTCAGATTTGATAGTTTAATCAATGAAGCAAACAAAAAACACCTCTAACCTGGATATGCAAGAACAATGGAAAATATGGTTGTGTGAATATTTGTCCCCTCAGTTTATCCTTTTGATTTATGTGTGCACGTGAGTCCAATGGGTTGGAATGTAGTGATAACAAGAGAAGAAATTGTAGGAGTGACATCAACTTGAATTAGTAAATTGGGAAACAACGCAGGTGGAAGAGTGTAAAAACAATTGAATTGAGATTGTCAGAAATTTCTAGCAAGAGAGTAAGCAACTTTGCAATAATAATAATACTCAAAATTCTCCCAAGTTTTGCTTGAGAACAAGCAATGGTTATATAACAAATTGGTTGGGTTGTGAACTCACACACAAGGAAACCTTGTTGTGCCACATCATTAGATGAAGGTCCACTTGAAACTAATTAGTTCCATTTAAAAATAGAAGAGAGAGTGAAGACCATATAAAAAACCCTAAATTTAGCTAATTTGGTTCAGAATTACATCTTGGAAGTGAAGTTAACTAAAATCATGGATATTTAATTTACGCATGAAGGTTTATGGAAAAATCATGCAGAACCTCCACCCCACACAAGGTGATAAAAATAGAATCACCACCCTGGGATGGGCAGTGGTTTTGACACTAAAGTAAAAACATGTATAAAAAGAAGCAGGAAGATAGAAGAAAGTGTACAGAGGCTAACTGGGGATGTCTAACCTAAAAATATAAATTGCGAATGGGTTTAGGAACTTGAACACTATTTGAAAGGATATGAATCATCATCAGGGACTTTATAACCATCTTTCGTCAATGTATCACGTGAAAATTTGTGTACGTACAGGTACTGAAGATCATTGCTATTATTTCCTAATAAGAAAATATCATGCTTTCTATTAAAAATCTTAAATGCCCGATGCCATCTTACATCTTGCATGTGGATAACCATTAATCGATCTCATCTATCACACAAATTTAATATTTTGATGTTATAAATTCCCATTAAGGTCACACATTCCATATCCTCTTATCACTGCCAAAAAGGTTACACCGCAGAATAATCTAAATATTTTTTAAAAAAATCTTATAAGTCGCTACGTTTTGAAAAATTAAAGTTTTTTGGAGCTTATCGACCACTAAGTTAATCAACCACATTATTTTTGGATAACTGGATAGAAATCAAGACTTATATAAATTATTTGACTTTATTATATGATTTTAAGATTTTCAATTAAGATATTTTGAGCCTAGCGCTTGTCAGGCTATGCAACCACACAATTTTTCTAGCTTATTGGTGGTTAGGATTTAATAGATTAAACTAAGATATTTTATACTTAGCATACACTAGGTTATGCCACAACATAGTATTTGGATATTAGCATTCTCTAGGTTTCAATAAAAAAAGTAAGAAATTATAAGCTTATTGGGCGGTAGGTTATGCCAAAACATAATGTTTGGATCGTAATAGTCACTAGGATTTAGAAAGTTTAAATCAACATATATCGTGCTTAGCAGCCACTAGGTACTTAATAATATAATATTTAGAGCTAAAACATCACTAGTATTTAACAAACAAAAGAAAGACATTTTGAGTCCAATGTCCTCTAGGTTATGCTTAAACATAACCTAACAAATTATAATATAAACTTAGAATTCACTAGGTTTTTAAAAATTAAATTACATTTTTTTGAGCTTAGTGACCTCTAAGTTAATCAAGGACATTAACTTTGGATATCTGTATGAAAATCAAGACCAGTTTAAATTAGTTGAATTTTTGGTATGAATTTAAGATTTTGAATTAAGATATTTCAAGCTTAATGCCTGCTAGGTTATGCCACCACATAATATTTGGATACTATCAGTGATTTAATATATTGTGAGCTTAGTATCTACTATTTTATACCACAACATATTATTTGGAGATTGTGTTGGTGTCCATTTTGATCCTCTATTATTTTTCCCTAATTTTCCTTTCACTTTGCTTTCTCCTGAAACATTTTCTACAGTTTTAATGGGTGAAATGAAGTTTATGCCTCTATTTCCATGCCTTAATCCATTTGAAAATATTTTTCCATGCCTCATTCGTGAAGAAGCACCCATGCATGCCTTTTTTGTGCCCTAATTCTTCCAAATTTGTGGGCTATGTCGTGTTCCCTCTTTTTCTCGATCATGAAAAAATAAAAATTGTTTGTTTTATACCAATATGCCTTCAAAAATCCCTCCCCATGGTCAAAACATGCATAAAATCAACTTCCCCTTGTTTTTTGAGTAAAAAACCCATCACCCATGAAGAAAAAATCAAATTCAGACATATCTAGTAAATTCTACATTTTTGACGATTGTACGGTTGTCATTTGACCATAAAAATAAAGCTCAAAAAATGTCTCCTACATGGCTGCTTCTGTTTAGACATGGATCATTGGATTTATTTGAAAAACTCAGCCATTTTTGGCTTTGGAAAAAATTTCAAAATTCCCCCTGCAACCCCGTGAGGGGACACGTGTCATGTTCTTATGCGAAGGCAAAGGAGTGGGCCGACGAGGAACTTAGGCATTTTTTTCCTTTTGGAAAAGGGGAAAAAAGGTGAGGGAAGGCCCGTGGGTCTACAAAGGAGCCATAGTTTGACACATGGCAGATGTAGAAAGAAGTATAGGCTACCCAGGGAAAAGGGGATTTTTTCCCTTCTTCATAAAAGAGTTAAGAATTAAAATTTTTAGCATGCCTCAGCAAACGAATCACAGGTGGACACATGTCCATGAAGGGTTAGAGGGAATTTTAGGCTATGGAGTGAAATTTTGATTTTTTCCCTTTTTGGCAAAAGGATTTAAGGCAACAATTTAAGCTATGGTCCCGCAAGAAAATCAATGAGTGACACGCGGTGGGCAGAGCAAACAAGGCGGGTCGGTGGGTCAGTGGAGGCAGGAGAGAATTTTTTCCCTTTTACAAAGAAGGATTAAAATTTAAATTTTGGAGTGTGACCCTATGGCCAATCATAGGTGGACACGTGTCTAACAGAGTCAGAGGGAAGTGCGGGCCGTGGAAGGAAAATGGAAAATTTTCCCTTTTGGTCAAAAAGACCTAGTGTAAAATTTTGGAGCGTGGCCCTGCGGCGAATCAATGACAGACACCTAGAAAATGCAGAGTGGGTTAGCAGCCCAGCAGAAGGAAAATTGAAAATTTTCCCTTAGCAAAAAAGGGAGTTAAAATGAAAATTGGGCCCATGGATTTTAGCGATAGAGGAAGTGACACATGGCAAGGGAGAAATCAGGTGTGCGGGCTCGCGGGGCAAAAAGTGAAATTTTTCTGAATTTCCAAAAGGGGTCAAAATGCATAGAATTGAAGTGTGATTTCAATGACACCCACCATATGCCATGTATCAACTCCAAATTTGAATGGCGGAGGGGTGGAGAAAAAATTCAAAATTTTCCATTTTTCCAAAAAATGTGAAAAATAAAAAATGATCCCAATTTTGGTCCCAATTGTTTTTTGACATGTGGAGGGCCCAGATTAAAGGACAAAGAGTAGATCAGGGCAAGTTGTGCACTTTCATTTTTGGCTACCATTTTTTCTCCAGGAAGCTTGGAGATCCAAATTTTGTATCTTTTTTCATCGAATTTTTGGTGAATACGGGTCGTTTTTGCCTTCTATGAACATTAGAATTAGTTTCATGACTCAATATTTTTATTCAAGTTGTTTTTGAAGTAATTTTTTGCTCCAGCCTGAGCAAACACATGAAATGTCAAATTAAAAGTTGCAGAGGTAATTTTAAAGGGTGAAAAGGTGAAATGATGAGTGAAAAGTTGTTTGCATGCCTTAATGATGAAAAACATGCCTCAAGGAAGGATAATGATCCGAATATTTGTAATGATTCGCCATTTTAGAAACACCTAGAAACTCTCGTTGCAAATTTTTTAAATGTCTTTTTGAGTGAATCATAAAGAATTGTTGTAACAAAATTGATCCCTTGGCATATTATTTTCTTAGGAAAGAAGGATCAAATGTGGCAAGAGATATATAATGTATTTTTGAGAAATGCAAAGGTGTTAGGAAGATGAAAATCACGAGAAAATTTTGAGAGAAAGCTCATTTTTCTGAAAAACCCACCAAAGAAATAGAATAATTTCTTCAATTTTGGATCTACATGTATGTGAGTTGGTGAAAAGTGTATAGCCATCACACAACTCTTATATTGTTCATGAAACTCGCCCTTGCTAATGAATCTAACAAGATGTTGAGTTAATATGTGTTTTTTGGGCAATATGACGTCTGCTATCATTTTTTAAATGCCTAAAAATAGTTTTCATTGTTCTTGTTGCAATCTTGCATTGAAAGTACTTAGAAATCACACAAAATCTCCATTTCTTGTTGATTTTTTAGTGGCATTTGCAATCTCATGTTCAGAAGAGCCTTCATATGTTAAAGACATAAATAAGTTTAAAATCACTTTACCTTCCTTGACTACAAAGATTGGTTGTATGCCTTTGAGGGTACCTTAGGCATGGTTTGATCAAGGATTTTTGTGTTTAATTTAGTTCTTTACTTCAAGCCTTTTTGGTGAATTCTCAAAGATTGTGTGAAGAGTGCAACCTGGGATTCCATTTATGCCTCTTCTGGTTGAAGCATTTTATTTGATAGTTGTTCAAGTATTGTAGAGGTTGTCAAAGATTTTATATATCCCAGTTTTTCTTGTCAACACCCCACCAAAAAATCCATTCAAACAAACTAATCCTCCCCATACTACCCCTGCATTGCATTGTGTGTCAACAAAAGGATCTAACCCATCTACAAAAATGCACAAGGAAAATTAGGATTATACAATGTCTTAAGTAACCCTTGCCTTGCATTGAAAATATCTCCATGATCTAGGAGTGACAACTTGTGAAAGTCAGATTTGTAGTGTTGATCATATTTTCCCAAGGCCTTTTTATAATTTTTGCATAAATTGAGGGATATCTTCATCCCCTTCACCATTTAGGGGTTACAATATAGGTTCTCTTACCTTGGTTAAAAAGGCACAATCTAAAATAGTGAGGGTCAGATCAAATCCTTTTAAAGTGCTATCCTTCTCTCCATAAATCTAAGTCCCAGTTAGATCACCTCTTTGGCTACAAAATGACACACATCATGATCTATTTGACGTCAAGCTTCATTCCATATCTCTGATGCTACTCAAACTAAAAAGGAGAACAAATTTGGGTACCAACACTTTCTTGCACCACTACCGGGGAATATTATTCTGTATTTCATTGCTTCAGATCAGTGGTAATACTTCTTCTGTGCTTTATCCCATCAAAAAATCTTTTTTGATGACTCTAATGGGAGCTTGTTGAGAATATTTGAGATATTTGAATGCATATCAAACCTTGGTAATGTACTTTACAAATTCTACATGCAAATATGTTGTTGAAGCATCATTTTATAATCAGATTTGTAAGGATTAAATGAAGGTTACAAGTTCTGCCTGTAATTTTATCATTTTCTAGCAGTGGTTGCACCTTATTTTCATTTATGGTTGATTGATTCAAGAAAGGAAGGTCTGATCTATAAATTCTAGCAAGATTTTCAGTGCTGATAAGTATTTTACAAAGTATTTTAGTGCATTTTCACAACTAGGGTGAAAATCCTTAGTGGAAACTCCATGTTGTTCTAATATTAATAAATACCAGTGTCTTACCTTTCTTTCATTTACTTTTGTGTTGTTAATCTCAGAAAAAATAGAAGGAAGAAGATCTCTCTTCCTTAAAGACTCTGTTAAGAAATTGTTTTCAGATTCAAGGAACTCAGAGTTGGAAGGGAGAAGAGTTTGGAAAGTTGTTAAAGTTCAGACATCATGTAAAGATATATCCATTGGTGAGAGATATCAACTTTTGGTAGAAGATTATCATTCTTCTTCATGTGATTCTGATTCAAGAAATCCTCTCATAAACTTTTTTTCCTCATCTAGTGAAGGTATTTCTGTTATACCAGGTGAGTTCCTTCTCCAATCTACACCTCTGTGTTTTAACTCAAGTAAATTTTTTTAAGAAAATCAGCACTTCGAGAATACCATTCTTGTGAATCACATTATTGAGCCCCAAAGATCTTGCACTCCTCATCAGCTTGTTCCACCTCCAAGATCACCTCCACCAAACAATATGGCTCAGCCTAAACCTCCATTTGTTGTTAGCGCCTTTGGTCCTATAAATTTTAGAGGAATGGATGGTTACGAAAATGTTGTCCCACAAGATGTAAGAAATAGGTTACCAAAATTCCAGGGTAACAATTCTATTACTGGTGATTAACATCTCAAAATTTTTGATAATATGATGGAATATTTTGAGATAGAGTTTGAGGATGTGTATGTAAAATTTTTTATTCATACACTAGAAGAGGATGCTAGGGATTGGTACAAGGCTCTACCATATTTTTTTATTGACTCTTCGACTGAAATGAAGAATGCATTTAGGTTTCAATATGGTGATAGGAATGATCCTAGGTTTCTCTTGTCTGAATTTGAGAATATAAAGAAGAACCCTAATGAGGTAGTTCATGACTTCAACACAAGGTTTAACAAAACTTTAAGAAGGTTGTCAGTTAATCTGAGGCTTTGTGATGAATCTTGTTTAATCAAATATGCAGATGAATTTGAAAAGAAAGAAGCCTATTACCTAAGAGACAAGAACCCTACCAATTTAAGGTAGGATTTCACCATGGCACTTCAAATTGAAAATAACATTAAGGCCATTGGGAAACCTCTCAAGAGAGAGTGTAAAATTGATAGACCCTGAAAAACCTCAAGTTAGCAAGGGAGTTGATTTGGAGGAGGTTGTGAAAACTTTGGTAGGGGCTGTCAAAGAAATCTCATAGAAGTTAGAAAGATCTGAGAAAGGAATTAGGTATACTTCACAAGGTCAACCAAGAGCACAAAACCATGATAGATTTTTCAATCATCCTAGAGGTTGTCAAATGGTAGATGATAGAGGGAAAGGACATATGGGGTCTGAAAATAGACATCCTCAAGCATGTGAGGGAAGAGTGTTACCTGATCCTTTAACTGTTAGGGTTGCTGCTATTGAAGAGGGTGCTGATATTGATTGGTGTAATAGGTGTTTTCTACCCCATCCTCTATGTGAATTGGACCAGTAAGAAGGTGAATCTAATAATGATAATGGTACTGATGAGGATATTTTCATGGTGGGCTTTTCTTCAAGCCCACAAGGAGGAGAAACATCTACTGAAGTAATAAGTGCTAGGACGGATGCAACTTTTTGGGATTGCATCAAATGATTATAAGTATTTCTTCCCCCTCATGCTCTTGAAGTTGATGTAGTGCAATATTTTGAAATTCCTAACAATGACTTTGAATACTTGAGAGCTTTGATGAATAAGAAGTATGATGGTGGTATCCCTTCGTAGGAAGATAGAAAATTGTTGATGAATGTTGTTTTAGCTCAATAGAAATAATATAACACTAGAAGCAAAGTTTTTAATGGATTTGGGCCTCAAACCAAACCTAAAACACCCTTGCTCACAAGAATTCCAAAAGAAGCTCCTAGGAGAGAAGCACCTATCAAAAGTTCTGTTGTTCCAGACAAAAATTACAGTCCTCCTCATGCCCAAGCTGCCAAGAATCCACTGCCATCTAATGAATCTTCTTGTCTCCCTTCCATTGGTTTTTTTCCAAAGAGTGTCCCCTATAACATAGCCCAAGTATTGAGCCAAATTAAATTGAATGTTCCAATCATTGAGTTGCTTAGAATTCCTGAGCATAAGAAGAGAGCATTTGAGTACTTGGGATTGAAATAAGAGAAGATTACTCCAGGTAGAAATGTAAATGTTGTTGAAACTCCACCTCAGATCATTGTTGACCTTGAAACACCACCAACAATAGAGGATTTTGGAAAGAAACCATGAGCTATACTTGGGGACATCTTTGGTTGATTCCCAATTGAATGTTGATCCATTTTTCACAACTTTGAGTATAAGGATAGGCTACTTCACAATTGTATGTTTGATTCCATTGCATCATGTAATGTCATGCCTCTAGAAGTCATGAATGAGTTGGACATCAAAGTGACAGTAGCCTATGGAAATTTTACTACCATGGATTCAAGACAAGTGCCAGTAGTTATTTGTGTGAAATATTTGGTTGTGTAACTTGCATCTTATCCCAGGAGGAATTGAAAAATTGATGTTGTGATTGTTGATTTCCCTACCAAGTGGGGTATGTTATTGTCAAGAAAGTGGGCTGCAAGTGTTGGAGGGAGTGTCCAAATGGACATTTATTTTTCTACTATTCCCATTGAAGGCAGCATTGTCAAGCTCTATGGAGAAAATAAAATGTTACATCTAATTGAGGATCCAAATAATGCTTCCTATGAGGTGTTGTTTGTTGAGGTTGATGCTGATAATTTTACTAGTTTTACTGATCAAAAAGAACATGAAATGGATCAGTCAAAGTGTCTTGTGAAGATATGTTCTCCTTAGACCTTGTTGTTAGATGGAGCTTGTTTCAAATTTGGAAATGGTGCTGGTGTAATTCTGATTTCTCATAGATTAGAAGAATTCGTTTTTTCTTTCAAGATTAATTTTGAATGTAATAACAACATTGCTAAGTATGAAGCCTTTTTGTTGGGTCTGAGAATTGCATGGAAGTATGGTTTCAAGGAAATCATTGCAAAGGGAGATTCAGAGTTAGTTGTCAAACAAATAAGAAAATTGTATGCTACAAAAAATCAGCGGATGAAGTAGTATAAGCATGTAGTTTGGGATCTAATTGAAATGTTTGATTATTTCAATATTGTGCATCATGACAAAATTATTAATGCTAATACTGATAATTTTTCAGTTTTGGGGTCAAGATTTGGAGATTGCACCATTTCACCTTATTGTGATTATAATGTGGAAGTGTTAACTAGACCAACTATCCCTGATAATATCAAAAATTGGCAAGTGTTTGATGAAGATGCTCAAGTGCAAAGGTTCTTGCAAAATCAAGGTGAGTTTTTAGATCAACATATTGATTGGGAACCAATGGTGTGTGTGACTAAAGGAAGAGAGACTTTGTTTGGAAAATATATTATCCAATTGAAAACTAACACCATTCCTAGAGGCCTTGTTACCCTTGAGTATAATTTTAACAATGTTGATTGCATCATCAATAGAAACATGTATGACTCAAGGGACATGGAAGAGCATGAATTGGGAACAAAGGAAAAACCAAGAAAAGTTTTGTTGGGCAGCAGTTTAAACAAGGAACAAAAACAGTCCTATCTTCAATTGTTGAAACAATATCAAAACTACCTTGCCTAGTCATATTCAGAGATGAAAGCATATAGAGAAGACTTGTTTCAGCATGAGATCCCTCTTGAAAAAAATGCCAAACCATTCAGACAAAAGAAAAGGCCAATTAATCCACTCCTCTCCATGAAAATGCAAGATGTATTGAAGAAACTGAAGGAGGGAGGGATCATTTAGCCCACAAGGTATTCATCATGGGTTACAAACCTTGTGCCAATTAGAAAGAAGAATGGAGATATCATACTTTGTTTAGACTTTAGAAATCTGAATAGAGATTCAATGAAGGAAAATTATCCTTTGCCAAACAAGGAGAACATGCTGCAGTTAGTGACTGGATCTGAATTGTTGTCCACCTTAGATGGTTTCTATGGCTACAAGTAGGTTGTTGTCAAGGAGTCAGAAATATTTAAAACTACCTTTACCACTCCTTGGGGAACATATTTTTATGTGAGAATTCCTTTTGGTCTCATGAATGTTGGAGCTACTTTCTAAAGAGCAATGGATGTTGCTTTTGCTGGTTATAGAAATGACTTCATTACAGTTTATCAAGATGATGTGGCTATGTTTTTAAGAAGTAGAAAGGGCCACTTGCAACACTTGGAAATAATGTTAATCAGATGTAGAGAGTTTGGAATTTCTCTCAATCCAAAGAACTGTTACTTTGGAGTGTAGAAGGCCAAGCTGCTTAGTCATATTGTTTCAAAATCTAGTGTCATGATTGACCATGAGAGAATAAAAGCAATCAGTAAGGTGTGAATTCCAAGGACAAAGAAGGGAATCCAATCTTTCTTTTGGAAAATCAATTTCATTAGGAGGTTTGTGTCCAATTTTTTTGAGTTGATTCTTCCTATAACATGTATGTTAAAGAAAGATCAAGTTATCAAATGGGAGGAGGCTGCTATTCAAGATTTTGAAGGAATCATGGAAGAACTTAAAGATGCACATGTCTTGGAATCTCTGAGTTACAACAATCCTTTCCAAATTTTCTCCTTTGCTTCTGAAAACACTATTGCATTTTTTTTTCTCCAAAAGGATGAACATGGGGCTGAGAAGCCTATTTATTTCTTTAGCAAGGCTTTATAAGCTGTTGAGTTGAAATATACAATCGTGGAAAAACAAGAATTTGCCTTGGTGAAAGAAATTTTTTTTTTCAGGCCTTATATCTTAAGTTCAAAAGTTGTTACTTATGTTCCCCACATAATGGTAAAAGATGTCCTATCAGAGATAGATATTTCAAGAAAGAGATGTAGGTGGGTTAATAAACTATAGGAGTATGATATGGACATCCAAACCACAAAGTTAGTAAGAGGTTTACGTCTTGCCAAGCTCATGGCTGAGAGCAACTTGTAGACTGTGGAAGTAAATGAAGTAGAGGAATAAAAGGCATATGTTCTTAAAAAAAATTTTAAGATCTGAGTGGTACAAGGATATAATATTTTACCTAAGACACTTATGATTTCTTGATCATTTAAATAAAAATTAGAAAAGATCCCTCAAGTAGGCTTCTAAAAAATACATCATCACTAACTCTGGACTGGCTTGGAAGAACCCTGAAGGTATCCTCTTGAAATGTATAAATGAAGAGGAATCTCCCAAAATAATTTTTGATTTCCATGGGGGAGTTTATGGAGGACACTTTGCTGGAAGGGTTACATCACACAAATTTTTGAGGTCTGGTTATTGGCGGTCTACTCTTTTCAAAGATGCAACCATTCTGGTTAGAAAATGTGAGAGCTTCCAGCGTTTCTCTGGAAGAATGAAAGCTTTAGGATCCCTTCCTTTGTAGCATATATCAATTGAATCTCCTTTCAAATAGTGGGGGATGGACTTCGTTGGTGATATTTCAGACCCTTCTATAGCTGGCCATAAGTGGATTCTTGTAGCCACTGATTATTTTACAGAGTGGGGTAGAGGCAATCCCCACCAAGAAAGTAACACACCAAGTTGTTATGGATTTCTTGTTGAATAATATCATATGCAGATTTGGTGTGCCAATCAAGATTGTGGCTGATAATGCCATGTGTTTTAGAGCTAAGCCTTTGATGGCAATGTGCAAAGAATATGAAAACCAATTTGAATTATTCTTCAAACTATAATCCCCAAGGAAATGGACAAGCTGATTCTAACAATAAGAACTTGTTGAAGATCATTAGGAGAACCTTGGAGTTGAACAAGAGAAAGTGGGGGTGAACAACTGAAACTTTTACAGTTTGGGCTAATAGAATCACTACCAAAAGAGTTACTGGAAAGAGCCCCCTTTGAGTTGGTATATGAAACTCAAGCTCTGTTACCCTTACATCTGTAGTTATCTTCATTTCAATTTGTTCAATAACTTGAGGATCAAGAAGTCAGTCCATATGAAGCAAGGATCAATCAGATTGTGGAGCTAGATGAAGAGAGAAGAGCATCCCACCAGAGGCATTTTAGATTCAGAGAGAAGTTGAAAAGATTGTTTGACAAGAAGGTCACTCCTAGGGCCTTCAATATTGGAGATCTGATTTTGTTATGGGGACAACTGAAATGAGGATAAGAGCAAACATGGAAAATTTGATGCATTATAGATGGGCGCTTACTCCATTGATATCAGAATTGGTGAGGATACCTTTTTCTCAAAGATTTAGATGGGGGAATTGCTTGAATTTCCTATTAATGGTAGGTATATGAAGCATTTATTGGATTAATACCCAAATTTTAGGTATGCACAACTTGTACAGTGTATAGTGTTTTGGTTTTTCACTCTATTTTTGGTGGTTTTGTCGGTTTGTGGTTTGCCTTGTTGTGTGGCAGCCATTTTTGTCAGGTTCTCAGCTGGTTTTTGGTGATTTTGGGTCGTGACTCCTTTTCCCAATGGATTATTTTGGCACTTGGTCTTGTTGTTCTTGTGGCACTCACTGGGAGTTCCCATCCTTGAGCTAGAGCCGATGTTGGTGTCCATTTTGATCCTCTATTATTTTTCCCTAATTTTCCTTTCATTGTGCTTTCTCCTGAAACATTTTCTACAGTTTTAATGGGTGAAATGAAGTTTATGCCTCTATTTCCATGCCTTAATCCATTTGAAAATCATTTTCCATGCCTCATTCATGAAGAATCATCCATGTATGCCTTGTTTGTGCCCTAATTCTTCAAAATTTGTGGGCTATGTTGTGTTCCCTCCTTTTGCCCAATCATGAAAAAATTAAAATTGGTTATTTTATACCAATACGATTTCAAAAAATCCCTCCCCATGGTCAAAACTTGCATAAAATCAGCTTCCCCTTGTTTTTTGAGCAAAAAATCCATCGCCCACAAAGAAAAAATTGAATTCAGGCATCTCTGGTAAATTCTACATTTTTACGATCGTACGGTTGTCATTTGACCATCAAAATTTAGCTCAAACTATGTCTCCTACGTGGCCACTTCTTATTGGACACGGATCGGTGGATTTCTCTGAAAAATTTAGCCATTTTTAGCTTTGGAAAAAAATTCAAAATTCCCCCTACAACTCCGCAAGGGGACATGTGTCATGTTCTTATGCGAAGGTAGAGGAGCGGGCTAGTGGGGAACTTAGGCATTTTTTTCCTTTTGGAAAAGGGGGGAAAAAGGTGAGGAAAGGCCCACGGGTCCCGCAAAGGAGCCATAGTTTGACATGTGACAGATGTAGAAAGAATTGCGGGGTTGTAGAGGGAAAAGGGGATTTTTTCCCTTTTTCAAAAAAGAGTTAAGAATGAAAAATTTTAGTATATCCCCAGTGAATGAATCACAGGTGGAAACATGTCCATGAAGGGTCAGAGGGAAGTGTGGGCCATGGAGGGAAATTTTGATTTTTTCCCTCTTCGGTAAAAGGAGTTAAGGCAACAATTTAAGCCGTGGGCCCGCAAGCAAATCAATGAGCGACATGTGGCGGGTAGAGCAAACAAGCCGGGTCAGTGGGGTCGGCAGAGGCAGGAGGAGGAATTTTTTTCCCTTTTACAAAGAAGGCTTAAAATTAAAAGCTTGGAGCGCGGTCCCATGGCCAATCATAGGTGGACATGTCTCCAACAGAGTCAGAGGGAAGTGTGGGTCGCGGAAAGAAAGGGGAAAAATTTCCCTTTTGGTCAAAAATACCTAGGGTAAAATTTTGGAGCGTGGCCCCATGGCGAATCAGTGACAGACATGTGGCAAAGGTAGAGTGGGTTGGCGGCCTGGTGGAAGGAAAATTGAAAATTTTTCCCTTAGTAAAAAAGGGAGTTAAAATTAAAATTGGGCCCGTGGATTTTAGTAATAGAGAAAGCGACACGTGGTGAGGGAGAAATCGGGGTGTATGGGCTCGCGGGGCAAAAAGTGAAAATTTTCCCAATTTCTAGAAGGGGTCAAAATGTGCAGAATTGAAGTGCTATTTCAAATGGGACCCCACCATATGCCACATGTCAGCTCCAAATTTCAAAGGCAGAGGGGTGGAGAAAAAAGTCAAAATTTTCCATTTTTCCAAAAAATGTGGAAAAGTAAAAAATGATCCCAATTTCGGTCCCCAATTTTTTTTTGACATGTGGAGGGGACCAGATTAAAGGACAAAAAGCATAATAGGGGCAGCTGTGTAATTTAATTTTTAGCCACCATTTTTGCTCCAGTAAGCTTGGAAATGTAAGTTTTGCATCTTTTCTCATCATATTTTTGGTGAATTCAGGTTGTTTTTGCTTTCTAGGAACATTGGAATCGGTTTCATGACTCAATATTTTCATTCGAGATGTTTCTGAAGTAATTTTTTGCCCTAACCTGAGTAAACATGTGAAATGTCAAATTAAAAGTTGTAGAGGTAACTTTAAAGGGTGAATAGGTGAAATGATGAGTGAAAAGGTATTTTCATGCCTTAATGATGAAAAACATGCCTCCAGGAAGGATAATGATCTGAATATTTGTAATGATTCACCATTTTAGAAAAAACCTTACAACTCTCATTGCAAATTTGTTAAATTTCATTTTCAGTGAATCATGAAGAATTCTTGTAACATAATTGATCCCTTGGGAGATTCTTTTCTTGGGAAAGAAGGATCAAATGTGGCAAGAGATATATAATGTATTTTTGAGAAATGAAGAGGTGTTGGGAAGTTGAAAATCACGAGAAAATTATGAGAGAAAGCTCATTTTTCTAAAAAACCCACCAAAGAACCAAAATAATTTCTTCTGTGTTGGATCTTCATGTATGTGATTTGGTTACAAGTGTATAGTCATCACACAACTCTGAGATTGTTCATGAAACTCTCCCCTGCTGATGAATCTAACAAGCTCTTGAGTTAATCTATGTTTTTCTCGGCAATATGATGTCTGTTATCATTTTTTAAATGCCTGCAAATAGTTTTGATTGTTTCTTGTTGCAATATTACATCGAAAGCCTTTAGAAATCACACATAATCTCCATTTCTTGTTGATAGTCTAGTGGCATTTGCAATCTCATGTTCTGAATATCCTTCATCTGATAAAGAGATAAACAAATTTAAAATCACTTTACCCTTCCTTGACTGCAAAAATTTCTTATAAGCCTTTGGGGATACCTTAGGCGTGGTTTGATCAAGGATTTTTATGTTTAATTGAGTTCTTTACTTCAAGCCTTTGTGGTTAATTCTCAAATATTGTGTGAAGAGTCCAACCTGGGCTTCCATTTATGCCTCGTTTGGTTGAAAGAATATCCTGATTATTTGAAGCATTTTATTTGATAGTTTTTCAAGTATTGTAGAGGTTGTCAAAGATATAATATATCCCAGTTTGTCTTGTCAACACCCCACCAAAAAAAATCATTCAAATAAACTAATTCCTGCTCATACTACCTTTGTATTGCATTGTGTGTCAAAAAAAATGATCTAACCCATCTACAAAAATGCACAAGGCAAATCAAGATTACACAATGTCTTCAGTAACCCTTGCCTTGCATTGAAAATATCTCCATGATCTGGGGAGGGACAACTTGTGAAAGTCAAATTTGGAGTGTTGATCATATTTTCCCAAGGCCTTTTTATACTATTTGCATAAATTGAGGGATATATTCATCTCGTTCACCATTTCAGGGTTACAATATAGGTTCTCTTACCTTGGTTGAAAAGGAACAACCTAAAATAGTGAGGGTCAGATCAAATCCTTTCAAAGTGCTATCCATCTCTCCACAAATCTAAGTGCCAGTTAGATCACCTCCCCGGCTACAAATTGACACACATCATGATCTATCTGACTTCAAGCTTCATGTTATATCTCTGATGTTGCTCCAGAATTAAAATGAGAACAAATTTGGGAACCAACATATTATATTTGCAAGGGTTCAAGAATTCATAGTTATGATATTTTACAACAGTTAACAAATTACAGGAAGATATTTTGAACTTAGCTAACACTAGTTTAAACAATGACATATTATATGGAGCTTATGGTACAAAGGATTAAAAAAAGGAAATAATATATTATTAGCTTAGTTACTGGTGGGTTACACCAAAACATATTATTTGGATCTTAAAGGTCATTTAGATTTAGCAAATTTGAATCAACATAGTGTAAGGTTAGTGGCCGCTAGGTAATTAAACAATATAATATTTCAAGATCAAAACACAGTAGCATTTAACAAACAAAAGAAATATATTTTGAGCTACCTGGCCCCTGTGTTATGCCACAACATGTTATTTGGATATTTCATCACTAGGGTTTAATAATTTATAATTAATATATTTTATAGAATCTAACAAATTAGAGGAAGATATTTATACATTTTCTTGTGTTAATCCCACAATATGATATTCTGAGCCTAGTTTTCACTAGTACCTAACTGGTAAGAGAATTATATTTTGATATTAGGAAATGGTATGCTATGCCACACCATATATTTTTGGAGCTTACTGGTCACCAAGTTTTATCAAAATAAAGTAGGATATTGTGATATGAGAAGCTGCTAGGTTATACCTAGACATAATATTTGGATCATAGTGATCTTAAGGATGTACGAAAACACATTAAGATATTAGGAGCTTAGCTATAGATACAATATTCCAAAACATAAAACTATTTGGAATTAGATTAAAAGTGGGGTTTTCCAAATGACCCCCATACTTGGACACAAAATCCCTCAAGGCCAAATATTACAATGAAACAAGAAGTGAACAATCCTTTATGGAACAAAAACCAAAAATATAGAAATTTCTTAACCACACAAATCCAAAATACATTTTATGGATATTCATGAGAGTAGTTGCTTCATCATTAGCATCAGCAGTAGGGGCTTCCTTCAACTAACATATCCAATAACTTACTGTGTTCCAAGAATTCTTCATTTATTTTAATCCAGGTCATGTTTGTGTGACTTTTCCATTCCTTGATAGAAGATATATAGTGTAACATAATCTTCAATGGCCTTGTGTGGGTCAAGAGAGATCTTCTCTAAATACTCATGGTGTTCTGAAGCTGCAATAGGGGGCCCCATTTTCTCCAAAAAAAGAGAAACAAGGTAAATCGGGGAGAGATGTCCACAACAAATAAAAAAAAATTGATTCCCATGTTAATTTCCATGAAAAAAGGAGGGGGGGGCATCTGCACATGCTTCTATGATAAGGCGATTTGATTCATTTGTATCCATTACAATGTCTAGGAAGATGAGATGAGGAAGACACCGAAGAGTCAGTAAGAAGGTAGAGAGGAAGTAGATTTCGGGTCTAAAAGTAATTCAAATACCTTAGGAGAGTGCTCTGAGGGGTCCAATGGGTTAAGAGCTACTAGAGAAGACGAGGGAGAAATAAGAGTGAAAAAATGGGGGGAGACCACCAAACCTATCTGGCTAATGATTATGATGTTTGAATCAGAGTCGGAAGGGAGATGAAGGCCAACGATGATGGAAACAGAAAGAGGGAGATGGTTATGGAAGTTAAGGGGTTACATGATGCTTCTTTCCTAGCTTAGAGGGTAATTGCAATATTTAGTTTTGGGAAGCTTCCATTTTAAAGAGGAAATATAAATTGCCTATGGTGAAGGAAGGGACCTTCCTCTTCTCTAGCCATTTTAAGGGACTTCTCAATCGATTGAAACAATAAATTTGCAATGTTTACCTTTCGATCATGTCGAAGATGTGTAAAAAGAAAAAAACTAAGGTCCATAGCTCAATTTGTAGCATCACTCTCTAGCATGAAGTACCTACTCAATTTCTCAATAACCCTATCCCAAGTTTTTGGAAGTGAGTCTCGTTCATAGCCCGAGTGATCCATTCTCATATTTTCACAAGGACACAAGAAATCATCCATCTCCTCTAGAATCGAGAGTTTAAAATAAATGTATCCCTTCGTAGGGATCCACATCCCAACCGCAATGGACTATATCAAAATAATAAATTTATTCTTTCCCACTTTGGACACTTCCTTTCTTCCAAGTTTCCAGCACACTACTAGTCACTAAGATAGAGTGACCAGAAAATATTTTCATAAACAACGTAACACCACCATCATACAAAATATTTCATACTACTAGGTCTCCCTTGACCTCTTCACATGAAGAAGGATCAGTGTGTTTAATGGTGCCACCCATAGTGAACAAGGCTATTATAACAGTTAATGCTAAAGGCCAAATATAGATGATGCTTAAATAGAGATGTCGAGCACCTTTGTGCTAATATTCAACATGTTTTCCTAGATTTCTAATTGAAATATGTCCTTATTAGTAATAGTCATTAATTTATTCAGTGTATCACACAAACTCAATATATGAATGTCATAAATGCCCAAAAAATCCACAAATGTTATATCCTCTTACCACCGCCAAAAGAGGTTATGTCTCAACATAACCTAACAAATTTTATTTTAATATTAGTTCATGTTTAGGAAACCACAACATTAATTATTTAATGTTCTTGAAATTACCGTATTTCATGGAGGTTGAAGGTTTGAATTTTAGCGATATTGGATGTATTTAGTTAAATTATATATTATAAAGGAAGAATCTATAAAAAAATGGAGCAAGGTGAAAAAACTAACATTTCTAGACATGATTTCATATTGTATATAATATCAGAAAACAAATAAGAAGGAAATATCTTGTTGGAATTTCTTTATTGACACATATATTTTTTACATTTATGTTCTCCAAGGTTGTTCATATTTCACATGGAAATGAAATAGGGCAATCATAGAGATGTTACAAGGAGCGCAAACAACACTTCTGATGGGAATTTGTTTGCGAAATTTGGTGATGTGATTTCACAAAACATTACTTAACTATAATGAGATGGGGACAATGTTGTTTTACAAAAAACATCTTGTTTCACCTAATTCTAGAGCGTTTCTTTGAATGTTGACAAAATAGATAAGGGTAAAGGGCTAGGAGGAATACCTGTTAAGATGTTGGTTGAAGGTTGTTGTGCTTGTATGACTTCTAGATCCACAGCTGATTGTGAGAGCTTATTTTTTTCTTGGAGGAACTACCTGAAATGGAATACAAGGTCATCAAATAACAATTAAATAGTATATATAGTGGACTACCGAGCATGTGCTAAATTTGGGAAGCGTGATACTTCCTAAATGGCTATTAATCCAATGTTTTAAAAAAACTTAATGCTCACAATAAAATAAATCATTTTGTAGTTAAAATGATTTAGGTATCTCATTCATCTACAATAAGAAAATTCATTCATAATAGCCTAAGCTATGACTGAATATGAAGGTCAAGGTTTCTGTCAGAGTGTAGGTATTGGTTATAGTGATATTCTGGGTGGTTTTTAGGTATTTGGTAGACATTTAGAAGCTCTGTTCTTGGTTTCTTGTAAAATACACAAAGATCTACGTCGTTCTAATATGAACAGTGTTGGTTTAGGTTAAAAAATGACAGTTGTAGAAAAATGGCGTCAATATGGTCGGGGTACATAAAACTTGGCGAGGTGATAGATCTGGTGTTAGATGACAATGACAGGGAAATGACAAGGTTTGTGTGGGTCTTGGGTATGCACAAGAATTATGAAAGTCTGGATGTGGGTAGTTCAATGGTGTGGGTAAAGGGATGGTCAAGTTTGCATGGAGGTAAAATTGTGGGGAATGGGAATGGGAGCAGAAACTAACAAGAAAAGTAAAAATATCTGCTAAAATGCTAATGAACCAGTGTTGGTTAACAAAAACTTACTGCTTATATGAGCTTCATGTCTAGTTGGTAATGGTGGGTGATCAAATGGAAGGAACTTGAAGTGGTGTTG
Source organism: Taxus chinensis (assembly GCA_019776745.2). Lineage (NCBI taxonomy): Eukaryota > Viridiplantae > Streptophyta > Pinopsida > Cupressales > Taxaceae > Taxus > Taxus chinensis. Next base: position 572,290,962 of record CM034147.1, on the reverse strand, counting down.
GCACCTCCCTGGATGCTCCTGTGAAGGAAAAAAATGGCTATGTGATTGCTTCTGATGTTGGCTATGGATGCTCTGATGTGTGTACTAACGCTGGTTCTACTTGCATGTAGCTATGATTTTCTCACTTTTTCTCAAAAGATGTGATTATCCCTCATAAATGTGCCAACCACAAAATAAGGTTGTTTTGGGGGTTAAATGGTAACTGACGGCAGTTCTAGCTTAACCGGTGGTGGTTTAGGGTAACTGGCGTCAGTTATGGCGGGATTTCTAGGTTTACTAAACTAGGCAGATCCCATTGATTTTTTGGGATCACATTCATTTTCTCCACGGATTAGAATGGAATCTTCTTTCTAACATGCGGGAATGTGGTTAGAGGGAATGTAGGCATTGATTTTTAAGGCTTGGGTAGGTCTTAGTTATGGAAAATTACTAAGAATAGGTCTTAGGGTGAGGTGGCTAGATGAGGTGGATATGTGGGCATTATCCCAATCAGGATATTTAAATAATAAATATTATGAGGATAATACATTAATTTAATTTAATTAATTTTAGAGAGGGATGAAAGGGGCCATATTTAGGTGAGTGTGTTCAAGGTCTTTATTTGACGAGGGAACAAAGGGAGTGTGACCCAATTTTGGTGTCTACATTTTTCCCCTTTTTGTTTCGTAGCTTGTATTGGTAAGTAATGCTGACAAAAATAAGATGTGGTTGCCCCATGTGTGGGTGAATGTGATCCCCCTCAAACTAGGAACTGACAAGGTAGAAGACAGAATTGGTGAGTGGTTTGATAAAAGGTGAATGTGATGAAGAGGAAGGTGGGCAACGGGGGGAAAAAGGGAAAAGGTCTACTCAGGTAATCTAGGTAATGGGTCATGGTCAAAGGTATTAACAGTCAAACACATGCACATGTATAAACTGTAGCATGATACCAGGTTAAAGAGTAGGTGAACTCTACATTGTCTAAGGTCGATAGGTTTATCCAAACAAGGTTGAGGAAATTATGGTATCTAAGGTCTAGGATATGGTCAGGAAACATGACGTAGGTCAGGTGAAGGAACATTGAGGTTTGTTCCGGTACACCAAAGGTTAGGTCAGGATAAATATTCATGGCAAGATGTAAGGTAAGGTCAATTTGTCAATCAACATAGGTAACAATGCTACAAGGTATAGTGGACAAATAAGGTCAAGGGTCATTAGTAATGTTCCAAGTCCAAATATCTAGCTCAAGGTACAGGTAGGGCCAAGGTATGGGTAAAATAATGAGTACCCAAAAGTGGACAATGATAAGGTCAAGAAGATCAAGTGAAGTTTCCTAGGGAGGGATGAGTGAGGTAAAAACGGATTCAGGTCAAAAAATTGGGGGTAGGGGGTAGGAAAAAGACTGAGCAGATAAACCGATGACAGTTAAAAGGAATCGATGCCAGTCATGATGGACCGACCATGGTAAGCTAGGGCACATGACCGATGTAGGTCAAGGTAAACTGTTGCCGTTTAAGTCAGGTAGGTTATAAAAAGAAAAATTACTGCATTTTTCAAATCATTTATCTTTTAGCGGATTGGAAAAATGACAAGAGAGATAGAGAAAAAACGGAAAGTGAAAGAGTGAGGCTTGAGGACTGAGTTGGTGAGCCATATGGCTAGTGAGATTTGGTTGATAGGTGAATCTGCAGGCTAGGTTGGATCGATTTGATTGGATCAAGAGTGATTGGAGAGTGAAACGGTCATTTGGTTGATGACAGAGGCAGGAGAAGGATCGGGGGGACCACCATTCCAATAGCCAGAGGGTGCCACCATGTAGATGGTAGCAGCAATGAGGTAGGATTTAATCACGCTTGTATTTTATTTTTTGATTGAATTGAATGATTAGGTACGTAAAAATGGTTTTTTCTTTTTTGGGGGGAAAGAAATTTTGAATTATGAGAGGGAAATCCAATAAAAATAGGAGTGGGGAGGGAGGGGATTAGGTGAAGAAGGGGTAGGGAAGGTGTAGGAGGGATTTGAGTAGGATTGGGTAGGTAGAAGGGAGAAAGGGAATTTAAAGTAAAATGGGGGGTTGGGCATTGCGGTTTTTTGATGCAATAAGTGACACCGACCTTCAAGTTTGGAGGGATCAGGATGTAAGTTTTAGGGCGCCAGTATCAGTCCCACAGTAGGTTACATTATCCCCAGTTGAAGGTGGACTAGGGTTGGGTTAGGGTAACCGTACCGGTTGGGGTTTAGAGAAAAAGATGGCCAAGTTCCGGGTTTGTGGGTAGGTAGTATAGGGTGGAAGTTGTTTAGGGGAAAATAATAATATAGTAATGGTGGATTGTTAGGGAAAAAATTTAGATGTGTGGGAAATAGGTATTCGTTCGGGAGTAATTTCAAAAATGTAAAGACAGATCGAAGAAGAGAGGATTGTTGTCAGTTAGGGATCAGGTGTGTGTAATCGGTTCCTGTGCTTTTAGGTTTGGGTAGTGTAGGTAGGTAAGATCCTTTGGTTTAGGTTGGGTTGGAGTCGATTGTGATGGCTGGTTGGGGTGGAGGGTAGGCCAAGGGATAAATGGGTGAGTAGCAAAGTAAACGAGGTAGGGTAAGTGGTTATGGGTCTGGTTGAATGTAGGACGAGGGTCTTTTTTACATAATGTGGTTGATTTGTTAGATTCAGGTGAGAGATTAGCTTAGGATGAGAGATAGGGTACCACCCCTACTCGTGAAATTTTATGGCACATCGACACCCAAGGAGCTATAGAGCATGTGAGGAGGTGGGTCTTAATGGGGGAGTCCAATGCTATCGGCCGGGTAGTCTTGTAACTGAGTCTGATGGTCACCCTCATTGATAGATGGGAGTGTCGCGACCAACATGTTCCACCAACTGATGAGTGGAGATGACAGTCACCATGGAGGACATGTTCAGATCCTGGGACGACCCATATTAGGGATGCAGTTATATATTCATCTCCTCAGAGGTGTTTGAGAGTTGAATGCTGACAATGTTTGGGGGAGGGGATGGTGGAGCTGACATTCCACAGTGCTAATCTTGGCTATGGAAGAGATGTACCTAGCCCATCCATAGAGATGATGCTAGTAGTATTACTTATGGAGGCAGTCTACCATTTTGGCAGCACCGTCAGATGCAGAGGTCAGGAGATCCCAGGATCCTAATGGGTGTGTTACATGACATGATGATGGAGAGGACCTGATTTTCCTATGTGCTAGCATTCCTAGTATAACTATATAGTGAGCTATGGGGTTATGGGCAGCTCTGTAGGTTTATTTTGTGTTGCACTTTCATTCTACAATGTTGGGCTAATGAGCACATTTTCTGTGTGTGTCTAGTGGGTATGACCCAAGAAGATGCTTTTGAGCCAAGTTTTGTGTGGGTGGGGTATAGGCGATGGGTTCCTATTATGGGAGAGTGGTGATTAGACAGAGGCTACACATAATGTAGCATATTACCGAAGGCTATTAGAGGGATTGTCCACGGTAGATATTATATGGAGACCGTATGTGAGTTATCCCTCATACAGACATATGGATGAGGAGCTAGCTATCATGCAACTACTTAGATGGATAGAGGGGAGACATGCAGGAGAGCACCGAGATGATCCCCATTGATAGGGTCAGATGACAGTTAGGATTATGACAGGAGATACCTCCACCCTTCCCGTAATACAAGGGAGGTGACATGGAGAGTCCATTACCTCTACCACAGTAAATAGTGCCGACAGGGTAGAGGAGCAAGTGATAGAACCAGTGGATCAATGATGCCAGAGTGAACAGATAGATATAGATAGTAATGGGCAGCTCATTTATGAGTAGTACCACCCAGACCGGGGGCAGCAGATTTAGCCACTATCATAGTGCAGAGAGATGCCTTCAGGGTAGGTGATGACCCTAGGTTCCCCAGAGGGGAATTTGGTTGATGTTTCTGTGTCTTCTCTAGTTTTGAATTATCCCGTAAAATTGAAAAGGGAATTTTTCCGATAACCATATGAAAATTTTGGTTCGAATCCTCGTTAGGGATCCCTCGCGTTCGAAACATTGTAAAATCCCTTCCTGGGAAATCTAGTTTTTTCGAACTCAGTCTTTTGAGCCTTTTTGGCGGGGCGCATAAAATCTCCCTTTACACTCTTTTAATGCCGCCCCCTTAACAACCTTTGCACAGTGGTTGTCCAGTTAACACATCTTTAGGTGCGTCCAAAGGATGTTGGTCCTCTTTTTTTTTGCGTGCGCCAAGGGCGCATGCGCCTTATTATGACACAAATTTTGGTTCGCTCCGCTTTTTTTGGAGGCGCCCAAAGGCGCACATCTTCATGTCGACCATGCTTTTGGCATGCAAGGTGCCTTTTTCCTCCTTTGTCAAATACGCCGGTGCCAAACAGTGCAACGCTTTCTCCTGTCACAACAATTTTCATGTGCGCCATTCAAAAGTGGTTGGCGGCTTAAATTGCAGTTTACCTATATAAGGTGTTTTAATTTACGTGCCCAATGTCAATTTCACTATTGCAAGAATGTGGATTTTTCTAACCTGTCAGCTTCCTGCCCATCGTTTTCTTCACCTTTTTGACCCATTCACACTTTGCTATTAATCAGGTATAGGTTCTTCTCTTCCCCCCTTGGTTTGTTGGTGTTTTCGGTCTTGGTATTTTGTGGTGGTCTGGTTTTATGTCTTTGCTGGCTGGTCTTTTAAAATCTATGTTTTAAAGTTGGCTGCCCTCCCCCTTGCTATCCTCCCCCTCTTTCCAGATCTGCTGGAGAAGGATTTTCTTGAACGTGGTGTAGCCCTCTTGATCTAAACCGTTTCATTTACCTATCGAGAGCATTTCAATAAGAAGTCAGGGACAGAAGAAACCTACATCATAATGAACCCCCCCTTGTAAAGAAGGTTTGTTCACTCTTCCCCCTCTTTTCCCTCCCCTTGGCGCATCTCCCTACCCGCCCTTTTACATGAGCAAAATCCACGCCATGGCGCACCCGTTTCGTCCATGCTGCATAATGAGCTCATGCGCCCTCAAGGCGCCCTGTTTTTCTGCGTGCTTTCAGTGTTAAAACCTGCGCCCCAATATCGCACCATCCGTCCCATGTTGCAATCCCTTTTCCTACGCCCATGGCGCCACCCATGCTTCCATGCAACCCAAGCTTTACCTGGTGCAAGTTGAACAATAAAGGTGCAGACGCATCCCGATCCGAACACATCATGTTTGTAAACCCTTTCATCTCGCGCCCATATCCCTTTGGCACACTGAATCCCATGTAACACACAATTTTTCATGCGCCTTCTATAAAAGGCATCTACAACATCCCATGCGCCCTGCGCCTTTAGTGCCAGTTTAACCTTTGTAAACACCCTCTTCTGCGCGCATTACTATTTGCCTGTAAGTTACAATTTTCAGCCCCTGCTCCTGATCCCTTAAATCTCTAAACTCTTTCTTCTGCTAAGCTTTCCAATGGACGATCAAATGCTAATTCAACCTTTTTGGATTGGGGCTCGCTTCTTCTTCTTCATGCAGATCAGAAAACTGAGTTTCGAAAGAACACATGTCTACCTCCAGCAATCGACCCACCAACCCAAGAGGAAAGGCGAAGCTTACTGAAGAGGAGATGAAGTAACAAATATCAAGGTCAGGATGCCCGAATTCCAGGCTGAATGCAGCTGGATGTCAGAGACCTCAGAATTGGGTCCCATTGCACATGGAAGAATTCTAGGTTCGAAACTCCAGAACGTTACATAAGTCCCCTGGAATGGACACGTTAATAGGGCATTGCCCTGCCATTTCGCCAGAGGATCCCCCTCAACGCTGTCAATAATGAAGTCATGATTAATTGGACATCAAAGTGACAGTAGCCTATGGAAATTTACTACCATGGATTTCAAACAGTGCCAGTAGTTAGTGTGGAAACTATTTTGTTGTGCACTTGCACTGATATCCCGGAGGAATTGAAACTTGATGTTTGATTGTTTGATATGCCCTAAAACAATGGGGTATGGTATTGTCAGAAGTGGGCTGCAAGTTTTTGAGGGAGTGTCCAAATGGACAATGTATTTTTCTACTAGTCCCATTGAAGCAACATTGTCCGCTCTATTGAGAAAATAAATGTTACATCTAATTGAGGATCCAAAAATGCTTCCTATGCTGTTTGTTTGTTGAGGTTGATGCTTGATATTTACTAGTTTTACTGATCGAAAATAACCGTTAAATGGATCAGTCAATGTCCTTGGGAAGATATGTTCTCCTTTAACCTGTTTTTCAGATGGAGCTTGTTTCAAAATTTGGGAAATGGTGCGGGTGTAATTCTGATTTCTCATAGATTGAAGAATTCGTTTTTGTTCTTTCAGATTAATTTTGAATGTAATAACAACTTGCTTAAGTATAAGCCTTGTTTTTGTTTGAGTTGCATGGAAGTATGGTTTCAAGAAATCCATTGCACAAAGGGAGATTCAGAGTGCGTTTGTCAAAACAAATAGAAAATGTATATGCTACCAAATCCAGCGGATGAAGTATATCCTGTAGTTTTGGGATCTATTGAAATGTTGAATTTTTCACTATTGTGCATCATGGACCAAAAATTATTAATCTCACTACTGATATTTTTCAGTTTTGGGGTCGAAGATTTGGAGATTTCAACCATTTCACCTTATTGTGATTATAATAGTGGAAGTGTTAACAGAACCCAATATCCCTGATAATCAAAATTGGGCAAGTGTTTGATGAGATGCTCAAGTCGCACGGTTCTCAACTCAATGTGAGTTTTGAGATCACCAGACTGATTGGAACCAATGGTGGGTGTGTGACGAAAGCAGAGAGACTTTGTTGGAAAATATTCTTGATCCATTGACACACCCACACCATCCTAGGGCCCTTGTTATACCCTTGAGTAGAATTTTAACACTGTTGATTTGCTCAGCAATAGGAACTGTATGGACTAAGGGACATAGGAAGAGCATAATTGGAACAAGGAAAAACCAAGACAAGTTTTTGTTTGGCATCAGTTTAAACAAGGACAAAAACGTCCTACTTCATTGTGGAAACTATCAAACCTACCTTGCCTAGTCCCATATTACATAATGAAAGCGATTAGAAGAACTTGTTTCAGCATGAGAAATCCCTCTTGAAAAAAATGCCAACCCATTCAGACAAAAGAAAAGGCCAAGTAATCCACCCTCTCCATGACAATGCAAGATGTATTGAAAACTGAAGGAGGGAGGTGATCATTTAGCACCACAGCGTAATTCATCATGGTTCCAAACCTTGTGCAATTAGAAATAAAATGTGATATCATACTTTTTGTTTTAACTTTAGAAAAATCTGAATAGAATTCAATGAAGAAAAATTATCCTTTGCCAAACAGAAACATTCTGGCAGTATTACTGGATCTGATGTTGTCCCCTTAGATGGTGTTTCTAGGCACAAGGAGGTTTGTTGTCAAAGAGTCAGAAATATTTAAAAACTACCTTTACCACTCCTTGGGAGAACATATTTTTATGGGAGAATTCCTTTTGGTTCATGAAGTTGAGTACCGCTCCTTTCTAAAGAGAATGATGTTTGCTTTTGCTGGTTTTAGAAATGACTGCATTCATTTAATCAAGATGTGTGAACTATGTTTTTTAAGAAGTAGAAAGGGCCACTTGCACACTTGAATATGTTTAATCAAGATGTAAGTTTTGGAATTTCCCTTCAAGCCAAAGACTGTTACTATTGGAGTGTAGAAGGCCAAGCTGCGTAGTCTATTTGTTTCAAAAGCTAAGTGTCATTATTGACCATGATAAAACAAGCAATCAGTAAGGTGGTGAATTCCAAGGACAAAAAGGATCCACATCTTTCTTTTGGAAAATCAATTTCATTAGAGGGGTTTTGTGGTCCAATTTTTTTGAGTTGATTTCTTCCTATAGCATGTATGTTAAGAAAGATCAAGTTTAGAATGGGAAGGAGGCACTATTCAAGATTTTGAAGGAATCTGAAGAACTTAAAGAATCACCATGTCTTGGAATCTCTGAGTTACAACATCCTTTCCACATTTTCTTCTCCTTGTCTTCTAAAAAGCTACTAGTGCATTTTTTTTTCTCCAAGGATGACATGGGCTGATAAGCCTATTTAGTTCTTTAGCAAGGCCTTTATAAGTTTGAGTTGCAATATACAATCCGTGGAAAAACGAATTTTGCTTGGTGAAAGAATTTTTTTTTTTTCAGCCTATATCTATTCAAAAGTGTTACTCTATGTTCCCACATCTGGTAAAAGATGTCCCGACCAGATATGATTATTTCAAGAAGAACATGTAGGTGGGTTAATAAACTATAGGCTATATGATTGGACATCCCGAACCACAAGTATAGTAGAGGTTTCACGTCTTGCCAGCTCATGGCAGAGAGCAACTTGTAGACTGTGGAAGTAAATGAAGTAGAGGAATAAAGGCATATGTTCTTAAAAAAAATTTTAAGATCTACAATCTGAGTGGTACAAGTGATATATATTTTACCCTACGCACTTTGTTTCTTTTTTTTCTTTTCTTTTCTTGAATCATTTAAATAAAACTTAGAAACAATCCGCTCAAAGTAGGCTTCTACAAAAATCCAACCCATCACTCCCTCTGACTATATCTGGACTTGGCTTGAAAACCCTTGAAGGTGTCCTCTGAAATGGTTCAATAAAATGGAAGAGGAAATCTCCCACCAATAATTTTTGGGAGTGCCTGGGGAGTTTATGGGGACACCTTTTTGCTGGACGGGTTTACATCACACAAATTTTTGAGGTCTAAGTATTTGGCGGTCTACTCTTTTCAGAAGAGGCCAACTCAGTCTGGTTAGAAAAATTGAGAGCTTCCATCGTGTGCGCAGGAAGAATGAAAGCTTAGGATCCGTCCTTTGTGCATATATCAATTTGAATCTCCTTTCAAATAGTGGGCTGGACTTCTTGGTGTATTTCATACCCTGCTATAAGCTGGCCATAAGTGGATTCTTGTCGCCACTGAGATTTTTACAGAGTGGTAGAGGCAAGCCCCACCAAGAAAGTAACACACCTATTGTTATGGATTCTTGTTGAATAATATCATATTCATATTTGGTTGTGCCAATCAGTTGTGGGCTGATAATGCCATGTGTTTTAAGCGAAGCCTTTGATGGCAATGTTCCAAGACTCTTAACCAATTTGAATTATTCTCAAACTATAATCCCCCAAGGAAATGACAAGCTTATCGAACAATAAGAACTTGTTAGATCATTAGGAGAACCGTGAGTTGAACAAGAGAAAGTGGGTGAACAGAACTTGAAATTTACAGTTTGGGCTAATAGAATCCTACCAAAGAGTTACCTGGAAAGAGCCCTTTGAGATTGGTATAATGAAAAACTCAGCTCTGTTACCCTTACTCGTAGTATCTCTCATTTCAATTTGTTCAATAACTGAGGATCAAGAGTCAGTCCCAGTGAAAGCAAGGATCATCAGATTGTGGCTAGATGTAAAAGAGAATACACCCACCAGAGGCATTTTAGATTCGAGAGAAGTTGAAAATTGTTTGACAAGAAGGTCACTCCTATGGTCCTTCAATATTGGAGATCTGTTTTGTTATGGGGCCACTGAATGCAGATAAGAGCAACCTGGAAATTTTGGATGCATTATAGATGGGCGGCTTACTCCAGTTGATACAAATTGGTGAAGGATAACCTGTGTTTTTCTTTCGATGAGTTAATTGCTTGAATGTCCATATTACTTGAGGCAGGTGTGGAATGAAGAATTTATTGGATTATACCCAAATTTGAGGTATGCACAACTTGTACTGTAAATCGTTTGTGGTTTTTCACTCTATTTTTGGTGTTTTGGTCGGTTTGTGGTTTTGCCTGTTGTGTGGCAGACATTTTTTGTCAGGTTCTCAGCGGTTTTTGGTGTTTTGGGTCGTGACTCCTTTTTCGCAATGGATGATTTTGGCACTTGTCTTGTTGTTCTTGTGCACTCACTGGGATTTCCCATCCTTGAGCTAGATCCGATGTTGTGTCCATTTTGATCCTCTATTAATTTTCCCGAAGTTTCCTTCACGGTGCTTTCTCCGGACACCATTTTCTTCTCATGTTTTTAGAAAAATGGTGAAAATAAGTTTTTGCCTTTTTTTTCCGTGCCTTCATCCATTTGAAAATCATTTTCGCATGCCTCAGTCATGAAGAATCATCCATGCATGCCCTTGGTTGTGCCCTAATTCTTCAAATTTTTGGGCTATGTCGTGTTTTCCCCCTTTTGCCCATCATGAAAAAATTAAATTGGTTATTTATACCAATACGAATTCAAAAATCTGCTCCCCATGGTCAAAACTTGATAAAATCACTTCCCTTGTTTTTTGAGCAAAAAATCCATCGGCCCACAAGAAAACAATCGAATTCAGGCATCTCTGTAAATTCTACCTTTTTACGATCGACGGTTGTCATTTGACCATCAAAATTTAGCTCAAAACTATGTCTCCTACGTGCCACTTCTTATTGGACACGGATCGGTGGAGTTCTTTGTCAAATGTTTAGCCCTTTTTGCTTTTGTGAAAAAAATGCAAAATTTCCCCCTACACTCCGCAAGGGGACATGGGTCCTGTTCTTATGCGAAGGCAGAGGATCGGCCGCCCTAGTTGGGTAAACTTAGGCATTTTTTTCCTTTTTGGCACAGGGGAAAAAGGTGATGCCAGGCCCACGGGTCCTGCAAAGGAGCCAAGTTTGACATGGTGACAGATGTCGAAAAATAATTGCGGGTTTATAGGGAAAAGGGATTTTTTCCCTTTTTCCAAAAGAGTTAAGATGAAAATTTTTAAGTATTCCCATTGAATGGGAATCACATGTGGAAACATGTCCATTAGGGTGCAATAGGGAATTGTGGGCCATTGAGGAAATTTTGATTTTTCCCTCTTCGGTAAAAGGAGTTAAGCACAATTTTTAAACCGCGGGCCCGCAAGCAAATCATATGAGCGACATTGTGGGCGGGTAGAACAACAACCGGGTCGTGGTCGGCGAGGCGAGGCAGGAGAGAATTTTTTTCCCTTTACAAAGAAGGCTAAAATTAAAAGCTTGAGCGGCGTCCCATGGCCAATCATAGGTGGACCATGTCTCCACAGAGTAGAGGGAAGTGTGGTCGAGGGAAAGAAATGAAAAATTTCCCTTTTGGTCAAAAATACCTAGGGGTAATTTTGGAGCGGGCCCCAGGCCACTCATGACAGACATGTGGCAATGTAGAGTGGGTTGGCGGCCGGTGTAAGGAAAATTGAAATTTTTCCCTTGTAAAAAAAGGGAGTTTAAAATAAAATGGGCCCGTGTGATTTTAGTAAAGAAAGCGACACGTGGTGAGGAGAAATCGGTTTGGGCTCGCTGGAGCACACGTGGAAAAATTTTTTCCCAATTTCCTAGAAGGGTCAAAATGTGTAGAATTGAAGTGCTATTTCACTGGGACCCACCATATGCCACATGTCCAAGCGCCAATTTCAATGCAGAGGGTGGAGGAAAAAAGTCAATTTGTCTATTTTTTCCCAAAAAATTGGAAAAGTAAAAAAATCCCAAGTTCGATCCAATCTTTTTTTTGACATGTGGCGGGACCATATTACAGGACCAAAACATATGAGGGGCAGCTGTGTAATTTATTTATTAGCACCATTTTTGCTCCAGTAACATTGGACATGTAAGTTTTTTGCATCTTTTTCTCATCATTTTTTTGGTGAATTCAGGTTGTTTTTGCTTCTAGGAACATGGAATCGATTTCATGACTCACTATGTTGATTCGAGATGTGCTGAGGTAATTTTTGCCCTAACCTGAGTAACATTGAATGTCAAATTAAAAGTTGTAGAGGTAACTTGAAAGGTGAATAGGTGAAATGATAGTGAAAAGGTATTTTCATGCCTTAATATGAACAACTGCCTCCAGGAAGGATACTAATCTGAATAGTTTGTAATGATTCCACCATTTTAAAAAACCTACACTCTCATTAGCAAATGTGTTTAATTTCCATTTTCAGTGAATCATGAAGAAGTCTGGAAATTTGAATCCCTTGGGAGATGCTTGTCTTGGGAAATAAGGATCAAATGTGGCAAAGATATATATGTATTTTTTGAGAAATGAAGAGGTGTTGGATAGTTGAATCACGAGAAACATTAGAGAGAAAGCTCAATTTTTTCTAAACCACCAAATAACCAAATAATTCATTCGTGTTGGATCTCATGTAATGTGATTTGGTTTACAAGTGTAAATGTCATCACACCACTCTGCGATTGTTCATGACTCCTCCCCTGCTGATGAATGCTAAAAACAAGCTCTTTTAGTAATCTATGTTGTGCGTGGCAATATGATTCTTGTACATTTTTTAAATGCCTGCAATAGTTTTCATTGTTTCTTTGTTTCAATCTTACATGGAAAGCCTTTAGAAATCACCCATAACTCCTGTCTTGTGGATCGTTTAGTGGCATTTGCAAATCTCAATGTTCAGAATATCCTTCAACTGCTAAGAATAAACCAAATTAAAAATCACTTTACTCCTTGACTGCAAAAATTTCTTAAATCCTTTGGGATACGGAGGCGTTGGGTGTGATCAGATTTTTGTTTTTAATTGAAGTTCTTTACTTCACGCCTTTGGTGGTTAATTCTCAAATATTGTTGTGAAGATCCAACCTGGGCCTCCTTTAATGTATTCTCGTTTGGTTGAAAGAATATCCTGATTATTGGAAGCATTTTTATTTGATAGTTTTTCAAGTATTGTAGGTGTCAAGATATAATAATAGCCCAGTTGTCTTTTGTCAACAGCCCACCAACCAAATCATGCAAATAACTAATTCGCTCATACTACCTTGTATTGCATTGTGTGTCAAAAAAAATGATTACACCCATCTAACAACAAAATCACAAGGCAAATCAAGATTACACATGTCTTTCAGTAACCCTTGCCTTTCATTGACAATATCTCCATGATCTGGGAGACAACTTGTAGCAATTTGGAGTGTTGATCATATTTTCCCAAGGCCTTTTTATTCTAGTTGACAAAATGTGAGGGATATATTCATCTCGTTCACACATTTCATGGTTTACATATAGGTTTCTCTTACCTTGTTGAAAAGAACAACCTAAAATAGTGAGGTCTATCAAAGCCTTTCAAAGGGCTTCCATCTCTCCACAAATCTAGAAGTCCAGTTGATCACCTCCCCGGCTACAATTGACAAGATCACATCATCTACTGACTTCAAGCTTTCATGTTAGATCTCTGATTGCGCATAATTAAAATGGAACAAATTTGGAACCAACATATTAATCTTTGTCAAGGGTGGCAAGAATTCATAGTTTGATATTTTTTTTACACAAAAACAGTAACAATTACACAGGAAATTTGGGAACTTAGCTACCTAATTTACACAATGACATATTATATGGAGCTTAGGGTACAAAGGCTTAAAAAAGAAATAATAGATTTGAGCCTTAGTACTGTGGGTTACACCAAACTTTTAGTGGATCGTACAGGTCATTTAGATTTGCAAATTTTAATCAACATAGTGTAATGTTAGTGGCCGCTAGGTGCATTAACATCTAATTAATGTTCAAGATCATAAACACAGTAGCCTTTAACAAAAAAAAGAAATAATTTGACTACGTGGCCCCTTTTTTTATGCACACATGTTATTTTGGATATTTCATCACTAGGGTTTAATATTTAATAATTAATATTTTTAGAGAATCTAACAAATTATAGGAAGATCTTGCTACATTTTCTTGTGTTAATCCTCTACATATATAGTCTGAGCCTAGTTTTCACTAGTACCTAACTGGTAAGAGATTATATTTTGATATTAGGAAATGGAGCTATGCCCCACCACCATATATTTTTGGAGCTTACTGGTCCACTGCACGTTTTTTAATCAAAATAATAGGCATTGTGTATAGAGAACTGCTAGGTGTAATACATAGACATAATATTTTGGATCATAAGGGATTCTTAATGATGTACAAAAAACATTAATATATTCGGAGCTTATATATGATTACAAATATCCAAAAACATAAAACTATGGGGAATTAGATTAAAAGTGGGGTTTTCCAAATGACCCCCATAACTTGACACAAAAATCCCTCAAGGCCAAATATTACAATGAAACAAGAAGTGGAACATCCTTTATGGAACAAAAACCAAAAATCTAGAATTTCTTACCACACAAATCCAAAATAGCATTTTAATGGATATTCATGAGAGTAGTTGCTTCATCATTAGCATCAGCAGTAGGGCTTCCTTCAACTAACATATCCAATAACTTACTGTGTTCCAAGAATTCTTCATTTATTTTAATCCAGGTCATGTTTGTGTGACTTTTCCATTCCTTGATAGAAGATATAATAGTTAACATAATCTTCAATGGCCTTGTGTGGGTCAGAGAGATCTTCTCTAAATACTCATGTGTTCTGAAGCGCAATAGGGGGCCCCATTTTCTGTCTCCAAAAAAAGAGAACAAGTAAATCGGGGAGAGATGTCACACAAATAAAAAAAAATTGATTCCATGTTAATTTCCTTGAAAAAGGAGGGGGGCATCTGCACATGCTTCTATGATAAGGCGATTTGATTCATTGTATCCATTACAATGTCTGGAAGATGAGATGAGAAGACACTGAAGAGTCAGTAAGAGGTCGAGAGGAAGTAGATGTCAGGTCTAAAAGTAATTCAAATACCTTAGGAGAGTGCTCTGAGGGGTCCAATGGGTTAAGAGCTACTAGAGAAGACGAGGGAGAATATAGAGTGAAAAAATGGGGGGAGATCCACCAAACCTATCTGGCTAACTGATTATGATGTTTGAATCAAAGTCGGAAGGGAGATGAAGGCAACGATGATGGAAACAGAAAGAGGAGATGGTTATGGAAGTTAAGGGGTTACATGATGCTGCTTCTTCCTAGCTTAGAGGGTAATTGCAATATTAGTTTTGGGAAGCTTCCATTTTTAAAGAGGAAATATAAATTGCCTTGGTGAAGGAAGGGACCTTCCTCTTCTCTACCATTTTAAGGGACTTCTCAATCGATTGAAACAATAAATTTGCAATGTTTACCTTTCGATCATGTCGAAGATGTGGAAAAAAGAAAAAAACTAAGGTCCATAGCTCAATTTGTAGCATCACTCTAGCATGAAAGTACCTACTCAATTTCTCAATAACCCTATCCCACAGTTTTTGGAAGTGAGTCTCGTGCATAGCCCGAGTGATCCATTCTCATATTTTCACAAGGACACAAGAAATCGTCCATCTCCTCTAGAATCGAGAGTTTAAAATTAAATGTATCCTTCGTAGGGATCACATCCCAACCGCAATGGACTATATCAAAATAATAAATTTATTCTTTCCCACTTTGAAACTTCCTTTCTGCCAAGTTTCCAGCACAAGACTAGTCACTAAGATAGAGTGACCAGAAATATTTTTCATAAACAACGTAACACCCACCATCATACAAAATATTTCATACTACTAGGTCCTCCCTTGACTCTTCACATGAAGAAGGATCAGTGTGTTAATGGTGCCACCCATAGTGAAACAAGGCTATTATAACAGTGAATGCTAAAGGCCAAATATAGATGATGCTTAAATAGAGATGTCAAGCACCTTTGTGCTAATATTCAACATGTTTTCCTAGATTTCTAATTGAAATATGTCCTTATTAGTATAGTCATTAATTTATTCAGTGTATCACACAAACTCAATATATGAATGTCATAAATGCCCAAAAAATCCACAAATGTTATATCCTCTTACCACCGCCAAAAGAGGTTATGTCTCAACTAACCTAACAAATTTTATGTTTAATATTAGTTCATGTTTAGGAAACACAACATTAATTATTTAATGTTCTTGAAATTACCGTATTTCATGGAGGTTGAAGGTTTGAATTTTAGCGTATATTGGATGTATTTAGTTAAATATATATTATAAAGGAAGAATCTATAAAAAATGGAGCAAGGTGAAAAAACTAACATTTCTAGACATGATTTCATATTGTATATAATATCAGAAAACAAATAAGAAGGAAATATCTTGTTGGAATTTCTTATTGACACATATATTTTTTACATTTATGTTCTCCAAGGGTTGTTTCATATTTCACATGGAAATGAATAGGGCAATCATAGAGATGTTACAAGGAGCGCAAACAACACTTCTGATGGGAATTTGTTGCGAAATTTGGTGATGTGATTTCACAAAAACATTACTTAACTATAATGAGATGGGGACAATGTTGTTTACAAAAAACATCTTGTTTCACCTAATTCTAGAGCGTTTCTTTGGAATGTTGACAAAATAGATAAGGGTAAAGGGCTAGGAGAATACCTGTTAAGATGTTTGGTGAAGGTTGTTGTGCTTGTATGACTTCTAGATCCACAGCTGATTGTGAGAGCTTATTTTTTTCTTGGAGGAACTACCTGAAATGGAATACAAGGCCATCAAATAACAATTAAATAGTATATATAGTGGACTACCGAGCGTGTGCTAAATTTGGGAAGCGTGATACTTCCTAAATGGCTATTAATCCAATGTTTTAAAAAAAACTTCATGCTCACAATAAAATAAATCATGTTTGTAGTTAAAATGATTTAGGTATCTCATTCATCTACAATAAGAAAATTCATTTCATAATAGCCTATAGCTATGACTGAAATATGAAGGTCAAGGTTTCTGTCAGAGTGTAGGTATTGGTTTATAGTGATATTCTGGGTGGTTTTTAGGTATTTGGTAGACATTTAGAAGCTCTTGTTCTTGGTTTCTTGTAAAATACACAAAGATCTACGTCGTTCTAATATGAACAGTGTTGGTTTAAGGTTAAAAAATGACAGTTGTAGAAAAAATGGCGTCAATATGGTCGGGGTAACATAAAACTTGGCGAGGTGATAGATCTGGTGTTAGATGACAATGACAGGGAAATGACAAGGTTTGTGTGGGTCTTGGGTATGCAAAGAATTATGAAAGTCTGGATGTGGGTAGTTCAATGTGTGGGTAAAGGGATGGTCAAGTTTGCATGGAGGTAAAATTGTGGGGAATGGGAATGGGAGCAGAAACTAACAAGAAAAGTAAAAATATCTGCTAAAATGCTAATGAACCAGTGTGGTTAACAAAAAACTTACTGCTTATATGAGCTTCATGTCTAGTTGGTAATGGTGGGTGATCAAATGGAAGGAACTTGAAGTGGTGTTGGCACCTCCCTGGATGCTCCTGTGAAGGAAAAAATGGCTATGTGATTGCTTCTGATGTTGGCTATGGATGCTCTGATGTGTGTACTAACGCTGGTTCTACTTGCATGTAGCTATGATTTTCTCACTTTTTCTCAAAAGATGTGATTATCCCTCATAAATGTGCCAACCACAAAATAAGGTTGTTTTGGGGGTTAAATGGTAACTGACGGCAGTTCTAGCTTAACCGGTGGTGGTTTAGGGTAACTGGCGTCAGTTATGGCGGGATTTCTAGGTTTACTAAACTAGGCAGATCCATTGATTTTTTGGGATCACATTCATTTTCTCCACGGATTAGAATGGAATCTTCTTTCTAACATGCGGGAATGTGGTTAGAGGGAATGTAGGCATTGATTTTTAAGGCTTGGGTAGGTCTTAGTTATGGAAAATTACTAAGAATAGGTCTTAGGGTGAGGTGGCTAGATGAGGTGGATATGTGGGCATTATCCCAATCAGGATATTTAAATAATAAATATTATGAGGATAATACATTAATTAATTTAATTAATTTTAGAGAGGGATGAAAGGGGCCATATTTAGGTGAGTGTGTTCAAGGTCTTTATTGACGAGGGAACAAAGGGAGTGTGACCCAATTTTGGTGTCTACATTTTCCCCTTTTTGTTTCGTAGCTTGTATTGGTAAGTAATGCTGACAAAAATAAGATGTGGTTGCCCCATGTGTGGGTGAATGTGATCCCCCTCAAACTAGGAACCTGACAAGGTAGAAGACAGAATTGGTGAGTGGTTTGATAAAGGTGAATGTGATGAAGAGGAAGGTGGGCAACGGGGGGCAAAAAGGGAAAAGGTCTACTCAGGTAATCTAGGTAATGGGTCATGGTCAAAGGTATTAACAGTCAAACACATGCACATGTATAAACTGTAGCATGATACCAGGTTAAAGAGTAGTGAACTCTACAATGGTCTAAGGTCGATAGGTTTATCCAAACAAGGTTGAGGAAATTATGGTATCTAAGGTCTAGGATATGGTCAGGAAACATGACGTAGGTCAGGTGAAGGAACATTGAGGTTTGTTCCGGTACACCAAGGTTAGGGCAGGATAAATATTCATGGCAAGATGTAAAGGTAAGGTCAATTTGTCAATCAACATAGGGTAACAATGCTACAAGGTATAGGTGGACAAATAGGTCAAGGGTCATTAGTAATGTTCCAAGTCCAAATATCTAGCTCAAGTACAGGTAGGGCCAAGGTATGGGTAAAATAATGAGTACCCAAAAGTGGACAATGATAAGGTCAAGAAGATCAAGTGAAGTTTCCTAGGGAGGGATGAGTGAGGTAAAAACGGATTCAGGTCAAAAAATTGGGGGTAGGGGTAGGAAAAAGACTGAGCAGATAAACCGATGACAGTTAAAAGGAATCGATGCCAGTCATGATGACCGACCATGGTAAGCTAGGGGCACATGACCGATGGTAGGTCAAGGTAAACTGTTGCCGTTTAAGTCAGGTAGGTTATAAAAAGAAAAATTACTGCATTTTTCAAATCATTTATCTTTTAGCGGATTGGAAAAATGACAAGAGAGATAGAGAAAAAACGGAAAGTGAAAGAGTGAGGCTGAGGACTGAGTTGGTGAGCCATATGGCTAGTGAGATTTGGTTGATAGGTGAATCTGCAGGCTAGGTTGGATCGATTTGATTGGATCAAGAGTGATTGGAGAGTGAACGGTCATTTGGTGATGACAGAGGCAGGAGAAGGATCGGGGGGACCACCATTCCAATAGCCAGAGGTGCCACCATGTAGATGGTAGCGCAATGAGGTAGGATTTAATCACGCTTGTATTTTATTTTTTTGATTGAATTGAATGATTAGGTACGTAAAAATGGTTTTTTCTTTTTTGGGGGGAAAGAAATTTTGAATTATGAGAGGGAAATCCAATAAAATAGGAGTGGGGAGGGAGGGGATTAGGTGAAGAAGGGGTAGGGAAGGGTGTAGGAGGGATTTGAGTAGGATTGGGTAGGTAGAAGGGAGGAAAAGGGAATTTAAAGGAAAATGGGGGGTTGGGCATTGCGGGTTTTGATGCAATAGTGACCGACATCAGTTGGAGGGTAGCAGATGTAAGTGTTAGTGCGCCAGTATCAGTCACGAAGTAGGTGAATGATCCCAGTTGAAGGGGGACTAGGGTTGGTTAGGGGTAACCGGTACCGGTTGGGTTTAGAGAAAAAGAGGGCCAAAAGGTTCCCGAGGTTGGGTGGGTGAGGTAGATAGAGGTGAGGAAAGTTGTTTAGGTGAAAATAATAATATAGGTAAGGGTGGAGTTGTTAGGGAAAAAAGTATAGATGTGTGGGAAAATAGGTATTGTTAGGGAGTAATTCAAAAATGTAAGTAAGTGAGGGATCAGGGTGTGTGTAAATAGGTAAGGTGATATTAGGTTGGGTAGGTGTAGGGTAGGTAAGTCATTTGGTTAGGGTTGGGTTGGGGTCGATTGGTGATGGCTGGTTTGGGGTGGAGGGTAGGCCAAGGGATAAATGGGTGAGTAGCAAAGTAAACGAGGTAGGGTAATGGGTATGGGTATGGTTGAATGTAGATATGGTCTTTTTTTAATAATGTGGTTGATTTTTTAGATTCAGGTGAGATATTAGCTTAGGATGAGAGATAGGGTACCACCCCTACTCGTGAAATTTTATGGCACATCGACACCCAAGGAGCTATAGCATGTGGAGGAGGTGGGTCTTAATGGGGTCCAATGCTATCGGCCGGTAGTCTTGTAACTGAGTCTGATGGTCACCCTCATTGATAGATGGGATGTCGCGACCAACATGTTCCACCTACTGATGAGTGAGATGACAGTCACCATGGAGGACATGTTCAAGATCCTGTGACTACCCATATTAGGGATGCAGTTATATTCGATCTCCTCAGAGGTGTTTGAGGAGTTGATGCTGACAATGTTTGGGGAGGGGATGGTGGAGCTGACATTCCACAGTGCTAATCTTGGCTATGGAGAGATGTACCTAGCCCATCCATAGGAGATGAGGCTAGTAGTATTACTTATGGAGGTAGTCTACCATTTTGCACCGTCAGATGCAGAGGTCAGGAGATTCCCAGGATCCCTAATGGGTGTGTTACATGACATGATGATGGAGAGGACCTGATTTTCCTATGTGCTAGCATTCCTAGTATAACTATATAGTGAGCTATGGGTGTATGGGGCAGCTCTGTAGGTTTAGTTTTGTGTTGCACTTTCATTCTACAATGTTGGGCTAATGAGCACATTTTCTGTGTGTGTCTAGTGGGTATGACCCAAGAAGATGCTTTTGAGCCAAGTTTTGTGTGGGTGGGGTATAGGCGATGGGTTCCTATTATGGGAGAGTGGTGATTAGACAGGGCTACACATAATGTAGCATATTACCGAAGGCTATTAGAGGGATTGTCCACGGTAGATATTATATGGAGACCGTATGTGAGTTATCCCTCATACAGACGTATGGATGAGGAGCTAGCTATCATGCAACTACTTAGATGGATAGAGGGGAGACATGCAGGAGAGCACGAGATGATCCCCATTGATAGGGTCAGATGACAGTTAGGATTATGACAAGATATACCTCCACCCTTCCCGTAATACAAGGGAGATGACATGGAGAGTCCATTACCTCTACCACAGTAAAATAGTGCCGACAGGGGTAAGAGGAGCAAGTGATAGACCAGTGGATCAATGATGCCAGAGTGACAGATAGATATAGATAGTAATGGGCAGCTCATTTATGAGTAGTACCACCCAGACCGGGGCAGCCAGATTTAGCCACTATCACAATGCAGAGAGATGCCTTCAGGGGTAGGTGATGACCCTAGTTACCCAGTTGGGGATGGTGTAGGGGTAGTTATCTAGTTTTGTTATCCCGTAAAATTGAAAAGGGAAATTTTACCGATAACCATATGGAAAATTTTGTTTCGATCCCTTGTTAGGGATCCCTCGCATTCGAAACGTTGTAAAATCCCTTCCTGGGAAATCTAGTTTTCGAACTCAGTCATTTTGAGCCTTTTTTTGGCTGGGGCGCATAAAATATCCTTGTAACACTAGCTTTTAATGCGCCCCCTTAAAAACCTTTGGCACATGGTTTTCCATGTTAACACATCTTTAGGTGCGCCAAAGGATGTTGAGTCTCTTTTGCGTGCGCCAAGGCGCATGCGCCTTATTATTGACACAAATTTTGTTGCTCTGCTTTTTGATGCGCCAAAGGGCGCACATAACTTCATGTTGACCCATGCTTTTGGCACGCAAGGCGCACTTCGTCTCCTGTTGTCAAATACGCTCGGGTGCCAAACAGCGCACGCTTTCTCCTGTCGACAACAATTTTCATGCGCCAGTTCAAAAGTGGTTGGCGCATTAATGGCAGGTTTACCTATATATATAGGTGTTTTACGTGCCCAATGTCATTTTCACTATTGCAAAGAATGTGATTTTTTCTAAACCTGTCAGCTCCTGCCCATCGTTTTCTTCACCTTGTGGACCCATTGCACACTTTTGCTATTTATCAGGTAAGAGGTTCTTCTCCCCCTTGTGTGTTTGGTGTTTTCGGTTCTTGGTATTTTTGTGGTGGTCTGGTTTTTATGCTTGCTGGTCTGGTCTTTAAAATATATGTTTTAAAGTTGGCTGCCCTCCCCCCTATGCTATCCTCCCTCTTTCCAGATCTGCTGGAGAAGGACGTTTTCTTGAAACAGTGGTTGTAGCCCTCTTGATCTAAACTGTTTCATTTACCTAGGCTAAGCCTTTCAAATAAGAAGTCAGGGATAGAAGAACCTACATCATAATGAACCCCCCTTTGTAAAGAAGGTTTGTTCACTGTCTTTTCCCCTTGGCGCATCTACCCGCCCTGTTACATGAGCAAAATCCACGCTAATGGCCCACCCTTTCGGCCTGCTGCATAATGAGCTCATGCGCCCTCAAGGCGCGACTTTTCTGCGTGCTTCAAGTGTTAAACCTGCACCCCAATAGCGCACCATCCGTCCATGTTGCATCCCTTTTTCCATACGCCCATGGCGCACCCAGCTTCCATGCAACACAAGCTTTACCTACGCAAGTATGAAGCAATAAAGGTGCAGGTGCATCCCCGATCACAACAACATCATGTTGTGTAAACCCTTCATGCGCCGCGCCATATCCCTTTGGCACACTGAATCCCAATGTAACACACGATTTTCATGCGCCTTCTATAAAATGCAATCTACAACATCCATGCGCCATGCGCCTTTGGTGCCAGTTTAACCTTTGTAACACCCTCTTCCTGCGCGCATTATCTATTTGGCCTGCAAGTTGCAAATTTCATGCGCCCTGCTCCCTGAGCCTTAAAATCTCTAACTCTTTCTTCTGCTAGCTTTCCAATGGAAGATCAAATGGCTAATTCAACCTTTTTGGATTGGGTCTCGCTTCTTCTTCATGCAGATTAGCAACTGAGTTCGAAAGAACACATGTCTACCCTCCAGCAAGAGACCCACCAAACCAAGAGGAAAGGCTAAGCTTACTGAAGAGGAGATGAAGTACAAATATCAAAGGGTCAAGATGCCCGAATCACAGGCTGAATGCAGCATGGATGTCAGAGACTCAGAATTGGGTCACATTGACATGGAAGAATTATAGGTTAGAACTCAGAAAGTTACAAGAAGTCCATGGATGGACAAGTTAATAGGCAGTGCCCTGCATTTCGCCAGAGGAATCCCCATCAGTGCTGTCAACAATGAATTCATGATGGTGATTGCACAATCTTACAACAAGGACACAAGGTGTGTCCGAAAACAGCAAGGGCGAGGTAGTCCATAAACCTCACTTCCCGTCATTTTGAGATGATACTTGGCATCCCTCACCACCGGCACTTTGTGGCCGTCAGCCAAGAAGAGTGCATCAAGGCCTGGGAAGAAAATGAAGACCAATGCATGCAACTGATGAACGAAGTCTACTTGAAGAACAAGAAGGTGGTAACCCGGTGGCCCCAAATCATCCATCGCAGTGACTTCTCAGAAGAGCTCAGCGATCCTATCACTTTCCTGAGCAGGGTCTTCGGGATTTCTGACGCCCATTACTTCCATAAATGGATGCTGAGGTGCTTGGAAACAATGAATAAGAATGTGCCTGAGCAGCGCTTTTGCTGGTGAGAAATAATAAGCAGCACCATCCCCGAGCAGATAGAACAATTCGCCACAATGGGAGTGTTCCATATGAACTCTTACGTAGTCTACGCTGCAGCGTCGGAGAGGGATTATCCAGGGCTAAACCAAAGTGGAATTTTGCCTCAGGTCAAAATATATGAATATTATCCAGAATTGAGACTGGAGAACAGCATCCCTCAATTCGCCAAAATTAATGATGCTTTCTTCTATCACATCATTTGCCTATTGAGACCAAATCTAACTCATGGTCGCACAACCAAGAACATTGTGTTAACTGTGGAGAAACGGGGGGCCCTGTTCACCCAGTTTCCCACATTTACCTATCTGAGGGCGGTCAAACTTCTTGGGTGAGCCAACCAAGCTACCGAGGTACGCTGTACCTAAGCTGATTCTACTAGAGTTATCAAGGCAGCTGGTCACATACCATGAGAAATGCCTCAAAAGAAAGAAGGGCGGAACTCCTTTCCCCCTCACAGTGGGCCGATACACATGCTCCTCCCATCACAAGGCGAAGGAAATGTTCGCAGAGCTGGAGTTGCTCAATTTGAAACATGACTTCCCAGCCAGGCCTACCTTTGACCCAAGGAGCTGCCTGCCAAGGGCTAAGCTTGATCCGATCCATGTTCCTCAGATCGAGGATATTTACATTGACATCATCCACGAGGTGGAACTCAGAAGAAAGGATCATTCTCACTTAGCATTGGAGGAAATTATCCAACACGGAGTGGCCATTATCCCCAAAGGCTTCCAAACTATGGAAGATGAAGTAGACAAGGTGTATAATGACACAGAAGGGGATGATTGGCCCTTCCCGGCCATTGACAGAAGCAAGGCTCCTCAAACAATTGAAGAGAGGGTCAAGGAGACTATGCGCATAACAGAGCACTGGTAGCCGTATAAACGGGGCTGATCTACCTTGGGGTAGATTTCACAACCTCCCCATTGGGCAATGCACCTCCAAGGTCCAAGAAGCAACTAAAAGGCAAGGGTTGTGGAAGGTGAGCCTATCACCATTCAGGAAGAAGCCCCTGGAAGTCCTCCTTCCACAGCTGCCAGAACAGGTAATAACTCTGGATTCACCAGAGAAAGAAGCAGCAGAGGATAGTCCCATACGCCCATCCACTTAGGATGTCGGCATCGCTACAACCACAGAGGTCCCTTCTGTCCCTTCTTCTTCTCTTCCTTCCCCTCCTCGAGTGACTCAGACGACCACCCCCTTTGGTCGTGTCCTCCGCCCCTTCTTCTACTCTTTCCCCTGCCTCTTTGTCTATCTTCTCCTCCCTCGCTAATCTTTCCTCCTCCATTTCTTCCCTCATTTCCGGGCTCCCTTCCCTTCCTTTGTCTTCTGCAGCTGCAGTTTCCCTTCCTCTCGTGGGCACTTCTTTGGATATTCTCTCAATGCCGCCTCCACGTGTCTCCACGTTTTTTCCCCTCTTCTACTGCAGCTATCCCCTCTTCTATCTCTGGTGCTTCTTCCATAGGACCAGAATGGATCTCTCAACAACTGAGCCAGCAAAAGAGGAAAGTTCCCATCGCTCCGATGGACTTTTCAGTAATTCCAGCCAAAGGGGCATAGAAGCTAAAGCCTGTTGCACGATTTCTCTAAAAGTGTTGCAAGTGAGAGGATCATGGAAATTACATACCCCAATTCCCTCAAAGAGAAAAAGGATCTGTCTCTAGAAGATTTTACCGTGACCCAAGTCATAATGGGGACATCTTCTGAAAGTCTCCAGGGGGAAGCTCTTTCCGCGGTCGACGCCCTTTGTCAAAAGCTTCAGGAAACAAAAGAAGAGAAAAGGCTACTGAAGGAGAAGAACAAATATCTGCTTCAAGCCTTACAAAAGATGGGTAGTGCACCTCCCACGACTGCCACCGAGACTTCTGGGCTTCTCAGCCAGGAGAAAATCAATGAATATTCAAAGATCGGCGAGCAGGGTATGGGCCGTTTCTACTTAGAGGAGCTAGATCCTCAAGGACAGTGAAAGAGTGATCGCCAAATATATCAATTCATATCTAAACATCAAAAAGGTGAACAAGGAACTCCAAGTATTAGCGGGGTCCCATATCAGAAGAGCTAGATCATGTTAGACTCCAACATGAGACCTTTCAAAAAATGTTCGAATGTTCAGTCAAAGATCTGGTCAAGTTTGGAGTTTTCGGCCATCCAAGGGCTCTCAACAAAACCATGTCCACTTTGGACTTTCGGATAGATCAGCTGGAATTTGTTCTGGAAAAGATAGACAAGGTGAAGGAAGAGGCCCTGGATGTGATGCATCAAATGGAGTGAATTGTCCTTAACAGGTCTCTAAGGCTGCTCACTCCTTCCTTTTACCATGAGATCAGCTAATGAAACTATCCAGATCTTCAAGGAGATTGCTTCTCAAGGAACGGAGCCAGAGGTCACATTTGACACTGAATCTATCAACAACCTGCTGGCCTGTAGGGACTTCATCGGGTTTCTCATCGAGGCGAAGAAGGATTATTCTAAACTCCCAGAAAATCTCATAAGCGAGCGGGGAGACTTGCGAAGCAATCAGCGAATGGCACAAGGATCCATCACAGGATCAATTTGGGCCCATGATTAACAAGTTTTTGGAATACCGCGCTCAGTTCCACATATCATCTCCTGAGCAGCATCAGAAGCAGGCAACCCCCCTTTCGGCCGCAGGATGACAATGACGAGTAGCTTCTTCTTCTTCTTCTTCTTCTTACTCTCTCTATTCTCCGACTTTCTTGTTGAAATGTCTAAAGTGTGTTGGCACAAATGATGACATCATCCATGTTGCATCATGGGATGATGTCATCCAGCAAGTTGTCAAAAGTCAACATGACTTTTAGATATTTTGTAAATATCTTTGTAAATATTTGTTGGCTCCTTTTTTGCTTTTCTTCTCCTCTCTTCTATAAATATTGGAATACTTGTTGTATTCAGGGTGAACATTTTTTAGATGAAAATAGAAGTGAGGAGAGAAAGAATTTGAGCTTTCTTGTAACAGAAGAAAACAGTAATACAAATATTAAGACTTTGTGCTCAATAGCTGTGTTATGCATTAGATCTTTCTTACGTTAGATCTGTATGTGTTTATTCTGTTGGATTCATATCTACTTTTCTGTCATTTGCTCATCAGTATTGCTTTGTTTATTTATGCAAGTAGGTTTGGCTCTGTTTACTACCAAACTAAAAACATAAATCTTCTGACCTTTCTGCTTTGGAATTCATTTCTTTTCTCCCTTCGGATCTATTCTTTCTCTTCTCCCTCTTTCATTCCTTTCTTTTCGCAGCCTAGAACACTCTACTGGGATGAGATCCCAACCCCCGAAGGAAAAATCTATGAGACTTGCATAGATTCCCTGCTGGTAGAATAGCAATAAACCAGTTTCGCTTTGCTGACTCAAAGAGGGGCTAAGCCCTGCACACTGTTGGCTCGTCTATCCATAGATCTGTCCAGGCGACAGATTTTTAGACCAACAGTTTTTTGGCGACTCCGCTGGGGATCGAATAGATCTGTCAGATCTATGGTGGTGGTAAGATAAAAAAAAATCAGAAAAAAATCAGCAGATTGCTGCCTATTTGCAAATCTCAACTTTTTGTAAAAATCTAAATTTTTTTTTTTTTGCAAAAATGCTCAAATCGAAAAATTTTCTTCTGAGAGTCATAGATCTGGTCCAGTTAAAGATCTTTAGTTCGCTGAGTTTTTGAAAAAATTAGTTTTTTGCCATAGATCTAAGTTTTTTACTGTTTGCAAAAAGTTTGAAACCCTCTGAAAAAAGTTAAAATCAGATCAGAAAAATCAGCCTACTAATCTTCCCTGCCATCTTATCCTCATTATAATTTGTCATTTAACCGCAATCAGTTTCTGAAGAGGATAATTTTAAATATTTAGAAAAGTATTTGCTGCTGGTTTTTGTCAGAAAGACCAGAAAATCAGCCAGTACAACCAAAAAGAAAGTTTAAATCTGCGCCATAACATTGCAGATCTGGAAGATACACTGGGGAGTGAACCTTTTATGCGCAGCAGGAGAGCCCGTGGAGAAGCTGATCCTATTTTCGATCTGCTTCAGAGGCATAATTTCAGCGTAACACCGACACGTTTTTCAGCGCTAAGCTCGGCTAGCCGGTCATACCAGGAGTGTCTCACCTCCATGAAGAAAAAGTATTTTACAAGGAGCATCTACGTCCCTTTGTAGTGCCTTGCTACTCAGTGGAACTACACTTCCAGCTCGTGTTCTCTTTCCGGCTTTTCAAATGGTGGTTCCATGGGGAAACCCGATGGGTCCGTTGGCTTTACCACATCCAGTTCATGCTCTCCATCACGGAAATTGAAATAATTTTCCCAAATTTGACGAGAGCGGAAATCAAAGCACAGATTCCCACATATCTGCATTCATTATGTCATGCAGTATTTTGGATGTGACCCACGAAGATGTGTTGGTTTGCCTTTTTCTGGAAACCCTATAAGGGCCTGCAGCTGAATGGTTTCAACATTTGCCGGCCGGATCCATCACCAGTTGGGCCACCTTATGGGATGCTTTCGAAGACAGATACAATCCTTCAGAGGATGCGTTTGCATTATTATCACGAATCAGTCACCTGAAGAAGGAGGTGAATGAGACCATGCGTGATTTTATCGCCCGGTTCAATGCACTAATCAACCGTGTCCCAGTTGCCATGCTTCCAACGCTGGAAAATCAAAAGTGTTTCTTCGTAAATGCCATGATCTCAAAAGTTAGTTTCTTGCTCCTTCAAGAGTGAGTCGACACCTTGATTCTTGCTCAAGCCGCTGCCTATTCGCATAGAGGATAATCTGATAATATCTGGTGAATTAAAAAAGGAATCAGCAAAGCCTAAATCTTTGGGCCCTTTGCTCACCACTTCATCTGATCCAGCATTCCAAAATATGGCGAACGATTTGCTTGCATTAAAGAAGCAGTTGGCCCAGGCCTCTCCCAGTTCCTCATTCCGGGATATTCCACGGAGGAATTTCATTCCTAACAATGTCTCAAAAAGGCCGCGTCTACCTATAGCTGCTCCGCGGTTGGCACTTGAGGCCCCCCCCGATCAATGCTCTGGTCGAAATTGAAGAAGAAGAGCAGTACTATGAAGAACCTTCGTCTCAAGGTGAAGATGATCAAGATGTCGGTGAACCGACTGGCGACTCTACTATCGGTTATATGGAATTTGACGAGGAAGAATCCGATGAAGAAGAGGGTACCCAGGGATACGCAAGCGTGCAGTCACATGTTGTTTTTACTCACTCGCAAGGAAAAGAAGCGGAAATTGCTACCCATGTCCAGCAGGAGAAGGCCGTGTCAAACGCGCCTCCGATCATTGCTAAAAGAGGTAATCCTCTTCCTACTCAACTCCCTGGCAAATCTTTTACAAAGAAGTCTTTTCCCCCTATCTCTCCTCCAAATCAATCCTCTCACATTCCTCCTAAGACCACCAATCCTATTCCATTATTGTGAGGTGAAGGACTCATTCCTTTACCAATGCAACCCTTGGCCGCATTTGATATTATAGATCATGCAAAAAAGACCAAGATCCAAATGTCTGAAGCTGAGTATCTTCAGTCAAACCCCGAACAGCTCGTAAGATTGACTAAGTATATCCAAAGTCAAGTTGTTATATCTAATCAGGTTTCCCCAAAAGGAATCCTATCCACTCCCCCTGAATCTCATATAAATGTTGCTTCAACATCTGCATCAGGCAAGATAGAACATTTCTATCTCTCTCTACTGATCAATGGACACAAGTTGAGTAATTGCATAATTGATTCTGGAGCTTCTGATAACGTCATGCCAGCAAAATTCGCTCATGCTTTGGGCCTCACTCTTACCAAGCCTTTCAGTAGGTGTTATTCTTTGGAAACTAAGCAAGTTCCATTGGTTGGCCAAATCAAGGACGCGCAATTTGCATTTGCGGCTGTCCCGGATAAAAGAGTAAAAATGACAGTCCTTGTCGCTGACATTTCGGCAGCCTATGGAATTTTGCTGGGAAGGAGTTTTTGCAGCGAAGTTGGTGGAGAAATTCATATGGACTGGTCCAAAGCTAGAATTCCAGTCAAATGCGTAATGCAGACTTTGGAGCCTGAATCACAAAATAAATACTTGGTTACCAGCTCTGAAGACCCCAAAGCTCAAATCCTTTTTGAATCATCAGGGATGGGGAATTACTTCTTATCTACTGAGACGGATAAAACAGGGGCTGTTCTCATTCAGGAGGGAGATCTTAATAAGATCTGGACATTGTAATTCGATGGAAGCTGTGCAACTAGTGGATGTGGCGCTAGGGCCGTGCTGATATCTCCTGAGGAAGAAGTCATTCCTCTCTCTTTCAAATTGCAGTTTTTCAACACTAACAATACTGCTGAGTATGAGTCTCTCTTGCTCGGTATGCAAGCCGCAAAAGAAAGAGGAATAAAAAATCTAAAAGTACAAGGTGATGCTGAGCTAGTTGTAAATCAAGTCAAAAGGATCTACCAAGTAAAGAATGAAAGGCTCAGGCACTACCGTAATGCGGTATGGGACAGCATTGAGGAGTTTGATGCCTTTTCACTTGAATCAATTCCAAGAGCTCAAAATGACATGGCTGATTCATTGGTTGTCTCGGCATCTCTCATGCTCCCACATCCAGGTTTGAAAACGAACAAGTACACCATTGAGGTGGTTTTCTGCCTGAGTGTGCCGGATAATTCTCAGCATTGACAGGTGTTCAACGATGACAATCAACTCATTGCCTTTCTGGAAAAATCAGAAAATTTTAACGAGTTGCATTTCGAAGGATCCACCTCTACATGCCATGAATCAATCAACGGTCAAAACCATGAAACAAAGGAGAATGATGGCATATGTCAGCTCAAGGGAAATAAAATTCCAAAGGGCCTGGTTTCTCTGGAATGCCTGTTCAACAGGCATGACCATTTTGTAAAAAAGAAGAAGCGGGATGATCCTGACTCATCCCCAGAGACCGAACCGGTCAATTTAGGTTTGGAGGCACATCCGCAATTTGTGAACATCGGGAAATGTTGCATGCCAGAAGAAAAGCGGAAATTTGTCAAGCTGCTAAAAAAATATATGGATGTATTGGCATGGTCTTATGCCGATTTAAAGTCCTTCAAGCCGAAGGACGTTCAACACGATATTCCGTTGAAAGACGATGCTAAAGCCTTCCGCCAGAAGCAGAGGCACTATAATCCCAAGATTTCGGGCACCATCCAGGCCGAAATTCAGAAGATGCTAGATGCAAGAATCATCTTCCCTATCCATCACAGTACTTGGGTAGCAAATATTGTGCCAGTGCGCAAGAAAAACGGTGAAATACGCATCTGCGTAGACTTTCGAAATTTGAATCAAGCTTCGCTGAAAGACAACTACCCTCTTCTGATAATGGATCAAGTTCTACAAGTAGTAACCATATTAGAGATGCTGTCCATGCTCGACGGTTTTTCAGGCTACAATCAGATTGAAGTTTCACCTGAAGATCAGTTTAAAACAGCATTCACTACTCCCTGGGGTACATTTGCCTACAGCAGGATGCCTTTCGGCCTAACTAATGCCGGCGCCACTTTTCAGCGGGCCATGGACTTTGCTTTCAAAGGTATGATGGGGAAGGTCATTATGGTTTATTTAGATGACCTGACTATGTTCTCCAAACAACGAAGCGATCATTGTGATCACTTGGAGCAAGTATTGGCTAGATGTCGAGAGCATGGGATTTCCTTAAACCCAAAAAAGTCTGTTTTTGGAGTCACGGAAGGGAAGTTGCTAGGCCATGTGGTCAGAAAATAAGGAACAAAGATAGATACTGAAAGAGTTAAGGCTATTCAAAGCCTTACTCTGCCCACAAGCAAGACTGGTGTTCATTCTTTCTTTGGAAAGGTGAACTTTCTCAGGCGTTTTGTTCCTGACTTTGTTGAAAAGACCCGTCACATATTGAACATGATAAAGGGGTCACCAACTTTCAGATGGAGTGAGGAGGGGAAAAGGTCATTTGAAGAAATAAAAACTTCTGTTGCTCATGCACCAGTCCTGGTATGTCCCGACTTTTCCAAGGACTTCATCATGTATAGTTATGCATCTGAGCATACTGTGTCTGCCATCTTAATGCAAAAGAATTCAGAAGACATTGAATCCTCGATTGCATTCTTGAGTTCTCCCCTCAAGCTTCACAAACTAAATATGACTCAGCTGGAAAAGCATGCCTTTTCTGTTGTCAAAGCAGTGAAGAATTTCAGGTATTACATCCTAAACTCGCATACGGTGGTGCTGGTTCCAGACACAGCAGTGAAATCAATTCTAACTCAGCAAGAGTTAGGAAGCTTGCGAGGAAATTGGATCGCAAAGGTCCAGGAGTATGACTTGGATATTAAACCAACAAAGCTGGTAAGAGGTTAGGGCCTGTGTCAGCTAATGGCTGAAAACAAAGATTCAGAAAATCCTGATGAGAGGGGTGACTACATCGAAGAAGCGCAGGACTAGCAAGAAGGACCTGATTCTCTGCCTCTGGTTCTATTTGTTGCAACTAGTGATGAGTGGTACTCCGACATCGCTTTCTTCCTTACCTACAGCGAATGCCCAATGCACCTAACTGCAAAGGAGAAGTGCACTATAAAGATCAGGGCGGCTAAATACGTCATCTGGGATGACGGATTATATAAGCGCAGGATAGATGGCATCTTCCTGCGATGTGTCGACAAGCCCCAACAAGTAAAAATACTGGAAAGTTTTCACAATTCAGCTTGTGGAGGACATTTTTCTTCCTCCATGATGGCACACAAGATCATTCGAGCCAGGTACTATTGGCCAATGCTCTTTCAAGATACAGCCACCTAGGTGGCAAAGTGTGAACCCTGTCAGCAATTCGTCGGCAAGCCCAAGTTGGCTGCCTTTCCCCTAAGGCCGGTCATTATCAATGAACCATTCAGGCAATGGGGAATTGATTTTATTGGCACACTCAATCCTCAATCGAGTGCCGGACATAGCTATGTCCTTACAGCAATGGACTACTTCACAAAGTGGGTGGAAGCCATACCTGTCAAGCATGCCACTTCTGAGGTGGTTTGCAATTTCATTAAAGAGAATATCATTGTCAGGTTCGGCGTTCCAAGCAAAATCGTTGCTGATAATGCTTCTAACTTCTCCTCTCGAGAAGTTGTTAGTTTTTGCTATGAATATGGGATAACTTTGGCTCATGCCTCAGATTATTATCCTCAAGGAAACGGTCAAGCGGAATCCAGCAACAAGAACTTGGTGGCCATCATACGAAAACTGGTGGAATCAAATCAGTGAATGTGGCACAAGTCTTTGTACGACGCTTTGTGGGCGGACCACATTACCCCTAAAAGATCGCTCGGCATGTCACCTTTTCAAGTGTTATATGGCACTCATGCTGAAATTCCCATTTCCGCAAAACTTCCTGCTCTGCGCTTGGCACGAGCGATTAAAGATGAAACTTTCCAGAATTCTCTAGAAAAGAGAATCATGTATTTGGCAGCACTTGAAGAAAAGAGAGTGAGAGTGATCGACAGGATCACTAAACATCATAATGAAGTTAAGAGGCTTTTTGATAAGAATGCCAAGCAAAGAGATTTTCAAGTGGGAGATCTCGTCCTTTTGTGGGACAAGAGAAGAGAGCCAAAGGGTATGCACGGAAAGTTTGATTCCCTATAGAGAGGGCCCTTCAAAATCAAGCAACTCAACGGAGAGAATAGTTTCTATCTCTCGTATCTGGATGGAACTAAGCTCCCGCTTCCCTATAGCGGGCAGCATCTGAAGATCTTCAGGAAGTAGAGCTTGCTCTCTTCTTTGTATAATTTGCTTTAAGTTGTGTGTTTGCTTTCGTCGTGTGTCTGCTTTTAGTTTTTTGTGTGTTTCCTTTGTTCTCCCTCCGGTCCCCCTTGTTTTTGACTCTGTTACCCAATGGATAGGCACAAGTGATCTGGGTTTCTCTACCCCCTGAGTTTGCTCAGGGATAGTCCCCAGAAAGAGCCAGCTGTTATCCTGTAAAATTGACAAGGGAAATTTTACCGATAACCATACGGAAAATTTTGTTTCGATCCCTCGTTAGGGATCCCTCATGTTCGAAACGTTGTAAAATCCCTTCCCGGGAAATCTAGTTTTCAAACTCAGTCATTTTGAGCCTTTTTTGGCTGGGTGCATAAAATATCCTTGTAACACTAGCTTTTGATGCGCCCTCTTAAAAACCTTTGGCGCATGGTTTTCCATGTTAACACATCTTTAGGTGCGCCAAAGGATGTTCAGTCTCTTTTGTGTGCGCCAAGGCACATGCACCTTATTATTGACACAAATTTTGTTGCTCCACTTTTTGATGCGCCAAAGGGCACACATAACTTCATGTCAACAATGCTTTTGGTGTGCAAGGCGCACTTCGTCTCCTGTTCTCAAATACTCTCAGGTGCCAAACAGCGCACGCTTTCTCCTGTCGACAACAATTTTCATGCGCCAGTTCAAAATTGGTTGGCGCATTAATGGCAGGTTTACCTATATATATAGGTGTTTTACACGCCTAATGTCATTTTCACTATTGTAAAGCACGTGATTTTTCTAAACCTGTCAGCTCCTGCCCATCGTTTTCTTCAGCTTGTGGACCCATTGCACACTTTTGCTATTTATCAGGTAAGAGGTTCTTCTCCACCTTGTGTGTTTGGTGTTTTCGGTTCTTGGTATTTTTGTGGTGGTCTGGTTTTTATGCTTGCTGGTCTGGTCTTTAAAATATATGTTTTTAAAGTTGGCTGCCCTCCCCCTATGCTATCCTCCCTCTTTCCAGATCTGGTAGAGAAGGACGTTTTCTTGAAACAGTGGTTGTAGCCCTCCTGATCTAAACCATTTCGTTTACCCAGCTGAGCCTTTCAAATAAGAAGTCAGGGATAGAAGAACCTACATCATAATGAACCCCCCTTTGTAAAGAAGGTTTGTTCACTGTCTTTTCCCCTTGGCGCATCTACCCGCCCTGTTACATGAGCAAAATCCACGCCAATGGCCCACCCTTTCGGCCTGCTGCATAATGAGCTCATGCGCCCTCAAGGCGCGCCTTTTCTACGTGCTTCAAGTGTTAAACATGCGCCCCAATAGCGCACCATCCGTCCATGTTGCATCCCTTTTTCCATACGCCCATGGCGCACCCAGCTTCCATGCAACACAAGCTTTACCTGTGCAAGTGTGAAGCAATAAAGGCTCAGGCGCATCCCCGATCGCAACAACATCATGTTGTGTAAACCCTTCAAGCGCCGTGCCATATCCCTTTGGCGCACCGAATCCCAATGTAACACACAATTTTCATGCGCCTTCTATAAAATGCAATCTGCAACATCCATGCACCATGCACCTTTGGCACCAGTTTAAGCTTTGTAGCACCCTCTTCCTACGCGCATTATCTATTTGGCCTGCAAGTTACAAATTTCATGCACCCTGCGCCCTGAGCCTTAAAATCTCTAACTCTTTCTTCTGCTAGCTTTCCAATGGAAGATCAAATGGGTAATTCAACCTTTTTGGATTGGGTCTCGCTTCTTCTTCATGCAGATCAGCAACTGAGTTCGAAAGAACACATGTCTACCTCCAGCAAGAGACCCACCAAACCAAGAGGAAAGGCTAAGCTTACTGAAGAGGAGATGAAGTACAAATATTAAAGGGTCAGGATGCCCGAATCACAGGCTGAATGCAGCATGGATGTTAGAGACTCAGAATCCCCGTTAGCGCTGTCAACAATGAATTCATGATGGTGATTGCACAATCTTACAACAAGGACACAAGGTGTGTCGAAAACAGCAAGGGCGAGGTAGTCATAAACCTCACTGCCCGTCATTTTGAGATGATACTTGGCATCCTTCACCACCGGGCACTTTGTGGCCATCAGCCAAGAAGAGTGCATCAAGGCCTGGGAAGACAATGAAGACCAATGCATGCAACTGATGAACGAAGTCTACTTGAAGAACAAGAAGGTGGTAACCCGGTGGCCCCAAATCATCCACCGCAGTGACTTCTTAGAAGAGCTCAGCAATACTATCACTTTCCTGAGAAGGGTCTTCGGGCTTTCTGACACCCATTACTTCCATAAATGGATGCTGAGGTACTTGGAAACAATGAATAAGAATGTGCCTGAGCAGCGCTTTTGCTGGGGAGAAATAATAAGCACCACCATCTCCGAGCAGCTACAACAATTCGCCACAACGGGAGTGTTCCATATGAACTCTTACGTAGTCTACGCTGCAGTGTTGGAGAGGGATTATCCAGGGCTAAACCGAAGTGGAATTTGGCCTCAGGTCAAAATATATGAATATTATCCAGAACTGAGGTTGGAGAACAGCATCCCTCAATTCGCCAAAATTAATGATGCTTTCTTCTATCACATCATTTGCCTGTTGAGACCAAATCTAACTCATGGTCACACAACCAAGAACATTGTGTCAACTGTGGAGAAATGGGGGGCCCTGTTCACCCAGTTTCCCCACATTTACCAATCTGAGGGTGGTCAACTTCTTGGGCGAGCCAACCAAGCTGCCGAGGTACGCTGGACCTAAGCTGATTCTACTAGAGTTATCAAGGCAGCTGGTCACATACCATGAGAAATGCCTCAAAAGAAAGAAGGGCAGAACTCCTTTCCCCCTCACAGTGGGCCGGTACACATGCTCCTCCCATCACAAGGTGAAGGAAATGTTCGCAGAGCTAGAGTTTCTCAATTTGAAACATGACTTCCCAGCCAAGCCTACCTTTGACCCAAGGAGCTGCCTGCCAAGGGCTAAGCTTGATCCGATCCATGTTCCTCAGATCGAGGATATTTACATTGACGTCATCCACGAGGTGGAACTCAGAAGAAAGGATCATTCTCGCTTAGCATTGGAGGAAATTATCCAATACGGAGTGGCCATTGTCCCCAAAGGCTTCCAAACTACGGAAGATGAAGTAGGCAAGGTGTATAATGACACGGAAGGGGATGATTGGCCCTTCCCGGCCATTGATAGAAGAAAGGCTCCTCAAACAATTGAAGAGAGGGTCAAGGAGACTATGCGCAGAACAGAGCACTGGTGCCGCATGAACGGGCTGATCTACCTCGGGGTAGATTTCACAACCTCCCCATTGGGCAATGCACCTCCAAGGTCCAAGAAGTAGCTAAAAGGCAAGGGTGTGGAAGGTGAGCCTAGCACCATTCAGGAAGAAGCCCCTGGAAGTCCTCCTTCCACAACGCCAGAACAGGTAATAACTCTAGATTCGCAAGAGAAAGAAGTAGTAGAGGATAGTCCCATACGCCCATCCACTCAGGATGTCAGCATCGCTACAACCACAGAGGTCCCTTCTTTCCCTTCTTCTTATCTTCCTTCCCCTCCTCAAGTGACTCAGACAACCACCCCTTTGGTCATGTCCTCCGCCCCTTCTTCTACTCTTTCCCCTGCCTCTTTTTCTATGTTCTCCTCCCTCACTGATCTTTCCTCCTCCATTTCTTCCCTCATTTCCGGGCTCCCTTCCCTTCCTTTGTCTTCTGCAACTGCAGTTTCCCTTCCTCTCGTGGGCACTTCTTCGGCTATTCTCTCAATGCCGTCTCCGCGTGTCTCCACATTTTTCCCCTCTTCTATCTCTGGTCCTTCTTCCATAGGACCAGCATGGATCTCTCAACAGTTGAGCCAGAAAAAGAGGAAAGTTCCCATCGCTCTGATGGACTTTTCAGTAATTCCAGCCAAAGGGGCAAAGAAGCTGAAGACTGTTGCACACTTCTCTAAAAGTGCTGCAGGTGAGAGGATCATGGAAATTGCATACCAAAATCCCCTCAAAGAGAAAAATGATCTGTCTCCGGCAGATTTTACCGTGACCCAAGTCACAATGGGGACATCTTCTGAAAGTCTCCAGGGGGAAGCTCTTTCCGTGGTCGACGCCCTTTGTCAAAAGCTTCAGGAAACAAAGGAAGAGAAAAGGCTACTGAAGGAGCAGAACAAATATCTGCTTCAAGCCTTACAGAAGATGGGTAGTGCACCTCCCACGACTACCACCGAGACTTCTGGGCTTCTCAGCCAGGAGAAAATCAATGAATATTCAAAGATCGACGAGCAGGGTATGGCCGTTTCTACTTAGAGGAGCCAGATCCTCAAGGACAGTGAAAGAGTGATCGCCGAATATATCAATTTATATCTAAACATCAAAAAGGTGAACAAGGAACTCCAAGTATTAGCGGGTCTCATATCAGAAGAGCTAGATCATGTTAGACTCCAACATGAGACCTTTCAACAAATGTTCGAATGTTCAGTCGAAGATCTGGTCAAGTTTGGAGTTTTTGGCCATCCAAGGGCTCTCAACAAAACCATGTCCACTTTGGACTTTTGGATAGATCAGCTGGAATTTGTTCTGGAAAAGATAGACAAGGTGAAGGAAGAGGCCCTGGATGTGATGCATCAAATGGAGCGAATTTTCCTTAACAGGTCTCTAAGGCTGCTCACTCCTTCCTTTACCATGAGATCAGCTAATGAAACTATCCAGATCTTCAAGGAGATCGCTTCTCAAGGAACGGAGCCAGAGGTCACATTTGACACTGAATCTATCAACAACCTGCTGGCCTGTAGGGACTTCATCGGGTTTCTCATCGAGGCGAAGAAGGATTATTCTAAACTCCCAGAAAAGCTCATAAGCGAGCGGGAGACTTGCGAAGCAATCAGCGAATGGCACAAGGATCCATCACAAGATCAATTTGGGCCCATGATTAACAAGTTTTTGGAATATCGTGCTCAGTTCCACATATCATGTCCTGAGCAGCATTAGAAGCAGGCAACCCCCTTTCGGCCGCAGGATGACGATGACGAGTAGCTTCTTCTTCTTCTTCTTCTTCTTCTTACTCTCTCTATTCTCTAACTTTCTTGTTGAAATGTCTAAAGTGTGTTGGCACAAATGATGACATCATCCATGTTGCATCATGGGATGATGTCATCCATCAAGTTGTCAAAAGTCAACATGACTTTTAGATATTTTGTAAATATCTTTGTAAATATTTGTTGGCTCCTTTTTTGCTTTTCTTCTCCTCTCTTCTATAAATATTGGAATACTTGTTGTATTCAGGGTGAACATTTTTTAGATGAAAATAGAAGTGAGGAGAGAAAGACTTTGAGCTTTCTTGTAACAGAAGAAAACAGTAATAAAAATATTAAGACTTTGTGCTCAATAGCTGTGTTATGAATTAGATCTTTCTTACATTAGATCTGTATGTGTTTAATCTGTTGGATTCATATCTACTTTTCTGTCATTTGCTCATCAGTATTGCTTTGTTTATTTATGCAAGTAGGTTTGGCTCTGTTTACTACCAAACTAAAAACATAAATCTTCTAACCTTTCTGCTTTGGAATTCATTTATTTTCTCCCTTCGGATCTATTCTTTCTCTTCTCCCTCTTTCATTCCTTTCTTTTCGCAGCCTAGAACACTCTACTGGGATGAGATCCCAACCCCCGAAGGCAGAATCTGTGAGACTTGCATAGATTCCTGCTGGTAGAATAGCAATAAACTAGTTTCGCTTTGCTGAATCAAAGAGGGGCTAAGCCCTGCACACTGTTGGCTTGTCTATCCATAGATCTATCCAGGCGACAAATTTTTAGACCAACAAGTTTAAAGATAGAGGTGGCCGAGTTACATGCACAAGTGGTTAGTCTTCAGGCCCAGATGGCCCAGGGTGGAGATAAATATGGTGATGATGGTTAGGTGGCTGCCCTACAGGAATAGGTTATATTGTTATAGGGGAAGCTAGCCACTACACAGGTGCAAATTCAAGCATTACAGGTGTAGGAACAGGCAAAGGGTGTGAGGCTGATCGCACCTCCATAGCCACTGGAACTGGGTCCTAGTTCATAGACAAGGGTGGGACAGGGTCCCACAAGAAAGGTACAAGGGCCGAGGCCTATGGGGCCACCACAGACCATACCCATATCTAGGTTATAGAATACCCTAGGTGAGGCTAGATACTACCAGGATCAGTTGATGGCAGCTGGGATAGATTTTCTATCCTATAGAGAGTACAGGGCATATCAGGCCTCAAGTGAGAGGACTAGATCCCAGACTCATAGTGTAGAGAGCACAGGGGGCCATCAAGCCCCAATACATGATTAGGGTGAGGCCACCAGCTCATGGAGGCTAGCTCCAAGTGATGTACCAGCAGGGAGGTGACCACAACCTATGGCGGGTGGTGAGATGATACCAAGCCATTAGACAAGAGCTGAGGAGGAGACCAGAGAGACTGACATGGAGGATTTTGATAGGATGAGGCTTGATTCAAATCCTTGTATTTTGATGTATTTTAGTCATTTTTTGATATATATCGAGCTGCGTGCTGAAGATGGTGAGGATGTACAAGAGTTTTGTATATTTTTAGCATATACCCACCTGAGCGCCAAAGATGGTGAGGCTGTATATGAGAGTTTTGAGAGACTGGATTATATACACCAGCCTATGTGATAAAGACATTAGATATTTATGGATATGGGTATTCTATTTATAGAGATGATGATGATTATGGGTATTATGTGTTTGTGTTGATAGCATTTTATTATTATGCATAGATGGATTCATGATAGGTGTGTTAGGCATGGATTGAGTTAGGTTTGTGGTCTAGGCATGGATCAAGTCAGGTCATAGGCATGGTTGAATTAGGTTGTGGTCTAGGCATGGATTGGGTTAGGTTTTCGTATAGGCATGGATTGATTCAAGGCATAGGCATGGTTGAGTTAGGTTTTGGTCTAGGTATGGTTGAGTTTAGGCTTTAGGCATGGTTGAGTCAGGTTGTGGTCTAGGCATGGTTGAGTTTAAAATTAATTGAGGTTGTAATTCATTAATGTGTGTAATGAATGATGATATAGGTCATGTATAAGATGTTTTATAATACATGTATGATGATGGTAAAGAAATGGTAGTCATAACAAATGTATGTTTTGCTGATGATAAAGATGTGAAGCAACTTGTTATTTTTTTGGTGTAATTTCCAATTTTTGGATATAAAAAAGAATCTAAGTAGGGTAAAATGTGATTGGGTAAAATGAAAGATGAATTAGCTAGGGTAGATAGTGGTCGAGCTAACCTCCAAGGGCCCCTTTCCCTCGGAGTGCTGCCTACATTGTCCTAGCAAAAATGGACCTCAGGCCAATGTAGTTCTCTCATAAGTTAGGGAAGAATATGAGGAGGTATGCGAATGAGTTGGTAGGCATGATTTCAGTTTAGGTCTGTTAGGTATGGGTGAGTTGTGGGAAAATTAGTATAGGTGATTTTGATTGTGGTAGAAGAAGAAGATTACCCAAAGGTAAACATCAAGTACAAATTCTTGTATAAGGTAATCAATACATAATAAGGAATTTTAAAAGATAAGATGAGGTGAGAAAGCCACCTGATTGGTTAGGATCATAACGAGTAGGTCATACCTTGGAGGAGCTGATGAATGTAAGACCCTAAAGACATTAGATGATTGATTGTTCTAAGGGTAAAAAGTAGTCATATGATCAGCAAATGTTATGGTTCCAAGGGGTCCCTTGAGGCAGTGGGAAATGAAAATGTGAATGGTAAGAGGGTGAAAATTCATAGTTTACGTGGTAATAGGTATCATGCCTTTTGGAAAGAGATCCAAGGTCATAATGGGCAAGTCCATGTCAAAAACCTTTTTGTTTGACTTGGATTTAAGATAGACCAATCGATGCAGGAAGTCTATATGGGATGAGGAAATTAACTCCTTGAGGTCTTCGTGAAGCTGATCAACGTAGGAAGCTTCAGATTCTCGTCTTTTTTGTTTTTATTTTTTTTTCAAAAGAGCTTTACATAAGTATCCTTTAAGTTAGCAGTCTATTTGTAGCAGTTATTATACAGAGAAAGATGTCCTTTTGAGGGAGTCATCTTTTTATTAGAAGTTTGAATCAAGCAGTTGGATCCCATGTGAGGGTTTTTAAGTCATGGACAAGACTAAGGTGAAGAATCAGATTCTTGTTTAGAAAGCAAGATGAAACAACCATGGGATATCATCTAAAAACAAATGAAAAGTATCCATTTGAATCATGCTATGTGCAGTGCCATAGTACACATATTCAAGAGAAGATTAAAAGTGATGGGTATGCACATGATTCTTTTTTAATCATTGGTGATGGCGTAGGAAGTGGATAGCGATCAAGGGATGAGCATGGAAAGAGGAAAAAAGTGAGGTAGGACTAAAATTCAATAGTATAATGGTCTAAGATGCAAGGTATTAAGGGGCTTAGGTTCGGTTTTACCATCAAGTGAAGAAAAACGATAAGCACCTAATTTGTAAGGTCCAAGCCAATTAAGAGAAAATTTACCCCGTTCATTTTTTTCTGCTTTGGTTACATGTTTTTTTTCTTTGAGGAGAAGGTCACTGACTTAGAAGGTTCGTTCATGGACATGTTTTTCATAGGAACATTTGATACACTTTTGGTAAACTTGAAGATTGTCAAGAGATTGAAGATGATGCTCGTCTAATAACTCAAGTTGTGCTAAACAGTCCTAACAAAAGTTGTCATCATTGAGCATGTCATGGAGAGAAATGCGGAGTGAGGGAGTCTAGAATTTGAGAGGCAGAACAACCTC
Source organism: Taxus chinensis (assembly GCA_019776745.2). Taxonomy (NCBI): domain Eukaryota; kingdom Viridiplantae; phylum Streptophyta; class Pinopsida; order Cupressales; family Taxaceae; genus Taxus; species Taxus chinensis. Next base: position 572,249,102 of record CM034147.1, on the reverse strand, counting down.
TATACCATAGAATAGAGAAAAAGGTGTGGAAGTAGTGGAAGTGTGATTACTAGTACGGTATGCCCACAGGGTGAAAGGAATGTGCATATGTTAGTCCCTCCCAGTATCATTAACCACTTTCATGAGAATTTTTTTTAGGGTTTTATTAGTGGATTCCACTTAGCCATTGGTTTGTGGGTAATAAGGTGATGGGAAACTTAGCTTAATGTCGAAGGCATCACAATGTTTTTGCAAGGTTTTATGTTTTAATTGTTTTCCATTATCAGTGATTAGGTGATGAGGGACACCAAAGTGAAAAATGATGTGATGATTGACAAACTCACATATTTTCTTAGCTTTTGTGGAAATGAGAGGTATGTATTCAACCCATTCTATGTAGTATTCGGTAGTGGTGATGATCCATTGATGTCACTGGGAAGAATGGGGGTTGATTTCCCAACGAGATCCAAACCCCATTGAGAGAAGGGCCAAAATTCACGAGTGACCAGTAAGGCATCACCAGGTGTATCATGAAGGTTGGCATGTTGTTGGAATTTTACACAACGGTTAACATAGTCTTAAAAATCATGGTTAAGGGTCATCCAATAATAGCCTACGTAAATAATACGCTAAGAAACAACAAATCTAATGAAGTGACCTCCACATATGCCATCATGAACCTCCTTACTGGTATAAGGAATTTTGAAACCCGTAAGGCAACGTACCAGAAAGCCATCGAAGACGTGTTTGTAGATGAGGCCACCCATGATGGCGTATTGAGAGAATTTTTTGAGAAAGGCCTACTGTCCATTATGAGTGAGGTCAGGAAGAAATATGGAACAAGAAAGGTAGTTTGAATATTGGCTATACCAAAGGTCACTCGGGTCAAGAGAAATGGCTCCGATAGAGTAAAATTCGTGAGATAAATAAGATGGTGATTGGAGTCTTTTTATGGTGACAAATATTTTAGAATCAGTGGGTGAAGTGGGTATTTGAGAGGCCAATCAGGCTATGGTATCTGCAAATTTGTTGGTTGCACAGGGGACAATTTGAAGGTCATAACGGTCAAAGGTAGTAAAAAGTATGTCCACGTGATGTTTATACTTTTTAAGTGTATCATTACAACATTGGTATATACCATTGAATTGGTTTACGACCAATTGGGAGTCACCAAAGATGTTGATGGATTTGACATCCAAGGCATAGGCAAGCTGGAGACCTAATATGAGCGCTTCGTATTCAGCAATATTTTTTGTACAATAAAAATATAGTTTGAAGAACAAAGGCATGGGTTCACCATCAATCAGAATGAGGATAACTCCTACTCCACCCCCACATTGACACTTGGAGCCGTCAAAGAAGAGTGTCATTTGGTAAGCAAGCTCGTCTAGGGAAAGTGTGGTAATTGACTCATCTAAAAAGTCAAAGTTAGAGAGTTGATCCCTAGAAATAGGTGCGTCAACCAATTGTTTGGTAATAGCTTCACCCTTGATGGACTTTTTGTGGATGAATTTGAGGTCGAGGTTAGCCAAAAACATAAACTAGCGTGCGGCACATTGATTTTGGTAAGGCTTAGCATACATGAAGTGTAAGGTGTTAGTGTTGGTCATAACATAGGATTTGTGGTTAAGTAAGTAATGACAGAGTTTGGTGGCGATAAAAACTAAGGCTAAGCAAATTATTTCGGCATGGGTATATTGGGTTTCATAGTCTAAAAGAGTATGTCTTATGTAATAAACCATCTGGTCCTTGTGTTGTTCATCGCAATGAGTGATCATGGCTCCCAAGGAGTGATCAGTAGCTAAGATGTATACGTAGAAGGGTTGATAGTATTTAGGTGGAATGAGTACGTGTGAATGTAGAAGGTATTGTTTTAAGGCCTCAAAAGCTTTATGGCAGTCATCATCCCATTTAGAGGAGACATCCTTCTTGAGAAGGTGATGAAATGGTTGACACTGATTAGATAATTATGAAATGAAATGATGAATAGACTGCAACCTACCTTGCACACTACAGAGTTTCCTAATATTAGTGGGTGGAGGCATCTCAAGAATGGCCTTTACTCTAGCAGGGTCAACTTCTATACCACGTAGGGAAACGATAAATCCCAGGAGCTTTCCTGAGAGAACCGTGAAGACATATGTCTTGGGCTGAAGGCAAACACAATATTTAATGAGATGATCAAATATGGTTTTTAGGTTGACGAGGTGCTCGGAGTGGCATTTATATTTGGCTAGGAGATCATCTACATAATCTTACAATATACAATGCATGATGTCATGGAAGATGTAAGTCATATCCCACTAATATGTGGCACTAGTTTTTTAAGTCCAAAAGGCATGAATTAATAGTAAAAGGTCCCCCAAGGGGTGATGAATATAGTTTTGTGTTGATTCTTTTGGGAAAGCTGGATTTGGTTATAACCAGAGAAGCCATCCATGAGTGATAGCATCTCATGACCAGTGGTAAGATCGACCAGCTGGTCAATACCAGGTAGGGGAAAGTCATCTTTCAGGCATGCTAGGTTAAGGTCATGAAAATCCATAAAAATGTGAAGTCCCCCTATCGCCTTAGTGACAGGGAATGTGTTATAAATCCAACGAGGATAATCAATGGGTAAGATGAAGGAAATGGAAAGCATATGCGTTGAAGTTCTTCTTTGATGAGAAGGGCAATAAGAGGGTACATTTTCCTCATCTTTTGTTTTATGGGATTAGCATTAGGAATGGTTATGATATTGTGGACCACTATGGTGGGGTCAATACCAGTCATAACTATGTAAGACGAAGTGAAATCTTGGTTATAGTTTTTAAGAAGAGAAGTGATGGCTTCATATTTAGCAACATCCAAAGATTGACTGATATTTAGAATGTGAGGGTCATCCTAAGTATGAATGTTTATTTCGATACTCGATTCATTCAACATGGTTTGGGTCTCAGATGGTAGTGACCGATGAATATATGATTCTTCTGCACCAAGGTAGGTGAGTATAGATTCATCATCCTGGCATTGAACGATGTTAATCGAGGGTGTATCATCATTGATCATTTTAGAGTATAGGAAGGGAAGAGAAGAGGAAGCGTCACCCTTACATTGATAAGTCAGAGGCCCCAAGGAAATGGTATTTATGAAAAAAAATGTTAGGAGGAATGGATTCTGGATCCATTGACTCTGTCGGCGATGGTGGCGATGGTGGTGACGAAGGTGGAGAAGGGTTGATGTCTTCAATGAATTCAATATGGGCCTTCTTGGTAGGTGGGTCAACAAAGCTAATACTAGTATGGTCATTATTCTTGCGAGTAGTACATGGAATAATAGTATGGTGGCCTTGCTCGTAAAATCAAAAATGAAAACCCTTCCATGCACATCAGTGCAGGAAGGTGTGGGTGAAATGGCAATTAGTGAGTGACTGGAGGTTGGAGGAAAATGGATGGGTTTGTTATGGTGGTTCAGGTATGTAAGTTGTAGTATCAAGGCCCCCATAGGTGAGATTGGTACAAAGGTGGAGAGGACTATAAAGGAGGTCCTCTCCTATACAGTGATCATAGCGAGGGTGTTGGTGAATATTTCCATACTCTTGCAGAATAAGGCATGTGTTGACTCTATATAGGTGATACTCCCCCAGAATGAGGCGTTGAAAAATTCCTTCCAAGGGATCAGTTGTTGGTATGTGGGTATCTAGAATAGACGATGTGTCAGAGGTAAAATTAGAGGTGGAGCTAATGGATTGCGAGGCTAATGGTTCAGCCATGGAGATTGTAGCAGCGGTAGGAATGGAGGGGGTATGTGCGGTTGAGGCAGCAACTGTACTAGTGAGTGGAGGTGGAGGTGAAAACGTAGTGGTTATGGAGGTAGATGCTTTAATGGGTATGAGCATGTCATTGGGTCAGTAAAGCATGTTACAAGTTTTGAAAGGAGATGGGTCATCTGGAATGGTATATGTGTGTCCTTCATGCTCTAATTTCACACAACAATGCAAAGAGGAAGGGACACAACCCATGACATGAATCCAGGGTCTACCAAGCCACAGGTTATATTGAAATTCCCCTTCCAAGACTTAAAATAGCTTTGGAATAGTATGAAGGCCCATGCAAATGTGGAGGATGACAGAGCCAAGTGTAGAGGTGATAGCGTCATTGAATGAACACAACATGACAGGATGTTTATGCATGTAATTTTCAGGTATGTATATTTGAGTGAATGTATGGGAGGAAATGATATTAATTCTAGTGGCCCCATCGATCATAACATGACGTAAACATATATCATCAATGTGGAGAGAGATGAAGAGAGTTGGGTCTTGGTCATCAGTTTTGTGTGGTGTGATCTCTTCCTCTGAGAAGCTAAGGAAGGCTATTTGGTGTGTACATGGAGGCATGGATAAAGATGGTAATTTGGTGAGAGAGGCTACATGATGGGGTGTGATAATGGATGCTACAGGTGTAGGGTCATTGGGTAAAACCTCAATAGATTGCATGACCTCCATGAGAGCTTGATGATGGGATTCTGAGGTTTGGATGAGGTTATATAGGGAAATTTTGAGGGGAGATTGGTGTAATTGTTTGAGCATCACGCGGTGTGTGACCCCATTAGAAATAGGATATGTGGGGCCACAGATAGTGATTTTTGGTGTGGGTGCAGATGGTATGTGGGGTATAGTATTGCTTGGTCAGTTAGTTGTCTTTTCCTTTCCTTTGTCCTTCTAAGCATGGGTAACAACGTGGATCATGTTAATCTAAGGTGGGGAGGTAGGCGAGGTAGGTGAACCATGAAAGGTATAGTGACATGAAGGGAAAAAGCCTAGTGGTAGGAAGGAACCTTGTGGGATGAGTTAAGAACACTGACATTTGGGTGGAGGTTTGACGAGTTGTTTGATGCGAACCATGTTAATTTCAAATCTTAGAAGTGGTTCTAAGAGATGTGGGGGTAAAGGTCTGGGTCATTGAGTAGGAATTGAGGGAAGAGCTTTAGGAATGGGTGTTGGTGAAATGGGGACCTCATCAAGGAGGTCATCAATGTCAAAGTTTTCTTCGGGAGGACACAAATGGATAAGAACTATTTTTCAAGCTTTGCAGTTCTCTACATCATGCCCTGGCACACGATTGTAGGCACAAATTGTTGTGTCGTCAAACCCCTTTGGTTTGGGTTTGAGTGGGTCATAAGGTCTGAGAGGTGGTAATGTGATGAAAAAAGTTTCAAGGAGGTTGGTTAAGATTTTGGCATAGGACCCCGCTAGTGGATCGCAATGGGAAGTGAAATTGGGTTTGGGTGTAGGTACGACAAACTGTAAAGGAATGGTCCTTGCGTGAGGGGGAGTAGGTCGAGCTATATTTTTAGGTGTTGGTGTGATCTTAGGCATTGGTCATGTTTGTTTTGGTAGGTGTATGGTAGATGAACTGGGAAGATAATGTGTGGTTTTTTTGACTACCTTATTGGAGGGTAGTGTATTTTTGTCCTTAGGTTGCACCTTCTTGGGTAAAGGTGATATGGGCACATGAGATCTAGAGGGAAAGGAGGATGGTGAAAGAGGGTGTGTTACCCATGGGGATAACAAAGGTGTTGTGAAGGTAGATGGTTCAGGTCGTGCCGGAGCTTTGAGGGAAAGAGACTGAAGTGTCAGGGGTAGTGAAGGAGTGATCGATGGTATTAGAAGTATGGGTGGTAAAGATGTTGTAGATGTGGGAAGAAGTCATGGTGGGTGCTTGGGTATGTTTGAGGTTTGCAATGGAGGAATGGGCTGCTGTATTTTTAGTCTACTGGAATGTGGAGGTTTCTTAACCATGTTAGAAGGGTGAGGTCCTAAGAAGGAAAAAAGGGTGAAGGTGATGAAGGTGTGATCAGTAGGGTTGGAGTATGAGTTATACGAGATTGGTCCTTTTGGTTGGGTGCCAAATCAAGCTTGGTGTTGATTTTTGAGGATGTGGCTACATCTAATTTTATGGGTGGATGAGTAAGGATGGTGGTTGGGATGACCCCTAAGGTATTGATAGGTTTCGGCGAGGAAGGAAATGTAGGTTTGGGTTTGGATTTAGATGCATGTTGGGTTATGGATAGGGTGTGGTTTGAGCCATGAGTGGTATTGTGGTGGAATTTGTGATAGTTGTAGTTGTATTTGGTTTGATTGGCCGAAATATTTTTGGGTAGATAGTGGAAGTGTTAGCAAGTGATATTTGCATTTTTGTGGAGAAAAGAAGCAAAAGACGCCCCCAAAGTAAGGCTTTATCCACATAATCTAGATGATTGACAAGGTGTGAAAAAGGCATTGTTGTAGGTGAGGTTGATGAGGATCCAATTGAAATTCCCATAAAATGTGTCTTAGAGATGGGCAATTTGCTAGCTTCGGCTTATGTGGGTAAGAGAGCCAAAAGTAAGTCTACAGGATCTTGGGTAGATGATGGAGAATGATCTCCTATAGGTAAAGGTATCCCTATTGGATCCTTGATAGGTGGAGCATAAATTGAGTGCTGCTCGGTGGGTGGAGGAGATGATGGGTGCTCCTTTGTGAGTGGAGGAGATGCAAAAATATCTTTCATGGACTAGAGAATTACTATGGGTGACGAATCTCTAGGTGGATAAGTCAAAGGTGAAGTAGTTTCAATGTCAATAGGAGTCTCCTTCATGGGCGAGAAAAGAGATAAAGGATGTCCCTCTATGGGTGGAGGAGTAGGTGAAGTGGGTTCAAGTGTAGGTGGAGGATGCTAGGCTAAGATTTCCTCTATGGAAGGAATATGAGGTAATGGGTAGCAATGGATGTATCACTGAAAATAGCATGGACCTCATGGGTATGGCTATCATGAGTTGAGGAATCTCTAGTTTCATTGGAAGAAGGGGCATGATTAGGAAAGGGTTTCTTGAAGAAGTTTAGGTTTTGATTGGTAGGTGTGTTAGGATTATCCAAGGTTAATTCTGCTTTCTCAAGAATTTCTTGGACAATATTTTTGAAAGTGATGCAATTTTCGTCACTATAACCCTTCACTCGATCATAATTGTAGAAGTCGTGCTCTTTATACCATGCATGTGTGGGGTGAGTAGGGTCAAAAATAGTGTATGGTTGTATGGGAGGAAGAGTGATGGCCCCAACTTTAATCAACTTTTCTAAGATAGAAGAATAAGGTTCCCTAATTGGGGTATATTTCTGTTGTTCCTGTCTGAATTGAAAAGTCTGGATAGGGGAAAGATTAGATGAGGGAACATCCTGATTTGATGGATGAGCTGAGCTAGCCTTGAGTACCACCACGTTAGTAGTTCCCTTGGCTTTTGAATAATTGTTTTGTGGTTTCAGATTAGAAGAGGCATCATTTGATTTGAAGGCCACATTCTTATTATGTAGTTGCATTTTCTTCTCTTTGATGTCCTGAATCTCTAACTTTTGTGCCATGGTAAATGCCTCATCGAAGGTTTAGAGTTTATAGACCTGTAAAGTCAGAGAAATATGTCTAGCACAAGCCCACATGAACAGATCTATGAGTTTGGCTTGTGGTATTTTGAATGTGAGTTGATTGATCAGGCTACGCCAACGAGCGACAAAATTTGTGGTAGGTTTGTCATCATACTAACGTGTAGAATAGAGGTCAGTCATGGTAACCTTCTTAACAACATTAATGGAGAAGTGATCTAAGAAGGCTTAGGCTACCTGGTTAAATGAGAAGATAGAGTATCTACATAACCCACTATACCATTCTAATGTAGGCCCATTCAGAGACATGGGAAAGGTCCTCAGAAGCAAAGCATCATCATGGGCGATCAAATAACACCCATGTTTAAAAGACTGCAAATGTTGTTGTGGGTCTTCTTTGTTGTTAAAGTGGTTAAATTTAGGCATTTCCCAATACATGGTATATGGATGGACAGGAATGGATAGGTGTATAGGATCATTACAAATATCATCATATGTGAGAGTGTTGCGGGATCCAGAAACAGATGCTTCCAATGTATATATCTTATCCATCATTAACTTGATTAGATTTTTGTTAGGTTGTGATGGTTGGGTGACTCATGTAGTGTAGCAGGGTTGGTGTTGGCCATATGAGGAGGGAAAAATTCTAGTATATGGTGTTTCCATGTAGGTAGATTGAGGAGGGAATGAAATAGGGGATATGTACCCAGAATGAATGATAGATGGAACGAGAGGATGCTGATAGTACATATATAGAGGTGGAAGGGTCATGGTGACCCTGGTGGCAACGGGAGTTAGGGATTGTGGGATAGAAAAGACAACATTTTGGAAAGGGGGAGGGGTCACTGACACCGGGGATGGTTGTGTAGCTATGGGTATAGATGAAACAATAGGTGTGGATGAGGTTATGTTCTAGGTGGTTGGTGAAGGTATAGATGATGTGGCATGTATACCAGATGTGGCAGATGTGGAGGTTATCACAGGTATGGGGCCCAAATATGAAATGATTGGGGGAAAGGTAGATATAGGTAGTATAGAGCTATCATAGGCCGGGGAAGAAGTAGGAGAAAGTGTTGTGGGGATAGATATGGGCATGTTGTATATCAACTGACCCGAGGCATCTCAAGTGGATGAGTGGGAAAGATAAAAATACAAGGCAAAAGGGTTCTAGTCAAGGAGTCATGTGAACTCCTCGTCTCCTATGGAAATAGTGATAGGTTGGGTAGGATCCATGGGTGATAAAATAGAAGGTGGTGAAGGACTAGGTGGGAGTAGTTGACGAATGATGTGGAATATGAGGGTGTTCACTTGGCTTCGTGTCAGCATCTTGTGAACAAGCACTAACGAGGCAAGACTACTTTCTATAAATGACATAGAAATACAATAGAGATAGGATAAATAGGTGGTGGTGGGTGAATTGGGGTTAAAATGTCAGCTGAAAAATTACACAGGCTAACCAATGCCAGTTAGGGTAAACTAACATTGGTCACAGTTAACTGTTGTCGATCACTGTGGAGAATGGATAGCTTTGTCAAAACAAGGAAAAAGCCCAATACTTTTCCAAGTATGTAAGAAGCTGATGGAATTACCAGGTCAATGAATATGATAAGAGTGACAGAGACTATAAATAGTCAAAGAAGGTGAATAGGTGTCCTTTTGGGTAGGTTAACCAAAAGAACAATGAACTGATGCCGGTTGAGTGAAACTAATGGCAGTCAGAAGGTAACTTTTGATGCAAAATCACAGCACCCTTAGACGTTGATCAGATTTCTAGGTTGATCTTCAGGCATCCAGTGTGATTGCACAACATTGAAACCTTTCTCCAAGTGTGGGACTTGGAGAAATGAGAAAGGAATCTCCAGAGAAGGTTTGTTCCTGCTCCTAAACTACCTGCCACAAGCTATTCCAGTGCAGGCGAGCTAATCTAATCCTAATCTAACCATGCCAAGGAGACAGAGAGAGAGAGAGAGAAAAGGGAAAAACAAAAAAAGCCTACACTAAAACGGTGATACACCAGAGAAGGAGAATGTTGAAAATCTATCAAAACTGCCATGGAACAAAGAGAGGTGAGCAATGGGAAGGATGGATAGATGCATCACAGGCCCAAGGATAGATTTCACACAGAAAATATCCCAAGACTCCATGAACACAGCTCCAAACCTGCAATGAATGTTCAAACGTGCACAAATACCTGCAATGAAGAGAGGCAAGAAGAACACAAGAAAAAATAAGCAAGGATGTATAGATGCATCAAAAAACACGTTTCGTTGCTCCAGAAGTTTGCACAGAACATCATTTCAATAGTAAAAGGCAAAAACACCATTACAGAGCAAGGGAGGAGGTTCGAACTCCATTTTCAACCCTGGAGAAGAAAATAAGGTAGGGCAGAGCTGAAAAAATGAACAACTTGTAATCTATATTAGAAATGAGCCAAATATGGCTTTTACATTGCATGGGTCGAGCCCAGGAGAGAGAAACACGGGAAAACATTTAAGCATTACAACCATTGACTAAAACGCATTCTTCATTAAAATCAGTGGTTGAAACATCACTTCTGGCCATGCTGCAGAAGAATGTGACCCATGTGCATTAAATTGGTTGTTGGAACGTCACTTCTACCATGTTGAAAGAGAATGCGACCCATGTGCATTAAAACTGGTTGTTGAAACGTCAGTTCTAGCCATTACCACGCGCCAGAGATGTTTCTTGATTTTCTCTCTCCAAACTGAACCAAGATGCAATATTGACCTCAGAATCATGTAGATAATTTCACCAACTTTCCATTGATATAAAGAACGTGCAAATCCGAGCTCTGGATCAAAAGATATGGCGATCTGAAGATTTAGGGTAGAAAATAGGCCAAAACAGATTTTGAATTCTTTTCCGCGCTCTGCCACCTGGATGACACGTGTCGAGCGATTATTGGCTGATAAATTCTCTCTCCTCTACCTTTCCATGGGCCTTCCTTTGAAAATTTGACCTTTTTATACTTTGGGGAAAATTTCCCATTTTCTCCCCGTGCCCTGCCACTTGGGGCACATGGCATGATTTGGTTGGAGGACAGGGGCGCGGGGTCATCCTTTACCTTTTAGTTTTTCAGCCAAACTTTTCCAAATTCTCTAAGTTTCCCCAAGCTCTGCACTTCCCCACCATTTGGACACGTGGAATTTCTTGATTCATCTGCAGGCCTCCCAGCTTTTCGCGTCCCTCGCGTCCATTTGGCCCGGCTGTCCCAAATCGTTTGGGAAAAATTTTTCCGATCCGCCCGATTCGGGCTTCCTTGTCCCTCTTTGCAGCAAAGACACGTGGCAAGATTTGATTGGCTCTCGGCTCCTTTGACTTTTCACGTCCCTCACGTATTTTTGGCCCAAATGTCCCGGATGAAAGTTTCTTGTTTCGGCCGAACTGGCCAGTTCACTTCCTCCGCATACTTTTGTCCAAACTATCCCGGACTGCCTGGGACAAATTTCTCTGGCTCACCCGATTCAGGCTTCCCTGTCCCTCTTTGCAGTAAAGACACGTGGCACGTTTCCATTGGTTCTTGGCTCTTTCGTCTCTCCACATCCTACGCGTACTTTTGGCCCAACTGTCTGGGACTGTCTGGGACAAATTTCTCCAGCCCATCCGAAATGGACTGACTCACGCCAAACCGGTCGATCCGCGTCTTCCACGTACTTTTTTCCCAGATGTCCCTAACTGTGTGAAATGAAGACTTAGGCAATTTTCTCCTCCTTCGCCTGCTTTGGCTTTTCGCGCCCCGTACGTCTCGATGTCCCAATTGTCTCAAGTGCTGCCTGGGCCGCCTGGAGGCTTTTTGGCCGGTTTGCGCCCCGACGTCCCAACTATCCCAAGGACCGCCTAGACTAGGACTTAGCGGATTTTCATTATTTTTTCTGCCCTAAGCTTGGTTTTTACAAATTTTTCACCCTTTTTTAGAACTTTCTCTTTTCTTCTTGGACAGGAGAGTTAGAAAGAACTTTGAGGGGACCCCAGAAACATGATTTTGGGCCTTGATCAATCTATTTGCCCGGGACTTGAATATTCTGATGCATGTTATCAAAATTACCCTAGGGGGGAATTTTTGACAACAATTTAGATGACTCAGCGGGGTCATCTACCTGCTAGATGAATGATCAGTAGCCTGAAGCAATCGATTGGGCATGGAGTCATGAGTTATAGCCTGTAAACTGATCTAAACTTTGAAAACCTCCCTCTGAGCCACTTGGAAACCCACTGAAATGGAGTCATTCCTCACCAAACTGCCACTGAAAAGGATTGTGCAAGAGAAAAACCAATAGCACAAAAACTATGTACAGAACTGAAAAATCATACATGCTCCAAATGAAATATGTAGAGTGTGCACAAGCACTTATTCTACTGAAAGCAAAACTACCTACTCTACTCTAACTGTAAGCAAAGGCAAGCTAAACAAACCTTGCAATTGGTTGTGAGAAATAGCTTCCCTTTCTCAAAAGTGGCAGCCATGCAATTGATTTGGAGATGATCATGGCTGTTAGGATGAGTGGAAAATCAACAAGAAGCTGGTCTTCCACCCAAATCATCAAGGTATCAGCTGAAGGAAAATTCAATACCTCTTATAGTTTCTCTGCATTTGGATTGAAGAGGTATGACAGCTGATCCTTGGTACTTTGTAGCTCACCCTCATGCTCAGAAGCAAGCATGACTAGTTGTGACTTCTCCTTTGGCTCCAATGAAGCCAAATACCTGATTGGGCAAGGTCTAATCCGTTGAGTATGCCCATAACTCTGATTTTCAACTCCAAACATCGAGTCTTCTTGTAGACCTTCTTAAATGGATGGTGTGGAAGCAATGGTAGGACGCTTCTGCCCTTTCTCTTCCTCCAATGAAGAACATGGACGATTTAAATCTTCCAATCTCGATTCCAAAGAACTGTTATAAGATGCAGGCTACTGCAAATGAATGTTCTCCTTCATGACATCAGACTCAAGTGTTTGGAATGTGGATGATGAAAGAGATAATGGTGGAAACTCAACCGGATCTTTTCCATCAAAACAGTCCTCCAAATCTGACAGATAAACTGCCTCATGGCTGTCCTGCTGCAAATGATCTACCTCCTCCATGGTGTCTTCTTGATTTGTAACTTGACCACCATGGTTTCTTTCATCCTCCAACATTGAGTTTGAGAGATCAAACTCCTCTTCAGTACTATAACTTGAGAGAGGTGAAGTAGAAAGAAGAACTGAAGGTTGTCCTGTAGCCTGCTTTGTGCTCAAAGCCCTTGGATATGTAATTTTCTCCTCCACAACTAGAATGTGCTCCTCTTCTTTTGGATCTAGAGCAGCTTCTCCTTCATCTACGACTTGAAGACAATCTTGCTCTTGATATAACTCTTCCTCTAGCACGAAGTTTGTCGGGTCAAACTCTTCAATCTGCTGCTCTAGAGGATGAGTTGGGACTGCAAGATCTCCTTCTAATCTTTCTTCCTTTATGGCTGATTGTGCAACTTGAATTGAATCAACATTCCCTTCAAATAGAGTGCCAACATGGACACTACTTTCTAAGCAAACTGAATACTGATCTGCTTCTTCTTTTTGCTCTTCTTCTGCTACCACAAAATCATTCCTAACCACCAATTGTTCTCCAACTCAAACCTCTTCTAAAGGCTTAACCATCAAGGGGATCTTTTTCATCCTGAATTTAAGAGCCCAACTCTTCAGACTTTGAATTTCTTTATCTTTTTTTGGCTCTTCTTTTTGCTGTTGTTTTCCTTGACTGGCATTCTGATTTTCATCCTCCCAACATGGATTTGGGAATACAAGAGGAGAAGTGGATTGTAACTCAACTGATTTGACATTTTTTTGTGGTGGTAGAGGAGGTAGAAACTCTTGTTTCTTTGGAGGAGGGGATATTTATTTTAGCTCTTGTGGAGGGGATGACTGTTTGGAAGGAAAAAGGAAGGAAGAATTGAGGTGTGGTGGAAGACTGAGAGGTGGAGAAATGGATTCAACACTTGGGACAACATATGGAGAGTTTAAAACTTGACACTGCTGGGATAAAACAGATTGGGAAAGAGGAAAAGGAAAGGTATGAGATGGTGTGCTTACCCGTTGACAAGGTTGCTGAATACTCCTCTCATACACCTCTATTCCTTTAATCCACTTTGCAAGAAATGGCAGTGTTGCAATCATGAAGTCAAGCTTCTCTTGAGGGTTGTAATGCCTTGGAAAAGGTCCCACCCATGGACAGGGTGCTCCACAACTGATTCCAAATGCTTTCATTTGTGCTTGAGCCCTGGACTGCACCATCTTTACCTCCATCTTTTGGATTTTCTCCAACAGACCAACATCTTGCATCTGATTGTCTTCATAACTACCATACCCTTGTGCTTGACATGCTTCATATCCAAACTGACTTTGGCACTGCTGCTCATATGGGTATGCATGCTGATTTTGAGTTTATTCAAAATGCTGATTTGGAGGATTTTTAAAATGTGTTAGAGGTGTGATACACTACTGTTGTTGAAAATGTGAATTCCATGATGGAAATGAAGTCATGATTGCACAACTTCATAGAATGGAAAAGAATGAAAGGGATGGAGAGAAATATGGATGGAAATGGATGGAAAATGGGTCTGCAACTTCAGAAATGGGTTGTTGATCAGATGGAGTCGCCATATGTGCTTGCAAGTGCCTCTAAAGGCTGAAATCTTCACAGGAACACATCAACCTGCAAAAGATGAAGTGGAAGACCTCTAAGGTCCCACCGGGCATGCTAAAACTATTGATGCAAAATCACAGCACCCTTGGATGCTGATCAGATTTCTAGGTTGATCTTCAGGCATCTAGTGTGATTGCACAACATTGAAACCTTTCTCCAAGTGTGGGACTTGCAGAAATCAAAAAGGAATCTCTAGAGAAGGCTGGTTCCTGCTCCTAAACTACCTGCCACAAGCTATTCCAGTGCAGGTGAGCTAATCTAATCCTAATCTAACCATGCCAAGGAGACAGAGAGAGATAGAGAAAAGGGAAAAATAGCAAAAGCCTACACTAAAATGGTGATACACCAAAGAAGGAGAATTTTTAACATCTATCAAAAAATTCCATGGAATAAAGAGAGGTGAGCAATAGGAAGGATGGATAGATGCATCACAGGCCCAAGGATAGATTTCACACAAAAAATGTCCCAAGACTCCATGAACATAGCTCCAAACCTGCAATGAATGTTCAAATGTGCACAAATTCCTGCAATGAAGAGAGGCAAGAAGAAAACAAGTAAAAACAAGCAAGGATGGACAGATGCATCACAAAACACTTTTTGTTGCTCCAGAAGTTTGCACAGAACATCATTTCAATAGTAAAAGGTAAAAATGCCATTACAAAGCAAGGGAGGAGGTTCAAACTCCATTTTCAACCCTAGAGAAGAAAAGAAGGGAGGGCAGAGCTGGAAAAATGAACAACTTGTAATCTATATTAGAAATGAGCCAAATCTAGCTTTTACATTGCATGGGTTGAGCCCAGGAGAGAGAAATGCGGGAAAACGTGCAAGCAGTACAACTATTGACTAAAACATATTCTTCATTAAAATTGGTGGTTGAAACATCACTTCTGGCCATGCTATAGAATAATGTGACCCATGTGCATTAAATCAGTTGTTGGAATGTCACTTCTGCCATGTTGAAAGAGAATGCGACCCATGTGCATTAAAACTGGTTGTTGAAACGTCAGTTCTGGCCATTACCACGCGCCAGAGACGTTTCTTGATTTTATCTCTCCAAACTGAACCAAAATGCAATATTGACCTCAGAATCGTGTAGATAATTTCACCATCTTTCCATTGATATAAAGAACGTGCAAATCCAAGCTCTGGATCAAAAGATATGGTGATCTAAAGATTTAGGGCAGAAAACAGGTGAAAACGGATTTTGAATTCTTTCCCGCACTCTGCCACCTGGATGACACGTGTCGGGCACTGATTGGCTGAGAAATTCTCTCTCCTCCACCTTTCCGTGGGCTTTCCTTTGAAAATTTGACCTTTTTATACATTGGGGAAAATTTCCCATTTTCTCCCCGTGCCCCGCCACTTGGGACACGTGGCATGATTTGGTTGGAGGACAGGGGCATGGGGTTATCCTTTACCTTTCAGTTTTTCGGCCAAACTTTTCGAAATTCTCTATGTTTCCCTGAGCTCCACACTTCCCCGCCATTTGGACACGTGGCATTTCCTGATTCGTCTGCGGGCCTCCCAGCTTTTCTCGTGCCTCGTGTCCCTTTGGCCCGGCTATCCCAAACCGTCTGGGACAAATTTCTCTGATCCGCCCGATTCAGGCTTCCTTGTCCCTCTTTGCAACGAAGACATGTGGAAATATTTGATTGGCTCTCAGCTCCTTCGACTTGTCACGTCACTCACTTATTTTTGGCCAAAATGACCCAGACGAAAGTTTCTTGTTTCGGCCGAACCGGCCGGTTCACGTCCTCCGCGTACTTTTGTCCCAAATGTCCTGGACTGCCTGGGACAAATTTCTCCGGCTCACCTAATTCGGGCTTCCCTGTCCCTCTTTGCAACAAAGACACGTGGCACATTTCCATTGGTTCTCGGCTCTTTTGGCTCTCTGCATCTTGTGCGTACTTTTGTCCCAACTGTCCCGGACTGTCTGGGAAAAATTTCTCTGGCCCATCCGAAATGGACTGACTCACACCAAACTGGTCGATCCGCGTCTTCCACGTACTTTTTTCCCAGATGTCCCTAACTGTGTGAAATGAAGACTTAGGTAATTTTCTCCTCCTTTGCCTGCTTTGGCTTTTCACGCCCCGTACATCCCGATGTCCCAATTGTCCCAAGTGCTGCCTGGGCCGCCTGGAGGCTTTTTGGCCGGTTCGCGCCCCGACGTCCCAACTATCCCAAGGACCGCCTGGACTAGGACTTAGTGTATTTTCATGATTTTTTCTGCCCCAAGCTTGGTTTTTGCAAATTTTTCACCCTTTTTTAGAACTTGCTCTTTTCTTCTTGGACAAGAGAGTTAGAAAGAACTTCGAGGGGACCCCAGAAACATGATTTTGGGCCTTGATCAATCTATTTTCCTGGGACTTGAATATTCTGATGCATGTTATCAAAATTACCCTGGGGGGGGGATTTTTTGATAACAGTAACCAACGAAGGTTGATGGACCGATACCGGTCACTGTGAAATTGAAACAGAGATGAAGAAAATGTGGTTGTGAGTTAAAATTAAATGAGGAATCAAACCCAGAATTTTAAGAATGAGAGAATAAGGTCCAGACACACTAAGATGAAGATGGAATACACCAACTATGATGAGGAGCATGCAAGGGGAAATAAGAAAAATGAAGAACGTGACTTCTCACCTCAAAACGAAAGCCAAGTAGAAACACTAAGAAAAATATGATCCTAAGAGTGTTTTTTCTACTATGTTCGTTTATCTTATGTTGTTTAAGGACTAACTCATGAACTTTAGAATATAATTTTTTGGTGAGGATGGATTCCTATGAAGAATTACATCTACAAGGAGAGGTTTCATGTATGTTTTGGTGGGGGCAGGCCGTCCTTTGATGGGGTACTAGACAAATATAACTAGTAGGGTGCCCACTGTGCCGTGATCGTGTGATCACCTACAACTTCTTCCGAGTGAGATGTTTTTTAGGAATGTGTATATATTTTAAATTTGTGATGTTTGGGTAAGAATCAGAGAGAGAAAAAAAGAAAGGAAGTGATTTTCTATGATTCGTTTGTCAACTATCAGCTAGGAATGAATTCCAGCATATAGGTTGCCCTCAATTAATGTGAGCTAATGCAGAAAAGTAGAATGAGATGAAATGATTTTTAAACCTAAATTGAAATGTAAAATTTGATGCCATAAATAGATGAACTGGAGAAGGGATGCTCTTTCACTAATGTGATACTAATGAAAGGGAATAAATGTTCATTTTAAGCACTAAAATACGATGGCTTTTAGACAATAGAAGAGAAGAAGGTTCTAAAGGAGAAATTTTAATGTAAGAACTTTTTAGAAAAGAAACAAACATATAATCTTTTCACCTACAAATGAAAGAATGCAAAGAACCCCGAATGGGTCCCACTAGGCATGCTAAAAAATTTTACCTGATTCTAGTGTTTTTGTTCGAATGTTGACGAAACAGATAAGGGTAAAGGGTTAGGAGGAATTCTTGTTAAGATGTTGGTTATATGTTGCTGCATGCGTATGAATTTTGGATCCATAGCTAATCGTGACAGCTTCCTTTTTGCTTGGATGAGCTACCTGAAATGGAATACAAGACCACCAAATAATAATTAAATAGTATATGTAGTGGAATGCCTAATGTGTGCTAAATCTGGGAAGCGTGATACTTCCTAGACAGTTTTCAATCCACTATTTTAAAAAAACTTAATGATCAAAATAAAAGAAATCCTACTATAGTTAAAATTATTTAGGTATATCATTCATCTAAAATAAGAAAATTCAATCACAACAAGCTAAGCTATGATTGAATCTAAAGGTCAAGGTCTCTGTAAGAGTGCCGTTATTGGTTAGAGTCAGATTCTAGGTGGTTTTTGGGTATTTGCTGGAGGTTTAGAACCTTTGTTATTGGTTTCTATTAAAAGACACAGAGACTGACGTCGTGCTAATATGACCAGTGTCAGTTTAGGTTAACCGGTGATGGTTGTAGATTACCAGCATCAATATGCTCAGGGTACAGAAAAACTTAATAAAACATGGCAAGGTGATATATCCGGTGCTAGATGAGAATGACAGGGCAATGGCAAGTTTTGTGTGGGTCTTGGGTATGCATAGGAATGATGAAATTATAGATGTGGGAAGTTCAATGGTGTGGGTAAAGGGATGGTCAAGTTTTCATAGAGGTAAAATGGTGGGGAATGGGAGAAGAAACTAACAATAGAAGTAAAAATATATGCTAAAATGCTAATGAACCAGTGCTGGTTAACAAAAACTTACTGCTTATACGAGCTTGTTGTCTGGTTGGAAATGGTGGGTGATCAAATGGAAGGAACTTGGAGTGGTGTTAGAGCCTCCTTGAATGTTCCCATGAAGGAAAAAATGGCTATGTGATTGCTTTCGTTGTTGGCTATGGATGCTCTAATGTGTGTATTAATGTTGGCTCTACTTGCATATAGCTCTGATTTTGTCACTTGTTCTCAAAAAATGTGATTATCCCTCATAAATGTGATAACCATGAAATAAGGTTTTTTTGGGGGTTAAATGGTAACCAAAGGTGGTTCCAGCTTAACCAGTGGTGGTTTATGGTAACCATTGTTGGTTATGGTGGGATTTCCTAGGTTTACCTAACTAGGTAAATCCCCTTGATTTTTTTGGGATCTCATTCGTTTGCTCCACGGATTATAATGGAAGCTTCTTTATAACATGTGGGAATGTGGTTAGAGGGAATGTAGGCATTGATGTTTTAGGGTTTGGGTAGGTCTTAGTTATGGAAACTTACTAAGAATAGGTCTTAGGGTGAGGTGGCTAGATGAGGTGGATGTGTGGGCATTATCCGAATTAGGATATTTAAATAATAAATATTATGAGGATAATACATTAATTTAATTAAATTAATTTTAGAGAGAGATGAAAGGGGCCATAGTTAGGATAGTGTGTTCAAGGTGTTTATTTAACAAGGTAACAAAGGGAGTGTGACCCAATTTTGGTGTCTACACATCCCCATGAATCCTCTCTATCCTGGGATCTAAATTTCTCAATAGAGAGAAGCATGTGTAGTTCATACCAAGATAAACTTAAATGTAGAAACAATTACAAGTACATGACAAGAATAATATTCTTATTGGGTTTGTGTTATCTTATAAGTACATGATGAGAATAATATGGTTTTTCATGTGTACATGGAAAAGCATAAATGTATGCACACTATTAATCTTGTGATGAATTTCCACCTATTTGGAAAAGCATAAATATAGGCCCAACATTAATCTTTTAACTAGCGTTGTGGATGTTAAAATTTCTTCTTCTATTGAACTCTTACATGACTTCATACTAGTGTGGGTATATATATTAACTTAAATCAAGATTATTTTGTTCTAGGTACAATTTGCATTCGGTTTTTTATATTATTCAAGCTTAGTTGTCACTTTCAATTAACAAGTTACAAAATGATATTTCGAACTTAGCTGCCAAATGTATTTGAAGAATATAATATTTTGAGCTAAAGAGTCACTATCATTTAAAAAAACAATGAAATATGTATTGATTTTAGTTTCCACCAATATCTCCAGTGTTAATCTTGTGATGAAATTCCACCTAGTTAAAGGATTGAACTTATATAATGAAAAAAGGGTATAGTAGTTTGGGATGGAAGTGAAATTTGTAGCCTATTTTTTAAATTTGTTTTTACTCGAGAAAAAGTTTGAATATCTTTGTGGATGTTAAAATTTCTTCTTATTAGAAGGATTAAAAGATTTGTTAATTACTAAAAATTGTCTTTTATGTTGTACTTATAATATGGTGTTGTTTGAATGAAAAATATTGAACATGTTTCTAAAATAGTTTGATATCTTGTAAACATCCTAGATAAAAAAAAATCACAAAAACACTTTTCTTACATGCATTGATGGAGATCAATGACCACAATACTTAATTATAACACCTAACATATCAGTTATTGGACCAAAAATATTCATTGTAAGAATATATGTTGTCTTATAAAGGATTTTTGGAGGAAAAATTGAACTAAAGATTTACTCCCCAAGGTCAATAAGTTGAAGTCTTCATGTATTATTTGGAATTGAATTGTAAATATTGGAGGATTAAAATTTTATTTATTTGAAAGATTTTTTAATTATTACAAATACCTTTTATGTTGTAGTTATAATATGTTGTTATTTGAATGAAAAATATTGAACATGTTTCTAAAATAGTTTGATGTCTTTTAAATTTCCTAGATCAATTGTTTTCACAAAAATATTTTCCTACATGTGTTGATGGAGATCAATGACTACAATGCTTAAGTATAACACTTGACATATCAGTTATTGGACCAAACATATTCATTATTAAAACATATAGTGTCTTGCAAAGGATTTCTAGAGGAAAATTGGATTAAGGATTTACTTCCTAATGTCAACATGTTTTTCTGTTTAGTTGATCAAAATAAGATTTTAAACCTTGAGAATGTTGGAAAGGATACAATTAATAATTGGACCTTAATCAATATCCTTAAATATACTAATTATTTTTAAATATTTTGATAAATGAAATTATCCATACCCCTAGGAAGGGTAATAAATGTGTGGATTATCTTTCCAATTTGGGGGCTACAGGTAGTAATTTTAGAGTGTGTGAGAGGGGAGATGCTATAACCAATTATTTTAATCTCATTAATACCATTAATTACTAATGTGTCAGTTTCTTGTTTCCCTAATTGGGATATCATCCTTGTTATTATGGTTAACATGAACCTTCAAATGTCCAAGATATATGGTGGGATTTGTATTAATTTTTCTCTTACGATTCATTTTGGCCATTGTTTCTTTCATTTTCAATCTCATATGACTAAAACCATGGAAGGTGGTCATTTGAGAATTGATCCCATGAGTTGTAGTTCCCTGAAAGAAAACCCCTCGTTGTGGAACATTCTAAAAATTTAGGGGTTTAGTAATTTAATCTCAAAAATCATTGGGTCTGATCCTTATCTTGTGTTGGAGTTTGGTTGGGCATGAAACAATGGAAACAAGGTGATCTATGGCATGGAAATTTGTGTTTTGAATGATTCAATAGTGCACGCGGCTGGAATGGATACAGAGGGCTTAAAGATATTTAAATACCACACCTAACACAAGCACAAAATTGAGACTTTCATCGATGGTAAAGAAATGGTTCACCTATTGGTAGACGATATAGCTAGATTCTGCATCCCTGATATTTGGAATATGGTCTGCCTCCACCTTCTGAGGTAAACTACCCTTGAGGTTAGTTATAGAAATATATTTACTCACCATCTTACTATGCTTAATATGTTTAGGCATAAAATTTCTATGAGCCTTCCCTTTTTATTTCTTATGTTTCTCTCTGTGTTGATGAATGATTTTCAATAGGGAAAGATTGATACCTCAATACACCATGGTCTAATTATTTTACTTTTTAAGAATGGTAAACCAATGGTGGAAAAGGAATTAGAGCCCAAATATGTGGATTCATATGAGAAGTGTACTCTTGCTGACTGTCTGAACAAACTGAGGAGAAAGAAGAGTATGATGTCTCAAGGAAAGGAAAATCTTGGTACTGGGGCTGTTAGTTGTTTGATTGATACGAAAGGGGAGTCATTTAAAGGGAAAGAGAGAGTGGAGCTAGGTTGGAATGTGGATTTTGATAAAATTTATCTCAGAGTGAGTCAGGTGGAAAGGGATATGGAGGCCTTAGGAAAATTTGGAATGGATATGGGAAATAGTGTCATGCATTACATCGACGCCTCTAATAAAATTTGTGTCACCCCCAAACTCTATCATGGCGGATATGGTAGAGATCAAAAATTTTAATTTGGAGTTGTGGGGGTGTGTGGTCAAGTTGGAGCAGGGACACAAAGTTCCCAGGTATAATATACACCTCAGTATTTCTGATGAGGAAGAGCAGATTGAAGACGGCATCCCTATCACGAGCAAGCAAGATGATCACATCAAAGGACAAGAACTTCAACCAGAGGAGTAAAATTTTTTGAAGACTAACTAGTACCTTGGCTATTTGATATTTTTTAATTATTTGTGAACTTTGTCATTTGGGATGTTTTCCCCTCCATGTTTTATGATTTTTCCTTATATTTATCTGTTGTATTGTATTTTCAAGGGATAAGTTGTTTTAACCAATTTTATCATGTTTATTTTTCTTTCCTTCTTGGTGATGATCACTATGCATTCTATTGTAATTTTTCAGGGTTCCTTAATCCCTATATAAAGTATCCAATCATTATGTTCATGTATATTTAATAAACCTTATTAATATTAATTTTGTTAACAACATTCTAAATTCAACAAGATAGAGTGACAAGTTCATGCCTCAGAGTTGGGAGATGTGCTAGTTGTGTGATTGTTTTAAATGTTTTCTATAATTTTTAATATAAAGCACGTAATGCAAAAAATTATAGAAAACATTTAAAACAATCAAACAACTTCATAGAAAGGAGATGTGTTAAGAATAACCAATTTCAAATTTTAGATGTGCTTTAAATTTGATATGTGATACTTTCTATTAAAAATTTATTACAAACATAGAAAAAAAATTATTTTGTAAAATTTAACTTACAAATATAATTTTTATTGCAAACCTGGATAAAACAAAGATTAAAATTTTTAACTAGCATAAACAAAATAGTAAAATATTTATAAGCAGTGGAATGGGATTTAATTTAGAATTGTTTATAATGTGATTTGTTAAATAAAGTTTATTAATCTGTTATGAATAGTGTACTATTTTGGATGTGCCACTTGTCCAAGCATGCAAATACATCTTCCTTTTTGGATAAAAATTAAATGCAGTGAATATTCTAATAATTTTTTTTTCTAAATCACATATCTTATTTGAATGATTAGAAAAATTTCTTTCTTATAATTTTTATTTTTATTAAAAAGAATAAATCATTGTTGCAACAAGGCCTCATATTTTTCAAATTAGTACTAACTGGAAAATAAAGAATAATATAAATAAGTTTTTTGGATGAAAAAATTATTTAAATAAAATATAAACATTGGAAAGTTGAAAAGTTATAGATTTTTTTAATTTTGATTGGTGGATTGAGGAAAAATTTAAAGTAAGATGTTTTGAGCTTAGCGCCCACTAAGGTAACCTAATACTTCCACATTATAATATTTTGAGCTTATGGATCGCTAGCATTTAACAAGTCAAAAAATATTATTTTTAGCTTAGCATCTGCTAGCTTATGTGACACCATAGTAATTGGATATTATCGATCAATAGGACTTAATAGAAAAAAGTAAGATATTGTCATCATAGAGTTTGCTAGTTTATGCCACAACAACATAATTTGATGTACAAATATTGTGTCCATTTTTTTGTATAAGGGTGAATATGGGGGTTTTGAAAGGACCTGCATCCTTTTACAAAAAGGACCTTAAGGAAGAATATGACATTGAAGCATAGACATGAAAAATCCCATAGGAAGAAAAAGACAAAAATCCACATAGGCACAACCAAAACAGAAAAAATTTACATTTTGTGAATAGTTTTGAAGATAGTTCCTACTTCCATAGTAGCAATAGTAGTGCTTTTGTTCAAGATAATAAGTAATGTCTTAGAGTTTCCTTGTTCCTTGAATTCTCCTTTCACAAATTTGTATTCATACTTTTGTTCTCCAAAATATTTTTCATTCTACCACTCTTGCATTACCATATTTTTTCACAAATAGTTCATTGTAATCCAAAACCAACACATTGAATGGAAACTTAGTCTTAACATGAATATATTATAAAATATTTTCATTAACAGTGTCAATGACGTCATAGGCACTAAATTTTGTTGAGTATGTGCAACAGAGGACTATTTTTGGATAACAATAAAGAAAAAAAAAATATGAATTTAATCAAATACATCTTCTCATTGATTCCTGCGCACCACCATGACCATAAATCAATTCCGATATTCAATTTTTCATTGTGAAAATTGAGCCACCATCCATACCACTAGGATTCGTTTTCAAGACATAACAAAACAAGTTCTTGGCAAGTGTTACGGGTTTTTAAAAATTCTGTAAATTTTCCTCTCATGTTATTATGGATTAATTTCCATCATTTATCTTTCAAGGTGTGCTCCATTCCATCATCTTTCACTGCTCTAATAAATTTTTACTATATTAAGAAATTATTTATTTGATAAACAATACTACCTTCTACAAAATATTGAATAACAAAATTGCTTCCATTTAATTATCTACAAATTAACTACATGTATATAATCCCTAATCCACTATAAAAAATTTAACATTAATAAAATTTCATAATTTTGGAGGGGTTGAAGGTGAGAACGCATACCAATTTTTTAGCACGGAGAGGAAATAAAAAATTGCCATAAATCGAGCACAAAATTTATGACGCTTGCCCTAGTGAGATTTTTCTATTGATGAATAAGCTTACGCATTATAGAAGAGAATAGAAAGGAAACTGTTACAAATATAAACTCAAAACCTATCTATTTATAGTGATATGTAACTAACAAATCCAACCGCCAATTTCATTAGCGCACAAATTTAAGAAGGAATGCGCATGATCATATGATTTTACATTGCTTTACAATAAATGGATAATTAATGGCTGAAAACATTTACATGCTCCAAAAGGAGCACATATTTCAAATGGCACATGTACTTTTAAATGGGGAATTTTACATTGCTCATTTTAATGGCTAATTAATATTGAGGCAGCCACAATATTAATTAGCATTTTGCCTTACAAAATGGTTATCATTAATATTGCATTTGGTATTGTAAATAATTAATGTAATAATTTAATATTATAATTTGTATACAGTAAATAAAATCCCTTATATAATTCAGATAAAATAAAGCCATTATTTCTTGTGCTTGCACTTTGACGTGTGAATCTTGATGCTCGTTTAAACATTTTTGTTTATTGTATCCAAAAAATAATTGCAAACATTTGTAATAAATGTCACACGTGAATTGCATATTTAATATTTAAATATCAATTATTAATATAGATTTATATATAAATTATAAAAATTATAAGAAATTACATTGATATATATTAAAAATAATGAAATTTATATAGAATAATTGGTATAAATAAACATTGTTTTATATTTTTTAAGGATTATTTTGAACAATTACCGTTACTGATTTTTTTTTTGATAGGTGAGTTGCAAGGAACCAAAAAAATCACACATGCTAACAACACAATAAAAATACGAGATAGTTTTTTTTGACTTTCTTGACACATAACACGACACAACATGTCATCACCAAGGTTACAACTAAATCTGTGAACAACTTGATACAAGGATGACCACAAAGGCAGCATGGAAATGTTCACACCCATCAAGGACAATTCACTCTTCTCTTGACAAGATGCCACAAAAGACCAACCACAATACATCATTACAGCTCAGGACATCCCACGGTGAAAATATTCTTAAGATTATTGATTTACTAGAGACGTCTTACAATTCTTAACTTACATTATAGAAGGTTCATGTTATGATTCTTACAACTCTTCTTATAGGGTTAGGTTTCTTTTCTTTTATACAATTAAGGTCTATCCTAGCATCATCTCTGATATGAAGATTACTTTCTTAATTTGTTTACAAAACCAGGAGGTAATCGATTTCTCAAGGCTATCTATCTGAACCCGCACCACTAAAACTTGATTCATACCTCCATTTGTACAAGGAGACGAGTGTAAGCTCCTATCAAGGGAGATATTGTTTTAGGTTTAGATCCACAACCTCCTTGTGCAAGGGTCAATACTCAGCCCTACTTAAGAGAAGGTTACGATGTACCGAGAAAAAGGATAGAGTGAGACGGTAAAATTAATTCATCATCAAGGATTTTTTTTGTTACATAGCAACCTTTTAAGGAGACTTAAGAGTTTAAAAGGATTTGGGTAAGAACTTCATTTAGCATTTTCTGGATTAGGTTCAAAAAAGGAAACAAAGGACTTAATGTGGTACTATACTTGAGGATAAATTTTAATCTGTAGCTTAAGGTTAGCAAGGGTAATTGCTTTTACAACGATAGAAAAGCACTTTCTTTGCAATTTAAAGACTCTTATTTTATTTTTAATTTTTAAACCAAGAACATCATACATATTATTTTCTTTATTTATTTATTTTTATCTATGTAGTCGTCTTATTTTATTTTTGATTAATTTTAGAAAAAGGATTGACAACCCCTTAAAATATACATAGAATCACATAGATGCCAATTCCATGGAGGGTTATTAAAACAAAAAAGTTTTATGACCCAAAAAAAAGATCTACCATTGTAAAATGAGATAACTACACATGGTTATAACATTTCCATTCAACATGGCACATGAACCCAAGGAGTCAAGAGATCGGATTTCACTTTGGTTAAGAACAAGAAGGTATCAAAATAGGCCAAGCCATGCCACAACATTTTCATGACTAATAACTAATATTACTACAAGAATAATCATATCAATGTAAAGATTAAATATTCTTTCTCACAAGGATAAGTTACAAGTTTAACTACAAAAGGACAACACAACCTCATCTCACAATTACCGAACAATCCAAGGCAAGAGGTCTCCTAACTCCTTTACAAGCACTATTACAAAATTTACAACACATAGGACATTTTTACAAAGAACTTCATAAATTGAACTTGATGAAACCTTTACAACTCTTTCCTTTAATCTACTCGCATAATCCATTTGCACAAATATTAACTAGAGTTAGTTCACTAGAACTGAGCATGTTAAGGCTACACATTACAAAAGTAAGCTATTAAGAATGGATTAAAGCACAATCCACAAATCCAAAAAATTATTCACATGAGAAAGATATCTAAACTAGCCAGCAAGGAGAAAGCCAAAATACCAGTAAGATCAAAATCTCATAAATCAAGGCAAGACCTTATGGGTTAGGAACAAGAAGGTCAAGAGTATTGATATTTCATTCATGTAATCCTATGGATTATGTGATTGAAATCCAATACTCAATCCATCTAACAAAAGGGTTCCAAGAGAAGACAAAACATACTAATTACGATCGTAGGTGTGAAACAAAACAAAGTTATCCAATCCTTCCAGGAGGGAGGCTTCAATAATAAGGGTTCGACACTCTTAAAAGAAAACAACTACAGATTCAGCTTTAACCAAGGATTTTACCACTACCTCCTTAAAGGATTTCTTCACGTAGTATTAGTTAAAAAATCAAATCCACTCTTCCAAAAGCATACAAATGAGACACCAAAAAGCACCATTATTTTACCAACAAACCTCATCCTAATCGTCAAGTTCTCTACATAATATAAGGGAAGGCTAACCCCAAAAGTTGTTAATTATTTTTATATATTTCTGACAATACAAATAAGTATTTGAAAAATTGATTTCCTTAACAAAGCCACAAAACGAGACTTTTAGTAACCAAGTTTGAAGTATAATATATTCAAGTTCGAAAACAAAAGGGTTTGATACACGGTAGGTAATACACCATCGATGTCCCAAACTCAAAAGACCTTATGATGAGTGCAAGCACAAAAAAAAATATAACCGCCACACATATCCATCAGGAAGGTTACGTAGTGCAGTCAAGCCTAAAAGCTCTATGAGCTCCTTGCCAGTGGTATATAAAATGGAACTTTACCCAATCCATGTGGGCTTGTCAAGGAAATGTCTAGCAAATATCAAATAGATGAATATAATAGCCACCTATTAAATTATCATTGTAATCAAATATCATCTAACAGGAACAAGTTCATGAATCCAATACCATGGATTCACCTACAACTTTTGTTTCAGTCCATCTATTAATAGTTTTCTTGCGACCCTTAATAAAAATTATAGAGATTTCATTCAATAAAACTTATAATGTTTCCCCCTCACTTTAATCAAACAAGAGTTTGAACCAGGAAATAGGTATAGTAATTCTCTCAACACTTAGAGTCCAAAATAGGTGTCGGGTTATTCATCCTCTAGAACTGGGTACAAAAGTCAACCATGTACAGTTCTAAAAAAAAACTAATACCATTTTCTAAATAAACAAAAAGTAAGGAATACCCACATGCTTAAACAAGTTTTAGAACACAATGTCAATATTAATGTTCATTTTAGAAAAACAGGAGAGCCCTAAACAGGAAATACTTATTTATTCAACCAAATAGATATATTCAGGCTTAACCTTCCATATAGTAAGCCTTCAATAATAAATACCATCACAATTTTCTTTTACCAGAGAGTCATATAAGCAAACTAAAGTCTATAATGTTTCCTTCCCTGCGAACTAGATTGCATCACTCAATATTGTCGTAGCCCATTCAGAAAAATATGAAATAGAGTAAGCTATAAGAGGTAAAAAGATCATTCCATGCAAAACCAGCGAATTTGGAAGGAAATTTAATGGAACAACCAACACATTCGGGCAACGATTTAAACAACCACGAAAACATTTTGTTTAGGCGCCATTTAAGGAAAGTATAATATTCATTTCAAGATACTAAAATAAGGTAGCAGATTATTGTAAGGTGTAGATTTAACATTCCTGAATGAGGCTTTTGAAAAAGTAGCGACATCCACTACTTATAACATCTTATGCATCAAGACCAACATTGGATGAAAATTTGACCTATGTAGAAGCTGTCCCGCACTAAGAGATAGGTTTACCCTTGTTCACCCAAACAAAAACATTGAGAACCAGGTACTTAGTTGTGTCGAAAACATCCACTATAACAGCCAAATTGCTATCAAATTTACAGACCTCCAATTTAGGTTGCAATTCAAGACATAGTGCTTTGGAACCCCGAGTTTGGCAATTTGGGAAAGCCTTTAAACTGCTCCATAATAAGGGGATGCCTTCATCGAATTTGAAGCTTCAAACTCGCAAGGTATATAGCCCCAGTGACTAGGGAGATGGTAGTCCCATACAAGATCTCCTCCAACAACATTTTCCACGCATCCAACCAACACAAGGCATGAGCAGGTTACACAATGGCCAAGGAAGGTAAATAAAAAAATGAAAAAGGAATTTGTCAAAGGGACAGGCACCCAACAAAGGAAATTTTTTTTTTCCAAGGCCTCTCAACCACTCCACACATAGTCCATCACAAGAAAATCTCACATGGCCAGAGAAGAATATTACAGGAAGACAACAAAAGACAGAAGATTTGCAAATCAGAATTAATAAATGAAGTGTAGCCACCAACAAGGAGAGTCCAACATGTCTAGCATAAAGGATTTTTAATGAAGTGGCAGGTGGCCATCAAATTCACCCCCATATTTTCCAATAAAAAATTTTAATCACCTCCACAATGGATATTTCGTAGAAATGATTTAGCGTATTCCTTGCAAATCAATTTTTTTTTTCGTATTTATAATTTTTTGTGTTCCTTGTAAATTCCATATCATGTTTCATTTATTCCACATTGAAATAAGATGATAAATCTACACCCTGTACTATATGGGAACATACAAAACTTTTATACACATTGTTCATGTATGTATTACGCGGACTAAATTTGATGGTCAACCCTTTCTAAAATGATTTTATGATGGTTATTCAACCAACATCTCCCTTCATAGTACTATATTTTTAATTTTCCAATTTGAGAGGTTTTCATGTTTAGATGTATCTATTATGCTACAATATATTAACCCCTTTAAACCTAACATCCATTAGATTTCCAATGTTGAACTTTATAGATATCCTTATCTTAACTGAGGTGTAATATTAAGACACAAATACAATTATAACAATGAAAATACAATCATATGTTGGGAACCTAAGATTCGATAGATTCCAATTGTTGTTATTTAGATATAAATGCTGGTGGGAACCCTAGCCTATGTTCCCAACATTGTTCTTTAAATATAATGCTTTCTATTAATATTAACATTAACTATGTTGTTTGTGAATATTCCATTAAAAAAAATGCTTTCTATAACTTGTAGTTGATATCATTGATGTCATTGACCTAAAGCATGTCATTGATGTTATTGTTTTGAAATAGATGTAATCTTAGGGAAGAATTACAATGGTAACAATGAAAACACATATGGGTATATTGAGAACCTAGAGGTCACTAGGTTTCCATCATTATTTTTTTTTACATATGACAATTACTATTATTAGTAGCATTATTATTATTATTATTATTATTTTACAACTTACAAAATAATTATCAATTATAGTCACCATGGTCAGTAGTCAAGGTTGACAAATTTTTATTAAAAAAATAATTATCATTATGGATATTCTTTTTAACAGGGCACACCCTAACAACACCCAAATGCCAATCCAGCTGCCTACTAGGCTGTGAGAACACAATCTTCCTTAACAGGGTGATCGTAAAATGGTGAAACCAACAAAGATCAACAGAAGCACAACAACGTTAAACGCTAAACAACACGGTCGTCGAAGAAGAAAAAAAATGATAAACGGGGCATTACATGATTTATCGCACTTACCTATGTGAATCAAGACTCACACTTAGTTGTGTGAATCAAGAATCACACTTATAAGTGTGAGTCGAGACTGGAACTTAGAAGTGTGAGTCAAGACTCACACTTAGAAGTATGAGTAATCAAACTTAAAATTGAGAGTCGTGAGAAGTGAAATTGAAGGATTTCACTTAGACATGTGACCAATCACACTCACTCATACTTATACACTAATTACAAAGTTTATAAATTACAATTCAAATTTTTTTAACTAAGTTTAATATATATGAATAATTTCTTTATATAAATGTATATAAAATTGATGGTTAACTTTTAAACATGTGAGTCACACATGTTAGTTCTATAAAATATTTGAAAGTATTTTACATCTAAAATCATGAAAAAATGTCTAAACAACTGTCAAATTTAACACCATTCACGGATGTTCAGGGATAGGATTTTCAATGTCAATATTTATTGATATGAATAAGGTATGCATCAGTAGTCGTATATGTATGATTATATTAATATTTATATATGGCATAAATAACAACAATCACTTATGCATTATCTTGAAGTTAGTGGCTGCTTGGCTTATGTAATTTTGTGGATGCTTGGCTTATGTAAGTTAACAACTGCTTGGCTTATGTAAGTTGGCAGTCGCGAGGCTTATGTGGGGAAATCAAATAATAACAATATATAAACCCTAAAATAGTGAACTAAAATAAAAAATGGGATTTAGAAATTGGATTCCATTAGTGGCGATATTATAATCTATTAATTACATTATTGGAATCTAGTAATAGCGAAATTAGAGTCCAATAAAAGGGAAATTAGAATCCAATCATAGTGAAATTGGAACCCAATAATAGTGAAATTGGAACTCGAATAAGTCCAATAATGACAATATTGGAATCCAATATTGCTAATAATGGAATCCAATAATATTAATTATGGAATCCGGTATAGCGAAAAATGAAATACAATATATGCAAAAATAGAGATGGATATCTTCCAATAATTGTAATATTAGATTCCATATTCAATAGAATATGTTGATATTTATTGAAATAAGTGTTAAGAATAAATTTGACAAGGATGTAAAAGAGAAAAGGTTTGTGGAGGTGGATGAAACCCTTAATATTGAAAAAATGGCCTGCTTTGTTCTTCCATTCCATCTCCATGTGATGAAGTAGCTAAGATGGTGGTTAGATACTATTTGAGGACTTAACTTAAGCTATATGCAGAAACTATCAAGGGCCTTGAAGATAATGTTGACTATCTCCTGAATGAGGGAAGAAAGGAAGGGTTGGACCCTATTGCATACTATAAACATGTGGGTAAAATTGATGAACTTTCCAAGAAACAACAAGCCATGGAAGGTAAATTGAAACAAATTGTTAGCAAACAGATAGACCAGTTTGCTATGCACAAAGCTCTACTTGACTTCATTCAGATTCAAGTGAAATGGATTTGTGGCATCAGTGGAATCTCTAGGGATATTTAGAATGAAGTAAATGATAAGAAGAAGGATTTAGCTTAAACCATCCAAGACCCTACCCAAAAAAAATCTCTGAAACTCTAAAGGGCCCTGGAGGATGCTCAAAATGCTTTTAACAAATTTCTTAAATAGTTTCTTTGTGTCCCCAATCCTCTTTTTATCTTAGTGTTGTTTTTCTGCAGTTGCACAACTGTTGTATTTTTATTCTTTTATTTATTTTTGGATTATTTATGTTATCTTGTACCTTCCTTTGACTTCATTAGTTTATCTATCTTTCTAAGGCTTTTGTATTTAGGGTGTTTTCCCCACTAGTAAAAAAAACCACTGCTCTTTCTTTCTATATCCTATCTTTTTAGCCCTTTTGTACCATGATGTATGGTCCCCTTTAAAACCATTTATTAATAATAATAAAATGTTACAACATACCTACATCACCTATGGTACATGCAGGGGACAAACCACTTTCATTGTAGCACTAATTATTCATTGAATGTTTACCTATGTCTGAGTATCACCAAATGCATTTTTTATAGAAATCCATTTACTAGATTAATGAAATATCACCCCTTTCATAATTTCTTGAGAAATTTTGTAGGGTTTTTTGTAAGTGAGGGCCCCCTTAGAAAACTCATTTCCTTTATTTCTCTAATATACTATTTCCATCCGCTTATATATTTGCAAATTCATCCCAATTTCTGATCTTCTATTTACACTACAATAATTATTATTGATCATATAGATCTGGACACATTCACAAAAAGGCTTATGGTATTTGATGAGAATTTTACCTTTATGTTTTATGTACTTCATGACCATGGTCTCTATCATCTAGTTATCATAATATATTTTGATATTTTGAATATTATCACAAGCCTCTTGATGTTGCATGTTTCTCAATTGCTCTAAATTATATTTCACAAAAAAACGGCTCACATTTTATCCACTTCTCAATATGATGTGATTTGTAAAGTGCTTCATCATATTAAAAATAAAGTGAGCACAAGGTCAGACATGAAATATGTAAATCATCGTTTTCCCCATCTTGACCATTTTTGGCCTCAAAATCCATCTCCATGATGAAAAAATCCTTTCCTTAAGTAGATTCAACTTGGAAAGATTCAAGCATTGTCTTATTCATAAATTACTCATTAAGAGGAACTTCATATCCCAATGGGAAAGATAAGGCCTCATATTCACAATCATTATCACCAAAAAATCCCTTATGCTTTCCTTTGATAACATGATTAGAAATATTGGGCTCATATGTTAATAATTAATTTTATATCACTCTCCCCTCATGGTTTTCATGGCTCAGCAACTTAGGATTTTGTTTTTGTAAGCTAGGATTTCCATTTCCTTCATCATAAACAAGTAGATATTTTTTATCAATTCTTAATAGGAAGTACATAATATCAAATTATAGCTCCATAAAATCATCATGAAACTTATTAACTAGCTCTACCACATCTAGGTATTCTTCCATCAATATTGGAAAATCAACATCTGAATTTATGAATAACTTATCATACCTTCAATCTTAGAATAAAATATCTATCCTTGGGTTATCTACTTTTTTTCATTTTTCTTATTCAAAGGATATTCCTCAATTTACTATTAACTAGGATGGTGGCATATGACTGATCCATTTTGTATATCTACATCATCCTAGAAAAACCCCCAACTCAACAACATACCATAAGAAGTTGGCGTGTCTGCCATAAGAATTTTCATATTGATTTTCTTATTAGGAAATTCTATAAATAATACTTAGGAATATTTCACTTAGCCAATGAGATATAATTTTTTTAATTTCCATGGAGTAAAAAATGGCTAGTAGCAAGATTGGGAGTAATAGCAAGATATTTAGCTTATTTTGTGGGCATGAAATTTTTTAGAGGCACAAGAGTCAATAATGCAATTGTTTAGTTTATACCCATTGACCAACAAGTCAATGTAGAAAAGGTCCTAATTTACCAGAAGAGGAAGATGTTAAGGTAAGAATATTATGGGAAGGAATGGTCCTGGGAGTGGTAATTGGTTGTTTTAAGTTGAATTTATTGGGACATGGATTTACACTACTTATTTTGATAAACTAGAAAAATTTATCAAATTTTCTTCGAGGATGAGTTTTCAAGTTCTCGGATTCAAAAATATAAATTTTGGCTTATATAAATGTATATAATGATGGTTAACTTTTAAACATGTGAGTCACACATGTTAGTTCTATAAAATATTTGAAAGTATTTTACATCTAAAATCATGAAAAAATGTCTAAACAACTGTCAAATTTAACACCATTCACGGATGTTCAGGGATAGGATTTTCAATGTCAATATTTATTGATATGAATAAGGTATGCATCAGTAGTCGTATATGTATGATTATATTAATATTTATATATGGCATAAATAACAACAATCACTTATGCATTATCTTGAAGTTAGTGGCTGCTTGGCTTATGTAATTTTGTGGATGCTTGGCTTATGTAAGTTAACAACTGCTTGGCTTATGTAAGTTGGCAGTCGCGAGGCTTATGTGGGGAAATCAAATAATAACAATATATAAACCCTAAAATAGTGAACTAAAATAAAAAATGGGATTTAGAAATTGGATTCCATTAGTGGCGATATTATAATCTATTAATTACATTATTGGAATCTAGTAATAGCGAAATTAGAGTCCAATAAAAGGGAAATTAGAATCCAATCATAGTGAAATTGGAACCCAATAATAGTGAAATTGGAACTCGAATAAGTCCAATAATGACAATATTGGAATCCAATATTGCTAATAATGGAATCCAATAATATTAATTATGGAATCCGGTATAGCGAAAAAATGAAATACAATATATGCAAAAATAGAGATGGATATCTTCCAATAATTGTAATATTAGATTCCATATTCAATAGAATATGTTGATATTTATTGAAATAAGTGTTAAGAATAAATTTGACAAGGATGTAAAAGAGAAAAGGTTTGTGGAGGTGGATGAAACCCTTAATATTGAAAAAATGGCCTGCTTTGTTCTTCCATTCCATCTCCATGTGATGAAGTAGCTAAGATGGTGGTTAGATACTATTTGAGGACTTAACTTAAGCTATATGCAGAAACTATCAAGGGCCTTGAAGATAATGTTGACTATCTCCTGAATGAGGGAAGAAAGGAAGGGTTGGACCCTATTGCATACTATAAACATGTGGGTAAAA
This sequence comes from Taxus chinensis, assembly GCA_019776745.2. Taxonomy (NCBI): domain Eukaryota; kingdom Viridiplantae; phylum Streptophyta; class Pinopsida; order Cupressales; family Taxaceae; genus Taxus; species Taxus chinensis. Next base: position 572,213,912 of record CM034147.1, on the reverse strand, counting down.
TTGATGAACTTTCCAAGAAACAACAAGCCATGGAAGGTAAATTGAAACAAATTGTTAGCAAACAGATAGACCAGTTTGCTATGCACAAAGCTCTACTTGACTTCATTCAGATTCAAGTGAAATGGATTTGTGGCATCAGTGGAATCTCTAGGGATATTTAGAATGAAGTAAATGATAAGAAGAAGGATTTAGCTTAAACCATCCAAGACCCTACCCAAAAAAAATCTCTGAAACTCTAAAGGGCCCTGGAGGATGCTCAAAATGCTTTTAACAAATTTCTTAAATAGTTTCTTTGTGTCCCCAATCCTCTTTTTATCTTAGTGTTGTTTTTCTGCAGTTGCACAACTGTTGTATTTTTATTCTTTTATTTATTTTTGGATTATTTATGTTATCTTGTACCTTCCTTTGACTTCATTAGTTTATCTATCTTTCTAAGGCTTTTGTATTTAGGGTGTTTTCCCCACTAGTAAAAAAACCACTGCTCTTTCTTTCTATATCCTATCTTTTTAGCCCTTTTGTACCATGATGTATGGTCCCCTTTAAAACCATTTATTAATAATAATAAAATGTTACAACATACCTACATCACCTATGGTACATGCAGGGGACAAACCACTTTCATTGTAGCACTAATTATTCATTGAATGTTTACCTATGTCTGAGTATCACCAAATGCATTTTTTATAGAAATCCATTTACTAGATTAATGAAATATCACCCCTTTCATAATTTCTTGAGAAATTTTGTAGGGTTTTTTTGTAAGTGAGGGCCCCCTTAGAAAACTCATTTCCTTTATTTCTCTAATATACTATTTCCATCCGCTTATATATTTGCAAATTCATCCCAATTTCTGATCTTCTATTTACACTACAATAATTATTATTGATCATATAGATCTGGACACATTCACAAAAAGGCTTATGGTATTTGATGAGAATTTTACCTTTATGTTTTATGTACTTCATGACCATGGTCTCTATCATCTAGTTATCATAATATATTTTGATATTTTGAATATTATCACAAGCCTCTTGATGTTGCATGTTTCTCAATTGCTCTAAATTATATTTCACAAAAAAACGGCTCACATTTTATCCACTTCTCAATATGATGTGATTTGTAAAGTGCTTCATCATATTAAAAATAAAGTGAGCACAAGGTCAGACATGAAATATGTAAATCATCGTTTTCCCCCATCTTGACCATTTTTGGCCTCAAAATCCATCTCCACGATGAAAAAATCCTTTCCTTAAGTAGATTCAACTTGGAAAGATTCAAGCATTGTCTTATTCATAAATTACTCATTAAGAGGAACTTCATATCCCAATGGGAAAGATAAGGCCTCATATTCACAATCATTATCACCAAAAAATCCCTTATGCTTTCCTTTGATAACATGATTAGAAATATTGGGCTCATATGTTAATAATTGATTTTATATCACTCTCCCCTCATGGTTTTCATGGCTCAGCAACTTAGGATTTTGTTTTTGTAAGCTAGGATTTCCATTTCCTTCATCATAAACAAGTAGATATTTTTTATCAATTCTTAATAGGAAGTACATAATATCAAATTATAGCTCCATAAAATCATCATGAAACTTATTAACTAGCTCTACCACATCTAGGTATTCTTCCATCAATATTGGAAAATCAACATCTGAATTTATGAATAACTTATCATACCTTCAATCTTAGAATAAAATATCTATCCTTGGGTTATCTACTTTTTTTCATTTTTCTTATTCAAAGGATATTCCTCAATTTACTATTAACTATGATGGTGGCATATGACTGATCCATTTATATATCTACATCATCCTAGAAAAACCCCCAACTCAACAACATACCATAAGAAGTTGGCGTGTCTGCCATAAGAATTTTCATATTGATTTTCTTATTAGGAAATTCTATAAATAATACTTAGGAATATTTCACTTAGCCAATGAGATATAATTTTTTAATTTCCATGGAGTAAAAATGGCTAGTAGCAAGATTGGGAGTAATAGCAAGATATTTAGCTTATTTTGTGGGCATGAAATTTTTAGAGGCACAAGAGTCAATAATGCAATTGTTTAGTTTATACCCATTGACCAACAAGTCAATGTAGAAAGGTCCTAATTTACCAGAAGAGGAAGATGTTAAGGTAAGAATATTATGGGAAGGAATGGTCCTGGGAGTGGTAATTGGTTGTTTTAAGTTGAATTTATTGGGACATGGATTTACACTACTTATTTTGATAAACTAGAAAAATTTATCAAATTTCTTCGAGGATGAGTTTTCAAGTTCTCGGATTCAAAAATATAAATTTTGGCTTTCTTATCATGGTAAATGATGTAAAAAGGTGAAAATTTGGTATTTACATTATGAAATATGATAGCCTTGACATGATTATGATTTACATTCTTAGGAACAACAAAATTGAAAATTGATTTGACAAGAAGAGATGAAAGAGGCTTACTCAAAGAGGTAGATGGATCCTTGGCTAAAGTAGTCTTAGGATTCTTCTTATCTCATCCCATTGAAGTGGGTATATACATGATCCTCATTTTTTTTGTTTTCTTTTGTAGAGTTTAGATTTGAGGATTCAAGTGTTTTTCTTTGGCAATGGAAGAATATTCCTATTTTTCTATTTGTTAGTGAGTGAATTTTGCACATGAGTCATTATTCATGGTTATAATTTCCTTCTTCTATGAGATGTAGACTTATTCAAAAGCATTGAAATAATTGTCCAAAACACCATTAAGTAACTTTCACCATGTGGAGTTGAGATTAGTTTGCATTCTTGTAGACATGATGATCCTAGGTGCCTCACTATCCTACAATTTAAGTGACAATATTTTGCAAACAATGGTTCATTCTGACATGTTCTTTTCCATGGTGTGATTCACATGTTTTCCCTACTATTGGAAAGATAATTGAACATAAGGTTGGATTTTAAATGTGGATATCATTTCCTTTATCTTTGTGACTCCCTTGAATTTTAATATTCACCTTAGTGACAACTACACAAATTATTCAACCATGATGATCCCCTTCTAGAACTAGCAAGATGAGTTGAATCATCCAATTTCTTACATCTAAGTGTGTCAAAGAAAATTCACCTTGAGACCAATGTTTAAATATCCTATGAGGTATTTCTTTCCTATTTAATCCATGAGACAATTTCCTAGCATTGCAACTATGACTTTTTACTTGTCCACTCCTATAGAGAAAAGTCCTTAGTTATGATGCCCATGTTGTTACTGGTACTTGGATCATAATGATGTGCATAAGTGAGGATAAATTCAGTGTTATGAATAGATGATAGTGGCTTCCTATCCTAAACAATATATTTGAGATTATCTTTTCCTCACTACCCCTAATGGATCCTTCAACATTATGGATTTCAGGTTTACCAAGTCTATGTGGATGACATCATTGTCTTCCTCATTGAAGTATTCAGTGATTAGTTTTTTGATTGGATCCAGACCTAAATTATTTACCTTCATGATGGAATAAAGTAACGAGATAGGTTGGATTTGAACTAATACAAGATACTTGAACCTTTTTATAATATATTCTATTTTTAGTAGGTCCTATCCCGAAGGGCTATTTCTAGTAAGTTTAGATGATTTCATTTTTTTGGTGATTTTTACTTGCAAGGAGTAACATAGATGCTAAGATTTTATTGTTATGGAAACATACCATATTTATACATGGAAAACAAGACACACCCAACTATTTTTAGATGGAGGTCTTTTGGGTCTCATAATGGAACAAAACTAGCCTCAAAAGATTAGGTTTTATCTCAAGACATTTTCCTCCAATCTTCAAGGAATTGTATTCACCAAATCTCCATAGATATTAAAAGGAAAATTTTGGCTGTAAATTTCATATGGATTCTATAAATTATATAGAGCAGAAATGGTTTCACTTTTATAGTCAATCTAAAGGTATTTTTAGGAGGATTGGTCTGACAAATTTTTATCGAAATCATGTGCATGGTTTTGGAGATATGAGAAATATTCATTTTCTAAGAGTGAGGGTTCTAAAAATTTATAGTAGAATCATTATGCAACAATGGATTTTTCAGGGGTAAATTCAAAATTACTATGTTTTTGGTTTGAAGTTTATTCATTCATGTTTTACAACTTTTTTCACTTAACATTAACTCAACGGGTCAAACCGGGTTGGAGGAGGGTTGGAGTGTAGTTGCACCATAAAAATAAAGGGAAAATGGATAAAAGAGACAACTATGACACAAAAGTGTGATTTTAATTAGTTCATTCCAAGTTTCATCTTTTGGTTTTATGTGGATGGGATGCAGGGGCTAGAAATTAGCACTTGAGAGTTGCATTGTGGTTTTGTATGTGTCTAAGGGATAGATGAGAGAGGGGATCATAGCTTTTTATACCTCATTTCCATTTTCAACTTGTGGGAAATTTTAGGGGGACATGAAATGCTCCAAAATTCACCATGGGTATTCATCTCATGAGGTGGAAACGTAGTTAATAAAACATGTAATTTTGTGACTTCCTAAGTGCAAAAGTGATGAGCTAATGTTTTTGGGAGAAACACCTCATGGGGGACTGAAAATTTGTGTCCCCATGTACCTTTTACCATGAATAAAACCCAAAATTACATGACATTCTTAAAAATTCTTCAAGGGGGAGTTCATCATGAGAAAGTGAACCTAGGTAACTAAAAGGCACAACTACACCACCTAACAATATATGTAGTTTTAAGAGATAAAAAGTCATGACTAGATGGGGTATCAGACTTGTGTTTCCCTCGTGTCCCTTATAACCTTGGGAAAAATTTTATGCAACACCAAGGGTAAAAAATTGAGTGAAATATTTTTCCATTTGCAGATGTCATCCCGTCAACTCCATTTTGGAGCAACATGAGTGATTTTTCTAGCTCGAGAGTATGGAATAGTGTTTTTGGTTCAAAAATCATATGATTTTGACTCAAAATAACCTATTGAGATTATATAAACCACATTTAGGAGCCAATTATTCATAAAAATTTATTTTCTTGGTCTATTCCACTTTTGGCTCGAAGGGGCAACTGAATTGTCTTAGATTAACATAGAAGATCTTGAAGACTTAGTAAACAATTTCTGTGTTAATCATGTGAATAATTATAAGATACTTCCATTGGGTATTTTATGATATTATACCTCCTCATGAAACTCCCTAAAAATTCATATCAATGTGTCTTTCTTCATTGAAATACTCATTATATGTTCCCAAAATAACCGTGTTTCACTCAAGTTATTCCCGACGTCAATTATCTCCACATAGTTTTCCTCAAAATTCCTTGGGTCATTTACTTATTATCATTTACAACTCCCAAATGGATTGAATATTCCCTGTCATCTTCCAGAGGATGTCCACATGCTACAATATGGCTAAAAATAGCCAATTTATTTCTTTAGAGAACACAATTCCACCTCGGATCTTAGTATTATCATTAAATAAAATTGTTCATCCATTATCCTACACATAAAAAATGATTGAAAACCATTTTATCACGTTCCTATTATCTATAATGAGGATGGTACAAACCTAGCAAGGTCGCATGATCTGATAAGATGGCTAGATAAAAGGTTTACAATGATCAGGAGAAGGGTTTTGAAATGGTGGGCTTCATTGTCATAGTAAAAATTATCAATTTTTCATGACAAAAAATACTTACCATGATGATCTTCTATTTATACAATAAGCCCCTTCACATAGCCAACCGTAGGCACCTCCCTTGAATTGATTGTATAACATCTCCCATAAGTAGCATATATCTTTATCCCAAGCTCATTTATATCTACTAATGGCGTGATATTGCAAGATGCACCAGAATCAAACATGAAATTATGTAAGATACAACCATTAACTATAAATATTATGTAAAAATTACAAACATCTAATTGGTTTTTAATCAAGGTTGTGCCTAAATAAACTTTAGCGGAAGGTTCAATAATTTCTTGAGATTATTCAACCTCATTTTTTTAGAAACAAAGGGACGGGTTTATTTTTTGTAAAAGGATTCTCATGGAATCCCAAGTATTTGAATTCTTAGTGCTTATATTCAGGGATCTTGAGTGTTTTTATAAAAGGAACGATGATTTTGAATTCTCTTAGGATCTAGGCCATGTCACAAATAATGTACTTTGGAAGGAATGTATTTGGATGGAGAATTATCACCTTATCATATGGTATAAATCTTTTCAAAACAAAAATAATAGAAGGTATATTGCGATCAAGCTCTTGAACATGGGTTTGCAAGGTAAACATTTTCTTAGGAACAACTTTTGAGAAATTTGTGAGTAAGGGAATCTTACCTTTAAAAGCTTAAGTGGAAAGTTATTGTTTAATTGGGTGAGAAGAAGAGAAAAAGTTATCAGGGGAACTAAAACCTTCAGCCTTTTTATGGGTATCTCAACTCTTATCCTCATCTTTTAGATTAGCATAAGGGGCACTTTGGTGCTTACTTCTAAGGTTGTATTCATTTTATTAACCCACTATTGCATTGATAAATAATTTTATATCCTCCACTTAAGAGACCCCCATCATATTTTTAATCATTAAATCTCTAAGGTGCTCAAGTTCATGATTGGGAAGCTCAAAATATTGATTTATATTAATTTCATAATCAAATTTAATAGGAGAATAGCACACCTTATTCACAAATATCAAAAGTTCATCCACAGTCTAGGAACATAAGATATTTGTTGAAGTATTTTCCCCTTCATGATCCAACAGATCGTCCATCATCAATGCATCATAAAAATTCTAGTCATATCTAGAATCCTTAGCATCTATGACCATGACAACCTTCTCACAAAGAGCATGGGGTAAGAGGCAGTTTCCATACCACTCTACGAGGGGTTATTCCTTAACTTGACACACGTACACCTAAAGGATTAGAGACCCCTATAATACCCCTAAATTCTTGTTTCCTATCATCCCAACTGATATCTCTCTTTCCTCTCTCATCACCTCTAACATGATGTAATGGTATGTTTTTATTTTGATTTTTAGAACCCATGGAAATAATCTTTTCTTCTCTAATTTATAGGAGATATCCTTAACATCATGAAATAGGGTCTTCAATGTCTCTTGTAAGAAATATGGCTTACCAACTTGTTACTTTTTAGGGTTCACTAACTTTACCCCCTCTCTTTTAGGAGGTTTACCAAAATCCTTAATATTGTTTGCAATTTTTATATAGCCATTACAAAATCATACACAATATTGACAGGGGCCTTATCTCTTAGGTAACAAGCTGATTTCTTATCAAAAGCATCAAAATATTTTATTAAACAAGAAATATTTCTTATGATGAGTTTGGCTTAAAATCTTGTCTATGTTGTATTAAACCTGGTATTAAATACTTACACACACTCATTAGTATTATTCTTCATATTCTCAAATTCTTCCAAAAGAAACCTAAGATATTTTCTATTACCATATTGGATTCTAAATGAACTCGTCATCTTCTCCCAAGATTCAATACTCTCATGAGGTAATTCATTGAACCATTCCTTGACATATTCTATAAGAGTATGTATAAAAAACTTCAAATAAAGATTCTCATAATCATCAACGATATTCAAAAGGGATCTAATATGTTTCTCTCTAGAAATAGAATGGTTACCTTGAAGCTTGGGTAGTCTATTTATCAATTCATTAGGGACCTCATTAGGTTATCTAGGAATGTCCCTAAAGTTAATAGGTATAAAAAATTGGACTATGAAAGGAGGATGTGGAGTAAAATGATCCATATTTTAGTTAATTTGATTTTCAATGGGATGATCAATTGGGTTTTGAGTAGTTGGTTTATGGGTTAGAGGGCTAGGATTGATATTGCGGATATTTCTCAAAGTATCACCCCAAGATGAAAGGTTTTATTATCACTTTTGAACCAATGGGTGGGATCAAGATAACTTTTAGTAATTTTTACAACATATTATTATTGAAATAAGGAATGAAGTTTGTAAACAAAGATAGTTTGCCTAAAACTAAAAGTGAAACTAGGAGAAATTTTAATCAAAACAGAATCACCAAGATCAAAATATTGAATATCCTTACCTGTTAATACTTGGCTTCTTAATGGTTTCCATACTCACTTCCTTCTTATTTGAAACACATTCAAATCAGGAATAATTTTCTTATCAATTTATTATCTAAAACAAGACCTCGATCCTTGCAGATTTGCAGATGCCGTGTCACCAATAAAATATAGAAAACAATATAACACTGGTCAACCCCATAACTAAAAACTAAATCACCACTAAATATTATAGTCTACAAAAGGTGAATCAACATGAAAATACATTGAATCATGCTTCAAAAACACATAAAATAATAAAACCTTATAAACTTATGTGAATCAGATAAGGAGCATCTATACATGAAAATGGAAAATCATTGAGTAGAAATACATCTCTTAAACCTTATCATTGCAAAATTCATGTTAGCAAGATAATATGGTTGTCTTAACTTCAAATGTCTTCTTAGAAGAGACACCAGTTTCATGTTAGTTCCCATTTTTACTCCCCAGAGGCTAAAATAAATTTTTAAAAAGGTGAAATACAATAATAATGATAGATGTTTTATGTATGTCATTTTTAGATGGGGATAAATATATCATTCTTCCATGATTGAGTCTTAAAAATGATTAAGAGGAATATACAAAGGGAGTGGCTAGTTTCCTTCTACTTTTGGCTATGTCTGAACTAGAGTGAGAGGACCTAGATAGTAGATTTAAAAGGGGGGGTCTTATGATTTAATCTCCCTTATGATTCTTAACAATGCCATCTAAAAAAAATATAGCCACAAAATACAATGCTCGCTCAAGAGAGTTATCATGGAGGCACTACACATACTTGTAATTCAAAAACAAGATATTAGAGAAAATTTCTATGTGATTATAAACATCATTCAAATGATGATATTAAATACTTGGAACTCAATGAAATATAGAATACTTATCTTCTAAAATAAGGGATAAGGTCACTTAAAATATGTAAAGGAAATGTGGCTTGTAGGGGTAGGAAAAATTAGTATTATGTAAATTTGGTAAAAAAGAGGTGTAGGGATATAATTGGGAGAAAAAAATTTATCAACCATATTAGTCTAGTAACCATATGACACATAATATCTATAAACCAAAATGACATGAATTTTTAGGTTTTATTTGCATTCATGTATACCTAATTTATGTAAATAGTACCATGTAATTTGTAAAACCTTAACACAAACACATGTGATTAAAAATTCATGTACCTATTATATAAAATCCATAAAACCCTTAACAACCTTGAAGGTAGAAAATATTTACTCCTAGATTTCCATTGTAGAAAGGATTTTTACAATTAAAACCAATATTGCTAAGTAACACAACAAAATGAAATTCACGTAAAACCAAACTGACACAATGCTCTTAAATGTGATTCTTTGTATTTTATTGATCTGATAGATACAAAATTATAAAAAAAAAGAGTGCATGATTTTTTTATTCTATATATACATCTATTTGGAAATACCAAACTTATTCATAGCAAACTGGTTTTGTTTATTCAACTTCATAAGAGATATATATGTAACTTCTCTCAATGCCTACTAGTTATTATATATTTCATAACCACCCTAGATAAAACAAAAAATTAAAACCCATAAAGTTAAGATAGGCATTCAATTTTATACAAAAAAATCCCAAAATGGATAGCCATAAACCACATGGAGCACTAAAAACAAGATACACATGGGGGTGTGGTCCCCAACCTACAATCTAGATGGGAGAGGCATCCCTACTAAAAAAATCCATTTTTTATATTCTTATCTAGGATATTTTTTCCTTCATGATGAAACTCCGAGGAGTGGATAATACTATTTTCCTCATCATCATACTATTTTGTCTTTGTAGAGAAAAAATCACGCACATACTAATATTTTACTATACCACCAAGTATGGTGTTTCATGTATGGATCTTGAGTAAGAAGATTATTTACTGGTGACACACTTCATAGTCCATCCACTTACTTTGATTTTTTCAATTTTTTTATATCTCTCGTCTGTCAATTCTACACGTAGTTCTGGTCAGGTCATATAGATCCCTATTTGTCAGTATTTTCATATTTTTCATTAGTATCTAAGGACACTAGCGCCCAAGACTACACACTAGTGCCTTGCTTCTGTCCTCTTTATTTTTGTTCAAATTTTTGACATTTGTTGTTAGATTTTTCATTGTTATTACTCCCATCCTTAGGTCCTTGTCAGCATGTCAATTCACTAGTGATGAAATTAAATCAATAGATCTCTATATAAACAAAACATATATACCATTAAAACAATGGGTAATTTTTATCAAGGGATATCTATCTACATACTATCAGAGGGACTGCATTTTAGGCTTATTACTCTGTATCACTGTAGAGGAAGGGGATGTTTTTGAATTCCATCCACACATTTTTCATTCTATCTAGCTAAAACCCACTATCTTGGCGTCATTGGTGCGAGGGAAAACTAAGGACATAATTCTACGCACAACGCATAGAGCTACATGGAGTCTGAGATGTAGTGCATTATTAGGTCATAATTTCACTCTGTCAAGTGATGTATGGGATCATCCAGAATCCCCATTTGCATATTTATTTTTTAGGATTTGATGGGGTTTTTTTAGTATATCATTTGTTTTGCAGATCATCACTGAATTCACTGATCATCCAATGAGCTACAAGAAATCAATAGTGAAGTCCTTGTGACATAAGAAAAATTAAGTTTTGACCCTCTACCCAGTCATAAGAACCTATAGAAGGTCTCTGACACCCTTGTCCTTTCTTAAACACCCCTGTGTCATTCATTCCGAGAGCTCCATAATTAATATAGAGTATTTCAAGTACTCTTCCCATCCTATTCATTAGTTCTATTTCGGGTATACTTTGAGGTAAGGAAAAATCATATAAGTTTCCCTACCTATTTGATTTTCTTACATAATTATATATTTTTAGTGCTTAGTAGTTGGATTTTATTGTAGTGACTCTAAAATTAGATTTAATAATATCTAAATTTTTATTAAATGAGTACACCTTAGAGAAAAGTTGGTTACATAATAGATTATCTGATTTTGTTTAGAAATAATAGATAAGAATAAGGAGTAAAGAATAAGGGGATAAATAATAAGGAAATATTTATGGGGAGGATCAAGACCTTTTTTTCTTATTCTAGCATATTTATGTAAACATCAAATCTTTCAAACATTCCCAGAATGGGATCTTCATCTTTCCCATGCGTGGTAGAGGAATATTATTTCTTGTTTAGAAAGAATTCTAAAAAACTCATTATAAATAGATGTATTCTTATTTAATCCTTTTGGATAATTTATTGATTTATACTTCTGAATGAATTAAATTTTGTACTAAATAATAATAATAAAACATGGAGGATCCTACTCCCCTACAATATATTGTAAACTAATTTCTATCAACATATCTATATATGTAGATCCTTGGGTGTATATATATATTAGGGGAAGTATCCTTTCAAGTTTTGAATGTATGTCATCCAAATACTTCCTAGATATTTTTTATGCCCCCTCCAAGGTTTAAATCCTCAAATTGAAAACCCTTTATACTCATATTTTCTCCCTCTAAAATATAAGGAGAATATTCCTTCATTTTCCACTACTTCATATCCTAAGCCTGTTATGGACTCAAGGTTGGGTAATAATCCATTCTAATATTCAATCTTAGCCTGATAGTTATTGATAAATGCTTTTCTCAATTCAATTTCTTAGACATGTGAATGTAATACTCAATGATTCCCTTGATAAACCTTTCTCCCCTTCTTTATAAACTAATTCCCACACTTCTTATTTTCCCCCTATACATCTTAGATACTTAGCATCTTTCATGACCTCTAAGGTGAAGGTTGTGGTTATGTATTAATCAGGATGGTGAGTTTGTACCCGTGTTTTTACATAGGTTGATAATATATAAACCTTATCTCTCAGTTGTTTCTTGTTCTTTTAATCCTTATCAGTATTTTCAAAGATACAACCCACTAGTATGGTAACATCATGCTTTAATCCCTCATTGATTATATTTCCCTATAGGATTTTGGTGATTTGATAATTAGAAGAGGAAAATTCATCCCTTAAACTCTCAACTTGGGGTTGGCTATCTCTATAAACCTTTCTCCTTGAGACCCCATCATTTTTCTTTAAAATATCCTTTCTTTATTTGGTGGTCTAGATGGATTCAAAGAGATGATGTTTTGAAGGTCGACTTCATCTACTTATATGCTCATATTTTTCTTCCTTGGTATGATTGATCCAGACTAAATTTCATCCAAAATACTACCTTCCCCTTATCCTTACTGCTAGTGAACATTTAACACTATCATTTCTCTTGAGTTGCAATGAAAGTAAGACTAAATTCCTCAACTTGTGTTATTGGCTGATCAGTAAAGTAAAAGGAATGTACTTTATTTCTTCCTTATTCTACTCCTAATTATTTTACCTCTTCCTCTATCATATTTGAATATGGTTGAGTGTTTTTAGTTGTTATTTTTGTTACTTTAAACTCTTCTTCTCTAGATGGATAAGGCTTATTACTTTTCTTAACTTGTGACTACTTCTGATGTTGAGATCCTTGTTATTAACTTCATGAGTTACAACTTCCTTTTTAATTTAATATAAAATTTTTTTGATTAGGCTCTAGGATACTTGGTTTCTCAATCTCAATTAACGAGACCTCTTCAGTATGGGTTTCCTCAACTCCACATACTAAAATTACTTATTCAACGGTTTTCCTCCACCTAATTACCTTTAACCTTATTTATTTTAGGTGCTTCTTGTGATATTTGGTCTCCTTCATGCTCTATAACTGATGTATCATGTGTGGTCTCATGGGGAAGGTAAAATACAACATCCACATCCAAACCGTGTAACAACTCAGTGAGTTTTTTTTCAATTAATGGGTTTAGTATTTCTTATTTTTCTTCATCCTTGGATTCTTTTCCTTGAACTTATTCAATAAGTACATTGATAGGGACCTTTTGGAAAAGTAGATTATATGTGCCTCATGCTATATATGGGGTAAGGAAGTGAGTACTACCTCTAGGATAAGGAGGTTAAAACAAGTAATTAAACATCTATAGTCATCGGAAGAAATGTTGTACCCGGGGCTGCTTCCCTTCTAGGTGTTTCCACCTTTGTTCTTTGAGTCCTTACAAAATATATGGTCAAAGGTTTCTCCTCTTCCTCTTCCTCGTGGATGGTTTCTTATATTGGACCTATCCCTGGATGCCCTAGGGAAATATTCCCTCTCATTATTTCCCCTTTACTAGGTGACCCTTTTGAGGAAGAGGTTGCCACATAAACCTGGGTGGTTTATTTTTCCATAGATGCATTTTTCCTTGATGTAGGGTGTGGGACTACTTGGATAGGTATATATGTAGTAATTGGGGCATCTTGCATAGTTTTTTTTATTATATCCTCTTGTAGTGCCACATTTTACACCATCTAAATACCACAGTAAAATACCAGCATAAATTTTATTTTTGACTAACATTGCTCACTACACACAACATAGTAAGGGCTCCAAGTACAAAACTTGACACACATGTGACAATCACATAAGTCATCAACTCACATAGACACATGTAGACGACAACGGCATGTCGATACCACACTTTTCCCAACAAACGAATACTAGGAAAGACCCAACCACAAGAAACGTGACTTTAGGAACGGAGAACCCACGACATATCGTTACTTTAAATGTATTTTAGTTACTGCTAAATTTCCAAGCTCATTATGAGGTAAGCATGGTTTAATCCCTTTTCAACCTACATGTTCTGAAAATTCATTTCACAGTTCACTTATTGTTCAACCATTTAATTTTCTCTTTACCCTTATGAAAAATCTTCATAACTTACATAAGTATTCCCCATATTTCAAAATGCCTACAAGATTCTAATTCTCTCATTCTTATGTTAAGATTATGCTTCCCAAAACGCTTATTCAAAGTTTGGAATTTAACCTTGCTACACAAGTGAACCTAATGTGCTCTCAAGATGAAATCTTGGGATTAAGAAAGACATCGATTTGAAATAGATTTTTCCCCAAGAACATCCATCAATCATGGATTAGTTATTTCGCTATTATTATTATAGTTAAATAACTTGTTGAATTCCAAATTTTATTTTTATATGCATATCTTAAATGTTTTGTCGACATTTGGTCACACCAAGGCAATTTATATTCCTTGTAACACATGAAGATGTTTTAATTAAGTCTTAAGGACTCCCAGTGAAATTATTCCTAACGTCAAATTTTGGTTTACTCTCATATGATTTACTTTTGCATCACACTAGGGTCTCATTATTACTATCATTTTAAATGTAAGAGTTACAAAAGTACTTATCTGACATATTAAAGAAGCACATGGTTAAGCTTAGTTCCAGTTTCACCCAGGGATTTAATCTCTATTATAGGTGTGGTTAAGGTTAAAATGTATTTACCCTATAATCCTTTGGTGAAAGATCAAGGCACTAAATTTTCACAAGCCTAAGACAAGACATTTATCTATGAGGGACAAAAGGGTTCACTAACGAGAATGAAAGACATAGAACAACTATATCGCAATCTTCATATAGGTCGTTTGGGTCCAACAGGGATTTCATTCACTGATGAAGTTAATCTCTAGATCTAATTTCGAAAGGCCCAAAAATCCAATAGGATACAAGGGAGTAATATCTCTACCTACTCCACAGATGGGAAGGTTACACCACTTAGTCATTCCTTCTAACAAGGACTCATAAGGTGACTTCCAAGGTGGTCTTCACCACTTAGCCTGATGTCGAACCTGAAGAGAGGACATTCTTCTCACGATTACCAAAACTAGAAGGAAACCGCATACTCTGGATAGGTTGGACCATGTCATTCCTAAAATATGGGTTCACGAAAATGTCACTAAACCTAATGACTATGACGGTAACTCTAGCCAAGGGTTTTATATACCTAACCTAGAAGGTCTCATTGAGTGCAAATCTTAAGTTCATTCTATGGTCTTAATTTTTTTTATATGGTAAAAAGGGATCACACATACAGGAAAACTATACATGAGTATTTTATTAGAGTTGAGTGTTCACATTAACACTCTTTATTGTGTTTGCAAGGTAAGAAGGTAATCCAATAATTAATTTAATTAGCTATTGAAAACTGAGAAAGTGCTACAATATATTAACTTCAATTTCAATTTACTATATATAAATAAAATCCATTTTTATTTGCCATACACAATTAAGAATCAAACTGAACCGATGATTAGATGTACATTTCCTATGTTATCCCTAAAACTAGCATCTCATGCATATTAAAAAATTTCAATTACAACTTTTCAGTAATAAGAGACTACATTAGAAAGTTATTCATTTTACAATAACCTATAAAAATTACAATAATAATAATTAAATTACACATCACCTTTTTCGTCGTCATTCTTCCATCCTGCAAAACCCACATGAGCATGATATCAGTGATAAATCATTGGCATGGCATCCACCCTAAATAATCATAAGTATCATATTCTAGTAGTTCACCCAGTTGTAAACTAACAAAAGTTAGCTCAAGGGCCCAAAAAATTGCGTCCAAAAAGAACGTTCGATTGAGGAGTATGCAATGAGACATCTCCTACTAGTTCCCCTATATAAGGAGAATTCATCAGAGTTGATGGGACTGAGAACTAGTAAACCATTTTCAAATGGTGTCAAGTTTTCTGAAGCGACAAGATGAAATTGGTCCAGTTCGACCTCGTCAAACTATGACTGGAAACCTACAAAATGG
Source organism: Taxus chinensis (assembly GCA_019776745.2). Taxonomy (NCBI): domain Eukaryota; kingdom Viridiplantae; phylum Streptophyta; class Pinopsida; order Cupressales; family Taxaceae; genus Taxus; species Taxus chinensis. Next base: position 572,198,081 of record CM034147.1, on the reverse strand, counting down.
CTTCACCAAACTATCCAAAAAATTTATGTTTCCTAAACTGAATGTTCCATGCATTTTTCTAGTATAAACGCTAGAGTTTTGTGAAGACGGGACGTGATTTCTCCTTCCTGGTTTCAAATGGTGGTCCAAAATGAAAGCAAACTTTCTAGTTTTTTTAACAACTCTCTACTGTTGTAAACCGGTGCTCCTATAAGAGCATCAAAAGGATGTCATATGATCATTTCGGGTCAAACCAAAAATCAAGGAGACTTTTTGTATACCAAGGTACACGAATGAAACTTCACATATTGTTTCCAGAGTTACGAAGGGTACTTAGTAAATCTCCAAAAATTGCAAAAATTAACTATTTAAAACAAGGATAAGGTCAACTTTATCAATGGGGAGTCAAATTTTCCTGGTCGATAAAACCATATTGAAGCGATCGAGAAGGGTAAGAGTTTTCTATGTCATCTTGAAGCCAGGGTGACAGTTCATGGTTTCAATTAGGTTAGTTAAAATGGCTTCAGGAGTTGTGAGACACCACTTTATTGTTTTGCAATGAGTTGTGACACGACATTTAACTGTATTTAAAAATCCTAATAATTTAAAATTCTATTTAGTTGCAAAAGAGAACTAAAACATGAGAATTATGAGAGGTAAGGGAAGAAGAACCATGCCTAGAGAATGAAGTCGGTCGAAGCCGCAGGCTTGGATTCAGTGTCTTGCTTGGGCACTTCATCAACCAGTCCACGAGCTTCCTCAACTCCACCATTTTACATAGACATCTACCAGGGAAGTTGCATTGTAAACAAAATCATCTGGTTTTCTATGCCTTAATGGTTTTCCATGCTTAATTCTATAGCTCTTATTTTCACACATGCGGGGAGGATGCTGACAGAGGTTGTGGAATCTATCTTTACACGTACCCATTGCATTTGCTTGAAGGTTTCCAAGGAATTTTTAACCATCTCATTTTTATTTTTATTTTTACACCTCCTGCAATCATTGATGTCCATAAACCACATTCCTTTCAAGCATTGTCGAATCATGGGCATGCTTCCACATTTTTCGTACATGTCTATCAAGTCATTCACAACTATTATATTTGACAAAAACCCACTTTCAATTTTTTTTTTTTTGATGAATCTCCATTCCTTTTTCCAAACCTCCATTTTTGGTACACACAGGGAGAATGCTAGCAAAGGTTGCTGAGTTTGGTTTTACACCTGCCAATTGCATTTGCTTGAAAATCTCCATGGCCCTTTCAAGAAGCCCATTTTGTGAGCATCCTGTAATGAATACATTCCATGAGACCACGTTCCTCTCAGGCATTGTATTGAAAATGTTGAAAGCCTCATCAAGAAGGCCATTTTGTGCATATCTTGCAATCATTGCAGTCCACAAGAATGAATCTCGTTGTATCATTTTTTCAAACATTTCATGTGCCTTTTGTATGCTTTCACATTTTTCATACGTGCCAAACTGGGCACTAAATACATTTTCTTGGAAGTTTCAATGGCCTTTTCAACAAATGCATTTGAGCATATCCTGCCATCGTGGCATTCCATGAGACAACATTTCTTTGAGGCATTAACACAAACATTTCAACATATTTTTAACAGACCCATCTTTGCGTACCTGTAGCCATGGTAGTCAAAGAAGCCACATTTCTTTCAGGGATTTAGGCACACAACTCGCATTACCAAGCACATTCTTTCACTTTTTTACAAGAAAATCTACTTGGGCACTTGCAACAACAACCTCTGACATAGTTCCTCTACTTTGTTTCTTGATGGGTGTCCACACAGTTATGTGGAACAGATTGAGGGGAAGCTAGCACAGGTAGAATGTTAGGAGGAGGCTGCAAAAAACCCAAATTAATTTCTAATGCCAAGGACCCATGGGAGGGAGGAGTGAAGCGGTGGAAGGGAAGGCTTATGCCATGCATGGAGATTCATGAAGAGATAGGCCTTCCATTCAACTGAAACCATAGCATCTGTCAAAACCCCATCTCTTCCTTGGCGGTGGCGCTTCTCCTCCAGCAGCAAAGCCAAAAGAAGAATAGCAAAAAAACAAAGGAAAAAAAAAAAAGGAACGGCAATCAAGAAGCTCGAGCCTCCATGCCCTAACTCGCCCAAAGTTTCCCCCTTTTTATTTATTTATTTTTAATTCTTTTATTTTATTTAACATTATTATTATTATTATATATTTAAAGGAGGCATAACATTCTCCTCCCCTTAAGAAAGCATCCTCCTCGATGCGACATACAATGAAGAAAGAGAAAGAGGGTATGCAACAAGGGATGAATGTGATGAAGGTACGCTCTAAGGTTAAGATTTCAAATCCAAAATCATGGTTACGGGGTGGCCTTAGGAACATTTGGTAGAAATTTCATTTTTCAATGTGCTGTGAAGATTAGCAGTTCTCTCTTATTCATTATTTCATTAATCTCTTTCCATTAACATTATTCTTAATTCAAGTCCTTTAAAATTTCATTTAATCGAATTTTAGTTTATTCATTCCTGTGGATTCCCATCATGAACTACAGTCACAACATCCTACCAGGGTCATACACAACACTAAGTTTTCACAACATACTTTTACATACTTTCACGACCGTATCACATTACAAGGGTTTCACCAACCATGGAGTGACAACAAGTAGACCACATAACAATTAATTTCCAACAATTACACCCTAGACATAGACCTAGTACACACATATGACTAATAAACAAAATCAACACATTGATACATATACAATGGGTATCACATGACCCAAAAAAATTCATGACTATAACAACATAGTTTCAATCCAATATCCAAAGGTCGATACCAACCAAGGGGAGAGTCAAGCCTCATAAATAACCAAGTGTCAAGAAGACTCTTATAGTTACACATAAACTCACTATACCAATCTCCACACATCACAAGGCATCATGAAAAAACTCCAGATATCTCCAAAAGCAATAGAATACAACTCCATATACCTCCCCAAAGCATCACCAAATAATCTCCATATACCTTCTAAGAGGAAGAAACATAGTACCAAAACCAAGTCGGGTCACTCAACCATAGAGCCCCATAAAAAATCTCAGGTCACTCAACCGTAGAGTGTCATAAAGAATAACAGGTCACTCAACCATAGAGGCCTGTCTCCTTTCTCCTTTTAATGAGGTCAGGTCACCCTATGGCCCTGGGCATAGAGAGCCCAGTCACCCCCCAACCCAAGTGACTTAATAACTCGTGGTTTAACAAACTCTAGTTATCTGTAACTCCTTGGGGCATACCCCCATACAAAAAAGTGAGTCCATAGGTTTAACCACTCCATGGTAAATCCCATGACCCTATTTCAATCACATTTCGACATTAGAACCAACATAACAATCCATTCAAATGCCAAGTGGAAAAATCAAAAGACTTGGGCTAGGCTACAACACTCTCAAATATGAAAAGAAAGTTTTAAAACCAAGAAAAAAACAATTGGCTAATTATCCATGGTTAGTGTAAAATCCAACTGTTGGTGCAACAATCAAATAAATGCCCAAAATATAAGAACATGTCAATCAAGAAAACGGATGGTTCTAGCTAAAAGAGAAAGATTAATTTACGAATAAAATATGTAATGAGAAAATAGCACATCACAATCACTATGTGGCCTCATACCGCCACTAAATGGGTACTCATCGAGTTCCTGGCACTCAGACATCGAGCCTCAGCTCGTGAAAATATACATGTAACCAAAAATGAGTATGTCAAATAATGTAACGGTCATCATCTCTATCTGAATCATAACTCCAAACTCCCACAAGGATCAACATAGTCAAAATCACATAGGATTATTCAATGAACAATCCAATAGGAAAGAGCAAGGGACACAAGGTTGCATAAGTTGAGCCTAAGGTGGTGCACACCCACAATATATTGAGCAAGCTCGAAGTATACTAAACAGATAAAAGTGGGTTTTCAGTCTATATAAAACTCCACTTTCTCACTTGTACTCAGCTCAATATTATGACAATTTGGTCCATGCCTACTCTCTCCACACATACACTCTTGACAGTTTTATCCCCTCAGGGTTGTCTAGTGTAAGGTTTCACAACATACACATAACTACATCACTTACATAATGGTAATTCACACACAACAACCATAAAGTCTTGTGCATGGAATAAATATACAGGGTACAACACAATCATTACCTTCATGGGTTATGATACATCACATTACCACATCCTGCACCCAAAGTGTATTCACTGTGCGTTAGGGATCATACTCCTATATGACCCTAAATTACGACATGAACTATCACATATTACATGAATTACACATATGAGGAACAAAACGTCTAACATTACGACATATAGTCAATTGTAATACAACATGACAATGCCCACAACAAATCACAATACGGTGTCGACATCACGATAAAATTCACTACATCTTCACATCACATAAATTTTGTCATGCAATACATCACTACATCTTCACATCACATAAGGTCAAAATGTTTCAACACTCTGCAATTCACAATATCATTAGATTCACACAAAACAAGGTGGTACATCACACATAGATTCCTCATTGGATCCATAAAAAGGAGAGTCAATACTCTCATCACAAGCACATCAACATGAAAACAAATACACACTAAGTGACCTGCACCACATGTGCTTCCATAAGGTCACAATCATGACATAGTTCACTTAACAACATATATCACATTACTCTTCCATTATCCATCACCATGAAACACCAACACCATCATGTAACACCATCCCCATCATGCAGAATCATCAGAACTCCAATCTATCTGAGACGTTTGAGAGCATGAACCTCGGTCTGATACCATATGTAGTGCCCACATTTTACACCATCCAAATACCACAGTAAAATACCAGGATAATTTATTTTTTTACTAACATTGTTCACTACACACAACATAGTAAGGGCTTCAAGTACAAAACTCGACACATATGCGACAATCACATAAGTCATCAACTCACATAGACATGCAGATGACATCGGCATGTTGATACCACACTTTTCCCAAAAAATGAATACTAGAAAAGACCCAACCACAAGAAACGTGACTTTAGGAACGACGAACCCACGACATATCGTTACTTTAAATGTATTTTAGTTACAGATAACTTTCCAAGATCATTATGAGGTAAGCATGATTTTCTCTCTTTTCCACCTACACGTTCTGAAAATTCGCTTCACAGTTCACTTACTGTTCAACCATTTAATTTTCTCTTTACCCTTATGACAAATCTTCATAACTTACATAAGTATTCCCCATATTTCAAAATGCCTACAAGATTCTAATTCTCTCATTCTTATGTTAAGATTATGCTTCCCAAAATTCTTATTCAAAGTTTGAAATTTAACCTTGCTACGTAAGTGAACCTAATGTGCTCTCAAGATGCAATCTTGGGATTAAGAAAGACATCGATTTGAAATAGATTTTTCCCAAGAACATCCATCAATCATGGATTAGTTATTTCACTATTATTATTATAGTTAAATAACTTGTTGAATTCCAAATTTTATTTTTATATGCATATCTTTTGTTTTGTCGACGTTTGGTCACACCAAGGCAATTTATATTCCTTGTAACACATGAAGATGTTTAAATTAAGTCTTAAGGACTCCTAGTGACATTATTCATAACCTCAAATTTTGGTTTACTCTCATATGATTTACTTTTGTGTCGCACTAGAGTCTCATTATTACTATCATTTTAAATGCAAGATTTACAAAAGTAATTATTTGACATATTAAAGAAGCACATGGTTAAGCTTAATTCCAGTTTCACACAGGGCTTTAATCTCTATTATAGGTGTGGTTAAGGTTAAAATGTATTTACCCTATAATCCTTTGGTGAAAGATCAAGGCACTAAATTTTCACAAGCCTAAGACAAGACATTTATCTACGAGGGACAAAAGGGTTCACTAACGAGAATGCAAGACATAGAAAAACTATATCGCAATCTTCATATAGGTTGTTTGGGTCCAACAGGGATTTTATTCACTGATGAAGTTAATCTCTAGATCTAATTTCGTAAGGCCTAAAAATACAATAGGATACAAGGGATTAATATCTCTAACCTACTCCACAGATGGGAAGGTTACACCGCTTAGTCATTCCTTCTAACAAGGACTCATAAGGTGACTTCCAAGGCAGTCTTCACCACTTAGCTTGATGTCGGACTTGAAGAGAGGACATTCTTCTCATGATTACCACAAACTAGAAGGAAACTGCATTCTTTTGATAGGTTGGACCATGTCATTCCTAAAATACGGGTTCACGACAATGTCGGTAAACCTAACGACTATGAAGGTAACTCCAACCAGGGGTTTTATTTACCTAACCTAGAAGGTCTCATTGAGTGCAAAGCTTAAGTTCTATCTATGGTCTTAATTTTTTTTATATGGTAAAAAGGGATCACACATACAGGAAAACTATACATGAGTATTTTATTAGAGTTGAGTGTTCCCATTAACACTCTTTATTGTGTTTGCAAGGTAAGAAGGTAATCCAATAATTAATTTAATCATCTATTGAAAATTGAGAAAGTGCTACAATATATTAAATTCAATTTCAATTTACTATATATAAATCAAATCCCTTTTTTTTTTGCCATACACAATTAAGAATCAAACTGAACCGGTGATTAGATGTACATTTCCTATGTTATCCTAAAACTATCATCTCATGCATATTAACAAATTTCAATTATAAATTTTCAGTAATAAGAGACTACATTAGAAAGTTATTCATTTTACAATAACCTATAAAAATTACAATAATAGTAATTAAATTACACATCATCTTTTTCGTCATCATTCTTCCATCCTGCAAAACCCACTGTGAGCATGATATCAGTGATAAATCGCTAGCATGGTATCCACCTTAAACAATCGTAAGTATCATATTTCAGTTTCCCATTTACATCTAACAATAATTATAATTTGCAATCGAAATAAAAAGGTCTAGGAACATGTATCCATTACATTTCATTTTTCTTCATTTTTTAACCCAAGAGAGAAGAAAGAGAAGGGAAGAGAGAGAAAAAATTGTTTTTCCAAAAATTCTAATACCCATAAAAAGTTTCATTATAGTGTTTTAAACAGCTATTTAATCGTGTTTAAACATTTTCAGGGTGATTTGGAAACCTTACGAGGTCCCGCAACTTTCTACTTTTACATTTTCTCACTAGCTACGAAATGTACAAAATGGGCACAAAGGCTAAGAAAATACTTCCAAAATTTATCTTCCAATGAGCATGCACATCATGATTAACTTTCTACGTGTCCCCATATATAATAGGAATTAATAGCAACTGACGGAATTGAAAAAGAGCGCACGGTTTGCATTTGGCGGCTAGTTTTCCGGGGCCACTTGTCGTAGTTCACCCAGTTGTAAACTGGAAAAAGTTAGCTCGAGGGCCCAGAAAACCACGTCCAAAATGAATGTTCAATGGAGGAGAATGCAACGAGACATCTCCTACTAGTTCCCCTATATAAGGAGAATTCATCAGAGTCGACGAGACTAAGAACCAGTAAACCATTTTCAAACGGCGTCAAGTTTTCTGAAGCGACAAGACAAAATTGGTCCAATTTGACCTCGTCAAACCGCAATTGGAGACCTAAAAAATGGCTTCACGAAACTATCCTGAAAAGTTCTCTTTCCTACACTAAATGTTCCATGCATTTGTCTGTATAAATGCTGGAGGTTTGTGAAGATGGGACGTGATTTCTCCTTCCGGGTTTCTAATGGTGGTCCAAAATGAAAGCCAACTTTCTATTATTTTTAACAACTCTCTACTGTTGTAAACCGGTGTAACAAGGATCCTATAAGAGCGTCAAAAGGATGTCATATGATCATTTTGGGTCAAACCAAAAATCAAGGTGACTCCTGGTATACCAAGGTACATGAATGAAACTTCACATCTCATTTCAAGAGTTGTGAAGGGTACTTAGTGAGTCTCCAAAAATTACAAAATTTAACTATTTAAAACAAGGAGAAGGTCAAATTTATCAATGGTGAGTTAAATTTTTCTGGTCGATAAAACCATATTGAAACGATCAAGAAGGGTAAGAGTTTTCTATTTCATCTCGAAGCGAGGGTGGTAGTTCATGGTTTAAAGTAGGTGAGTTAAAATGGCTTTGAGAGTTGTGACATGAGACTTTATTATTTTACAATGAGTTGCGACATGACATTTAACTGTATTTAAAAATCCTAATAATTTAAAATTCTATTTAGTTGCAAAAGAGAACTAAAACATGAGAATTATGAGAGGTAAGGGAAGAAGAACCATGCCTGGAGAAAAAAGTCAGTCGAAAGCCGCAGGATTGGGTTCAGTCTCCTGCTTGGGCACTTTGTCAACCAGTCCATGAGCTTCCTCAGCTCCACCATTTTACATACACATCTACCAAGAAAGTTGCATTGCAAAAAAAAACATCTGGTTTTCTATGCCTTGATGGTTTTCCCACGCTCAATTCTAAAGCTCTTATTTTTTGTACATGCGGGGAGGATGCTAACAGAGGTTGTGGAATCTGGCTTTACACGTACCCATTGCATTTGCTTGAAGGTTTCCAAGGAATTTTTAACCATCTCATTTTTATTTTTATTTTTACACCTCGTACAATCATTGCTGCCCATAAACCACATTACTTTTAGGCATTGTCTAATTGTTGGCATGCTTCCACATTTTCCATACATGTCTATCAAGGCATTCACAACTATTATATCTAACGAAAACCCACTTTCAATTGTTTTTATTTTTTTGATGAATCTCCATTCCTTTTTCCAAACCTCCATTTTTGGTACACATAAGGAGGATGTTGGAAAAGGTTGTTGAGTTTGGTTTTACACCTGCCAATTGCATTTTCTTGAAAATCTCCATGGCCCTTTCAAGAAGCCCATTTTGTGAGCATCCTGCAATGAATGCATTCCATGAGACCACATTCCTCTCAGTAATTGTATTGTAAACGTTGAAAGCCTCGTCAAGAAGGCCACTTTGTGCATATCCTGCAATCATTGCAGTCCATGAGAATGCATCTTGTTGCATCATTTTGTCAAACAGTTCATGTGCCTTGTGTATGCTTTCACATTTTCCATACGTGCCAAACTGGGCACTACATAAATTTTCTTGGAAGTTTCAATGGCCTTTTCAACAAACACATTTGAGCATATCCTGCCATCATGGCATTCCATGAGACAACATTTCTTTGAGGCATTAACACAAACATTTCAACATCTTTTTAGCAGACCCAACTTTGCATACTTGCAGCCATGACAGTCAAAGAAGCCACGTTTCTTTCAGGCATTTAGGCACACAACTCGCATTGCCAAACACATGCTTTCACATTTTTACAGGAAAATCTACTAGGGCGCTTGTAACAACAACCTCTGACACATTTCCTCTATTTTTTTGCTTGATGGGTGTCCACATAGGTATGAGGTGTTGATTGAGGGGATGCTGGCGCAGGTAGAAAGTTAGGAGGAGGCCACAAAAAACCCAAATTCATTGCTAATGCCAAGGACCCATGGAAGGGAGGAGTGAAGCAGTGGAAGGGGAGGCTTATGCCATGCATGGAGATTCATGAAGAAACAGGCCTTCCATTCAGCTAAAACCATAACATCTGTCAAAACCCCATCTCTTCCTTGGCGGTGGAACTTTTTCCTCCAGCAGCAAAGCCAAAAGAAGAACACCAAAAAAAAACAAAGAAAAAAAAAACAAAAGGAACGGCAATCAAGGAGCTCGAGCCTCCATGCCCTAACTCACCCAAAGTTTCCCCCTTTTTATTTATTTATTTTTAATTCTTTTATTTTATTTAACATTATAATTATTTTTTTATATTTAAATGAGGCATAACACATCTTCTATATGTTTCAATATTTACACAAAGATCCTTGTTTTTCTTGTTACAACATTGATCTCCTCTAGAGCCCCTAAAATTTTCCCTCTAATTTGGAGATGTGGGGATTCTCCATTAAGGGGGTACAGACCTGCAATACACTTTTTAAAAGGGGGGAGTATATCATTCATAACCATAATTTCCATGTAGTCTCTCAAAATAGTTGTGTTATATAAGGTTAAGTAAATTCATTTCTTGATAATCCATATGAAGGTTCTCTTAATGACATTGGTATTCCTACAATGCAAATAGGTCTTCTTTATCCTTGTCTACTCAAAACTTGGGATAGGATGTGAGGTTATCTTTTTTCAAGGTATAAGTTTATCACCAAATATTTCCCATCCTTAATTCCTTGAGGAGTGTTTTCCTCTCAATTTTCCCCACCCTCTTGAATCTAATTTCATGAAAACTAGAGCCCTTCCATAGAAGAAATTCATGTTTTAAACTTCTCAGATGCTCATTTCCATTTCCCATGATGTTTTTAATCAAAATTTCCTCAGTCCATTGCCGTTAAAACATTTTACCTATTTTCAATGGATGGGAAATTATTTTAGTTCTTCTTTTATGCATTTGTAATGTGTGGGACCTTGCATCTTTCATTTTTAACCTTTTGCAAAGAAATAAATTCTTCATCGGGACCAAAAATGGTGTTTTCCCATTTCCTACAACTTCCTACATTATTTTCCCCATCAAATTCTTGCTCGTAAAGGTGAATCTAAGCATTTGCTTCTCATTGAATGCAGATGGACGGGTTTTCTTTTCAAACTTATCACTTTTAGTTATTTTGGAAAAAAATGTCAGATTTTCCCCGCATCCCCGTCAGTACCTGATTGGCTAGAGTAGTTTTGGTGGAAGTTCGGGGTGATGGATCCATTTTATTCTCTAAGGCATTCCGATGAAAGGGAAAAAATTTCTAAATTGACCCACGGCCCTACCCACACGAAAGAGATAAATTTTGAGTTGAAGTCCGCAGCAAATCAGAAAGGGATACTTGGCCTGCATTGAAAATTCAATGGAAGGGGCATGGACTTCTAGGGGAAAGTTGGTATTTTTCCCCCCTTTCCAAAATAGATAAAGTATAAAAGTGAAAACACACCCTCTGCAACCAGTTAGGTGATGCCATGTGTTGAAGAATGAAATTGGGACACGTGGTCGTTTTTCAGTTCATATGCGCTTTGGTGGGCCAATGGAGGAATTTAGGAATTTTATCTTTGTTTCCAAAAAGGGCAAAAAAGTTCTGAAATGACTCGTAGATCTTCTCATGTGAAGGGATAATTTCTAAGTTGAGGCTTGCAGCAAATTAGAAAGGGACACGTGGCCAACATTGAAAAGTCAAAGTAGGCCTGTGGAGGAAATTAAGAATTTGACCCCTTTTCTCCAAAGGTTTAAAATGTTACAAATTGATCCGCGACCCCTTTTCCAATAGCGGTGTGCCACACATTCACGTTGAAAAGTCAAAGCAGGCTGGTGGAGGTTTTTGAGAATTTGACCTTTTTGTTAAAAAGAGTTTAAATGGCAGATTTGAACCGCATTTCCTCAGCCACTCAGATGGTGCCATGTGTTCGGCATCCTTTGGCAGAGCTACGGAGGGATGAAGCAAAATGAGATATCAATTTTTTTCTCCCAATGTCAGGAAATGCAAATTTTTCCCTCAGGGCTATCATTTCTTAGATCTTTCCACGTGTAAGGTCCAAATTTGAAGGTAAAAAGGGGAAAAGATAGCTATATGCACTCATCTAGTTTTTGGATGCCATTAACGAACCAGAGCTCCAAAAAATGCAAATTTGAACCATTCTTTGTTCTTCTCTCTTTTTTTCCTTATCGTTTATTCATTATATGCATTTTTAGTTTGTTGTGGAGCCAAACCAATAAATTTAAAGAGATGTAAAGTCTGATTATCAGAAAATGGAGTTTATCGGGCATACACGATAAAATGGGGGAAAAATTACCAGTAAGTACTTGAGTGCTATGAAAGTGGTTAAAAGGTGGAAATGGCAAGACCACATAAAGAAGAAAATCATGAGATGCCCCCTGCTAATGTAATCATGCTTGAACACCTAAAATATTCACCTTTTTGAACCTCTAGTTTTCATGAATGCATTTGTTTCATGTCACTTTCCAAAACTAGATCTACAACAAACATTATTCCTTTTAGATATTATTTTCTTAGGGAAAAAGTATGGATGTATACGAATTTTTATAATAACATGGTTTAGGCCATGGAAAAAGGGTTCTGGCATTTTTCTGGGAAGGTTGCAAATTTTGAAGTGATTCAATAAAGAAGTTATTTCTTTCTTACTTCCTCTATTATCTCTCTCTATCTCCGCCTGATTCAATGGATCATTTATTTTACATTCAATATAAACTTTATGTTCTAGTTTGTGTAATCCTTAGAACTTTATGTCTGCAGATTTACATCGGTGGTGAAGTAATTGATCCTTTTCTATATTTCCTTGATTCAATGTGAGTAGGGAGATACTCTGCTATCTATATTTCCCAAAAGCATTGTTGTTTTCTTCCTTCTCCCATCTCTTTATTCTTCCATTCCTTCTTATTTATAATCTTTTGAGTATGAAAACATTTCAGAATACCAGGATCCAAACATTGATAGTTGTAGATTTGTACATTTGTTTTTCCAGCTCTCAATAAGGGAACCTCTCCCATTGAAGAGAAGGGACATGTTTTTCCCCTGACTATTATTTCTAGCCATGTTCCATTCTGAAATCCAACAAGGAGAAAATGTAATTTTGTATTCCATCACTTGGGTGACGTTCATCCTAGATTATTCTCTTTAATTTGACCTCTTCCTTGTTACTAAAATCCATCCAAAATTCCTCATAGTGAGGCTCATGTTAATAGGAATTCCCTAAATCTCCATGGATTATCCACCTAATGTCATAATTAGTCCTAGGAGAGAGTTTGTTCAAAGTTATTTTTCCCATCTCTACTTCTAAGAGTTTATCCTTAACCAATGAAGTAGGGAAAGTATACCTTTCAATGTTGATTAGGAAATTGATGTTTTCCCAGTGCATACCTATAATCATCTTGTGCACTACCATCAAATACCTTAATATCTCCAAAATTTCATATTTATCATCTAGGAACCTTGGTCTCATAGATGGGGCATCATGAAATCTACTTATCCTAATATATAGTGAAAACTTTGAATCTACGATGAAGTACCTATCCATATGCAATCTCGACAATACTCCATCAATGTTTCTTTTGAGGATATTCTATTTTTTCCCAATTATGTTTGCATAGGGATATGAGGGGATAACATCCTCAGATGCCTCATTTTTGTCTTATTTAATCCAGATAGGATAGATGCACTTATCTAGATAAAAATGTGATCATATTACCAATCATAGATAGTGATTATTACTAAAATATTCCTATCTATCCTGTCTTAGGAATGGGCAGCATTATGTGAGAAATGTTCCTACATTAGATAAAGAAGTCAGGTAAAATTCTTGGTTGTTTCTGAGCATCCAAAGTAAGTTTCTGACACTATTTCTCTTCCTCTTACCAGCTTTTTATCGGATACATATTCACTGATCATATCTCCCCGATTGTTTTGCATCACTTGTCTAACTAATTATAATCTTTTTGTATTTTTTCATCCATTCATAATAAAGATCTCTATATTCACTTGAACACGATGACTAGAACTATTGATATGATTAGTGGTAATGTATACTTTTGAATTTATTCTAGCAGCTTACATGACTGGCAACTTAGACATTTTTCTCAATGTGATTGTACCTCAATTCATAATCCTCCAGTGTTTGACTGAAGACAATCCACTGGTTGCTCCTAGTATCTTGGATCATTTGGTACTGATTTATAATAGCTAGTAATACTAGATTCAGCTCCATATGCAATATAATATAAAATCCTTGGATGTAGTCGGGGTTGACCTAAGTGTAAGAGACTTGAGAATGTTTCATTGTTTAAGATCTTAGACTAAGGAACTTTCTTCCATCCCTTTTTTCATCTATTTGAAATTTGAATCCTTCTTCAATATTATAGTGATAGGCCTACACCAACCCTATACCAATTATGGATACTAAGAATCTGGGGGAAATTCAAATGCTAGTGATTCTTCCATTCTAATTCAATGATTGCTCAGGATTTCATTCCTATTAGTTGTGTGCATCCTTTAGGAAAGATGCAGAGGATGGCTAATATTATTTCCTAGGATCAATGGAAATTGTCATCCTATTGAAATCATAGGTATGCCTCGAGAGCTTACCCCTAGAGTGACTACAAAGTTACACTTCTTAAGAGGTTGAGAGACAGGTTTATATGAATTCCAGCCATACATTTCTCTCAAATACTTTCATCAATGACAGATGATATATATTTACTCTGCTTTGAGAAAACGACAACATCATCCATAAAGACAAGGATGAATTCATTGATATACCCTTTGAAAGCAATGCACATTTCATCTTTAGAATGTGGCTCCTACATTTGATACATACCAAAAGGCAATTAGTATGACTTCTGCATATGTTCCCATATTTGTCTGTGAATGTAGTCTTGAACCGATCCTACGTCCCATGACTTTAATGCCTGATTGAATCCCGGATTACTCATCCAGCATAGATAACCTTTCAGGGTCCTGCTACTTATTGTATACAGTATTTGTTCCATATAAGGTCAAAGGGTAATGATCAACTCTAGGGAAGCTTTCCTTTCAAATATCTGAAATCAACACATGATTCTGATATGTTCTCCATTATTTTTCCTCTCTAGGAATGGAAGTGTAATTTTCCACCCATTGTAGTAGTATTTTATAATGAAAAAAATTAATTTCTTCACCTCAATCAATTTGAGATCATGATAAGCAAGATGTAGGGATAAAATTGAAATTTGTATAATTGTATTAATTATCAAGATGCCTCTACTTTTACCTAATTGGCTTGATATTAGGATCAAGATCAATTTTATATGTTGGATCCATAGTTATCAGATTCAAGGACTCCTTATTTATGGGCCTTCAGGGATGGAATCCCAACTGAGAAGTTTTATAGTCAATTGAATTTTTCCACACAAGTGTGCAAGTGAGGGAACACTCCCTGAATATTCCTTCTCATGGGGTTCATCACATACCTTTCCAAGTTAGAAGGTCCTTACCTTGTGCAATAGTGACTAAAGTTTTTAGTTGATGACCCACATTCCCTTGATACCAAGAGCTATTCCATTTGATCTGCTTCTTTGTTTAACTTTCTAGGCATGCACTTGCAAGATTGAGAGCATACAAAACTCTCCATAAATCAGTCCCAAACTACTATGTTACTATAAGCATTTTCAAAATGGGTATTCTTACTGTTAGGAACACAATGGCACTCTAACTTGGTTCGAATGACCACCTTCAATATTCCCATAATATTTTCAATGTTTTTATTAAAAATCATTTCAGCAATTAGAATACCAGTGCAGCCAATGTCTCATAAACATATTCAAGTCCCCTTGAACATTGTTGGAACAATGTAATACTGAAATCTTAGGAGCAATAGAATAGATTTCTCATTCATTATGAGGAAATTAACACAACACATTAAGTCATCATACTCCATTTCAAAATCTTCTAAAGATGGTACCATCAAAAGTAATGGGATCAAAATGGGCACCAATCTAGAATCGCTATCCTTTTCTTACTTGAGTGGTGCGGGTATTGAAAGGATAGACCCTAAGGGGGTTGGATAAATGCAACTCAAGTTCCAAGTCCAGTTATCCAAAGCTATGTCAACTAAATGAAGTCAAATTCATAATTTTATGCTTACTAAAAGATTTATCTAATACAAAGATAAGGCATATACTGAAGGAGGTTAGATACAATCTTCTAGAGATATCTGAGATACTGACTCATGATCATTATTCAAATGATGTTGTTGACAAATTTGTACTAAGGAAAAATTCAGAATTCTAGGAGGGGGAAGATCATAGAGGATTCAACATGACTTAGGAAACATATAGATATCAACTGTGTATGGTACAATATAGAACCATATCTAGTTCTGTGAGGATGCATCTGAGACCAATCTGAAGACAATATAACTACCCACTTTGGCCGTGATAATCTCTATTGTGATAGGCATATAATGGGGAAAAACAAGGGATTATTCACCATCTCAATGACTGATACATCCTATGAGTTCATGGTTAGACTTGGGCAATCAAAGCAAGGGTTAACTCAATTAGGGGTTATTTGTATTCACAGATCCTAAATGTATGCTAACACTACTATGTAAGCTCTATCAAGTTATAAGACAAACACTTGTGATGAAAACTTCAGGTATCTACTATACAAAATCCATAAAACCTAGGATAACCTTGAATGTAGAAAATATTCACTCCCAATTTTTAATTTCAAGAAGGAAATTTTATAACTAAAAGAAATATTACAAATTAAACACTACAAAAAAACATTCATTCAATGAACAATCTGAGCAATGATGTTAAATGAGTTTGTTTGTTTTTCATTGATATGATAGATACATAATTATATAAAAAAAGAAATACATTTATTTATTCTATCTCTATTTACACCAGAAAATAACAACCTTATCAAGGGAAAATGGTCATGTGTGTTCAATTGACAAGGGAGACATGTGAAAATTCTCTCAATGCCCATTAGTGATTGTACAAGATGTAATTTCCCTAGCTAAAATCCTAAAATTAGGACCTCTAAAGTGAATACAGACCTTCAATTCTATACAAAAAATTTTCCCAAAAGAAAAATCCCCAAATAACCCATGGAATACTAAAAACAAGATACACTTGGGGTAGTGGTCCCATCTCTTCCATTTGGATAGGAAAGTCACCAAATTGAAAAACATATCATCTTGAATTTCTTATTTGGAATATTTTTGTTTCATAATGAAACCCATGGAGAAGTGGAGAATATTCTTTCCCTTCATAACATACTCTTTTGTCTTCTTATGTAACCATCATCATTCCTTGTATACATGAGGAAATAGTTGGTTATGCATTATAATAAAATCATTTGATCCTCCTTAGAAAATAATGGATAGAAAAAGGAATAAAGAATAAGGAATGGGGTAATAAAGAAAGAGGAATCCTAGGGGGAAGGATTGAGGTCAAATTATTTACCCTTTAACTCTTCCTCAATTTTATTCCTGTGTACATTAAACCTTTTTAAACATACCCAAAATTAGATCCTCATCTAGCCCTGTGTAGTAGAGAAATACTATCTCCTACTCGGAGAGAATGTTTTCAAAATCACCCAAGATATTTTTCTTCTTTTTTACTCTCTTGAACAATTTATTAATATATCCTTCTAAATGAATATTTTTTTTTACAAAATAATAATCAAAATTTATAGGAGGCTCCAATTCTCATGCAATATGTTGTTAAAGGATCTCTATTAACATGTTTTCATCTATGGATCCTAGGGTGTATATAACTTTTAGGGGGTATAATTATATCATGTTTTGAGTATATATCATCCACATACACCCCTTACTTTTCTCTTATGTATTGGAGTGTTCTAATGCATCCCTCCAAGATTTTAATTCTAAATTTAATGATCCCTTTGTATTTATATTTTCTTTCTTTGAAATATTTAGAGACTATACATTCCTTTTCCACAACCTCACCCCCAAATATATTGTCCTTGAAACACTTATTTCACTAAATTTGTACTTAGTCCTAGTCCGACTAGAAAAAACATTTTGCTAATATTGGAATCAGAAATTACTAGTTTTGGATTCCAAAATGTTAAATATTGAAATCATATTGGACTCCAAAATCACACATATTGGAATCCAATATTGCATATATTGGAATCCAAAATCACATATATTGGAATTTACTACACTCCAAAGTCCCATTTACTAGAATCCGAAAATCAAAATATTAGAATATGAAATTGATCTAAAAAATAATTAACAGAACATGTCTCTATTTTGTATGGGATAGTAACTGCACGGATTTTTTTATTCCTTTCGAATAAATGTTCTTATCTATTTTAAAATTAATTTAAGATTAAACTATGTAGTTGTTGGAATATCGATTAATGATTTCAGGGAATCTAACATTGATCTAAAAATCCATAAATATAACATGTTTCTATTTTATATGGGTTCACAGATGCTAGGATTTAATTTTTCTTTGGAAATAAGGTTCTTATCATTTTTAAAATGGCGTTAACATTAAACCATGAAAATCTTGGGAAAATATTTTAATGATTTCAAGCAAGTTGACATTTGTCTACAAAATAATAAACCGACCATGTTTCCTTTTTATACATGTTATCGGCCATTAGGCTAATGAATTTTGAGATATGTGAGACACTTCCAAGTTCATTGACTATGATGTGATTGAACCTTGGTGTAACTATAGAGTTACTGAAGATATTCTATAGAAACTAGTAGAGTGCGTTGATCCAAGATATGAGAATATAATTAAATGTAATTTATCTTCTAATGTGCATGGTAGTGGTGTATACCACCATTTAACCATGCTCTTTGAACTTGTATCCAATGATCTTCTTCATCCAACCCAATGATATTCGGCAGAGGTAGACAAAATTATATAACTTCATTATCCTCCTATTCAAAATCCCCACATCTCACTCTGTCAGACATAATCACTATCATCCCTAACACAAGAAACAAGAAAAGGTGGGAAATCCTCACGCATATGAAGTAAAATTTAACGGTTTACAGATACAAAAATCTCCCTACAAACAAAAATAAACAAACATGTTTATTAATTCAGACACCTGTTGAGCTTAATATATTTATGATAATCTTGATAGGTTTTCTTTAGTCAAAACAAATAAATCACTATACTAAATTAGGAAAGTCAAAATAAAATGAGAATAGTTGCAATCAAGTTAAACACAAATGATCCTATCAATACTAAAAACCCTACAAAACCTAAAGTGGAAATAAGTAAAATAATCCATAGAAATAAGGAAAGATGCCTAATTTTAAGTCTTCCTTTAATTTTTTTTAAACTCTGCCTTGGAGTGGCCCATTCGACTCTAAGAATAAGATTATCATAAACATAGGAATTGATCTTATTTTATATGTCTCTACGCATCCTCCCTATTGACAAAATTGATAGATTCAAATCCCCTTCTAATATATCTTCTGATCCATGACCATGTAGACATGTGTGATGTGTCCAAATGAATTGAAAAGATCATGCAAATTGACAACCCTGGTGGTCCTCAGACATACTAGTAACTGGAATATAATTTTCATTATTTCTGCAACACATGTTGTTGTTAGAGCCATTGACACCACCCCTAATACTAGGAGGTGCCCAGTAGCAGAGGTAGCGGTAACCCCTCGCACAATGCTTCCACCAGAGGTGAGGACCTCGACGACCTTATCCCTTGTTAAAGTGTCTTTAGCACTGGTGGGGATGAGATCCTTGAAGGTAATTTTGATGTGCATTGATCACCTTTCTTACTACATATACAATAAACTATGATAACCACACTTCCCTTGGAGTGAGAGAGGTCAGACACTACATCTCCATCAGACTTGGAATCATCAACCTTGGATCCTGGTGTGTGGAGTCACTCTAGTAGGGTTCCTAGCTGGCAGTGGCGTTGAACTTGTGCTACTCATGGTGATCAAGGGCACTATTGTTAAGGTGAACTTTGGCCAGTTTAAGGATGTGGATGGTAGTGGTGTGAACAACCTTTTGTCCCTACTCATCGAAATTGTATTTGATGATCATCTTCATTCAGCTCGATGATATTTAAGGGTGGAAAAATAAATTCTAGATCCTTGTTATACTCCTATTCAAGATTCCTGCATCTCACTTTATCGTACACCATCACTATTTTCCTTCAATCAAGAAATGGGAAAAGTCAAGAAATCCTCACACGTCCAGAGTAAATCTTAAGGATCTGCAGAAACTCAAATCACCCTACAGATATAAATAAATAAATGTCACCATGAGAAAAAATGCCAAAATGAATTTTAAAAATTATTATTTGATAGGTTTCCTTTAGTCAAAATAAATAAATTATTATACTAAACAAGGAAAGTCAAAATAAAATGATAATCATTATATTCAAGTGAAACAAAACTTATCCTATCAACACTTAAAACCCTAGAAATCCTAAGGTGTAAATAAATAAAAGGATCCATAAAAAGAAGGAGACATGTATGCTTTAAAGTCTACCTTGCTTCAATTTATTTTTAAGATATGCCTAAGAGTGGCCCATTTGAATCTGAGAATAATATTAGCATAACCATAGGCATTGAGATTATTGATACCTGTTTAAGCATCCTCCCTTTTGACAAAATTAAAAAAACCAAATCCCCTATTAATCCATCTTCTAATCCATGGGCATGTAAACATGCATGATGTATACAAATTACTTGAACATCTCATATAGATTGACATCCCTCATGGTCCTCAGATAGATTGGAAACTCGAATAGAAATTTCATCATTTATGTGGTGGATGTTTTCACTAGAGTAGTTTACACTGCTCCTGAGACTAGGAAGACCCCAACAATAGAGAAAGTGATGCCTCCACTAGGGACGAGGTCCTCAACGGTATTGGTCATTATTAAGGTGTATGTTGCATCTAAGTGGGAAAGAACCTTGTAAGGGAATTTTGATGTGCAGTGATCACCCTTCTTATTGCAAATATGACAAACTATGTGAACTGAACTTCCCTTGGAGTGAAAAGGAAGGAAAATGCATCTCCGCTAGACTTGGACTCATTAGCCTTAGATCCTAGTAGGTGGGGTAATTTTTGTTTTCAGTGATTCCAAACTTGCACCACTCATGCAACTTGAGAGTGCACTTATTAAGGCATGCATTGGCCACTTTATGGATGTGCATGGTTGTGGTGCGAACCACCTTCTAGCCCTTCGCGTTAAAATTGAACTCAAAAAATATTCTTCATCCATCTCGTTGATATTCGGTGATGGCAGAAGAAATTCCATATATTCATTATCCTCCTATTCAAGCTCTTCACATATCACTCTATCAAACACCATCAATGTCATCCCTAACTCAAGAAATGGGTAAATTCAGGAAATCCTCACACATTTGAAGTAAATATTAAGGGGTTGCAAAAAACTCAAAACTCCATACAAAAAAAAGTATACAAATGTCACCATGAGAAAAAAATTTCAAAATGAGATTAACATTAATATTTGATAGGTTTTTTATAGTGAAAACAAGTAAATCATTATACTAAATGAGGAAAGTCAGGATAAAAGGAGAATCATTGCGTTCAAGTGAAAAACAACTAATCCTATGAATACATAAAACCATACAAACCGTAAGGCAGAAATAAGTAAAAGACTCCATATAAAGAAGGAAAGAAGTCTGAATTTAAGTTTTCCTTTCTTCAATTAAAAAAAATATACCTTCAACTGGCCCATTCATCTCTGATAATAATATTATCATAACCATAGGCATTGAGATTATTGATAGCTCTCTGAGTGTCCTCCTTGTTAACAAAATTAACCAAACCAAATCCCCTTCTCATTGATCTTCTGATCCATGACCATGTAAACACGCATGATGTATCCAAACGACTTGAAAATATCATGTATACTGACATTGTAATGCCCCGTTCACCGTTGTTCCTTTTTCTTCTTCAAAGACTGTGATGCTAATCGTTGAACGCCATTACATTTCCATTGAACATTAGTGTTTTTCATCTTTGCCACAAATGATATTTAGATTTCTCCCTCTTCATCGTTCCTTCTTGTGTTGATGATGATGTTTTCTGTTGCTGTCCCCCGCATCACCCCTTAACGTTTTCCCTAGTTAAAGGAAAACCATGTTCTTGAATTGTCGAGCTTATTGTTGGTCCTTTTCAATATGATTAATAGTTATTATTAAGTTGTAATAATAATATTAATAAAAATAATAATATTATTATTATTATTTTATTTATCGATCGACAATAAATTCGTTATCTGATCGTCGATTTGTTATCAAAATTAATATTATTTATCCTTACGTTATTTTATTTTATCTTTCTAATAGATCGATCCTCGAGTTGCGTAAAAGGAGATTTTGTTTGTTGGTGGTTCCATTGTTGCAAAAGTGGTATTTCATGTTTTATTTTACCTTTTATTTTTATTTTATCGAAAACTCCAGCCATGAGCCTTCACGCATGTTGTATTATAATTGATAAATTTTTGGATGAAATTATTGTTGCTTGCACTTTCTTTGCCTCCCACGTTAGATGTTGATGTGGCAAGCTTGGCATGAGTAGACATGGACTCCTTTTTCTTATCCTTGGATTCCTTGTTTCCTTGTCTTCTGGTTAATGGGTGCATGGAGTTTGCTGACCACCCGATTATTTCATGGATTTTATTTTTGTACCATACTTCGTGGGCTGGAGGTAGCATTTTATTGGGCCTTGAATTATTCAGTTTGGAACATGTTTTTCTTTTAATGCTCCTACACACTTTCTTCTAGATCGTTGTCCCTTATTTTCTACCTGGGTTTTCTACAGCCTGTAAATACCATGTGTTGGTTTTCTACAGCCTGCAAATACCATGTGTTGGTTTCTACAGCCTGCAAAAACCTTTATGGAGGCTACATGTAGTGTTTGGTTGGCTAGGATGTTATCTCTACCTGTTCTCTATTTTCTTACTGATGGAGGATGTCTATACCATTTTCAAAACTCCCTGCTAGCACTAGATGTGTGATTGGTAAAGCTGAACTGATCAGGTTTGACAACTATTGGTCATTTGTCTAGACTGAAACGCATTTGTAAATGCATCCACCTTGTTTTGCATCATTGTTCCTTCGTATTCCTCTCTGGCTCGGGTTATGCAGACTAAAATTAAGTTCTTCTGATGTTGGTCTCTTACAAGGTAGTTTTGTTCATCTTGTTTGACTACTCCAGGGGATAGTTGTTTCCTTGTAATGATGATTATTTATAAATGTGCCCGGTTTTGTTCTAGTGACCTGCTCAAGCCTTGTGGGTGCTAGCCACATGGATTCTCGTTGAGTGCATAGAGCAGATTGGACATTTTTTTATTTTATTTTATTTTCCTCATTAGCTCATGGTTACAACGTACAAATGTCCCTCTCCTAGTGTTGGCTACATGTTTTCTAGGAATGGAGACCTGGACAATCCTTGTTACATATTTCTGTTGTGTGTTGTGTTTTTCTCCCTCCACGCTTGCATCCACAACTCCTGTGATGCCTGCATTTTCAGCTAATAGAATGGTGGGTGTATCCTTTGCTCGATGGACGTCTTTTCATGCTCTCAAACTACCATTTTTCCAAGGCTGCATGAACATTGGTAAAGGCGACCTACACAGTTGGATACCTATTATTTGCTTATGGTGAAGTGAACCGTATTTCAAGATGGAATATGAACTTTATTAAATACCTTTGTGGAAGTAGTGTGGACCCTCCTCTTTGTGGTACTATCAGTCTTGGGAGTTCCCTACCTGTGTGAATGCAAGATTGAGTGGAATATTGTCGCCTGACATGCTACAGATGAAGATTTAACTAGAGGGATGTTGTTGCTGAAATTTGAGGTGTTGCATGCCTCATTGAAGATGGAGAATCAAGAAAGATAATTCTACACTTTGCTTCTGTTGCTATATATTTCTTATATATCATGAAATCAAACCACCTTTTTCTTGTATTGATTTTTCAGTTGGATGCCTTACTAGGAGACCTCTCCTTTTTGCTTGTTCTATTCTTTTTTTTGCTTTTATCACTATCAGTGTGTTAGTGGAGAGCATGCATGTGCCATCATCTCTAGATGTTATGTTTTCCTTTCTTGAGTGACCAAACTTCATCTTTTTGTTTATGTATATCTTTTTCTCTATGATTGAGTTTTAAGTTATTATATTGTCCCATCTAGTATTTTTGTTGTCATTAAAATAAGTATGTGATAACTATTCAGATCCTCCCTATCATCTGAGTTTGATTTCCTTGTATTTCATCGAATGTTGTTAAAACTCTCCCTAACCCCCCCCCTTCAATAATCTTCTTAGCATCGGGAAAAGATAGGTTGTAGAATTGGAGTGATTTTCATTGTCGTTAAAATAAGTATCCGATAAATATTCAGCTCCTCCCTATGATCTGAGTTTGTTCTCCTTGTATTTCATCGAATTTTGTTAAAAATCTTCCTCAAAACCCCCCCCCCCTTTCAGTAATCTTCTTATCATTGGGAAAGACAGGTTGTAGAATTGGAGTGATCAACGCTTGGGCTAACCGGGTTGGAGTTTCGGTATTAAAACTTTAGAATGAAAAAGTTTGTGTGCAATACGTTTTAGATCTCACATGTTTAGACTCTTGTATTATCTTTTGTCTTGTTCATAGTATTTTTAAGGCCCATCCTCAGGAAGTACCTTGACCATCCCTATCAACTTGAACCATAACTAACTTTTCGGATCAGCTAAGCTCTAGGTTTCAATCGTGTATTTCCAGTACCTTGTTAACACCAGAATAGTTTTGGTCTAATCTCCATCTCATAATAATTGTTGATGGCATATTTTCTATTTTCCTAACTTGAATTCTTTCTCTCTTATAATTTTAATGCTATTAGTTAATATTGTTTAGTTTCTATGCACGTAATTACCTTAGTATTTTGTGATGGAAATTGCCTTAAACGTTATTAATCTTCGGGAAAACTCATCCTGCATTTGATAGTCTTATGGATTCATAATGGAAGGTTTTATTTTTCATTAATGTCACTTAGTAATTTATGTTTGTATATTTATGTGATGGTTGGTTGTGTTATCAAGGGTTTCCTTAAATTATTATTGATGTGGAAAAGAGATAATTTCTTTTACCTTAACCGGATTTTAGAATTATTATGGAGGTTTGTAAATCCTTCGAGATATAAAATTTGGATGATGTTTTGTATACTCTTGTTTGATGAAACCCCCCCTTCTTCTCTCGCATATTACTACTAGCCTATAAGGGTATTTGTCCTTCTTGATTGATTGGGGAATATTTGGGAGTTAAGAGTGAAGTCTAATATATTTTTCCTTCACTTTGAAACTTATGTTGTGTCATGTCCGTGTATTTAATTTCACTCTTATACTCTAAGTGATTATAGGGTTGAAAATTTTACCATGCTTGGCTTCTCATGTTGATCTTTGAACACCGTGATTTCCCCGTTGGGCTGATCAATTCTTGCCCTTTAGAAATATAACATTAAATGCTATGTTCTTGGTATCTTTTGATAATTCTAGATGGATAGTATGTATTTTAAACTCTGATCTTGTAATTTATTTAATTGTTTAGTGGGAATCTTGTTTCTTATAGATTTTTATACTTTCATTGTTTTTGTTCATAACTAAAGTACAAGGTCTTTCTTCTTTGATTGACGTGGTTGAGACTATATTTTAAATTGAGGTGTCTTTTTTAGTGTTGAGAGAATTGGCCCAATTCTTGTAGTAAAGTTTTTCCTTTCATGGTATTGTTAGATAATAGTTATGGTTGCTTTCTGTAGCCTTACCTTGCTCAGTTCTGGTGAACTGAATCTTGTGGAAAATTTGTTGCAGATGGCTTATGCGAGTAAATGAGGGATAAAATTGTATATTTTTGCATCAACCTCTGTTGAGAAATTATTTTTCTTGAATCCTTTTTATGTTGTTCAACTAGTCATAAGGTTCAGTGGAAATTTTAGAAGAGGGTTAGTGTCTTAGGATAATATATTGTGTTTTTTTTTGTTATCTTAACTTTGGAAACCGTGGATTGGTTGACTATCATGGAAAATATAAGAAATTGGTTTAACTCCTTATTGAGAGACCTTAATGGATTATCGGTATTCTAAGAATAGTTTAGCATTCCTCTATCAATGTTATTTCTCTCTTGTTCCCTATGCATGGTTCCTTACAGTTTGTATGTCCCTTTGGGTGGTGTATATTTCTAGAAGGAATTGATGTAACCTAGTGTTGTTTTCGTAGTTGCGAATTGTTAAACTTTCCCCTTGAGGAAAAATATTGAGTTAAAGTTTTCTAAGACTTAGTAACAATGTATTATAATTAAAATAAAATGGGTTGGGAAATCCTTATAGAATTGTAACTAAAATTTATATTCAGATAAATTAACGTAGAGGTGACCAATTTGGGAGCAAGTAATTCCATAAGTGATCAAAGATGAAACTATCCCTTGTAGAGTAAAATTATATAACCTGTTAACCCTAGCTAGGTTAGCAAACATTATCCTTATATGTTGAATTCTTAAACAAGATTAAGGGAAATCAATGGTTAGTTCTTGAAGATAATAAGATTTAATAAGTAGGAGAAAGTAATTTGGAAATCACACAATCTATCTCTCAGCCATTTGGAAGGTAAATTGTTTCTTTTGTAAAAATCATTCACTGAAGCCTACGTAAAATCTTTAATAATTCTGAGTAAATTATCAAGTTTCAATAAAATCCTAGTTAATAGCTAATGAGGTCTTATAGACAATTTCAACTCGACCTTTTCCTTTTTTTGTTTTTTTTAAGTTCTTGGCAAAAAAATTTCTCTTAAGAATGTTGGAAATGAATCCATATTGTAATAAGGGTATGAGTGAGTTTTAGTAGCATAAGTGTGGATAGAGGGTCTTGTGGAATTAAATTACCTCCTTTATTAAATAATCAAATTTAACAAATAAATGTCATAATAGAGAAGACTTAAAGCTAATTACTCTATGTAAAAGGAAGAAAATTAGCTTGGTAAGATGAATTGTACGAATCATATCCTGAGCCTCTATAACAAACATAATTTAAGAATTGTAAGATGTTTTATTAAAAGAAATAACCTTCAATAATTTATGACTATGGATTTCCCTAACTATAAGTGTGTTATGTGGTGGTTTCTTATGTAGTCTTGTGAAAAAGAAAAGTGAAATATCCTTGATGGGCGTGAACATTTCCATGTTACCTTTGTGGTCATCCTTGTATCAATTTTTTCACCAAGTTAGTTGTAACTTGGGTGGCGGCCAGTCGTGTCGTGTTATGTTACAAGCAAGTCAAAAAAAAAAAAAAATTACCTGTTGTTTTATTATCGTATTTGGGTGTGTAAAATGTGGGTACTACATATGGTATCAGAGCAGAGGTTCATGCTCTCAAACCTCTGGGATGGATTGGAGTTGTGATGATTCTGCATGAATGCAGATGGTGTTACATGATGGGTTACATGATAGTGATGGTGTTTCATGATGGTGATAAATATTGGAAGAGTAATGTGTTTTGAGAGTGATGTGATCTATGTTGTAATTGTTATACTCTGAACGCACATGAGGTGTATGTCACTTAGTGCACATTTTTTATCATGTTGAGGTGTTGGGGATGGGAGTATTCTCCCTCCTTCATGTGAATTCTATGAAGAATTCATGTGTGAATTACTTCTTGTGATGAGATTATTGACTCTCCTTTTTGTGGAGCCAATGACGAATCCGTGTGTGATGTACTGCCTTGTTTTGTGTGAATGGAATGATATTGTGATATGTGGGTGTGTCGATATGTTGTATGAATGGATTGATGTAAAGTGAATTGAATTGTATCATGATGTTTTACCATGTTTTGAAGAAATGTGTGTATCACTTTTAATGTAGTAAATGAATGTTATGTTGTGATGTTACTATGTCCATCGTATGTATGATTTGTTTAATATGTAATGATTCATGTTGTGATATAGGGGCATATAGTGAGCCTATGAACCCTATTGTGTAGTGATTTCCCTTTGGGTGTAGAATGTGGTAAAGTGATGTATTTAACCCAGTGAATGTATGATTGTGATCTACCTGTATATAAACACCATGTGTAAGACGTTATGGTTATGGTGTGTGAATTACCATTGTGTTTGTGATGTAGTGATGTGTATGCTGTGGACCTTACACTAGATGACCCTAAGGGGATAAATTGTCAAGAGTGTATGTGTGGAGAGAGGAGGTGTGGACTAGGTTTCCATAATCTTGAGCTGAGTATGAGTGAGGAAGTGGAGTCTTATATAGACTGAAAACCCACTTCCATCTATTTAGTATACTTCGAGCTTTCTCAGTATATTGTGGGTGCGTACCACCTTAGGGTCAACTTATGCAACCTTGTGTCCCCTGATATTTCCTATTGGATTGTTCATTGAATAATCCTATGTGATTTTGACTATGTTGATCCTTGTGGGAGTATGGAGGAATGGTTCAGGAAGAGATGATGACAGTTACATTATTTGATATACTCATTTCTGGTTACATGTATATTTTTACGAGTAGGGGCTCGATGTTAGAGTGCCAACAAATCGATGAGTACCCATTTGCTGGTGGTATGAGGACACATAGTGATTGTGATGTGCTATTTTCTTATTACGTATTTTGTTCGTAAATTGATCATTTTTTTTTTTTAGCTAGAACCAGTTTTTTTTTTTCTTGATTGACATGTTCTTATATTTTGGGAACTTATTTGATTGTTTCTTTAACATTTGGATTTTGCACTAACCAAGGCTAATTAGCCATTTTTTTTCTTGGTTTTAAAACTTTCTTTTCATATTTACAAGTTTTGTAGCCTAGCCCAAGGCTTTTTATTTTGCCACTTGGAATTTTTTTAGGTTGTTATGCTTGTTCTAATGTCGTAATGTGTTAGAATAGGGTCATCGGATTAACCATGGAGTGGTTGAACCTATGGACCCACTTAATTGTATGGGGGTATGCCCCAAGGAGTTACAGATAACTAGCGGGTTGTTGAACCATGAGTTATTATGTCACCTGGGTTTGGGGGTGACGGGGCTCTATGTGCCTAGGGCCATAGGGTGACCCGGCCTCATTAAAAAGGAGAAAGGAGATGGGCCTCTATGGTTGAGTGACTAGTTATTATTTATGGTGCTCTATGGTTGAGTGACCTGATATTCTTGATGGGGCTCTATGGTTGAGTGACCTGACTTGGTTCTGGCACTATGTTTCTTCCTCTTAGGAGGTATATGGAGATTATCTGGTGATGCTTTGGGAAGGTATATGGAGTTGTATTCTGTTGCTTTTGGATGAAATTTTTGCTACTTCAACTTTCTTTTCCTCCCACGTTAGATGTTGATGTGGCAAGCTTGGCATGAGCAGACATGGACTCCTTTTTCTTGTCTTGGATTCCTTGTTTCCTTGTCTTCTGGTTAATGGGTGCATGGAGTTTGCTGACCACCTAATTATTTCATGGACTTTCATTTTTATACTGTACTTCATGGGTTGGGGGCAGCCTTTTCCCGTATTTTATTGGGCCTTGAATTGTTCAGTTTGGAACACATTTTTCTTTTAATGCTCTGACACTTTCTTCTGGATCGTTGTCCCTTATTTTCTGCCTGGGTTTTCTACAGCCTATAAATACCATGTGTTGGTTTCTTGTGGTGGATCGAAACCTTTATGGAGGCTAGATGCAGTGTTTGGTTGGATAGGATGTTATCTCTACCTGTTTTCTAGTTTTCTTGTTGATGGAGGACGTCTATACCATTTTCAAAACTCCTTGCTAGCACTAGATGTGTGATTGGTAAAGGTGAACTGATCAGATTTGACAATTATTGGTCATTTGTGTAGACTAAAATGAATTTGCAAATGCATCCACCTTCTTTTGGATCATTATTCCTTTGTATTCCTCCCTGAATTGGGCTATGTAGAATGAAATTAATTTCTTCTGATGTTGTCCGCTTACAAGGTAGTTTTTTTCATCTTGTTTGACTGCTTCGAGGGATAGTTGTTTCTGTGTAATGGTAATTATTTGCAAACGTGCCCGATTTTTGTTATAGTGACCTGCTCAAGCCTTTTGGGCACTAGCTACATGGATTCTTGTTGAGTGCGCAGAGCAGATTGGACATTTTTTAATTTTAATTTATTTTCCTCCCTGGCTCATGGTTACAACATGCAAATGTCCCTTTCCTAGTGTTGGCTACGTGTTTGCTAGGAATGGAGACTTGGACCGTCCTTGCTGCTTATTTCTGTTGTGCGTTGTGTTTTCCTCCCTCCATGCTTGCATCCACAACTCCTGTGATGCCTGAATTTTTAGCTAATAGAATGGTGGGTGTCTCCTTTTCTCAATGGATGTATTTTCATGCTCTCAAACTTCCATTTTTCCAAGGGTGCGTGAATGTTGGTAAAGGAAACTTGCATAGTTGGATACCTGTTATTTACTTATGGTGAAGCGAACCGTATTTCAAGATGGAATATGAACTTTATTAAATACCTTTATTGAAGTAGTGTGGACCCTCCTCTTTTTGGTACAGTCAGTTTTGGGAGTTCCCTTCCTGTGTGAATGCGGGATTGAGTGGAATATTTTCACTTGACATGCTACAGATTAATATTTAACTAGAGGGTTTTTGTTGCTGAAATTTGAGGTGTTTCGTGCCTTGTCAAAGATGGAGAATCAACAAAGATAATTCTACACTTTGCTTTTGTTGCTATATTTTTTTTATATATCATGAAATCGAACCACCTTTTTCTTGTATTGATTTGTCAGTTGGACGCCTTACTAGGAGACCTCTCCTTTTTGCTTGTTCTATTCTTGTTTTTACTTTTATTGCTATCAGTGTGTTAGTGGAGAGCATGCATGTGTATTCGTCTCAAGGTTTTATGTTTTCCTTGCTTGAGTGACCGACCTTCATCTTTTCGTTTATGTATATCTTCTTCTCTAGGATTGAGTTTTAAGTTATTATATTGTCCCAGCTAGTATTTTTGTTTTTGTTAAAATAAGTATGCGATAACTATTCATATCCTCCCTATCATCTGAGTTTGTTTTCCTTGTATTTCATCGAATGTTGTTAAAACTCTCCCTCAAACCCCCCCCTTTGATAATATTCTTGGCATCAAAAAAGACAGGTTGTAGAATTGGAGTGATTAACGCTTGGGCTAACCGGGTTGGAGTTTTGGTATTAAAACTTTAGAATGAAAAAGTTTGTGTGCAATGCATTTCAGATCTCGCATGTTTAGACCCCTGTATTATCTTTCGTCTTGTTCTTAGGATTTTAAGGCTATCCTCAGGAAGTACCTTGACCATCCCTATCAACTTGAATCATAACTAGCTTTTCCGGATCAGCTAAGCTCTAGGTTTCAATCGTGTGAATCCAGTACCTCATTAACACAAGAATAGTTTTGGTCTAATCTCCATCTTAGAATAATAGTTGATGGCATATTTTCTATTTTCCTAACTTACACTCTTTCTCTTTTATAATATTAATGCTATTAGTGTATATTGGTCGGTTTCTATGCACGTAATTAACTTAATATTTTGTGATGGAAATTGCCTTAAACGTTATTAATCTTCGGGAAAACTCATCTTGCATTTGATAGTCTTATGGATTCATAACGGAAGGTTTTGTTTTTCATTAATGTCACTTAGTAATTTATGTTTTTATCTTTGTGTGACGGTTGGTTGTGTTATCAAGGGTTGCCTTAAATTATTGTTGATGTGGAAAACAGATAATTTCTTTTACCTTAACCGGATTTTAGAATTATTGTGGAGGTTTGTAAATCCTTCGAGATATAAAATTTGGATGATGTTTTGTATACTCTTGTTTGATGGAACCCCCCCTTCTTCTCTCGCGTATTGCTACTAGCCTATAAGGGTATTAACCCTTCTTGATTTATTAGGGAATATTTGGGAGTTAAGAGTCAAGTCTAATATATTTTTCCTTCGCTTTGAAACTTATGTTGTGTCGTTTCCATGTATTTAATTTCACTCTTATACTCTAAGTGATTATAGGATTGAAAATTTTAGCATGCTTGGCTTCTCATGTTGATCTTTGAACACCATGATTTCCCTGTTGGGCTGATCAATTCTTGCCCTTTATAAATATAACATTAAATCCTACGCTCTTGGTATTTTTTGTTAATTCTAGATGGATAGTATGTATTTTAAACTCCGATCTTGTAATTTATTTAATTGTTTGGTGGGAATCTTGTTTCTTATAGATTGTTATACTTTCATTTTTTTTGTTCATAACTAAAGTACAAGGTATTTATTCTTTGATTGACGTGGTTGAGACTGTATTTTAAATTGAGGTGTTTTTTTAGTGTTGAGAGAATTGACCCAATTCTTGTAATAAAGTTTTTCCTTTCATGGTATTGTTAGATAATAGTTATGGTGGCTTTGTGTACCCTTACCTTGCTCAGTTCTCGTGAACAGACTCTTGTGGAAAATTTTTTTGCAGATGGCTTATGCAAGTAGATGAGGGATAGACTTGTATATTTTTGCATCAACCTCTATTGAGAAATTATTTTTCTCAAATCCTTTTTATGTTGTTCAACTATTCATAAGGTTCAGTGGAAATTTTAGAAGAGGGTTAGTGTCTTAGGATAATGTATTTTGTTTTTTTCTTGTTATCTAAACTTTGGAAACCTTGGATTGTTTGACTATCATGGAAAATATAAGAAATTGGTTTAACTCCTTGTTGAGAGACCTTAATGGATTATCAGTATTCTAAGAATAGTTTAGCATTCCTTTATCAATGTTATTTCTCTCTTGTTACTTATGCATGGCTCCTTATAGTTGGTATGTCCCTTTGGATGGTGTATTGTGCTGGAAAGAATTGATGTAACTTGGTGTTGTTTTTCATGGTCGAGAATTGTTAAACTTTTCCCTTGAGGAAAAATTTTGAGTTAAAGTTTTCTAAGAATTAGTAACGATGTATTATAATTAAAATAAAATAGGTTGGGAAATCCTTATAGAACTGTAACTAAAATTTATATTCAGATAAATTAAACGTAGAGGTGACCAATTTGGGAGCAAGTAATTCCATAAGTGATCAAAGATGAAACTATCCCTTATAAAGTAAAATTATATAACCTGTTAACCCTAGACAGGTTAGAAAACATTATCCTTAAATGTTGAATTCTTAAACGAGCTTAAGGGAAATCAATGGTTAGTTCTAGAAGATAATAAGATTTAATAAGTAGGAGAAAGTAATTTGGAAATCACGCAATCTATCTTGCAGCCATTTGGATGGTAAATTGTTTTCTTTTGTAAAACTCATTCAGTGAAGCCTAAGTAAAATATTTAATAATTCTAAATAAATTCTCAAGTTTCAATAAAATCCTAGTTAATAGCTAATGAGGTCTTATAGACAATTTTCAACTCAACCTTTTCCTTTTTTTTTTTTTAAAGTCCTTGGCAAATTTTGTTCACTTAAGAATGTTGGAAACAAATCCATATTGTAATAAGGGTGTGAGCGAGTTTTAGTACCATAAGTGTGGATAGAGGGTCTTGTGGAATTAAATTACTTCCTTTGTTAAATAATCAAATTTAACAAATAAATGTCATAATAGAGAAGACTTAAAGCTAATTACTCTGTGTAAAAGGAAGAAAATTAGCTTGGTAAGATGAATTATACAAATCATATCCTAAGCCTCTATAATAAACATAAGTTAAGAATTGCGAGATGTTTTATTAAAATAAATAACCTTCAATAATTTATGACTATGGCTTTCCCTAACTGTAAGTGTGTTATGTGGTTGGTTTCCTATGTAGTCTTGTCAAAAAGAAAAGTGAATTATCCTTGATGGGCATGAACATTTCTGTGTTACCTTTGTGGTCATCCTTGTATCAAGTTGTTCACCAAGTTAGTTGTAACTTGGATGGCATCCAGTCGTGTTGTGTTATGTGACGAGCAAGTCAAAAGAAAAAAAATTTACCTACTATTTTACTATTGTATTTCGGTGTGTAAAATGTGGGTAATACAGACATCCCTCATGGTCCTTAGATAGACTGGTAACTTGAAAACAAAATCATCATTTATGCATCACATGTTGTCGCTGGAGCGGTCCACTCTTCCCCTGAGACTAGGAGGTGCTCAGTAGAGGAGGTAGTAGTACCCCGCTAGTAATTCTTCTAATGGAGTTGAGGCCCTTCACGACCTTATCCCTTCTAAAGTTATTTGTGGCACAGGTGGGTGTGAGATCCTTGTAAGGGCATTTTGATGTGCAATGATTTCCCTTCTTATTACATATAAAAAAAACTATGAGCACCACACTTCCCTTAGAGTGAGAGAGGACGGAAAGAGAATCTTTACTAGACTTGGAGTCATTAGCCTTAGATCCCGATGGGCAGGGTCACTCTAATAGGGTTCCTAGTTTGCAGTGACACAAAACTTGTGTCACTTGTGGAACTTGAGAGTGTACTTCTATAGGCTAACAAAACTGCAAGGATTTAATTTTTCCTTTAGAATAAACGTTCTTATTTGTTTTAATATTTATTAAAGATTAAACTACGGAGTTGTTGGAAAATAATTTAATGATTTCAGGGAATCCAACACTGATATGCAAAACCATAAATATAACATGTTTTTGTTTTATAATGGCTAGCGGCCACTAGACTTTCAATTTTTTTTTTGGAATAAGGTCTTTATTAGTTGTAAAATTTCATTAACACTAAACCATGCATATCTTGGGAAAATATTTTAATGATGTCATAGAAGCTGAAATATGTCCATAAAATGAATAATCCAGCCATGTTTTCTTTTTATACATGCTAGTGGCTGTTAGGCTGATGATTTTAGGAGATGTGAGACACATTCAGGTTCATTAACTATGTTGTGATTACACCTCAGAGTAACTAGATGATGTGAGATACTTCTAGGTTCATTAACTTGTATCCAACGATCTTCTTCTCCTAGCCCGATGATATTCAATGGTGGCAGAATAAATTATAGATCTTCATTATTCCTCTTATACAATCTCCCCACATCTCACTCTGTCAGATGCCGTCACTGTCATCCCTAGCTCACAAAACATGAAAAGTTGGGAAATCCTCTTATGTCTGGAGTAAATTTTAATGGGTTGTAGACACTCAAATTTCCCTACAAATAAAATTAAAAAATGTGTTCGTTAAAGTGGATTACCTATTGAACATAATAAACGGTGGATAATCTTGTTTGTGAGCAACAACAAATGACATCTCAAGGGAATTTGATCTCTTCGTGCATGTCAACAACACACTCTTATTAGAACATGTTTCTCATAAAAAATAAAGAAACCAACTCAAGTCCTTTATAGTGCATCTCTATATCAATTGCATATTTTAGTAGAACATAATTTTAAAATCTAATCATTTTATTAAGGAATCATTTTTTTTTGGGGAACCATATTATAACTCATAGAATATTTCAATATCCTTCAACATAAAATTTCTTCAAAAATCATATATTTAAAACCAACATTGCTCACCATAGAGAGAAAATCAAATAATAATTGACTTTACAGTACTTGTTTCTTTCACATGATTTGATAAGAAGCATTTTAGAGCCAAAGTGAGTTTGGTATACATTGAATTAATATTCAACTAAATGTGAGATAAAATCTTTATTTTCAAGTAATATGTTAAGAAAATTATCTCAAGATGTAAAATAATATGGGTTAGAGTAAACAAAAAACTATATGTTGTCTATACACATATGATTTCTCAATAGTAAAAGGTAAAATTGCAATTTTAACTTTCAATTTTATAAAATATACCATTAGAAAAATGTCATTATGATTTTTAAAAAATTCATATTTGATAGGTATTATTTAGTGAAAACAAATAAATCATTATACTAAATTAGGCAAGTCAACATAAAAGGAGAATCATTTCATTCAATTGAAACACAACCGATCCTATCAACACTAAAAAATCTTGCAAAACCTAAAGAGAAAATAAGTAAAAGACTCCATATAAAGAACAGAAAGATGCATGCTTTTAAGTTTTCCTTGCTTCAATTTTAAAAAAAAATCCCTGGAGTGGACCATTCCACTATGAGAGTAATATTATCATAACCATAGGAATTGAGCTTATTGATAGTTCTCTAAGTATCCTTCCATGTTAATGAAATTAAAAAAAACAAATCCAATGTTAATGCATGTTCTCATCCATGGGCACATAGACATGTGTGATGTTTACAAAAAACTTAAAAAGATCATGAAACATTGACACCCCTCATTTTCCTCAGACATACTAGTAACTCGAACAAAATATTCATCATTTTTGTGGTGCATGTAGTCGCTGTAAAGGTCCATGTCACCCCTGATACTGGGATTCACGTAGTAACGGAGGAAAAGATGGTCCCTGCCAGTGATGATTCCACTAGAGGTGAGGCCCAATATAACCTTATCTATTGTTAAGGTGTTTGTGGCACTAGCAGGGGTGAGATCCTTGTAAGAGCATTTTTATGTGCAGTGATCGCCCATCTTACTGAAGATACAAAAACCTATGTAGCACCACACTACCCTTGGAGTAAGAGAGGGTGGATGATGCATCCCCACCAAACATGGAATCGTTAGCATTGGATCCTAGTGGATGAGGTCACTCTAGTTAGGGTTATTAGTTGTCTAGAGACATCGAAGCATTGCACCTATCACAGTGGCTTGAGAGCATACTTGTAAGGGCACAAGATAAAATCTAGATTCCAAGAGAGTAATAAACCCATATTAAAAAACACATTAAACATTTTTCTTAATATTTATAAATGTGGTGACAATAATTCATCATTAACCCCCCCACATCACCTTCTATCCATCATTCTGTTTTTCGAAAGAAGGCACATGTAATCACTATGGAAATTTTCCTCCCACACATAACACTTTTTCTGACAATTAAAAGGGTGTATCCCTTC
Organism: Taxus chinensis; assembly: GCA_019776745.2. Lineage (NCBI taxonomy): Eukaryota > Viridiplantae > Streptophyta > Pinopsida > Cupressales > Taxaceae > Taxus > Taxus chinensis. Next base: position 572,161,630 of record CM034147.1, on the reverse strand, counting down.
CCCTTGTTAGGAGGATATATTTTCGTAATTAAATATAGATATGAAATAAATTAAAAACCATTTCTAAATGTTATAATTTTAGTAAATCATTTTACAAATTATTTGAATTTAATTGTAAAACTATTCATCACGCTAGAATCCCAAATTCACAGAATACATCATAGGAAAATAAACTTGTTTTCATGATATCTATTAACCCTAGGCACTGATTGTTGAAGTGGCTAAGAATTTTTCAATTCCTTATATTCCTTAAACTCGATGTGAACATTTTTAATATTACTTATAAATATTCATTCCTTATACATATTAACATTATTAAAATAGTCACACACATTATACTATAAACTATGTTCTCAATTAAATTTAGGGAAAAATTACATAATTTTTTTTTTAGATAGTTAAATGGTTTTGACCAGAGCAGCAGGCGAACCAAAGGGTTGATGGGTCCCCACCCTACAAGTATTGAGATATTTTATTGATGAAGGGATACATAAAAAACCAAAAACTAGTAGGAAAATATTGTAAATCATGAGGCCAAAATGTAACATAAATAACCAAGCCTGCAAAAAACATAAAGGATGAACACAAAAAAGAGGGGGAATGATAGAAAAACCCTAGGGTTCCACCTCTAATTTGTCCATCGAGCCAAGCATTTCAATATTCCATGAGAAAGGAAAAGGACTGAGCCAATCAAAAATATTTAAACCTCACACCATCACATCAGGAAGGGGTGAGGAAGGTTTTCATGAGTGCACCAGGTCCAGGGATGGCATGTCTAGAGATAGAAACCCCATCGGATTGAAAAATGCTTTGAAAAACTCAAAAAATTGATGGAGGGCCGAATTTTCAATTCAATGGCATCACAAATCCTACTGTCAACCCATGTCAAGGAGAAACGGAAAAGGATACAAATTTTGTAAAGAGAAAAGGAAGGCATACTTATATGCCAGAGCGACATTTGGCCAAACCCACATGATGATGTGGGTAAATGAAATGGGATGCACCATCATGAACTAACTTTCTTATCTACACACAACACTCATAAATTGAAACAATACACAGACTGCAATCATTATAGGATTTGACATGAGCTCTCTTAGTGCTTTGGAGATAATCCATGCCCAAGAATTTCTCAGTCACTTTTAGAATAGGTGTGGAGCCTATGTGGAAGCACATTGTGAAGATGAGTGAAAGAACAGGATAGAGGAAATCCATTTATGGACTTCTTTTCATGCAAGAGGAACGAAAGGAACATAAGTAGATGCCTTGAGAGGAAGGGGAAAACAATACAGAGAAATGTGAGAAAATGAGTGAGGGAAGGTGAAATCAACAACCCAATTAAGTAGTCCCTCGACTCGTGTGAGGTAGGTTGACAGAATAAAAAATTGACGGAGTGATCATAAATTTCCCATGCATTGTTGATAAATTATGAATAAAGGCTTTCATTGAATTGATAAACACACAGTTATAGAAAATAACATTACTAAAGATAGTCACACACATTATACAAAAGGTGTTATCAATTAAATCTGTGGGATAAATTACATAATTTAGTAATCGAAAAATATTGATTTAATGACATAGTCACGCCTCAATCACATTGTCTTCCATGTCCTTCAATAGTTAACAAAATATGCCACAACTCAACTATCAAGTACAATTGTAATATGCATTATAAGCCACAATTCATCCTTCAATAGGTATATTTTACAATTGTAATATGCATTACACTTTCTCTAAACTAGTGCTAAGCATTTTTGAGAAATATGTTTTGATTCATGGTTCCTCGCCAAACTAGTAAGATTTGGTCATGATGAAATCTTCATGTGTGAATATAATCTCAAAGCTTCCAACATCCAAGAAAAATTATGTATCATAGGAATGAGGGAATCATGTCATTAAAATTTTACATTATTGGTGATGTCCACACAACAATAAACAAAATATTGATAAATTCTGCAAAATAATGTGTTTTTGTGTTCTATACGTTAGCCACTAGGATTTTATTTCTTCTTTGGAACTAGATTTTATCATTCTTAAAATGTCATTAAGATTAACATATGAATATCTGGTAAAAAATCATTTTATTATTTCAGGGAAGCCAACATGGATCTGTAAATCAATAAACATAACATGTTTATATTTTATACGGTCTAGCAACCACTAGGATTACTTTTGGCTTTGGAATAAGGTTCTTATCATTTTCAAAATGTCTTTAAGATTAAACCATGCATGATTAGGAAAAAATGTTTTTTTGATTTCAGGGAAGCCAACATCGATCTACCAAATAATAAACATTATATGTTTATGTTTTTACGGTGCTTGTAGCTGCTAGGCTTAATTTTTGATTTGGAATAAGGATTTCACTAGTTTTGAAATATGTTTAAGTTTAAACTATGTATATCTAGGGAAAAATTTCATTCTTTTATTGGTCCATGATCCATGATTGTCTCTTCACCCATAGAAAAAATTGTTTTTCTTAAAAAAGGAATCAAAAAAATGATTTTGCACTACGAATATTTAAGAACCTTAAGGTAGTTATTTTATTCCATAAAAAATAACAATACATTGCTGGATTTGGAAGAAAAGTATATAGTGCAAATGCCAATGGTGCATTTGAGCATTTTCAATGATGTACAAATGTTCTTTTGTTTTCCTGTAGGTTTCAACCATGTACATAATTTAGTATAAATTCTTTGAATTATTCTTATAGTTTCCATCAAATCTCTAGTAAGTTGGGGTTTTAAGAGTAATTAATTTTTTGACCTCGTGCGACAAGAATCTTATGTCATTGATAAAAAGTATATTGTTTTCACCATAAACATTACCATAAATGTCTATTATCTATTGACTGGTGTTTTTTTTAACTTACATTGTTGGAATCCCCAAATGAACCTAAAGTGGGTTTCTCACAGCCAACTAAATTGTTTGATGAACATGTACTTCACCATTGTTGAATCCATAAATGAAGACCATAATGCAGTGTCAAAATATCTTGATGTTGTAATTATCAAGTGAGCACTAAATTATCATTCAAAGTATTCAGTATTCCTAAATCTAAAATCAGGAACCATATTACAAGGTATGTTTTTTCCAATATTAGAAATTACAAACAACAATCCTTCAACTCCCAAAACTATTCATTTCCAAGGCTTCCCAATTGGATCTATAAAAACAACTCAAAATTAATTAAAACTTCCAAAAGTGATTAAAAACAAGTCATCATAGTATTTTGATAATATTTTATTTGGGTAATTCACACAAACAACTTATAAAAATATAATATCAACTCAATCATAGTGAAGATATAAATGCTGCCAACTTTTAAATTTGTAATCTCAACATATAAAATAAAGAGTGACCATATGACTGTATGAATGAATACCATTGTAAAAAAATTGAAATACTTAATAGTTATATGATTTCTGGTTGCTGTAATTTTTTTATTCCCTTGGCAACACTCAAACCCTGAGACAGTATTCGTAATATGTTATTGTACAAATTTTTCACTAACCACCTATCTTGGAAACAATTCTCTCCATTAGATTTCCTCCCCACCTTAAATTTTTCTGAAGGGTTTCCCTTTGGGCCTATTGTAATATACAATGTGTGTAGGGCCAAAAATAATATCCTCTCTACTCCAAATATTTTAGATATCTTTTACTGCAATTTCGTCTCCTAAACAACAATGTTCTTTACCCAAAAAAAGAACTGGTTTGAATTTAACCACTTATTTTTTTTTCAAATTTTTAATCAGCTTTTCAACTTCAGTGAAAGAGAGATATGGCTAGACCAAAATTCCACTTCACATTTAGTTGCTAGTATCTTTAAAAATTCCTTGATGCCCACCTCGCAGGTTGATAGTCTCCTTACCGAACTTGATTTCCAAATCCTTATGGGATTTATTTTTCTCATAGAGAAAACTCTCCAAATCTAAAATAATTAAATAATCCTTTTGGTCAACTGCATAGAAGTAAGTTTTTCTCAATTTCATGTAATTTGATATTAACTAATTCAAAAAATCAAATTTTCAGTATGTTAACACTTACTAATAGAGATTCTATGACTTGGATTCCCTCACACTCCTCCCTACAAGTTCTTGTGATGCACATTCTATTTTAAAAAAATATAATCAATTCAAAATAAATTTTAAGTTGAAGTAAAAAAAATATGTGATACAACTTAATTTTATACAATATTTCATAGATGTAGTTGTATATGTATATGTATATTGCATAGATGTAGTTGGACTATGTTTGTGTTGACATTCTTTGATGGGATTCAATGGCCAACTGCACATAGGTATTTGTTTTTTTCAATTCTAGGCAAGTTTATTTTTAACCAATTTTAAAAACATTAATCAATTGAAAATAAATACCATGTCGGCGTAATTAAATTTGTGATATAACTTTCTTTTATTCAATGAAAAAACCTTTGATGGACAATATTACATAGATATTGATGTATATTAGTGACCGCTAGGCTAACCCATTATTTCCTTGACTATGGTTGGTATGAAATTCTTTGATTAGCTTAACGGCCGTAAATAGCCAATTGTACATAAGTAAAAAAGTTTCAATTGTTTACAATTTAATATTAACCATTAAAACAAAAATTTACTCAATTCAAAATAAATCTAATTAAAATATGTATGTTAGCGACCACTAGGGTAATACATATAACAAATAAACTACTTCGCTATAGGTTCCTACAATTATGAGTGGCTTATAAATGGTTTTGTTTATAATGTTACATGACTATTATACCATTTTTATGTTGAATTTCATGCGTGATGTGCCAATAGCCTCCCCATTTGGCATCAAATCTGAAAAACAATTTGAATTTTTATTAAAAATATGTAAACAATGACAATCGAAAACTTCATGTAGTGATAAATTTATAAAATGATTATTTCCCACTCACCGTTTATAGATTCATTGGATGGATGATTAGAAACATTTAGGGAAGCAAGTTGAATTGGTTGTGACATGTTAAGAATGACATTGTCTTCTTTGTTTGTATATGGAGAGGAAGAGACGTTGTCTTCCTCTATTGTTTGGTTGTCTGCATAAATATTATATGTATCAGTTCAAATGCATTAAACTAATAGAATTTTTTAAAGTGATCTTAATCAATGTACCTTTTTTCAAATGAAAATAGTAATGTTTTAGAAACATTTCTTGATCATGCAATTCAACAATAAACACCGCATGTAGACCTAAGTCAACCAAATCCTACAATGTAACACTACCACCGTAAAGCACTATAATCAAAGAATTTTTGGAACCGAGTCGAGTGAACATATGAGACCAAAACTCATAAGATCTCTCGTAAATAAAAGTATGTGTCTTTCCTCATAGGCTGATTTCACTTGCAGTCACAAATTGTTGTGAAATTTGGTCCATCCAATCCATGGTGATGTCTTCTCCATCCCCATCAAACAACATCACAATTGTGCACATCAGTTATTGTGTACATAAGATACAAGCTCTTAAAGTTTCCATTGCTATCATTAAATTTGTAACAGCCTTCCACAACTGATTCCCCCTGTCTTTAACTTTTTTCATGTATTTTTTTTATCTCTCTTAATATTTTTTAAGAAGCAATAGGTAAGATAACAATAATAAGAAAATTTAGACAGACTAGATCCAACAACTGTAAGTAGGTTCCATTATTGCATCGAGAAGTTAGTACACTATACAAATTGATAGAAATCGGTGCATCACACATTCTACATTGAATGGATTAGTTGACAGAATAGATGATATTGTTGACTGGAGCTGGAAGGGATATGCACATTGACATTGGTAAACTCATCGGTGTCTTATCATCCTTGCTAGAATTTATTCTTCCATTAAAATCACGTAGTTGTCTATAATTGTTTGAGCTTCCACTAGGAGAACCTCTTACACTTCAGCATCAATTTTTCTTTTTTCCAATTTTTCACTTCCTCCATAATCAAGTTTTTTTTTCCTTTCCTTCTCTTCTCCTAAGAGTACACACAACTAGTGGTAATGAGATTCATGTGCAATCCAAAATTTTCAACAATATTATTTTTAGTGCATTCTACCAATACAATATTACCTGGATATTTACTTTTCATATATTTTAGAAATTTTACTCTCATTATTCTGTCATCTTTTACTCTTTGGAAGTAAGAATCAAAAGTCTCTGATATGACACCTTCTTCAATAGATCCAATTAGCCATACTTTCCCTTCTTGCACACTTTATCTAGTAGAATTGATATCTCTTCATCGGTCATACCTCTTGTAGGCTTGAAGGAATTCACTGTGAACCTTTCCAATGAATTTTCTTGAAATTTAGGATAGTTATCCTTAAAAGGAGAACAAGCTAGCCCACCTGATTTAAATAACTCAATGGTTGTTGTCAATTTTTTCCATATGTCCTCAAGGAAAAAATAGAAATGTCATTTTTTCAAAAAGGATCTCTATGTCTTAGCCACTTTGAAAATAGCAAGACATTGCTTCTCTAAACTCTGCATTAAAAGAGAAAAAAGTATATTTACTCTCTGCATATTACAAAAATTAAATTTTAAGTACAAATGGTCCATAAAATTAAGTTTTATTACCTTCAAACTCATCCATATTTGCATTTCCCACTTTAGAGCTTCTGAGGACATCCTAGGGATCTCCAAATCATTTGATGCCTTGTAGAGTACATCAATAAAATTGGATTCAATCCAATTTTGGTTTACCTCATTATGTTACTTGCAAATATTAATAATGACTTCACCAGGCATGTTTTGAAGACAAAATGTGAGCCTTTCTAACCTACATCTTATTATGTAATGACTTGTATTTTCTTTCAGCTAAAATGACATTATTGGGTACAAATGGTATGTTGGCCGTCAAGAATGTAGAATTGTACATCATCTCTTTTCAGGTCATCTGGATCCTCTAGTTGCACAAGTTCCTTTGTAGAATATAAAAAAGGGAAGAAGAAGTGCATCCCTAAGAGAAGGAATAACATTAATCAACATTGAATGTACAAGAAGGTCAACATTCTCATCATGCACTTCATGGTATTGATATTGTGGAGGTGCCACATGGCACCTAGAAACTTCAACTGAAAAAGCATCACCATTGAACAAAAATAATTTTAAATTGTTCACCTATTGAAGATTCTACATTCTCAAATATATTGGTTCACTTTCTTCAACAATAAAATACAATCTGTTATTCTTTTTAATCCCTTGCAACTTTGAATTAGAGGGATATATCTCTAATTTAGACAAATAAGATTTCATTAGTGTTGTAAATAACTTTACATGTTTTTGGTGGAGAAATAAAATTTATTCTATTCAAATAATGACAAATAGAAGAAGTATTCTCAGTTTTATACAATTTTTTGAATACCAAATTCATGTTATTTTGAATTTCAAGTGCATTTTCACAGCCTATTTTGTCTGAGTGTATGAACTTACCCAAATTTACAACCATATTTAGAATAAGAACATGTCCTTAATTTCTCTAGAAGCCTTCATTTCTAGTTTCTTGAACAATGAAACTTCCAACTCCATGTCAAGAATAAGGAACTTATTCATTTCAATGTCAATGTGTTCAACCTGAATACACAATGTTTACTTGATCAATAACTTTTGAAGTTAGTACCATACCGAATTCACTGACAATGTCTTCATCAACAAAAAATAACCACAGATCACCGTGGTAATTTTCTGAGGAATGCATTTCTACAAACCATTCATCGTATCTCTTTTTCATATCCTCTACTCCTTCAATCAAAGGAATTTACATGAACAGAGTGTGATTAATTAAAGACATATTACTTGAAAAAAGGAATTAAACAAAATTAATAGTTCATAACTGTTTGGGAAGGATAAATATTGTTTTTCCATAGCTGCAATAGTAAGGAGATGCTATATCTTGATGTCATTATTTTCATAGAGTAAAATTCAAGATATTATTAATGATTTCTTATTTTTATTAATGATATGAAAATTTTCCTTTTATTACTAAAGGAGGGTTTGAATTTTTCCTTTTATTAATGATTTCTTGTTTTTTATTAATGATATCTAGATGTTATTATTTATAGTATTAGCAGTCGATAGGAAAAGTCAAAACAACTTCAACCCTCCTTTAGTAATAAAAAACAAGAAATCAATAATAAAAGGTTTTTATTATGTGATTGCAATAAAAATTTTAAACAATTAATCACTATTAAATTTGATTTATTTCAATTTTTCAATTTGTTGCTAGAAGTGACTACTAATGGTCACTAGCATCTATATATTCTAGGATATCTTTTTATCAATGTAAAAAAACATTCAGTATAGCTTTAGGATATAGGAGCTAATAGTGGATTGATGGCTATCTTCCCATCACTGTTAAAAACAAACATGAGTTACACTACATCATTTATGGAAACTTGGAATCAAACATGGGTGATGATGGTAGATAATTGGTCGATAAAAAATTATTACTTTTATATTCTCATATACTATATTGTCGATAATTGAATATTTTATAGTTCTTATATATATATCGTCGAATATCATAATTCAAATTGAGTTTTTAGCTTTATAAACCACAGGATAATAGTCGTAAATATTTTACTTGTCTCATAAGTATTTGAATATTTTATAGTTCTTGGAAGATATATCGTGAAGGTATCAGCATAATTCAAATTGAGTCGTTAGTTTTATGAACAACATGATATAGTCATAAATACTTTACTTGTGTTGGATATATTTTATTGTCTTCCCTTGTACTTGGAACATGTAAAAGAAAAGTAAATATCCACATTAGTGGTCGCTAGTCTTTGAAGATAGTCTTGTAAAATTTAAATATAATAATGGAGCATATTCAATTTTCATTCAAGTCGTTAAATGTAATTATCTTCAACCATAGCAGGCCACTAGGATTTGAATAATGTGTCAGGCTAGGAATATCATGTAATAGATTTTGAATAGCATATTGAACTCAGTGACGCCGCTAGGCTTAAAATTTAATTTTCTATTTGTCATATTTGCAAGAAAACAAATATCCTAGCAGCCGCTAACCTCAAGTCTTTGGTATTTTCCACCAGAGCTATGTAAATATATTTTACATTAGTGGCCTTCGGGATTTGAATATCATGTTTGGCTAGGAATATCATGTAATAAACTTTAGAATAATATGGTGTTCTCAATATGCATCTAGGCTTAATAATTTGGTGTTGGAGCTTAGTTCAGTTTTATTTTTTAGTTTTTAGTAGAATCATTGCACATTATCTTGAATGCAAGAAAATAATTATCCTAACATTTCCTCTAATCAAAATTATTTGTTATGTTACACCAATGCAGTGGAATAATCCATGGCCTTATTGAACTTACACCTTAGCGAACACTAGTCTTAAAATTTTGTTTCTAATTATTGTCTTCTCTTGTCTTGAAACATGAAAGAAAGGTTGTAAGCATCCACCCTAGCAGGTCACTAGTCTTTGAATATAGTCTTGTAAAATTTAAATATAATAATGGAGCATAGTTAGTTTTTAAGTCGAGTCGTTACTACTTGTCATGTAAGTAAGACAACAAATATCCTACCGATCCACTAACCTCAAGTCTTTATGATTTTCCACCAGTGCTATTCAATTATCTTCGACCTTAGCGGCCGTTAGGCTTTGAATCTCATGTTCATATAGTAATATCATGTATTAGATTTTGAATGAGCTCTCAGTGGCCACTAGGATTACAAATTTCATTTGCTACTTGTCTAGTATGTAAGACAATAAATATCCTATCGGCCACTAACCTCAAGTATTTTTGATTTTTCACCCGCATTATGCAATTATATTCAACCTTACCTCTGGGATTTGAATATTGTGTAAGGATAAACATATAATGTAATAGATTTAGAATATCATGTTGAACCCAGCGGCCTCGAGGCTTAAAATTTCATTTACTACTTGTCATGTATGCAAGACAACAAATATCTTATCTGCCGCTAACCTCAATTCTTTGTTATTTTTCACCCACACTATGCAATTATCTTCGACCTTAGATGCTAGGCTTTGAATATCGTGTAAGGATAGAATATCATGTAATATATTTTGAATAACATGTTGAAAGTTAGTGGTCACTAGGCTTAAAATTTCATTTTTAATTACGTTTCTTCTCTTGTCTTAGGAACATTAAAGAAAGGTAGTAATATCATATTAGGCTAGGAATATCATGTAATAGATTTCGAATAGTATGTCGAATAACAGAGCTATGTAATATCATGTTAGGATAGGAATATCATGTAATAGATTATGAATAGCATGTTGAACTCAACAGCCTCTAGGCTTAAAATTTCATTTTCTACTTGTCTTGTTATGCAAGACAACAAATATCCTAGTGACCACTAACCTCAAGTTTTTATGATTTTTCACCCACACTATGTAATTATCTTCGACCTTAGCATGGCTACTAGGCTTCGAATATCATGTTAGACTAGGAATATCATGTAATAGATTTTGAATAGCATGTTGAACTCGGAACAACTGCTAGGCTTAAAATTCATTTTTAATTTGCTACTTGTCTTGTCTTGCAAGACAACAAATATCCTAGTGGCCGTCAACCTCAAGTATTTGTTATTTTCCACCACTGCTATGTAATTATTTGGACCTTAGCATATCTACTAGGATTTAAATATCATGTAAGGCTAGGACATATCATGTAATAGATTTTGAATAGCATGTTGAACTCAATGGCATCTAGGCTTAAAAGTTTGTTTTGCTACTTGTCCTGTTTACAAGACAACAAATATCCTAGCAGCCGCTAACCTCAAGTCTTTGTGGTTTTCTACCAGCACTATGTAATTATCTTCGACTTAGTTTCCACTAGGATTTGAATATTGATGTTAGGCTAGGAATAATATGTAATAGACTTTGAATATCATGTTGAACTCAGTGTCTGCTAGGCTTAAAATTTCATTTTTAATTATGTGTCTTCTCTTGTCTTGTGAACATCCAAGAAAGGTAGTAAGCATATACCCTAATTAGTTGACCACTAGTTTTTGAAGATAGTTTTAGGCTAAATATTTATAGATAAAATAACATGTTGATCGTAACTTAGTTTTTAATTCGTGTCGTTACTACTTGTCCGTATGCAAGACAAAAACTTATCCTACCAGCCACTAACCTCAAGTCTTTGTGATTTTCCACCCGTGGTATGCAATTATCTTCAACCTTAGCGAACGCTAGCATTTGAATATCATGTTAGGCTAGGAATATCATAGAATATATTTAGAATAATATGTTGAACTCAATGGCTGATGGGCATAAATTTTGTTTGCTACTTGTCATGTTTGTAAGACAATAAATATCCTAGTGGCCACTAACCTCAATTTTTTGTGATTTTCCACCAGAGCTATGCAATTATCTTCAACATTAGTGACCTGCTAGGCTTCGAATATCATGTTAGGCTATCATGTAATAAAATTTGAATAGCATGTTTTACTCAGCAGCCTCTAAGCTTAAAATTTGGTTTTTAATTACGTTTCTTCTCTTATCTTGGAAACATTAAAGAAAGGTTATAAGCATCCACCCTAGCAGTTGTCACTAGTCTTTGAAGATATACATGTTAAATTTAAATAAAATAATGGAGCATAGTTAGTTTTTCCATCGAGTCGTTACTACTTTTCCTGTAAGCAAGACAAAAAATATCCTACCAGCCGCTAACCTCAAGTCTTTGTGATTTTCCACCTTTGCTATGCAATTATCTTTGACCTTAGTAGACTGTTAGGTTTCAAATATCCTGTTAGGCTAGGAATATCATGTAATACATTTTGAATAACATGTTGAACACAATGGATGCTAGGCTTAAAATGTGTTGTTGGAGCTTAGTTCAGATTTCATTTTTCAGTTTTCAATAGAGTCGTTACACATTACCTTGAATGCAAGACAACAATTATCCTAGTGGCTGTTAATCTCAAGTTTTTTATTATGTTACACCAACGTATTGAATAATCTATGACCTTAGTAGCCTCTAGGCTTTGAATATCATGTGATACACTTTGAATAACATATTGAGCTTAGCAGCAACTAGGCTACACAACATTTTTCTTGATTGACATTACAAAATGATACATAAATATACGAGTACAATCTTGTATTACTATATTTAAAAAAAATATAAACTCAACCAATGATATGTAGCATAATAAAAAATATATGGCATAACATAAGATCCTTAAAATGAAATATGTGTTTGTAAATAGAATAATTAAAATTTATATTTAACAATATTTATGAGTACATATAATGTTCTTACCTTTTATTAAACATAAAATGAATATAATTAACTACATATATCTACATGGTAAATAATGTAAGCATTGAACATTGAAATAATTATTCACAAATATTTATTTCATATTAAAAAAACATTAAAGGAGGTCAAAATGATTACCTAAACTATACAAAATAAAACCATTACGATTATTTTAAAAATTAATATCTAAATCATGGTTTGAAACTAGGGATATATGCCACCACTTAGCAGAAATAATAAATGCAGGAAGGAGAACAAAAAATCCACAGAAAAAAAAACCAGAGAGACACATAGAAGGTCTAAAAAGGGAACTCATTTAATAGATACGAATACTTGTGCTACGGTTGAACATAAAAAAAAGTTTTTTCAGAAAGTAAAATATTGTAAAATTGATTAAAATTTGTTTAGTTAGGGTAAGACAAAAATTATTGTTTCAGACAGAGCAAAGAATTTCAAAAAGGAGATGAAATAGAATTGTAAAGGCGAGTGGAGGGAAAGGAAGGGAGGGATTGTACGGTACAAAACACAAGAACTAGGTGAATACATACCCACTAAAAGTTCCTCGCCATCAACTACAACACACATAAAATAACATAGATGATTTTTATAAATACTTGTTTTAGTAGTATTTGAAATTTTTACGTGCTTTGATAATGACTTTTAAAGCTTTAGTATTCTCTCTTAAACAAACTATATCTACAAGATTCTATCCACAACCTATTTTTATTGTCTCCTTTGATTTTGTCATTCTATGGGCATCCTGATATACACTCATACCCATGATCTATCGACAATAACTATTTTTTTCTCGTTTGTGCACCCTCCGAACGATATTATATTCACTACCTCAGCTTCTCGTTCTAAAAAACATGGCCAAGAATTGAGAACCCAAACCAGTGATTTAGTACCTGCGTGTGTTGTATTATGATTTCAAGAGATGATTTTCTGTGATTTAAAAATAACAAATAGAAACCCTAATATATATTTATTTAGTGTATTTAATTTTTTCCCCAATACATTCAACAAAATAAATTCCAAAAATGGAAAAGAGGGGGATTAGGAAAATTTGAAAATATTAAATTTCCAATTCCTAAAGTCAAAAGTGTGGGATTTTGAAATTTCAAATAATTGCATTTAATACGTGGGTAATTTCACATATTGAACTTTGAATTTACCCCTTATTAATATTTGTCATTTAATACGAGGGATAGCGTGGGATACGAGGGAAATCAAATTTATTAATTTTACTTTATAAACAAGTGGGATAGGGAAAATTGTTTCTTTGCGAACTCGTGGGAAAATGATTAAATATTAATTTAAGCATAATAAAAAAAACATTTATCAAAATAGAAGTTTTCAGAGCCACGTAATTATTATAATTTAAAAAAATCAACTTTGATAGATTATAATTTTGTCCATTATATATATATATATATATATATATATATATATATATATATATATATATATATATATATATATATATATATATATATTTGAGCATAATAATTGTGATGAAATCATATTTTTACAACATTTAAATTAAGTATTTTTGAATACAAATAAATTTAAGGTGACCTATTACTTGGGAATAAAATCCACCATTTACGGAATGCCTACGTGTCACCATTTCATTGGTTGCCTTTTTTATGTAACTTGATGTGACTTGCTTTATTGGCTGGTTTATATTTAATTTATAATTTTGAAAATGACATGTGGTAACTTTAAGTGAAACAACTAATGGTACTTTCCCATTCATGTTCATTGGCTCATACACTGTCACTGGCACATTTATTATTATTTTTTATTGACTGTGAATTTGATATTTTTTAAATATCGTTCGCGTTAATTAAAAAAAATCCAATTAAATGTGACATCTTGCAAGTTTGAATTAGTTAATTACACAACTATATAATTGACACATTTATTAAGATATTTTTAACTAGCGATAGAATTAAAAAATAGTTTTTACCTATAAAAAACCACCATATTAAGTTGTTGTTAGGAATTTATAGTAGTGACATTATTAATTATAGGTTGATAATTATGTGTTTGTAATAACGTGAGATTATTACAACAGTAACTAGTAATTATTTGATAATTAGTAATATATTATTGTTATGTAAAAATAATATATTAGTGTACACAAATAAGTATGTTGTTGAGGAAGTTGTGATTTACAGGAGTATTTTTTAGCAACTTCCTAGTTTGTAGGATATATGAATCCCATATATGTGTAATCATGTTTGATAGAGAATAGAGAAGAAATATATTATTCGTGTGCTGAATTATTTGTTTGATTTTCTGTATAATGCTCTTATAATTCCTATCAGTGGTATCATGTTCACACTAAGGGGGTGAATGTTAGGAAGTTATAGTAGTGACATTGTTAATTATAGGTTGATAATTATGTGTTTGTAATAACGTGAGATTATTACAATAGTAACTAGTAATTATTTGATAATTAGTAATATATTATTGTTATGTAACAATAATATATTAGCGTACGCAAATAAGTATGTTCTTGAGGAAGTTGTGATTTACGGGAGTATTGTTGAGCAACTTCCTAGTTTATAGGATATATGAATCATATATATATGTAATCATGTTTGACAGAGAATAGAGAAGAAATATATTATTCGTGTGCTGAATTATTTGTCTGATTTTCTATATAATGCTCTTATAATTCCTATCAGTTGTAACTGTAATCCATTAAATTGTTGGCAAGTGGCATGCAATTTATAATATTTATTGTGATCGTCAATATTAGAATTTGAATTTCTAATTTCCAATATTTATTATTAATTTTTATCGAATTCAAAAAAAAATATTGCACGCCAATTTAAAAATATATATGTCGATAAAATGTGACACATGGAAAGCTTGAACCAGTTAGTTAGGAAACTATATAATTGACACATTTTAAAAGAAATTTTTACTAAAACCTAGACTTAACAAATACTTTTAACCTATAAAAACCTGCCATATTAATTTATGAATGTCATCCACTAAAATATTGACATGTGGCATGAAATTTATAATATATCTTGTGATGGTAAATATTTTGGAGTTATTTATGCTTTACTCTAGAAAAACTAATACATAATTTTTCACTTCACTAGAATTTGAGAGTACCTTAAAGATAGGAAAGAAAATAGCTACCGCTAAGCTCCATTAGAATGATATTTTTGCAACACATAATTCAAAATAATAAATACTTAGATTTTATAGGGGACTAGGCTATTCTTTTCAGTATGTGGTAATGAAAAAATCGACATGTTGTATGTTGTCCGTCTATTTGTGTATCACAAGCCTAGCAACCACTAGCCTCTACAACTCCATGGTTTCCTTTCCAGTAATGTAAATCAATAACTCTACAATTTTAGATTGATAATATTTTTCATTAACTATAATCATATATTATTGGCTATACAATCACTTGTACAACCAAGTGTGGCCAGACATACCCTTGAAAGATATGAAAACTTCTATATTACTCATAAGTTTTGTGTCTAACACATAATTTATATCCGTTCATATATAGTAAAATACTTAACACCTACTAAGCTCCATTACTTCAACAAGATCAATCAAACAGTTCGTATTAGAGAAAATTCTTAGCAACTGCTAACCTCGAATACTTACAGAAAGGAATGATTATGCGATAAATATGGTAAACAATTTCTTAATTTTAACATATCCCTAGAATCAGAAAACATAGTAATAGATATTAGCGGTCAATAGGCATTTTCCATAATATATTTCGATGACAGATATGTGAGATATGGATAATTATTATTGTTAAAAGCTATGGAGGAATTTTTTTGGTACCCCAATTTTTTTTCTCCTTTTCAATCAGAGTAGCATCAGAGATATGGCATGAACCTTGAATTCAGATAGATCATGATGTGTGTCGTTTTGTATTCTAGGGAGGTGAGCTAACTGAGCACTCATATTTGTGGAGAGATGGATAGCAGTTTGAAAGGATTTTGATATGACCCTCACTATTTTAGGTTGTGCCTTTTCAACAAAGGTAAGAGAATCTATATTGTAATCCCCAAATGGTGAAGGAGATGAAGATATCCCTCAATTTATGCAAACAGTATGAAAAGGTATTGGGAAAATATGATCAACACTCCAAATATGACTTTCACAAGCTGTCACTCCCAGATCATGGAGATATTTTCAATGCAAGGCAAGGGTTACTGAAGACATTATATAATCCTGATTTTCCTTGTGCATTTTTGTAGATGGGTTAGATCCTTTTGTTGATACAAAATGCAATGCAGGGGTAGTATGGGGTAGGATTAGTTATTCTGAATGAAATTTTGGTCTGGTGTTGACAAGACAAACTGGGATATATCAGATCTTTAACAACCTCTACAATACTTGAACAACTATCAGAGAAAATGCTTCAAATAATCAGGATATTCTTTCAACCAGAAGAGGCATAAATGGAATCCTAGGTTGCACTCTTCACACACTCTTTGAGAAATCACCACAAAATATTGAAGTAAAGAACTCAATCAAACACAAAAATTCTTGATCAAACCACGCCTAAGGTTCCCCCAAAGGCTTACAATAAATATTTGCAGTCAAGGAAGGTAAAATGATTTTAAATTTGTTTATCTCCTTCTCAAATGAAGGCTCTTCTTAATATGAGATTGCAAATGCCACTAAACTATCAACCAGAAATGGAGATCTTGTGTGATTTCTAAAGAATTTCAATGCAAGATTGTAACAAGAACAATGAAAACTATTTACAAGAATTTAAAAATGATAACAGACAACATATTGCCTAGAAAAACATAAATTAACTCAAAAGCTTGTTAGATTCATCAGTAGGGGAGAGTTATCATGAACAATGTCAGATTTGTCTGATGGCTATACACTTATAACCAACTCACATAAACATGAAGATCCAACACAGAAGACATTATTCTGGTTCTTTGGTGGATTTTTTACAGAAGATGAGATTTCTCACAGAATTTGCTTGTGAATTTTCACTTTTTTCCCCGACCCCTTTACAATTTCTCTAAAATTCAGTATATACATCATGCCATATTGCAGCCTTCTTTCCCAAGCAATGAATATGCCATGGGATCAAGTTATGTTATAGAACAATTCTTCATGATTAAATAAAAATAACATCAAACAGAAAAACACTTGCAGGTTGCCATGTGAGCCCAAAAAGATTAAATCATTACAAATATCTTGATCATCATCCATCCTGGAGGCAATTTTTTTCATCATTGAGGCATGCAAACACCTTTTACTCATCATTTTCACGTTTTTACCTTTTCAAATTACCTTTGTAATTTTTTATTTTGACATTCCCACGTTCTTTACTCAGGTTGGGGTAAAAAATTACTTACAAAAACATCTCAAATCAAAAAATTAAGTCCATGAAAGTGATGCTAATGATCCATAGAAGGTCAAGATGACACAAAATCACTATAAGTTTGATGAATTTTGATGCAAAAAAACATGATTCCAACCTTCCTCGAGCTCCTATGGCGGTCAAAACAAATGGATGGACATAGCAACTGTCGATCTTATTCATCTTTTAATCCTAGCCCCCCACATGGAAGATGCAGATTTAGAAATAAGCCTGATTTACCTTCTTCAATTTTTTGGACAAGGCCGGACATGTGGTAAAAAATTATTGGATCGGGCAAAGTTTTAAAACATTTATTTTATGACTTTTCCACTTTTTTTGGAAAAAATGGAAATATTTTTACTTTTTTCTCCGCCCCCTTCGCACCTTTGAATTTTGGAGCTAACACGTGGAACATGGTGGGTCCCATTGGGATTCAAACTTAAATTCTACACATTTTGACCTTTTTTAGAAAATTGGAAAATTTTCACTTTTTTGCCCCGTCAGGCCCGCACCTCCGATTTCTCCCTCGCCATGTGTCTCCTTGTGATTTATTGCTGGTCCAGCGCTCTCAAATTTTTATTTTAGGTCTTTTTTGAAAAAGGAAAAAAATCCCCCTCCTACCTCCGCTGACCCGTCGACCCACCTTATCCTAGTGCCACATGTCGCTCGATGATTCACTATCAAGCCAGTGCTTCAAATTTTAATTTTAAGCCTTTTTTGGAAAATGGAAAAATTATCTCCTTCCTACGCCGACCCGCCTTGTCCTCTAACCCTTCATGGACACGTGTCTCCCTTGGATTGGACTGGAGTCATTTTTCATTTTTTACCTTTTAGACAACAAAGGAAAAAAGTCATAAAATTTTCCTTCAGCCCCTTCCTCCATTTTTGCCTTTTTGGACACGTGTCCTTTCCTGATTTGTTGTGGAGTTTTGGCCCGAGTTTTGACTTTAAACCATTCAAAGTTTAAAAACTTCGAAATCACCAAAACCTCAACCCCACCATTTTGACCTTTCCTGGAGACGTGTCCTCCTGTGATTGGCTATGGGGATTCAAGAAAATTTTTGACTTAGGAAATTTTACAAAATAAAGCCAAAAATTTCAAAGGAGATCCGACTCCTGGCCTCTCCTCGGCCAATGAAAACTCGCCACATTGCCAATACCTTTTAAGGATGAATTTGATGGGAAAATGACACCCATTTGATCGTCAAAATGTAAAAAATTCCAGGGATGCCCTAGAATTCAATTTTTTTGCCAAGGGTGGCAGATTTTTCAATTCTGAATCAACTGAAGCATGATTTCTGAACATTTTCAACCTTGGGATTGGATTTTCAATTGCACACAAGTATGATTTGATCAATTTCAATTTTTCCTTGATCTAGCAAAGTGAAAAATGACATAGCCCACAAAATTGGAAAAACTAGAGCACAGAAAAGGGCAAACTTGGATTATTCTTTCAAATTAAGGTAAAAAAACAAGTTTTTGAGCATTTTCAAAGCATTTCAACTGGAGGGGAAGAATTAAAGACCATCAAATCAAAGGATAAAACATTTTTTTGAGCAAATACAGATTCAAAAATTTAGGGCAACATGGTGCAAGCTCAAAAATGGCACTAACATCAGCTCTTGCTTGGGGATGGGCACTCATAGTGAGTGCCAAAAGAACAAAACGTAGACCAAGTGCCAAAATAATCCATTGGACAAAGGAGTCACGAGCAAAAATCACCAAAAAACTAACTAAGAACCTAACAAAAATGGCTGCCACATAGCAAGGAAAACCACAAACCAACAAAACACCAAAAACAGAGTGAAAAACCAAACACTATACACTATACAAGCTGGTGCATACCTCAAATTTGGGGTTTAATTCAAGAAATTATTTAGATGCCTACCATTAATAGGAAATTCCAATAATTTCCCATCTAAATATTTGAGAAAAAAGGTATGCTCACTAATTCTGATATCAATGGAGTAAGGGCCCATCCATAATGCATCAAATTTTCCATGCTTTCCCTTGTCTTCATGCCTACTATCCCACAAAAAAAACTAGATCTCCAATATTGAAGGCTCTAGGAGTGACCTTCTTGTCAAAAAATCTCTTCATTTTTTCCCTAAATCTAGCATGCCTTTGATGGGATGCCCTTCTCTCCTCATCAAGCTCAATAATCTGATTGATCCTTGATTCATATGGGCCAAAATCTTGATCTTCCAACTGTTGGGTAAACTGAAATGAAGATAATTGTAGGTGTGAGGGCAGTAAAGCCTGAGTTCCATACACCAATTCAAATGGGCTTTTACCAGTATCTCTTTTAGGAGTTATCCTATTAGCCCAAACTATAAATTTCAATTGTTCACCCCATTTCCTCTTGTTTTGCTCCAAGGTTCTTCTAATGATCTTCAACAAATTCTTATTGCTGGACTCATCTTATCCATTCCCTTAGGGGTTATAGTTTGAAGAATAACTTAGATTGATTCCATATTCATGACACATTTCCATTAAGGGTTTGGCTCTAAAGCACATGGCATTATCGGCTACAATCTTGACTGGGACTCGAAATCTGCATATGATTTGATTCAACAAGAAGTCCATAACTATTTGGTGTGTTGCTTTCTTAGTGGGTATTTCCTCTACCCACTTTGTAAAATAATCAGTGGCTACAAGGATCCACTTATGGCCGGCACTAGAAGGATCTAAAATCTCACCAATGAAGTCCATCCCCGATTGCTTGAAAGGAGCTTCAATTCATACAGGATGCAAAGAGAAGGGAGCCTAAAGCTTTTAGTCTTCCAGAGAAACATTGGCAACTATCACATTTTCTAACCAGCTGGGTTACATATTTGAAGAGAGTAGGCCACCAATAACCAACTCTCAAAATCTTATGTGCTGTTATTCTTCCAGCAAAGTTTCCTCCTTAAACTCCCCCATGGAAATCAGTAACTATCTTAAGAGCTTCATCTTCAGTTATGCATTTCAAGAGGACACCTTCAGGGTCCTTCCAAGCTAGCCCAAGGTCTGTGATGATATATTTTTGAGAAGCCATTTTGAGGGCTCTTTTCTTATTTTTAGTTAAGTGACTAGGGAAGCACATTTGTCTGAGGTAGAAGATCACATCCTTGTACCACTCATAACTTACCAAATTTGCAATCACATCTACCCTTTCTTCCTCTAGTTGATTCACTTCCACATTCTGCAAGTTGCTCTCATCCATGAGCTTAGCAAGGTCCAAACCACAATACCAACTTTGTGGTTTGGATGTCCATACCATACTCTTGCAACTTGTTCACCCACCTACATCTTTTGTTTGAGATCTCCATATTTGATAAGATGTCTTTCACCATGGTGTGGGGAACATAAGAAACAACTTTTGAACTTAATATATAAGGCCTAAATTTTTTTGTTACTTTCACCAAGGAAAATTCTTGTTTCTCCATGATTGTATACTTCAGCTCAAATGCTTGTAAAGCCTTACTAAAGAAGGCAATAGGCCTCTTAGCCCCATTCTCATCCTTTTGTAGTAAAACAGAAGCAATGGTATACCCATAGGCAAAGGAAAAGATTTGGAAAGGCCTCTTATAGTTTAGGGCTATTAAAATAGGTGCATGTTTAAGTGCATCTTTAATTCCTTCAAAATCTTGAATGGCAGCCTCCTGCCATTTGATAACTCGATCCTTCTTTAGCATGTATGTAATTGGAAGAGTCAACTCAGCAAAGTTTGAAACAAACCTTCTAATAAAATTAATTTTACCAAAGAAATATTGGATGCCTTTCTTGGTTCTTGGGATAGGTACTTTGTTAATTGCTTCCACTCTCTCAGGGTCTATCATAACACCATCTTTAGACACAATATGTCCCAGCAGCTTGGCCTTTTGCACGCAAAAATGACACTTCTTTGGATTAAGAGAAATACCATACTCCCTACATCTAATCAGCATCTTCTCCAAGTGTTGCAAATGATCACCTCTCTTCCTTGAAAACACAGTCACATCATCTTGGTTAACCGTAATGAACTCATTGATGTAACCAACAAAATCAACATCCATTGCTCTTTGAAAAGTGGCACCAACATTCATCAAACCAAAGGGCATCCTAACAAAAACATATGTTCCCCAAGGAGTAGTGAATGTCGTCTTAAGTCTTTATGATTCTTTGATAACCACTTGATTGTATCTGGAGAAACCATCCAATGTAGAAAACAACTCAAACCCTATCACAAGTTACAACATATTTTCTATATTTGGCAAGGGATAGTTGTCCCTCATGGGTGATTTTTTTATATTTCTAAAATCCACACATATTCTGATGTCTCTGTTCTCCTTTTTGACTCGCACAAGGTTTGCAACCCAAGATGAATATCTAGTGGGCTGAATAATACCTCCATCTCTCAACTTCTTTAACTCCTCTTGCATTTTCATGGAGAGAAGTTGATTAATTGGCCTTTGCCTTTTTCTGAATGGCTTATTCTTGGCCTCAAGA
This sequence comes from Taxus chinensis, assembly GCA_019776745.2. NCBI lineage: Eukaryota > Viridiplantae > Streptophyta > Pinopsida > Cupressales > Taxaceae > Taxus > Taxus chinensis. Next base: position 572,139,507 of record CM034147.1, on the reverse strand, counting down.
TGGATCTCATGTTGAAACAAGTCTTCTCTATATGCTTTTAGCTCGGAATAAGACCAAGCAAGGCAGTCTTGATATTTTTTCAAGAGTTGGGCATGGACTATTTTTCCTCTTTACTTAAATTTCTGCCCAACAAAATCTTCCTTGGTTTACCATTAGTGCCCAAGTTATGCTCTTCCACATCCCTTGAGGCAGAAATGTTTCTATTTATGATGCAATTAGCATTGTTAAAATTTGACTCAAGTGCAACAAGACCTCTAGGAATGGTGTTTGTTTTCAATTGGCTGATGTCTTTCTCAAAAAAATTCTCTCTTCCTTTAGTCATACATACCATTGGATCCCAATCAATATTATGATTTACAAAATCACCTTGGTTTTCAAATAACCTTAGCACTTGAGAATCATCATCAAACACTTGCCAATGTTTCACATTATCAGGGACAACTAGCCTAGTTAGCACTTCAATGTTGTAGCTACAATAAGGTGAAATGGTGCATTTCAAAATCTAGAACCCAACACTGCCAAATTGTTAACAGCAGCATTGAGACCTCTGTCATGATACACAATGTTAAAGGAATCAAAAATTTCAATTAGATCCCAAACTTCATGCTTATACTATTTCATATGCTGATTTTTTGTAGCATCCAATTTTCTTATTTGTTTGACAACCAGATCTGAGTCTCCTTTTGCAACAATATCTTTCACTCAATAGTTCCATACAATTCTTAACCCCAGCAACAATGCCTCATACTTAGCAATGTTGTTAGTGCATTCAAAATTAATTTTGAAGGAGAAAGAAAACTCTTCCAAACTAGGAGAAAGTAGAACTATACCAGCACCATTCCAAAATTTGGAGCAAGCTCCATCAAATAGAAATGTCCATGGAGGACCTACCATATCAAGGAACTTTGATTTGTCCATCTTATTTTCTTTTCCATCAGCAAAACCAATGAAATTCTCAGCATCTACATCAGCAAATAACACTTCATAGGAAGCATTGTTGGGATCTTCCATTAGGTGCAACATCTTCTTCTCACCATAAAGTTTAACAAGGCTGCCCTCAATTAGAATGGTGGCAAAAGACATGTCCATATGAACACTGCCACCAACACTTGCAGCCCATTTTCTTGACAAAATCATACCCCATTTGGCAAGGCAGTCAACAATTACAACATCAAGTTTCAAATTCTTACCCGGATAGGCTACAAGTTGCACTACTAAACCCCTCACACAACCAACCACTGACACTTCCCTTGAATCCATGGTAGTACACCTCCCACAGGTATTTGTCACTTTGATATCCAACTCATTCATGACTTCTAGAGGCATGATATTACATGATGCACCGGAATCAAACGTACAATTGTGAAGTAGCTTATCCTTTATAATCAAAGTTGTGAAGAATGGATCAACATTAAATTGGGAATCAACCAAAGATGTCCCCAAATATACCTCAGGTGTCTCTCCAAGATCTTCTACTACTAGTGGTGTTTCAAGGTCAACAATGATCTGAGGTGGAGTTTTAACAACATTTACATTTCTTCCTAGAGTAACCTTCTCTTCTTTCAATCCCAAATACTCAAATGCTCTCTTCTTATGCTCAGGAATTCTAAGAAACACAATGATTAGAACACTCACTTTAATTTGGCTCAATACTTGGGCTATGTCATAGGGGAAAGTATTTTGTAGGACAACATTGGAAGGGAGACAAGCAGATTCACTAGATGGCATGGGACTCTTGGCAGCTTGGGCATGATGAGGACTATAATTTTTGCATGGGACAGTAGAATTATTTGAAAGTGTTTCCCTTCTAGGATTTTATTTAGTGATGCTTGTGAGCAAGGGTGTCTTAGGCTTGCCTTGAGGACTAGATCCTTTAACAACCTTGCTTCTAGTGTTATAATCTTTCTCTTGAGCTACAAAAACATTCATCAAAAATTATCTATCTTCCTCTAAAGGGATACCACCATCATATTTCTTAATCATCAATGCTCTTAGTTATTCAAAGTCATTGTTAGGAATTTCAAAAGCTTGCACTACATCGAATTCAAGAGCATGAGGGGAGAGAAATACTTGTACCTTTTTGATGCAATCCTAAAAGGTTACAGCTGTCCTAGCACTTATTACTTCAGTAGATGTTTCTCCTCATTATGAGCTTGAAGAACAACCCATCATGCAAATATCATCATCAGTACCATCATCATTATTATCTTCACCTTCTTGTTGTACACTTTGCATGGAGGATGGGGTAGAAGAAACTTATCACACAAATCAATATCAACAACCTCTTCAACAATAGCAACCCTAGCAGTTAAGGGATCAGGAAACACTCTTCCTTCATGTGTTTGAGGATGTCTATTTGTAGATCTAACAAGCCCTTTACCTTTGTGATCAAACCTCTTCTCATTCCTATGGTGATTGCCAAATCTATCATGTGCTTACTGCCTAGACTGACCTTGTGAAGTCTACCCAATTCTGTTCTCAGCTCTTGCCAACTTGTATGAGATTTCTTTGACAACCCATACCAAAGTTTTCACAACCTCTTCTAAATCAGCACCTTTTCTAGCTTGAGGTTTTTCAGGGTTTATCAATTTTACACCATCTCTCTTAAGAGGTTTCCCAATTGCTTTGATATTGTTCTCAATTTGAAGTTCCATGGTGAAAGCTTGTCTTAAATTGGTAGGCTTCTTGTCTCTTAGGTAATAGGCTGCCTTCTTATCAAATGCATCTACATATTTGATTAGACAAGATTCATCACAAGGCCTCAAATTAATAGGCATCCTTCTCAAAGTTTTGTTAAATCTTGTGTTGAAGTCATGGACTGATTTTGTTGGTGTAGGTTATTTTCCATGTATTTACTTTAAATACATGGAATACCTCCACATAGGCGATTCACCATGCTTAGGTGTCCTAGGGTGTCATTATGGCTCTTACACATGTCATAGAGTGTCATTGGAGTTACATTTGACCGTATATTCTGAGAATGTAACTCCCACTTCTTGACGGCTACATTTTTGGGCGAGTTACACACCCCACTACTATTTGTACACCCTTTCATCTTGAGAAACACATGGGGAATGGAATAGAGTTTGTTTTTTTCAAAAAAAAAATTCCTCAATGCATACACATTGCTTCCATGAATGATTTCTTGCTTTGATCTTGAAGCTACATCATTTTACGGTTGAGTGCAACATTTTGGTGCTCACAGATTCCCTCTAGATCTTTTTCATTCCTTTGACATGGTATCAGAGCTTAGGGATCGGAATCTTGTTGCTTGCAATAGCAGCTTACTACTCTTCGTCTTGTATTTTCTTGTGCAAGTTCCCATTTTTTTTTGTGCTCTACTTGCATTCTGTCAAGGGGTTCTAATAATTTGTTTTGTGTATAGGATGCAGTGTTTTTCTAGTACTTCGTGTACATGTTCCAGAAAAATTAGAGTAAAAAAGTGTGCTAGTTTGGGTTGTGTCTCATTAATAGCTCGATGCCAACCTTTTTCAACAACTCAACCTGCATAGGCTCATTTTTTTGGTGTGGAATCTAAACGTGGCCATTTTTTCTTGCTATTCAGGATCATCCAGTTTGCTTCTCTATAGCATATCTTGTTCCTTGCTCAAGTGTGGCAATTTTTTCCATTGTGTGACCTCTGCTCAACCCGCCATCCTTGTACTAGCCCTCTACACTGCCTTGGTTTCCACGTTTGGAACCTTCTCGGCCTTGATTTAGTGGTTTTGCTGCAACAAACATGGATTCATTTGACAAAGAAATTGTTTCATTTGACAAGGACGTGGTTTCATTTACCTGCATTTTTCAGTCCTGTGTATAGCCACGTTTTTCAGTCTTCTACATAGTCCTTGGCATGTTTTTCCTCCTTGCCATGTTTCAATCTCCATGATGTCCCCTCCTTCCAACAAACTGCACTCCATCTAGTTGGTTTTCTCTCCTATTAGCTCTCGTGTTTTTGTTTGGACTCCCGTGCTATTTTGTTGCATTATTGAACATGTTCCTATGGTTTCCTTGCATATTACATGTCACATCCTTGCCATTCTCTATGTAGTCTCTCTGACTAGCTCGTGCTTCCTCTGATCAACATTTTTGCATGCATTTAGAATCTTGTTCAATGTTTTTTTTCCTGCATTTGGAAGCTTTGGCACGTGGATACTACACTCAGGCTACACCACCTTCTAACTACTCTGAAAGGATTCCCTTACATCATGTACACTCATCTTAGTGTCTGTTACCACCGCCCATCTTTCCTTGGACGTGTCAGCTCCATCTGACAACCCAAAACCCATTGCATGCAACAGATTACACTTTGACATGGCCCATTCTTCCTGGTTCGGTCAACAGCCAGCCTATTGGCTCAAACAAGACCTTCCAACCAGCGCAAGCACGTGGACTCCAACTCCATGACTTGACCACGTGGGCCCCATTATCCCTTTTAGAATTGTTGGGTGGTTAAAACAATCCATTTTTTGATGTTTTGAGGATAAAAAACTTATTCCATGGCATGTAATAAATTTTAGGCTTCATTTTTGCTTGTATTATGTCCTTCCTTCGAGTGACAAAGATGGAGGACGAGGTTCGGGGTTGGCAGGAGGCTAATCCTCCCTCGCAAGAAAAACAAACTATACCTAAAATTTGAATCCATTTCCAATGAGTACCCACATGATACCCTTTGCACCCATCTTGTGTACTTTTTTAATGCGTTTACAACATTTAGTGGCATTTTCCATCAGCTGCGGGAATCTCTTTAATGCCATAACTTTTGACTCGCAGCTCATTTTTGAGTGTTTCCTTGGTTAAAGTTACATGATTTCTCACACTTTACATGATGACATTTTCATTTTTATAAATGAAATACTTTTATAAAGTGCCACATTCTTAGGGGATTTGTACTCTTGGGCCTACACATGTAGACGCATTATCAGCCAATTTTGACGTCTTGCTTTTATGCATATTTCATTCTACATCATGGAGAGTGCTCTTTCTAGAATTGAGTGTCATAGGATAGCCTTACAGCCTCCACCACTTCTCACCGGGAGAGGAAACTTTTTAGATTGGCGTGCTTCCATAGAATGTTACTTCACCCATGAGGGTTTTTTACCCTTCTTGGTTGGGCCAGTTCCTGCACCCACTGATCATCATCATCTAGAGGAATTCCTTGACACTTGCAACCATGTCTTTGGTCACATGATGATGCATGTCTCTCGATCTCTCTGGTTTAACGTGGCACAATCAGATCCACCTCACCATGTTTGGAGCATTCTTTAGTCCCTTTATGGAGACCCTTCACATACTACCACCATTTTCCCTGCTACCGATTTAGTTGTCTCCTTCATTTCTTCATGTGATGACAGTTCCACTGACACATGCTCGCTTGTTTCTAATTCTGATGATGAGGATTGTGCATCCAGTTCTAATGTCAAGAGTACTACAGAGAAATCTTCTCCTCTTTCTCTCACTATTCTAGACATTTTTGTCATCCCCCACATCTCATAAGATATCAAGCAGTCTCCTACTCAGTCTCACACCATGATTACACCCGCCTCCTTTCCACTTCTAGTGTATGAGACCCCTTCCACTCCTATACCTTCATTGGATGACTCATACCTATTTGACATCACTCTTCTATTTTTTGAGCCCCCTCATTAGGATGTGTATTTTCCTGACCTTAGTTGTCTTTTCGCAGAGTCCACTTATGATGCTCTACAGGTTCCTCATCCATCTACAGATATTTTAGAGTTCATCATCTCTGTTGTTGAGAGTGTCCCTTCTGAGAATCATGTCACTTCCACATTTCCAGAGACCTTCATTGATCCACCCTCAGCTATGGATCCCTTTTTTGTTGTGGAGGATTTTTTGTTCCCTTCACATCACTTGGACATCATTTCTATAGGTGTTCCTCTTTTTCACTCTGTCAGTTCTATGCATGTGGCATTACCTTCAGTTCTTTGGCACTCACTCACTTGACCTATGTCACATGTCAGTGCACCAAACTCAGAAATCTTCATGCTACTTCCTTCAGTTTCCTTCATGGAGTGGGCAGACTTTCAACACATCATTTCTATCCTTCCCAAGGGAAGGCACACAGTTCGATGTGGTTGGCTCTTCTTCAGTCTAGAGGCAGAGGATCTCATCATCGAAATTCTTCTGGGATACTTCCTAGAGCTACAGAGTTCAAATCTATCCATGGCATCTTCTACATCCCTCTCATCTCCCTCTTCTTCTCTCTTCTTCTTCTTTCTGAGAGATTGCCTCTTTGTACATGGGTACCTTTTAAGGCTCGTCTGTGGTCGGGACCCATCCTTGGAATATTTCTTAGATTAGAGAGTGGACTTGTCTCTCTTTTGGGGGAGAAGTTTTTTCCCACTGGGTTTTCTCCTTGTACTCCACTTTTTGAGAGCTTCTTGTATGTGGGTACCTCATTAGGCTTCTTTTCAGGACCCACTTCTCCTTGTTTTCATCTATGTCTCTACCTAAGTTATGCTTTAGGGGGGGTGTTGGTGTAGGTTATTTTCCATGTATTTATTTTTAATACATGGAATACCTCCACATAGGTGATTCACCATGCTTAGGTGTCTTAGGGTGTCATTATGGATCTTACACACTTCATACAGTGTCATTGGAGTTACATTTGACTGGCTATTCTGGGAATGTAACTCCCACTTCTTGACAGCTACATTTGTGGGGGAGTTACACACCCCACTAATATTTTTACACCCTTTCATCTTGAGAAACACATGGGGAATGAAATAGAGTTTGTGTTTTTTATCTTTTTTTTCCTTAGTGCATGCACATTGCTTCCATGAATGATTTCTTGTTTTGATCTTGAAGCTACATCATTTTGCAGTTGAGTGCAATGTTTTGGTGCTCACGGATTCCCTCCAGATCTTCATCATTCCTCTGACAGATTCATTAGGGTTCTTCTTGATATTCTCAATTTTAGACAAGAGAAACCTAAGATCAGTCCTATCACCATATTGTAACCTAAATTCATTCTTCATTTCAGTCCAACAATCAATAGAATTATCAGGAAGATCCTTGTACCAATACCTAGCATCCTCTTCTAGTGTATGAATAAACAATTTGACATACAAATCCTAAAACTCTATCTCAAAATCTTCCATCATATTATCAAAAAGTTTGAGATGCTGATCACCAGTAATAGCATTGTTACCCTGGAATTTTTGCAACCTATTTTTGACATCTTGTGGGACAGGATTTGGGTAACCATCCATTCCTCTAAAATTTATAGGACCAAAGGTGTTAACAACAAATGGAGGTCTAGGTTGAGCCATATTGTTTGGTGGAGGTGATCTTGGAGGTGAAACAAGCTGATGAGGAGTGCAAGGTCTTTGGGACTCAAGAATTTAATTCACAAGACTGGTATTCTTTATGTGTTGACTTTCTTGGAAAGTTTTATTTGGATTAAAACACGGAGGTACAGATTAGAGAAGGAGCTTACCAGATATAGAAGAAGGACCTTCACTAGCTAACGTAAACAAGTCTATGAGAGTATTGCTTGAATCAGAATCACTTGAAGAAGAATGATAATCTTCTAACAATGGATGATTTCTCTCACCAATGGATATATCTTTACCTGATGTCTGACCTTTAACAACTTTCCAAACTCTTCTCCCTTCTAACTCTGAGTTCCTTAAATCTGAAAACAATTTCTTAGTAGAGTCTTTAAGGAAGAGAGATCTTCTTCCTTCCAGTTTTGCAGAGATTAGCAACACAAAAATAAATGACGAAAAGGTAAGATAGCTGGTATTTTTAAGATCAAATCAGCATGGATTCACCGCTAAGGAATTTCACCTAAGTTGTGCAAATACACTAAAGTAATTTGTTAAATGTTTTCTAGCACTAAAAACATTGCAAAGCCTTATAAATCAGACCTTCTTCTTCTTAAATCAATCAATCACAATGCACCCAAAGTATATGAACTGCTAGGAAATGGAAAAAGGGTAGACAAAACTAGAAACCATCATTTAAAAATTGTAGATCTGAAGCATAGAATGAAATTTTAACAATGTAGCAGCTCAAATACTTGAATACACAAATGCTAAAACTCTTCAAACACTCCATAAACACCAAGAAATTCCAAGAAGTCCCCGGCAACGGCGCCTGAAGGTGTTGGTACAAAAATTTATTTTCCTTTTCAGTTTGAGCAGCATCAAAGATATGGCATGAAGCTTGAATTTAGATAGATCATGATGTGTGTTGTTTTGTAGATGGGGAGGTGATCTAACTGGCACTAAGATTTTTGAAGAGATGGATAACACTTTGAAAGGATTTTGATCTGACCCTCACTATTTTAGATTGTGCCTTTTCAACCAAGGTAAGAGAACCTATATTGTAACCCCCAAATGGTGAAGGAGATGAAGATATCCCTTAATTTATGCAAATATTATGAAAAGGCCTTGGGAAATTATGATCAACACTCTAAATCTGAATTTCACAAGTTATCACTCCCAGATCATGAAGATATTTTCAATGCAAGGAAAGGGTTACTGAAGACATTTTATAATCCTGATTTTCCTTGTGCATTTTTGTAGATGGGTTAGATGATTTTGTTGACACACAATGTAATACAGGGGCAATATGGGGTAGGATTAGTTATTCTGAATGAAATTTTTGTAGGGTGTTGACAAGACAACTGAGATATATCAGATCTTTGACAACCTCTACAATACTTGAACAACTATCAGATAACATGCTTCAAATAATCAAGATATTCTTTTAACCAGAAGAGGCATAAATGGAAGCCTAGGTTGCACTCTTATCACAATCTTTGAGAACTCACCACAAAATATTGAAGTAAAGAACTCAATTAAAAACAAAAATCCTTGATCAAACCATGCCTAAGGTGCCCCCAAAGGCTTACAAGAAATCTTTGTAGTCAAGGAAGGTAAAGTGATTTTAAATTTGTTTATCTCCCTATCAAATGAAGGATCTTTTAAATATGAGATTGCAAATGCCACTAAACTATCAACCAGAAATGGAGATCTTGTGTGATTTCTAAATACTTTCAATGCAAGATTGTAACAAGAACAATGAAAACTATTTACAGGGATTTAAAAATTTTAACATACACTATATTGCCCAGAAAAAGATAGATTAACTCAAAATATTGTTAGACTGATCAGCAGGGGAGAGTTTCATGAACAATCTCAGACCTGTGTGATGGATATACACTTGTAACGAACTCACATACATGAAGATCTAACACAGAAGAAATTATCTTGGTTCTTTGGTGGGTTTCTCAGAAGATGAGATTTCTCTCAAATTTTGCTTGTGACTTTCATTTTTTCCCCAACCTCTTTACAATTTCTCCCAAATTCATTATATACCTTAGGCCACATTGGATCCTTCTTTCCCAAGCAAAGAATATGTCATGGGATCAAGTTTTTTACAAAACAATCCTCAGTATTCAATGAAAATGATATCAAACAGAAAAACATTCACAGGTTGCCAGGTGTGCCCAAAAAGATTAAATCATTACAAATATCTGGATCATTATCCATCCTAGAGGCATGTTTTTCATCATTGAGGCATGCAAACACCTTTGGCTCATCATTTCCACCTTTTTACCTTTTAAAATTACATCTGCAACTTTTAATTTTTCATTTCACGTTCTTGCTCAGGCTGAGTAAAAATTTATTACAAAAACACCTCAAATCAAAGAATTAAGCCATGAAAGTGATGCAAATGATCATAGAATGCCGAGACGACAAAAAATCACTATAAATTTGATGAATTTTGATGCAAAAATCATGATTCCAAGCTTCCTGGAGCTCCCATGGCGTTTAAAAGAAATGGATGGACAACAACCGTTGATCTTATCCATATTTTAATCATGGCCCTCCATGTGGAAGATGTGGACTTAGAAATAAGCTTGAGTTACCTTTTTAAACTTTTGGATAAGGCCAGGACATGTTGCAAAAAATGATTGGAATGGACCCAATTTTAAAACATTTAATTTATGATCTTTTGAAAATTTGAAAAAATGGAAAAATTTGACCTTTTCCCTTGCCCCTGCACCTTTGAATTTTGGAGCTAACATGTGGCACATGGTGGGTCCCATTGGGATCACACTTCAATTCTATGAATTTTTACCTTTTTTGGAAAATTTGAAAATTTTCACTTCTTTCCCTGCAGGCTAGCACCTCTGATTTCTCCCTCACCACGTGTATCCTTATGATTTGTTGTGGGCCATCATTCCAAATTTTGTTTTAATCCCTTTTTCCAAAGGAAATAATTATCTCTTACCTCTACTACCCCGCTGACCCACCTTGTCCTCTACCAGGTGTCGGTCGATGATTCGCTAGTGGGCCAGCGCTTCAAATTTTGATTTTAAGCCTTTTTTCCAAAAAGAGAAAAAAATATCTCCTGCCTCTGTCAACCCACCTTGTCCTCTAACTCTCCATGGGCATGTGTCTCCCTTGAATTGGAGTGGAGCCATTTTGCATTTTTTACCTTTTAGACAATAAAGGCAAAAATTCATAAAATTTTCCTTCGGCCCCTTCCTCCCTTTTTACCTTTTCGGACACGTGTCCTTTCCTGATTTGTTGTGGAGTTTCGGCCCAAGTTTTTACTATAAAAAATTAGAAGTTAAAAAACTTAAAAATCACCAAAACCTCCACCCCACCATTTTGACCTTTCCTAGACACGTGTCCTCCTGTGATTGGCTGCGGGGATTCAGGCAAAATTTTGACTTAGGAAATTTTGTAAAATAAAGCTAAAATTTTCAAAGGAGATCCGACTCTCCGCCTCTCCTCGGCCAATGAGAACCCACCACATTTACAATACCTTCTAAGGATGAATTTTATGGGCAAATGACACCTGTCTGACTATCAAAACATAAAAAATTGTAGGGATGCCCTAAGATTCAATTTTTCCACCAAGGATGGCAAATTTTTCTGATTCTGAATCAACTGAAGCATGATTTCCATGAACATTTTTGACCTTGGGATAGGATTTTTTCAATTACACACAAGTATGATTTGATCAATTTCAATTTTTCCACGATCTAGCAAAGGGAAAAATGACATCCCACAAAATTGGAAAAACTAGGGCACATAAAAGGGCACACTTGGATTATTCTTTCAAATTAGGGAAAAAAAAAACAAGTTTGTGAGCATTTTAAAAGTATTTCAACTATAGGGGAAGAATTACAGACCATAAAATCAAAGAATAAAATGTTTTTTGAGTAGATACAGATTTGAAAATTTAGGGCAACATGGTGCAAGCTCAAAAATGGCACCAACAGAATTTACATAGTCGGGAAGAAAGATGGTTATCAAAAATGTTTTTTGGGTGCTCAAATAACATCATAGTGACTTCTCGGCACATACCTTTGCATGTTGTCTATTTTTTACACATCAGTGGGAATCAATGAAAAATTTTAGCGACTGCTAAGATTAACTACTTAATAGGAGTAGATTAGTGGCTTCGAGGCTCAATTAATTTTTTAATTTTGAATATAGAGATCAAATGAACATTTCATATGAAATAAAGTTCTTAGTGACCACTAAGCTTGAATACTTATATAAATAAATGATATGGTGGAAACTAGGCTAAATAATATTTTTTTAAACATAGCGCTCTAATCGAAGATCATAGTAATAGATATTATCCATTTCTATGCATTTTTCATAATATATTTAGATGATAAATATGTGAGATATGAAAAAATTTTACTCTTGAAATATATTAAGGTCTTTGATAAAGTAATAGATTAGCAGCCTCAAGGTTAAACTATTTATTAATTTTGAAAATAGAAATAAAAAAATAGTTTGTATTACAAAAAATTCTTAGCGAATGCTAAGCTTGAATACTTACATAATATAGTGCTCTAGGATTAGTGTTTATTGTTTATTGATAAAGGAATAGATTAGTGGCCTCTAGGATAAAATGTTTCTTAATTGTGAAAATAGGTATTAAAAAAATTGTAGGAAAGAAAATTCTTATTAACCGCTAAACTCAAATACTTACAAAACGTAGGACTCAAAAAATAGATCATATGAATGGATAAAATGCGGTCACAAGTCATTTTTCATGTTGGATTGTATCAAAGAAAATACATAGTGACTGCTAAGCTACATTACTTACTTAAAAGAGTGGCTTGGTGCTCACTAGGCTCTATTGTTTCTATTTTTTTAAAATATTGACCTAATAAAAATCATTGTCTACCTTAGTGAAAAAGATAAGAGTTAGAGCATAATAATAGAAGTATATATTTTTAAAAAACTTACGTTTCTTGATCATCTTGGCCCTACATATTTCAAGAAATAACTCATTAAAAAAAATATTCCTAAATAATTTACTAAAAATCGAAGGCGAATATGAACACTAATTTTTCTTAAGAATAAATGATTTTAGGTTGTGAAGAGAAATGCATGTTTTATGTTTACCAATTATTTGTTGATGATAAGGTTATCAGCCACTAGCCTCTATATTGTTGATGAATCAATTTTAACAATTGAAAAATCAATCTTAACAGGTTTGTTGTCATTATTTATAATTATATTATATTCAATGAACTATCCCTGACAGATCCAAGCCCTTGAATACATATATTTGAGAATGATTACTCCTTAGGTAATTCTCATTTGATATATTTTTCTTAAAATGTAATTCATATCTTTTTTATATAAACAAAAATTCTTTATAACCTATAAGCATCGTTAGTTAATGAAAGGGAAGGATTTATTATTGCTACGATCAAAAGTTTCTAGTAATAAATATAGCCACATAGTCTGGAAAGGTTAGGTCACCATAACGAATGTACATCATTTAAACCTGAAGAAGTATTATATCCATCTTGGCTTTTCATATTTTCTTAAAATCATACTTCAAAGAAAAAGTACCTAAACGATCTATCACATTAGGAAAAAGGTGAAGAAGATTCTCATGCACAATTAAATGATGAAATTCTATTGCATTGATCTAATCTTTCTGATATACTATTTTTTGGTTTCCATTTATATGGTTTCTATTCTAAGGATCCCCAATTGTGTTTTTTATAAAATCAGAAAACATTTGTTGGCATATCTCTGGCAAGGAACTGACGAGACCAAGAAAATACCTATTGTTAAATGGGTCGACATTTCACTTTTTAAATATCATGGTGAAGTAGGGATTTTGAACTTGGAAAAACAAAAATCTTGTTCTAAGTGCTAAATGTTTGTGGAATCCTCCCTCCAATCCTCGAAGCACGTTTTACAAGATATCCGTGAAAAAAAGGTGTCCTTCTTCCAGAGGTTAATCTCATAATTAATAACATGACTAATAACTAGAATGTTTGTAAATTAATAAATGTATAAATCAATAAATTAAAGTTTTGGAACATTTTTGGTCCATGGCTAATGACTTGACTAATAATGAATTAATTATTAGAGTTGACTCTCCTATTATTTCTAACATTGCAATAAAAAATATTGTGTGAATAAAATTCATTTTTTATTGTTTCATTAATTACATATTGGACCTTAAATATTATATTTTGGAAGGTTACTAAATAGGCTGATTTTATTTCAAATCAAGGGACTGACCAAGAACTTTGTGATAAGATTGGTAATAAATATGTTGATTGGCCAGACTCACCACCTTTTCCAATAAAAGTTTATATTAAAACCCCTAGAAAACTTGTATTAATTACAAACATGTGATAGCATAATCACTCCATATATTTACCAATCCTCTCTCCCATATTTTCACACCTTTATGGTTTATTTCACTTGCTTTCATTTTGTCTGTCATGGCCTTTTTAATTTTTTCCTTCATGTAATTTTCTGCATCGGTTTGTGAAATGGGATTTTATACCAAAATTTCATGTCGTTGTCTAAAATCCATTTTTTGGATTAAATCAGAGAAAGACATGATTGATATTGAGGGAGTTCTTGGAGAATATTATCTTTCTCTAGAGGTATGTCTAAGAGTAAATGCAGAAGTTTCTTTTACATTCAATTTTCATCTTCTTATCATACATCTGGTGAATAATTGGTTTTTTGAGATGGGTAATCACTGGATGAAGCCAACATATAGGGTTGGCAGGGAAGAAGAAATGGAAAACACCTCGTATGTATCATGGACCTTCCTTTCTTAGGCTCATTATATACGTGAAGGTTTAATGGACATGTCCTTTTTTGGAGATTTGTACAAACGGTTTGATGTTCTAATGTGTTTCATGTTTGGTGTGTCCAAATGGGGTGAGAGACCAAGGACGAGACCTAGTTAACTCCATGTGCTTGAACTGGATGATATGTTTGATCCACTACAACAAGAATTGATGTGTTGGGATATTATTTGTAAGTAAGGTCGTGAGGCATATGATTGGCTAAAGAGTTGGGTTACTGCTAGAAAAGAGCATATTTTCCTAGAAATAGCTGTAAAAATCATTTTCATCCTCATTAAAGTGGAGGTTACGGATGTGTCATCAAATTTAGTTAATTGAGTGCTTCTAAAATATTTCAGTTTGTGTAATTATTTTGGTTGTTTTATAGAATAGCCAATTCCATTATTATCAAATCGTCTTGTCTATCTTACTAGTGTGGAATTTTTTTGTATTCCCAACCACTTGTGTTTTTGGCATAGGCCCTTCCATTTTTTTAAATAATTATTGATAGATAATTCAGGTTTATAAATTGATCCTCTTGTTATATATTTAATATAAAGGGAAATGGACCCTTCAACCCTCCTTTAGTTATAAAAATCAAGAAATCGTTAATAAAAAAATTGTTATGTGTTGCACTATGAAATTTTAAAAAAATTATCGTTATTGAATTTCATTTGTTTGAAGTTGTTAATTTATTGCACAAATTTTCTCTACTGACAAAATTAATTTTGTTTTTCATGGTTTTTAGATATCAAGAATTAACTAATGCAAGATATAGTAGCTGTCTTTTAAATACCCCAAGTTCCAGAGACATTCTTCTATTGTTATAAAAAAAATTTAAACTTGGATATGTATGTAGTTGTGTAACAAAATTGTGGCCCAGTGCAATGAAAAACATCCATCTCAAAATTGGAAATTGTGTGCTTCTATTTGGGTTCAGTTTTGGGCCCCAAAATATCAGCTAGTACAAGGAGTGTGGGTGTGCATGACCTAGTCAAAGAAGTCCGTGTGGGTTAAATGAATGTAAGGAAAAATAGGTTTTATACTTAGCCACATTCGGCATCCTAGGAAGCACACATGAAAAGCATGACCCTTGTTGATAATATGCTAGTCTAGTGACTGTGGATCAATAAGGGAATATTTAAAGCATGCGATGGAATTTTTCAGAGGACTTCATTGCAAGGAGTGGAGAGCTCAGATTTGGAAAGTAATGCTCCCATGGAGGACCACTTCAACACCTGGTAACCGATCTAAAGCTTCTCGAAGGCATGGTGGTGGGTGCTAAGGCTATATATACAAGCACCCGGTAGAAGAAAGGGATATAGTGGATATAGTGGATATACTGAATATAGTGAATATACTGGAAGAGAAGTGAAGCCCTACAGAAAATAGAATAGAGGGTGTTACAACTATGGATTAGGGGATCTCTGTGAGTGATAACATATAGAGGGGGATGGGTTCTCATTTTTCTTTGTAATATGATGAGCATGACATAGCTCTGGTATATAATTTGGCTTTGCATAGTATGAGGAGTTGTTATGACCTCAAGGGATGTAATGTGGGTTATTAACCTTGATATTATGAATACAATGATTCATTATAAATCATCTATGTTCATTACTCATGCTCTTATTTTTTGTATAAATCATCTCCATGTGTTGTTCGCTCTTTCTCTTTCCTACATACAATGAGATGAGAAGTTTTCTTAAGTTCATAAGAATGTGGTCTAGTTATTATTTGTCTTGCATTTGGTTGTCCATTCTAAAATGATGCGTTCTCACAAAAATAACATAAAGGATATACTTGAAACCCACACATGCCTCATGTGAGTGCCCAATGCCACTAGGTGATAGGCCAATGTGCATGGGATTTCCTTGTTATGTGAAGGGTAAAACTATGAATACATCTTAGTTCCGTTTCTAGGACCTCTTTTTGAAGTTGTTTTGAGAAATGGCATGCATATTTGTCCCTGTGATTTGTAATGATAGAGTGCCTGACATTAGAAAGTGTTGAAACATGGTTCAAGAGCAAGGAGGACAAGTTTTCTCAAATATTTAGCACTAGACCTTAGTTTAATGTGCATAGATGGGTAGAAGAGAACCTATACCATGAGTTGTATGAGACATTATTTTGTTGCTTCCTAATAGAGCTATATGAATGGATTTCAACATATGCATCTAGATCAATCTGGTACTATAGATCATGTGTGTGGACCCACAATTACTATTAGAGGCTGCAAGATATAGATTTCACTTGGACGTGTGCTATTGATCACTGGTGGAAGAGGGTGCTAACCAGTTATACGTTGGAATATGCCATTTTGACGTATTATTTCCTAGAATTTGCTAAGTTTGAGTTTCTGAGGAATCCTTGAGGGTTATTTTTGAGATCTATTCCTCTGGCTATGAATATCTTGGTCATTACTTTGAGTTTATAAGCATTTCCCATGGCCATATAAAGCTTATGTGGGCATTGGGAGAGGAAGCTAGGGTGGAGGAAGATGGCAGACATTGCAGATGAAAATGAATGGGAGGAGATACAACTCAAGTATAGTGAAGCTCGTGAAAGGGATTTGACTAGAAAACATGAGGTTGTAAGTGTCATGGATCTATGGAAGCAGACATTGTGGGAATGAGTTGAGGTTCATGCAAAGGATGTCGAGCCTGAGTAGTTTGTGCTACCCCATATTGGAAAATGTAGGAGAGAGGCCCCTTCATCTTCTTATGAGATTTCATCACATGGAGAATGAAGATTCATTGGCATGCATCTAAACCCACCTGGTGACCAGCCTCTAGCGCTTGATTTTCCACATCAAGGGAGAAGTATTGATAACCCAGTTTGTATCAGTGGGAGTGACCGATCGGTGCCCAAGAGATATAATTATTTGTTTGGAACATCCATGGCTGTGTAAGCCATTTTTGTATTTGGAGTAATATTTGGATAAGGTGTAAGTATGAAAGCTTTTAGGATCATGTATGGGAGTGGCGCAGGACATATAACTTGTAGTGGGACAATATCACAAACCATCAGTGTGTAATTTAGTGGGACGTTAGGAACAATAGGCGCAACCACTTATGGTCCTTTTCTGACTATAGGAGGTGGATCTGGTGGGTCAGGAGGAATGGTACCTGGTGGATCCATGGCTCAGGTGGGTCAGGAGGAAACACTGGAGGAAAATAAGGCTCTAGATTGGGAGGACAAGGACCCCAACCACCTCCCCATTTTTTTTTTTGATATGTCTTTGCACTTACCATACTATAGGGGTATTGAAGATGCTACAAAGTATGTACATAAATGTGAGTTACTATGGCATGCGAAGGGAATCACTACCCCCGAGAGGAAGGAAAGTCATTTTACAAGAACATTGCAAGGGAACGCACATGTTTGGTATAGGAATTAAGACCCCCATCAAATGGTGGTAGACTACACCACGTTAAAAAATTCCTTCCTAGCAGAGTTCCATATTCTAGAGTTTGAGAACAAGAGCATTAGCACTCTAAAGGAGATCCAACAAGGAATGACAGAGAGTGTGTAGGAGTATTATGTGTGTTTTAAGACTCTCTTGTCAAAGCTCTCCTACGACATTCTGTAACACTCTGAACTGTTGTTACTTCCTCTTGAGCATTCAAGTGTTGATATATGATTTCTTATGTAAAAGGATGTGTTCCTTTGATTGTGAAGTCATGCTTGATATAGATTGTATCTTCTTTCATTTGAAGATCTTTGAGTGAGACAGGATATGCTAGAATCTGTTATTTCTTTTATTTTTGCACCTGAGTTTAATCTGATTTTGGAATAAATTGTGGATTCACCCATCTATATGACTCAACCTTGGATCAGTGGCATTGATCCAAGAGATGTTTTAAGTTTTTTCTGGATAAACAAAAATTATAGACCTTACGAAGGTTGTAAGGTCTGAATGTGTTGAACGAGTAATTCAAGAGTTAACTCAGGATGATCTTGATAAATGAATTAGTTCCCGATATCGTAATATCAGGAAGGTATAGAACTTGGCCAGGTAATAAACTCTGATATAAATATATATATTTCTTGCTTATTATCAGTGCTAGATTGAATCCATTTCAAGAATGTATATCTGTTGGTTCTTATTCTGAATATTCTAATTGTTAGACCTAAGCTGGATTTATTAAGGTTAATAACCTAAACCTAAACTATAACCTATGGGTTAGATTAGTGCTAATCTAACCTAGGCCTAAACTATAAACTAAATGTTCTAAGGCTAGTGACCTAGCGCTAAGGAGGTTAGACTAAGTATCACCTTAAATTCTAACCTATGTTTCTAACCTAACTCATGAACATGGAGGAAAGTGACCTATGAAGGGGTGCGAGCCATGGGTGGTAGTTTCTATGGCATTAAATGAGATGGATAAGTATGAAGGATGAGGGATTTGGTGCAAGTTTCAAACGGCTAGTGAAATCTGACGTGGCAGAGTCGCCAAATCTAGAAATGGTCTTTGATTTGTTTTTATCCATCGGAAACTATGGCGGTCAGTGGTAATGGAGATTGAGTGGGAATTTTGGAGTTAATGCAATTAATGAACTTGGTCTCCAAGCTCGGATTTCTTAGGAAGACATGTAAAATGGAAAACTAGTTGTTTGTTTGGGTTTTCATGCGCTCCAGTTTTCTCTCTGTTTGATCACTAGTTCTTTGAACCAGTCTACTTGGTGTTGCATGGCAACTATGAGAATAACTAGCTCTTTTCTCTGTTGAGGAAAGTTTATAAGGCATGGAAATAACAAATTATTGTTGTTGAATCTAACGTGGAAAAAGAGGAGAAGGCTCGAGATCTTTCAGTGGTCTTCTTCGGATTTTTAAGCAACATTACCACGCATGTTAGGCCCTAACTTTTAAAAATATTGCTTTCCTTCAAATGATTTCATTAGAACAACTCTGTTCAGATGATTTTTGGGTTAAGTTGGTTTTTATGGTAGCTTTGTATGAATTATTTTGCTGTATCTTCTTACCGGCTCGATTTTTCAGTGAACCCTTGATGGGTGTGCATTTTGTTTCGAACGGTTGTATTATATTGTTGCATTTTGCATTTCGGTTAGATTTTGTAGAAATGATTGTAAGGATAATGTATGAATTTGGCTCTGTGGGAGTCCATGAATTGTTTTCTTGTTTGAATTAGACTTCAGTCGAAACCTTGTTTTTTTCACTTGTTGAAATGATACTATTGGAATTCTTGAATGTACAATATATTCTGACTTCTTTATAAGTTTTGTTGTGAGTAATACATGTTATTGCTGCTGTTGGACTTCTTGAAAAGAAAATATGTTTTGGCTTCTGTAGAAGTACAGCCGTGAATACTATTTGTTATTGAATTTCGCTGGAATCCTTGAGTAGATAGTATTTCTGAATTCTGTAGAAGCTATGAATGAGAATACTTGTTATTTTAGACTCAGTTGGAGTCTGTGAAAAGAAACTGGTATATCTATTTATGTTACTTGTTTTGAATACTGTTGCTTAGCAATGAATATCACTGGTACAGACTTAGTTGGAATTCTTTTTATGTTTCGTATGTTTCGTGTTCTACTTAATCTTAGTTCAAATGCTGTTGTTTAGTTGAGATTACTAAGATATTAGTTTAGTTGGAATCCTTAATATGTATCTTGAATTACAAATTTTGTATAAGTTTTGCTGTGAGTACTATTGGGATTCTTGAACTATTGTCACATGAAATCAACTTTAATTGAAGCCTTGTTATGAGCACTAGTTGTATGTGAAACTGTTGGAGATCTCGATATGTTGCGAGTTGGCACGAATCTTGATTTAAACCCTCGTTGTGCATGCATATAGTTCAGAATCCATCTTAACATTCTTGTGTTCATGTCTGTTCGCTTCTGTGGAAATTAAAGGAAGGGTTTTCTTTACAAACCTTACTCAGTTTGAGACCCAGTTGTATCTGTAGTAGCTTGGCTTAGAATGAAACTTTGAGGAAAATACTGATATGGAATTCAGCTTCTATGAAGACCTTGTTGTGATTATTTTTCTTGAAAATAGCTTCCAATATAAGTCATGGCTGTATTATCATAAGGATATGTTTCAGTTGAATGAAGTTGTGCATGATTACATCTTCTGTTATTGTGATTATCTAGTCGTGTGCTCGACTGAAGTAAAAAGCTATTAACTATGCCATGACAAGCGATGGCGTTGGATATTTTCTCATTGTTAAATAATATGGAAGGTTATGTGGAGTCTATTTGATGGATTATTCATCACTGCCTTGTCACGAAAGCTAATATGTTGTTCAGTAAGTTATAGGCAATTTTTATATTTGTATCTTGACGAACAGTAATTCTTCCTGTGGTCTCGACTGGCTTAGTCACAGGCATATAATGTGATTGCATTACTCTTAAGTGGACGGTACAGTCATGAGCATGTTTGAGAGGGACATCTGAATGTCTCGGTTTCTTTCTCTTCTGCTGTAAAGTATATGTTGATATATTATATTTAACTGTTGGAATTGTTAAAACATACTGATAGATTCATGAATTGTTAGGATATTCTTTTTTGTTGAATATAATGGTCTATCGGATGTTTGTTGTCCTTGGGGTTCAGATGGATAGTTGTTTTGGATACTTTTTTTCTTCTTGGTCACTAATATTTATGAAGAAATATCTGAAAAGTATCTAGGACTATTTAGTAACTATAATATGAGTTACGCGTTTATAGTCATGTTTGAATTACAAAAGAGCATAGTCTGAAATATGTTTACATGTTTGGTGAAATGATTTCATTTAAACAGGTTGTTTAATGAAAACAATTGGTGGATTGAAATTATTTTAAGAATTAGTGCTTATCATGCTCAGTTCACTGAACTGATCCATGTTGACAATTTTTGCAGATGATTGCTGTAAGTGGTAAAGGAACGTAGATCTGATATGATGTTCAGATTGTTTAATTTGGTCTTATGATGAATTACAGATTGATTCTCTAAATGTACTACTTGAAGAAAGATGTTCTTTTTCTGTTGAGTATTGTATATAATATGCTGAATGCATAAAATGTATTTGATTAGCTTTGAAAGGAATGAAAAGAGGTATTTGTTACTTATGTGTTTGCATTCATATCTTGATGGTTTGATCTTCTTCAGTTCAAATTATCTTAAGAGTATTATTATTATTGTATAACTTGGAGACTTTTGTGATTATCTAAATAAGCTTGCAAGGTTATGTGACTGAATACTTATGATTTTTTAGTAGTTCTATTATGTTCTATCTAAAGCTAAATTGGAATTCTAGATCACATTCTTTTGGGAAGCTAAGGTTAAAATAAACCTGAGCAAGAGCTAAACGAGCTGAATAAATCATTACTTCTTAGTCTTGATCTAATTCAAGACAACGTTTAATTAGATTCTTAATCACTATATCTCGATACTAACAAGTAAGATATAAATTCAGTTATGAGAACTGATATAAACCTAAAAAAAAGGGTTTGGTTAGCAATCTCATGTGAAGATTGAGGGTTAGTGTCCAGTTTCGTTGATTTAGAATTATTTATATTCTATGAACTCCTTGATGGGACCTCTAGTCTTAATAACTTCTCTTGTGTAATGGGTTTTATTAAGAAAGGTAATTCTAAGGTGAGGAACCTAGGGATTGGGAAAGACTACCCTTAAGGGAGCGTCTTATAGTATAATTTTAACTCAACATATGTAATACTTATTAATAAGTAGATCTTTTCGAGGTGGATTTAAAGGTTGACGGCACAAGTCAACTGCAGGGTTGTACCTTCGAGAAGATTAGGATCTTCTCGAAGATACAATAATGCAGGTGACTTATGATGACACCCTTTGCATTGATCGTTAAGATTTACACCTTAAACTCGAACAAGTTACTTTAGGGCTGATTAGGAATGTGGTCACGTTATAAGGCTTCCCTAGGAGACTCGGGGTATCTCGACACACTGGATTAACTAGGGTTGACCCAGTATGTCAGCATATCCCTAGTCCTCGGGAGCATCCCTATAACGTTGTCATCTTACTAATCCATTCCTGAGTGAATAACTTGGGACAGGAGAGTCTGACAGAAGTTAGTATAAGACATTCTACATAACATAGGAATGGGGTGAAGGATGTATTCCAGATTGACGAGTATGCCGTCAAGGAATACGAGACATAAGCAATATGTTTCAAATCTTTGGCCAAAGTATCGCAAGATGCTAATTGTGTTGTCCTAAGTCACCTAGTCTAAGGGATGAGATGCCAATGAATAATGGTAACAATTATTCAGATAGGTTCCTTGGACAGAGCATTCTGAATCCTAGATTAGGGAAGAGAACCGCAAGAGTGATGTGTTAAATAAAAATGCCAACTCTTAATACTCATGAATAGATCGGTAGATTACCGAGTCATGGAATGAATAGATCGGAGGTACTCCGAGTCATTACAGCTGCATATGGTTATCTGTTATAGGAATGGTTGTTTGATTTGTGAGTTCTAAATTATGTATTTAGAACTAGGAAGCATTTATCAAAAAAAAAAATTACTTTTTCTAATGTACTGAAATGGGGATGTTACATCTTGGTATCAGAGCTGAAGGTTGCAGCTCTTGGACCTATTGTGTCCATAATCTGATAAAAACCTGAATTTTCTTGTAACAGAAAATGGTTAGAACAAGGGGGAATGTTGCGAATAATGCTCCACCTGAAGGAGGGGCGGCAACAACCCAAAAACTTGATGAGATCCTTGCTGCCCTGTTGGACACAAGAGATCATTTAGCTGTACTTGAACAACAGGTGATGGGAAATGAGGAGGATGAAGAAGCTGGTAATAACAATCAGTAACCTCCTGAGGACAACCCCGATTTGGGTGTTGTTATTAATGCTAGAAATGTACCTGTATAACCAGAAAACAAAAAGGCCAGGTTGGCAACAGAACTCACTAATGATATAAAAAGGATAAGCCCACCTAAATATGATGGCACCACATTAGGTGATAGAGCTGAGAACTGGCTCAGCGAAATGGAGAATTACTTTGCAACAAGAAACTTCTCAGAGGAAACCAAAGATATTTGGGGAGCCTATCAGCTTTCCCACGAAGCATCTTCGTGGTGGGATAGCCGTAAAGAAGAGCTAAATATTGATGAGACCAATATTACTTGGGATCAATTTAAGGGCTACTTTAGGCAACGATGGCTGCCACAACTTTTCTATGATCAGAAAATGACAGAATTCTAGAACTTAGCTCAAGGGAAGCTAACGGTAATTGAATACTGGGAGCAGTTTACAAAACTCCTCAAGTATGTACCGTAGTATCAAACTGATGAGAAGTTCAGAATACGGAAATTCATCATGGGATTGAATCCCATGATAGGGGGAGAGGTCGATGTTCATAGTCCAACCACTATGGAAGGAGTTGTTGAAAAGGCCATAAGACAAGAACAGAAATTAAAGGCTATTTCTGCTCATAAAGAGGAAGTGCGGAAGAAGATTGCAAACCCTTCTTCAACCTCTCTTGCACCTAAAAAGGGACCATGGAAAAATTTTGGAAACAAAAGTAAGTTTCCAGGGGATAATAGTAAGAAAGAAGAAGAAAATAAGCCTGCTGGAAATGTAAGGGATAGTTTTGCCAAAAATTATAACCATGGGCAGAAGCCCTATGGAGGACAACGTGATAATTACAAGGCTGGAGGAAATTTTGAGCCTAAAAAGGGACCTGTAGGAGGCTACTACAATTGTGGAAAAGACCACTACACAAATCAGTGCCCTTTGAAGAAGGATGATCGTAATCAACAGCATAAGATACATGCTGCAGTAGCAGACAAGCAAGCTGAAAAGCAAGTGACACCTATAGAAGTTATGGGTAAGTTATTTGCCATACCTGTCACTATTCTTTTTGACACAGGAGCTACTGAATGTTTTATTTCTAATAAACTTGCTTCTAAACTTAAGAGAAAAGCTGGAAAAATGGATAAATCTTGGACTGTACAGTATGGTAATAACTCTATTCATACAGTGAGTATGTGTCTTTTTGGGGCAGTCCTTGACTTACCTAACTTTTCCACTGAAGTTGACCTCTATGTTACACCTTTGGGGTCTTATGACATTGTCATTGGTGTCAATTGGTTAGCTGAACATAAAGCAAAAGTAGACTTCTATGAAAAGAATATAAGATGTTTAGATGATCAGCTGGAAACAACAGAGATTCAAGGGGTGAAACAGGAAATTTTAGTTAGAAAACTGTTAGCTATGCAACTTAAAAAATTTACAAACAAAGGATGTACGCTTTATGCTGTAAATATATCTAAATTTTCAGAAGAAGATGGTGATTCCATGAAATGATTTCCTCTGCTACAAAGTTTCAGGGATGTTTTTCCGGAGGAATTACCAAGTTTACCACCCAAGCCGGAATCTGAATTCACCATCGAAATCAAACCAAGAACGGAATCTATTTCCAAAGCACCTTATCGGATGACTACTATAGAGTTAGTCAAGCTTAAGGCACAATTTCAAGAACTTTTGTCTAAAGGTTTGATTAGACCAAGTGTTTCACCTTGGGGAGTGCCTATAATATTTGTGAAAAAGAAGGATGGAACACTTAGGTTGTGTATTGATTATCAGATGTTGAACAAAGAAACAATCAAGAACAGATACCCACTTCCAAGGATCGACGATCTATTTGATCAGATGCGTGGGGCAGCGGTCTATCTAAGATAATCTTTGATCTAGTTATCATCAGTTAAGGATTAGAGAAGAAGATATTCATAAAACAACTTTCCGAACAAGGTACGGACATTATGAATTCACAGTTCTACCCTTTGTATTAACTAATACACCAGTAGCTTTTATGAACTTAATGAATAATATCTTTCAAGAATATCTGGACAAGTTTGTACTTGTATTCTTGGATGATATTCTCATTTATTCTAAAAGTGTTGAGGAGCGCAATGAGCATTTGAAGATAGTTTTGGGAATTTTGAGAAAAAGAAATTTGTATGGTAAGTTATCCAAATGTTCTTTCTTTGATACAGAAGTTCACTATTTGGGTCATGTCATTAGTAAAGAAGGAATTGTTGTAGATCCTTCAAAAATAGTGGCAATAACTGAGTGGCATGCACCAAAGAATGTGCACGAAGTAAGAAGCTTCATGGGTCTTGCATGTTATTATAGAAAATTTGTTAAGGATTTTTCTAAAGTAGCTACACCGATAACTTCATTGCAGAAGAAGGATAAGAAATTTATTTGGAATGATAAGTGCAAAACTGCTTTCAAAAGTCTAAAAATCCAGTTGACTTCCGTACCTATATTAGCTATACCAGACCCTAATGGGAGCTTTACTGTTGTAACGGATGCTTCTGGGGAAGGCCTTGGAGGTGTTTTGTTACAAAATGATCAAGTCATAGCATATGAAAGTAGAAAACTTAAGTTACATGAGCTGAAATATGCTCCTCATGATTTGGAGCTTGCTACCATTGTTCATGCGCTTCAAGTCTGGAGACACTATTTACTTGGGAAACCTTTGGAGTTGAAAATTGATCACTTAGGACTGAAATATATTTTTACTCAGCCTAATCTGAATGCCAGACAGAGAAGGTGGTTAGAATTTTTATCACAATATGATTTTGATATTAGCTACATCAAAGGGAAAGAGAATAGAGTAGCAGATGCTCTAATTCGTAGGAAGCACATTTCTGCTCTTATAACATTAAGAAATCAGTTTAAGGATGAGGTAAAAAGTGCCTCAGAATCTGATATATACTTTCAGCAAGTAAAAGCAGTGCTTGCTGCAGAACCTAATGATGAAAGGTATAAGGGTTTTTATTTTGATAATGAAGGAATCTTACGTTATGAAAACACGGTATACATACCTATGCTGAACGATTTGAGAAATAAGTTGTTAGTTGAATTTCATAATTCACCTTTCTTTGGACACCCGAGTATCACAAAAATGCTTGCTGATCTGAAACAACAATACTTTTGGAAAGGTATAAAAAAGGATGTCATTGGATTTTGTGACTCATTGTCTGGAATTTCAGTGGGTTAAGGCAGAACACATGCACCCTGCTAGACTATTATATCCTCAAAGCATACCACAATACAAATGGCAAGTAATAAGCATGGACTTTATACAAGGGTTACCTATGTCCAGGAATAAAATGATGTTATCCTGGTAGTTGTAGATAAACTAAGGTATCTCATTTCATCGCTGGAAATCTAAAGGATGATTCACCAGTGCTGGCCAAAAGATTCATACACGAAATTTTTAGATTGCATGGTGTACCAGAATTGATTATATCTGACAGAGATCCTAGAATGACATCACGATTTTGGCAAACACTTAATACAGCTCTGGGAATGAAACTAAACTTTAGTTCTGCATATCATCTGGAAACGGATGGACAAACTGAGAGAGTAAATCAAGTGTTGGAAGACATGTTGCGAATGTATTGCATGGATCAGCAGTATAAATGGGAAGAGTATCTTCCCTTAGTTGAATTCCAATACAACAACACTTATCACTCATCTCTTAAAATGGCACCATTTGAAGCACTTTATGGAAGGAAGTGCAGAACCCCTGTTAGCTAGGATAGTGTTGAGGATAGAGTGGTAATTGGACCAGAGATCCTCACTGAAATGGAATAACAAGTTAAGCTGATTTATGAATGATTAAAGGAAGCAGCAGATAGGCAGAAGAGCTATGCTGACCTTAAGCGGGTTGATCAAAGGTTTGAGATGGGTGAGAAGTTTTTTCTTTGAGTTAAACCTAGAAAGAGTTCTATAACTTTTGGCAAGGCTGCCAAGTTGTCACCTCGTTTTGTGGGACCTTTCAAAATTGTCGAAATAATCAATCCTGTAGCTTATCGATTAGCATTACCACCTGCTTTATCTCGCATGCATGATTTTTTACATATTTCTTTGCTTAAGAAACACGTTTCAGATCTGTCACATGTTTTAGATTGGAATTCCTTGCAGGTCCAAGACCCAGGAATAATCGTGGTTAAACCCACATGAGTGCTGGAAACTCACCAATTGCATTTGAGAAATCATGAAATACAGCAATGTAAGGTCCAGTGGGACCAGTTTAACAAAGAGAGTGCAACTTGGGAAAATATGGAAGAGATGAAAATTGCTTTTCCTTTTCTTTTTCAACAGGATGAAATCTGTTGATAAATGTTATTACATGAACTTATCTTTTCCAAGTTATATGAAAGCCAGATTAAGGCAAACAATATTCAGGCTAAATAAAATGTATCATGACATTGATTTGTGGAACTATTCAAGTTGGAAATAGTCGCAGTGTTTTGTGAACTAATAAATTGGTTTACTTGAAGGTTAATTGAATATGTAATCATCGGGACGATGAATATTTTAGGAGGGAAGTATGTAACACTCTAAACTGTTGGTTACTTCCTCCTGAGAATTCAAGTGTTGATATATGATTTCTTCTATAAAAAGGATGTGTTCCTTTGATTGTCAAGTCATGCTTGATATAGATTGTATCTTCTTTCATTTGAAGATCTTTAACTGAGCCAGGATATGCTAAACTCTTTTATTTCTTTCATTTTTGCACCTGAGTTTAATCTGATTTCGGAATAAATTATGGATTTACCCATCGATATGACTCAGCCTTGGATCAGTGGCATTGATCCAAGAGATGTTTTAAGTTTATTCTGGATAAACAAAAATTATAGACCTTACGAAGGTTGCAAGGTCTAAATGTGTTGAACGAGCAATTCAGGAGTTAACTCAGGATGATCTTGATAAATGAATTAGTTCCCAATAATCGTAATATCAGGAAGGTATATACCTTGAGCAAGGTAATAAACTCTAATAGAAATATATATACTACTAGATTGAATCCATTTTGAGAATGTATATCTGTTGGTTCTTATTCTGAAACATTCTAATTGTTAGACCTAAGCTGGATTTATTAAGGTTAATAACCTAAACCTAAACTATAACCTATGGGTTAGATTAGTGCTAATCTAACCTAGTCCTAAACTATAAACTAAATGTTCTATAGGTTAGTGACCTAGTGCTAAGGAGGTTAGACTAAGTATCACCTTAAATTCTAACCTATGTTTCTAACCTAACTAATGAACATGGAGGAAAGGGGCCTATGATGGGGTGCAAGCCATGGGCGGTAGTTTCTATGGCATTAAATGAGATGGATAAGTATGAAGGATGAGGGATTTGGTGGAATTTTCAAATGGATAGTGAAATCCGACGTGGCAGAGTCACCAAATATAGAAATGGTCTTTGATTTTTTTTTATCCATTGCCAACTATGGCGGTCAGTGGAAATGGAGATTGAGCGAGAATTTTGGAGTTAATGCAATTAATGAACTCAGTCTCCAAGCTCGGATTTCTCGGGAAGACATGCAAAATGGAAAACTAGTTGTTTGTTTGGGTTTTCATGCGCTCACCGGTTTTCTCTTTATTTGATCACTGGCTCTTCAAACCATTCTACTTGGTGTTACATGGGAAACTATGAGAATAACTAGCTCTTTTTCTCTGTCGAGGAAATTTTATAAGGCATGGAAATAACAAATTATTGGTTGTTGAATCTAACATGGAAAAAGAGGAGAAGGCTCGAGCTCATTTCAAGTGGTCTTCTTCAGATTTTTAAGCAACATTACCAGGCATGTTAGGCTCTAACTTTTAAAAATCTTGCTTTCCTTCAAATTATTTCATTAGAACAACTCTGTTCAGATGATTTTTGGGTTCAGTTGATTTTTATGGTAGCTTTGTATGAATTAGTTTGTTGTATCTTCTTACCAGATTGATTTTTCAGTGAACCCTTAATGGGTGTGCATTTTGTTTCAAACGGTTGTATTATATTGCTGTGTTTTGCATTTCGGTTAGATTTTGTTGAAATGCTTGCAAGGATAATGTATGAATTCAGCTCTATGGGAGTCCATGAATTGTTTTCTTGTTTGAATCAGACTTCAGTCGAAACCTTGTTTTTTTCACTTGTTGAAATGATACTGTTGGAATTCTTGAATGTACAGTATATTCTGACTTCTTTATAAGTTTTTTTGTGAGTAATACATGTTATTGTTGCTAATGGAATTCTTGAAAATAAAATATGTTTTTGGCTTCTGTAGAAGTACAGCCATGAATACTATTTGTTATTGAATTCCGCTGCAATCCTTGAGTAGATAGTATTTCTGACTTCTGTAGAAGCTATGAATGAGAATAATTGTTAGTTTAGACTCAGTTGGAGTCCATGAAAAGAAACTGGTATATCTATTTCTGTTACTTGTTTTGAATATTGTTGCTTAGCAGTGAATATTGCTGGTACAGACTCAGTTGGAATTCTTTTTATGTTTTGTATGTTTCGTCTTCTGCTTAAGCTTAGTTCGAATGCTGTTGTTTAGTTGAGATTACTAAGATATTGGTTCAATTGGAATCCTTAATATGAATCTTGAATTACGACTTTTGTATAAGTGTTTTTGTGAGTACTATTGGGATTCTTGAACTGTTGTCACATGAAATCAACTTTAATCGAAGCCTTGTTATGAGCACTAGTTGTATGTGAAAACTGTTGGAGATCTCGATATGTTACGAGTTGGCACGAATCTTGATTTAAACCCTCGATGTGCATGCATATAGTTCAGACTCCATCTTAACATTCTTGTGTTCCTGTCTCTTCACTTCTGTGGAAATTAAAGGAAGGGTTTTCCTTACAAACCTTACTCAGTTTGAGACCCTGTTGTATACGTAGTAGCTTGGCTTAGAATGAAACTTTGAGGAAAATACTGATATGGAATTCGGCTTCTGTGAAGACCTTGTTGTGATTATTTTTCTTGAAAACAGCTTCCAATATAAGTCATGGTTGTATTATCATAAGGATATGTTTCAGTTGAATGAAGTTGTGCATGATTACGTCTTCTGTTATTGTGATTATCTAGTCGTGTGCTTGACTAAAGTAAAAAGCTATTAACTGTGCCATGACAAGCGATGGCATTGGATATTTTCTCATTGTTGAATAATATGGAAGGTTATGTGGAGTCTATTTGATGGATTATTCATCACTGCCTTGTCACGAAAGCTACTGTGTTGTTCAGTAAGTTACAGGAAATTTTTATATTTGTATCTTAACGAACGGTAATTCTTCTTATGGTCTCGACTGGCTTAGTCGCAGGCGTATAATGTGATTACATTAATATTAAGTGGACGGTACAGTCATGAGCATGTTTGAAAGGGACATCCGAATGTCTCAGGTTTCTTTCTCTTCTGCTGTAAAGTATATGTTGATATATTATATTTAAATGTTGGAATTTTTAAAACATACTGATAGATTCATGAATTGTTAGGATATTCTTTCTTGTTGAATATAATGGTCTGTCGGATGTTTGTTGTCCTTGGGGTTCAGATGGATAGTTGTTTTGGATACTTTTTTTCTTCTTGGTCACTAGTATTTATGAAGAAATATCTGAAAAGTATCTAGGACTATTTAGTAACTATAATATGAGTTACGCGTTTATAGTCATGTTTGAATTACAAAAGAGCATAGTCTGAAATATGTTTACATGTTTGGTGAAATGATTTCATTTAAACAGGTTGTTTAATGAAAACAATTGGTGGATAGCAATTGTTTTAAGAATTAGTGCTTATCATGCTCAGTTCACCGAACTGACCCATGTTGACAATTTTTGTAGATGATTGTTGTAAGTGGTAAAGGCACGCAGATCTAATATGATGTTCAGATTGTTTAATTTGGTCTTATGATGAATTACAACTTGATTCTCTAAATGTACTACTTGAAGAAAGATGTTCTTTTTCTGTTGAGTATTGTATCAAATATGTTGAATGCATAAAATGTATTTGATTAGCTTTGAAACGAATGAAAAGAGGTATTTGTTACTTATGTGTTTGCATTCGTATCTTGATGGTTTGATCTTCTTCGGTTTGAATGATCTTAAGAGCATTGTTATTATTGTATAACTTGGAGACTTTTTTGATTATCTAAGTAAGTTCTATTATGTTCTATCCAAAGCTAAATTGGAATTCTAGATCACTGTCTTTTGGGAAGCTAAGGTTAAAATAAACCTAAGCAGGAGCTAAACGAGCTAAATAAATCATTTACTTCCTAGGCTTGATCTAAGTCAAGACAACGTTTAATTGGATTCTTAATCACTATATCTCGATACTAACAAGTAATATATAAATTCAGTTATGAGAACTGATATAAACCTAAAAAAAAGGGTTTGGTTAGCAATCTCATGTGAAGATTGAGGGTTAGTGTCTAGTTTCGTTGATTTAGAATTATGTATATTCTATGAACTCCTTGATGGGACCTCTAGTCTTAATAACTTCTCTTGTGTAATGGGTTTTATTAAGAAAGGTAATTCTAAGGTGAGGAACCTAGGGATTGGGAAAGACTACCCTTAAGGGAGTGTCTTATAGTATAAATTTAACTCAACGTATGTAACACTTATTAATAAGTAGATCTTTTCAAGGTGGATTTAAAGGTTGACGGCATAAGTCAACTATAGGGTTGTAACCCTTCAAGAAGATTAGGATCTTCTCAAAGATACAACAATGCAGGTGACTTATGGTGAAACCCTTTGCATTGATCATTAAGATTTACACCTTAAACTCCAACAAGTTACTCTGGGGCTGATTAGGAATGTGGTCACGTTATAAGGATGCCCTAGGAGATTAGGGGTATCTTGACACATTGGATTAACTAGGGTTTATCCAGTATGTCAGTGTATCCCTAGTCCTCGGGAGCATCCCTATAATGTTGTCATCTTACTAATCTGTTCCTGAGTGAATAACTTGGGATAGGAGAGTCTGACAGAAGTCAGTATAAGACATTCTACATAACATAGGAATGGGGTGAAGGATGTATTCTAGATTGACGAGTATGCCGTCAAGGAATACGAGAGATAAGCAGTATGTTTCAAATCTTTGGCCAAAGTATCGCAAGGTGCTGATTGCGTTGTCCTAAGTCACCTAGTCTAAGGGATGAGATGCCGATGAATAATGGTAACAATTATTGAGATAGGTTCCTTGGACAGAGCATTCTGAATCCCAGATTAGGAAGAGAACCGCAAGAGTGATGTGTTAAATAAAAATGCCAACTCTTAATACTCATGAATAGATTAGTAGATTACCGAGTCATGGA
The DNA here is from genome assembly GCA_019776745.2 of Taxus chinensis. NCBI lineage: Eukaryota > Viridiplantae > Streptophyta > Pinopsida > Cupressales > Taxaceae > Taxus > Taxus chinensis. The sequence continues at coordinate 572,107,291 of CM034147.1, read as the reverse complement.
ATGAATAGATCGGAGGTACTCCGAGTCATTACAGCTGCATATGGTTATCTGTTATAGGAATGTTTTTTTGATTTGTGAGTTTTAAATTATGTATTTAGAACTAGGAAGCATTTATCAAAAAAATTTTTTTACTGTTCTAATGTACTGAAATGGGGATGTTACACATTCATTCTTCTCAACATGCTAAATGGTTTTTTAGAGGATTAATAACACCATTTAGAAGGGATCTATTGTACAAGAATTTTACACACCCCGTGTGAGGCATTGGAAGCTACTCTGCATGACGAAGTAGTTAGGAGCATTGAAACTGGCATTAACGCTTTTTTGGAGGCTCAAATTACTACAATGGCCAAGCAGTTGTAAAAATATCTTCAAACTCAGTGTATGAGGTTCATAGTAGTCTTTGGTGTACAATCTGTGAAGTGGAGGGACATGCAAAGGATAGTTTTCCCTCAGAATTTTGTGTGTGCCATGGTGGTAGAATGTGAAATTTTCCATGGGGATCATAATGCAAGTAGATTCCCCTTACTCCAATGCATAATCCACAAGAATGTTTCTTGCTACTGCAAGATATGTACCTCTACAACCCATGATACCAAGGATTGTTGACGGATTGATAAAATCATGATGCTATTGATCTGGGTGTGCCCCAGAGTAGCCTTACAAGCAGTCCTAATGATGATGACCATCGTTGTGAAGGATGCACAGATGGAGGGGTGCATGGAAGAGGTTTGCATGAGAGATTTCATGGTCATGATAACTACGATGGAGGATGGAGTGAGTTCCCATGAGGAACTTGTTATAATTATGGATCTATAAAACATTATAAACACGAGTGTCTTGATATGTTACAATGTTCATGGGTGTGGAAAGAAACATAAGTACGAAGAGTGTTTAGAACTTTATGAGCGTATGAACCAGCAACACCAGAAAGACAAGGGGGGGGGGGGGGGGGGGGGGGGGGGTGTTGCTATGGTAACCATCAAGAATGTCAATTCATAGTGGATGCCATGAGTGGTGCTTGAGTTAGGGATAGAACTTGTGCTAGTGAAAAATGTAGGAAGAGATCACACATGCTAGGAAGATGCCAAGACAAAGGAAACTAGTTTCAAGTTACGAAGTAGTACATGGAAAGTATCTAGACCTTGCTCATCAGAAAGAAGTATATCAGGAAACTATGGATTTCATTCAAAGTTTACAAGGGAAGATCCAGTGTATAAAGGAGTAGTCTAGGTAGCAAGAGTAAAGAAAGAATGTTTTACGCTCTACAGAGGGAAATGGATGAAATCAAAGAAGTGTACAAAATGTTGAGGCAATATAATATTATTCCCATGCTAGGAGAATGGATTAGAGAGATGGTACCATGCACCGAGGTGGAGCACGAAAGGTACGTTTTGCATGAAAACCTTCCCCCTCATAGCCTTGAATATGACAAGGAGATTACTTTGAATGCATGTGTTAAAGGTTGGCTTCTGAGTAATATTCTCTTTGACACATGATCAGAGGTCAATGTTATTACCTTAGATGTTTGGCATCAAATGGAAAGGCCCGCATTACATCCATCTTTGAATGTGTTTGTATAATGCAAAAAATACTAAGGTAATGCCTATTGGAGTCTTGAAGGATGTAGTTATCACAATTCAAGGTGCCAAGTTCATAGAGAATTCGAAGTCTTGGTTCTCACCGAGGCAAAAAACTTTCTAGCATTGCTCGCACAGCCCGTGGTGTTATAAGAACAATGCTGGCAATACGGTTTAACAAAGGGTATATCAGTTTTGAGAACAAGGAGGAAAGGGTGGTCATCCCTTTGATGGATGGGAATTCAGTGCCCTATACTGATACCTTAGGAGAATTCCTTGATAGAATATATGTTCTCTCCATTAGAGATCCTGAGGTAATTCACCCCACGAAGGGAGTCATCCAATTTGAAGATGCTCGGTCTATGAGTGATACCACTAGTATGGCATGTGATTATGGGTTGCATGGGACTTATGAGGTAATTGAGTGAAAACTAAGAGGATTTATAATAATGGTGATAAAGGTGAGCTCTGTCAAGTACCTAGGAGAAAATAAGTTTCCAAGTTACTTAGGAGGGCCATATCCAAAAATTTTGTTGCAGGAGGTGGAAGCTCATTGGAAAAATGAGGATGAAAGAAGAGGGATGCACATTTATGACCTACTCAGAACTACAGTGCATTGGTGTGGATACACATAAGGATAACCTCTTAGAGTGGCGTGAGGTAAGAATCATGTTTTCTGTAAGGTTTTTTATGAGCAATGCACCCACAGTTATACAAGACTACCATGGTAAGGAGACTGCCTTCATTTCATATCCAAGTATGTGAAATGGCCTAGATGGGAAGTACAAAAGCATTTCCACCTTCTGTATGGGTGAATAATTTTTATTCTAGCTTACAAGGTTGTGTGTGCACTTGGTACATTCATTTGGAGATGCGTTGTCAAACAGGTAATTGGTAAGAGTTGGCAGCTGATCTCATTCAATATTTCAAGTATAGGAGTACCAAACCATCAGTGGATAAGGAGTTTCAAGTGATCGAGAACCTTACAATGGGTGATTGTGCTATGTCAAAAGATAGGCTACTAGAATTTCTAGATGATCCTTCTTTGGAGATGCACCTCAGTGAAGAATAATTAGAAGAGGTACAGCTTGAGCATGAGTGCATGGAAAAAGAAAGAGGAAAATTGTTCTATGTCATAGACGGGGAAGAGATGGAGATGTTGGATGTTATTCATTTATAGGGTATGCGTTATAGAAAATGCCAATGAGTGAGTAGGTGCCTACCACAAGCCCTTAGAAATAAATAAGGTTAACATTAGGATGGAGGAAGAACCTAGGGAGGCTATCATCGACGACTATTGGTCAGGAAAGGAAGCTTTAAAGATCATTGATCTATTGCATGAGTTACAATATTTGTTCCGTTGCGGGTATGATGAACTCAAAGGCATCCACCATTCCTTTGAGGAAATGAATATCAAGTTGAAATAATGTTCATGCCCTATTTAGAAGAGGCCTTATCGGATGAATCCAAATTTACATGTACATGCTGAGGAAGAGATAGAAAAAATGATAGCATCTGGTATCATTGAGGTAGTGGAAGAGTCATAATGGATAAGCTCGATTTTTATCAGTATTAAGAAGGATGATAGGATAATAATTTTCATTGACTATAGGGATATGAATGTATTTTATTTCATCGATCCCCTTCCAACCCCCTTTACTAAAGAAATTCTGGAGGGAATAGCCAGGCACGAAGTCTACTCTTTGACGGATGGGTTCTCAGGGTATCACCAAGTTAGGATTGCAAAGGAAGACCAGAGAAAGATAAGTTTTTCCACTAAATGGGGAATTTTTTCCTACACAGTTATGCCTTTTGGATAAAATAATGCGCCTGTTATGTTCTCGCGTATTGTGGTACAAGCCTTTTAGGAATTCATCCATAAGTTTCTTCAAGTTTCATTGGATGATTAGACTATGTATGGGCTAGTGAAATACCATTGTGACAACTTAAGGCTGATGTTTGAGATATATCAGTAGTTGAGGATATCCCTCAACATTAAGAAACGTGTCTTTGCTACTCCTTTTAGAAGCCTGTTATGACACATTATATGTAAAGAACGTTTGTTAGTAGATTTCGCTAAAGTTGCAGTTATTGTAGGATTAGGGGAGCCTACAATTCAAAGTGCAGTGCATGGATTCCTTGGGCATATAGGGTATTATAGGAAGTTCATCAAAGGTTATGCCAAGATTGCCGCACCCTTAGAAGAATTATTGAAACACAAAGGTTCCCTTCGTTTGGGAGAAGTGTAGTAGAAGGCATTTGACACTTTGAAGGATAGGCTTGTCTCGACACCCATATTATGTTTTAATTCTTGTGATAAGCCTTTCCATGTGCATTTTGATGCCTTAGGAACAAATATGGGAGAAGTACTATCAGAACCTAGTGAGGGAATTGTTGATCATCCCTTGTGCTTTACAAGTAGGAAATTGACACCAACAGAACATAATTACACAACTACTGAGCACGAAGCCTTGTATATGATCTATGTACTACACAAGTTCAGACAGTATATGTTGGAAACACCCTTCATATTCTACATAGACAACATGGCATTGAAATATGTAGTCAAAAAACTTGTTTTGCAAGGGTGCATAGGTCGTTAGATCCTTCTATTTCAGGATTTTGAATTCACAGTGGTGCTGAAGCTAGGAAAGAGAAATTCAAGGCCTAACCACTTATCAATGATTGATTTAGGAGAGGATGTGCAAAGCATTGAGGATAACATGCTAGAAGCATAACTATTTAGGTTGTAGCACACACCCTTAGACTTTGAAGATATAGCAATGTTTTTAAAAATAGGGTTGGCACCAGAAAGGATGAAGGATCTGGAGAGAAAGAAGTTGGAAATATGTGCCACACCTTACATGTTGATTAGTGGATACCTGTATAAGTTAGATCATGATGAGGTTTTGTGCCAATGCGTATTGGAATATGAGCATGTAGCCATTATGGAAGAAGTGCATGGTGGGATTTTAAGAGAACACTATGTAGGAAATGCTACCGCATGGAAGATTTTATTAGTTAGGATTTGGGGGGAACCCATCTACAAAGATTGTAATTAGTTTTACAAGGCCTGTGACCATTTTCAGCACCTTTGAAAACCAAGAAAGATAGATGAAATGCCTTTGTGACCAATAACCAGCATTGAACCATTTGAGAAGTGGGAAATCGACTTTGTAGGACCAATTGCGCCAGTCACGCGAATGACTAGTTCATGGTATATCATCACTTACACTGATTACTTGATACAGTGGGTAGAGGCAGTTCCTACAAAGGATTACACCACAACAACAACTGCTAGATTCTTATGGGAAAACATAATCAGTAAATATGGTTTCCCTTTAAGTTTAACAAGTGATAGGGGTACACACTTTGTCAATAAAACAGTCAGGATTATGTTAGAAAAATTTATAGTAGCCCATCATAAGACTACCCCCTTATCACCCTTAAGAAAATTAGACTAATGAGGCATTTAATAAAATACTAAGTCACACATTAGCTAAGATATGTTGGGCCCCTGGAATATTGACCAAGTATGAAGGCAAAAGCAAAAATCACATATAATGGTGTACAAGGCAAAAGCACACAGGAGAAAGGTTTAAGGAAGCATATAACATGCGTGACGTGTGAAAGGAGGATCAAGACTTAGTCAATTTTGGCACCGAAGGTAGAACACATGAAAAGCGTGATTGGTTGCATGTGGATAAGATGCCATCCTGACGATAGGCTGGCCCAGGATAGAGCATGCCCCAGATGAAATATTCTAGAAGATCATCATGAGATAAAGTGGAAATCTTAGGCCTAGAGGAGCATGCTCATATGAAGGACCACAATTGACACTTGGCATCCGATCTGAGGGCACTAGAAGGTGAGTTGAAAGCCTCGGAAAGCTATAAATACAAGTGTCTGTGGAGTAGAGGATATACCAATATACACATATACCTCTTCAGATGGAGATACATCTTCATAGAGATACATGGAGACATATAGACGTATGGGGAGATATACATAGGGAATAGCGGGTTAGAAAGTGAGTGGAGCTCTATAGAATTTCTGCGAGTGGATATTTTGGGTTTGGGAAAGAATGCACTAAGCATGGAAGTTGTTATTTTATTTTTTTGCTTAGATACATACATCCAGTGATATGCATGACAGTGGTCTGCTCTCTGTGACACTTTGTAATGAACCAATGAATATAATGAGGTTACCTATTATAAATAGACATGGATATCAATGGTTTTAATACATTTTTATCTCATATGAGTTCTCTTTCCTTTCATGCTAAGAATGGATGTTTGTATATTTCTTGCTATTATAATATATGTTCTGGATTATGTTAAAAGTCTTCGGTCTGAGTGACTGTAAGGATATGGAGGCCATTTTGAGCCCTATGTTTCTTGTTTGTCTTAACTACCTAAATACTCTTACAATAATCATAGATGATGCTTCCCACTAAACTCACATAAAAAAGAGACTCAATACCCGTGCATGCCTCAGGTGAGCACTCAACTTCTACTGTGTGATAGGCCGGCATGCATGGGGTTTTTTCCTTTTGTGATAGGAGTAAAAATGACTACATCTTAGTTCCACTTCCGGGACCTATTTTTGAAGTTGTAATGGGATATAACATACATCATGATCTGTGTAATGAGTAATGAAAAAGCCATTGACATTGGAGAATGTTGAATCATGGTTCAAGAGCACAGAGGATGAATTTTATCAAAGATACAACACTGGACCTGAGTTTAATATACGTAGATGGGTAGAAGAGAACCTCTACCATGATCTGTACGAGACCTTATTTTTCTACTTCCCAGTAGTGTTATACAAATGGCTTTCAGCCTATACGTTGAGATCAAGTTAGCGTTATGGATCGCATGTATGGGCCGAAGAAGACTACCAAAGGTTACAAGATGCAGATCTGATGTGGACCCGTGTTATTGATCATTGGTGGAGAGGAGTACTAGCTAGCTATACTCTGGAGTATGCCATCTCTACATATTCTTGTCCAGAGGTTACTGAGTTTGAATTTCTGTGAGAACCTAGAGGAATGTTTCTATGCACTATTCCTCTAGCTATGAAGATATTGATGGTTACCATGATTTTAAAGGCACTCCCAATGGCTGGCTAAACCATTCTGAGCACTGGGTAAGGGAACTTGGGTGGAGGAAGATGGTAGATATCATGAAAGATAAGGAGAGGGAAGAAATACAGATCAAGTATAATGAAGAACATGAAAGGGAGATTGCTAGATGATGCAAGGCTACTAGTGTGATGGATCTATAGAGACAGACGTTGTGGGAAGGAGTTTAGGTTCATGCGGAGGACATGGAACCTGAATATTCTATGCTACCCCATCTTTTCAAGAACCTAAGGGAGAGCCCTTCGACTTCTGGTGAGATTTCGTCACACAGAGAGAGGAGAGTCACTGGCACATATCTGAACCCACCCAGTGACCGAGCCTTGGTGCTTGGTTTTCCCAATCCAGGAAGAAGTGTTATTGACCCAGTTGATATAAGTGGAAGAGACAGATCCATGCCTAGGAGATATAATTTTTTAGCTCCTTCTTTTATAGATGCACATATTCCAGTATTTGGAGGAGTCTTTAGACAAGGGGAAAGTATACAAGCTTTTAGTCTTCCATCAGGGAGTGGCGAGGGAAAAATTAGTGGTAGTGGGGTGCTATCATAGGCCATTAATGCACAGTTCATTAGGACCATGGGGGTGCTTGGAACAGCTCCTACAAGACCTATTGGACCCAGTGGTTCTGGTGGATTTGATGGCTCTTGAGGCACATGACTCAGTGGACCTGGTGGATCAGGCGGTGGAGGAAACACTGGTGGGAACCAAGGATCAGGCTCAAGAGGACACGGACCCCAACCACCACCTCAAGTATTCTTTGAAATGTCTTTACATTTTCCATATTATAGGGGCATTGAGGATGTAGTAGAACATTTTCACAAATGTGAGCTGCTATGGCGCGTGGAGGGTATCATAACACTAGAACAAAAGGCTAGTCATTTTGTGACCACATTGCAAGGGCACACGCATAGCTGGTATACAAAGTATGACCCTCATCAAATGGTGGTGGACTATACTACCTTAAAGAATACATTCTTGGTAGAGTTCCACATTCCTGAGTTTGAGCATAAAAGCATTAGTGCTTTGAAAGAGATTCAACAAGGAATGACAGAGAGTGTGCGGGAGTATGATGCTCATTTTAAAACTCTCTTCTCTAAATTATCATATGATATCTATCCTTCTCAGCATGCACAGTGGGTTTTCGGAGGATTGATCATCCCTTATAGAAGGGCCTTATCTCATAAAAATTTTACAGATCCGCATGAAGCATTGGAAGCTTCCTTGCACGCCAAGGTTGTTAGTAGTATTGATACTAGCGTTAGCCCATTCCAGGAGGCTCAAATTGTTGCTATGGCCAAATAGTTAGAAAAATTATCTGTGAACTCAGTCCATGAGACTCGTAGTGGTTTACAGTGTATAGATTGTGAGATAGAGGGGCATGTTAAGGATAATTTCCCTCAGAGGATGGTATGCACTGTGACAGTAGATTGTGAAATCTGTCATGGGGACCATGATGCAAGTAGGTGTTCCTTGCTGTAGTGCGTGATCAGGAAGAATGCATCTTGTTATTTCAGAATTTTCACCTCCATAACCCATGATACTAAGGACTATAGGCTCATTGATCAGATCCATGAGGCCTTTGATCATGGGGTACACCAGACCAAAATTTCTAGTGGTTCTAAAAATGATGATCACCATTATGAGGGGTGCACAGATGGAGGCACGCGTGGAAGGGGTTTTTGAGGAGGAAGGAATGAGTTCCCATGTAGAACATGTTTCAATTGTGGATCTACAACACATTATAAGCATGAGTGCCCAGACCTATTACAGTTCTCATGCTGTGGAATGAAGTATAAGTATGAGGAGTGCCCAAAACTATTTGAGCATATGAATCAGTAGCATTAGAAGGAAAAGGGCACTTCGATGGTCAATATTAAGAAGGTAGACATATAGTGGATACCTCGAGTAACACGGGATGAAGGTTTGGATCTTGTCTTGGTAACAATAAGGGCAAAAGCCACATGCACAAGAGAGGTACCAAGACAAAAGAACCTGTTTTCAAGATAAGAGGTCCTTCATGGAAAGTATCCAGACCCCGTGCATCAGAAGGAGATATAACAAGACACCATGGATGTTATTCAAAGCTTATAAGGGGAGATCTAGTGTCTAAAGGAGTAATCCAGAAGGGAGGAATAATGGAGGAGAGTTGAGGTGTAAAAGGATGACCTGGATGAGGTCAAGGAGTTGTGTAAAATGCTAAGGTAGGAGAACATCATTCCTTTTCTAGGATCCTAGTTGAGAGAGAAGGTACCATGCACCAGAGAAGAGTGTGAGAGATAGGTTTTGCATGTGAACCTTACCCCTCAAAGGACTGACTAAGACAAGGAGATTACATTCAATGTAGTTGTAGATGGATGGATCCTCAGCAATATACTCATTGACACTGGCATGGAGGTTAATGTTTTGACTTTAGATGCATGGCATCAGATGGGGAGACCTGCATTACAGCCATCTTCGAATGTGGTGTATATGGAAAACAAAACTAAGGCAATGCCCATCGGTGTCTTGAAGGATGTAACTATTACTATCCATGGAGACAAGTTTACTGGGGATATAGAAGTCTTGGCGCTTGTCGAGGTGGAAAATTTCCCAGCACTACTTGGGCGCCCTTGGTGTTATAAGAATAATGCAAACCTTTGGTTCAACAAAGGTTACATCAACTTCGATAACAATGAAGAGCGGGTCATTATACCCCTATCTGATGGAAATTCGACACATTATATTGAATTGTTGGGAGAAGAAGTTCTGGATAGGATATATGTGTACTCAATCTGAGACCATGAGATGATACACCCTATTAACAAGGTTATCCAGTTTGAAGATGCTCAATCAGTGAGTGATACCATGAGCATGGCATGAGAAAATTAGGTGCATGAAACTTACAAAATTAATGGGATGGTAGTTGAGATGGTCGGTGACCAAGGTAACAAAGGCACGCACAGTTAAGCACCTTGGAGGAAAAGAACTGCCCAAGTATTCAGGAGGAGCCTTCCCTGAGATATTTCTGCAAGAGGTAGAAGCTCAGTGGAAGAATGAGAAGGAATGGAGGGAGAAGTTAAGTTTATCTTTCTTGGCACAATATCTTAGAGGTGAGCCACACATTAGGGGAGCCTTTTAGAATTGCATGATGTAAGAATTGCTCTCTCTGTTATATTTTCTATGAGTAATGTACCCACCATCATCAAGGACTACTATGGGAAGGAGCCCGCCTCTTTCCATATCCAGGAATGTGAATGGGTCTAGAGAGAAGGCATAGAAGCTTTTCCAGCATCCCTTTGGGTGCATAAGTTGTATTCTACACTACAGGGTTGTGCGCGTGTATAGTACATTCATTCGGAGACACGCCTCTAGACGAGGAATTCACAAGAGCTTGCAGCTAACCTTATTAAAACCTTTTAGTATTAGAGTACTAAGCCATTGATTGATAAGGCCTTATAGGGTATCAAACATCTTACCATAGGGTATAGTGCTAGGATGGAGGATAGGTTGTTGGAATTATTAGGTGAACCAGGTGTAGTGGCTCACTTTGAAGAAGTTGAGGAAACATAAGAGTTGCATCTTGAGCTCGTGTGTTTGGAAAAAGAGAAGGGAAATTTGGTATATATGATTGATGGAGAGGAATTGGAAAGCTTAGATTTTATCCATTCTATAGGGGCACGTGAGGTAGTGGACAATGCAGATTCTTGCATGCATGCCTACCATGATCCTTTAAAGAGGAAGAAAGTTAAAATTTGTTCAGAAGAAGAACCTAAGGAAGCTATTATTGGGGATTATTAGACAGAGAAGGAAGTATCAAAGATCATGTATCTGTTGCATGAATTTGAGGATTTATTCCCACGTGGGTACCATGAGCTTAAAGGTGTTCACCACTCCTAGGGGGAAATGAAGATAAAGTTGAAGGATAGTACATGCTTGGTTAGAAAAAGGCCCTACTAGATGAACCCAAATTTATGCGTGAAATTTAAGGAGGAGATAGAAAAAATGATAACATCTGGGATCATTACAGCCATGGAAGAATCAGAGTGGATAAGCCCGATGGTAATCAGCATAAAAAAATATGGACAGATTAGGATTTGTGTGGATTATAGGGAATTGAATGTAGTTTGCGTCATTGATCCATTTTTGACCCCCTTCAATGAAGAAATTTTGGAAGGAGTCGCTGGGCATGAAATCTACTCCTTTATGGATGGATTCTCAGGATACCACCAAGTCCGGATCACAAAGGAAGACTAGGAGAAGACAACTTTTGCCACCAAGTGGGGAAGTTTTGCATATATGGTTATGCCCTTTAGGTTGAAGAACGTGCCTGCTATATTTTTGTGCATAGTGGTGCAAGCATTCTAGGACTTCATCCATAAATTTCTTCAGGTCTATTTGGATGATTCGATAGTATACAGTCTAGTTAAGGACCATTTTGACAACTTGAGATTAATGTTTGAGAGGTGTAGGTAGTTGAGGATATCCCTCAACATTAAGAAGTGTGTGTTTTCTATACCCTTTGGAACTTTATTGGGGCATATCATATGTAAGGATGGCTTGCTGGTAGATCCCACTAAGGTTGTAGTGATTATGGGGTTAAGGGAGCCTACTATCCTATGAGTGCATGGATTCCTTGAGTATACGGGGTATTACAAAAGATTCATTAAGGGATATGCCAAGATTTCCGCTTTGTTCGAGGAACTACTTAGACATAAAAGTTCCTTCCATTGGGAAGAGGCGTAGCAGAGGGCGTTTGGTACATTAAAAGATAGGATTATTACCATGCCTATTTTACGGTTTCCCTCTTAGGAAAAGACCTTTCATGTTCATATAGATGCCTCAAGTACCACCATTAGAGAAGTGCTTGCACAACCAGGTGAAGGGATTATTGATCAACATTTCTATTTTTCAAGTAGGAAGCTGACACTAGCAAAGAAGAATTATACCACAACCAAGTGCAACACATTTTCAATGATCTATGCACTCTTCTAGTTTCAATAATATCTACTGGCAACACCCTTTGTGTTTTACACTGACCATATGGCATTAAAGTATTTAGTAAACAAGTCAGTTCTTAGAGGGTGCATATGTCGATGGGTGTTGTTGTTTCAATAATTTGAATTCACTATTGTAGTAAAACCTAGGAAAAGCAACTGTGAGCCTGATCATATATCAAGAATCGATCGAGGGGAGGACATACAGAGTATCGAGGAAGAAATACCAGACGTAAAAATGTTTACGTTGCAGCGCACACCCTCGAATTTAGAGGATATTACAGTATTCTTAAAGGAAGGTATGGAATCAGATGGAATGAAGGCATTGGAAAAAAAGTAGTTGGCCATCCATGCCATACCTTACATGTTAATCAATGGAGACTTATACAAGTTGGGATGTGATGAAGTGTTGTGCAGATGTGTCTTAGAGCATGAGCACCTAGCAATCATGGAGGAAGCACACGGAGGAAGTGCAGGTGAGCATTATGCAGGTGATGCAACTACGTGCAAGATATTAATGGCAGGTTTATGGTGGGAAACCTTGTACAAATATTACAGAGATTATTGTAAAGTGTGTGATAGTTGTCAGTGCATTGGCAAAATAGGAAGGAGAGATGAAATGCCTTTGCACCCTATTCCTAGCGCGGAGCCTTTTCAAAAGTGGGCGATAGACTTTGTAGGACCTATTACATCAGCAGTGTAAAGGACTAGGTCACGTTATGTCATCACTTGCACAGACTATCTCACAAGGTGGGTAGAGGAAACCCCAACTAAATATTACACGGAAACAATAGCAGCGAGGTTCTTATGGGAAAACATTATCACGAGGTATGGATAGACTTTGAATCTGACTAGTGATAGAGGTACACATTTCTTCAATGATACCATGAGGATCCTATTATTTGAGTTCATGGTGGCTCATCACAAGACTACACCCTATCACCCACAAGTAAATGGAAGCGTAGAAGCATTCAACAAAATACTGAGTCATACCTTGACCAATATTTGTGATGTCGGAAGACTTGATTGGGATGAAAAATTATTGGCAGTATTATGGGCTTATAGGACAACGTATAAAAGAATAAACAAAGCCACACCTTTTTAATTGGCATTTGGCACAAAAGCTATTTTTCTGGTTGAATTTATGTTACCTTCTCTATGAATAGTGCACGTAGGATGGTTAGCTGATGAAAAAGCACTGGAAGAAATAATTGAGGAGCTAATGGAACTGGATGAGAGATGATCACTTTTACGATGGAGCCAAACAACAGAAAAGGAAAAGCAAAAGGCTTGGCATGATCATCATATTAGAAACAAGAATTTTGAGGTTGGGTAGATGGTGTTACTATATGATTCCAAGTTTTTGCACCATCTTGGAAAGTTGAAATTCCATTGGTTAGGTCCTTACAAAATTCTCTAGATCCTTGATTTAGGCGCATACCAGTTAAAAGCATTGGATGTGATGAAGCTTCCTGAACACTTCAATGGGAGTAGGCTGAAGCCCTATTATAAATAAGTCTTCTTAGTGTTTATAAATAAGGCAGTTTTTTCTAGTTAGTTTAGAAGCTTCCTTTATGCATTTTTCCCTTTTTTTGTTTCCCTTTCGCGTTGTTATTTTGTTTTGTGCCTTGGGCACCGGTAACCTTATTTCTATTTTTGGAGAATTTTTGAGTCTGCAGAGGACCATGCATCACTTTAAGTGTGGGTTGGAGAAAAGTGAAGAAGCACATGATTAAAGTACAAAGAAAGTTGGGTTGAAAATCCTTGTTGAATGGCTGGGTTCAAAGAGGTATATAAAGAGAAGATAAATGAACGGTTGGTTCCAGGGTAAAGCTACTTGTAGATCCCACATACCGAGAAGGAGAAAGTGCATTTGAAATGAACACAAGGTAGGTGAGAGCAAGGATCAGGAAAAAATAAGTGGCTTCAGCGTAGGTTACGTGCACGCAAGAGTCTCTCGTCAGGTTATATTGGTTGTGCGCCAGAAGGTTGGAAGAGTTTTCACACAAGGCTGGGTGCGTAAGTGAAGGCACTGAAGATGGGATTTTCTTGAAAAATATGATTTAAATGATAAAGGTATGGTGCTAGGTGAATTACCATTTAATGATCAAAAAGGGGAAAAACTATAAATAAAGGGTTGAGGAACTTTCATTTTCACTTTGCAAATAACGAGAAGCGATTGTGCATTTGTGGAAAACTAGGGCTTCCAAAATTTGATCGTGTGAAGAAGAATCTTCAAGGGTGAGGTATGAGAAGCTAAGTTTGAATTTGTAAACTAGAAGAGATCTCACAGGTGTTAAAAGGATTGTGAGGAGGCTCTGTTTCGTGGAATTATTATCCTGAGTTAGGGTTTTACGAAGCTAGGGCATGGGAAAAGTGATTTTATTCACAGAATTAAGATCTGAGACTAGATGAAGTTGAAAAGTAGAGTGACAAGGAGTAAGTGAAGGGGTAAGATGATGTAGAAAATGGAACCAAAGAAAGGAAAGGGAAAGGCAAATGCCAAGTAGCAAGATCCTGAGACAAGTACGAATGAAGAGTGGTATGCAAAGATGTAGTACCCCGACAGGGTAATGATGGGTAAGGAATGGAAGTGTCACCTGAGGAATGTTCCTGTAAGTGATTACAACCATCAAATGAGAACGATCAAGAAGGATATGGCACTGGAGTTAGTGCACCCCACAAATAAATGGACACTAGAAGGGTTGCCCATTTACAATGATGATGTAAAGGTCAAGATGGAGAAGGTAGGATTGCTACAACTCTATGAGTTGCCCTATTTTGGAAGGCCAAAGTTCCTATATAAATGGCTGTTGTCACAAGTACATGAGGATTACTTCCATTTTATAGGGTGTAAGATGTGCATTACTCCTCAACTCATCTCACAGTTCACAGGCCTCAAATGGTAAGGAGTCAACTTAGATGATGACTTGAGTGAAAAGGAGGCAATTCAGGAAACCATTATTAAATACCCCTGCAAGAAAGGGTCAAGATAATATTAAATCTTAGACATTAAGGACCTAGTGATGACGATGGCTGCACATCTAGTGACAAAGTTAAATGGCCAAGAGAGATGGACTCAGGTCAATAAGCGTTGGTTACATGTCTGCAAGAAAATTGCAGAGGTAACCATCTATAACCTACCTTCATACATTGCGGATGAAATTTTCAGTCGTGCAAAGGAGGGGGACAAAATCCTCTTCGGAAACATATTGTTAAGTATAGTGTTTTCAGAGATTGGAGTACCAGATGTGTTAGACAAGTTTGTATGAGAATACCCTACCGAGGACCCTTTGCCCATGAAGAGGTTTGAGAAGTATGTGTGTGACACAATGTTAGCACTCCACAAGGCACGCCTGGAGAAGTGGTACACGTGCCTGAGGAATGCATTTGGAGTGGAATGGAGGATTATTGAGCAAATTCTGATAGTCACTAAAGGAGAAGCAAAATTTTGGTGTACCAACACTTTTTCCTGGGTAGGTTTAGACTAGTAGATGAATCTTGGAGCCCATGGTGAAAGCTTCCCTTTGTATTCACAGATCAATACTTCAAAGTGGGAGTAAATAGATTCATGGAGTCTAGAAATTTGAGACTAGATCTGGGTAGTATAGACCGGGAGCACAGAGAAATGAGTAAGAAGTTTAACTACCTCGGAGGCAAGCGCACACACATAGAGATATATGTATCACATGAGATACAAATGACAAGGCCAATAACGTTGCCCATTATAGGAGGATCCACGAAACACGTGTACCTCCACATAAGGCCCAATTTTGAGAAGGGAACGTACTTGGAGAATGAGATCTCCATACCAGAAGATCCCATGGGTAGAAAGGGGCCTGCACCCAAGAAGAGGGGAAGAGAAGGAGAAGCACCAAGTGTGTAGACGGCTCAGACTGTGACCATGCCATCGACAAGCACCAATCTTAGTACTTCCACGTGCAAAAAGAAGTCCCCGGTAAAAGAGAAGACACTAGAGGAAGAGGCACTAGAGCAACCCCTCACTAAAAAAAGTAGAGAATAGAAGAAGAAGCTGACTCGGAGGAGACCGACAGCTTAGAGAAACACCTTGGTGAAAGAGAGGATAAGAGTGGAGAAGGTGATAGTGGGGAGGATGAACCTCAAAGGGACCAGGAGCCAAATGTCCTAGAAGTATATGACTTCAGAGAAGAGAGTGGAGAGTAGAAGCATGAATTCATTTTCACATAGTGAAATAGTACACAGGGTGAGGAAGGTACCTACGACATGGAAAAGTAGGAAACCATAAGTTTTACAAAGGATTAGATCATGAAGGTGGAAGAGAGAGAAGCACAGAGAATGCTTGAGGTCTTAGTAGACCAAGAGTTGGAGCACAGCGTGGATATAGTGCTGGAGGAAGGAAAAGAGGAAGATAGTGAGAGGAAGCAGGCCAGTATGGGAGGAGGTCCCAGTCTAACTATAAGTTTTAAAAAAGGATCGTGCTCAGGGAGAAGGGCTCTTGATGCAAAGAAAATGTCAGTAATGAGCTACGTTGATGAATCAAGTAAGGTGTTGCGTACATGGTTCCAGAGCACTATACCCACTGAAAGTATTCTAGCCATGGGGTCATTTGAAAATGAGGGCGCGTACCCTAGGAAAAAGAAGATGCTTTATTGGGCATTTGAGTCCCACATTGACAAGAAAGACTTTGAATTCTACTAGAAAGCACTCATCACATTACCAGAATCTAAGGGAGAGAACCCCTTAGTGAATGATCAGGAGCTCTCAGATGAGCAAGTATGCAATGCTCTTAAAAAGCTCATGGTTGAGACAGAGGCAAGGCTATTTGTGTGAAATGATAGCATAAGGGATTTAGAGGGGAAGTTAGCCAAGAAAGAAGAGGAGTTGGATAAGATGGCTAGTAACTTGAAGCAAGAGGAGTTGATCAACGCATAGCTGAGGCGTGAGCTCAAAGATGAGAAGACAAAGGTGCAAGAAGTCTACAAGAAGGTGGAGTCAATCAAGAGCACCATCATATTGAAGCTCCCAGACCTAGCACCAATCCCTCAGAGGTACACATCAAATTTGGAATTCTTATAAGACCTAACGTGTGTCCTCACCATAGAGAGATGACCATTTGCCCTGGAGTCTACGGAGGAAGTAGCAGCATGCTTAAAGGAAGAAGACAAGCTAAAGGTCGTAGCACTCATTACTAAGTATAACAATGTGCTTACAGATGTAAAGATTTCTTCCCAATATTCTGAGACTGCATATGAAAAATGTGCAAATAGGGATAAGGTAGAAAGCACCTTGGTCACTACCCATGAATCAGAGCTAAAAGAATTCTAGTAGAAGAATAAAGGAAACAGGGCAGAGAGGGATAAAGTCCTGGAAGATGTAAAAATAAAATCCAAGGAGATTGAGGCACTAATAGTCTCAATCAAAACATGACTAAAGGAGCTATACCCTCAGATCACCAGAAGGATGGACACACTTGAAGAACTGGTCAATTAGATGGAAAATATTGTTGACACTTTAGGTTCCTAGGGGATTGGCCTAACTTTTGATGAGGTAAACATCCTAGTCGGTGACCTCTACCATAAGGCGAAGGGTGAGGTCAATGCATGGAACAAATTGGAGGTTGAATTGCAGAGGGATTCCGCTAGCCTGCTAAGCTAATGCACCCACATTCTTTCTTCTGTCCCCATTCTTTCATTCCCTTATACTTTTGCAAAATGTAAGGATATCACTAAAATTCTTTAAGGCAACATGCATTTTAGTTAAGTAGAGTGTTTCTTGAGGACATAAAATAGGTGTAGTGTGGGATGATGTTGGGCCCTTGGAATATTGACCAAGTATGAAGGCGTGTAGGCATGTGGGATCCCAATTATAGAATGGCATGCAAGGCAAAAGTGCACAGTAGAGAGGTTTAAGGAAGCACATAGTGCACGCGATGTGTGAAAGGAGGCTTGGGAGATAGTGAATTTGGGCTCCCAAGGAAGAACACATGAAAATCATGATTGTTTGCACATGGATAAGATGTTATCCTGGTGATAGGATGGCCCAGGAAAGAGCATTCCCCAAATGGAATCTTCTAGAAGATAATCATGAGATAAAGTGGAAATCTTAGGCCTGGAGGATTATGCTCACATGAAGGACCACAATTGACACTTGGCATCTGATCTAAGGGCACTGGAAGGTGATTTGGCAGCCAAAGAAAGCTATACATATAAGTTCTTGTGGAGTAAAGGATATACCGATATACACATATACCTCTTTAGATGGAGATGCATCTTCATAGAGATACATGGAGACATATAGACATATGGGGAGATATACATAGGGAATAGCAGGTTAGAAAGTGAGTGGATCTCTGCAGAATTGCTGCAATTGGATATTTTGGGTTCAAGAAAGAATGTACTAAGCATGGAAGTTTTTTTTTTTTTTTTCTTAGATACTAACATCCAGTGATACGCATGACTGCGGTCTGCTTTCTGTGACACTCTGTAATGAACTAATGAATATAATGAGGTTACCTGTTATAAATAGACATGGATATCAATGGTTTTAATGCATATTTCTCTCATATGAGTTCTATGTCCTTTCATGTTAAGAATGGATGTTTGTGTATTTCTTTCTATTATAATATATGTTTTGGATTATGTTAAAAGCCTTCGGTCTGAGTGACTGCAAGGATTTGGAAGTTGTTTTAAGCCCTATGGTCCTTGTTTGTATTAACTTCCTAAATACTCTTACAGTAATCATATATGATTCTTCCCACTAAACTCACATAAAAGAGAGACTTGGTATCTGCACGTGCCTCGGGTGAGCACATAGCTTCTGCTAGGTGATAGGCCGACGCACATGGGGTTTCTTCCTTTTTTGATAGGTGTAAAAATGACTATAAGATATGTGACATTGGAAGATAGGATTGGGATGATAATGTATCAGCCATTCTATAGGAATATAGTACAACCTACAAAAGGTTGAATAAGGCCACACCATTTCAATTGGTGTTTGGTTCGGAAGCTATTTTACCAGTGGAATTCATGTTAGCTTCACTGTGTATAACATGCATAGGAGGTTTAGCTGATGAGAAAGTGCTGGAAGAAAGAATTGATAATTTGATGTAGTTAGACAAAAGGTGATCACTTGCTAGATGGATTTAGAAGATAGAAAAAGGAAGACAAAATAAAAGGAATGATTGTCATATCAAGAACAAGAATTTTAAGTTTGGGTAATTGGTATTTTTATATGATTCCAAGTATGTGCGCCATCTTGGGAAGTTAAAATTCCATTGGTTGGGACCTTACATTATCTCATACATTCTTGATTCAGGCACTTATCAGTTACAAGTGTTAGAGGGGACAACATTACCAAGTCACTTAAATGGGAGTAGGTTGAAGCCCTACTATAAATAAGTCTTCTTAGTGTATTTAAAAAGGAAGTATTTCCAGTTAGCTTAGAATTTCCCTTTATGAATTTTCTTTTCTTGTGTTTCCCTCTCTCGTTGCTTGTTCATTTAATTTTGTCTCATTTTATTCCTTTTGCATTGGTAAGCACATTGTTCTTCCAAGGTTGTGTATGCGTAGAGGACCGTGCATCTGTTTAAGTGTGGGGTGGAGTAATGCAAAGTATAGGCCTATACTACAAGTTTGAACTGAAAGTAGAAGATGTTGTAAATAGGATGGTTAATGGATAAAAATCTTGTAAGGAGTAAGAATCATGTAGGAAAATAGGTGGATGAGAATGGTTGGTGTCAAAATGGATTTGTGGAAACCACGTACAAAGGTGAAGAGCACAGGAACAACATGAGGTAGGTGAGGGCAAAAATTAGATAAAGGACAAAAGAAGTACCTTCGGCACTGTAGACACACATGTGAGAGTCTTCAGTTGGGTTGAAGTTTTACATGAAAGAAGGTTGTAAAGGGTTTTTTTCATAGGATATGGTGCATGGGAAAAGTCTCTTAAAGACGCCTTAGTAGAAAAAGTTACATTTAATGTTAAAGTACAGTTGTAGGTGATATAACATTTAATGCTAGAAAGAAGGAAAAACTATAAATACAAGGTCGAGAAAGTCATTTGTTACCTTGAATTTAAGAAGTGAAGAAATATCTCATGAACTAGGGCATCCAAAAGTTATTTGTACAAAGAATAACTAGAGAGATCTAAGAGTGCATAACTAGGGTAGATCCACAAACTATTTTGGAAGGAGTACATGGGCATGGGGAAGTTTGTTGAAGAAGCATCGTCTTATGGAAGGATTTTTTAGTTGGGGTTTGGTGGCTAGGGCACAGATTTAAATGGTTTCTTCAAAATATTGAGCTTTGAGATTGGACAGAGTGGAGGAACAGAGAAAGGGGAAGAATATTTAAGTATTAGTATCGACTAGAATAATGGCACCAAGGAAACCAACTGTTTCACCAAAGAAAACAAAGGGAAAGGGAAAAGGAAAGAAAATTACTAATGTTGCGAGTACCAACAAAGAACAGTATGTGGAAATGTAGTACCCAGATAGGGTATTACTAGGAAAAGAATAGGAGTCACACCTGTGTAAGATGACCGTAAGCTATTATAATCATCATAGAAGCATAACTAAGAAGCAAATGGCTCTAGAGTTTTTCTAAACAACTAACAGTAGGACACCAAATGAAATTCCCATTTATAATGATGAGGTGAAGGTCAAATTGAAGAAATTTAGACTATTACAACTGTACGAGTTTCCCTACTTTGGTAAACCTAAGTACCTTTACCAGTGGATGATGTAGCACATACATGAAGATCATTTTTATTTCCCAGTGTGCAAGATACACATCACACCACAACTGATATCCAAGTTCACAGGCCTCAATTGTGAAGGAGATAGCATTGATTATGATATAAGCAACAAAGATGCTATCAAGGAGACTGTAGCCACGTATGACTAAAAAAAGTGTTTAAGATACTTTGACATCTTAGAAATACCAGACCCAATAATGAGCATGGCCATGCACATGGTAAACAAGGCATCAAGAAAGATTGACACAAGTAAACAAGGCATGGCTGAACGTATGCTGGAAGTTATTAGAAGGGACCATCTATAACTTGTCTGCTTTCATTACAGATGAAATTATAAGCAACGTGCAGGAGGGAGAGAAGATACTCTTCAGTAAAATCCTCTTCACCATTATGTTTTCAGAGATTGGAGTTTTTGACGGGCTAGAAAAAATTATTTGGGAATATCCAGAAGATTATCCCTTGACCATAAAGAGGTTTGTAAAATACACTTGTGAAACCATAAAGGCCGCTCACAAGTCGAACCCTGAGAAATGGTATAAACCAATGTGTGATGCATTTGGGGCTGAGTGGAGAATCCTAGAGTAGTTTCCCATACTCATGAATGGAGAAGAAAAATTTGTAGTATATCAACACTTCTGCATTGGTAGATTTAGGTTGATAGATGAGAACATGAGTCTATGGTGCAAACGACCCTTCTCCTTCACCACATTATATTTCCAAGCCAAAGTAAATAATTTCAAGGAAGCCAAGAGATTAAGTTTCGACCTTAGTGAGGTAGATGCAGACCACCATGAGCTGCATTAGAATCTAATCTACCTCAAGAAGTGCACATACGTGGAGAGATACGTCTACCACAAGATATAAATGATGAATCCTCTAACACTACTAATCGTTGAAAGGGTTATAACAAGGTTATACCTTCGCATAAGGATGAATTTTTAAAAATGTGCTTACTTAGATAATGATGTCTCCATCCTTGAAGATCCCATAGGAAGGAAGAAGGCCACACCTAGAAAGAGGGAAAGAGAAGAGGTGAAGAAAACACTAAGTGTTTAGACTACACAAGCGGTAAGTGCACCAGAGACAAATACTAAGCCTACTACTTATACACGGAGAATGAAGTCCCCAATGAAAGAAAATACCCTAGAAGAAGAAGCACCAGAGCACGAAGAGCCCCTCACTAAGGAAGAATTTTCAAGGATGATATCACCTACCAAGGGAAAATAAAAATAATGATCTCTTGTACTGGAATCCCCAGTAAGGAAGAAGTAGAAGGTGATAGATGAGGCCAATTTAAAGGAAACAGCAGACCTAGATGCCTACATCAGTGACAGAGATGATGATGAATATGAACTAGGAGGAAGAGACTATCCCATCTATGAAATACATGATTATGAATAAGAAAGAGATGAGGAATATAATGAAGAAGCTGAGGAGAAGGGGATGAAAAAGAGGTTGAGATCCAAGGCAATGGAGTAGGCAGGGAAGAAGTTGCAAAAGAAAAAAGAACCCCAAGCCTCAAAAAGGAATAGGTAGATGATGCTGTGGAAAAATAAGTAGCAAAAATCATCAAGGACCTAGTAGAACAAGAAATGGAATGTAGCGCAGATGTGGTGATGAAGAAAACTGAGGAGGAGAGTGTAGAAAAGGAATATGACAGCATGGGGGGAGATCCCAGTTTGTCTATTAGCTTTCCAAAGGCCACACACACATGGAGGAAGAGTGCAGAAGAATCAAAAGTATAAGTAATGGGATACATTTATGATCAAAACAAGGTATTTTGCATACACTTCCAGAGCAGTGTTCCAACTGAACAACTTCTAGCCATGACTTCATTAAGTGAGGAAGGTGCATACCCTTAGATAAGGAAAATGTTTTCATAGGAATTTGGGTCCCACATTGCTGACCCATATTTTTAAGTAAGCCAAGGGGAATTGATGCAAGTGCCAAATAAAAAAGGGACAAACCCCTTGGTAAATGCTCAGAGGCTATCATATGAGTAGATCTATAACACGCTCAATAAAGTTTTAGTTGAGGTTAAATCCAGGATCTTCGGGAGAAATTAAAGGGTAAAGTTCCTAGAGGTAGAGATGGAGAAAAAGGAAGAAGATATGTTTGAAAAAAATAAGGACTTAAAGAAAGAAGAGATAATCAACGCTCAGCTAAGGCATGATTTTAAAGATGAAAAGGAAAGAGTGTGCGAGGCATATAAGAATATAAAGATGATCATGAATGTCATTGTCTTAAATAATCCATACTTAACGGCACCCACACAGAAGTATGGATCATCCTTGTAATGTCTAGAGGACTTGACCAACATACTCACCATGGAGAAGTGATCACTCACCCTAGAATTGGAAGAGGAGGCATTGGTGCGCCAGGAGAAGTAAAATAAGATTAATTTTGTGGAGATTTTTTCTCAGTTCAACAAGATCCTCACAGATGTAAAATTTGTCGCACAAGTTATTGAGGCTTCCTATGATAAATGTGTAAACAAAGATAGAGTGGAAAGTATCCTAGTTTCCACCCATAAATTGGAACTCAAGGAGTTCCAAGAAAATAACAAGGGGACAAGGTTGAGTGAGACAAGATCGTAGCCAAAGTGGAAAATAAATAAGAATCGATTGAGACCTTATGGGGCTCAATCGAGAACTAGTTGAAGGAATTGTACCCTCAAATCAATCGAAGGATGGATGCACTCCATGATTTGGGAAAACTATTGGAGGAGATTGTGGAGATAATGAGCACTAAGGGAAAATAGCTTAGTTTTGAGGAAGTAAGCACCCTAGTGGGTAACCTCTATCAGCAAGCACAGAATGAGATCAACACTTGGGTGAAATTAGAAGCTGATTTAAGGAAGGATTTCGCTATCCTCCTCCAGAATTAAATAAATTTGTGCATTCTTTCATTATTTTTCCCATTTTTTCATTCCTTCATTCTTCCATTCTGACCATCTATAAGGATCCACTATTCTTTAATTGTTTAGAAAAGAGTGTTCCCGGGGATGGAGAACAGGTGTAGTGTGGGGTGATGTTGGGCCCTAAAATATTAGCTAAGTACAAGAAGGCACATGGGCACGCAGAACCTAGTCAAAGAAGGGCACATGGGTTGAAGGCGCGTAAGGAAAAATGGGTATTGAACTTAGCTGCATTCAACATCCCATGCAGCACATGAGAAAAACATGACCCTTATGGATAAGGTGCCAGCCTGGCGACTATGGATCAAAAAGGGAATATTTTAGGCATGTGATGGAAGTTTCTAGAGGACATCATTGCAAGGAGTGGGGATCTCAGATTTGGAAAGGCATGCTCCCATGGAGGACCACTTCAACACTTGGCAACCGATTTGAAGCTTCTAGAAGGCATGGCGGTGGGTTCTAAGGCTATATATATAAGTGCTCGGTAGAAGAAAAGGATATATTAGATAGAGTGGATATATTGAATATATGGGAAGAGACGTGAAGATCTATAGAAAACATAATGGACGGTGTTATGGCTAGGGATTAGGGGAGCTCTATGAGTGCTAGCGTATAGAGGGGCATGGGTTCTCATTTTTCTTTATAATATGATGAGCATGTCATTGCTCTGATGCATGATTTGTCTCTGCATGATATGAGGATATGTTATGACCTCAAGGGATGTAATGTGGGTTATTCACCTTGATAGTATACATACAATGCTTCATTATAAATCATCTATGTTCAGTACTCATGCTTTTCTTTTCATTATAAATCATCTCCATGTGTTTCTTGTTATTTCTCTTACCTACATACAATGATATGAAAATTTTTCCTAAATTCATAAGAATGTGGTCTAGTCATTGTATGTCTTGCATTTGATTATCTGTTCTAAAATGATGTTTTCTCAAAAAAATCACATAAAGGAGAGACTCGTCACCCACGTGTGCCTCGTGTCAGTGCCCAACAAAATTGGGTGATAGGCCAACGTGCATGGTATTTCTCTATTCAGTGAAGGGCACAAAAATGACTACATTCAACAATATTGGTAGAACTGTGTATCATTCAAATCATCCAAATGCATTTACAAAAGGCTTTGAAAACTAAATGGATCAATGTGTTAAAACTAATATGACTGGGCATGATTTCATATTGTATATATTATCATACAAAAAATTAGAAAGCAATATGTTATTAAAATTTATTTATTGACACATATATTTGTTACAGTTAGGTTCTCCAAGGTTGGTCATACTGTACATTAACATGGCTATTTACATGTATGAAGACATAATGACGATAAAAAAAATCTAAATGATAAATATGTAATTGGATATGGTTCTAGGATAACTATTTTATAAATGTGATCTAAAGAATTCTAAGCCAATTCCTATAAAGAGATTGTATAGTTGCTACCCACTAAGCTTGATTGCATTTAAAACTGATGTGGAAATAGTTGGAAGCATCAAACATCATAATCTTGAGATTTTACATGGATATTCATTTTCTCCACTTGGAAACCTATTTTTTTATGATTACAAGGTAAATGAGAGTCTGTGGGACATCATACCTGATGAATAAAATGGATATGTACATTGTAGATTCATATTTTGAAATAGAAACATCCAATCAATCTCTAACCTTCATATTAAAATGGATTGATGGAAAATCTAACAAGTTTTTTATTAATTTTTATTGTTGTATGGTGCTGAATAAGGATATCCATGTCTTCATTATGACAATAACCCACACATTTTTCAAAGGGATGTGAAGACTTCTAAAATTCTTTTGGATTATAATTTTGAGGCACATTTCTCAGAATTTTGAATTACGAAGTGCATTCCATCATCCAAAACCACACCTCTACCTATGTTATGGGTACCATTGGTTACATTGACACAAAATATGTAAGAACATTAAGGGTTAATGAGAAATTTTATGTATATAGTTACAGAATTGCTCTTCTGGAGTTTTTGACTTGAAGGAAGTTGTGGCCAATAACTCAAATCTACAAGGGCTTGGAAATTTTACAAGGCTAAGTGAATGAGATACAAGAGGGAGACTTGTAAAAAATAATAGAAGAAAAGAATTATACCACATTAAGGGGTGTGATGCAAATGTAGCTCATTCACATGGACCAACATTGGGAAAAATGTTTTGGCATTTCTTGACTCACAAAGAATATAATTGTGGCACAATTAAGCATTTTCATTGATGTAAAATATAAAATATTAGTTAAATGTATATACAAGGGTGTAAGACTGTGTTTCTCACAATCATTTTTCTTGCATTATGTCAAAGGATTATTTCATTTTATTACTTACGGAAGTGACTCATCATTTATATGGATAATGGAACAATTTACAAGAATAAATTCTACTATCTTTCACAGTAATAGAATTTGTGATATACCTAAACTCCCAACTATAATTTTTTACTTTTAATATAACTCAAAGATATATTTTATAATAATAAACACTAGTGAACTTAATGTCATGTACAGTATAAGAAAACAATAATTGAGTTGTTATAAGATATATTTTGGGGTGAGAACATAAGTTGATTATAATTTCCACTAGAAATCAAAATAACCACCACTATCATTTAAAGACAGTGTCAAATTTAAGGATGCACATAATAAACATTGAAATTAGGAACCTCGCAGTTTGAAATTATGAGCCTGACACTTTCAAAGTGAAAATCTCACACTTTCAAAGGGTTATTCTCACTCTTTCAGCATGCGAGACTCAAAATTTCAAAGTGTCTGACTCACACTTTCAAAGTACAAGGATCACACTTTCAAAGTGTGGGGCTTATAAATAAGATTAATGTGCGAGGCTCGCAGTTTAGAAAATGTGTACTTTTACTTTCAAAGTTTGATTATCATATTTTTCACAACTTTGAAATTACGAGTATCGTAAATTTGACAATGTGAGGCTCAACATTTTAAAGTGCACAGTTTGTACTTTAAACTAGCTATTATAGGGATTTATTCTTAGTTTTTATTTTTAATTTAATACAATGGGATCATGACTTATAATAGTTATCACCCGCTAAGCTCACATTGAGGATTTTTCACTTTATTTCAATACAACAGGATCATGATTTATAATAGTTATCGGTAGCTAACCTTACATCAAAGATTTTACACTTTCATTCAATACCACAGGCTCATGACTTATAATAGTTGGTGACCACTCACCTTAGATTGAGGTTTTTGCAGGAAGTTATTGTTATTTTTTATTTATATTAATCCAATGACCTATATGCCTTTAATAGTTAGTGGTTACTAGCCTTACTTACTCCCAACATGAAAATCTAAAAATTGGAAAAATTGGAATCCACTAATAGCAATATTAGAATTGATTAATATTTGAATTGGAATCCAATAATAGTGAAATTGGAATCCAATAATATTGAAATTGGAACTCATATAAGTCCAATAATGACAATATTGGAATCCAATATTGTTACTAATGGAATCCAACAATAGTAATAATGGAATCCAGTATACACAAAAATGGAATCCAATATAGGCAAAAATGATGATAGATTTCTTCCAAAACATGTAATACTGGAGTCCATATTCACTGGAATATGTCCAGATTTAGGGAAATAATCATTTCGAGAATGGATAAAAATCCATTCCAATAATAAATATTTATTTTATATTTTTCCAATTAAGACCTTTCTTGCTTCAATCTACTAAGGACTTGATTATGAAACTCAATGATTTCCTTGATGGCCTTGTTACCTCTTGTCACTAGTTCACTATACAACTTCCTTATTATCTCCACTATAGTTTAAGTCCTCAAAATTCTTGATCACTTATAAGGTGAAGGTTTGGGTTATCTCTTGATTATTTGTGGGATCTTTCATGTATTTCTAAATGTAGGTAGATAAGATATCAACCTTATCTCATAATTGATCCTTTACTTCCTTATCATTGCATATATTTTGAAGGAGACCATTGAATGAGATAGTAACATCATGTTTTAAAACCCTCATTTTTTTACTTTCATATTAGGATACCTTTAATATGATAGTCAAAAAGGGAAGCTTAATCCCTTAATACGTCATTTTTAAGGGTGGCCACATCCATAAATATTTCCCTTAGGTCTTAACTACTATTATTTGCAAAATCCTTTCTCTCTTTAGGGATCTTGACAGATTCGAGGATATGATGCTTTGAAGGTTAGCTTCCTCAACCTACATTTTAACTTTTCACTTCTTTGGTAGGGATTCTCCCAACCAAATTATAATTTCAACTCTACCCTCCTCTTGTTCTTGTTGTTGGGTAGAATTTAAAACTACCATATTTTCATGAGGTGTAAGGAGTGTGATACCATCTTCATCAACCTATACCTCTAGCTTATCCAATGATTCATTGGGATGTCTTTTTGTTTCTTCTCCCTCTTCCTCTTGGTCCTTAACTTTTACATTTATCATAGTTAAAGATGGTTGCGTATTTTAATATGTAATCATTATGCCCTCACCCTTGTCTTATCTGAATGGAGAAGAATCCTTGGTTAATTAACTTGGTAATTCCTTTTGGTATGGAGCATCTAGTTCTAAAACTTCGTGAGTTGCAATCAATTTCTCAATTTTGCATAGAGTTGACTGAATAGTATCCATGGTATTTGGATTATCAACTTCAACATATGGAACCTCTTCAACATGTGGTTTCTCTATTTTAATTATTCCAATTTCTCCTTCAATGGAATTCTCCACCTCATCATCTACAAATTATGTTGTGGTAGGTAGTTCATGTTATTCTAGGCCTCCTTCATTATCCCTAATGGGTGTATCTTTTAGATTATTTTGGATAATTTAAGCTCCAACATCTTGATCTATCCCATGTAAAAATTTAGTGAATGTTTTTTCATGTGATGGTTATGGTATCT
Organism: Taxus chinensis; assembly: GCA_019776745.2. Lineage (NCBI taxonomy): Eukaryota > Viridiplantae > Streptophyta > Pinopsida > Cupressales > Taxaceae > Taxus > Taxus chinensis. The sequence continues at coordinate 572,079,000 of CM034147.1, read as the reverse complement.
CCTGCCCTTTATCTCTTTGGATCTCCTACACATGAGCTTATTCGATGGGCACATTGACGAGAGTTTCTTGAATATGTACATTGGTAGGTATATCATGTTGTATAGGATCTAGGGTACTAAGCACGACCTTTGGAACTTGAAGGGTTATAAGGGGTATTTATAATTGTGAAGTTACCCCTTCAACTGTTGTTTCTATGTCCTTCTCCTCTACATGTGTTTCAAACATTTTTCATCTTGGTTCTTACAAAATCTAAATTTATAGGATAATTTCTACCCTCTTCAAGGATGTTTTCCAACACTAGACTCATCAATAGCTGGTTGGGATGAACACTTCTTTTCTTATGTTTCATCCTTCTAGATAGCCCCTATCAGGAATAAATAAGCACATCAACCTTATTGGTCTCCTTTATCATATATGTCTTAGGCTTTGATGTTGGATGTGGGACTTCTTTAATAGGTTTGGTTTTAATAACATGAGCATATTTCATGGTTTTTTTTCAATATCTCCTTTGTCATGTGTGTCAAATTTGACAAGGAAGTCCCTATTTTACTTGTAGAAGTACTAAGTTCCTTCATAACGTTTGAATTTTTTCCCTTAATTAAAATTTGCGGTGCTTTCCATTTAGGGGAACTAATATTGTAGCTCTATTTTAAAATTGTGAGTACATATGTTATGAAACCACTAGCTTTGTACTCCCTTAGGACTAAAATTATGTTCAGGAGAGTTGGATCGATTCCCCTTTTAGTTAGTTAAATCAAAGTCCTCTTGATCATGTGATTTTTTATTTCACGCAATTAGTTAATTTATATATTTTTCCAATCAATACTTAGGAGATTCTATGAGGCTATTTTCTTGTCAAAATATTACTTACTAACCATGTATTTTCCATCTTCCAATCATTAATGTACAACCACATTTTTTAGTACATAATCTAGGTGAGGGTCATCCTTAAATAGTCATTAAATCTTACATCCTCCTCATCCTTGCATTCAATCTAATAGTACTCATAATGAGGTTCATGTTCTTGGGAGGTACCCAAAACTCCTTGAACTATCCTTATGATATCATTAATGGGCATGGGATTAAATTTTTGCATTGTTATCCTTCCCATTTCTACTTCGAAGATCCTTTCTTTAACCAAAGAAATACATGAATACCTCTCAATTATAATAAGTAACTTTATACTATCCTTATTTTTCATTTCAATCATCTTATACACTTTTACCAACTTATTTGACACTTCTAGCAGTGCCCATTTGTCATTTAAGTTCCTTGGTAGCATATAATGGGTATCATGAAAATTGCTTACTTAGATGAAGTAACGTATGTAATCAATGATCAGTTTCCTTTCTTGTGTAGATAGCTTTTTGTATTCCCATTAAAGTTTTAATAAACATATGAAGGGGGAAAATAAATTTTCATCCACCATTTTGAAACTGTATATATAATTGTTGAGGTTTAACTAGGGATACCTGTCATAAACCCTAAAGTTTCCAAATTCCTTCCCTTTATCTAATCTAATGATTTATATATTGAGATTAATGTTATAAACCAAGTAGGAGGTCATGTAAAAATATAATTTATTGGTAGACCCATCCTCTATCTTCACTACCATTTTGAGGAATTGATGGTGGATGTAATCACTAGAAATCTCTCCCCATTGAATCTATATATTTCCCACAAGGATAATCTAGATAAAATTAAAAATATAATCATGATAGGGGTATGAAATTATTTTCCAAATAAAATTATTTAGTAATGTGATAATATCTCCAATTTCTTCAACAAAATAAGCCTTATTTAATTTTTTGGAGATCATATTAAAATCAATTCTTGGCTTTTCAAGCCAATTATTGTTTAATATCTTGTAATATTTTACACTGTTTTCATTCCAATATTATTTTACATTATCAATGGTTACATCTTCCACTTCTAAATCATCAAAGAGACCTAGAAATTCCTTAAATTTTTTAGTGGTTAGTAACATGACCAAAGCATTTCTTCCATACCTAACTTCTCTGGTCTCTTGGTTATATTTTTTTATACACCCCATACCAACTCTGAATATTGGGAATATGGGTGAAAAATAGCAGTTAGGAAAATCCCACTCTAACAAATCCTTTTCATTATCTCAATTAATTCCACTGCATGCATACTTTACTAGAAATCATCTAGATTCACATTACCTAAGTTGGCATCAATTACTTTGTCTAATTCAATTGTAAGGTGGGATGTGGTAATTCAATTATAAGGTGGGAGGTGGTTTGGAAACCAAATAAGTAAATTTTCCTTTTTCAAGGCAAGAGGGTAAAAATTTTACCAATAAAGAGGGATTTAAAATAATTTAAATGCACCTAACTACTCCAACAATGCTAATTAGTACAGCTTGACACCAAATATTGTTCACAAGCACTGATATAAACACTTACATATATAAACACCATTAAAATTCTCTTTAAGCTAAGAACAAAAAAAAGAACAGCTTAAAATATTCAAAAAAAAACTTTTGCACAACACAAATACACAATTTTGCTTTTATTCTCATCTTAGGGATTCAAAAGTACTTCACAAACTCAAAAATTAAAGGAAAATTAAGAGTTATTCATGGATTCTAGCTATATATTGACTTTCACATGCTTTCATTAATGTATTCACCTACTTCCATGGCCTCTGCATTTATGGTTGTTGATGTTTTAAATTTAACATTGAATTTCATCCCTACATGTAGATCCATTATCCACATTTGATTTTTACTAAGATGATTTTTCTTTTTCCCATTGGCTTGGGCTTCACAATCCACCTACGTAGCATCATTATAGGATTTTATTTTGCTTAACCACCTTTCTCAAGCTTTGGGGATGTGCGAGCAGTTTAAAAACTTGAAACAATGTAAAGTTACAAAAATGTAAAAATGTGAATTTTCTTCATTTTCTAAAGTCCTAAAATAATGACATGTGTCTGCATTATTAGGCTACAATGACAAAATTGTAATTTGCAAGATTGCAAGAATGTAAAGTTAAAAATTACAAAACTGTAGAGCTTCCCTCTTTATCTATAGTCTTCAAATTATCACACGTGTCCTCCTTATTGAGATACAAATATGAATGGGTAGTTTTCAATCTTGTAACAACTACAAAGGTGCAAGCTGCAAAACTATGAAGCTACATTCCTTCTCTATGGTCTTCATATTCACCAAATATTTGAATTTGGACTCAGGGATGAACTTACAAATTTAGAATTTTCATCAACTTTTACTTTCTCCTAAAGAATAAGTAGGTGGAGGAATATTTACGAAATATTCCTTTTATGGGTTTCAAACTTATATTTGTAACTTGCAACTTTGTAAAAAATGCAAAGTTTCTTCAATGTCCCACTTTCCCCAAATACCTTGAATACTCCAACTTGTGCACTTTAGAGGTGGAAATGCAGTGTGTAAACATGAAAAATTGTAAAAAGACTAAGTCCATCACATCATTGGCTCTATTTCAAATGTTTGATAAAATACTTAGATTCAAACATATCTCTTACACCATTTAACCTAAAACTTCATTAAAACATAAAAATAAAAGGAAGTGTTAAAAGTTCAGTATAGAATCACATATTATGGTGGATCCACAATATAGTTATGATATTAAGGACCAAAGAACCACCAAACAACTCGTAGATTGAAAAGAAAGTAATTGAATAACCTACCTACTCTAATACACTCAAAAAATTCAGAAAACATGCCAAAATTTTAACCAATCCAAATTAGGCACCAACATTTTCTCCTATTTGGGGTGGACACCCCCAGTGGGTATCTAAAGGACCACATAAAATCATGGGTGGTAGACCATATGCTTATCCATTAGATAATGAGACATATAACAAACATATGGTTATTTGCAATGCAGATTGACTTGAGCATAAAAAACAACAAAAACTAATCACAAATGACTAGAAGGGAAAAACAAATAAACAAGGAAAAGAAAAAACCAAAAAGTACTATACATTATACACTAATAAAAAGAGATGTACTCAATCTAGGAAATTCTTGAGATTCCTGTCATTGATAGGAAATTCAAGTATTTCTCTATCCAAGTCCCTTAATAAAATTTATTTTCTCTAATCCCAACATAAATGGCATAAGGACCCATCCAAAGAGTATCAAGTTTGCCTTGTTTTACCTTATCCTCATGTCTACTATCCCATATCAGAACCAAATTACTAACTTGGAAAATTATTGCAGTAACATTCTTATAAAATATCTTCCTATGTCTTGCTTTGAATTTAATATATCTATAATGAGATTCAATTCTAACCTCATCAAGATCAATAATTTGGTTGATTATTGCAATATAAGGATCAAATCCTTCTTCATCTCCCAATATTTTACATAAATTTATAAGTCAATGACTTCAAATGGAGAAGTAAACTTCTAGGACACCATATACCAACTCAAATGTGCTTTTTTCCAATGGATCTCTTTGGGGTCATTTGATCAACCCATAAATTAAACTTTAGTTTCATATCCCACTTTCATTTATCAACCTCTAATGTTCTTCTAAATATTTTGAGCATTTTTTTTCCTAGATTATTCGTGTCATTTCCCTCAAGATTTTAATTAGAGGCATAAATGATATCTATCCCATTTTATTCACACATAGCTACAAGTTTCTTTACCTTGAAACTTATAGCATTTTCACCAACTGGATTCATAGGTATAAAAAACCTACATATGATGGTTTTTAATAGCAAATGCATGACTACTTTATGTGTAACATTCTTGGTAGGGACTAATTAAACCCACTTAGTAAGGTAACAAGTTCCAACTAATATCCAGTAATGTCTAGCCCTAGATACATCCATCATTTCACTAATGAAATCCAACCCCCATTTTCTAAAAGGAGCTTCAACAGATGCATGTTGTAATGGGAGGTACCTAGAATATTGTATTGTGTCAAAGAAATGTTGAAAATATTCACATCTTCTAACCATTTGGGTGAAATATTTGAACAAGTATGGACACCAATGACCAACAACAATTACCTTTACAACATCATTAAAACCACATATTCCAATATATGAAATTCATTTACCATATTGCAGGCCTCTTCTTTAATTACACATTTCAGGAGGACTCCTAGATTCTTCTTGAACAAACCAAGGTCAGTTAAGAGATACTTTTGGGAAAATAATTTCAATGTTATTCTCTTATTTTTATCTAAACTAGAAGGAAAATTCAAATTTTTTAGATAATAAACGATGTCCTTATTGTTTTCATGGAGGAATGCACCCTTTGGAGAGTGGTGTGACCTCTCCCCTTCCAACTGAAAAAGTTGAAACACTCCTAGGTTGTGGGTGACTTATATGTTAGAGTGATTCTCCATAGAGGTATAGTTACCCTAGTGTAACACCTAAAACTAACCTCTACTCTAATACATGAAATGGGAAAAGGGAGAAGGAAAGATTGAGAAAGGGGTGATACACAATAAATTTTGAGGATCTGTAGACTCATGTAACCACATAAATAGACCACAAAATACACAACTTACACATGGGTATGTTAATGCAAAAGTGTTTTTAGAGAAAACTTTAAAGTTGTAGCAGAATAATAAAGGGAAACAAATGGCTCTAAGAGATAAATTTACTAATCTCTACTACAAGATATTACACACACTTTTTAAAAAACAATTTATGACATGAAAATAAATATATAACTTCATAAATGGATGGAAATTAGACTACAAATCAGGGATAAAATAATAACATGAGATGAAATCGAATTAAAAGACACAATATTGCATAATAAATAGGTTGTAAGAAGGTATAAATAGCTCCTTTATTGATCCAAGAGGTGAAACTAGTACAAAAGATCTCTCATAACCCCTACTCTTCCACTTAGAATACTAAATTACTCTAGAATGATGAATAGAAGGTGGAGAGATTATTTTTACAATGAATTCCATGGATTTTTATAAATAATGAGGAAGAAAAGAAGGGGAAAAGTGCATACATACAAGTTTGGTCAGTAAAAAAAGAAAAAATGATATTGATGCATGCCCATGTTGTCCTTCTACTCCAGAAATAAGCTATCTTTATTGAAATGAGTACATGTATAAATAGAAAAGAATAATTTGTGCCGAAAATAGGAAATCCCATGCTCAAAAAGTGATTGTGCATGCCCATAATTATATTTTTTATTAGAAAATATAAAAAATGTATCTCTTACATGATCCTATTATTTTTAACAGTATACGTTTGATAAAAATGGAGTTATGTTAAATAATTGACCCATGATTGCATCTACATGACCTAAATTTGTAATCTTGTTACATGATCCTACCAATTTTAGCCTCTTCATGATCTAAATTTGTAATTTGATCAAAGAAATGAACTTTAAATAGCTTCCTGATATGTTTTTGGGTTGTGCATTCCTTTGTGTCATACCTTTTTTTCAATTAAAGAACATGAGAAACAAGGGAAAAGTTCCTATTATTACCACTAGATCCAAATTTACCATTTTTTTTGTAGGATTCAGACATGGCATGGTTTCAGCCAATGGGTGGAATAATAAGATGAGGGAAAAATTCCCATTGTTCCCTCAATGTTCTACTTTACCTATCATTGCCTCGTGTGCTTTTATCGGCTGCATTGGGGTCTTGGAAATGGAGGAACCTCATAACTTTTCCATTAGTACTTGACAAGCCAAACTTAATTGACTACATTTTGTTATGTGGCTAAGATGGATTTTTGAGGAACTTAAATCACAACGGTACTTTCCACAAGTTCCCAATATAGTCGCTTTTACCAATGATTTTCCTATTTCCTCTTCATTTGTGGCATTTACATCCGGTTGGGGAATAGACAAAACCTTTGAATTATTACCACACTTCCATTTAATTCGAATTTATTTAATCTTCCTTTTAAAAGTAGCCAAGCAAGAGATGCGGGGAATGGGAGTAACTTAGTAACAGTTCCTCTTGTTCCTCCAAAGGTTGATTTTTCACAATTTGACCAATTTTTTCAAAAAATTTACTAAATCCCTCATAGCAAGACTTAGCAAGATGGAGGAACAACTCTCAAAATACTAAAAATTTCCCGTGCTAATAAAATTTTGAAATTTCCCTAATCTAAGATAACACCATGACTTGTTGGAACATGAAAAATGACCTGAGGGTTGATGTAACACCCAATTTTATACTTCATCATTCAACTAAGGGAATTTTTTTATAAGTAAACCTTTCATCATAATTAATTCCTTCAATTATTTTCAACACGTAGAAAATTTAATCCAACATAATATAATGTTCAGAATTCATCTGATAACAATGATAATATTGTGCAATTATAAGGTCCATTAGATCTGTTCGATACCCCTTATCATCAATCTAACCGAGTTAGTATATATTTTATACATTTGGATAAACATTATAATAGGTTTTTAGAACTAAGTGTAAGCCTATGTGTCAACTTAACTAACATGCATGTTGTAATCCATATCACATCTAACACTATAGAATAAGAATAGGGTGATCAACCAGTGTATTCTACTAACTCTGCTACTTGGCCAAGTTACTAAGCAAGCAATGTAATCTTAGTTTCATGAATTCACATAATTCAAACTAAAAATTGTCTCCATCACCACAAAACTATCTCTACACAGTTATATGGATCTCAATTTCATTGTTTAAGAAGTTTAATTTTCTATTTTGAATACATGGGATCTAGGACTCACCACTCAATTTGAGAGTATGTTATCAGTCCGATCTCAGGATCTCTATGGGAAATATAGCTACCACTAAATTAAATTCATCATTAAGTACTCACTACCCTTCATGTAACCATCCCAAGAAGGTACAGATAGGATCTAAATGAATGGAAAGGAAGGTCATAGAACCCACACTTCATTCATACAACTTTATCTTTCAATTAATATTAGGTACATCATATCGTTGTGATGTTAAAGCACCCGATCCATTTGATGCAACAGAACTATATTAATTTAACTCATTGCTAACTTTAAGAAGTATATATTTTCATGGTATCGCAACATAACATTAGTTGCTAAGGATAAGTTTAGTTAATTATGCCACATTTTTTAACAATTCAATCTCATCTTAATTGTATTGTTTTAGTTTTATATGTCTATCATTTTAATGTGTATGTTTTACTTAAAATCAAATGATATCCTTTGTTTACTAACTGTTTGACTTGTGGTTAAAATACAATGTGAGTATATTAATTCACATCTATTTATATTTATCCATTTAATAATTAATGAGTTAGTACATAAACTAATGTATCATTATTACTTTGTAATTAATGTACCTTTATTTTACCAAATTATGGAAGTACTATAATAATGTCTTTGTATTATTGTTTCCACATTGTACTACTTACATTGATAAATTAATTAATCATTCATAATGAACTATAATTCTGAGACGAATACCATTATCTCATAATTATATTTTTCTGCTAATAATAGTTTAATAATTTTTGATGTTTTTAAGTATGATAGTAATATAAATGTTATTCTCATTAAAATAAATCTCATTTCATAATAAATTTTGAAGTTTTTTATAATTATATAATCGTAATAATAAATCAAAATAGTGTTTACTTTACATATAAATTTTAATAATTTTAAAAACATAGTCATCTCTAAAAACAGTGAGGAAAACATCAATACATCTCACAAAATGTAATACAATTAATAAATATATTTATTTGTCTTAATAGGTAAGAATTCTTATGTATTTTAGAATGATATTACATTTATTTCAGGTATATTACAAGTAGGCAAATGCCATGATTAAATCTATAAAATAATGTTTTCACTTTTCAATAAAATACATAATCCAAAAGGGATTTCAAAATAATAAGACATTATTAAGTCATGTGTGTAGAATCTAATCATCACTTCAATTAATTACTTTTTTCCTGCATAATGTAGGAAAGAGATTGTATACATGGTGAGTTCAATGAACTGGTATGGATTTTATACTCGTAATCATACTATCATATTTTGAAATAGATTACTATGACATGGTTCTCCTTCATGTCATCTCATAAACTTCATAATTTATTTACTAAGTATACATACCAATAAATTAATGAAGTGATACAATATTAAAAAATAATATTAGTTGTTGAGTTTTAACTATTCACAACAAATAGAATTCCATTCATTAAACATATTTATTACATCTTCTTAATCATCATAAATAATCATTTTTATTGAGGATCTAAGTAATCCTTAATCATTCAAAAGGAAAGTGTTGTAGATCAATTAACCATTTAAGTAAATGAAATCAACATTATTACAATAGAATCAATATTTTACAATGTCATTTATTTTCTTTTAGCATACAGACCATACCTAATAATTGATCCTAATACAAATAGAAACAAACGTAACGAGTTCTATTTACATTTTTCACATGGATAAATGATTCACAAAAACTCTATAACCATATATAATACAGACTATTTCACCTATACCCAGAATTGAAAATTGTACTGAAGCCCAGATAAGGAAAATCATTCACTATGATCAGTTAAACTCCTTTGTAAGTTTAGGATTAAATATATATTTTCCTTAATAAATAACACTAAGTCCTATGTTAACCATTTTCCATAAAGCATGAAGATCAGGATTCCCAAAATAAATATAAATAAACACTCATCTCTATACAATTTTAATAAGTTGTTTATACAATTATATCTCTACGTAGGAAAGATTGAATGAGAAAGATAATAGGTCATACAAATTTAAATACTCTATTGCCATAACCAAACCCAAAAATGCAATCTCATAGCAGCAAAAATTTGGAAATTAATTTCTCAATAACAAGAACCCACAACATTCCCTAAACCAAAATGTTCTCAAAGAGAAAATAATATAATTTTAGACTGTTAATTTATTTTCCCATAGACACCAATGAAGCCTTTTTCATTCGTATTTAGGATTTCTAGAAAGTAACAATTTGTAACATCCATTTTTTATGACTTAGAAATAAGGTAATTTTTTTTTAACCAATGTTATTTGTTATAAATTAATATAATTCAGAACACACATTGCATTGCCAATCCATCTCATAATAGAAACCATGTGCAGTTGTAATGTCTTGGTGAAACATTGATCTCTCATTCCATGAATCAGTATTAAACTGATCTCTCATGTACACTTGTTCAAGTTTATACTAAGTATACTTGGTTGTTTTACCCTTTAAGGGTCACTCAAGTGTTCTGTATAAGAATCCTATCTGAATATCTGTTATCGATACTCATATGAAATCGCGTAACTTAGACTAGGTGACATAAGAGAACACAACCAACAACTTGTGATACTTTGGCCAAAGTTTTAAACATGTTCACCATGTGTACATTCTAAGACAACATACTCATCGAAAGGAATATGTCTCTCTCCAAAATCATACTATTAATCTAGGTTGGTCATCCTTGACATTTACATACTCAATCCAATTTCATATTGTGATTGGGCATGTTTAGTTACCCTAAGTCAACATGAGTTGACCAATACACTTGTTCATGTGTCTATCTCTATTTAGAGTAGAACTATGAACCTAATTTCCACACATGTCAATCGAGTTAATTGAATTAAGTGGGTGTTAAAGAATATTTGGTTGCATCACAATATCCTCGTAATGACTCATGTCATTATGAGGGTACTCTATTGCAGTCCCTATATTACAATAACCAACTGATTTCCTTCAACTAAACTAACATACTTAAGTATCATTAGATCATTAACCATTTAATTTATTATCTTGTTTAATTTATCATTCAACAACACACCTAAGGGTTCCCAATGTACAATTGGCCCAAAGAAGGGTATGAAATGTAATTTACACTAGTTTAAGGTGTGTAGATAAAATTTGTGTTCATGCATATGAACATTTTAATCTTAAACCAGTATTTTCAATTATCGATATATCTAAATTCAATATTACGCGAGTAATATTTTTAAGTTTTCTTTCTATAGTTTAACATTTTAAACAAACTTGATTGAAAGCTTATACATTAGACTTAGAGATATCATAATGGCTAAATCTTTCCATTTAGCCTTTTAAGCTTTCCCATTTCCACTTATTGTCTACATGTAAGGAACATACAACTGATCATCCTTAATGTTTTAAACATAATCAATAAACAAGATAACATATATAGTTCTTATTTAAAGATAAAAGGAAGTATCCTTTTATTTATTTTTAAGGACTATTATCCTATTGTTGAAATAAGAAAATATATGGTTTAGTTTCATAATAAGAAAGCCACACTCTTCTATATAAAACTGTCCATATTCTCTTTTCTAAATAAGGATCTATAAATCATGATCAACTTATTTATACACCTTCCCAAATGGAAATGAATCGAAACTATAAGTATACATCCTTATTCCTAGTATTATTTTATACCTTAAAATCCATCAATTCATGAACATTAGTATTTAATAATATCCTTAAAGTCCCATTTTTCATGTTAATATTTATGAATATTATACAAACCTAAGTTATGTAAAACCTCATAATAAATCAGAAAGCAACAACCCTTCACAACAATTCATTAATCAAAAGAGAGATCAATTTACTCCCAAATTAATTAATATCCCATAAGTTTATATGAAACATCGTTCACCATTACAAAACTAATTTTAATACATATTCATAGTTTTTTCCAACAAGTACATTTCAAGAAAATTTCAATACATAAGCATCTGAATGAAGAAATTGATTTCATTAGTAAAAAAATGCAACTTTCTATAATTCTTTCTCCTTTCAATTTTCACGAATTCCATCTCCAAAATTTCTAGCATGATTAAGTTCGCAAGAATTGAGCATGATAAATTCTATAACGTTAAAACAATATGCTTTTATCTAACTATTTCGTAAAAGGAACCTTGTTGTGTATGAAAAGGTTCCAAGTACACAAAAATAAGGACAATAAGAGAGACTTCCCCTAATATTCACAAAATCAGATATAGAGAAGAGTCACTAAATCTACATAAGTATTAGTGTTCATAAAAGAAACTAATTAAACCATCATAAATTAATTCCATCTAAATCACAATTATGATAATCATTTCAACATGATAATAGTCCAAATTGCAACCAATTAAGAAAATAATTAATTAAAGTCATTATTTTTCTATATGTTTTTAAATTTAATTCTCCAAGAATTTCATCAAGAACACAGTCTGATACAAATCAATCAAAAGAAAGTGAATTGATCGAAAACATATACACTTGACAGAACAGTATGTTTTCCATTAACAATAAATTCTATATCACAACTACTAATAAGTATTAAAATAATAACATGGAATATCCAAATTGGGATAAAAAACCTTACTTAATAACCCTGCTCTCAAAATTAACCACCATCATTCTAAGAGGATACTACAGCAGCAAAGAACCAACTTGACAATACAGATCATCCCTACTTTCCTAAAATATTTGGCTCAATCCCAGAAAATAAACCATGGTACAAGGTCCGATGGATAGCCTTCCATATTCTAAGTTCATACGTGTGATAAAAAAAATAGCCATCACAACCAAGAATCTCAAAACACAATCAAAATTTTGATTATCCTTTTTCTCTTACATAGGTAGCTAATGAAAAGGAATACATAATGTTTCATGAAGAAAATGCAATCAATTTCAACATAAGCATCTGAATGAAGAAATTGATTTCATTAGTAAAAATGCAACTTTCTATAATTCTTTCTCCTTTCAATTTTCACGAATTCCATCTCCAAAATTTCTAGCATGATTAAGTTCGCAAGAATTGAGCATGATAAATTCTATAACGTTAAAAACAATAGCTTTTATCTAACTATTTCGTAAAAGGACCTTGGTGTGTCGAAAAGGTTCCAAGTACACAAAAATAAGGACAATAAGAGAGCCTTCCCCTAATATTCACAAAATCAGATATAGAGAAGAGTCACTAAATCTACATAAGTATTTAGTGTTCATAAAAAGAAATAATTAAACCATCATAAATTAATTCCATCTAAATCACAATTATGATAATCATTTCAACATGATACTAGTCCAAATTGCAACCAATTAAGAAACTAATTAATTAAAGTCATTATTTTTCTATAATGTTTTTAATTTAATTCTCCAAGAAATTTCATCAATAACACAGTCTGATACAAATCAATCAAAAGAAAGTGAATTGATCGAAAACATATACACTTGACAAGAACAGTATGTTGTTCCATTAACAATAAATTCTATATCAACTACTAATAAGTATTAAAATAATAACATGGAATATCCAAATTGGATAAAAAACCTTACTAATAACCCTGCTCTCAAAATTACCACCATCATTCTAAGAGGATAACTACAAGCAAAGAACCAACTTGACAATACAGATCATAATCACTATATGTCATACAAGATATTTGGCTCAATCCCTCACAAGAAAAATAAACACATGGTACAAAGTTCCAGATGGATATGCCTTCCATATTCTAAGTTCAATACTTGTTATAAAAAAACATAGCCATCACAACCAAGAATCTCAAAACAATCAAAATTTGAATTATCCTTTTCTTACATATGCAAGCTAATGGAAAAGGAAATCATAATGGTTTCATGAATGAAAATGCAAAGTACAGTCTTACCCAAAAGACAAAAATCCAAGATTAAAGAAAATAAAACTTCCTTAACAATGATCAAAGTAGACCTTATATCACTAAACTTGTTGAAATGAACTCCAATACGAGAAATAATTACACTCAAACCTTACACTAACCCAAGATGCAAGTACAATCTCAAAGAGATGTTCACAGGGTTTAAACATTCAATTAAACAAACAACATTCAATACGTATTGTTGATGATTTTCCCTACAGATGAACCATCAGAGTCATAGGAAACCTTAGGTTGGTGAGACGTGTGCCCTAAGGTGATCTCTAGGTTTTAAAGAAGTTGGATCTTCTCTATTTTTAAGAGTAGGTTTATAAAAAGCATGTAAATGACTAAAATAAATAGGTGATGTGCACAAAGTTATGAAAAGAAATGATAAAATATCTGAGATCTTCTATCAAAAATAGTTTGAAGGGGTTAACATAACATGATCTACCATTTTGATAACGCAAGAACCCTGAGGAATCGAAAAAATGATAATAAACAAAACAAGGAAATTCTAAGGGAATCTAGCATGATGAATTTCCTGACTCATTTATAACTACCTTTCATGACAAGGAACATGATAGTTCAAAACATATGAAAATCCAATTTGCATAGAATAAGAACTCTTTATTCAGATAGAGAAAAAGTTACATAAGGCCCATGTAAGCAAATATTACACTTCTCTTTTATGACAGAGGCTTGCTAAGGGTGGATAAAACATAAAAAACTCTCTACTTTTCTCCTTCCTCTTTCTTGGCTCAGAATTCCCTCCCTATCCCTCCTTTTTTTTCCTTTATCTCACCTCCTTTTATAGGAAACATTTTTCTCTGTCACTTTCAGCTACTACCCTTTGCCTTCAATTCTGATAAGGCCTTGTACTTATCCTTCTGGCTCCTGCCCCTAGTATTTTAAATGCAATGCCACCACTCTCTTCTCCTATTAATTAAGATATTTGAACTTTATGGTTTTGGAATAAATATTTCATCCCTTTATAGAAATCCATGTGCATCTACTCCCTTCTTGGTATTGCCATTGAGTACCTTGTCTGATTAGACTCCTCATCTAGGCCACGTGGAGGGAGTCACGCTTGCTTAGGGTCCTCCTTCCTTTTAGGCTATATCAAATATGCATCAGATAGAGACAGTGGAATGTCTACATGAGTCTAAGAACCCACTTGAATGCATCGAAGTTGGGGATGTGCATCTATGAGACACGTGGAAATCATCGTGAGCATTTTTATACTTAGTCGTTACTTAGCTTTTAATTAACCAAGGGCATCAAGAGTTTGGGGAAAAAATACTTAACAAAAGAGTCAAAACAAAATAATATAACTAGTTTGGTGACTCACCAAGGGACTCTGTGCCTTCCATAGAAGAATCTAATATCTCATGCATTCCCAAACATTTCTAAATTTTGGCTAATCGTAGGCCTTTTATAGCATTCACAAATAAGCTTGATACCTGAGCCATTCCTCTTCCACTAGAGTAGGTTCTTCACTGTAAGGCTTGAAAATCTCAGTCCAACTCGATTATCTTCCTGTGGGAGAAACCTTGAAGGATCTACATGACCACATGTAAGAGGAACTCTAGTTATATGATAGGATTGATGATGGCCTCGACCTCAGCGACACCAAAATATTCCTTCAAAGACTTGAAGATCATCTTGTCTTAGGGACTTAGTGATTAGAAGCTACTGAATTTGTGTATTTGGACAAAGACCATAGAACTCTATCTAGGAAGGGAGAGGGGAAACCAAGATGTACCAATTCATTGATATTCTATTTTATTTCCCTCATACCCTGGTGAAGCTATGCTAAGAGATTCTGACATTTGACAGAAGCTTTATCACAACTTAGAATCTCATGTGATCTTTACTGTCGTCAACCACCTATCGGTGATTCCTCCATTCTAAAGAGAAAGATATCAGAGGCATTATAGATATTTTGAATTAGGATTTTTGACTCCTGGACCTTGGTAGATAAGGTGCATTATTGATGGTAGAGACTGCACTTTCCACCCTAGAGCACAACTCCTGTGTATTTGATATAAATCCATGAGCGTTGGGGCTAGATTTTCTGCAGTGGTGTCAATCCTGTCAGAATAGGAGGCATATAGACCTTCTATTAATGATAAAATTCTATGCTTTCTGAGATTCTTGACCTAATTGGTTGGTCAAGTCCTTGACCATTTTATCAGAAGATCTTAACATGGCTTGAATGCCATCCTTTTCCTATAAAAGTGAATTGATCAGGGCCTCGGCAGTGGAGAGCTTAGCTGCCAGAGATTTTGCCTCTCCTTGGGAAGCATCGAAGGGATGTCTTGGTTGATGTGTCCCTTAACTCCCTCTTAAGCTGAGTCTATATCTCTATCCTTGGGCTTAAGATTAGTCATGCAGCTTGTTTCTGTAGCTTCTACCTTTTGAAGGCTGGCCTGCACCTTTTTTAGCTGATTGCTGAGCTTCAAATAATTGGTAGTGACTACCGCCGCTCGTTTCATTCATCAACTTGAACTTTGTCCTTGAGGCCAAAATTCAGTGAGGTCCACTACAATAACACTAATGGAATAGTCATCATGGCGCATTTGGTCCGCGGGATTAGATACTCTGAGGGAATAAGGTGAGTGATGGTTAAGGAGCCCTATTGATGATCATACCAGGGATAAAACTTGCTTAGTCAGCTAAGCCGTTCCATCTCTTTCTTTCTCTGTTTTGATATCCTTTGATCTCTGGGATGCCTTGGTAGCATCTACTTGAATTAAAAACTTAGAAGGAGAAGAGACCATACCCCCCCGCAAATGGGAAACCAAGCGGCAGGCCGTATGGAACAGTCACTAGTTTTTGAGATATTGCAGATACTAGGGCTGAAGAAGGGGGTGTGATGATGTGAATGCAAGAAACTTGGGGGTGGCAGTAGGGTACCATGGAAGTAGAGGGGATACCAGGTGGAGGAAGGGACATGGGATATAGTGATAGACTGAAGGATTCCCTCCAAATGGGTTAGTGCAGGTGGAAGCATTACAGAGAGTGAAGCGTCAAGTGGTGGGCTTCCACGAATCACATGATTGATTTTAGCTTCTTTCGAGTTTAGAGTAGGAGAGAATATCTCCCTCTGTTGTATCTTATAAGAGATCTGGGGATGGAGAAATTTGAAGGGGAGTCTGAGAAAGGAGTGGCTGATGAATGTACCCCAGGTATTTGCTGACTGTAGCTCAGAGGACCCCACGGTTGACCTAAGAGGCTGCTCAGAAGTCGAGGACGAGTACATATTCACTATCTTCATCAAATTCATGCTCTACATCCCAATTTTCCTCCCATGGCTCATTAGTGGGAACTTCCTAAAATTTATGTGTGGTTTCACGAATTTCCTGCCTGTATTTCCAAAATCCCTATATCTTTCTAGGAATCTAGTCCTTTCTTTGTAAGGCTCACTTTTAGTCCTTTCCCAATCGTTAGATTAGGGTCAAATAATTTTTTCATTGGATGAAATGACTCCCATTCCAGAGTGGGGATATCTTGGAGTTTGATGAATATCTAAGGTGTTTTAGCCTTTGGGGCTTCATCTGTGAATTGAAAAATGGTCTTGATTCATGCTTATAGGGGACTTATGATTTTATTTGTCAGACATGGTCTCAGTCTATTTTTCCATCTAGATCATACCTCCATGAGTCCTAGATCAAGGTGAAGCCATAAGAAGACAACTTCCGAGATAGACAATGGTCATCCTACCTCTTGATTATGGTAACCCCTCTTCTACTAAAAGGGAGGTCATACATTTCTTTCTTCTTTCTAGTCGATCCGACCTCCAGGTCTAACAAAACGAGCTATCAGGTGCCTTCTAGACCTGCTAACTGAGGCGTAAGGACCCTTGAGAGCATGAAGTATTCACCTTTGAATCCATGAAATCAAATCATAGAATGACCTCTGGTAAAGAAGTAGTCCATGGGGTGCAAAGGTTCTGAAAAGATAGACCGTACATAGTCATTCATTCTATTATCGATCCCTTCAGGGTCGAGCTCTAGCAAAAGAGGATCCATAAAAGTATTGAAAAAATCATAGATGTAAGAGGAAGGAGATAGTGTATGGGTCCATGTAAGTTCTGGGATAATATTTGTAAATTCACCTCCATATCCCATAGGGTTAGGGGCATGAATTGATTGAAATACTGAGCATTTTGATATAAAATGAGGTGAAAAATAAAATACGGATACCTGAAGTTATACGTCATTGAGAAATTGTTAAGATTTTCACAGATTGACCGTGCTATGACCTCCATGAATTTCTTCATGTTGATGGTCCTCATTCAGAATATAGCCACCATATTCTAGTCTTCAATGTCTTTGTTAGATTCCTCCTTGAAAATGAAATCTAACATAAAGCAGACATGCTGAGCATTGGGCTTAATGGACTTTAAGGGGATAGGGAAATTTGGGGAGGATTATGACTATCTCAGTTCCTTGGTAAGGTTCAAGGACTTCATTTGACACTAGACCCATACATTTTAGAGCTTACTTATATCATATAAACTGGTTGATTGATCATAGTTTAAGGATAACATGTCCCTGATGGCCTACAATGTGACTGTAATAGCTAAATTCCAGCCCTTGATGGTATGGTTTTCTGGGCTAAAACTTGCTGCACACATTTATATAAGCTCTTGGCATGGGTATGTGAGAGGAACCATGTATTGGGAAATATTAGTGCTCTAGGTCCTAACAACGAATGACTCTAAGTCTCCCAGAGAGTTGAACCTAGCACATGCTACTTCTCTCAAAGCTTTAGGCCTTTTTCTAAGACTGGGATCAAATATATCGTTAACAAGGTCGATGACTAGTGAAGGATCATTGTATCGAGATAATGAGTCTGGGTATTTTAACCTCATATGGTGTTGTTAGGAAGGAATGGGCTGTCTTGTGTAGGAATTTTCTACTTGAGCAGAGATGGAGATGGTTCCGGCCATGGTGATCAGAATTTCTTCAAATGACTCCAAAGCTTAGGAAACTTTGATATTCGTTGATAAAAATAAAATCTTTAGAATGAACCTACAGATCTCAAGGGGCCTTTAATAGTCATTGTAACCCCAGGAGTAAAGGCTCATACGTACCCCGAGTCATTTCTCATAATGATCCCTTTAAACAAAAGACCCGAGGCACAGAACTTGGTGCTCTTGATAAATCTCACATTGATTATGAATATTTTATTTAGGAGAGATATCTTTACCTTTGATGATGATTTTAAGGTGAGAAGATGGTAGGGGAGATTTATTGATATATCAAAAGTGATTTGGACAAGGGTGGCGAAGCACATGGCAAAAACATCCAGCAAAAATGGAGGCTCAAAACAAATAAAAACTTAAAACAAGCAACAAACATGTACATATGATACAATTTAGAATATATTTAAATGTAAGGCTTCAGATGAATCCCATTCACTACGATCACCAAAGGATCTCCTACCATGGTTTCGAGCTCAAATGAGTTATGTTGCTTGCATGCATTGATTATGAATGGTCTAGTCCATAAGGGGTCAAAATTTCCATGATTCTTGGGTTTAGCTACTCAGGCATCCCACTTTAAAACAACAATTCTGATTTAGAAGTTTGTCTCTGATGTATTTTGATTGAACCATGTTTTAACTATCTATTGGAAATTAATCATGGCCTCATGGGAAATTTGACAGTTTTCCTTGAGTTACACCAACACAGAGAGCCTTACTGACATTGCTCCATTTTTATCTATTTCAAATCCTTTCAGCAGTTGTAATGTGGGAATCTCCAAAGAAATTTTCATCACAACACATTTTCCATAGACCATTTCATATGGAAAAGTTTTTAGGATCTGTTTTTAGGGTGATTTGATTAGCCATAAGGTTATTTTAACATGCTCATGCCACAACCTTTAATTCTCATGTCCCATATTTTTAATGAGTCTTATCAAATTCTTTTTTGTAGGCTCCGCCAGGCCATTCACTTAGGGGTAATAGTTAGAGGATGTCTTCAAATATATCTTGTTTTTTACCACAAAATCAGACACCTTAGCTCCCAGGAAAGCTTTAGCATTATCAGATATAATGGTTTGGGGAGGACCAAAATGAGTAGTGATATCCCAAAATATTCCTAGGATCGCATCTTTAGTAGACTCCTTGAGTGGGAATGCCTCCATCCACCAGGTGAAATAATTTGTTGCCGTGAGAATCCACAAATGTTTGACACTTAAAGTCAGATTAACTATTCTGATGAAATCAAGACCCCATTATGTGAAAGGTTTCTCAATTAAAATGGGGTTGAGGGGCAACACTGCATTTCTTTGGAAACCTACATAAACTTGACAAACCTTACATTTATTCATTTCTACCTAACTATTAGTGAACAAGCCATGCCAGCAGTATCCTGCCTATAAAATCTTTATAGTAATAGTTTGGGATGAAAAATGACCTCCCGAGTCTCCATGATGCAATTCTCTTAAGGATCTTTTGGCCTCTTCATCCTCAAGGTATCTCAACATCAACCCCTTAAAATTCCTCTTAAAAAGGAAACCATTGATTATAGTGAAATGAGTCCCTTTTTTCATGTAATACCTTCTCTTTTTCAAGGGGAGATGGCTAGGATACTCTCTAGTTTGAATAAAATGAATTCTATCAGAGATCCACCCTTCAGGCCTTTCCTTATGTAGGTACATTATCTTTTCCGACTAGTCAATTATTTTAGGGACCGGTTCCTTTGTCAAGTATTGACATAGTCCCCTACCTCTTACGAGCTTTGTGGGCTTTATATCTATGTCATATTCTAGGATTTTGGTTATCCAATTTTCCCTTTTTTCAGTTATCTCACCCTCCATTATATACTCTTTAACACTGGGGTGAGTCACCATGACTAGAATTTTTTTTTGTGTGACCAAGTGTCTGAATTTCTTCAAACATTTGATTATGGCATAGGCCTGTCTTTTAACAAAATTATACCTTATTTCATAGTCATGAAGCATTTTTGAAAAGATGGATATGGGGTGTTCCTCCCCCTATCTCTCTCCTCTTTGGGTTAACACAGATGTTATGCTACTTTTCCCCCCGTATACATACATGATGAAATATTTAGAGAAGTCAGGATATTGGAGTACAGGGGCCGATGAAATGTCTTCTTTCGTCAATTCAAAAGACTTCTGACCTTCCTCAGTACATTTGAAAAATAGATCTTTCTTTAGCATGAGAGTAATGGGGCAGATGGTTCCCGCAAAATATGATATAAACTTGCCAACAAAGTTGATATTTCCTAAGAAGGATTGAACAAAATTCTTGTTAACAGGTAGAGGAAGCTCCAAGATGGCCCTGATTCTCTTAGGATCAATGGAAACTCCTTCCTTTGACATGACATGCCCTAGGATTTTTCCCTGGGGGATGCCAAAAATACATTTCTTGGGATTACAAGAGATCCCAAACCCTTGACACTTTTTAAACGGGGATTCTAAAGCATCAAAATTTTCCTCTTCCATTTTGGTAGAACATAGTCAAATCATCAAGGTATATGAGGATTACCTTATTTATCAACGCCCCAAATGCGGTGTCCATGGTTCTTTGGAAAGTAGACCCTGTGGTTTTTTATCCCAAAAGGCATCTTTTCATAGGAAAAAGTTCCCCATTTATTTTTGAAATTTTATGTTGATCCCCTTCTGTGAGCCATATTTGGTTATAACCCAAAAATTTGTCCAACAAGGAAAACATCTCGGATCTTGTAACCATCTGTAAACTTTTTTCCATAAAGGGTAGGGGATAATGGTATTTTAGGGAGGATTTATTCATATCCTTGAAATCTACATAGAGTCACATTTCACCATTTTGATTTCTTACTGGAACCGGGTTGGAGACCCACGTTATATGCTTGATTGGAAAAATGATGCGAGCTTTCAAAAAATTCTCAACTCTTCGGCCGTGAGGGCCTCCACCTTAGGATTCACAGGTCTCTATTTCTATCACACAAGTTTTGCCCCTTCCTCTAGATCAATGGTATGCTGGAAAATATCCTTATCATAGCCATAAATATCATCATATATCTAGGTCATCACCTTGTCATACTTGTGACATAAAGCCATGAGTCGGTCTCTATCCTTTTATTTTACTGACTTGTTGACTTTTAGTCACTTGTCCTTGGCTATTTCCAATTCTACATAATCATGTTTTACTACTTCAAACCTCCTTCAATCCGAGCTAGCATCATCTGATTCAAAAAAAATAATCAAGCTTAATTAGTCCTCTTGGGAGCTTGCTTGTCTTTAACTGTATTACTTGGTCTACATATGCTACTTCAACTTTGTACTAGAGTCAATTTCACAAATTGATTAGAATACTGAAGGAAATGTATGACCTGTTTAGATACTATCAAAAAACATGCAAATGATGCAGGTTGTCAAGGATCGAGGGGTGAATGATTACCTTTATGGAGTCTTTTATTTTCTGTAAGGTCCTGGGATGTGTCAAACTGAGAACTGTTTATCTAAAATGTACCCCTTGCTCACTTTGTGGCTAACTCCTTTCATTCTTCCCTCTCTTGTGCCTCAGACATAATTTTTTTTTCTTTTTAGGTGCTCAAAACTTTCTAGAAATGACACCATTGGGATAGAGCTCTCTCTCATCTTTCTAGAAAGGTAAAGTTTCCCTCCTAACTCCATGTAGTTTTAAAAGATATGGCTCGGCAGAGTTTTGTGGGAAATTTTCCCCTGAAAGGCCCACAACCAATGAGATGCCACCACGTGTCCAAGGAAGTGGCGGGGGTCAGAGGAAAACTTGGTTTTTTACCAAGTGTTTTGGGTGAAATTTCAAAAAAGGAAGGTTTTCCCCGTAGGCCCATTGGTGAATCAGGTGATGCCACGTGTCCAGGGGAGGAATTTGAAAAATTTGACTAAGTGTTGGTGCATGGAAAAATTTCGGAAGGAAGGCCCGCACCAAATCATATTGCCGCCACATGTCCTATGGTGTGGGAGTTTTAGAGGGTGGAGGAGAAGTTAGAATTTTTGCGAAGTGTTTTGTAAAAGTTCAAAAAAGAAATTTTTGGCCCATTGCCCCATCAAAAAATCAATGAAGGCCACGTGTCATCGGAGCCCGGAAACGTGGGGCATGGGAGGAAATTTGGATTTTTCCCAAAATATTGTGAATAAAGTAAAAATGTTTGCGGAGGGCCCTACGACTAATCAAATGATACCACATGTCCTGGGCCGGTGGAAGGTGGGGAGAATTTGAGAAATTTTCCCAGGGAAAAAACAAAGGAAAATTCAAAGGGAGAATCCCACCCCCTAAATGCAGACCAATCACATCTTGCCACCTGTCAGGTGGCAGTAAAAAACTCGAGACAAGCCCACATAGAAAATTTGGAAGGAAAGGCCCGTAGTCAATCATGTTTCGACACGTGTCTGGGTCAAAATATTGGATTAAGCATTGATGGAAAATTTAAAAGAACAGGCTGGCATGCAATTAGCACCCGCCACGTGGCCTCAACTCATCGGCCCGACGGGGAATTTTTTAGAAAATTTTTCCAAGGGAAAAAAAAAAGGAAAATGAAGCAGGATAGGCCCAAACCCAATCAAAACATACGACGTGGCACCTGGAATGGTAGAGCATGGGGATTTTTTGGAAAATTTTCCAAATGACCAAAAGACGAAAAATTCAAAAATTTTGCCCGCCAACCCGATTTGGCCTTATTTTTCCCTAAAACTTCAAACGGCCATATCTTTTGATCCAGAGCTCAATTTTTCACATTCTTGATACCAATGGAAAGCTAGTGAAATTATATACAATATTATAGGGGTTTTTTTGTATTTTTATGGATTTTGGAGATGCAAAATTGAAAAAAAATGCCTCTGGCACGTGGTCATGGATAGAAATGACATTTCCGCCACTGTTGTTAATGAAGAATGGCTCGCATTCTCTCCTAGCATGGCTAAAAATGTCAGGGAATGGGCTTGTAAGGATGCCCATGCTTTTTTTTATAGTGTTTTGGTCAATCGTTGAATCTCCCCCCATGTTTTCCCATGTTTCTCTCTCCTGGGGTTGTGGCTTGCACTATAAAAGCCAGAATGGGTTCATTCCTAGAAAAGAGACACCTTTCAGCTCTGCAGCTTTCGTTTTCTTCCTCTTTGGCAAAATTTGTGAAGATTTTTTACTTTTCCATGTAATATATCACCTCTTTCTTACCTTTAGATCATTGTAATGCATTGTAATTGGATCTAAAAATGGTTAATATATGTTCTGTGATTAAAATCCCTCAATCCTTTCATATATCTATCATTGTTTTCCCTATATTTCATTACATTTCGAGTAATTTTTGCATGCTTTGTGTTGTGTTTTCTTTTGGATTGTGTATGTATTGCAGTATCAGGTGTATACAACTCTTTTGGTGCATCACTTCATTAGCATTAACTTTATTTTATTGCATTCCCTACCTTTGTCCCCTTGGAATTTAGAGTAGGAACTAGGAATTCAAACCTCTGCAACTTGTAAGTGATATATCTGATCAGAGGAGTTTGAGGAACCAACCTCTAATCTAGAGATTCCTCTCCCATTTTTACAAGTTCCACACTTGGGGAGAGGATTCAATGTTGTGTAATCACACTAGATGTCCAAGATGTCAAATTTGAAGTATGATCAACATCTAGGGGTGTTGCTGATTTGCAAATAATAGTTTTGGCATGCCTGATGGGACCTTAGAGGTCTTCATCTTCATTGCAATAAATTGATGTGCATTTTTTGCAAGTTTCCAAGTTTAAAGAGCCCTAAATTACACATCTGGTGATTCCAAGGGAGAAAGAATCAGCTGGTTTTAGCAGTGGAAACCTGAAAATTGATGAGAAGAATCACCACAAGGTCAAGAGTTAAAGAAGAAGAGGTGATGTTTGAGTATCTACAGTTATCTCCAAGAAGAAGGAAAAGAGGGAGGAGAATTCAAAGGTCTCCATCTCCACCAAACAGAACTCTCTCAACTCCTCCACCTGGTAGGCCTTTCATTTAATCAACAAGGGTTCTAAGGCCAATCAGAATGGCACAAAACAACCCCTTTGTCAATTTCACTGACAGCATCCCACTTGATCTCAATGCACAGAATCTAATCCCAGTTGCAGCCTTGAAGAAGATCTTATACTTTACTGGAGAGAATCAGACCACTCCTGGTGATCATGTCAAGGATATTGCTAACATTTATGCAATCCATGAGATCAATGAGATGCAAGTTGCTTGTCAAACTATTGGCATCTTCATTCAAAGGGAAAGCTTTACAATGGTTTAGGAGTCTTGCCTCAGGATCCATCCAAAATTGGAATCAACTATGTATAGCCCTCCATGAGTAGTTTGGAGAAAAGGGAGACAACTTGTCCCTTTTGGAGCAGCTGACAACCATCAAGAGAGATCTCAATGAGCAGCTGACTGATTTTAATTTCAGATTTCAAGAGGACTTGGATAGAGAATTCCTAGTGGCAGTCAGGCCAATAGAAGAAGGTGCTTTTCTTTATTACCTCAAAGCTTTAAATTCTGATATTTCTATGTTAATTCAGTCCATGGGAGGCACAACTATCCCCATTGCTTATAGCATTTCCATTAGAGCTGAAAATTGTTTGATTCAAGCTGGCAAGCTAGCCCCTAGGCCTTGAATGCCACTGTTTCCAAGTTTAGAGAGCCCAAACACTAATAAAACACCTAATTTAGCTCCTATTCCCACTCCTAGAAATCAGAATTCAAGTGAAACTTCTACTTCATCTTCTAGTGCCTCAAATGAACTTCAAGAAGTCATTAAGCAATTGCAAAATCTAGGAAATGAGCTGGTTACACTCAAGAGGCAGAAAATCCCAAGGACTTACACCTTCTTTCCAGCCCCAAGCTTAGCCTAACAGGAAGCCATATCAACCCCAAATACCACCCAACCCAGCTGTGAATTTGAATCAAGCAAGGCCTCCCTACCAATAGACCATTTTAGCCTTATAATCTCAATGCTAGATCTGCCTCTAAAGCATTTAGTGCCAGTACAAAACAATATGGCTCAAGAGTATGATTGGTGTTTCCCATGCAAATGAACCTCATAACCAATCTATGTGCTTCAACGGTGCCTTGAATCAAGCATTAATGGTGATAACAACTAGTGTGGATGGTGAGGGTAGTCAAGAAACATTCCAGCCGTAGTCAACTCCAAATCATACCACACTTGTAAACTGGCAGGCAGAAGATTTGTTGTGGCATGAATCAAATGGTTTCCCAAAGTGTTGCAGCCAACACAAGGTCAAAGAGGAAAAATTTGGAGGTGAAGAACAACCATTAGCCCCATGAAATCCTAAATCTTCTATCACTTCACAAACTATTGGCAAAAAAATCCAATCCCAAACACGCAAGGAGTTCCCAAAACAACTCCTAAGCCAACTCAAATACCAGTTTCTACTACCCATGTGCAAGGAATGAATGTGTAGGACAAGGGAAAGCAAAGGGATACTTCATCTCCATTCAATATCATTGATCAGATGAAGAAGAAAAATGTAAACATATCAATGTGGGAATCACTATCTATCCCAGGCCAAAGATATTTGTTACAAGCTGCCATGAGGGGCTGGTTAGCTTTGAATCAGTAGGTCCAAATGCAAGAGAAGGTGCTCAAAAATGCTGCCCATTAGGAGGGGAATCATGGAGGATAGCAAGGTAAAATTTTTGAAGGGCCCCCTCCATTCTATGTTTCATTGATCATTGGAAATCAATTAGTACACAATTGCATGAATTGATTCTGGGGCAAGTAGTTCAGTAATACCCACGCCAAATAGCTGATCAACTGGGAATTCAGTATGAAGTCATAGCCAAAGGGGTAGTGTGGTAATTGGATGGGACAGTAGTAACAACAGTTGGACTGATAAAAAAACTTGAGTCTTTTAGTCTTACCTTGCAGGCCTGCCCCAATGTTGTTGTTTTAGCAAGATGTCTTAGTAATTAGACCTTCCACCACTCTTGGCCCTATGTTTGTCAGGGATTTCACAGCCAAGATTGGAGGCTACTTATCTGTTGATTGGTCACACATTTTGTTCAGAACAAGATATGGAACCAAGGCCACAATCAGATCTGAACCTATTGCAAAACTTTCACATTGAGCCTTACACTCCAAGTCAAATCACTATTAATTGTTCAGTGTTTGATCAAGAAGATTATCCAAGCACTGATGAAAGCTTGAGTGAAGCTGACAACCAAGGTTGGAAGTATCCCAGATCTAACTCTTGATGAATGGGTGGGTGACAAGGTACATGCTTTTGATCCTTATCAAGAAATAGAAGAATCTGAGTTAGGAGTCTATTGCATGATTGAAGAAAATCAGCCTATATTCCTATCATCACCAAGCCAAACCACAAGGATGACAATGAGGTATGGCAATAGTTGTTTTTTTTGATGGGTCAAAGGAGTAGAAAGAAAAGGTGTAGGCGGGGGAGCTTAGGCTTGTTTCACCACAAGGAGTTAAGTATTATTACAGCTTTCAGATTTCAGTTTGCATGCTCTAATAACACTGTTGAATATGAAGCTTTGATACAAGGATTACATTGGTCAATTAAGAAAAGGAATAAAGAACTTGTAAGTATTTAGTGATAGTGGAGTTGATTGTCAACCAAGTTAAGGGAAAACACACTGTCAAGAATGATATACTCAAATGCTACAAAAATAGGGTGTGGGACCTCATTGAAGACTTTTATGTTTTTTGGTATAAAATCCATTCCTAGAAAAGAGAACCAAGCTGCTGACAGGGTTGCAGCAGTTGGGCAGCCTTTGACGTTGTTGAAAGCATTCAGAAAGACAAGGTATAACCAAACATCCATGTGATTGTGATGCCTTCAGTGCCAGACAACAATGTAACTTGGAAAGTGTTTGAAAATGATCACTAAATCATCCATTTCTTGCAAGAAGAAGCTGAGTTCTCGGCTAAAAATTAGGAAAAGTTGGAGCAATAGTATGGTGACCAAGTGGTGCAGCTAAGAAATAACAAGCTACCAAAGGGACTTATTACTTAGGAGTCCATTTTCAATCCTAATGATCAGTTTAGGAAGGAGAAAGAAAACATCCAAGTCAAGGGAGAAGATTCAGTGTCCATCTCAGAGGAGGAAGGAAAATCACTCCAAATTGGTAAGATGACAACTGAGCAAGAAAGGTATGAGTTCATACAACTTTGTCAAGAATTCCCTGATGTGTTTACCTGGAGCTATAAAGATTTGAAAGGTTTCAATTCCAAATTAGCTCAACACACCATTGAATTAGATCCAAGTACTAAACCCATCAGGAAAAAACAAAGGCCAGTCAACCCCCACATGGATCCTCTCATGAGAAAAGAATTGAATAAGTTGATAGAATCAAGAATCATATTCCCTATCAAGCATTCTAGTTGGGTAGCCAACTTGGTTCCAGTAAGAAAGAAGAGTGGGGAAATCAGATTGTCTGTTGACTTCAGATATTTGAATAGAGAATCTCTCAAGGATCATTATCCACTTCCTTCTATGGAGAAAATTTTGCAAGTTGTTGTTGGCTCTGAGAGGTTTTCATTACTTGATGGCTATTCAGGGTATAATCAGATTATGGTGAAGGAAGAAGATTAGTTCAAGACAGCCTTTACAACCAAATGGGGAACTTATGCATACAGGAAAATGCCATTTGGGCTATCCAACGCTGGAGCTACATTCCAAAGAGCAATGGACATGGCGTTCAAGGATTTGATTAACAAAATAATGCTGATATATCTTGATGATATCATTGTTTTTTCAAAAAATGTAGCAGAGCACCTCTCTTATATGAGACAAGTGTTCCAAAGGTGTAGAAGATTTGGAGTCTCCTTGAATACTTAAAAATGTATTTTTATAGCCCATGAAGGAAAGCTCCTTGGCCACATTGTCTCCAAAGAAGGATTAGCAATTGATCCAGAGAGAGTTAAAGCCATAAGAGCACTACCATTTCCAAGCCACAAGAAGGCCCTTCAAAGTTTCTTGGGGAGAATAAATTTTGTTCGGAGGTTTGTCCCAAATTTTACAGCCCTAGTCAAGCCTATCACCAAGATGTTAAAGAAAAGCATGGATTTCAAATGGATAGTAGAAGGCAAGGAAAGTTTTGAAGCAATCAAAGAAGTCATCTCTTAAGCCCCAACTGTCATCAAACCGGATTTCTCCAAGGATTTCACCCTCTATGCATTTGGGGGTGATGATACTATTCCTGTAATTTTGGTACAGCAGAACAAAGACAATGATGAGTAGCCAATTGCTTTCTTCAGCCAAATCCTGGAGGACTATGAGGTGAGATATTATTTCATTGAGAAGCATGTTCTTGCAGCAATCAGGAGCTTGAAGAAATTCAAGCATCTAGTTTCAAACAATAAGGTCCAACTACTGGTTTCTCATGTGGGAGTTAAGGACTTCCTCCTCAACAAAGACCTGAATGAAAAGAGAGAAGGTTGGATTACTCCTGTCATGGACAATGACATTGAGATCAAAGTTACCAAGTTGGTAAGAGGAAAATGATTGTGTGAGCATCTGATTTCGAGCAAACAAAAGGAATCATGCAATGAGAAGGAGGTTTTTTTGGCATTGCAAGACAACCATGAGAAAGGAAGCACTCAAGAAGAAAATAATGGTGTCCCCACTACTTGCTGGACCCAAGGTATAATGCACTTAATAAGCATAGGCCTATGCCCTCCAGAGATGAACAAGACCCAAAGAAGACACTTCAGATTGTAGGCTATCCCATATGCCCTTGTTGATGGTGTTTTGTTCAAAAGAGATGTGAATGGAGTACTACTGAGATGCATTGGTACAAATCAGATTCATAGGGTGTTAGAAGAGTTCCATGGTGGATCAGTTGGTGGTCATTTTGCACCAAGAGTGATAACTCTAAAGATCATGAGGGTTGGCTATTATTGTCCCAATATGTTCTATGATTGTTATGCATGGATCAAGAGGAGCAAGAATTGTGCATTATTCACAGGTAAAGAGAGGCTAGCTGCCCTTCAATTGCATCCAATTTCAGTTGACCAGCCATTCATGCAATGGGGTTTAGACTTCATTGGAGTCATTAATCCCAATTCAAGCCAAGGGAACAAATGGATTCTAACAGCAACAGATTATTTCACCAAGTGGACTAAAGTAGTAGCACTTAAGGAAGTAAATGAATCTAGCATCCTAGATTTCTATGAGGGAATAGCAACCAGATTTGGCGTACCTGCTACAATAATATCAGATAAGGCATTGGCATTCATTGGATCCAAGGTGACTGAATGGGCTGTCAAGAATGGGATCTACCTAAGTACTTCATCAAACTATTACCCTTAGGGTAATGGCCAGGATGAATCTACAAATAAGAACTTGTTGAGGATCATTAGGACTCTTGATGAAAATCAGAGATCTTGGCATACTAAGTTAAAATCAGGCTTATGGGCTGATAGGATAACTCCCAAGATATCTACAGGTAACTCTCCATTTAAGCTTGTTTATGGGAGATAGGAAATTTTTCCCATGTCACTTGAGTTGCCAACATTGGAACTCATGAAATAGTTGGAGTTGTTGGAGTTTGAGCCCATAGAGGTTAGATATGTAGAATTGATGGAGCTCCAAGAAATAAAAAATCAGGCATCCCAAGCAATGGAGAAGGATCAGGCTTTGATAAAGAATACCTTTGATAGAAAGGCCAAGAATAGATCCTTCCAAGTTGGAGACCTAGTGTTAAAATAGGATCCAGACAAAGCAAAACTAGGAAGGCATTCAAAATTTAATGCCATTTGGAGTGGCCCATACATGGTCACAAAGTGTAAGGACAGTAATGTCTTCCAATTGTCTTCATTGGATGGTGAAGAAATGTAGATTCCAGTTAATGGAATCCATCTAAAGCATTGCTATTGAAGGGAACTCTCCACCTTGTACAAATTAGCTTAGGTTTCCATTCCTCCAAGTTCTTGTGCACATTGTTTTGATGTAGTTTAGTTTTGCTTTCCCTAAGTGCTTTGGCACAAGCTTGCTGCTCTTGGAAATGTGTCTTGTAGGCCTTGCTCCATCAGGTGATATTCCATCTTCCTCCTTGTAGCGTTTTAGTCAGTTGGGGTACCAAATAGAGAATTTGATGACTGCATGCCCAGTGGATTGCTTCAAGAAACTGGTAACTTCATCCAGTAGGCAAATGACACCTCTGAGTCGCCAAAATTGTTATCCAAAATGTACCCCTTGCTCATTTTGTGGCTAACTCCTTTCATTCTTCACTCTCTTGTGCCTCAGACATAATTTTTTTTCTTTTTAGGCACTCAAAACTTTCTGGAAATGACACCATTGGATAGAGCTCTCTCTCAGCTTTCTAGAAAGGTAAATTTTTCCTCCTAAATCCATGTATTTTTGAAGATATGGCTCAGCAGATTTTTTGTCGGAAATTTTCCCCTGAAAGGTGCGCAACCAATGAGATGCCGCCACGTGTCCAAGGAAGTGGCGGGGGTCGGAGGAAAACTTGGTTTTTACCAAGTGTTTTGGTGAAATTTAAAAAAATGAAGGTTATCTCCGTAGTCCCACTGATGAATCAGGTGATGCCAAGGGTCTAGGGGAGGAATTTGCAAAATTTGACTAAGTGTTGGCACATGGAAAATTTCAAAAGGAAGGCCCGCGCCCAATCATATTGCACCATGTGTCCTATGGAGTGGGAGTTTCAGAGGGTGGAGGAGAAGTTGGAATTTTGGTGAAGTGTTTCACCAAAGTTTAAAAAATAAATTTTTGACCCACTGCCCTATCGACCAATCAGTGAAGGCCACGTATCATCAGAGCCAGGAAAGGTGGGGCGCGGGAGGAAATTGGGATTTTTCCCAAAAGATTGCAAACAAAGTAAAAATGTTTGTGGAGGGCCTGTAGCTAATCAAATGATGCCATGTGTCCTGGGCCAGCGAAAGGTGGGGAGAATTTGAGAAATTTTCCCAGGGAAAAAACAAAGGAAAAATCAAAGGGAAAAGCCCACCCCCTAAATGCGGACCAATCACATCTTTTCATGTGTCAGGTGGAGGCAAAAACCTCGAGACAAGCCCGCATAGAAAATTTGGAAGGAAATGCCTGCAGTGAATCATGTTTCGACATGTGTTTGGGTAAAAATATAAATCAAGCACCAATGGAAAATTTAAAATAATAGGCCCGCGTGCAATCAGCACACGCCACATGGCCTCAACTCATCGGCCCGGCAGGGAATTTTTAGAAAATTTTCCAAGGGCAAAACAAAGGAAAATGAAGTAGGATAGGCCCATTCCAAATCAAAATGTACCACGTGGCACCTGGAATGGTGGAGCACAGGGATTTTTTGGAAAATTTTCCAAATGACCAAAAGGTGAAAAATTCAAAAATTTTGCCCGCCAACCCGATTTGGCCCTATTTTTCCCTAAAACTTCAAACGGTCATATCTTTCGATCTAGAGCTCAGTTTTTCATGTTCTTGATACCAATGGAAAGCTAGTGAAATTATCTACAATATTCTAGGGTCATTTTTGTATTTTGATGGATTTGGTAGAGAGAAAATTGAAAAACAACCTCTAGAACGTGGTCATGGACAAAAATGACGTTTCAACCACCATTTTTAATGAAGAATGGCTCGCATTCTCTTCCAGCATGGCTAAAAATGTCAAGGGATGGGCCTGTAAGGATGCCCATGCTATTTTAATTGTGTTTTGGTAAATGGTTGAATCTCCCCCATGTTTTCCCGTGTTTCTCTCTCGTCGGGTCATGGCTTGCACTGTAAAAGTCAGAGTGGGTTCATTCCTAGAAAAGAGACACCTTTCAGCTATGTAACTTTCCTTTTCTTCCTCTTTGGCAAAATTTGTTAATATTTTTTACTTTGCCATGTAATACAGCACCTCTTTCTTACCTCTAGATCAGTGTAATGCATTGTATTGGATCTGAAATGTTAATATATGTTCTGTGATTAAAATCCCTCAATCCTTTCATATATCTATCATTGTTTTCCTGATCTTTCATTACATTTTGAGTAATTATTGCATGCTTTATGCTGTGTTTTCTTGTGTATTGTGTATGTATTGTAGTATCAGCTGTCTACAACTCCTTTGGTGCATCACTTCATTAGCATTAGATTTATTTTCTTGCATTCCCTACCTTTGTCCCCTTGGAATTTAGAGTAGGAACTAGGAATTCAAACCTCTGCAAATTATAAGTGATATATCTGATCAGAGGAGTTTGAGGAACTAGCCTCTAATCTAGAGATTCCTCTCCCATTTTTACAAGTCCCACACTTAGGGAGAAGATTCAATGTTGTGTAATCACATTGGATGTCCAAGATGTCAAATTAGAAGTCTGATCAGCATCCAGGGGTACTATTGATTTGCAATAAAAAGAACCAATGGTAGCCATTCTATTAGCCTCTACATTTTGTTCATGGGGAACTACCTTAATGTTGAAAGATTCAAAATATTCTATTAGATCCTAGACCCAATGCCGATAGCATCTCATCCTTGGGTTCTTGGTGGAGGTGGTATTCCTTACTTGCGTGACCACTAATTCTGAGTCACCGAATACCCTTAGCTTTTTGATACCTTCCTTCCAGGTGGTGCATAGACCGTATACCAAGGCCTTGTATTCCACTTGATTACTAGTACATGAGAACTAGAAACATACCAACTGGAGAATATTCCTACTGGTTGGAGAGGTGAGGAAAACTCCGGCTCTTGAGACGACATTACTTCTAGCCCCGTCAAAATATAAGCTGTATGTTGGAGAGTTTCCAGGGGATTCTATCCCTG
Organism: Taxus chinensis; assembly: GCA_019776745.2. Taxonomy (NCBI): domain Eukaryota; kingdom Viridiplantae; phylum Streptophyta; class Pinopsida; order Cupressales; family Taxaceae; genus Taxus; species Taxus chinensis. The sequence goes on along the minus strand of CM034147.1, from coordinate 572,045,617 downwards.
GTGCATCACCCTCACATTTTACCCTTGGGATTTTGGGGTTTTCATCAGAAATTATGTATTTTCTAAGGCCGGTTGAATCTAAGTTTCCAAATGTATCTCTAGCGGGAATATTAGATATATGTTCACCCTCCTGGGGTTCCCCTCCCTCTATATAGAGCTTTTCTTCTCTTGTGGTAATAGCATGTGAGGCCTCGAACCCAGAAGTTACTTGGTCTATTATATGTTCCTCAAAGAGTGGTTCAGATAGTTCCCTCATCTTGGATCCATACTTGGTTCGTAAGATTAAGTGGGACCAATCAAAAGATATGTACCATTGATTTTAGCTATGAAGTCTCAGGAGAGGCAGAGCCCAAAAATTGGTGGGACATTGACCACCATGATATCTTGGTGAACAGTTATATTTGGATAGGGATAGAGCTATAATGGGAGTCCCTTGATAATTACTATGGTTGGCATAGACTTCCCATCCACCTGCATAACCCCCTTCTTCAAGGACTCATATTGGACCCCTAAATCATCTACTATCTCCTGAGGCATGACAGTAGTGCTTGCACCAGAATCTATCATGGAATTGTGTAGTAATTTTTTTTCTATAATAAGAGTAAAAAATAATAGGTTGGACCTTGGTTTACTGATTTCTTCCTTTTCATTTAGCAATATGGATTTTGAAGGCACCCATGTGTCTTTAACTTGTTCCTTCATGGGACATGCCACGGTCGTGTTCTCCTCTAATCTTAATGCCCATTGAAGCAGCTCCTTCTACTCAAGAATGCTTAAGAGATCCTACCAGGATGTGTCGGCTAGCATCCTTTAAATCTCTTGGACTACATTGATGGGTCTAGCCAATGATGGTTTAAGAGGGGGAAATTGCTTCGTTTTCTCCTTCTCAAGTTGATGGACCTCTTTCTCCTATATAGTTGTTTGGGGAACTTCTTTCACTTTTGGAAATGGCATACTTATAATAGTTGAAGACTCTTTACACACTTTTTCAACTGACCATGAAGATGGTGTGTTTGTAAACTTTTTTGATTAAATGAATACTATAGTTGAACTACACAAGTTTTGAAATAGATGCCTCATTTATATAAAAAACTTGTCCCCCTATTCCTAGGAGAAAAGGGCATGCTCTTGCACAATCTCAGCCTCTTATTCTAAATACATTCCTTGCATTTGGGAAGTGAAAGCATCACTTTGGGCTCCCTCATATTGAGGACATTCTTTCGGCATATGAGGATTATTGCAATGGAAACACTAGGCATTGGGTTCCTCAACCAGATGATTTTTTACAAGAATGATCTCTCTGCTACTATTTGGGGGAGCGGTTCGAAGCAAAGTGGGTATAAGAAATATTTGATTTGATGGCTGATAAGTTGGCGGCCTCTAAGCATTCTGATATGTAGATGGGTAAGCAGGTCAGCTACTTTGGACATTCTGATAATTTTTCTTTGGATAAGCGACGTAATTTCTCTTAAGGTTTACTATCTCATTTGAGAGACCTCTCAGGATGTTTCTCATCTCATCCATCTCAGGGAAATAAGATGAGGTAGTAGCGGTGGGAATAGGGGCCACAGCTGCTGGGGGGTAATTGTTTAGAGAAATAGGACTTGAGGCTGAACTTTGGGCCTGTACCTGGGGCATAGGAGCTATCCCAGGATGTATGGGCAAAAGAGTTCTGGGAGGGAGATTCCCTACGTCTATTACATTTTTCTTATCTTTGATTGCAAGCATATAGGCTTGCAGAAAATAATCCCCTCCTAATGACTGAGTCTTTACAAAAATATCTGAATTTAAGAATTTTAAGTAGAAAACAATATCCATACCTATAGGTGGTCTAGCCAAGACTGAAATCCTTTGCCAAGTTTTGTGGAACTAGGTGTTGAAATTTTTCATCAACTCTTTCTGACTCTTTTTTATACCAATTAATTGCTCTAGGAGTGATGATTGGTCTCCTTTCTCACTGAATCTTGCCACAACTGGTGTCCCTAACTAGTCCCAACTACCAATAGTTTTTGGGGTCAAATCTTGGTACCATTCCAAAGCCTTTCCCTTTGAAAGAGGTGGCTAGTAATCATAAGGAGACGTCATGCTCCCTTATATAATTTACCACACATATATCTGCTACATCTTAGAGATGTTCCTCGGGAGTTTTGAAGTCTTCACCAATGAATTTGGGCAATGCTTTCAACGCATTGGCTAGAATAGGATTCCATACTACTGGGGGTGTGGGAAAAATGACTCAGCTTCCCTAATCCCATGAAATAAACAGTCTCAGCAATAGAGGCTGAAGGTGTGCCATAGTGATAAGCCTAAGGGTCCTCATTGACTGAGTGAAGGGTCTACCTAGTGGGGGAGTTGAGAGAGTCTGGTCTAGGGGTACAAAGACCTCTAAACCTGTTCTCCCCTTCTATTTCACGGAGGGGATAAATGTAAATATTCAATGAGACCCTCTTTCCTTGATTTTGATTTTATTCACATTTATTGATAAATATTGGGTGATGCTTTAACCTATAGGAATGATATGTCCCACTAGGTGTTCTAGGAAAACTATTTATGATTTTCCTTAAAGATGAACCATCATAGTCGTAGGAAAGCTTAGGTTTGTGAGACATGCACCCTAAGGTTACCCCTAGGTTTTAAAGAAGATGCATCTTCTCTATTTTTAAGAGTAGGTTTAGAAAAAGCATGTAAATGATTGAAATAAAAGGGCGATGCCCGAAGTTCTGAAAAGAAATGAAATAATATCTAATATCTTTGTCATTAATAGTTTAAAGGGCTAAAAAACATGATCTACTACTCTAATAACACAAAAACCTAAGGAATTGAAACAAATAATAATAAACGAAACAGGGAAATTCTAAGGGCATCAAGCACGATGAATTTCCTGACTCATTTATAGCTACCTTTCATGAAAAGAATGAAAGTTCAGAACACATGAAAATCCAATTTGCACAGAATAAGAACTCTTTATTCATATAGAGAAAGGGTACATAAGGCCTAGGAAAGCACAAATTACACTTCTCTTTTATGACAGAGGCTTGCTAAGGCTAGATAAAACCTACAGAACTCTCTAATTTTCTTCTCCCTCTTCTTTGGCTAGGAATTCCCCCCTCTCCTTTTTTTTTTGTATCTTACCTCATTTTATAGGAAACATTTTTCTCTGTCAATTTCAGCTACCACCCTTGGCCTTCAATTATGATAATTCATTTCACTTATCCTTCTGGATCCTACCCCTAGTATTTTAAATGCAACACCACCACTGTCTTCCCTATTAATTTAGATATTTTACCTTCATGATTTTGGAATAAATATTTTTCCCCTTTATAGAAATTTGTGCATCTACTCCCTTCTTAGTATTACCATTGAGTCCTTATCTGATTAGACTTCTCATCCAGGCCACGTGGATGGACCACACTTACTTAGGGTCCTCCTTCATTTTAGGCTATATCAAATATGCGTTAGACAGACACGTGAGGTGTCTGTGTATTTTTTAGAACCCTCTTGAATGCTCGAAGTTAGGGATGCGCCTATGAGACACATGGAAACTGCCATGAGCATTTTACAATTAGTCTTTACTAGATTTTAATCAACTAAGGGCATCTAGAGTCTAAGGAAAAAATACTTAACAAAAAAGTCAAAACAAAATAATATAACCACGTATAATATATTTTATAAACACTAATGACCCATATCAAAAGCACCTACGAGGTTGAACATGTGCAGATGTAAATTTTCTTCAAGCAAACATATAAAAAAAGAAATGAAAGAAGACCATTTAAAAGTATAATACGATGACCCAGAGTGATTCATACATCAACAATGTCCAATTATCAAGCCAACCCAAAAAGGGTAATCATGGAAAGTAAACTCAACGAACAAGAGAGAGAGAGAGAGAGAGATTTACCAGTCTCTATTTCTAAAACAAGTCCAACCGTGAAGGGTAATATACAACAAAATGTTTATTAAAATGATAGAGAAAGAAAAATCTATCATACACCTTCATATTATGTACATACAATGCTAAAAAAAAACCTTCGAGAATACCTAGTATGGGTCAAAGCAAGATCACCATAAAAACAACAAAAGATCCATGGTCGGTTCTAACTTAAGCCAAACAAAGGATTTAGAGCTAAAGTGGAAATCCTAACAGGCATTCAAGAATGATTTTACCATCAATAAATGTTAGAACAACCAAACATAAGCCCATCAACTGAAACAAACGTTCCATTACAGGACCTTCTTTGATATGGCAAACAAATTTCAACCCAAATAACTCTAATCAAAACCTAGTTTTACTACAAGTTGAGAGTTCCAAAGTTTAAGAAATTTCCACAGAATCCCTGTAAAAATGTTTAAACACTACAAGGATACAACACAAGGAAACATATTTATATAAAAACATAGAATCCCTTTATAGTCATTCCCATTTCTCTAAATGAGCAACAAGTTTGTTTTCCAAATCCATTCAAATATCGTATTCATTAAAATATTATATTTCATAAAAATATTCATATCAACAAAACCATGTCTAAAAGAAACACACACAGAAACAAAAGAACAATATACCATTCTAGAAAAATAATCTCAGAGACATTTTCATGAAGAGAAGAGTTATTTTTACAAAAATGTTTAAATAAAAGCAAGATATTTTAATCAGATAGGGCCTATGATTCCTAGTGGTGCTCCTTTATTCCTTTCCTTGCCAAAATCCTTCATGAAAAACTCCCGCAACAAGATTTCTATCAATAATCCCAAAAAAATCCACCAAAACATTCCCTGTTATCTTCTTATAGCTTCTATGCTTAGATTTTGCCATTATTTCTGCCATCCAAGGGTGAAATTATGCATGCAACTGATTCAAACTAGAGGTTTGAAAGAATGGAAAACAACATGTAGAGATCCAATGCTCCAAGATCCAAATGAAAAAATAAAACCAAAACTTGTTTATTTTTCCTCCAACCTCCTTACTATTCCCCAGGCATTTTCCTCTCGAGTCGAGAATAATAAATTCTCATAAGACTGACAGAGTCCTTCCAAAACTCTTTCCCATGCTTATCTTCTACTAGTTCCAACTAGTAGTTAAGTAAAACATTCCATTCGAAATAGCAGAGTTGAAAACTCAACAACCTTACACTTTCCTCCAAGCCTTGACCAATTTTGGCAGTACCAATATTTAAATGTCACATTTAAAACTATCAATGCCTTTGAAACAGTTCCACCACCATCCCAATCCACATGCCAACAATGTGAACCCCCATTTCTATAGATTAGGTTGATTTCAGTAGGTTATGTCTACTTAATCATAGGTTAGAAACCTTAACTTAGGATCTTAGTTATAGTTAATTAGAGCTTAGGATTATTTAATGTCCAAAACATAGAATAGCCTCCCTTTTAGGATTTAATCAACAATTAAAATAATAACATTAGCATAGGTTTAGGATAGATCAATAATCAAACCAATAGATTAATTAGGTCCTAATTAATTAATCAAATAACGTTACCTTCCATAGCTCATTAAAACAATGAGCATGTCACTAAGAGGGGTGGAATCCACAGATGCTAGAGGACACCCCCATGACCCCCAGTGCAAGCTTGGGTGCAGAGATTAAATATTCTGACCAATTTAGCCAAGATATTCAAAACATCAAAAAATCCTAAACATGCATTGGATCATTGCAATTGATCCAAGGTGATTAATCTTGAACTTCGCAAACATCAAACTAAAAAAAAATTCTATATTACAAACTAGGAAATGCACCCTTTAAACTAAATCTATTTCATTCTTCATATGTAGATTACAATAAAAAAATTCACCTAAAAAATTATAACAAAAATTATTTAATAATTTTAGAAGCATCATGATATGAAGTTATCTCATTCTAGAAGATATAGTATATCCCCTACAACAACATGAATTATCTATTTTAAAGAGTACACCATATTTAGAACAAAAATCACCTATCAATGTTGTTACTTCATTAATAGAAGTGATCACAGATAACAACCATGATAGAGGTATTACATACCTCCCCTCAAAAAATCATCATCGTTCCTGATGATTAACTTAATCCATAATCATAATCAAGAAAAATAATTATAATTATAATTCTTCGATCCACGAAAATTTTCAACAGAAACCAGATTTGCAGAAATTTTAAGTTTTTTATAACTTATTACAACATCATAATTTTTCAACAGAAACTAGATTTCCAGAAATTTTAAGTTTTTCACAACTTACAAACTATAATACTTGCCCAAAACTGGCAAAAATTAAAGATATTTTTCAAACAAAGACTTTAATTGTCTCAAAAATCAGAATTAATTTTGTTCAAACAAATGAGGAAAAATATTTTTCATATCCGCAGGGTTTTCCCATGTTGCACTTTCTTCATTAAATTAGTCCCACTGCACCTTTCATTTCTTGATTTCATGATTCTAAAGGTGTAACTTGTGAGTTTCCAGCACTCTTATGGGCTTAACCGTGATTATTCTTGGGTCTTTGACCTACAAGGAATCCCAATTTAATACATGTGATAAATCTAAAATATATTTTTTAAGCAAAGAGATATGGAAAACATCATGCATTCATGAAAAAAAGGGAGGTAATCCTAAGCGATAAGCTACATGGCTAATCACTTCAACAATCTCGAAAGGTCCCACAAAATGAGGTGATAATTTGGTTGTCTTACCAAAGGTAATAGATCTCTTTTTAGGCTTAACACATAAAAATACTTTTTCACCAAGTTCAAATTTCTTATCAATCCTTTTCAGATCTACATAATTTTTCTACCTATCAGCAACTTATTTTAATCATTCACAAATTCTTTTCACTTGTTTCATTTCAGTAAGCATTTCAGGCCAATTACTTCTCTATCTTCAATGTTATCCCAACTAACTATAGTTATGCATTTCCTTCCATAAAATGCTTTGAAAGGTATCATTTTAAAAGAGGGATTATAAGTATTATTGTAAGAAAAATCAAATAAAGGAAGGTATTCTTCCCATTTGTATTGCTGATCCATATAGTTCATTCTCAATATATCCTCCAAAACCTGATTTACTCTTTCTATTTGACCATATGTTTCTGGATGGTATGCGGAACTAAAATTTAGTTTTGTTCCTAAGGTTGCATTTATAATTTTCTAGAAATAAGATATCATTTTAAGGTCTTTATCAAATATAATCAATTCAAGTACCCCATGTAATCTAAAAATTTCATGCACAAATCTTTTTGCTAAAATAAGTAAATCATCTTTAAGATTACTAGCAATAAATGTGCTACCTTTGTTAATTTTTCAATCACAAGTAAAATAAAATCATGTTTATTTCTATACATAGGCACCCCCTGAAGAAAATCCATGCTTATTACTTTCCACTTATACTGCGGTATGTTATGGGGATACAATAAACTAGCAGGATGCATATGCTCAACCTTAACACACTAACATACTAGGAAATGTGAAACAAAATTAGTTATGTCTCTCTTCATCCCTTTCCAAAAATATTATTATTTTACATCAGCTATCATTTTTGTAACATAGAGATGTCTTGAGTAAGGTGAATTATGAAATTCCATCGTTAAATTTTTCCTTAACTCATTTCCCAAAGGTATATACATGCATTTTTCATATCTTAAAATTTCTTCATTATCAAAGTTAAAACCTTTGTGTCTTGCATCATTAGGATCTTGAACAAGTGTTTTTTTTACCTACTAAAAAATACAAATTAGAATCCATGATACTCTTTACATTGTTCTTCAACTGATTTCTCAAAATTATAAGTGCAGAAATATGTTTCTTACCACTTAGTGCATCTGCCACTCTATTTTATTAACCTTTAATGTAACTTATGTAAAAATCTAATTGTGACAGAAAACCTAACCATCTTCATTGTCTTCCATTCAGATTTGGTTGACTAATAAATATACTTCAGCCCAAGTTGGTTATTTTTTAACTCAAAAGGTCTTCCTAATAGATAATTTCTCTATAATTGAAGTGCATGAACTATGGCAGAAATCTCTAGGTCATGGGGAGGATAATTAAACTCATGTAACTTGAGTTTCCTATTCTCATAAGCTATAACATCATCATCATCTTGTAACATTATACCTCCTAGTCCTTCTCCAGAAGCATCTCTAACTATGGAAAAACTTCCATTTGGATTCGGTACAGCAGAAATAGGTGTAGAATTTAGTTTTTCCTTTAGTGTTTTAAATTTTGATTTGCATTTATCACTCCATAAAAAAACTGTATTTCTTTTGTAATGAATTAATCGGGGCTGTGACTTTTGAAAACTCCTTAACAAACTTCCTATAATAACTGACAAACCCCATGAAGCTCTTGACTTCATATACATTTATACATGCAGGTGATTCAATTATGAAAAAAATATTTGATGGATCAAATGCTATTACATCTTTTCTTATGACATGTCCTAAATAGTGCACTTGTGTTTCGTAAAAGAACATTTGGAAAATGTACCATACAATTTTCTCTTTCTCAAAATTTCAAGTACAATTTTCAAATGCTCTTGGTGCTCATCAATGATTTTATAATAGATAATAATGTCATCCAAGAATACAAGTATAAACTTGTCCAAGTAATCTTGAAAGATATTATTCATTAACTTCATAAAAGTTGCAAGTGTATTTGTCAAACCAAAAGGTAAAACCGTGAATTCATAATGTCCATACCTTGTTCTAAAAGTTTTTTATGAATATCTTCATCCTTAATTATCAATTGATGATATCCAAAATGAAGATATATCTTTGAATATATTGATGCACCAGTCATCTGATAAAACTTTTCATCAATTTTGGGAAGTGGATATCTTTTTTTTTTTTTTTTTTTTTTAACATCCTATAACCAATACAAAGTCTAAGTGTTTCATCCTTCTTTTTCACAAAAATTAATGGTGCTCCCAAAGGTGAGACACTCGGTCTTATCAAAGCTTTAGACAACAGTTTTTGTAATTGTGACTTAAGTTCTACCAGTTCAATTGTAGTCATTCAATAAGATGGATTGGAAAGAGGTTCAGTTCTAGGTTTGATTTCTATTGTGAATTCAAATTCTTGTTTAGGTGGAAGACCAGGTACTTCCTCCAGAAACACATCACTAAAATATCTTAACAACATACTTCTCCAAGAAATCACTATCTTTTTTTTTGTTTCAGAAATTTTTACTGCATATAATGTGCAGCCTTTGTTTTTTGCCTTCTTAAGCTACATAGATGACAATTTTCTAACTGAAATTTCTCATTTTACCCCTTGAATGTTTGTTGTTTTCTGCAGATCATCAAGGCATATAATGTATTTTTCAAAACAATAAATTTTTTCTTTATAATCAGGAAGCCAAATAAGACCAATTATAATACCATATGACCCTAAAGGAGCAACATAAATATCTACGTTAGTGGAAAAACTTGGTAACTCTAAGACTACTCTAAAAAGACATTTTCTAAAAGTATGTACAACATTATTACCATAATGTACAGTCCAAGAGTTTTCCATTATTCCATATTTTATTTTCAATTTTGTAGTTAATTTACTAGAAACAAAAGATTATGTAGCTCTAGTATCAAAAAATATAGTAACAGATGTACCAAATAATTTACTTGACACTTCTATGGGTGTAACTAATTTTTCAGCTTACTTATTAGCTACTATAGCATGTATCTTATGCTTCTATTTATTGTCATCTTTCTTTATAGGGAATTGTTTCACATAGTGATCCTTACCACAGTTAAAAAATCCCCCTATAGGTCCTCTTTTTGGTTTAATATTATTTCTAGTCTTGAAATTGTTGTTTTAAACCGTTATAAGATTTATGCCCATTATTGTTATTCTTCACAAAATTATTTTTGGTATTCACAGCAAGTTTATTTGTTGTTGTTTTATTTTTTTATCAGTCACAAACTTGTTTTTGACCCCAAAATTTTTCCATTCCACCTTCTTAGGTGCAAGGGATGAAGAAGAGTTGGAAATTATCGTTCGATTTTTTTCTTTATGAGAAGAATTACCTTCAATTTTTGTTCTTGCCTTATGGATTTTTCTAAAACCCCTTCCATAGTGGTTGGGTTGTGCACATCTAATTCTCCCCCTATGAAAGGATTCAATCCCATAATAAAATTGTGTATCCTAAACTTCTCGTCAGTTTGATATTGAGGAACATATTTAAGAAGTTTTTAAAGCCTCTCCCAGTACTTAGTTATAGTTAGCTTTCCTTGAATTAAATTCTAAAAAAATTGTCATTTTCTGATCATAATAGATCTATGGCATCCAACGTTGCCTAAAGTAGCTCTTAAATTGATCCCATGTGATGTTTGATTCATCAATGTATAGTTTATCCTTAAGGTTGTCCCACCAGGAGGATTCCTTATGGGAAATTTTATAAGCTCCCCATATTGCTTTTGTTTCTTCTGAGAAGTTCCTTATTGCAATGTACTTCTCAATTTTTTTGATCCAATTCTCAACCCCACCCCTCAGTGTAGTGCCATCAATATTTGGTGGACTTATCCTCTTTATGTCATTAGTAAGTACAATTGTTAATCTTACCTTTTTATTTTTAGGTGGATTAGGTATATTTAAATTTGTATTTACAACATTATCTCTTGTGTCTAACAAAGAAGTAAGAATCACGTTAATGTTTTGTGTGGTAGATGCCTCTCAACCTAGACGGATATTATTTTTAGCACATCCCCTAGTTCTAACCTTTTTTCTGTTAACAGTAAATTAAGTTTCTATTAGAGAGCTACAACCTTTAGCTCTGATACCAAAATTTAACATCCACTTTTTATGACTGAGAAATAAGGGAATTTTTTTAACCAAATGTTCTCTATTTTGAATTAATATAATTTAGAACACATATTCCATTTCTAATCCATTTCATAACATAAACTATATGCAGATCTAATGACTCGGTGAAACACCGATCTCTCATTCCATGACTCAGTATTCAACCAATCTCTCATGTAAACTTGTTCAAGTGTATGCTAAGTATACTTAGTTCTTTTACCCTTTAAGGGTCACTCAAGTGTTCTATCTAAGAAGAATATCTGAATATCTATTACCAATATTCATCTAAAGTCCCACAACTTAGACTAGGTGACGTAAGACAACGTAACCAGTAGCTTTTGATACTTTGTCCAAAGTTTTAAACATGTTTACCATGTGTACATTCCACAACAACATACTCATCGAAAGGAATATGTCTCTCACCACACTCGTACTATTATCTATATTGGTCATCCTTGACTAATGTAAACTAAACTCAAGTCAAATTTTCACACTAAACAAGGGAAGCTTACATAAACTAGTTTGGAAGACTACTTATGGTGACTAAGGGTACATATACATACTCAATCCACTTTCATCGATTGGGTGTGTTTAGTTACCCTAAGTTAACATCAGTTGACCACTACACTTGTTCATGTGTCTACTTTATTTAAAGTAGAACTATGAGCCGAATTTTCACTTATGCCAATAAAGTTAATTGAACTAAGTGGGGTGTTACAACATAGTTGGCTACATCACAATATCCTCGTAATGACTGCCATCATTATAATGGTAATCTGTTGTAGTCCCTATATTACAATAATCAACTAAGTTCCTTTAACTAAACTAACATACTTAAGAATCATTAGATCATTAACCCTTTGATTTATTATCTTGTTTAATTTAGTGTCAAACAACACACCCAAGGGTTCTTGATGTATGATTGGCCCAAATAAGGGTATTAAATGTACTTTACACTAGTTGAAGGTGTGTGGATAAAATCTATGTTCATGCATATGAAAATTTTAATCTTAAACTGTTATTTTCAATTATCGATATATCTGAATTGGGTATTACGTGAGTAATATCATTAATTTTTCTTGCTACAGTTTAATATTTTAAACAAACTTGCTCGAAATTTATACATTATACTTAAAGATATCATAATATCTAAATATTTCTATCAACTCTTTTAAGATTTCCTATTTCCATTTATTGTCTATGTATAAGGAGCATACAGCCAAAAATATTTAATGTATTAAACATAATCACTTAACAAGATAACATACATAGTTCTTATTTAAACATAAAAGGAAGTATGCTTTTCTTTCTTTTTAAGGACTATTATCCTATTATTGAAATCAGGAAACATATGGTTTTTGTTTCGTAATAAGAAACCCACATTCTTCTGTATAAAACTATCCATATTCCCTTTTCTAAGTAAGAATCTTTAAATCATGATCAACTTAGTTATACACCTTCCTAAAATGAAATGAATTGAAACTATAAGTATAGTCCTTATTCCTAGTATCATTATATACTTTAGAATCCATTAAGTCATGAACATTAGTATTTAAGTATATCCTTGAAGTCCCATCATGCATATTAATATTTTGGAATATTATACAAACCTAAGTCATGTAAGACCTCATAATAAATTAGAAATCAACAACCCTTCACAAAAATTCATTATTCAAAAGAGAGAGATCACTTTACTCCCAACTTAATTAATATTCCATAAGTTTATACGAAACATCTTTCACCATTACAAAACTAATTTAAATACATCTTCATAGTTTTTTCCTACAAGTACATTTTGAGAAAATGTCAATACATAAGCATCTAAATGAAGAAAATGATTTCACTAGTAAAACAAATGCAACTTTCTATATGTCTTTCTCCTTTGAATTTTCATGAAGTCCATATGCAAAAAATTTAGCATGAGTTTGTTCACAAGAACTGAGCATGATAAATTCTATAATGTTAAAACAATATGATTTTATCTAATTGTTTCATAAAAGGAACCTTATTGTGTATGAAAAGGTTCCAAGTACATAAAAATAAGGGCAATAAGAGAGTCTTTCCCTAATAGCCACAAAATCAGATATAGAGAAGAGTCACTAAATCTATATAAGTATTAATGTTCATAAAAGAAACTAAGTAAACCATCATAAATTTATTCCATCCAAATCATAGTTATGATAATCATTTCAACATGATAAAATTCCAAACTTCAATCAATTAAGAAAAAAATTAATTAAAGTCATGATCCCTCTACAACGTTTTTAATTTAATTCTCCAAGAAAGTTCCTCAATAACATAATCTGATCCAAATCAATCAAAAGAAAGTGAATTGATGTAAAACATACATACTTGATAAGAACAATATGTTTTTCTATTAAAAATCTTTTTTTTATCAAATACTAATAAGTCTTGAAATAATAACATGAAAGATCTAACTTGGATAAAAAAACCTTCCTAATATACCTGCTCCCAAAATCCCAACCATCATTCTAAGAGGATAACTTAAAGGAAAAAACAAACTTGACAATATAGATAATACTCATTATATGTCATATAGGATATTTGGCTCAAGCCCTCACAAGATAAATAAACACATGATACAAAGTTCCAAAAGGATCTTCCTTCCACAAGCTGAGTTCAATACTTGTTTGAACAAAACATAGCCATCACAACCAAGCTTCTCAAAATAATCAAAATTTGAATGCTCCTTGTCTTCCATATACAAGCTAATGGAAAAGGAAATCAAAATGGTTTCATGAAAGAAAATGTAGAGTATGGTCTTACTCAAAAGACCAAAATCCAAGATTAAAGAAAATAAAACTTCCTTAACAATGATGAAAGAAGACCTTACATCACCAAACTTGTTGAAATGAACTCCAATACAAGAAATAATTATAGTCAAACCTTAAACTAACCCAAGATGCAAGTACAGTCTCAAGGATGCGTTTGTAGGGTTTAAAAATTTAATTAAAACATACAACATTCAATATGTATAACATATTTTATAAAAACTAATTACCTAGATCACAAACATGTACAAGGATGAACATGAGCAGATGTAACAATACTTCAAGAGAATGTTTAACTAAATAAATGAAAGAAGACCATTTCGAAGTATAATATGATAACCTAGAGCAATCCATAATTCAATGGTGTCCAATTCTCAAGCCGACCCAAAAAGGGTAATCATGCAAATCAAAATCAACTAACAAGAGCGAAAGATAGAGATATTTACCACTCTTTATTTATAAAACAGGTCCACCCGTGAAGGGTAATAAAAACAAAACGTATATTAAAATGACAGATAAAGAAAAATCTATCATAAACCTTCATATTATGCACTTACAGTGCTCAAAGAAAACATTCGAGAATACCTAGTATGGATCAAAACAAGATCACCATAAAAACAAAAAAAATCCATGGTCAGTTCCAACTTAAGCCAAACAAAGGATTAAGAGCTAAAGTGGAAATCCTAACAGGGATTCAAGAACGTGTTTACAATCAATAAATGTTAATACAACCAAAACATAAGTCCATCAAATGAAACAGAAGTTCCATTATAGAACCTTCTTTAATATGCCGAAAAAAGTCAAACCCAAATAACTCTAATCAAAACCCATTTTTACTACAAGATGAGAGTTCCAAATTTTAAGAAATTTCCACAGAATCCCTACAAAATTATTTAAACACTACAATGATACAACACAAGGAAACATATTTATATCAAAACACAGAATCACTTTATAGTCATTCCCATTTCTCTAAATGAGCAACAAGTTTGTTTTCCAAATCCATTCAAATCTCGTATTCATTAAAATATTATATTTCATTAAACTATTCATATCCAAGAAACTATGTCTAAAAGAAACACACACAAAAGCAAAAGAACAATATACCATTCCAGAAAAATAATCTTAGAGAAATTTTCATGAAGAGAAGAGTTATTTTTACAAAAAAATTTAAATCAAAGCAATCGAGATTTTAATCAGATAGGGCCTATGATTCCTATTGGTGCTCCTTTATTCCTTTCCTTGCCACAATCCTTCATGCAAAACTCCCACAACAAGATTTCTATCAATAATCCCAAAACAATCCACTGAAACATTTCTCGCTATCTTCTTATAGATTTTATGCTTATACTTTGCCATTATTTCTACCATGCAAGGGTGAAATTATGCACGCAACTGATTTTAACTAGAGGTTCGAAAGAATGGAAAACAATAGGTAGGGCTCCAAGGCTCCAAAAATCCAAATGAAAAAATAAAACCAAAAACCAAATATTTTTCCTCCAACTTCCCTACTATTCCCCAGGTGGTTTTCACTCCAGTCGATAATAATAAATGCACATAGGACTGACAGAGTCCTTACAAAACTCTTGTCCATGCTTATCTTCTACTAGTTACAACTAGTAGTTAAGGAAAACATTCCATTAAAAATATCAAAGTTGCTAGCTCAGAAACCTTCCTCTTTCCTCCGAGCCTTGGCCAATTTTTGTGGTACCAAGATTTAAATATCGCATTTATAACTACCAATTCCTTTGAAACAGTGCCACCACCATCCCAATCCACATGCTAACAATTCCAAACCCTATTTCCATAGATTAGGTCGATGTCAATAGTTTAGGTCATGTTAATGATACGTTAGAAACCTTAATTTAGGATGTTAGGTATAGTTCATTAGAGCTTAGAATTATTTAATGTCTAAAACTTAGGATAGCCTCCCTTTTAGGATTTAATCAACAATTAAAATAATTAAATTAGCATAGGTTTAGAATAGATCAATAATCAAACTCATAGATTAATTAGGTCTTAATTAATTAATCAAATAATTTTACCTTCCATAGCTCATTAAAATGATGAGTAGGTCACTAAGAAGGGTGGAATCCATAGATGCTAGAGGACACCCCCGTGACCCCCAGTGTAAGCCTGGGTGCATAGATTAAATATTCTGACTAATTCAGCCAAGATATTCAAAACATCAAAAAATCCTAAACATGCCTTGGATCATTACAATTGATCCAAGGTGATTAATCTTTAACTTTGCAAACATCAGACTAAAAAAAAGTTTAGTATTGCAAACTAGGAAATGAACCCTTTAAACCAAATTTATTTTATTCTTCATATGTAGATTACAATAAAAAAATAATCTCGAATAGTATAAGAAGACTTCTTTAATAATTATAGAATTTTCATGATATGAAATTATCTTGTTTTAGAAGATATAGTATATCCCCTACAACAACATGATTTATTTATTTTAAAGAGTACACCATCTTTAGAAAAAAAATCGCCTATCAATGTTGTTACTTCATTAACAGAAGTGATCAAAGATAATAGCCATGGTAGAGGTATTACATACCTCCCCTCTAAAAATCATCATCATCCCCGATGATTAACTTATTCCATATTCATAATCAAGAAAAATAATTATATTTATAATTCTTCGATCCAGAAAATTTATCAACAAAAACTAGCTTTACAAAAAATTTAAGTTTTTCATAACTTATTACAGCATCATAATTGTAGTACTTGCCCAAAAATGGCAGAAATTAAAGATTGTATTTAAAAAAAGTCTTTAATTGTCTCAAAAATATGAATTAATTATATTCAAACAAATGAGGAAAAAAAAAATTATATCCTCAAGGTTTTCCCATGTTACACTTTCTTCATTAAATTGGTCCCACTAGACCTTGTATTTCCTAATTTCATGATTCTGTAGATGCAACTAGTGAGTTTCTAGCACTCTCTTAGAATTACCCATGATTATTCCTGAGTCTTAGACCTACAAGGAATCCCAATTTAATACATGTGATAAATCTGAAATGTATTTTTTAAGTAAAGAGATATAGAAAACATCGTGCATTCGTGACAAAGTGGGAGGTAATGCTAAGTGATAAGCTACAAGGCTAATCACTTCAACAATCTCGAAAGGTCCCATGAAAAGAGGTGATAATGTGGTTTCCTTTCGAAATGTAATAGAGATATTTGTATGTTTAACACGTAAAAAGAATTTTTCACCAAGTTCAAATTTCTTATCGATACTTTTTATATTTGCATAACTTTTCTACCTATCAGTAGCTTATTTTATTTGTTCAAAAAATTATTTTCACTTGTTCCATTTCAGTAAGCATTTTAGGTCTAATTATCTCTCTATCTTCAATGTTATCCCAACTATATAGATTTTTGCATTTCCTTCCATAGAATGCTTCGAAAGGTGCCATTTTTAAAGAGGAATGATACATATTATTGTAATCAAATTCAATGAAAGGAAGGTATCCTTCCCATTTGTATTGTTGATCCATACAGTTCCTTCTTAACATATCCTCCAAAACTTGATTTACTCTTTCTATTTGACCATATGTTTATGGATGGTATGTGTAACTAAAATTTAGTTCTGTTCTTGAGGTTGCATTTATTGTTTTCTAGAAATGAGATGTCATTCTAGGGTCTTTATAAGATATAATCAATTCAAATACTCCATGTAACTTAAAATTTCATGTACAATTATTTTTGCTAAAACAGGTGAATCATCTTTAAGATTACCAGTAGTAAAATGTGTTTCTTATGTTAATTTTTCAACCACAACTAAAATAGCATCATGTTTATTTCTATACATAGGTAGACCCTAAACAAAATCCATTCTTATTACTTGCCACTTAAATTGCGGTATGCTATGGGGATACAATAAAATATATGGGTGTATATACTCATCCTTAACACACTAAAACTCTAGTAAATGTGAAATAAAATCAGCTATGTCTCTCTTCATCCCTTTCCAAAAATATTATTTTTTAACATCACTAAGCATTTTTGTAACACCAGGATGTCTTGAGTAAGGTGAATTATGAAATTCCATCATTAAATTTTTCTTTAACTCATTTCCCAAAGATACATATACTCACTTTACATATCTTAAAATTCCTTAATTATCAAAGTTAAATCCTTTGTATCTTGTATCATTAGGATTTATAGCAAGTATTGTTTGTACCTACTGAAAAATAAAAATCACAATCCATGATACTCTTTACATCGTTCTTAAACTAAGTTCTCAAAGCTACAAGTGAACAAATATGTTTCTTACCACTTAGTGCATCTGCCACTCTATTTTATTGACCTTTAATGTAACTTATGTAAAAATATAATTGTGACAGGAAACCTAACCATCTTCATTGTCTTCCATTCAGATTTGATTGAGTAATAAATATACTTCAACCCAATGTGGTTAGTTTTTAACTCAAAAGGTCTTCCTAAGAGATAATTTCTCTATACTTGAAGTGCATGAAATATGGCAGCAAGCTCTAGGTCATGGGGAGCATAATTAAACTCATGTAACTTGAGTTTCTTGTTCTCATAAACTACAACATGATCTTCTTACAACAATATACCTCTGATTCCTTCACCGGAAGCATCTGTAACTACGGTAAAGCTTCTATTTAGGTCTGGTACAATAGAAATAGGTGTAGAATCTAGTTGTGCCTTTAGATTTTTAAATTTTGATTCACATTTATCACTCCATACAAACTTTTTGTCTTTATTTTATAATGAATTAATCAAGGCAGTGACTTTTTAAAATTCCTTAACAAGCTTCCTATAATAATCTTCAAGCCCCATAAAGCTCTTGGCTTCATGTACTTTTTTAGTTGTAGGCCATACAGTTATGGATTATATATTTAATGGATCAAATGTTATTCCATCTTTTCTTATGACATGTCCTAAATAGTGCACTTTTGTTTCATAAAAATAACATTTGGACAACATACCATACAATTTTCTCTTTCTAAAAATTTCAAGTACAATTTTCAAATGCTCTTGATGCCCATAAATACTTTTATAATAGATAATAATGTCATCCAAGAATACAAGTACAAACTTGTACAAGTATTCTTGAAAGATATTATTCATTAAATTCATAAAATTTGCAGGTGTATTTGTCAAACCAAAAGATAAAACCGTGGATTCATAATGTTCAGACCTTGTTCTAAAATTTTTTTTATGAATATCTTAATCCTTAATTCTCAATTAATGATATCCATAACGTAGATCTATCTTTGAATAAAATAATGCACCACACATATGATCAAACATTTCATCAATTCTAAGAAGTGGATATCTATTTTTTATTGTTGTTTTGTTTAACATCCTGTAATCTATACAAATTATAAGTGTGACATCCTTCTTTTTTAAAAAAAATATCAGTTCTCCCCAAGGTGAGACACTCGGTCTTATCAAAACTTTAGACAAGAGTTCTTGTAATTATTCCTTAAAATATACCAGTTAAATTGTAGTCATTCAATAAGATGTCTTGGAAATAGGTTCATTTCCAGGTTTGATTTCTATTATGAAGTCAAATTATTTTTTAGGCATTAGACTAGGTAGTTCCTTTAGAAACACATCGCTAAACTATCTTAACAATGGATACTTCTCCAAGAAATCATTATCCTTTTCTATTTTTTTAGAAATTGTTACTGCATATAATGTGTAGCCTTTGTTTTAGGCTTTTTTAAGTTGTATAGCTGACAATTTTCTAACTAAAATTTATCATTTTACCCCTTGAATGTCTATTGATTTTTATAGATCATCAAGGCATATAATATATTCTTGTAACTGTACCTTAAGTTATACTAGTTCAATTGTAGTCATTTGATAAGATGTCTTGGAAATAGGTTCAGTTCCATGTTTGATTTCTATTTTGAAGTCAAATTCTCATTTAGGCAAAAGACCATGTAGTTCCTCGGGAAACACATCTTTGAAATCTCTTAACAATGGATACTTCTCTAAGAAATAACTATCCTTTTCTGTTGTTTCAAAAATGTTTACTGCATAAAATGTGCAGCCTTTGTTTTTGTCCTTCTTAAGCTACATAGCTAACAATTTTCTAACTAAAATTTATTGTTTTACCCCTTTAATGTCTATTTCTTTTTGCAAATCATTAAGGCATCTAATGTGTTTTTCAAAACAATCAAATATTACTTTATGATCAAGAATTCAATTAACACCAATTATAACATCATATGACCCCAAAGGAGCAACATAAAAATCTACTTCAGTGGAAAAACTTAATAACTCTAAGACTGCTCCAAAAATACATTTACTAATAATACGGACAACATTATTACCATAATGTACAATCCAATATTTTTCCATTATTCCTTCTTTTCTTTTTAATTTTGTACAGCTAATTTACAAGAAATAACACATTATGTAGCTCCAGTATCAAAAAGTATAAAACAGGTGTACCAAATAATTTACCTAGCACTTTTATGGGTGTAACTTGTTTTTCAACTTGCTTATCAGCTATTTTAGCATGTATCTTATGTTTCTAGTTGATGCCATTTCTCTTTAGAGGGAACTGATTCATGTAGTATTCATTACCATAATTAACACCTCCCCCTATATGTCCTCTTTTTAATTCAAAATTATTTTTTTCTCTTAAAATTGTTGTTTTTACCACCATAAGATTTATGCCCATTATTGTTATTCTTCACAAATATAATTCTGGTGCTTGCAGTAGGTTTATTTGCTGTTTTTTTCTTTTTTTACCAGTCACAAACTTTTTTTTTACCCCAAACTTTTTCTATACCACCTTCTTAGGTGCAAGGGATGAAGAAGAGTTGGAAATCCTCTCTCAATTTTCTTCTTTATGAGAAAAAAATCTCTTCAATTTTTGTTCTTGCCTTATGGATTTTTCTACAACCCCTTCCATATTGGTTGGGTTGTGCACATATACTTCTCCCATATAATAGGATTCAATCCCATAATAAACTCTTGTATCCTAAAATTCTCATTATTTTTATACTGAGGAATGTATTTACGAAGTTTGGTAAACCTCTGCCAGTAATCAGTTATAGTTAACTTTCCTTAACTTAAATTCTTAAATTATGACATTTTTTATCATAATAGAGTTTTGGTAGCCAACGTTTCCTAAAGTATCTCTTAAATTGATCCCATGTGATGCTTGATTCATCAATGTTCAGTTCATCTTTACATTTATCCCACCAGGAGGATGCCTTATGGGAAAGTTTATAAACTCCACATACTATTGTTGTTTCTTCCGAGAAGTTCTTTATTGTAAAGTACTTCTCAATTTTTCTGAGCTAATTCTCAGCCCCATCTCCCAGTGTAGTTCTATCAAACTTTGTTGCACTTATCCTCTTTATGTAATTATTAAGTCCAGTTGTTAATCTTGCCTTTTCACTTTTAGGTGGATTGGGTACATTTAAATTTGTGTTTGCAGCATTATCAATGACATTCACAACATTATAATTATTACCAATGCCCAAATTTCCAGCATTGGTGTTGTTTCCTTGAGGTGGATGATTGTTATTATCATCATCATCTTCCTCCTCCTCGTTACCCATTACTTGTTGTTCAAGTACAACAAGTTGATCTCTTGTGTCCAATAGGGAAGTAAGCATCTCTTCAATTTTTTGTGAGGTAGCTTCCTCTCAACCTGGAAGTGGATTATTTACATCACCTCCCCTTATTCTAACCATTTTATGCTAACAATAAATTAAATTTTTATTAGAGAGTTGCAACCTTCAGCTCTGATACCAAAATGTAACATCCACTTTTTATGACTTAGAAATAAGGGAATTTTTTTAACCAAATGTTCTCTTTTTTAAATTAATATAATTTAGAACACACATTCTATTCCCAATCCATATCATAACAGAAACCATATGCACCTATAATGAATAAGTAAAACACCAATCTCTCATTCCATGACTTGGTATTATAATGATATCTCATGTAAACTTGTTCAAGTGTATACTAAGTATACTTAGTTATTTTACCCTTTAAGGGTAACTCAAGTGTTCTATCTAAGAAGACTTTCTGAATATCTATTACCAATATTCATCTGAAATCCTGCAACTTAGACTAGGTGACATAAGACAACACAACCAACAACTTGTAATAATTTGGCCAAATTTTTAAACATGTCTAGCATGTGTACATTCCAAGATGAAATACTTGTCGAAAGGAATATTTCTCTCACCACACTCATACTATTATCTAGATTTCTCATCCTTGACTGTTTTGAACCAAACCCAAGTCAAATTTTCACACTAACCAAGGGAAGCTTAAATGCACTATTGTTGAACACTACTCTTGGTGACTTAGGGTACATAGACATACTCAATCAACTTTCATTGATTGGGTGTGTTTAGTTACCCTAAGACAACATGATTTCATCACTACAGTAGTTCATGTTTCTATCTCTGTTTAGAGTAGAACTATGAACCAAAATTCTAATTATGCCAATCAAGTTAATTGAACTAAGTGAGGTGTTGAAGTATAGATAGTTGCATCATAGTACCCTCGTAATAAATCCTGTCAGTACAAGGTTACTCTACTTCAATCCCTATATTACAACAACCAACCGAGTTCCTTCAACTAAACTAACATAATTAAGAATAATTAGATCCTTAACCCTTTAATTTATTATCTTTTTTAATTTATCATTAAACAATGGACCTAAGGGTTCCTGATGTAATATTGGACCAAATAAGGGTAAGAAATCTACTTTACACTAGTTGAAGGTGTGCAGATAAAATATGTTTTCATGCATATGAACATTTTAATCTTAAATGGTTATTTTCAATTATTGATATATTTGAATTCGATAATACATTAATAATATCCTTAAGTTTTCTTGCTATAGTTTAACATTGTGAAAAAACTTGATTCAAAGCTTATACATTAGACTTAAAGATATCATAATGTCTAAATATTTCTATTAACTATTTTAATCTTTCCTATTTCCATTTATTTTCTACGTATAAGGAGCATACAACAAATCATCCTTAATGTTTTAAACATAATCAATTAACAAGATAACATACATACTTCTTATTTAATGATAAAAGGAAGTATCTTTTTCTTTCTTTTGAAGGACTATGATCCTATTAATGAAATAAAAAAACATATGGTTTACTTTCATAATAAGAAAGCCACATTCTTCTATATAAAACTATCCATATTCACTTTTCTGAGTAAGGATCTATCAATCATGATCAACTTAGTTATACACCTTCCTAAAATGAAAGGAATTAAAACTATAATTATAGATCCTTATTCCTAGTATAATTTTATACCTTAGAATCCATTAATTCATGAATATTAGTATTTAAGTATATCGTTAAAGTCCAATCATGCATGTTAATATTTAGGAATCTTATACAAACCTAAGTCATGTAAGAGCTCAAAATTAATCAGAAATAAACAACGCTTCACAATAATTCATTAATCAAAAAAGAGATATCACTTTACTACCAACTTAATTAATATTCCATAAGTTTATGTGAAACATATTTCACCATTACAGAACTAAATTTAATACATCTTCATAGTTTTTTTTCAACAAGTACATTTCGATAAAATGTCAATACATAAGCATATGAATGAAGACAATGATTTCATTAGTAAAACAAATGCAACTTTCTATAAGTCTTTCTTCTTTCACTTTTTATGAAGTCCATCTACCAAATTGTTATCTTGAGTTAGTTCACAACAATTGAGCATGATAAATGCTATAACATTAAAATTATATGCTTTTATCTAACTGTTTTGTAAAAGGAACCCTGTTGTGTATGAAAAGGTTCCAAGTACACAAAAATAAGGACAATAAGATAAATTTTCCTTAATAGTCACAAAATCAAATTTAGACAAGAGTCACTAATTCTACAGAAGTATTATTTTTCATAAAAGAAACTAATTAAACCATCATAAATTAATTCCATCTGAATCATAGTTATGATAATCATTTCAACATGATAACATTCTAAACTGCAACCAATTAAGTAAATAATTAATTAAATTCATGATTTTTCTGCAGTGATTTTAATTTAATTCTCCAAACAAGTTCCTCAATAACACTATATGATCCAAATTAATCAAAATAAATTGAATTCATCTAAAACATACAGACTTGATAAGAACAGTCTATTGTTCCATTAAAAATAAATTTTGTATTAACTACTAATAAGGCTTAAAATAATAACATGAAAGATCCAAATTAGATAAAAAACCTTCCTAATAACCCTACTTCCAAAATTCACACCATAATTCTAAGAGGATAACTTCAAGCAAAGAACCAACTTGAAAATATTGATAATAATCATTATATGTCATATAGGAGATTTTGCTCAATCCCTCACAAGAAAAATAAACATAGGATACAGAGTTCTAGAAGCATCTGTCTTTCACAAGTTGAGTTCAATACTTGTTTGAAAAAAACATATCCACCACAACCAAGCGTCGAAAAACAACAAAAAAATGAATTATCCTTGTCTTCCACATATAAGATAATGGAAAAGGAAATCAGAACGATTTCATGAAAAAAAACACAGAGTACGGTCTTACCCAGAAGACCAAAATCCAAGATTAAAGAAAATAAAACTTCCTTAATAATGATTAAATAATATCTTACATCGCCACACTTATTTAAATGAACTCCAATATGAGAAATAATGACCTAGAGTGATCCATACTTCAATGGTGTCCAATTCTCAATCCAACCCAAAAAGGGTAGCCATGTAAAGTAAACTCAACCAATACAAGAGAGAGAGAGAGAGAGAGAGAGAGAGAGAGAGAGAGAGATTTATCATTTTTTTTTCTAAAACAGGTCCACATGTGAAGGGTAATATATAACAAAATGTATATTAAAATGACAGAGACAAAAAAATATATCAGACACCTTCATACTATGCACTTACAATGCTCAAAAATAACCTTGAAGAATACCTAGTATGGGTCGAAACAAGATCACCATAAAAACAAAAAAAGATCCATGCTCGGTTCCAACTTAAGCCAAATTAAGGATTAAGAGCTAAAGAAGTAATCCTAACAGGCATTCAATAATGAGATTACTATCAATAAATTTTTATAGAACCAAAATGTAAGTCCATCAACTGAAACAAAAGTTCCATTACATGTACTTATTTAATATGTGCAACTAAGTCAAACCCAAATAAATTTAATCAAAACCAAGTTTTACTACAAGCTTAGAGTTCCAAGGTTTAAGAAATTTCCATAGAATCCCTGAAGAAATGTTTAAACACTACAAGGATACAACACGAGGAAACATACGTATATGAAAATACAGAATCCCTTTATTGTCATTTTCAGTTCTCTAAATGAGAAACACGTTTTTTTTCCAAATCCATTCAAATATTGCATTCATTAAAATATTATATCTCACAAAACTATTCATATCCAAAAAACCATGCCCAAAAGAAACACACAAAGAAACAAAAGAACAATCAACCATTCTAGCAAAATAATCTCAGAGACATTTTTATGAAGAGTAGAGTTATTTTTATGAAAATGTTTAAATAAAAGTAAGATATTTTAATGAGATAGGGCCTATCATCCTTGGTATTTCTCCTATCTTCCTTTCCTTGTGACAATCCTTCATGAAAAACTGCCACAACAAGATTTCTATCAATAATGCAAAAAAAATGCACTGAAACGTTTCCTATTATCTTTTTATAGCTTTTATGCTCATATTTTGGCATTATTTCCCCCATACAATGGAAAATTTATGCATGTAACTGATTTGAATGGGATATTCTAAAGAATTCAAAACAAAATGAAAAGCTCCAAGGCTCCAAAAATCCAAATGAAATAATAAAACCAAAAACCGTTTATTTTTCCTCCATCTTCCTTACTATTACCCAGGTAGTTTTCTCTCCAGTCAAGAATAATAAATTCCCATAGGAATGAGAGAGTCCTAAAAATCTTACTCATGCTTATCTTCTGGTAGTTACAACTAGTAGTTAAGGAAAACATTCCATTTAAAATAGCATAGTTGTCATCTCGGTAACCTTCCACTTTCCTCCAAACCTTAGCCAAGTTTGGCGAAACCAATATTTAAATGTTGCATTTAAAACTATCATTTCCTTTGTAACAATGTCACCGCCATCCCAATCTACATGACAACAATGTCAACCCCCATTTCCATAGATTAGGTTGATGTCAATAGGATAGGTCCCCTTAATGATATGTTAGAAACCTTAGTTTAGGATCTTAGGTATAGTTCATTAGAGTTTAGGATTATTTAATGTCCAAATCTTAGGATAGCGTCCCTTTTAGGATTTAACAAACAATTAAAATAATCACATTAGCATAGGTTTAGAATAGATCAATAATAAAAATCATAGATTAATTAGGTCATAATTAATTAATCAAATAATGTTACCTTCCATAGCTCATTAAAAAAACGAACAAGTCACGAAGAAGGTTGGAGTTTGCAGATGCTACAAGATGCCCCCGTGACCCCCAGTGAAAGCTTGGGTGTAGAGATTAAATATTCTAACCAATTCAGCCAAGTTGTTCAAAACATCAAAAAATCCTAAACATGCCTTGGATCACTACAATTTATCCAAGGTGATTAATTCTGAACTTCTCAAACATTAGACAAAAAAAAAAGTTCAGCATTGCAAACTAGGAAAAAAAACCCTTTAAACCAAATTTACTTCCTTCTTCATATGCAAATTACAATTAAAAAAATTCAACTCAAAAAGTATAAGAATACTTCTTTAATAATTTTAGAATTTTCATGATATGAAGTTATCCCATTTTAGAAGATATAGTATATCCCCTACAACAACATGATGTATCTATTTTAAAGAGTACATCTTTAGAACGAAAATCACCTATCAACGTTACTACTTCATTAACAAAAGTGATCAAAGATAACAATCATGGCAGAGGTGTTGTACAATTTTTAGTTTCATATATTGTGTCTCAAATTCAATATATTAACTTAAAACCACCTTTATTCTGCGACTTATTCCAACATCCATTTCTACATGAATCAACTATTTTCAATCTCTAAGCAAGCTATATAAAGAATAGAATCATGCACGTGTATCATTTGAAAAATCAAGTAGTAACTTAATCAAAACCCACATTTATTTCAAGCCTAAAAATGCCTTTTTAACATTAGGAAAAACCAAAACGTAAACATAAAAGATATTTTACCAGCAAAAACACATTTCCAATATTTTTTGAACAAGAGAAACAATACTAAACTTTTCCACAAATACCCAAAATCATTTTTGTAACTACTCAAATGTAAGAGGAAGGACAATTTCTTTTTTAATAAATACTTCTACCCAAATTTCTAAAAACAACAAAAACAATCATCAGAATTTCTTCCCAAGAACCCATTAAAAAAATTTATTCTTAGGAATATTTCATTCATGGATTTGGAAAAAACTTAGAAAACCAATTTAGATTTCTATAACAAAAAATAAAAACCATATTGTAATCATATATTGTAAAAATATAACTACAATATTAAAAATAGATAATCATTGCCTTGAATATGCCCCCAAATTTCTCTATTTCCCCTTCCAAAATTTTATATAGCCAAATAAACTAAAATAACAAAGTAAACTCTCAATTTTTCCAAAGTAAATGTGCCAAAAACTAGCACAACTCGCCATTTTAATATAAACAAAAGTTCCACATGAAATTGTAAATAATATCCTACATTTTAAAAAAATTGCAGAGCTCAAAATAACCATAGAAAAAAAAGTGAATGGGAGGGTTTGCATGTTCTATCTTTCTTTGCAATCTTCTACCATTTCCCAAAAAAACCATGCAACCATTTAATGTTTATTAACCAATGTCAGTCCTCCACTATTTTCCCTCCACACTTTACTATCATCCTTAGCAATGTGTATTTTACTACCCTAACAAGATTTGGTTTTGACCAAGTTTAAATTTAGTACTCATTGTTATTTTAAACTTATCCAATTCCCATGTAAATTCATATGGTGACTAATTTAAATAAAATTAAAACTATTTAAAATTCCACATTCCCATGGTCTATGACCATATAAGAAAATAATAACTTCCAATTAATTAAATCCCCTCATGGTCTAAGACCACTTAACCCATTAAAAAAATATATTTTGTGATATGGTTAATGACCATCACAATGTTATTTAAACTTTCCTTTGGTCTAATACCATCTTTAAAAAAATGACTTGTATCACGGTCTAAGACCAAGACCAATTAGAAACTTGTTACTTACCAACAATAAGCACGGTGGTATATGACCAATTAAAATTTCAAGAAGTAGGATTAATTACCATACATTATTGTTTCCTACAATTTAGCATATAATGTAATCATCATAAAATGATAATGATAACATAACATTATTATTACCTTTTGGAATGTCCTTCAAGCAATCGGAATTTTTTAGAAATAACTATTATTTCTCATAACAGTCCAAGATGATAATAAACATGTATTTACCTCTATCTTTTAAAATATTTCCCAATAAATAAAATAGTTTAAATTCATTAACAACCAATGAAATAATTAATTACGACAACAATGATGGTGTCCATCCAGCCAATGAAACATAGCAATGTAAAACCAATTATAGTTGTCAAACAAGGAAAACCTTGTTAGCTTATAAATGTAAACATAGTATCACATATACACTTACACACATCTATGCATGTGTTTTAACTATATACACACACACACACAACTATATATGTGTGTGTACAACTAACATTATATAAGCACTTATCAACAAGCATTATTATCTTATTTGATAATATATAATTAGATAATATGCCCCAAGGGGTAACAAGTATGGTAATAAAGGTGGACATTGAGAGAAGTGTGGATATAATTGTGAGATAAAATGCAAAATGGGGGGCTAAATATGAATTTGAATACATGTTTCATAAGAAAGGTTCTTCGTTGACAGTAGATGAGTAAACGAAGAAAAGAGAAAGCATTCCTGGTTCTTCAGAAAATAGGGGAAGAATTCAATTTACTTTTGCGAAGTAAAAAGGAGAGCTGACATTTGTGGAAGAGAATAATTTTTTTGGTGATGACTGTTATGGTATCCTCTAAGAAAAAAATGTCATGGGAAGATGTGAAGAGGGATATAAGTGATGATTCCCCCTCGAGAGGTTTGAAGATATTGGAAGAGACGAAACCACTCTCAAAAGGCACAGAGGCCAACCTTATAGAGAGAAGGATGAGGATGGGGTGTAATAGAATGTAGAAGCGGCTATCTGCAAACAAGGAGGAAAGAAAAGTCAGCGATGAATAAGACAAGGATATGGAATAGAGAGTACATGGTGGAGGAGGAGAAAAAGAAAGGAAATAGGAGCAAGAGAATAATAGAGAATGATGATAAGAGAAGAAGGGAAGAGGAAGAATGAACAAGAAGAAGATGAGATGAGAAAAGAGAGGATATCAGAGTAGAGGGTGAAAGCATAGAAGAGGGACAAAGATGTGTAATATGAAGGTAGTGGAAAATATAAAGGGAGGGAGGTGATGAATATGAAGGGAGAAAAATAATGGAAACATGGATGAGAGGAGGAAAATGAGGATCTTAGAGAAGAGGAAAGAGATGATAGAACAAAGAAAATAAAGAAAGTATAGAAGTAAGAGGAAAATAATGAAAGGGAATAGAGAGGACGAGATGGGTCTGGAGAAAAATAAAATAGAGAACTATGATAATAGAAGAATGTAATGAGGAAGGAAGAACAAGAAGGAGAAGATAGGATGCAAAGAGATGAGGGGGATGATGGAGGAGAAGGTAAAAGTGCACATGATGAAGGAAGTGAAATTATGGATAGGGGTGAAGAAAAGATGGATATGTGGTGAAGAAATTTTGTGGAAGGGTGTTGGAAGAGGGAATGGAGGTGATGAAAGAGAGAATTAAGGATGGATGAAGTGATGCCACGTAAAGAACGTTGGGGGAAGGATAACAGGAAAAATAATGAATGTGATAAGGGAAATAGAAGGTGTTAGAGGCTATGCCCATTAAGGAATGTTAGGGGAAGACTAAAAAATGATGGTTGTGGGGAGGATGATAGGAAAAAGAATGAAATTTATAAGAGAAATGGTGGGTTGTAGAGGCTATGCCAGTTAAGGAATGTTAGGGGGAAGACCAACAATAATTGGAAGATGATGATGATTTCAGGTGAAGAGGAAACCAATCATACAAGGATGGAGGAATATAAAAAGGGATTGAAAGAATAAAAAATGGATAAGATGATATAAGAAAGGAAGGAAGAATATGGAAAAAGAATAAGAGATAAGGATGATAGGAGGAAAAGTGAGGGGATGAATGGCACACAAACAAGGAAAAGTAAAAGGGAAAGAGAAAAGAGAAGATGACAAAGTAGAGGGTGAAAATGGGAGAGAGATGTGTAAAATGAAAGTAGTGGAAACCAAAAAAAGACAACATGTAGAATATGATGGATATAAATGATGAAAAAAGGAGGGAGATGAGTTAGATGAGGAATATAAGGAAAAAGAAGAGATGATAGAGTTGAGAAAATAAGGAAATTATGGTGGAGGAGGGAGAGGTGAAGAAGAGTAGACAAAGGAAGGGAAACTAAGACATAATGATTGAGAGTGGAAAGATAAAAAAGGAATGGATAGGAGTAGTGGTTGATTATGAGAAGAGCAAGAAAACTCAAAGGTTAAGAAGAAAAAGGTATGGGATAGAGAGGATGGTGATAGAGGAGGAGAAAAAAGGAATAAAAGAGGTAGAAGAGAATAATAAAGAGTGATGATGGGGGAAGAAGGGAATGATGAAGGAAAAACAAGAAGAAGATGATAAAATGACAGAGAAGAGAGTAAAATTATGAAAAAGGGAGAGAGAGATTAAAAATGAAGGGAGTGACGAAGGATGAAGGGCATGAAGGGAGAAAATGAATGAAAACAAAATAGATGATAAAGTTGAGAAAAAAAATGAACTATATAAGTTGGAGTTGAAGAAAACAAGAATAGGTAGAAGAGAATAATAGAGAATAATGATAGGGGAAGGGAATGAGGAAAGATGAAAAAGAAGATGAGATGAGAGTAGGGGTAAAATCAAGAAAAATGGATAAAAATATGGAAAAAATAAGGAGATGAGGAAGATGAAGAATTTAAAGAAGATGAAAGAGGATGTAGAATTGAGAAAAGAAAGAAATGATGAGAGGTCAGGAAGATGTGGAGAAGATCATAGAATAGAAGAGAAACTGGTATAGAATGATTGAAAAGGTTGGGGTGAGAGTCAATCTAACCCAATTGAACTGGGAACCCCTTTTTCAGATTTCTCAAGAAAGGATGATAGAGTAGGGTTCATGGGGACAAGATTGAAGGATCTCATAATTATGGGGAGGATAACCAAGGTAATCATGAATATATAAACAGAGCGCATGGAGATACATGTCTAAGATAGATATTTTAGGTGCCAAAATTTGGGATAATCGTCGAATATCTAGGAGCATCAAAGGTAAATAAGGAAGGAAGCTACAGAAGGGGAAATTGTCCAAATGTTTATGCCCTCTTTTGGTGTTTTTTCTATAGACATAGGTTCTAAACCCCAAATTTTATGAGTTATATTAAGGAGGGGAGCACATACTATTTCTACATTCATGATTCTTTTTTTAGCTTCTAGGAAACCTATGCAATGGTATATAATCATTCTAATCCCCAACTTTTAGCTTTGCCAGGATTATGTAAGATTTGTAGAAATATTAGGATATATATGATTTAGGATCTATAGGTTTAATAAGAGGTGTTATATGTTTTAAATCAGGATATCATGTTTACACATAACATATTTCTTAAGGGTGTATGATTAATATTTTTGTTTTGATATTAAAGTTTTTTGAACCCGAAGATGGAGAGGTGGGGACATGAAACTACTTATAAAGGAAAGAGACTTGGGACTTCCAAGGGGAGGGAACTTTCTAGAGTTTTTGAAATATAGAAGTATTGACCATTAAGATATGAACCTCTAGGAGTTTAGATTTAGAAATAATTGATTTGCGGTTAAGGACATAACACTTAGATGTTTTAACTAAAAACGATAATTTACTGGTGTAGAATCCTTTAGCAATACTCAATGAATGGATTATTATGATCAGTCCACTGATAATGATCAGCGTAAAAAAGGGAAGGATATCACTTCAAATAGAGAAATGAATAATTTACCTCTAATAAAGAGTGAACATGGATGTACAAAATTAGGAAGAGTGAATTTTAGGAGAAGATCACCAATAATTATTAGTTCAAAAATGGAAGATGATGATTGATGAGGCCATAAAATGACCATAAATTACCATTATTTTTTCCTTCCAAGTTACCTTTGAAAGTGGAGTTAAATGTAATCTAGGAACTTATAGTTTACTTAAGATAGAATATAAGATATATATCTTGTTCATTCTTTAGAAATATTTTGTTATCTGATTTTGTTGACTAATCCTATTGATTATTTGGGAAAAGATGCAAGTCTTGTGTATGCATGACATAAAGGAAAGATAATGATAGTCTTGGAAAATTTTTAACTGATCATGAATAGTACATTTAAAATCTAAACTAATTTCATTATTCATATTTCTCTTGAAAAATTATGCAAGTTCAAAAAAATGAATCATATCAATCCCAGGATGCATACAAAAGTCATAGTTGTTTTAAGTTAGCTCTGGAACTCGCAAAGTTAGTTCTAGAACTCACAAAGTTAGTTTTGAAACTCGAAGGTTTAGTTCCAGAACTCACAGATTTAGTTCCAAAACTTGTATCAATTGAATGAAAGTTAGTTCCGAAACTTACAATTCATGGAAAAATTAGATTTAGTTCTGGAACTTGCATAAAAGGAATGAAAGCTTTAGTTTCAGAACTTACATCAACAGAATGACAGTTTTTGAGGTATTTTGAAAAATTAGAGAATCCAATGGGAAATATGAGAGAGGTTTTATTTCATAACAATTATGATTAACAAAAACCTCATTCACATTTCCTACAAAATATTTACCAATGAAGAGAGATCTAACTTTTAGTGAAGTTGAAGTCCTAGGAAAAGTGTATCAAACGAGCACTAAAAGTTCCATAAACAGAAACAGAAAAGTCAAATGGAAAATATGAGAAATTTTTTTGTTCATAGTAATGATTTTAATAAAAATATCATTTAGATTTACTACAGGTTTTATCAATGAAGAGAGATCTAACTTTTAGTGAGCTAAAGTCTGAGGAAAAGTGTATCAGACGAGCACTACAAATTTCATAAACAAAAACAGAAAAGTCAAATGGAAACTATGAGAGAGTTTTTTGTTCATATAAATGTTTTTAACAAAAAACTCATTCAGATTTGTTACAGGTTTTACCAATCAAGAAAGATCTAACTTTTAGTGAGCTCTAGTCCGAGAAAAAGTGTATCAGACGAGCACTAAAAATTCCATAAAAAGAAACAAAAAAATTCAAATAGAAAATATGAGAGAGGTTTTTGTTCATAGAAATATGTTTAAAAAAAACATCATTCATATTTGCTACAGGTTTTACCAATGAAATTTAGTGATCTAACTTTCAGTGAGCTGTATATCCGAGAAAAAGTGTATCAAACGAGTCACTAACAGTTCCATAAACAAAAATAAAAAATCATATGGAAAATTTGAGAGATATTTGGTTTCATAGCATATCTTTGAACTAAAACTACTAATAATTAGCTACATAAATATAGGTAATTAATGAGATTAACTTTTACCAAAATGTAGTTCAGGAGAAGTATTTGAGAGCACTAATCTTCCATAAACAGCATACATTAAATCAAATGTTGACTTGTAAGTATATTTTCTACATAACAAATACTTTTGGACTTGTTGCAACATCCTTATCACTTGTTAGGATATGGAATAAAGATAAGATCATTTCTTTATTAAGGTATTTCACTTTGAGGAAAAATGGTATCATACTTTGTTTAGCATAAAAGTTTTATAAATGATTTACAGAAAAGTCAAATGCTACGATAGAGATTAATTCTTTATTCACCAATTATGTTGTTTAACAATTTAATCTCATTCAATTTTAGTACATTTCCAATCTTTTGAAGTTTAAGTTTTAGTGAACTGTAAGTCTCTAAATTACATATGATCGATGCATTAAAGGGTCCATCTTCAGAAGGAAAAAGTCAAATGGACATTTATATTTCATAAGGTTTTGGTTCATAGTGTTTAACAAGTAACTTCAAATTTATTTCTACAGTTTTACCAGTATATGCTGAGCGATTTCTATTTTTTTTAGCTAATCCACTGAATTTATTATTGTGAGCACTACAAGTGCCATGAGGGGGAATAGACCCTTCAAATAGATAACACCCTATTGGGAAAGTTTTTTTTCATGTAATGTGTTTGGTGAATATCTCATTAAATTTTGGAGTACAGGTTTTACAAACAATGAATGTTTGCTTCAATTTCGTAGTAAGTTGTAGTCCATTAAAAGTGTATCGGCATGAGAAACTTTCCATTTTATGAAAGCAGGATGTAGTCAAGGGAAAATATTCAACATAGGGCGTTTTTTTTTAATAGCATTACAGTTTTTTGAACAAACACAAACATTGTCTAAGTAAAAACTACATTTTAATGACGAATGAAGAAACCCGCTCCAAATTTTAGTGAGGTGCAAAATCCGAGGAAAACGTGTATTATTAGTGAGCAATAAAAGTTCCTGAAAAATATTATTGGATAGTAGAATACCTTTAAGCAAAACTATGACAACCGAAAATTTTCTATGTCAAAATAGATTTTCTTTAAACAACCCAATAACTCTTGAATTTAAGTTACATATTTAATTCTAATCAATTAGGAAGATCTAAATTAGTAGTGATATTTAGTCCGAAATGGCAACAAAACATGTATCAAGAAAAGACTAAAAAATTCACCAATCCATATAATAGATGAACAAATTCAATTCAATATCTGGAAATGGTATGAGAGAGGTATAATATTACAATCTGGAAATAAATCCAACGGTGATCATATCAATGTCATTTAATTGATAAGTCATTCACTATTTCTACAAATGTTTGTATCAAAATAAAGATCTAACTTTTTACACAGGTAGTCCAAGAAAACGTGATTGGACAAGCACTAAAAGTTCCATAACACAAAATAAAAAAGTCAAATGAAAAATATAAGAGGTTTTAAATTTCATAGCAATGTTTTTAACAAAAACCTCATTCATATTTGCTCACATGTTTTACCAATCAATAGAGAATCAAACTTTTAGTGAGCTTGTAGTCAAAGGAAAAGTGTATATCAGACAAGCACTAAAAGTTCATAAATTAGAAACAAAAAATTCAAATGAAAGGGAAAATCAAAAGGTTTTTGATTGGATAACCAATATGGCCAATCAAATAGGAATCTCATTCAGATTTAGCTACAGGTTCTTACCAAAAAGAGAAATCCCATGATTAGTGACATTTCTGTATTATGGCATAAATTACCATATCAGACAAGCCTTCAAAAGTTACAGTTGGAAATTAGGATGTAAAAGTCAATCTAGAGAAATCTGATCAGGTTATTTAAGTTCTAGAATCATATTTTTATAGCTATCTTGTAAGTCCATTCTTTATAATAGTAGAGGCACTTGTTAAATATTTCATGTAAAGGTGATAAAATTCATATGTTATTGATCCTTATTTGGAGAAATATGTGCAAAGTCTTGTGTAATCAAACTTCCATAAAATAATTTATGGGATAATGCTAGTATTGGGAAAAGTTCAATAATATGATCATGATGGACATATCTAGACTCAAATAGATTGTCAGGATTGAGAAGGAGAAGCATAAGCTATGAAATTTTGATTTCTTAAAATAAAGAAGTCCGAGATCGTGCATGAAATTTTAGTAATTTTAAGATTCAAAAGCACTTAGAACTTGTAGATACAGTTTTGGAACCTGTCGTAAGACTTAGAAAAACGATATAAAAGTAGTTCAAAAACTCGCAGATTTTGTTCACAAAAGACCTCATTAGTATGAAAAATTAGTTCAAAAGAATAGAAGGAGCTCCACTTAGTTTTGAAACTGCTGTAGGCTTAGTTCTAGAAATCAAAAGAAGTATTTAAGAGATCCACACAATTGCTGTAGGAATTTTAAAGAAATATATAGAAATTAGGTTTTTGTCACATAGAAATGTCTGATGTAAACAAAAACCTCATTCAAATTATGCTATAGGTATTACCAATAAGAGAGATCCATTTATGAAGCTACAGTTTCTTTCATAAAAGAAATATCAGTAAGCACTAGAAGCATTCCACAAAGAACCTGATGTAAAACAGAAGAAAGTAAAAGCAGAGAAGATACTAATCCACATATTTTCCTGCTCATAATGCAAATCCTTTAGTACAAAAACCTCATTGACATATTCTCAATGGAGAGGAATCAATGAAGAGGAGATCAATAATTTAATGCCATTTCCATGCAAAAGGTGTTAAGTGTGGAAGCAATGATGGGGCTCATAAAATGACCATAAATTACCATTATTTTATCCTTCCAAGTTATCTTTGAGAGTGGATTTTTTAATCATAGGAATTGTTTGACAAAAGGTATCTCATTATATATTTGCTACAGGTTTTATTTCAATGAATGGAGATCTAACTTATAATGATATTGTAGTCCAAGGAAAAGTGTATCGGACGAGCACTAAAAGTTCCATAAATAGAAACAGAAAAGTCCAATGGAAAATATGAGATACTTTTTTGATTCATAGCAAAGTACAATTTAACAAAAACATCATTCATATTTGCTACAGTTTATATTGAATGAAGAAAGATCCAAATTTTAGTGAGGTGCAGTCATGAGGAAAATTGTATCAGACGAGCACTAAAAGTTCCATAAATAGGAATAGAAAAGTCAAATCAAAACTATGAGAGAGGATTTTTTTCACAGAATTTTTTTAAACAAACTAATCATTCAGATTTGCTACATATTTTTCTAATCAAGCAAGATCTAAATTTTAGTGAGCTGTAGTACGAGAAAAAGTGTATCAGACAAGCACTAAAAGTTCCATAAATAGAAACAAAAAATTCAAATGGAAAATATGAGAGAGGTTTATGTTCATAGCAATGTGTTTAATTAAAAAGTCATTCAGATTTGCTACATGTTTTAGAATGAAGAGATATCTAAATTTTAGTGATTTGTAGTCCGAGGAAAAAGTTTATTAGACGAGCACTAAAATTTCCATTAAAAGAAACAAAAAATTCAAATGAAAAATCTGGGAAGAGGTTTTTTTTCATAGCAATGTGTTTAAAAAAAATCTCATTCATATTTGCTATAGGTTTTACCAATGAATATAGATATAACTTTTAGTGAGTTGTAGTGCGAGGAAAAGTGTATCAGACGAGCACTAAAAGTTCCATAAACAGAAACAGAAAAGTCAAATGAAAAATATGAGAGACATTTTTGTTCATAGCAATGTTTTTAACAAAAACGTAATTCATATTTGCTACATGTTTATATGAATGAAGAAAGATCCAACTTGTAGTGAGTTGTAGTCTGAGGAAAACTATATTAGATGAGCACTAAAAGTTCCATAAACAAAAACAAAAAAATTCAAATGGAAAATATGAGAGAGTATTTTTGTTCATAGAAATGTGTTTAACAAAAACCTCATTCAGATTTTCTACTAGGTTATACCAATGAAGAAATATCTATCTTTTAGTGAGTTGCAGTCCGAGGAAAAAACATATTAGACAAGCGTCAAAAGTTCCACAATAAAAAACAACAAAGTCAAATGGAAAATCTAGAGAAAGATATTTGGTCAAAATCATATTTTAAGGAAAAATCCTCTTTCCAATAATGTAGAGAATAAAATCATTATGATTCTTGTTACCAAAAAGTAAGGAGAAGATTTGGGAGCAAATCTTCCTAAAATAAGCGCAAGATAAGATTTGACTTCAATAATATATCTCTCTCCATATTTTGTGGAGATGGAGATCTTAGTTGTTAGGATTGGAATAAAGATAAGATTAGATTGTATTTCCTAAAATAAGGAGTTGGTTGAATGCATGAATTATAAATGCAACCTTCCACACTTAGATATGTAATTATTTTCCTCAAGTAATAAAGATCTATTCTTTCTTTCCAATATTTGGAAGTAAAGTTGTTTTGCAAGTTCTGAATTAAAAGTATGAATTAAATCATCTTCCAAGGAATTAGCTGGCCACTCATTCCAAGGAAGATGGATCAATGTGTTAATGTTTATTTCTTTATTTCTCCAATTTTCCTTTTGTTGTAAATTTTTTATTTTTATGTTATGTAATTTCTTTTATGAACCTGCAAGTGTCTTTTCCTCTTTCCTTTATTTTTAATTCAGACAATTTCAATTTATGCAAGTGTGATTTCATTTATGTAAAGTGTGTTTTAATTTCTGCAAGTGTGCATTAAATTTCTGCATGTGTGCTTTCAAGTTATACAAGTTTGGTATTGTGTTTAAGGGAGATGCTTTCCAAAAAATTTTATTCTCTTAATGCATACAACCCTTTAGACACCAGCCCAGATTGACATTATTAATGGTGAGGATTGACGAACCTCATCATTTTTACTCCTTTGTCGGGGACAGAGTGTTATTAGGAGATTTAGAGTTCTCTAAAAGAATATTTTAGTGACAGTAGAATACCTTTTAGCAATTCTGTGACAGGAAGAATTTGGCAAGTAGTTTCTTTAGACTTTTATTTCCTGCAAGTAGATTAAAATTTCATTTCTGCAATTAGGAAGATTGATTGTAAATATTTATCTCCTCACAAAATAACTTTGTGTATAAGAGAATAACTATGATGTTTGATCAAGAGGTATAATGGTATGAACAAATAATTCAGATCTAGAAATGGTATAATATGATATTGAATATAGAAGTAGATCTAGTTGATGAAATATCATATGTCATTTTTGATAACCACCACCAATTCCCCTTGTATCAACTAACATCTCAGTGATCTTATCACACATAACCTTAGTAAAAAACTATCTTATCTAGTTTGTAATAATGAAGTGGTAGCATTTATAATTAACTGTCCATCCATATTCAGGCATTTCATTAGAGCCAAAATAAAAACCCACTCATAATAAATCCACCCATCCAAATTAGTTTTCATCCCATAATAAAATTCAATCCTTGAACCATATCTATTAGAAAAAAAAAAAATTCATGTCTTTCAATTTCTTTATTTTTGTATATTCTTGTATAATGTTAAGAAGCAATTATGTTGAATATCAAGGAAAAATATTTTTACGTACTAACATCTGATAACTAGATCCATAGGAATTTCTAGAGTTGTTCTTCGATACCAACATGTAGATTTTGGAGCACCAACAGTATCAAATAAGGAGCATGTAGATTTTAGAGGGACCCATGGGTACCTTCACTCTCTCTTTTAATAACTCTGTGTCTCCTGAGATCACTAGTCCGAGGATTTGAATATTACTATGGTGATTCTGATATTACACAATTCAAGATGGGCTTTAAAGACCTAAAAATTGTCTACACAATTTTTAGAAATCTTCTTGGAGTTACCAAGTATGCAAAAAAGTTTTTATGAGTTCTCAGAAATTTCTTCTTATTTTACACAAGTTGTACTTTGATGAATATAGTCTGATGATGGATCAAATTTTTCTCTTAATCCTTCTCATGCTATCATTTCAGCAAAAAAAAAAAAATCAAAAAGCTTTGATTGGAAAACCAGTTTGCTAGCCAATCAAAGGGGAAAAAAATCAAAAAGATTTGATTGGAAAACTAGCTTGTTGGCCAATCAAAGACAAAAAAATTAAAAAAAATAAAAAAAAAATCAAAAATCTTTGATTGGAAAACCAGCTTGCTGGCCAATCAAAGGCCAAAAAAAATTGATTGGAAAACTAGCTTGCTGGCCAATCAAAGGCAAGGAGGTGACTCTTTTTCAAAGGAAATCAAGTTTTACCTGGTGGCTTTCTTCTCGACACTATTTGACCATGTTAACAATAGGATGGAAAAGACAACTAGAGGTATGATCAAGTTATTTTGTTCTACTATTTTATTTTTAAGTTTTCTTGTAAGTTTTTTTATTACAACTAGATCCACTTTTAAATATTTCCAAGGAAGGCAAGATAAAATTCATATCTCCCCTACTTTATATGAAAAATATGTGCACCTCTTTGCAATCAAACTTTTTGAGTCTAATTTATGGGAAGCCATAAATAAACAACAACCATGAGGACATGCATGAGTTTAGGTGTGATGAGAGAAGGAGAGAACATGAGCTATACATTTTGATTTTAAATATGAGACACAATAGAAGGAGATCCACACAAGATCCTGTTGTAAAAGAAAGAAATAAAAATCAATAGAAAGAGATCCACACAAGAACCTACTGTAAAAGAAAGAAAATCAAAAGTAACAGAAAGAGATCCACATAAGAACCTGTTTTAAAAGAAAAAAATCAAAAGCAGCACAAGGAGATCCACACAAGAACCTGTTGTAAAAGATAAAGAAATCAAAAGTAGCAGAAGGAGATCCATAAGAACATGTCCTCAATAAAGATAAGAATAAAATAAGAGGAGATGATAATGTAATGCACAAGGACATGCATAATATTAAGTGTGGGGAAATGATGAGGCCATAAAACGACCATAAATTACCATTATTTTATCCTTCCAAGTTACCTTTGAAAGTGGATTTAAATGTAATCTAGGAACTTATAGTTTGCTTAAGATAGAATATGGGATATATATATCTTGTTCATTCTTTAGAAATCTTTTGTTATCTATTTTGTTGACTAATCCTATTGATTATTTGGGAAAAGAAACAAGTCTTGTGTATGCAGGACATAAAGGAAAGATAATGCTAGTATTGGGAAAAGTGAAATTGATCATGAACAATACATTAAAACTATAATATAATTTACATATTAAGATTCCTCTTGAAAAATTATGCAAGTTCAAACCAAGAATCATCTCAATCCGAGGTTGCATGAAAAAGTTATAGTTGTTTTAAGTTAGCTCTGAAACTCGTAGAGTTAGTTCCGGAACTCACAGGTTTAGTTCCGAAACTCACAGATTTAGTTCTGAAACTTGTATCAATTGAATGAAAGTTAGTTCTAAAATTTTTAATTCATGGAAAAATCAGATTTAGTTCTGAAACTTGCAGATTTAGTTCTGGAGCTTGCATAAAAGGAATTACAGTTTTTGAGGGATTCTGAAAAATCACAGAATCCAATGGAAAATATGAGAGAGGTTTTTGTTCATAACAATGTGTTTAAAAAAAAAATCATTCATATTTCCTACAGGTTTTACCAATGAAGAGAGATCTAACTTTTAGTGTGCTACAGTCCTAGGAAAAGTGTATCAAACGAGCACTAAAAGTTCCATAAACAAAAATAGAAAAGTCAAATGGAAAATCTTAGAGAATTATTTGTTCATAGCAATGAGTTTAACAAAAAAATCATTTATATTTACTACAGGTTTTACCAATGAAGAGAGATCTAACTTTTAGTGAGCTACAGTCTGAGGAAAAGTGTATCAGACGAGCACTAAAAGTTCCATAAATAGAAACAGAAAAGTCAAATGGAAACTCTAAGAGAGGTTTTTTTTCATAGAATTTTTTTTGACAAAAATATCATTAAGATTTAATACAGGTTTTATCAATCAAGAAATATCTAACTTTTAGTGAGATGTAGTCTGTGGAAAAGTGTATCAGACGAGTAATAAAAGTTCTATAAACAGAAACTTAAAAGTCAAATGGAAAACATGAGAAAGGTTTTGTTCTTTACAATGTTTTAAAAAAAAACCTCATTTAGATTTTCTATAGGTTTTACCAATGTAGATCGATCTAACTTTTAATGATTTGTAGTATGAGAAAAAGTGTATCAGATGAGCACTAAAAGTTCCATAAACAGAAACAAAAAATTCAAATGGAAAATCTTAGAGGCTTTGTTTCATATAACAAAAATTCATTCATATTTACTACAATTTTTTCCAATGAATAGAGATATAACTTTTAGTGAGTTATAATCTGAGGAAAAGTGTATCAGACAAGCATTAAAAGTTCCATAAACAGAAACATAAAAGTCAAATGGAAAATATGAGATACATTTTTGTTCATAGACATTTTTTTAACAAAAACCTCATTCATATTTGCTATAGGTTATACGAATGAAGAAAGATCTAAATTTTAGTGAGCTGCAGTTTGAGGAAAAGTGTACATCAGACGAGCACTAAAAGTTCCATAAACAAAAAAAAAAGTTAAATGGAAAATATGAGAGATATTTTCGTTCATAATAATGTGTTTAAAAAAACCCCATTTAGATTTGCTACAGGCTATACCAATGAATAAATATCTTTCTTTTAGTGAGTTGCAGCCTGAGAAAAAAACATGTTAGACAAGCATAAAAAGTTCCACAGTAAAAAACAACAAAGTCAAATGGAAAATCCGGGAAAGGTATTTGGTTAAAATCATATTTTACGGAAAAAAATCCTTCCATTAATGTAGAAGAATAAAATCATTGTGATTATTGTTACCAGAAAGTAAGCAGAAGATTTGGGAGAAAATCTTCTGAAAATACGCAAGATAAGATTTGACTTCAATAATATATCTTTCTCCATATTTTTTTGGAGATGGAGATCTTATTTGTTAAGATTGGAATAAATATAAGATTAGATTATATTTCCTAAAATAAGGATTTAGTTGGATGCATGAATTATAAATTCAACCTTCCACACTGAGATATGTAATTATTTTTCCCAAGTAATCAAGATTTGTTCTTTATTTCCAATCTTTGGAAGTAAAGTTTTTCTGCAAGTTTTGAATTAAAAGTATGAATTAAATCATCTTCCAAGGAATGAGCTAGCCACTCATTCCAAGGAAGATGGATCAATGTGTTAATGTTTATTTATTTATTTATGTATTTTTCCTTTTGTTGTAAATTTATTTTTGTATGTTATATAATTTCTTTTCTGAACCTGTAGGTGTCTTTTCCTCTTTCCTCTATTTTCAATTCAAAAATTTCAATTTATGCAAGTGTGTTTTATTCCTGCAAGTGTGATTTCATTTATGCAAGTGTGTTTCAATTTCTGCAAGTGTGCATTAAATTTC
The DNA here is from genome assembly GCA_019776745.2 of Taxus chinensis. Classification (NCBI taxonomy): domain Eukaryota; kingdom Viridiplantae; phylum Streptophyta; class Pinopsida; order Cupressales; family Taxaceae; genus Taxus; species Taxus chinensis. The sequence goes on along the minus strand of CM034147.1, from coordinate 572,002,951 downwards.
CACATGTGTGCTTTTAATTTATGTAATTTTAGATTGTGTTTAAGGGAGATTCTTTCTAAAATCTTCTTCTCTTAATGCATATAACCTTCATACACCAACCCAGATTAACATTATTAATGTCGAGTATTGATGAACCTCATGAATGATGAAATAATGTTGAGGGAATACCATCAATAATGATGGTTAGACATGGGGGTGGATATATGAGAGAACTCAAGAATATGGAGTGGAAAGAGTAAAGAAAGGAGGGATAATAATGTGTACCAAGATGAAGGCAAGGAGAGGATGAAGTGGATGAGAATTAATGGGTTAAATATGAAGAAACAAGACATGAAAATAATGACAAGAAACAATATGAAGGATGATGGATCAAGAAGATCAAAATGGGGGAAAGGAACATGATTACGGGCATAAGACGGAAGACACACTCTGTGATATGATAGGTTGAGAAAGGAAAATGGTAAGAGGAAAATGTGATTGGTAGGGGAGGCCAGGAGGAAGAAATAATCAATAGAGGGAGTGAAGAATGAGGCAAGGGAGAATTCCTGAATGACAAGTGTGACTTAAGGAAGACCCTTAAGTAAGACTATCATGTGGCAGAAGTGGTTAAAGTAATATTTCAAAGCAAGCGATGATGGAGATGAAAAGTGAGAAAAAATATGTGGTATTTGTGAGAATGAAAGAGGAGGTGAGAGGATGTGATAATGGGGACCAGTGAGAAAATGTGGATGGTGAGAATATGGGTTTATGGGGGAGTGAAAGATGATAGATGATCCTTAAGAAGGACTCTTAGGTAAGATTTCAATGTCACACGAGTGATTAAGTAAGATTACCAAGAAGAAGATGGTGATAAAGATGAGGAGAGGATGGGATGATGGGGAATGCCATGAAAAAGTGAAAGGAGGAGATGTGTAGTGATGAGGAAATGAAAGATGAAAAATCATCCTTAAGAGGGAATCTTAAGTAAGATCGACATGTTGCACTAGTGGTTAAGTAAGATCACCAAATCGACAATGACGATATAGAAGGTGAAAGGCAAGAACGTATTTGGTACAGGGGTGGAATGGTTAGTCTGAGTAGATGATTATGGCAAGAGGTGGGAGAAATATGATGGGGGAAATATGATGGGATGGGGGAGGGCCAGATGGAAGATAAACCTTAAGAGAAACTCTTATGTAATATTTTCATGCGATAGGGATGGTTAAGTAATATCACCACGCTGAAGAAGAATAATTATGAGGAGTAAGTGAATTATGGAGTTTGGTGTGAAGAGGGTATTACAAGATGGACTGAAAGGGAACCCTCAATTGAATTTTCCATATTGCAAGAGTGTGTAATTAAGATTACCAAGCAGAATATAGATACTAGGATAATAAAAGAGTGAGTGGTGTATACCAGAGTGAAACAAGAGGTGAGAGGAGGTGATAACAAGGAAAGAAGGAAAAAAAGGAGTGTAACATGAATGGGTGGAGGAATATATGTAGTGTAGGAAGGATATTGTGAGGGTAATCCTTAATTGGGATGCCCACATTGTGAGAGTGATGAGGTAGAAATGATAAGTGGAAGAGGTGGAGTGGAAAGATGTGTTTGGCTGTGATTATTGTATGATGAAAGAGGATATGGTGAAGAAATTTCTACAGTAGCAATATCTTAGGAAGAGGGTATACCTCAACCAAGAATCCCACATGGAAGGGGTAATTGAGTAATATTTCCAAGTTGAAAGCGTAAGAGTGAAAGGGAAGAACATAGAGTTATGAAAGGGGACATGAATGGTGAGAAGGGTGACACGGGGATAAGTGGCGGATGAGTAGAAATGAGGAGCTCGGATGAATGGATCGAATACATGGTGACCATGGTGGGGGATAAGAAGTTGTTGGATAGAGAATTATACTTAATAAATATCCTCAAGTAGGATTTGCAAACTACAATGGAGATCAAGAAAAATACACAAATCGAAAAGTGTGTTAGCGAGAGCATTCATAGGTGTTAACAAAATTCATGGAATTATGGATGATGGTAAGATATTCCATCCTTAAAGGTAAACATATAGATAAAAATTTCATGGTTTGAAATTTGATCTGTAAGAATGTGATCTTGATAAAATGTGACCTTACCGATATGGATTACACATAATCGTAGCAAGGGACATACAGGGATACCAGACTTTAAACTGGATTAGAGGTAAACAAGAAAGGTTACCACTCAAGGCATTGAACTTGCATCCAATAGAAATTGTTAATACAGAACCAATGATAGTTAGTTATACTATAACACAATGAGGGGAAAATGGATATAATAATATCACAAACCTAATATCAACACAATAAAGGGGTTTGAGATGTAACTTATATGTGGGAAGAGGTTTCTCCATAGGCAATTGTTCATAGGAATATACCCCAACTCTAAGAAGTATGAAGATACAAACTGATCAACATGGGAAGTTTGTAGTACATATGAGAAATTTCATCGATGTGGGAATATTTCTTAGGATGGTATGATATATAGAATGCTAGTCAATGTGGAAGCCTTTTCTTCCATGATACAATAGAGTAGTCATCCTTCAAGGGTATGGTCTAATTTTTACTTTTACATTTGGATTTTTTTTTTACTTTTTTATTTTCAATGGAAGGATAAGATATGCATGATAGGTGTCCTTTGTGAGATCATGATATGTTTATTATATTCTTTTTATGAATAGTTTTCCTTCAAGGGATCAGTCTATTGTAAGATAGCATGAGATAGGAACATCCATGATTCTGACTTTTTTTTTTTGAAGGGGAAGAGTTGGGTATAGATAGGTAGACCACTTAGGAGGGGATGATGATTACACAAGTGACACCCCTAGACCCTTAGCTTGATTCTAATAGGTAAACAAGAAGGTGATGGGTGTAATGATTGTGGATTTCTCACCAAAAAGGGATAACCCATGCATAAGGAAAATTCTATGGGTAGATTCATGGTGCCCATATTTAAGGTCATGTTGAGGAATTGGTGATAGACCACATAGTTCCATATCATTACAATGATGGTTGGAAGGCAATAATGATGGAGGAATGATCTAAAGCTATAACTATCTACTTAATTTTCTATAAATGATAACAATAAAATGGTCGTAAGTTTAATGTTTTAAGAGGTTTTATTTCTAGTTTACCATTAAGGGAAGCCAAACAATTACTTATACATGATAATGTAAGGTCCAATCCAATTGGTAGAAAACTTTCCACGTTGGATCCTCTCTAGAGTAGTGACATTTTGATTTTCTTTTATGACAAGGTAACCTATTTTAAAGTCTCGTTCTTTGATATGTTTGTTATAAGCATGTTGGATGCACAATTGATAAACATGGTGATGTTCAAGAGGATGGAGGCAACATTTTTCTAACAACTCAAGTTGCGCTTTACACTCTTGGTGATAATCTTCATCATAAATGAATTCATGAAGAGACACACTTAAGGGTGGTATTTGAACTTTGAGGGTAAGAATGCCTTCAGAACCATATATAAGAGGAAAAGGGGAGAGCACTTGTGGAGGTACATACGTTTTTCTGATAATCCTAAATAGTGAAGGGAAGATGAATATGTCAGTCATGACCTGCTTTATTGATGGTTTTAGCAAGGACGTTATGTAATTTATTACTAATTTCTTTATCTTGGCCATTAGGTTGAGGATAATAAGGAGATGAGAAACTAAGCTTGATATTGAATGAGTCTCATGGTTTCTTAACATCCTTTTTTAAGGACTTCTCTTTGTTCATGATGATCTTGTGAGGGACGTTGAAGCTATAAATTATGTGTTGGTATATGAAGTTAATGATCTTATTGGCTTTAGTTGAGGTTAGTTGAATTGCTTCCACCCACTTCGTGAAATATTCAGTTACAGTGATAATGGAATGATGATGCTAAAAATAATGAGGATTGATGGTACTAATGAGATCAAGGCCTCATTGTGAAAAGGGAAAAAGGTCCTCAGCTGGATATAAGGCCTAGCTAAGAATGTGAAAAATATTGGAATGATGTTGACACTTGACACATTTCTTAACATATTCACAACAATCCTAATTGAGAGAAAGCCAATAATATCCAAGGCAAAAAATGTGTTTCATGAAAACTAAGCCACTTAAATGTCCACCGTAAATTTCGTCATGGAATTCTTAGATACCATGAGTAGATTCATTGTATTTAATGCATCGAATGATAATATTGTTAAACCCACATTTGTAGAGGATGCCTCCAAGAATGACAGAGCATTTAGCATGTTGAATAAACGACCTTATACCATTCTTAGATAGGTCTGAGGGAATGATGGATTTGGATTGATAATCAAATATTTGAGAGTACCAAAGATCTGATGAGTTAGGTTCAACAACATTAACATGAGGTAACCCGCGGATGTGAGATAGTTGATCAGGATGATGAAAAATCATTGAAATTTTGTATTCATTAGTTTTCCATGGGATGAGAGATACAATGGAAGCCATCATTTCAGAAAAACAATTGGATGAGTGAAGGATGGATTGAATAGTATAAGAATCAAAATCATCAAGGAGATATAGAACAATATCTTGATATTTTTGCATAACTTCATTTTTACATTGATAATTTCTTGTAATTTTTTTGGTAATGAGATTTGAATCCCCATAGATGTCAAGGATTTGAACACCAAAAATTACAATAGTTTCAAGACCTAATATAAGGGATTCATATTCTACCATATCGTTCATGCATTCAAAGTACATTTATTGGGAAATGGGTGTGAGAGTGTCCCAAAGAGGAATGAGAATGATGCCAACACCTCCCCCTTATCAACATTTATATCCATTAAAGAAGAGATTCATGCAAAGAGGAAAAGACTCATACTAAATATTGTTAATGGATTCATAAGTTAATTTCTCATGAGGAAGATGAGTGGTAGGAAGAGGGGATTCAGCTAATTGGTCTACAATCACTTGGCCTTTAATAGACTTTTGAGATATGAACTCTAGGTTAAACTCTATCATGAGCATGAGCCATCGAGTGATACGATCATTATAGTAAGGTTTAGAATGTATGGTTTTAAGAAGATTAAAGCCAGTGATTATATACATTTTTTAATTGAGAAGATAATGGTGGAGCTTGGAAGTGGTGAAGAAAAGGGCACAACACATCTTTTCAGCTTCAGTGTAGTGAGTTTCATATTCATGTAGGGTATGAATAATGTAATAGACAACCTACTCTATGCCTTGGCCAAAATGATGTTCTAACGTGGCACCTAATACATGATCTATAACAGATACATATAGATAAAAAGACTCCCCCTCGCATGGAGGTGTAAGAATAGGTAGAGATATGAGATAAAACTTAAGATCATCGAAGGATTTTTAATAGCTATCATCCTAGTGGAAGTGGACATCTTTATGAAGATGATGATGAAAGGGTTGGAAATGATCTAAAATGTGTGAGATGAAGCGGCGGATGGATTGAAGCTGGCCTTGAAGACTAAGAATCTGTTTAAGATTGGAAGGAGGATACATCTTAAGGATATCCTTGATTTTTGTGGGGTCAACCTGAATACCCCTGATAGAAGCGATGAAGCCAAGGATTTTGCTAGTTAACAAGCCAAAAACACATTTAGTGGGATTAAAAAAGAAGGAAGAAACTGATGTGACATTTGAAAATGATTTCAAGGATAAAGAGGTTATCATGTCGATTTTTGGACTTTCCCAAAATGTCATCAACATATTCTTCTAGATTCTTTTGTACGGGATTGTGAAATATATAAGTCATGGCTCATTGATAGGTGACCCCAGAATTTTTCAAACCAAAGGGCATGACACGATAGAAAAATTTCCCCCATGGGGTAATGAAGGAGGTATTATCTTGATCTTTTGGTGCGATGAGGATCTGATTATAACCAGAAAAAACCATCCATAAGAGAAAGTATCTCATGTCTTGTGGTAAGATCCATAAGTTGATCGATGTTGGGAAGAGGAAATTCATCTTTAGGGAAATCAAGATTAATATCTTGAAATTTTGTGCATATACGAATCTTTCTCGGTGCTTTAGCGATGGGTACGATGTTATAAACCCATTAGGGATGGTCAATGGGGATGATGACATTGCAAGAAATAAGACATTGAAACTTCTCTTTAACCAAGAGAGTAACTAGAGGATGCATGTGGTGAAGCTTCTGCCTAACCGGTTTAATGTTGGGAATGGTAACAATGTTATGGAATACAATGGAGGGGTCAAGACCTAGAATGTTAGAGTACGACCATGCAAAGGCCTGGATATGTTTGTATAAAAAAAGAGGTGAACGCTTTGAGTTCTTGTGGCTTTAGAGATTGGCCCACCTTAAGGATGTGATACTCTTGAGGATTCCTAATATTAATATCAATAGTGGAATCATTTAGGAGATTGGAAGTATGAGTGGTAAGGGAAATTTGGTTATGATAATCTTTGGCCCCCATGTAAGAAAGAATGGAATTATCATTGCCACACTAAAGAATGTCAATGGTAGGGGAATATTCCTTTACCAACTCTGGATGCTCAAGAGGAAAGGACCAGGTTTTATTTCCAACTTGATAAGTTACTGGTTCTGAGGAAAATTGTGGAAATTAAAAAAAAAAATTAGGGGGAATAGCTTCGATATCATTGAGATCTATGAGATAGTCAGATGGAGAGAAGGGAGGTAAATCAATGTCGATGGGTGAAGATGTAGAAGTTCTTGAAGGGGGGATGGAGGAATATTTGTATCCCAAGCCAAAATTATCTCATGGTGTATGGATTTTTTTGAAGACATGGTTATGTGAATCTTGTCTATAATGCCCCATATCAAACCCCTTCCATGCACAATGATAGAGGTATGTGTAGGCGAAGGAGGGTTTACTAAGGAAGCTGAAAAATACTAACATATGGTTTGGTGTGTGGGTAATCTTTGACATGAGAAGAAGGGTGATCGAGGCTGATGTAGACCAAGTGGACTTCGAGAAAAGAGGGGCTAAATGAGATGATTTCCCCAAAATTTGATTGATACATAGGATCCTTATCATGGCAGCCAAGGTGGTTCGGTGAAGGAAGATAATTAAGAGTGAGGAGTTGATATTCTCCTAAAGAGGGGAACTGCATCATAGCATCAGTAGATCCATTGTGGGGTATTGTAGATACAGGAAACAAAGAACTGGTGGATGTGCTTGTTATCCAAAATAAGCCCCTTACTCATTTTTTGCTAACTTCCTTTCATTCCTTCCTTCTTTGTGCCTCAGTCAAATTTTCCCCACTTTTCAGACACTCAAAATTGTTTGAAAATGGCTTCATCAGATAGAGAATTTTCTCACCTTTCCAGAAAGGTAAATTTTTCCTTCTAACTCCTTGTATTTTGCAAGTTATGGCTTGGAGGAGTTTTTGAGGGAAATTTTCCCTAGGAAGGTCCACAGACCAATCAGAATGTGACACGTGGCAGTGGAATGGCAGGGAGCGGGAGCAAGTTAGAAATTTTCACAAAGGAACTGACAGGGGTGCTGAAAATATTTTTCCGTGTGGGTCCACAAAGGGAAAAAGGAAGTTAAGGCCCACAACTAATCAAAGTGTGACACGTGTTTTCAGAGCAGCGGGGCAGGGAGAAACTTGGTGAAATTTTCCAAAGTGATCAAATAGCACAAAGGAAAAATTTCACCCGCAGGCCCGTGAAGAAAGAAATGGTTTGAGTCTTGTATAAATAGGAGGCTAAAACGTGTCTATGGGCCAGTGGAAAGTGGGTCAGTGGAGTGAATTTTGGTTTTTTTCCAAAATTGTAAAGGGAAAAAAAGGAAAATTTTGGCCCAATAGCTTGGGCGTAGGAGGAGAAAATTAAAAGGGCCCACAACAAATGGGAAGATGACACATGTCATGGTCTTGTCAGAGGTTGGGGGCATAGGGGGAATGTGACAATTTTTCCAAAATGTTGCAAATGGCACCAAGGAAAAAAAAATCTTGCGGGCCCGCCAGGGAGAAAAATAGAGTTTTTTATAGAAGCCCTGTGGACTAATCAAGGTATGACACGTGTCCTGGTCTCATCGAAGGTCGGGGAGGTAGAGAAAATTTTAATTTTTTTTCCAAAGTGTTTCCAAAGGATGCAAAGGAGAAATTTTTCCGATGGGTCCGTAAAGGGAAGAAATTTGTTTGAAGCCCGCGTCCAATTGGAGTGCGCCACGTGGCATCGGAGCAGCGGGGCACGAAGCGATAATGGAAAATTTTCCAAAAATTCAAAAAAGGTGTAAAATGGTTTTGTTAAGCTCACATCCGATCAGAACATACCATGTGGCATCAGAGTAGCAGGGGGAGGAACTTTTTGGGGGAATTTTTCCCCAAATTCAGAAAAGAGGGAAAAAATTTTGGGTTTTGGCTCGCCAACCCAATTTTTGCCCTGTTTTTGCCTAAATCTTCAAAGGGGCATATCTTTTGATCCAGAGCTTATTTTTTCTCAATTTTGGTGTCATTGGAAATATATTTAAGTCCTCTACATGATGGAATCTTCAATTTTGTGTTTTGATGGATTTTATTAAGAGAAAATGAGAAAACACCTTTGGCATGGGGAAAAGAGTAGAACTGACGTCTCAACCACAATTTTTAATGCAGTATGGCTTCCATTCTTCTCAGGCATGGTCAAAAATATTAGGGAATGAACTTTTAAGGGTACCCATGCTGTTTTGATGGATTTGGTCAATACTTGAATGATTCCTTTTACTTTTCCCATGTTTCCTCCTTCTTGAGCTCAGGTTTTCATTGTTGAAAGCCAGATTTGGCTCATTTGTAAAGGGTTGGAAATTTTTATGTTTTGTAGACTCCCTCCTTCACCTTGGAAATTGAATTTGTGGAATATCAGACCCTTTTGAAGATTGCAATATGTTTTTTTCTTCCTTGATGTTGTAATGCACTATATTTAAAAGATGAATACGACAATGCAAGCTCTGTGAATGAGTTTTCAGTCCTTTCTTGTGTTGTTTACTTCATCCTGACCCTTCATTACATTTTAGAAAAAAATTCATGATGCGTGTTGCATTTTTTCATAATCTGTGTCAATTTGTAGAAGTGAATGTTCACCACTCCTTTGGTGTATCACCCTCTTAGTTTTAGTTTTATCTTTTTCCTTCTATCCTTGTCTCCTTGGCAGAATTAGAGTAGGATTTTAAGTTTAAACCTCTGAAATTTGCAAGCATACATCTGATCAAAGGAGTTGACGAACCATTCTTTAATCTAGAGATTGTTTTCCCCAATTTTACAAGTCCCAAACTTAGGGAAAAGATTCAATGTTGTCTAATCACACTGGATGCCCATTATCAAACTAAAAAATATGAGAAAACATCCAGGGGTGTTGATGATTTATACTAACAGTTTTTGCATGCTCGGTGGGACCTTAGAGGTATTCATCTTCATTACAACAAGTTGATGTGATTTTTTTTGTAATTTCTTGCTTTAAAAGACCTTATTTGCACATCTGACAACTCTAAAAAGGAATAATCAACTAGTTTTAGCAGTCCAAGTTTGAAGATTCATGAGAAGGATATAAACAAGGTCAAGGGCCAGAGAAGAGGGATTGAATGAGTATCTATATTTATCCCCTGGAAGAAGATAGAGGGGAAGAAGAATTCAAATGTCTCCATCTCCACCAAATAGAACTTTGTCTACCCCTCCACCTAGTATACCTTTCACCCAATTAACAGGGGTTCTCAGGTGAATCAGAATGGCACAACACAACCCTTATATCAACTTCATTGGTAGTCAGCCCACTTGCTCTTAATGCACAAAATCTAGTTCCAGTTGCAGTATTGAAGAACATTCCATACTTTACTGGGGAAAATCAGACCACTCCTGGTGATCATGTCAAAGACATTGCTAATGTTTGTGCAATCCATGTGATTGTTCAAATTTTTGTTAAATTGCTAACATCTTCATTTAAAGGGAAAGCCTTGCAATGGGTTTAGGAGCCTTGAGGCAGGCTCTATCCAAAATTGGAACTAGTTGTGCATAGCTCTCCATGAGCAGTTTGGAGAAAAAGGAGATAATTTGTCTCTACTAGAACAACTAACAACTATCAAGACATCTCCCAATGAGTAGCTAATAGACTTCAACTTCAGATTTCAAAGGACCTAGGATATAATCCTAGTGGTAGTAATGCCAACAGCTGAAGGTTCTTTCTTATACTATCTCAAATCTTTAAATTATTTTATATTTCTATGTTAATTCAATCCATGGGAGGTGTAAATATACCTGCAGCTTATAGCATTGCCATTAGGGCTGAAAATTAATTGATCCAAGATGGTAAACTAGCTCCTAGGCCTCTCATTCCCTTGTATCCAAACTTGGAAATCCCAAGCACTAGTCAAGCACCTACTTTAGCTCCTATTTCCACTCCTAGAAATCAAAGTTCAAATGAAACTTCTACTTCATCCTCTAGTGCCTCAAATGAACTTCAAGAAGTCATGAAACAATTACAAAATTTAGGCAAAGAGCTGGTTACACTCAAGAGGTAGCAAGACCAAAGTTTCAGACCTTCTTATCAGCCTCAAAGTCAGCCTAATAGGTAACCAATATTATCCTAATAGGCCACCCAATCCAACTGTAAATCAAAATCAAGTAAGGCCTCTTTCCAATAGAGCATTTCAGCCCTATAACCCTAATGTTGCATCTACCTCTAAAGCCTTAGTGCCAGTGGAAAATAATATAGCTCAAGAGTATGATTGGTGTTTCCCATGTAATGAACCTCACAACAAGTCTATGTGATTCAATGGTGCTTTGAGCCAAGCCTTGATGGTGACAACAACTGGCGTAGAGAGTGAGGTGAGCAAAGAAACAAAGCAACAACAAGGAACATCTCAGCAAAATACAACTCCAAATGAGACTACACTTGTGAATTGGTAAGCTGAGGATTTTTGTGGTATGAATTAAACAAATTTCTTAAAATGTGGTAGCTAACACAAGGTCAAAGAAGAGGAATATGGGTGAAGGGAAGTCATTAGATCCAGGTGATCCACAACCTTCCATCACTCCACAAAGTGCTAGAAAACAAAATGTAATTCCAAATTTTCAAGGACAACCCAAGCCACCTTCTAGACCAGCTCAAATGCTAGCTATTGCAGCCCATGTACAAGAAAAGAGTGTGTAGACTAGGGGCAGAAAAGATATGTTTCATCCCCATTTAGAATCATTAAACAAATGAAGAAGACAAATGTGAATATATCTATGTGGGAATCACTATCCATCCCAGGCCAAAGGGATCTTCTACAAGTTTCCATGAAGGATTAGTCAACTTCAAATCAACAAGCTCATATGCAAGAGAAGGTACTCACAAATGTTGCTCAACCTGAGGGGAAACTTGGAGGACATCAAGGTAAAGTTTTGAAACCCCCTCCATTCTATGTTTCATTGATTGTTGGGGACAAACTAGTACATAATTGTATGATTGATTCCGAGGCAAATAGTTTTGTGATACCCAAGAAAATAGCTAATCAGTTGGGCCTCCAATATGAAGTCATATCCAAAGGGGTGGTGCAACTATATGGGATAACAATTACAACCGTGGGATTAATTAAGGATTTGAGCCTTACTTTTCATGCATGCCCCTATGTTTGTCAAGGGATTTCACAACTAGAATTGGAGGCTACTTATCTTTTGATTGGTCACACTTGTTTTTTAGAACCAGATATGGAACTAAGGCCATAATTAGGTCTGGACCTATTGCAAACTTTCACATTGAGCCTCATACTCCAAACCAAATCAATGCCAACTGTTCAACATTTGATCAAGAGAATTATCCAAGCACAGATGAAGCTGACACCAAAGTTGGAAGAATCCCAGATTTGACTCTTGATGAATGGGCAAGCAAGGTACATGCTTTTGATCCCTACAAGGAAATAGAGGAATCTAAACTATGATTTTATTGCATGCATGAAGAAAATCAGCCTATTTCTAGCATCACCAAGCCAAACCATAAGGATGACAATGACGTATGCCAGTTATTCCTTGATGGATCAAGAAGTAGACAAGGTGCAGGTGGGGGAGCTATGCTTACTTCACCTCAAGGCATTAAGTATTATTTAGCTTTTAGATTTCAGTTTGCATGTTCTAACAACACTGTTGAATATGAAGCTTTGATACAAGGATTGCATTGGTCAAGGAAAAGGGGTATAAAAAACTTATAAGTCTTTGGTGACAGTGAGCTGATTGTTAATCAAGTTAAATGGCAACATTCTATAAAAAATGACCTGCTCAAGTGTTATAAGAATAGGATGTGGGACCTAATTGAGGATTTTGAAGGCTTTGGCATCAATTGCATCCCTAGGAAAGAAAACCAAGCTGCTCATAGACTTGCAGCAGTTGGGGAAGCCTTTGATGTTGTGGAAAGTATCAAGGAAGATAAATTGTAGCCAAGCATTCATGTGATCGTAAGGCCATCAGTGGCAGACAATAATGTAAGTTGAAAAGTGTTTGAAAGTGACCAACAAATAATCAATTTCTTGTAAGAAGAAGCTAAGTTCTCAGCCAAAAATCAAGAAAAGTTAGAACAGCAGTATGGTGATCAAGTAGTACAACTAAGAACCAATAAACTTCCAAAAGGACTTGTCACTTTGGAGTCCATCTTTAATCCTAATGATCAATTTAGGAAAGAGAAAGCAAACATCTAAGTCAAGAGAGAAGATTCAGTACCCATCTAAGTGGGAGAAGGAAAAGCACTTCAAATTGGTAAAGTGACAACCAAGCAAGAAAGGTATGAGTTCATGTAACTTTTTCAAGAGTTCCTAGATATATTTTCTTGGATCTATGAATACTTGAGAGGTTTCAATCCCAAGCTAGCTCAACACACAATTGAATTAGATCCAAGGGTTAAACCCATCAGAAAAAAAAAAGGCCAGTCAATCCACACATTGAGTCTCTCATGAAGAGGGAATTGAATAAGTTAATAGAGGCAAGTATCATATTTCCCATCAAGCATTCTAGCTAGGTAGAAAAATTGGTTCCAGTTAGAAAGAAGAGTGGAGAAATCAGATTGTGTGTAGACTTTAGAGATTTGAATAGTGCGTCCCTCAAGGATCACTACCCACTTCCTTCTATGGAGAAGATTTTGCAAGTTGTTGCTAGCTCTGAGAGGTTTTCATTGGTAGATGGTTAATGAGGGTATAATCAAATCATGGTAAAGGAGGATGATTAGTTCAAAACAGCCTTCACCACCAAATGGGGGATTTATGCATATAGAAAAATGCCATTTGGGTTGTCTAACACCGTAGCAACCTTCCCAAGGGAAATGGATATGGCGTTCAAGGGATTGATCAACAAAAATAATGCTGATACATCTAGATGATATTATTGTATTTTCTAAAAGTGCAGCAGATCATATATTTCATTTGAGACAAGTGTTCCAAAGATGTAGAAGATTTGGGGTATCCTTGAATCCCAAAAAATGTATTTTTTCTAGCTCATGAAGGAAATATCCTAGGCCACATTGTTTCCAAAGATGGATTAGAAATTTATCCAGAGAGGATTGAAGCAATAAAATCACTGCCATTATCAAGTCATAAGAAGGCCCTTCAAAGTTTCTTGGGAAGAATCAACTTTTTTCAGAGGTTTTTTTCCAGATTTTGTAGCCCTTGTCAAGCCAATAACTATGATGTTGAAGAAAAGTATGGCTTTCATATGGATAGCTGAAGGTAAGGAATTTTTTAATGCAATCAAAGAGGCTATCTCACAAGATCCAACTCTCATTAATCCATATTTTTCTAAGGATTTTATCCTTTATGCATTTGGAGGTGATGATACAATTTCTATAATTTTATCACAGCAGAACAAAGAAAATGCAGAGCATCCAATTGCCTTCTTTAGCCAAAACTTGGAGGACTATGAAGTGAGGTATTATTTCATTGAGAATCATGTTCTTGTAGTAATTAGGAGCCTGAAGAAATTTAAGCATCTAGTTTCAAACAACAAGGTTCAACTGATGGTTTATCATGTGGGAGTTAAGGACTTCCTCCTCAACAAAGACCTAAATGAAAAAACATGCAGGGTGGATTACTCATGTCATGGAGTATGACATTGAGATCAAAGTCACCAAGTTGTTCTGAGGAAAGGGATTATGTGAGCATCTGGTCTTGAGCAAATCAATGGAAGCATACAGTGGGAAAGATGTTGTTTTGGCATTACAAGACATCCAAGAACAAGGAGGTGTCTAAGAAGAGAATGGTGGTATGCTCACTCCTTTCTGGACCTAAGACATAATGCACTTCCTAAAAATAGGCCTATTCCCTCTAGAGATGAACAAAACTAAGAGAAGACACTTTAGATTGCAGGCTATCCTATATGCACTTGTTGATGGTGTCTTGTTCAAAAAGGATGTAAATGGAGTGCTGCTGAGATGCATTAGGACAAAATCAAATTAATAGAATGTTAGAAGAGTTCCATGGTGGATCAGCTGGGGGTCATTTTTTCTCCTAGAGTGACAACCCTCAAGATTATGAAGGCTGGTTGTTATTAGCCCAAGGTGTTTGGTAATTTTTATGCATGGATCAAGAGGTGCAAAAATTGTGCATTGTTCACAGGAAAGGAAAGATTAGCAGCCCTCCCATTGCACCCAATTTTAGTTGACAAACCATTCATGCAATGGGGTTTTTAATTCATTGGATTCATTAACCCAAACTCAAGCTAGGGACACAAGTGGATTCTAATAGCAACATACTACTTCACCAAATGAATAGAGGTGGTGGCACTCAAAGAGGCAAATGAATCTAGCATTCTAGACTTCTATGAGGGGATAGTAACCAAATTTGGTATACCTGCCACTATAATATCAGATAATACTTTGGAATTCATAGGATCAAAGGTAACTGAATGGGCTGTTAAGAATGGGGATCTATCTAAGTAATTCAGCAAATTATTACCCTCAAGGTAATGGCCAAGCTGAGTCTACCAACAAGAACTTATAAAAGATCATCAAGAGGAATCTTGATGAAAATCATAGGACTTGGCACACCAAATTGAAATCAGCCTTATGGGCTGATAGGATAACTCCCAAGAGATCCACAGGTAACTCTCCATTCAGACTTATTTATGGAAGAGAGGAAATCTTTCCCATGTCACTTGAGTTGCTAACATTGGAACTCATGAAGCAATTAGAGTTGTTGGAGTTTTTAGCCCATGGACGTTAGATATGTAGAATTGATGGAGCTCCAAGAAATCAGAGAGCATGCAGCCCAAACAATGGAGAAGGACCAAGCCTTGATCAAGAGAACCTTTGATAAGAAAGTTAAGGCTAGAACCTTCCAAGTTGGAGATTTAGTGTTGAAATGGGATGCAGACTGAGAAAAGCTAGGAAGGCATTCAAAGTTTGATGCCATTTAGAGTGGCCCCTATATGGTCACAAAATGTAGGAACAAAAATTCCTTCCAATTGTCTATATTGGATGGTGAAGAACTATAGATTCCAGTTAATGGAATCCATCTAAAGAATTGTTACTAGAAGGGAAAACTCTCCACCTTGTACATATTCTCTTAGATTTTCATTCCTCTAAGTGCTTGTGCACATTGTTCTATTGTAGCTTAGTTTTACATTTCCCTAAGTGCTTTAGCACAAGCTTGTTGTCCTAAGGATGCATTTTTGCAGGCCATGTTCCATATCAAGTGATGTTCTACTCTCATAATCTTCCTTCTTGAAATTATCTAATGAGTTTGGAGTACCAAGTAGTTAACTTGATGACTCCATACCCAATGGATTGTTTCAAGAAATGGGTAACTTCATCCAATAGGCAGATGACCCCTCTGAGTCACCAAAATTGTTATCCAAAATAAGCCCCTTGCTCATTTTTGGCTAATTTCCTTTCATTTCTTCCTTCATTGTGCCTCAGTCAAATTTTTCCACTTTTTAAGCACTCAAAAATTTTCTGGAAATGACTTCATCAGATAGAGAATTTTCTCACTTTTCCAAAAAGGTAAATTTTTCCTTCTAACTCCTTGTATTTTGTAAGTTATGGCTTAGCAGAGTTTTTGAGGGAAATTTTCCCTAGGAAGGTCCGTAGACCAATCAGAACATGACACGTGGCGGTGAAATGACGGGGAGCAGGAGCAAGTTAGAAATTTTTGCTAAGAAAGTGATGGGGGCACTGGAAATATTTTCCCCCATGGGTCCATAAAGGGAAAAAGTAATTTAAGGCCCGCAACTAATCAAAGTGTGACACGTGTTGTTGAAGTGGTGGGGCGCAGAGAAATTTGGTGAAATTTTCCAAAGTGATCAAATGGCACAAAGGAAAAATTTCACCTGCAGGCCCATAAACAAAGAAATGGTTTGAGGCCCATATGAATAGGAGGCCAACACGTGTCTATGGGCTGGCAGAAAGTGGGTTGGCGGAGTGAATTTTGGATTTTTGACAAAATTGTAAAGGGGTGAAAAGGAAGATTTTTGGCCCGATAGCCCGAACAGAGGAGGATAAAATTACAAGGGCCTGCAACAAATGGGAAGACAACATGTGTCCTGGTCTTGTCATAGGTCAGGTGCATGGGATGAATGTGGTAATTTTTCCAAAATGTTACAAATGGTGCCAAGGAAAATTTGTCCCCGCAGGCCCGCCACGGAGAAAATAAAGTTTTTTTATAGAAGCCTCATGGACTGATCAAGGTATGACACATGTCCTGGTCTTGTCAGAGATCAGGGAGGTAGAGAAATTTTTAATTTTTTTTCCAAATTGTTTCCAATTGGAGCGTGCCACATTGCATCAGAGCGGCGGGGCATGGAGCGATAATGGAAAATTTTCAGAAAATTCAAAAAAGGCGTAGAATGGTTTTGTGAAGCCCGTGTCCAATCAGAACATGTCACATGGCATCGAAATGGTAGGGGGTAGAAATTTTTGGGAAATTTTTCCCAAATTCAAAAAAACGGGGAAAATTTTTGGGTTTCGGCTCGCCGACCCAATTTTTTCCTTATTTTTCCCTAAATCTTCAAAGGGGCATATCTTTCAATTCAGAGCTTGGTTTTTTCTCAATTTTTGTGTCAATGGAAAGCTATTGAAGTCCTCTACATGATGGAATCTTAAATTTTGTGTATATAATGGATTTTAGTAAGAGAAAAATGAGAAAAAACCTCTGGCATGGGAAAAAGAGAAGAATCGATGTCTCAACCACCATTTTTAATGTAGTATGGCTTCCATTCTTCTCCATCATGGTCAAAAATTTTGGGGAATGAAATTTTAAGGGTACCCATGTTGTTTTGATGGATTTTGTTGGTGGTTGAATGATTCCTTTTACTTTTCCCATGTTTTCCTCCTTCCTGAGCTTAGGTTTTCATTGTTAAAAAGCCAGATTTGGCTCATTTGTAAAGGGTTGGACATTTTTATGTTTTGTAGACTCCCTCGTTCACCCTGGAAAGTGAATTTGTGGAATATTAGACCCTTTTGAAGATTTCAATATGTTTTTTTCTTCCTTTCTTTTGTAATGCACTATATTTAAAAGATGAAAATGACAATGCAAGCTCTGTGAATGAGTTTTCAATCCTTTCATGTGTTGTTTACTTCATCCTGATCCTTCATTACATTTTAGAAATTTTTGCATGATATTTGTTTCATTTTTCATAATCTATGTCAATTTTTTGAAGTGAATGTTCACCCCCTCCTTTGGGGTATCACCCTGTTAGTTTTAGTTTTATCTTTTTTCCTTCTATCCTTGTCTCCTTGGAAGAATTACAGTAGGATTTTAATTTTAAACCTCTGTAATTTTCAAGCATACATCTGATCAGAGAAGTTGAGGAGCCAACCTTTAATTTGGAGATTATTTTCCCAATTTTTCAAGTCCCACACTTAGGGAAAAGATTCAATGTTGTGCAATCACACTGGATGCCCATTATCAAACTAGAAATCTAAGAAAACATCCTGGGGTGCTGCTGATTTGCACTAACAATGCTAGAAGAAGGGTTGGATTTGGGGACAAGCACATCTTTAGGTCGATAAGTCATATGATGTCTTGAAAGGAGGGGCATCGATCGAGAGAGTAAAAAATGGTCCCTTCATGTTTATTTTTAATATAGATGTGGAGGGTAGATGGGATGCAATGCATGACACAAATCCAAGGATGTCCAAGAAGAATATTATACTTAAATTATTATTCTATAATGTAGAATATATCATAGATAATTTTATGGCCGATGCGAATAGGAAGGACAATTATACCCAATGTGGGGTTACAACATCGTTAAAAGCATAGAGGATGGTAGGAAAATTCAGATATAATTGTGTCATTTAGTTTGAGTTGGTTTAAGTTGTGAGAATAAATTATATTTATACTAGAACCATTATCAATCATAATCCATCATATGAACATGTCATTGATGCAGACCATGATGAAGAGAGGAAGATCGTGATCTTCGAGTGTCATTTTTGGGATTTTTGAATCCTCAAAGGACTTGGTGGAAGATGTTTTTAGAGCATCAGCTGGAACCGCGAGGGGTTGAGGCTCACCAGATGATATAAGGATTCATTTTAGAGCTTTAATAAGAGCTTATTTATGTTTAGGAGAGCTTTGGATAAGTTGATAAAGTGACTGTTAGTGCAAAAATGTAGCACACTAGGATTTATGCATTACAAAACCCTACTTTTTCTAACATGTGCCTATCTCAAGGTGTGGGACTCGTGCGACTGATATGGGCCTCCAAAGAAGGGTTAGTTCCTCTACCTAACCCTAATTCTAACACTACCTCTAGAAAGGGACAATGTGACTATCCTACAGCTAACCTAGACTTCCAAGTGAGCAGGGAAGAGAGAAGTACATAAATTATAAATCCTAAGCTAATGAGCATGGAAACACCAAGAAAAGGGGAGGATAAGTGTCGTAGTGAGTGGAAACAGGGTCAAAATGAGGTGAGAGAGGGAAAACATATGTGCTGCAATCCAAAACGACATTTAAGTCTCCATTTTCATATAACACAATAGATCTGAGCCCTACAAAGAATAAGACACACACAAGATACTTACAAATATAATGTAAAAGAAAAATAATACAATATTACTAAAGAAATGGCAAAAAATACCACAAAAAATAAATTTTGTTGATTAAAATGGTGCACAATCCATAACAATGCAAACAAGATGCAATAATCCTTCAAGAAATGCCCGAATTTGAGGCTTACAGGTCACAGAAAATATTCTAGAAAAAATTCGGCAGAGTTGTTCTTGAAATTCCCCAAAATTATCTCTAACAATAAGGGGGTTGAGTCAATTTTATAGTCATTTTTCCCTAATTTAGACCAAATTTTCACATTAAATTCCTAATAGGTTGTTTGCCAACCTCACCTACTACAATTAATGCCCTTTTCATAGCCTTGGTTATTGAGTTGTATTGTCATGCTTAAATGCCTCATAGGAAGCATTAATTATCTAACAAATCGTATTAAATATTCTAACAGGTCACATTAAATATTTTTACAAGTACCTGAACTATCTTTTCATGTTTATCCTCAGTTGTGATCCGTGAACTGCCCATCTGGAGTTGCTCCATTTTTGAGACCGTGAGCCATCCAACCAGGTTGGCTTGGACATCATCCAACCATATTAGGTTGTACAACTACACATGGTAACCATTTGTCTAATCTTGTGACCCATCCAACCAAGTAGAGGTGAGCATCCATCTAACCCCGTGGTTGTACGCCTACATTAGCAAATGAATCATCTAAGTATGCCACCCATCTAACCTACTTAGCCATCCAATTTTCTCAACCATCTAATCTGGCATCTGTGTGACCCATCCAACCTAGGTTGGGTAGCTACCCATTAACCGATGGTACATCTTGCGTGGGACATCCAACCAAGGGGGTTGAATTTCATCCATCTATTTTTTGTATAATGGGTTCGATGGAAGCCCAACCAATGGGTTGTCCAACCAAGGGGGTTGGACATCGTCTAACCTGGTACCCATTCAAACCCAGTTGGATAGTCATCTACTGCTACCCTCAAACACTAGGCCCCCAAACTGCTCCTTTGTGTCACACTATTTCCCAACCACTAGCCAACCAACTGAGGCATCCAAATTTACCTACCAACCGTTAACCAACCCGAGGTGTCAATCCTAAGCATCCAAATTTTCCATCCAACCTCCAAGAATCTGACCTAGATGTCTAACCATCTGACCAACATGGTTTTCCATCCTGACCGTCTATCCCAGGCATCCAACCTGACTGAATTTTCCTCAAATTTAACCAATTTGAAAATGATTGTGATTACCGATTCTAAAATTCTCTGTGGCTCACTAGATCACTGTGAGTTAAGAATAACTCGACCGAGCCAAAATAGGAGCTTCCCTAAATATGTCAATGAATTTTTTTACTCATCAAATTCCAGTACTTCAACCTATTAATTTTTTCTATTATGCAAGGGTGCAAAAAATGGATAACACTTGGTGACTCGCAGGATGATTTTCATGCTAGATATGAAAGACTAGTGACCTTAGAGGATCCATTGGGCATGGAGTCATACTAATTGATGAAATTTCTTGACACTTGGGAATTCAACCAGTAAGCTCCTGGAACAGTGTTAGGGCATGTCATTTGTACAAAAATCTCAGGTTGGAAACTGGATGTTCCATCGTGATACCTTGCCTACAACAAGAAAGTGCAAGAGCAACAAAATTTTTTTATGTACAAATAAAAAATTCATACACATCCCGAATGGAACATGTAATGAGTGCACAAGCACTTATTATAAAATCAACCCTACACTACAATAGAGCAATGTGTTGCAGTACTTGGAGGAATTACAAATTCTAAACTACTATGTAAAAGGGTGAGAATTTCCCTTCAATAACAATGTTTGAGGTAGATTCCATTGACTGGAATTTGTAGTTCTTCACCATCTAACTTATACAGCTATAAATTATTATTAATTTTACATCTCGTGACTATGTAGGGGCCACTCCATATGGCATTGAATTTGGAATGATTGCCCAGTTTTTCTCGACCTGCATCCCACTTTAGAACAAGGTTTCCCTCTTGGAAGGTTCAGTTTATTTCCTTTCTATCAAATAACCTATTGATGAAGGTTTTATCCTTTCCTAGGGTCTTCATTTCATTTCCTCTTATCTATTCCAATTCCATAAGTTCATTGTACCTGGATTCCATGGGCTCGAACTCAAACAACTCTAGCTTCTTTAAGAGCTCTAATACTAGGAACTCTAGTGAGATGGGCAACATTGCTTCTCTCCCATAGAAAATCTTGTAAGGTAAGTTAAATGTTGAACTCTTCAGTGTTAACCTGTCATCCCACAAGGCTGATTTGAGCTTCATATACCACATCCTTTGATTTTCATCTATAATTCTCCTGATGATATTCAGAAAATTCTTATTTGTTGATTATGGATGCCCATTACCCTGAGCGTAATAGTTTCAAGAGGTGCTCAAATAAATCACGTTCCTAAAATCCCATTATATGATCTTCAAGCCCATAAATGCTAAAGAATTATATGATATAATAGTGTCTGGGACTCTTAATCTTTTCACTATTCCTTCGTAAAAGTCCAGTATGCTAGACTTATTCACCTCCTTGAGTGTTACCACCTCAGTCCACTTGGTGAAACAATTTGTTATCATTAGAATCCATTTATGAGATTTTCTTTAATCAACTTAAGAGGAGATATACCTTTTTGAAGGAATCACATCATATTTTGAGTCCAACAAGGGGCGGGTATATTTTTTGCAGCCTACTCTTGAACTTCCTATAGTGACTAAATAGTCTCTCTTTGATCACTTGCTTCAACATGTCAACTAGAAGCTAATTGTTTGCACAATCCTTTGCGAAGAATCAATTTGGTGAATTTAATCTCACTGTCATTTTCCATTACTCAGGTGATCCAACTTTCCTGTTTTTCATTCAAATACATGTTCAAGAGGAAATCCTTGACTCTCGTATGGGATACTAGTAGTTGAATTTTGTTATTTGAGACTAGATGCTTGAACTTTTTCAGACTCCTTATAGCAGTAAGAACATGTTTTTTAATGAAGGAGTATCTTACACCATATTCTTCCAAGCTTTGACTGAATAAGGAAACCGGATGCTAGGATCCATCTTTATTTTTGTTTCACCAAAATTGTGGATATGGTGTCTAAACCTTCGAAGGCATAAGGTATGAATTCCTTAGAGAATTCCATATTTATGAGTGTCGGGGCTTGAGATATGGATTTCTTGATAGCTTCAAAATTTTCCTTTCCCTCTACTATCCACCTAAATGTTAGGTTATTCTTCAATATCATACTTATCGGCTTGATGAGGGTGGAAAAATCATGCACAAATCTTTGAACAAAGTTGATTCTCCCCAAGAAGATTTGGAGAGCCTTCTTGTGACTTGGTATCAGAAATGATTGAATGGATTTTACCCTCTGTGGATCAATCGTGAGGCCCTCCTTAGACACAATGTGACCTAGTAACTTGCCTTCAAGAGCCAAGAATATGCATTTTTTCAGATTCAAGGACACTTCGAATTTCCTGAATCTTTTGAATACCTACCTGAGGTGAAAGAGGTGGTCTACATATTTTTTGGAAAACACAATGATGTCGTCCAAGTACACCAGAACTATCTCATTCAACAATCCTTTAAATTCCACATCCATAGCCCTCTGAAATGTTCTTCCAGCATTTGACAACCCGAATGGTATTTATCTATAGGCGTAAGTACCCCATTTTTTAGTTAATGTCATTTTGAATTGGTCTTCCACTTTTACCATGACTTGATTGTAGCTTGACTACCCATCCAAGAGAGAGAATATCTCCAAATTGGCTACCACCTACAGTATTTTCTCTATGGAAGGCATGGGATAGTGATCCTTGAGAGATTCCATGTTCAGGTCCCGAAAGTTCACGCATAGCCTAATTTCTCCATTCCTTTTCCTAACATGGACCATATTTGCTACCCATATGGAATTCTTGATCAGGAATATGATAGTCTCTGTAATGAGCTTGTTTAGCTCCTTCTTCATGAGAGGTTTGATATGAGGGTTGACGTGTCTTTTCTTCTACCTAATGAGCTTTGCTTCTAGATCCAAATCAATTATGTGTTGTTCTACCTTTTTACTAAACCCTCTCAAGTATTCATAGCTCCAAGAAAATACTTTAAGGAATTCCTGGAAAAGCTCAACGAAATCATATTTCTCCTGTTCAGTAGTCACCCTACCAATTCGGATGACTTTACATTCTCCAAGTGAAATAGGATCTGAGTTTTCTCTTTTGACCTAAATATTCATCTTTTCCTTTCTAAACTGGTCATTTAGGTTGAAAATCAACTCCAAATTCATAAATCCTTTAGGTAACATGTTCATCTACAGTTACACTATCTTATTCCCACACTATTTCTCTAACTTGTCTTGATTCTTGGTAGAGAACTCAACTTATATTTGTAGAAAATTGATGATCTACTAATCATTTTTCCACACCTGCCAAATTGTGTTGTTTTCTGTGACTACAGGCATCACAAGCACCTTGATATGGGGCTATGTTATGTCTCTCTTAATGATGTCAGAAACATCAAATGTTACCCCAGTTTTTGTAAGTATATCCACAACCTTATTCTTCTTTCTTGGTATGGAAATAATATTAAATGCTTCAAAATATTCAATTATATCCCATACCCTATTTTTATAACTCTTGAGACTATCATTATTTATAGCACTTTTTCATCTTACTTGATTCAAAATCAACTCATTATCTCCAAAAACTGACAAATTCTTGATATCCCTTCCTATCACCCAATACAGTCCATGAATTAATGCTTTGTACTCTGCTGCATTGTTTGAGTAAGAAAATTGAAAATGGGAGGTTGAGTATTATCTAATTCCCTGTGGTGATACCAACATGGCACCCCCTTCTGCACCTTTCATGTTCCCTAAACCATCAAAAAATAGATGCCAAATCTCATTTTCATCCTTTTTTTGGCTTTGTGATGCTAGGAAGAGGCATATTTTCTTCATGCAAGAAGTATAAGCCTAGCTTTGCCTCCTCTATTTCCTTGTATATATCAAACGTGTATGTCTTGTGTTCCCATTCATCTAATGTCAAATTTGGAATGCATCTGAATCTAGTACATGTTTTTAGGGTGCCTAAAAAATGCTTTTAGTTAAAAGATGAGCAGTTGACATTGTTCAAATTCAACACATGAGGCTCGATGTGGAAGCCAAAAATTGGTTCTGATCTGATTGTATATTTTTATAATATCACATCCTATAGCATGTCAGACTAATGTGTTGATAAATAGCCTTTGATCTTAGCTATGAAATCCCTTGAGAGGAAAAGGGTGAAGAGTGGTGTAAAATCAATAATCGACACATCTTGAAAGACTATGACATTAAGACACATGTTTATTGTTAGATTCAAATCCCTTATGATTCAAACTATCCCTACCATTTTTTCATCAAACAATAGCACTCCTTTGGAGACCAATTCATACTTCAGGCCTAACTGATCTACAATCTACTTCTACATTACGAAGTTGTTTACCTCTAAATATATTATGTAATTGTGCACAAGGATATCCCCTACAATTAAAGACACATAAAGTGGTGGAGGATTCAAATTTTTGTTTGATTTACCTCCCTCTTATTACACTGTATTTATGAGAACCTTCTCCTGATTTTTAGATGACTTGTTTGAGGCTGATCTAGAATAGCTAGTGACTCCCACATAGAAATTCTCACGTTCATCTTCTACATTTGATTAATGATGTTTAATGGGGGTGGATTATCCTTTTGTTGTCCCTTTCTTGATATAGTTTTATCAGGAATCTAATATGGTACATTATTTTCTATGACATGTTCCTTGGGTTGACTTTGCACATTAGGGGTTGCTCTGGCATTTTTGACTCCCTATTATGTGAAGGTAGGCTAATAAGTACCTGCATGTGATGACTACCCCTCATCTATATACCTTTTCTTTGATCTTGTAATTTCCACTACACCATGGAGAGGATATTGAATAACCCCACAAAAGTACTCTTCCTTCCAATTCACTAGTGTACTTTCAACCTCAGATGCTTACTACAAATTCACTTGTTGCTTATTTCCCTCTTCACTTGTTTCTTGAGGACAAAATTATTGTCTGCAACATCAAGTCCTAATTTTGAGCACCATTGAATCATGGTTCTTGGTTGTGAGGCTAATTACAAGGAAAGAACCAATCGTACTCATGTGCCATGTTGTTCTTTACTAGAACCAAAGCCCTTGATGTTGGAGTTATATTGGGATTGTATGGTTGGAATGGCTAGGTAGCTTGAGGTTATCATAAATTTTGATTTTGAAATGTAGCTTAAGATGGAGGCATGTTCGACTAATACGGAGGCCTATTTCATTGAGCTTGAGGCTGGTATGGTCTGTAATTATGAGTTTGTTTCCTCTTTATAGTCACCAGTTCATTCCCCAAATTCTATAGCTGCTTCATGACCTCTTGTAGATCCTTGTAAGTTCTACGAGAAGTGGGACCTCACCATTGTTCTAATTTCTAGGAGCTGGAATTAGATTCAACTAAGGTGCCTGACTTGTAGTAGGATTCCCCATATCTAGATAGAGAGGCATAGGTGGTCTTAGAGTAATATTTATGGTCTGGATCAAGTAGTTCTCTACTTTAATTGTAATGGCATATGCTCCATGTAGGGTCACTCCCACCATAGATTGAATCATCACAGATATATCTAAATTTAAACATTTCAAGTAGTAGGGTAATTCCCCATCTACCACTAGTCTCATAGCCATTAGGATCCTGTCCCATGTCCTTTGAAATCTAAATTTGAAATCAGCCATCTGCTCATTAAGGGCTCTTTTTATTTTAGTCAGCTTCTCCAAGAGTGACAATTTGTTTTCCCTTTTTAAAAATTAGTTATAGAGGGATAAAAACAATGCATCTCAGTCTGTAATAGACCCATATGTTAAGATCCTAAACCATTGTAGTGTCTTACCCTTAAGAGAAGAGGAAAGGATCCTGACTACAACATCCATCTCATTGATCTTGTGAATGGCATAGACATTTGCAATGTGCTGAATATGATCAATAGGATTTATGTGATTCTCCTAAGTGAAGTGTGGAATTATCTTCAACACTGCCACTGGAATATGATTTCGTGAATTGAGGGTGAGAGAATATCTTCCTATGAAATGAACAAATGGATTTGTTGGTTGTGATTTTTGTTAATGTGCCACCCTGATTGGTTTGAGGCTCCTAGTTGATTGGAAAATGGCCTACCAGGTGGATGTGTAGACAAGGTCCTATTTGGTGGAGATGAATACCTCTGGGCTCATCTTCCTCTCCTTTATCTTCCTAGAGATAGTTGAAAATACTCAAATATTCTTTCCTCTCTTTCTCTAGACCGAGTCTAGATCATTCTCATATGCTTGAGGGACTTGGGCTGCTACACCACTGAATTCTTCTTCTTGGGAGTCACCAGGTGTGCTTAAAAAAATTTCCAAAGGTTGTAAATAACAACAAGATCACACCAATCTTACTGTAATGAAATATTTAGATTATATTATATGCAAGAATGCATGAAAAATGGCTTATGTCTCACCAGGCATGTAAAACATTTTAGTGCAAAAAATTAGCACTCTAGGATTTGTGCATTAAAAAACCCTTCTTTTGCCTAACTTGGGCCTGTCTCAAGGTGTGGGACCCACGTGACTAATACATGCCTATAGATAAGGTTGGTTCCTCTACCTAAACCTAATGCTAAAACTACCTCTACAAAGGGAAAATGTGAATATCTTATACCTAACCTAGACTTCCAAGTGACTAAGGAAGAGAGAAGTGCATAAAATGTAAATCCTAAGCTATTGAGGGTGATACCACAAAGAAAAGGGGTGGAGAAGTTTCTTAGTGAGTGTAAACGGGGATGAAATGAGGTGGGAGAGGGAAAACAGATGTTCCATAGTCCAAAACCACATTTAAGTCTCCATTTTCATAAAACACAACATATCTAGGCCCTGCAAGAATACAATATAACTGAAGAAAGGAAAATAAAGGAAAAAGAAGCCACAAAAATTCAATTTAATTTATTAAAATGGTGCATAATCCATTATAATACAAGCAAGAGGCAAGAATCCTTCACAAAATGCCAGGATTTGAGGCTTATAGCTCACATAAAAAAAATTGGAAAAAATTCAGCAAAGTTGCTCTGTAAATTTCCCAAAAATATCTCTAAAAAATGAGTAGGTGAGTCCTTTTTATAGCCGTTGTTCCCTAATTTTTCCAAAATTTTCAGTAATTTTTGTATTAAATTCCTGAAAGGTGGTTGACCAGCCTCACCTACCATAATTAATGCCATTTTTGTAGCCTTAGTTATTGAGTTGTCTTGTCACGTTTAAATGCCCAACAGGAAGCATTAATTATCTTACAGGTCACATTAAATATTTTGAAAGGTTGCATTAAATATTTTGAGAGGTATTTGAGCTATCTTTTCATGCTTTTCCTCACCTGTGATCCATGAACTGCCCATCCTGAGTTGCTCTATTTTTTAGATCGTGAGTCATCTGACTAGGTTCGTTTGGATGTTGTCTAATTACACAAGACCGTAGAATTGCATCTGATAACCATTCGTCTAATCCTATGACCCATCCAAATAGGTGGAGGTGGGCATCCATCTAACCTATTAATGTACACCTACATCATTAAATTACCCATCTAACTATGTCACATGACCAACCTGTTCATATTTCTAACCCGGTGTCTATGTGATCCGTCCAACCTAGGTTGGGAGGTCACCAATTCACTGACCATACATCCTGTGTGCACTGTCCAAACAAGGGGGTTGTATATCATCCATATCTTTTCCATACAAGGGGTTAAATGGCCACCCAACCAATTCTTCATCTAACCTAGGATCTATTTAACCCAGTTGAACAGTTGTTTGTTACTACCTTGAACACATAGCCCACTAAACTAATCCTCTGTGTCACACTTCTTACCAACTATCGGCCGACCAACCCGGCTAACCAACTAAGGCATTCAAATCATCTGACCAACCCTCAAGTATTTAACCTAACCAAATAACCACCGACCAACCCCAAGCATCCATCTCAGGTGTCAAACCTAGCCGTACAACCTCTAGGTGTCCAACCTAGGCATCTAACTAGCTGACCAACCTAGATGTCCATCCTAACTGTCTATTCGAGGTGTCTAACTAGAATGAATTTTCCTCAAATTCAACCAACTTTAAAAGTATTCTTATTCTTGGTTCTTGAATTCTCCACAGCTTGCCATCTCATCGTAAGTTAAGACCAATTCGATCGAGCCAAAACATAAGCTACCATAAATATTTCAAGGAATTTGTTTTCCCCATAAACTACCAATACTCCAACCTATTAACTTGTCCATTTTACAGGGCTGTAAAAAATGGATAACGATGAAATTTTAACTGGGGCATTTGAATTTTTTGTATGATGGTATGTTTGATGGAAGTGGGATTAGGATTGGCTAGAATAGATGCCTTGGCCTTAGATAAAAATGGAGGGGATGATAGGGATTGAGTGGTGGGAGCAGCGATTACAACTTTAGGTTGTGATGGGGGTGTGGATGAGGTAAGCTCCTAATGAGGAGGGATAGCAATAAAGGTCCTTTATTTTCTTAGGACTATTGATTTGGAATCATGTGAGCCTAAACGATTAGTTACCTAAACAACATCAATGTAGAGAGGTGAACATTACTCAAGTGAATTTGAAGTGGGTAGAGGAATGGTGACGTTAGTTTTGAATGAACTATGTGACTTGGATGTTTTTATAAATAAATTTTGGGTGGAGGAAGTGGATATAATTGGTGGAAGATTTGGTCCCTCCTTGTCAAGGAGATCATCCTCGTTGACAAGGTTGTGTATGATGGTTATAAGGTCTCTACATTGTTTAGTGTCATGCCCTGGTATATGGTGGTATGCACAAATAAGGTTAGATTCAAACCCTGAGGGTCTTGGTGTACTTGATTAAAAGGTTTTAATTTGTGGCAAGGTGATTTATGAGGCTTGGAGTAATTGGTAAAAAATTGTAGTATAATATCCCATAGGAATAAGTGATGGTGTGGCTATATGTAAAAGTTTTCGTGATGAAATTTTTGATGGTTTGATGTGTGGTGGTGTGATGCAATTCTTTGATATTATCTTAGATTTGGAAGAGGAAGGATCCAACTATGCTTGATTTGGGATATAGGTTGATGATTTGGGTGATCTAGACTCATTTTTGGGAGGTGGTTTAGAAAAATTTCGTCATTGTTTCATTTTTATTAGTAGTAGAATTTTTCAATGAAGGGGAGAATCTAAAAATAGAATATGGTGATGAAGAGAATGGTCCCAAAATTGAATAAGATGATGTGTGGAGGGGTCCCAAAATATAATATAATGATTCAGCTTTAGGAGGATTGTTCTTAGGGGAAGGAAGATCTATCTTTTTATGAGGACGTGAAAGAGGATGTTGAGGATATTTGCCAAGGAGTCTATTTTTTTGAAGAGGAACCCTTGGGAGGAATGAAAACAATATCTATTGGAGTGTTTGAAGATGGTATTATGGTTGATACAGGTGGAGGGAGTAGTCTTTGCATGATTATGTTAAAAGAAAGTGAAGATTGGTTTGATGTGAAGGCATCTAAATGTGTAGAAGAGATGGGAGGATCACTTGAATTTATTGCAAGTTGAAGTTCTTTCCAAAATTCTTCAAGTGATGAAAGTAATGTAGAAGAAGAAGGTGATGTAGATTTTGTCACAATAGTTGATGTTGTGGGTGTGGGTAAGAGTGTGGAAAGAGGAACTAGGAATGATGCTAATGATGGTAAAATGAGTAAATTTGGAATGGATTTGGATAAGGTAGTCAAACCTAACGAAGTGGATGTGAAAAGTGATTAAGTAGGAGTGATAGATAAAGGAGTTGATATAGGTTTTGGATCAATGGTGGGTATAGAATGAGATGGGGATGGTCGTTTTATACATTATTTAATAGGCATCATTGATATACTTATGAATGGGGAAGATGTTACATGTGTGGAATCAGGTGTGGGTGTGGGAATAAGGTAGTCAAACCTAACGAAGTGGATGTGAAAAGTGATTAAGTAGGAGTGATATATAAAGGAGTTGATATAGGTTTTGGATCAATGGTGGATATAGAATGAGATGGGGATGGTCGTTTTATAAATTATTCAATAGGTATCATTGATATACTTATGAATGGGGAAGATTTTACATGTGTGGAATTAGGTGTGTGTGTGGGAATAGATGTTGAGATAGATGTAGGCATGATTGGTTTGGGTATGGGAATAAGTGTTGATGAACTTGTGGATGTAGGAAAAATGTCTAGACAGGTGGATATGATGGTTGAGGAAGGGAGTGAATATTTGGATGAGATAGGATCTTGATCAACAATGTGCAAAGTGTTTATGGTATTGTATGAGTGTTAGGTGCTTAGGATGTAGAATAAGTGGTAACTTGTTGGTGAATGTTTAGGGTATGGTTATTTAAATATTTAAATTGGTTGGTTACGGGATGCATTAGGATCATCTACTTGAATATTTCCATGTTCAATGAGTCTTTGGACTAGATATTTGAAGGTTTGACACCTCTCTATATTGTGTCCTCAGACTTAGTGATATTTATAGTAATGATATTCATGATAGCACACATGTTTTTGTATTGATTCATCAAATGTATATATATGAGGAAGAGTGATAAGGCTAACTACCATCATTTTGTCAAATATTGAACTATACGATTTTACAAGGGGAGTATAGTTGGGTGTTCGTTTAAGGGATATTTGTTGAGGCCACACATTGAAATTATGTGTGGAAGATGATTTATCGATCACAACATTTTCCATTACCTTTGATTTTGAATTTTACATGGAGGACTTGGTAAATTCATGTTTAGTTTTATTTGATTTTAATTTTAAATGACCCTGCTCAAGGGTGTGTGTTCTAAGTTTGTGATCCATGTTGAAGGCTTTGTCAAAGGTTTGGAATGATTTGATTTGTAAAGTAGAAGATATATGGTTCACACATGAACATGAGAAGAGTTGAATGAGATCAGTTTGCAGAAGAGGGAAGGATGTATGGTTTATCATGCCATGACATCATGTAAAAAAAATTGTAATAGATTTGTCCTCAAACTTCCAAATGGAATATAGATTATTAATAGTTATTTTGTGCGCAGTGTTCGTCAAAAATTGTTCTAAAAATAGTTACAGGATTTGGTTGAATGAGAATATATAATATCATGGGATACTATTGTACCTTTCTAGCATGAGACTAGCAAAGGACATCGAGAAAGTGCGAAGCATTAAGTCTCAATCATGAGCAATAAGGTAGGAGGCATATCTGAATTCGCCAAGATGATTTTGTGGATCCTATTTGTTGTTAAACTTGGTGAATTTCAGAAATTCCTAGTGTAGAGGATATGATTTAATTGGTACAGATGGGTGAATAGGAAAGTTACATATTTTTTCATATGATAATGAAGCTTGGGATGCTAAAGTAGCAGCTTCGTGGTTGGCTATCCTATTCACAAGAGCATACATGGGATCATTCAAAAGAGTTTTTTTGGGGATGAGAGGTGGTGATTACATATAAGAACTAACCAAATGAGTTTTTTTTGTGGGTTTGAGGATGTGTGGGTTTTTAAGGAATTTGATGAGGGTGAGTGTAAATAAAGGGTTGAGATTGGAGGGGTGGTTGTTGAAATAATTTTTGTTGAGAAATGGGAACATGGTATGAGTGTTGGTACTCATGTTTTTTTTTCAAAAAGTGTTGAGTGGGGATTTGGGCAAAAATAGGTTGATGGAATGGGTGAGATGTGTAATAATACAAAGGACCCATAAGAGGGGGTTGGGAAGAAATGACATACACATGTGATTTGAAAGGATTATGTTGTTTGAATAAGTGATGTGATGTGTAAGAATGATGGATAGGGGAACTAGTGATAATTTTGGATGAAGAGGTGATAAGAACGGTAGTTACAATTGTTGTATTGATTGGAGGAAGATTGGGAGGAATGGGTGTGACTAATTAAGTAGTTTTTCAAGATGGGCGATTGGTAGAACATGAAGCAAGGTCATGTTGAGTTGTAGGAATTTTTTTTACTAAAAATTGGGTGGTTTTAGGATTATTCTGATAAGAATAAATCTTCTGAAGTGGTGGACCATCTTGGGGAATATGAATGGATTTCCTAAGGAGATATTCTTGGAGAGCCACCGGATTGCCATCAAGAATTTTTTGCAACTCTACATGACTACAAGGAATGATAGGAAGGCCAAAAGGTTTCGATCTAACAAATGGTGGGGTGGTTAGCCTAGACAAGATAGATTGATGGTATAAGAAAGAATTGGTCTCATCTAAGGTCGAAGTGTGAACAAGGGGTCCTTGGTGAGAAACGATGATGAGGGGTTGAGTTCCCATGAAAGAGGTAATTAAGGGCATGGATAAGGAAATTGTTGTGGTGGATGTTTGTTGAGATAAATGGATTTGTTCCATTTTCTTAGTGACTGAATGAATAATTATAGGCATGGAACAAAAGCAACTTTTACGCTAACTAAACCAGACAAGTCATTAAAAAAAATCTTTTTTATTAAGAAAAAGTGTGAAAATAAAAAGAGGATGGCTATAAGAGGACCTAGAAGAAGGAAAACTATGTTTGGTTTCAGGTAGATTGTGGCTCAGAAATGTCTGAAATTATTTTTTGTTAGGTGATCAAATCTCAATCATTGAACCAGGTGAGAGGAATGTTTTTATATATTAATTAAATTGTGAAGTTTAAGGAAGTGTGTGATAAGATGTGTGATGCCAAATATTTAACCTCCTATTTAAGCTATATGAGCAATTAGGATAAGAAAGGAGGGTTCTTTTAGATCCAAAATGAGGTGTGTGGTTCAATGAGTACACAAACAAGAAAGTAAAGTATGATGCAAAAAAGTGTAAATAAGGAAAAGAAGAATACCTGGATAACATTTTTCCTTTTTATCTAGTTCCAATTTGACGCATGTGAAGAATAGGCTCCAACCAATCCCGATGTGAGCAAGCAAGCAACGTGGACTAGTTGTAAAGTTAGTATGATAGAAATATAGAAAAAAATATGGAATGATATAAAGTGAGGATGTTGATTGAGTTTTACCCTATAGACATAAGATTAGATAAATGGATGGTAAATGATCATTTCTATTTTTGATTCTCAAGTTTTCCCAAAATTACAAGAGAAGATAATACACAGACATGATTGGAAAAACTATATTTTTGATTTAAAAATAAAAAATAGAGATATATCTAAAAATTAATCAGATTACTGAAAATGGAGTGGAATCTAATTAAATACAATGATTAATAACTACAACGAGATGATTAGCTAGTACAAAATATCAACACAAGTCATGACCAAAAAAAATATTATATATTTTTTTTAAATGGATGGGGAAACGTGTTCTAACACATGTTCAGTAATGGTGATTTGGGATTTGGGTCAGAATGAAGGGAAAAAACATTCAATTACTGGTCACAGGAGGCTCTATATAGAACCAAGGTGAAGAGGAATAGAAATTTCAAGATCTAAATGGTGAAACATGGAAAATGAATGTAGAGAGTCAAAGGAGAAGAATTAAGAAAGGAACACGATGTGAAAATTTTGGAGTTGGGTGATGGAAAATAAGGAAGTTATTACCAACCCTAAAAAAGTGAAAAATTTCAATTTTAGGCTAATGAGGGAAAAGTGGGGTCAGGAGGCACCATGGAATAAATTTTGGGTAAGGTACTTACAGGCATGCTAGAAAAATTTGAGGATCCATGGGGATGAAACAAAGAAGATATGCCAAAAATACAAAAAAAATTTACAATAACCTGTGGCGGTAAAGGTGACTAGAAACCAAGAAAAAGAGTTAAAAAAAAAACCAAAATTGAAATAATATTTAAATCATCTAACTATTTTTAAATTATGGTGGTAGAGCTGACCTATAACCAAAAAACTGCAGTGGTAGAGATGACCAGAAAGTAATATATTTTATTCTATAACAGAAACCAAAAAATAGAAACTAAAAAAAAGGCAAAGGTCGCGAGCTTAATGATCATATCCACCACTACCAAAACCTGTACAGAAAACATAAAACAACCCAAAAAAATAATATTTCCCACAATGTAATGATTAACAAAATAAATACATATGGGATAGAAAATTATATTACAAAAACAAACACGAGCATGAAAATATCCAACAAGACAACAATTTATGAAACCAACAAATAAAAAGCATAGGAGGGTCCCACCAAGCATGTCAGAATGTTGATAAAATTTTCTTTGTCCCTATCTAGATTAGTGAGGTAGATAAAAAATAAATCAAACAACCTCAAAGATACAAGGGTTTAAGGTACCTTGAATGAAGATGGTGAAAAATGGATGGGCAGAAAATGAATGTCCTCGCTGCGAGCTAGATATACCTATGAAACAAATGAAACTGAGAGAAAAATGGATTAGATGGTATATACAGGAGCTTCCCAATGAATTTTGTTCCAGGAAGTTTTACCTTCCTTTCACGGATGGAAACCCCCATTAAATGAGAGAAAACAATATAAATTAAAGATAGATAAATAACATGTAAAAACTGATAAATATCATAACCTAAATATTTGGATGTATAAAGGAGCTACTGATCTGATCAAAGATAAATGTATAGAAAACCAAACTAAGAGAACCACAAGGGCATGAGGATGATATTATGGTGCTACAAGTAGCATCACAAGGGCATTATGGTGGTATGATGAAAAGTGGGGGCTATAATATCAGAGGTTTTCTATGACTTCTAACTTGTCTAAAAGAGGGGGGAAGGCTTGTATTTATAGCCTGAAGATAGGGTTAATTTAAGGGTTATCAGGTTATCTTGGTTTTAAAAACTAACCCTGATTAGGTGAGTGGGGGGACACGATTTGAATGATTAGGTGCAATAGTAGGTTTCATGTGGATTAATTTTCATTATTTAATTTATGAGTGAGGTGCATGATTTGAATGATTTTAGATAATTTAATTTATTCGGCGGGGTGATATGAATTATTTAAAATGTTGAATGGATTCCATGTCAATGAAAAAGCTTGAGTTCAAATGCAATGTCAAGGTATTTTCAAGAAAGTTTGGTTAATATCACATCAAAATCTCGGTTATGTCCTTCATTGAAGCTAAGAAGGTAAGATTGAATATGGTGAGTGAGGTTTTGATTTTAAGTGAGCAGGAAACTAATGGTAGGGAAATCCCACCAAGACCTGGGGATCAGGATGCAATTGTAGAAGAAGGGGAGATCTAGGGTCAGGATGAATCCTTGATAAGGGACCCAAAAAAAAAGGTGTACTTGTCAATGAACCAAGTAAAAAATGAAAATGCCTTGAAGAACCAAAAATGTTTCCTCCAGGTGGTCAAGGAAGCATCGGGAAGTGTTTTAGAAATCCCAGATTCCCTTCTAAAATCACTACAACAAATCTCAACAAAGCTTTGGTGGGGAAACTTGTGGGTGGGAGACAAAATATCGATGTTGTTAGAAGGTGGGACAATATGAAGTGGAAACCAAAAGGACACCTAGATGTAATTTCTTTGTCAAATGGTTTCTTCCTCTTTAAATTCATTATTCAAGAAGATGTGTAGAAGGTTTTGGAAAAAGGACCCTTATTCAGGGGAAAATATCAATGGTATCTCAGGAAAGGGGAACCAACTTTCAACCAAAAAAAAAGAAAATTTGAATCAGTTCCCTATGTGGATTCATCTTCCTAATCCACTATTGGAATTTTGGCATGAAGATATTTTCAAAGGAATATAAAATTCTTTGGGTTCTATGGTTATAATAGACAATGCAACCTTGCATATTTACAGACTAGTTTGTGCAAGATTCTACATCTATACTATTACTGATAAGGATATCCCTAAAAACATCAAGCTAAAATATAGCCTAGGGATATGGGAGTAGAAGATAGAAATGGAGAGTTACCCAGAAAAATGTATCAAATGAAATGGTTGGGGTCACTCGACTTAGAACTGTAATTTCAATATCTCCAAGAGGTACATCGCAGTGATGAGGAATAAAGGGAAAGAAGAGAAAGGAAAAGGAATCATGCAAAGTGTAGCAGATCATAGGAAAGATTTTGTGAGTAACCATACTAAAAGATTCAAGCCCTTGAGATTATAAGAAAAAGACTGAGAGAACCCCAACTAAAATCTCATAAATAGATGAGGAGGGATTTACCCTTGTGGTTAATAGAAGGAGGTCCAAAAATCAGTCATGGTTTGAATCAAATGTAAGGGAAGAAACGAAGGATCAATCAACCAAGGATTATCCAAAGGACCTAAAGATGGAGCTATTTATTTCAACTAAAGAGAAAGGGACCAAATCTAGTGGTCAAGTAAAATATCTGCAAAAAGCCAAGGAGGATATGTTGTTGATTTCCACTGCCTTGGAGGAAAAGGTGAAGGACCAAACCCTATTTCAGAAGGAACAGGATATGAATGAAATTTTGGATGGTCCAAAGGGAGAAAGGATGACAGTTGGAGATTTGATTAATCTTTCCACAAATGAAATAATGAATGTTCATTTCTCTATTAATCAAGAGATGGAAAGCAAAAAAGAGGAGCTAACTCCTAGCAAGAAGGGGGGTCCCCTGAAAAGAACTCCTTCAGGGAGGAGAAAAGGAAATCATACTACTAAAAATGGATATTCCTTAATGTCCCCTCCAAGTAAAGGAAAATTTTTGGAAGGAGATAATCGTATTAATGTGGAAAGTTCCACCAGTAAGTAAGGTAGGCCTAGTAAATTTGAATTAAGGAAAAAAATTACCCAGAAGGAAATAGACTAAGGGAAACAACTATTTTTAGACCAAAAGGTGTTTAAAAAAACAAACCCAATCTTATAAAATGAATTGAATTTCATGGAAGGGAAGAGGGCTCAACATCCCTGTGAAGTGGAGGGATCTTAAAGATTTGATTGAAGGACAGAAAATTGATGTAATGGCTCTGCAAGAAACCAAAATGAAAGAAGACATTTTCCTAAATTTCTATAAATCCTTCTGGAATAACTCAAAGGATTTTTTTGTTAGTTCCAAAGGGACCTTTGGAGGGTTACCAATGGTCTTGAATCCAACAGTTTATTAGGGCACTCTACTAGTGAAAAGAGACCACCATATGGCCGTTATGATGAGAAATCTGAAAAACAAAAAAAAATGGATCTTATCCAACATCTATGATCTTACACATTACAAAGATAGGAAAAACTTATGGCAACATCTTCAAACTTTCAAATACCACATCACTAGTACAAAGTGGATAGTGATTAGTGATTTTAATACCCCCTTGTCTCTAGGGTAAAAAAAGGTGGCTCCAAGTAGTTTACCATTGGTATGGAGGATTTTAATGACTTCATCTATAATTACTAATCACTATCCACCTGGTCCAATAGAAGAGCTGGTTTTCATCATATTCAAGTGAGATTAGACTGTGTCTTGGTATTGGAAGAATGGTAAAGCCAGGATAGGTTTGGATCATAACCCGATTCTATTTTTGATAAATAATCCCTATAGAAGAATAACTCATTTTTGCTTTGAGAACATGTGGCTCCATAGTGAAGATATGAAAGATATTATTAGCGAATGATGTTTAGACTTACTAAAAATCTTCAAAATGTCAAAAAGAATCTTAAAATATGGAACAAGAAAACATTTGGTGATATTTTTCATAAGAAAATGGCTATCAAATATCACCTGGTAAATGTCCAAAGGGAAATTAAAGGGGGGGATAGTGACCTAGATTTTGTAGACTATGAAAAGGAAATATCTCTTCTATCGGAATACCACAACATCCTTGGTAAAGAGGAAATATTCTGGAGACAGAAATCTCGAGCCACCTAGATTAAGGAAGGGGACAAAAATACCAGGTTTTTCCACCTGTCTAACCTGAAGCAAATAAGTTTCATAGAATCTGTAAATTAAGGAGAGAGGAAGGTTCCCTTGTGGAAGAGAAAGAATAAATTAATAAAGAATCTCATTCGTTCTTAAAAACTTGCTCATGAATCAATGTGTTCCCAATCTGGTCAAAGAGTAATATTTTCTGAATTGCATTCCTTCCCTAGTTTCAAAGGAAGACAATTCTCTTCTTTCTGTGATCCCTTCTTTGGAGGAGGTGGAATTTATGGTAAAAAATATCAGCCCTAATAAAGCCCCTGGTCTGGATGGGTTTCAAGCTTTCTTCTTTCAATATTTCTAGGATATAATAAAAAAAAGGATGTTTATAATGTCGTGAAATAATTTTTCAATCAAAAAAATATACTAAAAGATATGAATTGTACCTTCCTGACCCTAGTTCCAAAATATGGCAATGCTATGGAGTTGAAGGACTTTAGACCTATAAGCCAGTGTAATATTGCATATAAAATTTACATGAAACTCTTGGCTCTTCGTCTTCAATTGATCCTTCTAGATATCATTTCTAAACAACAAGGTGGTTTTTTCCTTGGCCGCCAAATCCAAGATGGTATCATTACTATCAAAGAGACAATTCATTCAAAAAAACTCAGCAAGAATGCTGCTATGATCCTAAAATTGGATATGGCTAAAGTGTATGATAGGGTCTCATTGAAAAATCTTGACAAAATTCTTGATCGGTTTGGATTCAATCATTCCTTTAGAAGTTCGGTAAAATTCTATATTTATAATGACTAGTTATCTATTCTTATGAATGGGTCCCCCTATGGTTTCTTTCCCAGTTCACAAGGACTAAGGCAAGGGGACCCCCTTTCCCCTTTTATCTTCATTATTTTGGTTGAATCTCTCAGCAGAAGACTTAATGTTGAAACTAGCAATGGCTTTAACAAAGGGTTATCTTCGACGATGGGTATGGAGAAAGTGTCTCACCAACATTTTTTTGATGACACTATTATGGTGGGTGAAGCGTCTGTTCCTAAAGAAAAAAAATTTAAAGCCCTCTTGGATGATTACATGGAGGTATCGGGTTAGTTGGTGAACTATAGAAAAATTTCTCTTTTTCTCCTCAACTCTTTGAAGAGCAGATGTAAGAATATTGTTGGGATTTTTGGTTGTGTCTATAAACCATTCAAAGCCTTATATTTAGGTATCACCCTTCGGTGTAACAATCCCATTTTAGGAATTTAGAAACAAGAGAATTTTTTTTTACAAAATGTTCTCTAATCTAAATAAAACATTATTTAGGACATACATTCTATGTCAATCAATCTCATAATAGATAACCATATGCAGTTGTAAATGACTCGGATACACCGATCTATTCATTCCATGATCTTACCTACCAATCTATTAATGTTTAACTTTAATTACTGAATACTTATCATATCCTATGTATACTTGGTTCTCTTACCCTAAAATGGGTACTGAGTGATCTGTTTAAAGAACCTATCTGAATATTTGTTACCAATATTCATCTGATATCACATTGTTTTAAACTAGGAGATATAGGACAACACAACCAACAACTTGTGATACTTTGGCCAAAGATTTTCAACATATTGTTCATGTCACTATTCCTAGATGGCATACTCATCATTACAAAATATGTCCTTCACCTCACTGATCTATTATATAGAATGGTCTTTACTGACTACCGTCAGTCCACTTGTCTAAGGTTTAACCCTAGCATAGGTTAGAAACATATTTTATTATAGGAAGATGCTCACAATGAATTAGGGTATATGGGCATACTCAGTTGACCTAAGTCAACCAGATGTGCCAAGATACCCAGATCCATTGAAAGCTACTACCTATCCTAAACATGCCACTAACCTAACCTAGAGAGAAACTAAGTTCAAGTCCTTATTTGTGTGTAGATCTAGATGATCAATGTAGAAGGGTGTTACCACATGTCAACTACAATGTTGTACCCTCAAGAAGAACCTAGTCTTCTTGAAGGTACAGTCCTGTAGTTGGCATGTGCTAGCATCCTACAGAAACTACCTCATCAAGATGTACATACCCCAAGGAGGTTATTAATACATTATTAATTTGGATTATTTAACATATTACAGCAACCTTTCTTGACCCTAATCCAACATTCCATAAGTTATTTTCTAATATTTGATTCAATTAATCATTAAAGAACTTTCTTAGCTTATTATTGCTTTTAATGTTTGTTTACTAGTTTAACAAGTAGTTAACCAAAAATAGGACAACGATATCATAAGTTCCATTATAATGTAACTTAACCATTCAAAGAAGGTGTAGCAACCAAATAGGTTCAACTATTGTAGACTTCATAGGAAATGAAGTCTAATGATTAACGATCATATCACCAATATTTAGATTACATTCCTTTGAATGAAGGAAGAGTCTTCCTCTTCATGATTAAGTGTTAGGATTGTCATACCCTTCTTATCCTTCACAATTTCTATAGTTTTACTTCGTATTCATTACACATTCCATTACTATATT
This sequence comes from Taxus chinensis, assembly GCA_019776745.2. Lineage (NCBI taxonomy): Eukaryota > Viridiplantae > Streptophyta > Pinopsida > Cupressales > Taxaceae > Taxus > Taxus chinensis. The sequence continues at coordinate 571,962,578 of CM034147.1, read as the reverse complement.
AAATTGTTTAGATAATAAACATCATCTTATGCAACTTAACAAGTTGCATCATTATAAGGGAAATTTTAACTTAATTCCCTTTATCCATCTTATCAAAGGATATCCAGATAAGCATAAAATAATATGAAGAATATAACAAGATAGAACTTCTATCTTCCTCATAAAAGTATGAGGTAATTTACACAACCAATGCAAGTAAATCTCTAACTTTCAATTCATCATTAAAAACTTATCCATTTACAAGACTATACATTTCAGGCATATTGTATAACAAACAACCTTCATTCCAAAAAGAATACAACTTTTCTTTTTCAATACAACTCAAGAATGAATCAGAATTCTTTACAAAGAATCAGACTTATATCAGTTAATGCATCATATAAGTTTTTTCCTTCTTTTATCACTTACGATGTCCATCTGCAAAAATTGCTAGCATGGGTTAGTTCAATGAACTGAGCATGATAAGCACTAAGAATTAAAACAAGCTACATTCCACTAATTGTTTCATTAAAACAACTCTTCTTTAATGAAGTCAATTAATGCAATCATACAAAAATAAGCCTAAGTAATAACATCCCAAAAAGAAGCACAAATATAAATCTGCAATCACTTTATGAGAGACCATTATATAATCATGACAACTACTACATTATATTCTATAAGTATTGTCCCAACCGATACTTATTTACATTAATTAGCAGCCTTGGCATTTAACTATCCCATAATTCTTACAAAATTTGAAATACATAATTGATCTTTCTATCGTCAAGAGTTTCTTTTGAAATCAAAGACTTTGTTATCATTCCTTCCAAGTTCTAGTAAATTCAAGTTAATTACAACTATGTAATCCTTTTAAGATGAATCATCCTACATCTTAAATAACCAAAAGATTCACAAATCATAAAAGGGCAGCCTAATTCTAGGTTAAGTAAAATAACCTAGGTTCTAGATTAGACCTCTTAACAATTCAAGAATGTATACCAAGTCATCAATGTTTCATTTACCAAATTGAGACATTCCCAAATGTCCATAGGTATACATCAAGTATAAACGTAAACAATATCAAATACTAGTCAATTACTTACAATAAGTAAAGTATTTGATTCAATCAAACCTATACAGTTTCATAAAAAGATAAAGGAGAACAAATTGAAAGTACATAATTTCCATTTCCTTTTATCTCCTCCTTATTTTTATCCTCAGAAAGGAAAGATCAACATCCTCAATTTAAACAACTTAAATGATTAAAAAGAAGATTCAATACAACTATTCTCAAATTCAACATTCATTATGAAATAGCAGTCAGGTTCAGAGTGAACCGAATTCATACATATATTATTTATACATATGAAATAAAGAAATAGATTCATCATTAATTTAAGAGATAATCATTCCTTAACAAGAATTCCAATCTAATCCAAGAAGGAAGAGGAACAAATAATTATAAACTCACTTTCAACCATTATGAGTTTCCAACATTGATTCAGATATTAGTAAATGATCAAACTCCTACATTCCATTATGCAAGATATGACTCATACAGGTTATCTTTTACCCTTATCCAATCGAGAAAGGATCATACTATCTATTAAGTACATAGAGAGTAATAACAAATACAACTTTCAAAAGATGTATGCCACAGCCATATGCAATAGTCAAAGTAGAGCAATTACCATCCACTTTCAATAGGTCAGACCTAACTAAAAACCACTTGGAGTCGACAAGGAAATAAGAACAACACCTCAATTATGAAACCAAGCAGGCTCAAACAAAGTTGATTAGGTTTCCTAATAAAACTAGAAAGATAAACTTAAAAAGAAGTAAGTCTATCATCAAAAAGTATCTAAGAATAACTCAAATAAACCAAACAGACCTGAGAAGGTAATTCCCTCATGACATGCAGACAGAGAAAAGTTGATTTCAAGTTTTAGAGAGTAATTTAACAATACTATCCTCAAATATCATAATGGATAGAAAAATGATTCCAAGAAACTCTATCAGACTAACAAGATAGTTTCCATATCGACGAAAGAAAGTTGATCTACAAGAAACACGATCAACCGAGTTCCACCAAAACAATTTGAACTCTCCACATCTGAAAAGAAATATTGAAAAGGGAAAGAACCCCAAACCAAGTTCAGTGTATCGAACAGTTCCCATTTATTATTCAGTATAGAAAACAATACTCAACTTGACAAAATAATCAAACCAAGCTACAATCAAACAAATCTCATATCCATATTAACTTGAACACAAAAACTCAAACCGAGCTACAGTCAAATGGGACTATTATCCCATAATAACTTGTATTGTCTCTCAGGACCAAACAATATGACTATACATCTCTTAATAAAAGAAAAGTTCATGCAAGAGAAAACTCAAATAAGAAAAGGGTATTCATCCCCCTCCTTCGCTATTTAAACAAGCCGAAGTAACAACTCAAACCACACTTCTCTTTTATCAACAAAACACAAGTTCCAGTCCAAACTATACATATAGATAAAATACAGATTGAAAGAATATTAAAATGCTCCTTTCTCAACACAACTCATGATGTTTCTGACGATCAAATAAACAATCGAGACAACAAAAGGAGTAATGCAAGATACCCAAATATGGGAACAATTTATCACAGTATTTTTCCACAACTCCTGTTCAAAATCCGTTAAGTGCATTCCTTTACAAAACATAAAATAGAGTAACCAATGCAACAAAACCAACTCAGAAAGCGTAAAGAAACATAACAATACACTTCCCATTCTCAGTAAAGACTTCCTGTTAAAAGTTCCAACAAAGCTTATACACCCAAATCCATTTTCGAGTATACAGTCCAAAAATCTAAACTAAAACCAAACAGAAGGGTCTCGAAACTCAAAATGTTTCATCACATTTAAATAATTCAAAGAGAACACACACACAAGTACAACCTTCTCATGCAAGGAACATGAATCCACAAATCACATATTTCTTCTATCAAGCAAGCAAATAACCAGAGAAAACATAAAACTATTTACCCACAAAGAGCAGAAGTTGTTTTAATGAAACATTTAGAGAAAAGCAAGAAATATTAATGGGTAGAGCCTATCATGCCTGATAGTGCCTCTGCCAATTCAAAGAAGACTTCCAGCTGAGTTTCCAACACCTCTTCTTCTCCAAGCAAGATCAAACAACAATAATATTTTTCCACAGTGCCTCTTATACATTCCTCGAACCAAAAATAGATCAAAGAATTCAAAAATAGCCACTAATTGCTAAGTGTAGATCAAACTGCTGGTTCGAAAAACTAGATAGCTCCATGCAGAGAAAAAATCATGAAGCATGCAAAGCAAAACAACCCCCAACAAATCCGCCAGCATGCCTTCCAAGATGGCTTGCTCACCAAACCTGAGGCGTATTAATGACATTAATTCCAAATTTCCCACTTATCTTTCCTTGCCACCGCCATTCATAGTTGGCGAGACCTAATTGCACTTCAAAATGCATTTCCAAACTTAGCGATGCCTCCACGTAGGTTCCACTAAATTCCCATGCAATCACCAAATCTTGGTAGTACTCTGCCTTATTAAATAAAAAATCACATCTCATTAATAGCTTAGGAACCGCCGCTTAGCTCCCACTTTCCAACCGACCCCTAGGTTCCCTTTCATACCCAATAGTTTAGGATAGATGAAATTAGCTTAGGTTAGATCTTAGGTTAATTTAAAAATATAACCTTAGGATATAACCTCCTATCAATAGATTGTCACCTTAGGTTAGGTCTTAGTTTAACCAAATACAATAGGTTAAAAAATAACTTAGCATCCCTTAGGTTATTTCCCTCCACACTAACTTAGCATTTACAACTTAGGTTAGAATGTCATCCCACGTAAAGTGGCTTAGAAGGAGTTAGGAAATTTTACTTGAGCCTCGAATCTTATTAGGATAGACCGTATAGATAAAGGGCACATTATAATTTCCTTTTTCTCAAGAATCCTGAAGTAGGTTTCCCTTAACATCATTAAGCACCCTGCACAGGTCAGTCAAGAAGAGCCGGGCACAACACAAAACCAAATGTTGGCATTGTCTTCAAGATGATAAAGAATTGCAACAACACAAATTCAGTCCATTAAGTCTCTTAATCAATGAATGTCAGTTTTTCATTCAGTTTAGATAAGAAGATTTAAAACATTCCTTGGATCAATGGAATTGATCCAAGGGATGAGTCCAATTGCAAAAGATAATTTTGCAACTCTTAAAACCATAGATTGCAACTTACTCATAAGAAGTGAAATAGATTTTTGTAAGCAACAACATATCAGCCCTACAATCAAAGAGCAGAATGATTTATCCATGGCAAGCATGATTTTTCAACAACCATGAAACATACATTTGTCCTGAAAATCACATGTCAATGCTTGCAATGCAAAAGAGGAATATAAAAGTTGTCGAGGGTGTTACATGCTTCCCTCCTAAAAAGAATCATCATCCTGATGATTACCTCACTTTAATCATTGCATTCAGGATAATCAATTTTATTCACTATCTTAACATATGTCAAAAACATATCAGAATTTTTAAGTTCCAGAAATCAGCATGACATAGCTGTTTATTCAAAACAAATAAATATTTGCCCAAAACTGGCATACTTATTGTAATATAAAGATAAAATCACAAATTTTTATCAGTCAACAGAATCAATTCTATTCAAATAGATATGGAAAAGTCAGTTTTCATATCCTCAAGGTTTTCCCAAGTTGCACTTTCTTCATTAAACTGGTCCCACTGGACCTTACATTGACTTATCTCATGATTTCTTAAATGCAACTGGCGAGTTTCAAGTACTCGTATGGGTTTAACCATGATTATTCCTGGGTCTTGGACCTGCAAGGAATTCCAATTTAACACATGTGATAAATTTGAAACATATTTCTTAAGCAAAGAAATATGGAAAACATCATGCATTCATGACAAAGCAGGAGGTAAAGCTAAACGGTAAGCTACAAGGTTGATTACTTCAACTATCTCAAAAGGTCCCACATAATGTGGTGATAACTTGGTAGCCTTGCCAAAAGTTATAGAGCTCTTTTTTGGTTTAACCCAAAGAAAGACTTTCTCACCAAGTTCAAATTTCCTGTCAATCTGCTTTAGATCAGCATAACTCTTTTGCCTATCTGCTGCTTCTTTCAAGCGTTCATGAATCAATTTAACTTGTTGTTCCATTTCAGTAAGGATTTCTGGTCCAATTACCTCTCTATCCTCAATGTTGTCCCAACTAACAGGGGTTCTACATTTTCTTCCGTATAATGCTTCAAAAGGTGCCATCTTAAGAGAGGCATGGTATGTGTTATTGTATGCAAACTCGACTAGTGGAAGGTACTCTTCCCACTTATACTGCTGATCCATACAATACATTCATAACATATCCTCTAAAACTTGATTAACTCTTTCAGTCTGTCCATCCATTTCTGGATGATACGCAGAACTGAAATTTAACTTAGTTCCTAGAGCTTGCATTAAGCATTTTCCAAAATCTTGACATCATTCTAGGATCTCTATCTGAAATGATTAATTCAGGTACTCCATGCAATCTGAAAATTTCATGTACAAATATTTTAGCTAATACAGGAGAATCATCCTTCAGATTACCAGCAATAAAATGTGTTACCTTTGTTAGTTTATCAACAACTACCAAAATAACATCATGTTTATTTCTTGACATAGGCAACCCTTGTACAAAGTCCATGCTTATCACTTGCCATTTGTACTGTGGTATGCTATGAGGATACAACAAACTGGTTGGGTGCATATGTTCCGATTTAACACGTTGACATTCAAGGCAATGTGTCACAAAATCTATAACATCCTTTTTCATTCCCTTCCAGAAATATTGTTGTTTTATATCAGCAAGCATCTTTGTAATACCAAGGTGTCCAGAAAAAGGTGAATTGTGAAATTCTGCTAACAATTTCTTCCTTAAATCGTTTAGCAAAGGTACATATACTTTGTTTTCAAATCATAAGATTCCTTCATTATCAAAGTGAAAACCTTTATACCTCAAATCATTTGGATCTGCAGCAAGCGTTGTCTTTACTTGCTAAAAATAAGAATCAGATTCCATAACACTTTTTACTTCATCCTTAAATTGAGTTCTCAATGTTATAAGAGCAAAAATGTGCTTCCTACGACTTAGAGCGTCAACCACTCTATTTTCTTTACCCTTTATATAACTGATGTCAAAATCATATTGAGACAAAAACTCTAACCACCTTCATTGTCATGCATTTAGATTTGGCTGAGTGAAAATATACTTCAGCCCAAGATGATCAGTTTTCAATTCAAAAGGTTTACCAAGTAGGTAATGCCTCCAAACTTGTAGTGCATGAACAATGGCAACAAGCTCTAAATCATGTGGAGCATAATTCAACTCATGTAACTTTAGTTTTCTACTTTTGTAAGCTATGACATGATCATTTTGTAACAAAATACCTCCTAGACCTTCACCATATGCATCAGTTACCACCATAAAATTTCCATTAGGATCTGGTACTGCTAGAATAGGTGCTGAAGTTAACTGTTCCTTCAAGGTTTTGAATGTAATTTCACATTTCTCACTCCAAAAAAACTTTTTATCCTTCTTCTGTAAGGAAGTTATTGGTGCAGCCACCTTAGAAAAATCTTTTACAAATTTCCTATAGTAACCAGCAAGCCCCATGAAGCTTCTAACTTCATGCACATTCTTTGGTGCAGGCCACTCAGTTATAGCTACAATTTTAGAAGGATCTACAACAATTCCATTTTTACTTATTACATGTCCCAAATAGTGTACTTCTGTGTCATAGAAAGAACATTTAGATAGCTTACCATATAGCCGTCTCTTTCTTAATATTTCCAAAACTATCTTCAAATGCTCATGGTGTTCCTCAATACTTTTAGAATATATGAGAATGTCATCCAAGAATACGAGCACAAATTTTTCCAAGTATTCTTGAAAGATATTGTTCATTAAATTCATAAATGTTGTAGGTGCATTTGTTAATCCAAAAGGTAAAACTGTGAACTCATAATGTCCATACCTTGTTCTGAAAGTTGTTTTATGAATGTCCTCATCCTTAATCCACAATTGATGATATCCAGATCAAAGATCTATCTTAGAATATACCGATGCTCCACACATCTGATCAAATAGATCATCAATCCTAGGGAGTGGGTATCTATTCTTGATTGTTGCTTTGTTTAACATTCTGTAATCAATGCACAATCTAAGTGTTCCATCCTTCTTTTTCACAAAAATTACAGGTGCTCCCCAGGGTGAAACACTTGGTCTAATCAAACCTTTAGACAAAAGTTCCTACAACTGAGCCTTAAGCTCTACTAATTCTGTAGTAGTCATTTGATATGGTGCTTTAGAAATAGGTTCGGTTCTAGGCTTGATCTCAATCGTGAAATCAAACTCCCTTTTGGGTGGAAGACCTGGAAATTCTTCCAGGAAATACGTCACTGAAGTCTCATAACAATGGATATCATTCCATAACATTGTTATTCTCTTCAGTTGTTTCTACAATTTTCACTACATATAAGGTACAACCTTTATTTTTGGCCTTTTTAAGTTACATAGCAGACAATTTTCTGACTGAAATCTCACATTTCACACCTTGAATCTCTGTTGTTTTCTACAGGTCATCTAAACAACTAATGTGTTTTTCAAAACAATCCACTTTAGCCTTATGTTTTGCTAACCAATTAACACCTATGATTACATCATAAGACCCCAAAGGTGCAACATAAAGATCAACTTCAGTGGAAAAGCTAGGTAAGTCAAGGACTGCTCCAAAAAGACACATACTAACTATATGGACAACATTGTTTCCATACTACACAGTCCATGTTTTATCCATATTTCTAGCTTTTCTTTTTAGTTTTGATGCTAATTTACTAGAAATAAAACATTTAGTAGCTTCGGTATCAAAAATAATAGTTATAGGTAAACCAAATAACTTACCCAGAACTTCTATGGGTGTGGCTTGTTTCTCATCCTGCTTGTCAGCTACTACAACGTGTATCTTGTGTTGTTGATTATGATCATCCTTTTTCAAAGGGAATTGATTTGTGTAATGATATTTTCCATAGTTATAACAGCCTCCTACAGGTCCCTTCCTAGGCTCGGGTTTATTTCCAGCCTTAGAGTTATCATTCTAGCCCCCATAGGACTTCTGTCTGTTATTATTGTTCTTAGCAAAGTTGTTCCATGCATTACCAGTAAACTTGTTTGTTGTTGCTTTCTTATTAGTATCAGATGAAATCTTACTTTTCATTCCAAATTTCTTCCATGGTCCTTTCTTAGGTGCAAGAGATGATGAAGAGGAGTTGGATTTTTCTTCCTTACTTCCTCCTTGTGAGCAAAAATTGCCTTTAATTTCTGTTCCTTGCCTTATGGCCTTTTCAACAACCCCTTCCATCATGGTTGGGCTGTGAACATCCACCTCTCCTCCTATAATGGGATTCAATCCCATGATGAATTTTTGTATCCTGAACTTCTCATCAGTTTGGTACTGAGGTACATACTTAAGGAGTTTTGTAAACCACTCCCAATACTCAGTTACAGTTAGCTTTCCTTGAGCTAAGTTCTAGAATTTAGTCATTTTCTGATCATAGTAAAGTTGCGCAAGCCATCGTTTCCTAAAGTATCCTTTAAATTGATCCCATGTGATATTAGTTTCATCATATGTTTAACTCATCCTTATGGATGTCCCACCATGAAGATGCCTCATGAGAAAGCTGATATGCTCCCCATATCACCTTTGTTTCTTCTGAGAAATTCCTTATTGCAAAGTATTTCTCCATTTCGTTGAGCCAATTCTCAGATCCATCTCCTAATGTGGTGCCATCAAACTTGGGTGGACTTATCCTTTTTATATCATTAGTGAGTTCAGCTACCAGCCTAGCCTTTTTGTTCTTATGCTGAACAGGTATGTTCACATTGTTATTATCAACACCCACATTGGAATTGTCCCCTGGAGGTGGCTGATTATTGTTATCAGCATCATCTTCCTCCTCATTTCCCATTACTTGATGTTCAAGTACAACCAAATGATCTCTTGTTTCCAACAGGGAAGTAAGGATCTCATCAATTTTCTAGGAAGTTGCTGCTCCTTCCTTAGGTGGAGGGTTATTTGCAACATTTCCTCTTGTTCTAACCATTTTCAGTTACAAGAAAATTTAAGTTTCATCAGATTATGGACACAGTAGGTCCAAGAGCTGCAACCTTTCGCTCTGATACCAAGATGTAACATTCCCATTTTAAGACTTTAGAAACAAGGGAATTTTTTTTTATTTACACAATGTTCTCTGATCTAAATAAAACATTATTTAGAAAATACATTCTATGCCAATCAATCTCATAATAGATAACCATATGCAGTTGTAAATGACTCGGTGATACACTGATCTATTCATTCCATGACTCAGTTACCTACGATATATTCATGTTTAAATTTAATTACTAAATACTTATCGTATTCTACATATACTTGGTTCTCTTACCCTAAACTGTGTACTAAGTGATCTGTTTAAAGAACCTATCTGAATATTTGTTACCAATATTCATCTGATATCACGTTGCTTTAAACTAGGTGACATAGGACAATGCACCTACTAGCTTGTGATACTTTGGCTAAAGATTTTCAACATACTGTTCATGTCACTATTCCTAGATGACATACTTGTCATTACGGAATACATCCTTCACCTCACTCATTTGTTATCTAGAATGGTCTTTACTGACTACCATCAGTCCACTTGTCTAAGGTTTAACCCTAGCCTAGGTTAGAAACATATTTTATTATAGGAAGATGCTCACAATGACTTAGGGTATATGGGCATACTCAGTTGACCTAAGTCAACCAGATGTGCCAAGGTACCCTGAGCCATTGAAATCTACTACCTATCCTAAACATGCCACTAACTTGACCTAGAGAGAAACTAAGTTCAAGTCCTTATTTGTGTGTAGATCTAGATGATCAATGCAGAAGGGTGTTGCCACATGTCAACTACAATGTTGTACCCTTGAGAAGACCCTAGTCTTCTTGAAGGTACAGTCCTGTAGTTGGCATGTGCCAGCATCCTACAGAAACTACCTCATCAAGATGTACATACCCCAAGGAGGTTATTAATACATTATTAATACATTATGGGATTATTTAACAGATTACAACAACCTTGCTTGACCCTAATCCAACATTCCATAAGTTCTTTTCTATATTTGATTCAATTAATCATTAAAGAACTTTCTTAGCTTATTATTACCTTTAATGTTCGTTTACTAGTTTAACAAGCAGTTAACCAAAAACAGGACAACAATATCATAAGTTCCATTATAATGTAACTTAACCATTCAAAGAAGGTGTAGAAACCAAATAGGTTCAACTATAGTAGACTTCATAGGAAATGAAGTCTAATGATTAACGATCATATCACCAATCTTTAGATTACATTCCTTTGAATGAGGAAGAGTCTTCCTCTTCATGATTAAGTGTTAGGGTTTTCATACCCTTCTTATCCTTCACAATTTCTATAGTTTTACTGCATATTCATTACACATTCCATTACTATATTAAATTGTTTAGATAATAAACATCATCTTATGCAACTTAACAAGCTGCATCATTATAAGGGAAATTGAACTAATTCCCTTTATCCATCTTATCAAAGGATATCCAGATAAGCATAAAATAATATGAAGAATATCAACAAGATAGAACTTCTATCTTCCTCATAAAAGTACGAGGTAATTTACACAACCAATGCAAGTAAATCTCCAACTTTCAATTCATCATTAAAAACTTATTCATTTACAAGACTATACATTTCAGGCATACTGTATAACAAACAACCTTCATTCCAAAAAGAATACAAATTTTCTTTTTCAATACAACTCAAGAATAAATCAGAATTCTTTACAAAGAATCAGACTTATATCAGCCAATGCATCATATAAGTTTTTTCCTTCTTTTATCACTTACAATGTCCATCTACAAAAATTGCTAGCATGGGTCAGTTCAATGAACTGAGCATGATAAGCACTAAGCATTAAAACAAGGTGCATTCCACTAATTGTTTCATTAAAACAACTCTACTTTAATGAATCAATTAATGCAATCATACAAAATAAGCCTAAGTAATAACATCCCAAAAGAAGCAAAAATATAAATCAGCAATCACTTTATGAGAGACCATTATATAATCATCAACTACTGCATTATATTCTATAATTATTTTCCCAACCGATACTTATTTACATTAATTAGCAGCCCTTGGCATTTAACTATCCCATAATTCTTACAGAATTTGAAATACATAATTTATCTTTCTATCGTCAAGAGTTTCTTTCGAAATCAAATACTTTCTTATCATTCCTTCCAAGTTCCAGTAAATTCAAGTTAATTACAACTATGTAATTCTTTTAAGATGAATCATCCTACATCTTAAATAACCAAAAGATTCACAAATCATAAAAAGGGCAGCCTAACTCTAGGTTAAGTAAAATAACCTAGGTTTTAGATTAGACCTCTAAACAATTCAAGAATGTATACCAAGTCATCAATGTTTCATTTACCCAATTGATACATTCCCAAATGTCCATAGGTATACATCAAGTATAAATGTAAACAATATCAATTACTAAACAATTACTTACAATAAGTAAAAGTATTTGATTCAATCAAACCTAAACAGGTTCATAAAAAGATAAAGGAGAACAAATTGAAAGTACATAATTTCCATTTCCTTTTAATCCTCAGAAAGGAAAGATCAACATCCTCAATTTAAACAACTTAAATGATTTAAAAGAAGATTCAATACAACTATTCTCGAATTCAACATTCATTATGAAATAGTAGTCAGGTTCAGAGTGAACCTAATTCATACATATATTATTTATACATATGAAATAAAGAAACAAATTCATCATTAATTTAAGAGATAATCATTCCTTAACAAGAATTCCAATCTAATCCAAGAAGGAAGAGGAAAAATAGTTATAAACTCACTTTCAACCATTATGAGTTTCCAAAATTGATTCAGATATTAGTAAATGATCAAACTCCTACATTCCATTATGCAAGATATGAATCATACAGGGTTATCTTTTACCCTTATCCAATCTAGAAAGGATCATACTACTCTGTTAAGTACATAGAGAGTAATAAAAAATAAAACTTTCAAAAGATGTATGCCACAACCATATGCAACAGTCAAGAAGAGAAATTACCATCCACTTTCAACATGTCAGACCTAGCTGAAAACTACTTGGAGTCGAAAAGGTAATAAGAACAACACCTCAATTATGAAACCAAGCAGGCTCAAACAAAGTTGATTAGGTTTCCAAATAAAACTAGAAAGACAAACTTAAAAAGAAGTAAGTCTATCATCGAAAAGTATATGAGAATAACTTGAATAAACCAAACAGACCTAAGAAGGTAATTCCCTCATGACATTCAGACAAAGAAAAGTTGATTTCTAGTTTTAGAGAATAATTTAACAATACTATACTCAAATATCAGAATGGACATAAAAATGATTCCAAGAAACTCTATCAGACTAACAAGATAGTTTCCATATCGATGAAAGAAAGTAGATCTAGAAGATACACGATTAGCCGAGTTCCACCAAAACAATTAGAAGTCTCCACATCTGAAAAGAAAGATCAAAAAGGGAAATAACCCCAAACCATGTTCAGTGTATGGAATAGTTCTATTCTCGTTCAATAGGAAAACAAGACTGAATACAAAGCTACAATCAAAAAAAGTTGGTATCCATAACAACTTGAACATAAAAACTCAAACCAGCCTACAGTCAAACAAACTCGTATCCAGATTAACTTGAACACGAAAACTCAAACCGATCTACAGTCAAATGGTACTATTATCCCATAATAACTCATATTGTCTCTTAGGACCAAACAATACAACTATACAGGTCTTAATAAAATCAAAGCTCATGGCAGAGAAAACTCAAATAAGAAAAGGGTATGCATCCCCCTCCTTCACTGTTTAAAAAATCTGAAGTAACAACTCAAACCACACTTCTCTTTTATCAACAAAACATGAGTTCCAATCTGAACTGTACATATAGATAAAATACATATTGAAAGAATACTAAAATTCTCCTTTCTCAACACAACTCATGACGTTTCTGAAATTCAAATAAACAATCGAGACAAAAAAAGGAGTAATGCAAGATACCCAAAGATGGGAACAATTTATCACAGTATTATTCCACAACTCCTGTTCAAAATCCGTTAAGTGCATTCCTTTACAAAATGTAAAATAGAGTAAACAATGCAACAAAACCAACTCAGAAAGTGTAAATAAATATAACAATACACTTCCCATTCTTAGCAAAGAATTCCTGTTAAAAGTTCCAACAAAGCTTAAACACCTGAATCCATTTTCAAGTATACAGTCCAAAATCAGAACTAACACCAAACAGAAGGGTCTCAAAACTCAAAATGTACCATCACATTTAAATAATTCAGAGATAACATGCACACAAGTACAACCTTCTCATGCAAGGAACATGAAACCATAAATCACAAATTTATTCTATCAAGAAAGCAAATAACTAGAGCAAACAGAAAACTATTTACCCACAAAGAGTAGAATCATTTTAATGAAACATTTATAGAAAATCAAGAAATATTAATGGGTAAAGCCTATCATGTCTGATAGTGCCTCTACTTATTTGAATAATACTTCCAACTGAGTTTCCAACATCTCTTCTTCTCCAAGCAAGATCAAACTTCCAGAAGCCAAATCCCCCAGCATACCTTCCAAGATGGCTTGCCCACCAGACCTGAGGCATATTAATGACATTAATTCCAAATTTCCTTCTTATCTTTCCTTTCCACCACCATTCATAGTTGGCGAGACCTAATTTCACTTCAAAATACATTTCTAAACTTAAGGATGCCTCCACGTAGATTCCACTAAATTCCCATGCAATCATCAAATCTATAAGTACTCTTCCTTATTAAATAAAAAAATCACATCTTATTAATAGCTTAGGAACTTCCACTTAGCTCCCACTTGTCAACTGACCCCTAGGTTCCCTTTTATACCCAATAGTTTAGGATAGATGAAATTAGCTTAGGTTAGATCTTAGGTTAATTTAAAAATATAACCTTTGGATATAACCTCCTATCAATAGATTGTCACCTTAGGTTAAGTATTAGTTTAACCAAATGCAATGGGTTAAAAATAACTTGGAATCCCTTAGGTTATTTCCCACCACACTAACTTAACAATTACAACTTAGGTTAGAATATCATCCCACGTAAAGTGGCTTAGAAAGAGTTAGGAATTTTTACTCGAGCTGTGAATCTTATTAGGATAGATCTAATAGATAAAGGTCACATTTTAATTTCTTTTTCTAAAATCATGAAGCAAGTTTCCCTTAACATCATTAAGTGCCTTGTATAGGTCAGTCAAGAAGAGCCAGGCACAGCAAAAAACTAAATTTTGGCACTGTCTTCAAGATGATAAAGAATTGCAACAACACAAATTCAGTCTGTTAAGTCTCCTAATCAATGAATTTCAGTTTTTCATTTAGTTTAGATAAGAAGATTTAAAAAAATTCTTGGATCAATGGAATTGGTCCAAGGGATGAGTCCAATTGCAAGAGATAATTTTGTATCTGTTAAAACCAAATTGTAGCTTACTCATAAGAAGTGAAATAGATGTTTTGTAAGCAACAACATTCAACCCTACAATCAAAGATCAGAATGATTTATCCACGACAAGCACAATTTTTCAACAACCATGAAACATACATTTGTCCTAAAAATCACATATCAATGCTTGCAATACAAAAGAGGAATATAACAGTTGTCAAGGAAGTTACATTGGGGATAAAATACCTTCTTGTGGAGGATGGAACTTTCTTATAGAAATATTTGATAAGAAGCTCGCGGGGTAGAAAGCCAATATGCTATCTCAGGCCGGGAAAATCACCCTTCTCAAGAGTTCTCTCCAAAGTATGTTGGTGTATGCTATGTATCTCTATCAACTTCTTGGGATAGTAGCAGAAAAAATTGAAAAGATCTAAAAAAATATTCCTATGGAGTGGTACAGAAAGAAAAGAAAGAATATCGTTGGTGGCTTGAAATAGAGTTTGTAAAGTGAAAAAAATAAGGGAACTTGGCCTTAGAGACTGGAATAAAATGAACAAATCCTTTTTTGCCAAAATTGTTTGGAGACTAACAAAAGAAAATGGGGTTTGGACAAGAAATATTAGGAAAAAATATTGGATGGAGGCTAACAACAAATTGTGGATCTTCAAACCAGCATCTTTCAATGGATCAAGTGTTTTCAAAATTATTAATTGGGCTAAGGACCTCTTTGCTAAGGGAAGAAGATGGTAAATAGGGAAAGGAAATGAAATATGTTTCTGGACAGAGAAATGGGCTAGAAACTTTATCCTCAAAGACAAATTTCCCCAAGTATCAAAATTTTTAGAAGACAAATATGGGGAAAAAACAAACAATTATATGGAACATCAAGAAAGCTTTCAGGTATGGAAACACATAGAATTGGATAGGTAGGAATTAAAAACACATATGGTTAATCTCGATGATTTTCTAAAAAAAATTGTGTCTTCTAATATCAAGGAATAAGATCGGATTGTGTGGCAAAGAGAACATAATGGAAACTTCTCAGTTAGATCTACCTATACGTCATTCTTTGAAGAGGAAACTAGAGAGGTGGATATTATAGTGGGCACGGTTTGGAATAAGACTATAACTCCAAAATTCAATGTTTTTAGCTGGCTAGCGGTGATGAATAGGATTCTTACTATGGATAACCTTGCTAAACAAGGTTTCCATATAGTCAATAAACGTGCTCTATGTGAACAGTACTTGGAAACGGTGAATCATATGTTTTTAGAATGTCGCTTTGCTTTATATATTATGTCTCATATTCTAGGTATGTTCTCGGTCAAGTGGGTTATTCCCAAGGATCTCCAATCTGTCTGGAATCAATGGAAATTCCCTTTCAACAGTCAAGGGTTGAAAAACCTATGGCTTTTTATCCTTGGCCACTCTTGGTGGGAAATATGGAAAGAGAGAAATCAAAGGATTTTCAATAAAAAGAAACTCCCTAATAGATTGGTCATAAATAGGTGTTTACAGGCTATTAGAAATCATTTTTCCATCCTCAATAATAAATAAGTGGAATTCATGGACTGTGAACAATGTGTAGACACCCCAATTTCACATCTATCCTAAATCAATTAATTTCCCTTCCTCATTTCCCACAAAAATACACTTCGAATTAATCAAATATAATTTGATTAATTATCCATTTCCAAATCTAAAAATAATCTAATCCTCACAACATGTCATTATTCTCCATGTTTTTCCACTATTGAATTAAAAATTCAAATTCAAATCCTCACCCACCATTCGTGGTCCCCACTCACCTAAAATCCTCCACTTATGAATTAAAAATATAATTCAAATCCTCACCCATTCTTCGTGGCCCCCACTCACCTAATATTTCCCACATTTTCAAACCATCCACCTAATCTTGCCCACATTTTCAAACCATCCACCTAATTTTGCCCACATTTTCAAACCACCCACTTAATCTTGCCCACATTTTCAAACCATGATTACTTAAATTAATTTAAGCTAATCACTCCCTCAGGCTATAAATACAACCTTACCCCTGCCCTCTAAACACACGGAGAATAAGCTTGCATGCCATATCTAAGTTCTTGCATCCTTTGAGCAAAGAACATCATTTTACCTTGTCCTAATGCCAAAATAGCCTCATAATCTTTTTTCCCATCTAGTGCAAACTAAGAGGATCATTGTTGCAGGAAGGTCTTGCTCCGTCTCGAAGAAAAGCACCTACATATCACAAAATCAGGGCTCAATCCAAGTTTCCTAGCCCATTCTGAGGTTTGCTACGAAACTCGAAGGAGGAAGTATGATTATTGGTATTTTACTTCCTTGTTAGTAGTGTATTTTTCATAGCTTACATTCTGGCACGCCCGGTTACTTTCGATCTGTTACCATTACTTTCTCAATTAGTGGTTTTATCTGTTCTTTGTTTATTATTGTTTATTATTATTTCCTTTTCTGTTCCTTTTGGTCTTATTTGGTTAACCTTCATGCTTTGGGTAGTGTTTTTGTTGTGTGGTGTCTTGTGGTGTATCTACAGGTTATAGCAACAATGAAACTTTGCAGCTCATCCTATCTTTGATATCCTCGGTGCTTGGTGTTTAGTAGTTCTGATTTTGCTATTCACTCGTAATCTATAGAAACACAAGCAATAATCATTAGTTTATCATCTTAGTGTCATGGGACAACCAATCCGGAAAATTTATTTATTTATTTCCTTTTGCTAAAATAACTGCTTTGTAGGAAGTTAATCAGTTATTTATTTATTTTCTTTCTTTTATTTTAGTCAATCATTTTATGATCTAACTCTTTCTTTCTTATTATTGTTATTTTTTAACCTTGCTGTTAAAATTTTAGCTTCTTAGGTGAATTACAGAAGTCAAAAAATAAAAAAAACCAGCTCCTGGGACGTTTTTCTCACGTTCAAAATTTCCATTCAGAGCGTTCTCGTAGCCCATCTTCCGGAAGCCATAACTTTTGCTCCCGAATTCGGAATGTCTTTATTTTTTTTTAATGGAAAGGTATTGAAAAGATATATGCAATGAAAAAATAATTTTTAGATTTAGACTTACAAAAAAAATTTGGTTTCATTTCTTATAACACCTATCTTTTTTAACAAAAAACAACAAAATTATAGTTTTATTTATTTATTTATTTTTAATTTTTATTTCACGAAACATCCTCACACGTATGCTCTTTCCTTGCACTTCAAAAGTGATCTTGGAAATCAGAAACGTGAGGCCACTCGAGCTCTAGAAAATAATTTTTAATTTTAATTTTTTGCCTTACATTTAAATTTTCCACGACAACACTTCTAGATAACGTTTTCAGCCTCTTCTTTCATCGTTTTTCTTTTTTGTGAAAATAATCATTATCGCTATTTCACAATCATGATTAAATTGCAATAATTATTAAAATTTAAAAAAAAAATTGAAAATCAGAAAATCAGAAACTATTCCAATTGTATCTGCGTATGCTCTTTTCTTGCACCTTCGAGCGATCTGGAAAATCAGAAACGGTCACATTTTTTTTAGTTTCTTGTTCTAACATTACAGGATCCTCTAGCTTTGTTTTCCAACTGTCATTTTAATAATTATTTTCCTTTGTCATATTCTTAATATTTGTTTAGTCGTTGGTTGTGTATGCTCTTTTCCTGCGCCTTTGAGCGATCTGGCAAATCAAAAACAACCACGATCACTTTTCTAACATTTCATTTGCAGGATAACTACTGATTTGTTTTCTGTAGAACCGCATTACTGGAATATTGTCAAAAACAAAAACAAAAACAAAAATAACAAAAATCCCACAAAAATACCACCATTCAAAGACAATTGCTGAAACCAAAAAAAACAAAAAGTACGCTCAGGTACGTAATTTTTTTCTGCTAGTGATTTATTTCAAATTGGAAAGAACCCTGCGTAATCACTTCATCATATTGTTTTAGCACATAGACAAGGTGGATTTCATCACCACCAAAGCTACACCGGTGACGTGGACTTGACTACCACGCACCAACAACATTTGCATCTGCATTGCACTTTGAGACCTAGTCTCATCACAACATTCGGTATTTACCTCGCCGCTACTCTTCACTTACAGGTAATGCTGTCGTGCAGCGCATGCGAGTCACGCCTAAATAGCTGTAACAACGAAGCCTGGGCATCGTCCCTGTAAATCTTCGGGGAGTTATAAGGACACCATACACATTCATCCCTCCATCACCTTCCACCTTTTCACAAAACCTGTTCTGGACGTGGTGATTCACTCCGAAACAGGCAAGTAAGAATTGGTGAGTCTCCTCCAGTGCTCTAAGGGTCCCCCGTACCAATTCTGTCCCCGTACAGAATTAGGTATATCAGGACTAGGGTATATCGGAGGACGCATCTTCTTGGAGTAATAAGAGCCTGCATCCACCATTTCACAGCATACTTTTATGATCGCATGAAACAATGATCATTCCTGAAGAAGTTACCTCATGAGCCAAAACAATTGAATCCACATGATTGCTTGCTATTTGAAAACACAATAGTTTAGCATTTGTATTTTTTTTTAATCATAAAACTTGGCTGATATCAATGTGTTCATTGTAAAATTTTAGACCCTAGTTGTGTTCCACAAAAAAATCAGTTCTCGACCAATTCAATACCAAGCGAAAACATCCAAACAATCCAACCACACAGACCAAAACATCGCACCAATTTCATTAGCTTGCTTTAGCTAATAATACACCTGCCATAACTTATTTTCAGCTATATCCAATAGATATTGAGTGACTTGCGTTCACTCCTTATCTTATCAATTGTCAGAACATCCTTTATAGCTTGTTTCAAGCTATATCAAAATTACATTGGGTGACTTGTTTGAGTTCACTCATTATTTCATCAGTTGTCAAGTTTAACAAAATCCCATCTGACACAAATCTCTTCAAAACTCATTTTGAGTTCACAACTGTGTTGAGTCACTTGTTTGAGTTACTCTTCCTATCAAAAATCCAGAGCTTGTTAAAGCCAAACCAATCAACATATTCATCATAACTTGTTTGAGCTACATCCCACTTGTATCGAGTACCTTGTTTGAGTGTACTCCTTACATTTTCGTCTGCTAAGCTTGTTTAATCCAAACCAATCAACATATTCGTCATAGCTTGTTTAAGTTATATCCCACTTGTATCCCGAGTAGCTTGTTTGAGCTTACTTCTTATAGCCTTACTTGTTAAAACTCAATTAAGCCAAAAAAATATCACAATCAATAGGTTGATTTCTTCATCGCACCTTTCTTCATTTTCCCTCTCTTTCAAACATGATGAATTCACGAAAAACATCACACAATGAGCTATTAAAACAAATTAATAAGATGACAACACAACTCTCTCATATGGCTACCCAAATCAGCGAGCAATCACCCAAAAAGTCGATCATACAAACTCATGAAGAAATCACTTCAAGTAAAATCCAACGTCAGTTTACCCCCCTTGGAGAAAGTCTCTCTAGTGTTTTTCATCAACTAAAAGAGGCTAAACTGATAAGATATCCAATTAAAAAACCCTTTGTCAAAGGGGAAGCTAAGCCATGCTGGTACAAACCTAACACATACTGTGAATTTCATCGCATTGATGGTCATCACATAGATAAATGTGTACAATTTAAGAATTACGTCCAAGACTTAATTGACGACGAAGTCATCTCTGTAGAACTTGATGACAATGCTCTTGCAACCAACGACACATCCAATACCACAACTTTCCATAAAGAGTTGACTACTGTCGAAACTCCTATATATACTGAAATTCCATGAGATCATGACGACAATAGTCAAGACTCTCTAATTCCAAACCAATCCATATCTTCTTCAAATTTCCTTCCATTAGTTCAAACATACATTGAACCTGTTTTGGACAACAACATTCTTCCAACATCTATTGAGCACTTGAACTTATTTCAAGACACTTTTTCAAGCCAAACATATATTGAACCTGTTTTAGACAACAACATTCTTCCCACATCTACTAAGCACTTGAACTTATTTCAAGACTCTCTTTCAGCCCAAACATATATTGAACCTGTTTTGGGTGACAACATTCTTCCAACATCTAACGAGACCTTGATCTCGTTTCAAGACTCCCTTTCAAACCTTGATATTACTGTAGACACTACAGATGAGGTTTCATTAACAAGTACCATTAAGTTTGATTCTATCATTCCAATATTGGCTCTTATGCCTAACATCTCTAGCCTTGTTGTCGAAACACAACCACATCGAGTTTGGCCACTTGCGACAATGCAACCTATTGTGTCCATCATGCTTTCAACAATCGATCTTACAGGAATCTCATCACTAATTATTCTCACCTATAGAGACTTCTATGTGCATACATTCTATGAGGTAAGTATACCCAGGAATATCTTTACGCCACTTTTTCCATCTTTAATCATGAATCTATCCTCAAAACAATCAATTAATGGACAAATAGAAGCAACAAACCAAATAACACAAACCATCATTGTCAACACACATGGAAGCTATTGGCTTAACCAAATCTATCCCACTCTTTGGGTTTACTGCACATCTTATCACACACCTATTGGAGCCACTCCCTTCTACTTTATTTATAGTTGGGAAGCTATTTTACATGTCAAGGTTGAATTTTCATCCTTCATAATATCCTTCGAAGATGTAATCAATAAAGATTATTATCAACAGTCACGCCTTAATGAACTCAAGCTTCTTGATGAAAAACGACTTAATTCCCTAGATCATCTTCAAGTATATCAAAATTGGCTACGACATAACCACCATAAAAAATTCAAACCTAGAACATTTAAGGTCAATCATTTCATTTTCAAAGAAACTCGAAAGAACACACCCAAGGAACGAGACAAACAAGACAAATTTGAGCCCAACAAAATCATAGGTAATTTTAGGTTTGGAGCTTATAAATTGGCCATTGACACAGGCCAAGTTCTTAAAAAACCCATGAATGCATTCCATTTAAAGAAATTCTATTCTTGAAAGCACTCTATATTCCGGGAAACAACAATTTGTAAATTGTTCCTTCTGTCTTGCTTATCTCCAAATAATTCAAATTTATTCATTTCCATTGGCAGACATTTTCATTATCAAAATCACATCTTCATATTTATCATCATGAGACAAGTGCTAATATAAATCCTATTAAGTTTGTGAGCATCATACTTCTTCCACTTTCAATCGCTTTCCTCTATGGTCATACCTAGAAGCTTACTGATGGTAATATATCCCCTTCTAATACATTCTCTCTTTCATAACAAAGCTCTAAACTTCGTTACCTAGTTCATTTGGTCGTCCATCTCAGTCTTCAGTGTTGAACCCTCGCGTCCTACTAGTCGTGTGGGGCTGAGATTGGAGGCAGATGTTTCTTCCCAAATACAAAGCACTATTGTAAAAAAATCTATCAATTCAATAACTTATGAATAATTCATTGTCACATCTTTCGTCCTTCATAGTCTTTGGTGTTGAGCCCACACTTCTTACTAGTAGTGTGAGACTAGGAATGGAGGAAGGTGCCCTTACTCGTCTACGTCTTGTCTTCGGTGATAAACCCTTGCCTCTTACAAGTGGCATGGGGCAAAGCATAGAGGGTCATTCTCATACAAGCATAAAAACATTGCAAAATATTCCCAAAAAAAACAAAAAAACAAAAACAAGAAAAACAAACAAAAAGGAAATTCACTCACCTATATTTTACCTTTGGTGATGAGCCCTTGCTTCTCACTAGTAGCATGGGGCAAGGCATAGGGAGTCATTTCAAAAATACAAAATCTTACAATGCTTACAAATTATAGAATCCCCAAACACGTAATTTAGATGCCTAAGTGAAGAGAGAACTATCCCTTAACCTCATATCTTATCAATTAGCAGGCCACATAATTGTCTAAGTCTAGCATGTGACTCATAAAGTGAAAGCTATTTTTGAAATTGGTTCAGTACCATTATGAAGAATGGAGTCACAATTTCCCAAAGGGATTGTTGTTAGCATTTGTCTCTATATTCATTATCTACCTCCTACGTCCTTCTTGATTCTTGGTGATGAGCCCACACATCTTACTAGTTGTGTGGAGTCAAGAATGAAGTTGGAATTCTTTTCATCATATCATCACCACCATATCATGCCAATGGAAAGTGAATTTATGTTATTTTGAGCATGAGCTACAATGCGGAACACGGTACATCGTCTCTCAAAAATAATTCTGCACTCTGGTCCATAAATTGTCAATCATAATGTAAAAATCCAAAAACATTTGAAAATCGTAAAAAAATCCAAAAACAATGTAAAAATCCAAAAATCCAAAAACATTTGAAAATCATCAAAAATCTAAAAACAGTGTAAAAATCCAAAAATCCAAAAAACATTTGAAAATCATCAAAAATCCAAAAACATTTGAAAATCGTCAAAAATCCAAACATAGTGTAAACATCCTAAAAATTCAAAAACATTAGAAAATCCAAAAACAAAAACATTAGAAAATATCCAAAATACAAAAACATTTATAAAATTTTCAAAAGACCAAAAACATCCACAAAATTGTAAAAACTCAATAAGTAACACAGTTCATCCTTTGAACTATTATCCCAAATGAATGGTCCAACCACCTTATGACTACCAATTTCAAACCACTTCTCCTCGCGTGAATCCTTGCTTGGGGAAAATCCGGCTCTCATTGTTTCCTTGTTTGAGGAGACTGACCCAATCCTTTGTACCTCTACTTGGGGGCACATCTAATCAATCATCACTGTGGAACACGTTAGGGACATGTTTACTAGTTCTTGTGTTGCATTATTAGTGGCAAATTATTAATTGTTTTTTTTGTATCTTGATATATTACAGGGGCATCTTGATTTTATATATCCTGGTGTTCTCTGTAATATTCTTATGTTATCTGATTGCATGTCATACTGGGGCATCATACTTTCTTGATGACCTCTGTCTATGCTCTCTTCCATTTGCATATCGTACTGGGGCATCAAACCTTTTTGATGGCCCCTGTCTATGCTATCACGCACATTACAGTCTAGTCATCCTGATCTTTTATATCACGATGCATCCTGTTATGTGCTATATTAAAATTAAGATGCTTTTCGTCACGTGAGTATCTTCCTGCATGATCAACATCTTATTTTGCACCCCATCCATTCACCCATACTAATGCATTCTCCAGTTTGCGAATCCTACTTGATCACCGTTGCAATTTGTGAATCCTACTTGACAATCTTTCTCAAGTAGCATTCACTATCCAGCAGCTCCTTCTCCCCCACCATGATCACCATGTATTTGATCCATTCATTCTCACTTCTCATTTTTACTCCTCCACCGCTTATACCCATATTACCCTTCTCACCATTCATGTCCCCTCTCACCCATTGGTATTCTTTCCTTTCACCCGTTTTCTTCCCGCTTGACAATCTTACTTAATAACCCCTTCTATATGGAATCCTCAATGGAGGTTTACCCTCTCCCTAAGATCTTCCTGCTGTAGAAGCTTCTTCACCACCTGCCCTCTCATCAAACAACCATCACCACCAAACACATCTTCCAACTCCGTCTCTTCTACTTCCCATTCCTGCATCATTACTTTGACCACGTGGGCATCCCAATTAAGGATTCTCCTCACACTCTCCGCCCTCCACTGCATATATTCCTTCATCCATTCATGTTACACTCTTTTGTGTCCTTTCTTTCTTATTATCACCTCATCTCATATCATATACCACTTAGGCATACTTCACTCACTCTTTTCTCATCCTTCCCCAAATCCATCTTATGCCTGGTCATCCTACTTACACGCTCTCATAGTATGGCAAATTCACTTGAGGGTTCCCCTTCAGTCCATTTTGTGATACCCTATTCCCACCAACTCTAACATCATCCTTCTTCTTCCTCAGCTTGGCGATCTTACTTAACCATTCCAGCCGCATGACAATCTTACTTAATACTTCCACTTAAGGTTGATCTACCCTTTGGCCTTCCCCCATCCCATCATATTTCACCCATCTTATTTCTCCCACCTCTCATTGTGATCATCTTCTTCACCCTACCATTCCACCCCTATTCCCAATATCATTTTGTCTTTCTCTTTGCATATCATCCCTGCCGGTTGGGTGACCCTATGAAACTTCTCCAGCAGTATGACGATCTTACTTAAGAGATTCTCTTAAGCATGACATGTCATCTTACACTCGCCCATCACTCTCCAATCTCACCACCATATTTCCTCTTCATTCCCCATCATCACATCTTTTTACCACCACTATCACCCTCCTCTGCTTGGCAATCTTACTTAACCACTCACCCAGCATGGCGATCTCACTTAAGAGTCCCTCTTAAGGATGATCTGTCTCCTTGCCTTTCCCCATCACTACCCACCCTTCACCCTTCATTTTTTCCATTATCACATCCTTTCACCTCCTTTTTGATTCTCGCAAACACCACTTCTCGCTTGACCATTTGTCATCTCCAGTTTTGCTCACATGGCAATCTTACTTAACCACTTCCGTCACATGACAATCTTATGTTAGGGTCCTCCCTACACTTAACTTGTCATCATGAAGTTCTCCCCCGCCTCATTCTTAGTTCCCTTTATTGATCGTTTCTTCCACCTGGTATCTCCTATTACCCACTTTTTCCTCCCACTATTATCCTTTCTCCACATATCTTCTTACAACATACAACTCATCTCTTCCACCTACAATCACATTCTTTTCCCCCATTTTCCCCTCCTTGATCCATCATCCTTCATACCATTTCTTCCCATTCTTTTCATGTCTTGGTTCTTCATCCTCACCTTGTTCATCCTCATCACCCCCATCCTCTCCTCACTTTCACTTTGTCCCAACTCCTCCCTCCCATCTTCTTCACTCTTTCCCCTTCATATTCTCACATTCCCCCTACATTTCTACCCACACACATATTCGCCATTACTGTTAACACTCCTATATCATTCTTTCATCATCATCTTTTCTTCCCGCACTCATAATTGTCAACGGGTTTTCCCTAAAAATTATAAATCCTCATTCTGCACGACCTCATTCACTCCCTTGGACCTTCTAGAGTTTCCCTTCATTTCTTCCCTCATCTAAGCCCACCACTCATTGGCAACGGGTTTTCCCTAACGTCCCTTTGTTGGTGTTACCCTTTCCAGTCCTCGTTCGCTTTCTCTTTTTTCATTTTTTCTTTCACCGTTCCCCACCACTCATTATAAAGAGGATTTCCCTAACATCCTTTCATTGGCATTGCCTCTTCTATCCCCCATTCTCTTTTCTCTCCTATTCTTTTCCCTCACTCCCACCCTTTCTTGTCGCTTCTTACCCATCTCTCCATCTCCTCTTTGCCCTCTTCACTATCTTTATTGTCTTCATCATACATCCTTTTTCTATTTTCCCATCATCCTAGTATCCTCATTTCATGCATCTCCATATCTTTTCCAATCGATGTCATTCTTCCCCTCTTTCTTCTTTTAAACATTCCTTCTACCATTTCCTTTCCACTTATTACCCCCTGTCTGTATTCCCTTCCTTCTCCATCATTTTCTTTGTTATCCTCTTCTCTCTCCCACCCCTCGTCTTATTTTACTTCCCCTAAATCATCTTCTTCCCCTTTTTCCATCACATTTCCTCCTTACATCCCCATCGATAACCTGGTTGTTCAGCGTTGTCCTGTCTTTTTTATCATCCCACTCTCCACATGCATCTCCATACAGTCTGTTCCATATTCTTTGCCTTGGTCTTCCTCGAAATGACGTGATTCCTTCAATCTTCTCCTTGTATTCGTTCTATCTTCCTTTCCTCTCCCCTAATTTTCATGTTTCTTCTGACCACTTCCCCTTTTCTCTACCACCCCTACCTTTTTGTTCATTCTGTATATGTTTCTCTTCCTTTCTCTCCTCTTTTTCACACTTTCCTCGCCCCTCATAGTTTCTTTTTTTTCTCCATTCTACTTCTTCTTTTGTCCTCTTTCCATTTCCCTCCATTTCACCCCCTACTCCCACCTCGTTTTCTCCTTCTTATTTATCCTTTCCTATTTCCTACTTTTCTTCACTCTCTCATTTATTTCACTGCCACGTATCCCTCTTTACTATCTCTGTTGCTTCCTTCATTTTGCACATCTCTCTATTTCATCCCTTCACCCTCTACTCTGTCATTTTCCTCTTTTTTCCTTGTTTGTCCTTCATCATTCCCTTCTTCCCCTATCATCCCTCTCTCTTATTTCTACCTCTTTCATTCTTTTTTTTCCCCTCCCCTATCTCCCTTACTCTTCTCATAATCAACCCCCAACCCTATCCATTCCCTTTTCTCTTTCCCACACCCCCTCACACCTAGCATTCAAGGTCGATTGAATCCTTTCTCCATTTGCGTCGTGCGGTCATTCCAGTCTCTTCCACTCCACTATCGTCCTCTTCTCCACCAATTCCATTTCCCTTCTTTTTGAGAGTTCTGTCGTATATTTCATTCTCGTCAATCCTCTCGAGGGGGCATCACCACATCTATCCATAATCACATCTTCTCATGACATTTTTGTCTTGGAGGATACCATGACATCCATCACTCACCACTTTCTATTCTCCCCAACAAACATTCACTCTACCTTTTAAAAAGTAGATTGAATTCTTCCCCCATACTGTCTACTTTCTTTGAAAGGACACTACTTTCATAGTACCCTTCCAAAGAGGGGCAAATGTAGACACCCCAGTTTCACATCTATCCTAAATCAATTAATTTCCCTTCCTCATTTCCCACAAAAATACACTTCGAATTAATCAAATATAATTTGATTAATTATCCATTTCCAAATCTAAAAATAATCTAATCCTCACAACATGTCATTATTCTCCATGTTTTTCCACTATTGAATTAAAAATTCAAATTCAAATCCTCACCCACCATTCGTGGTCCCCACTCACCTAAAATCCTCCACTTATGAATTAAAAATATAATTCAAATCCTCACCCATTCTTCGTGGCCCCCACTCACCTAATATTGCCCACATTTCCAAACCATCCACCTAATCTTGCCCACATTTTCAAACCATCCACCTAATCTTGCCCACATTTTCAAACCACCCACTTAATCTTGCCCACATTTTCAAACCATGATTACTTAAATTAATTTAAGCTAATCACTCCCTCAGGCTATAAATACAACCTTACCCCTCCCCTCTAAACACACGGAGAATAAGCTTGCATGCCATATCTAAGTTCTTGCATCCTTTGAGCAAAGAACATCATTTTACCTTGTCCTAATGCCAAAATAGCCTCATAATATTTTTTCCCATCTAGTGCAAAGTAAGAGGATCATTGTTGCAGGAAGGTCTTGCTCCGTCTTGAAGAAAAGCACCTACATATCACAAAATCAGGGCTCAATCCAAGTTTCCTAGCCCATTCTGAGGTTTGCTACGGAACGTGAAGGAGGAGGTATGATTATTGGTATTTTATTTCCTTGTTAGTAGTACATTTTTCTTAGCTTACACAATGTATCATCAAGAAATGAAACTTAACCTATACTCCTGTACCTAGGAAGAGAAACTCTAAAGATGGGGTTAAGTAGTTACCTCCCAGGGAAAGAGTTATCAAACTCAACTTCAATGGTGCAGGAAAAGTGAATCTGAGAAAGGATGGAGGAGGAGGATTTTTTCATGATCACAATGGTAGGATTCACCTTGCTTATTTCTTTTGTTTTGGAATTCAATTTAACCCTATCGCTGATGCTGCAGCAATGTTTTGGGCGGTTAAGTTAGCTAAAGAGAAAGGGTTCAAATACCTTCTTATGGAAGGCAACTCCTTGAATATAATTTTGTGTATGAGAGGGGGTAGAATTTTTGTCTCTATTACTATTGAATACTTTATCAACAATGTTAAGAAAAAACTAGCCTCCTTTGTTGATATCTCTTTTGCTCATGTTTTTCAGGAAGGAAAAAAATTGGCCAATGTTTTGGCAAATAAGGGGGTGGAATCTAAGGCTTTTAAGGTGGTCAATGATCTTATTTTTTTGGAATCCAACTTTATAGATATCTTAGATCGGAAAAAGGCCCCAAACAACATTTCTTCCAACGAGGATGGCAATAGGTAATAATACCCATTAAGTGACGCACTTGGATTTTCCAAATATTGAGCTTGGGCAATCATTTATCTGTTATCATTTCAAAGTCTGGGTGATTCTCATTGTTTTGTTGAATCATCCCTCCAAGTTTGTTAATAGGAACCATATCAAGCACAGAGTTCTCTGAAGGAAAAAGAACTTCTCTAGCACTATGGGTGGTGATCTCATGAGGATTGAACTGAGTAAAGTCCCAGTAGTGTCCAAAGAGGCAGAGGAGTTTCTCGACAGGGATGGATTGTTAAAAAAATTCAACATTGTTGATAGGTTTGATGAAAATTTGAGTGAAGTTTTTGCGAAAACCTGGAAGGATGGCTATGTTCAAGTTTGAAATTTTTCGTTCACTATCTCTCTGAATTTCATTGCTAAATTCACAAGTTTTCCCCAAGAGGGAAAAATTTCGTTCAAGCCCAAGTCAGACTATAACTAGGAGATCGATTGTTTCATGCTCGGTAAGGGGATCCCTAAAACTCTCCACAATGGTTATGCAAGATAAGATCTACCCCATCCTTACAATGAAATTTCTTATCTTCTTATGGATTATATTACCCTTTAAGGGTGTTATAAAGTTATTTATGGGTATCATTTTACCATGTTAAATCACATTTGGAATGATAGAACCTATAATTTCCCTAATTTTTAGTTCCTTTCACTAGCTAATTAGGTCGCTCAAGTCGAGAAAGGAACTTTCTCCCTTCCTTTGCATCAAGGCCTAATCAAATCCATGATAAAATTGGGTACCCCCCTCATTAATAAAAATGAAAGAATTGGGGCTTCAGCTAAATGGTATTCTGCCAGTTTTGGAGGGAAGACTATGATTTTCGACGTTGGGGAGGATGTTATTAATAGGGAGGATGTGGGAAAGTTTTTGGCTAAAATAACTAGATCCCATTTGGCTAAGGATATCTTTAAAAAGCAGTGACGGGAGAAAGGAGCTTCTAAACAAGGTGAGAAATTAGAAGTTAGCTTAGACTCAAGGGAGCAATAGACTAAGGACTTGGGACAGATGGTGACAGAGGGTAACCAACAAGCTGATTTTGTCCTCATTGACAGTTGTGAGGAGAAGAATCTAGAGCATGACCATGATTCCTCTGAGGGTAAAAGATCTAAAAATACTGAGGAAGCCATTGAAAGTCTTCATGCACTCAAAACTAACCAGAAGCAATTGTTTAATGCTCAAGATAAGGTGGTTAAATCCAATGTTTTCATGAGGGATTTTGATAACTACAGGCTTGACACTGATATCAACACACACAAGATAAGAAAGGTGACCATTTATTTGAGGGAGTTGCAGGAAAAATTGGAGAATCTTAACTCTATATTTCTTACCAAACAATTGAAAAATGCAATAAAAAATGCATGTCTATGGAGAATGAAATGTTGAAGATGAAGGGTATTGTCCTTCAAATCAGGGATGTTCACATCCTAAATGTCAAAAGTATTATTCACCATCTCAAAATCCTTGCTGAGATGATCCATTTCCATGGAAATAGCGAAGAACAAGGAAAAATACGGGTCTGGTCCTAAAGTGGAGATAGCAGAACCGGACTATAAATATTGGTAATCCATTATTACTAGCCTGGTTAAGGAATGAAATGGATGCATGCACATGGTGGGTGAATTGATAAATGAATTAAGGTGGCTTCCTCTTTTGCGGTTATTTGTTTTGTTTTTTGTCTGTTGTTAGTTTCTATGTATTTGTTGTTATTTATTATGTAATTGGCCTTTTTGGCTTTGGTTTTGAGTGGTGGATATTTGTATGGATCTGTTTGTCTAAGAGGGTTTCAATGACCATCCCCTTGACCCTTCCCTATTTTTATGTATTACTTTGTATGAGTTAGGGTCCCCTTAACCCTTTTTTACCTATAATAAAAAATTGAAATATTTAATTATCAATTAGATATTAGCATATAACTAGGTTTAGGGATTTAAAGGGGATCAATTAACTAATTAAAATTGATTTAATTGAATATGTATTTTTGGTGGGAAATGGGATTTATTAAAATTTAGGGGGGGAAAGGGATTTGAATGGGTAAGCCTAATGAAGGAGAGAAAACGCAGGGTGAAGGGGAGGAATGATACCAAAACTTGGTGTCTACATGAAGTTCATTTTTATTCCCAATGTTAAGTTTAAGGGTTTCCAATATGGAGAGGTCATTCTAGGGTCTCTGTCAAAAATAATCAATTTTGTAACTCCATGAAATCTAAAAATATCATGTAAAAACCTTTTTACAAGTATGGTTGAATCAACTTATAAATTACTTTGTATGAAGTGATCTATTTTTGTTAATTTTTCAGCCACAACTAAAAAAATTTCATGGTTATTTTTATACATGTGCACTCCTTCCATGAAATATGTCCTAATCACTTATCATTTTTAATGTGGAATGTTGTGAGGATATAGCATACCAGCAGGATGCATGTGTTGTGCCTTAACATGTTGACATTCAAGATAATGAGAAACGTAATTTGTCATATCTTTCTTCATTATTTTCCATAATTATTGTTGTTTTACTTTAGCCAACAATTTTTTAACACTAAGATGTCCAAAGTAAGGAGCATCATGAAATTCTTTCATGAATTTCATTCTTAAGTCATCTCCAAAAGGAATGTAAACTCTATTTTCATACTTAAAAACTCCTTCATTGTCAAACTTGAATCCTTTATGCCTCTTATCATTCATATCTACTGTTAATACAATTTCTACATGCTGATATTGTGAATCATATAAAAAAATATTTACTTCATCTTTAAATTAAGTCCTTAGGGTTACAATAGTGGAAATATGCTTCCTACGACTTATTGCATCAGCCACTTTATTATCTTTTCCTTTAATGTAATTTATGCCAAATTCATACTGAGACAAAAATTCAAGCCACCTATGATGTCTTGCATCTAAACTAGGTTATGTTAAAATATATTTCAGCCCCAAGTGATCTATTTTTAATTCAAAAGTATTTCACAACAGATAGTTCCTCCAAACTTACAAAGTGTGAACTATGGTAATAAGTTCTAAATTATGGGGAGCATACTTTAGATCATGTCCCTTCAGTTTTTTATTTTCATACACTATCACATGATTGTTTTGTAGAATTATTCCACCCAAACCTTTATCAGATGCATTAGTTACCACGGTGAAGTTTCTATTGGGGTCTAGAACCTTCAAAATAGCTTCTACAGTAAGTTTCTCATTTAGCAATTTAAATCTTATTACACACTTATTAGTCCATACAAATTTTTTCCCATTTTTCTACAAAGAAGTTATTGGAGCAGAAAATCTAGAGAAATCTTTAACAAATTTTTTGTAATAACCAATCTCATGAAACTTCTCACTTCATGTACATTATTAGGAGGTGGTCATTTTGTTATGGCTCTGATTTTCTATAGATCAACTGCAATTCCATCATTATTGATTATGTGCCCAAGGTATTGCACCTCATTCTAATCAAATAAATTTTTGAGATTTTTCCATACCATTTTCTCTTTCTGAGCATTTCTAACACAATTTTCAAGTGTTCATTGTTTTATTCCATATTTTTTGAATAAATAAAAATTTCATCTAAGAAAAATGACTTGAATTTATCTATATATTCTATAAATTTCTGGTTCATTAATTTCATGAATGCAGCAAGTACATTAACGAGTCCAAAAGGTAACATTATGAACTCAAAATGAACATATCTTGTTCTAAATGTTGTCTTATAAATTTATTCATCATTTATTATCTGTTGATGGTAACCTGATTATAGATTAGTCTTAGAATAGATAGATACATCTCTCATATGATCGAAAAGCTAATTAATCCTAGGTAAATAATATCTACTCTTGATAGTGACAATGTTAAGTATGTGGAAATCAATGCATAGCCTTAATGTACCATATTTCTTCTTAGCAAAGGTGACCAGTTATCCCCAAGGAGACACACTTGGTGTAATTATTCATTTATACAATAAATCGTGTATTTTTTCTTTTAGTTCCATTAGTTTAGTTGTATTCATTCCGTATGGTTCCTTACATAATTGTTTAGTTCCATGTTTGATATAAATTGTAAAATTAAACTCGCGTCTCATAGGAATTCCAAGTAATTCCTCTGGAAAAGGCATCCATATACTCTTGTAACCATGGATAGTCCTCTAAGGAATTCTTACCTTCCTCACTAAAATCTTATATATTTATTGTGTAAAGTATACGACCCTTATTCTTAGTATTTTTGAGTTACATTGATGAAATTTACCTCACTTCAAAATTTATTTTTATGCCTTGAATGATTTTTTTTTTACAAATCATCACAACATTTCTTTTATTTTTTGAAACAATCGATAGTTTCTTTTTGTTTAGAGAACTAGTTTACACCTATAATGACATCATAGGAACCTGGAGGAGCTACATATAGGTCCAATTATATGGTAAATCTAGGTGGTTCCAATGTTGTGTCAAAAATACATTGGTTTATAGTTTGGACAACATTATTCTCGTATTGAATAGACCATGAATTTTTCATATAAACAACTTTATTTCTCAGTTTTTCTACTAATTTAATAGAAATGAAACATTAAGTTGCACTAGTATCAAATAGAATAGTTATAAGTAGTCCATATAACTTACATGGCACTTCGATAGGTGTTGTTTATTTTTTCATCATGGTGGTTTTTGCCATTGTGGTATGGATTCTTTATTGTGGATTATTTTCCTTGTTCTTCAAGGGACGGTTGTTGGTGTAGTGATAACCACCACATTTGAAACACCCAGTGAAAGGTCCTTTCCTTTCACACTTATTATCATTAGCTACAACACTATTGTTTCCATATTTCTTTGTATTTTTAGAAAGTTTTGTTGTTGTGTTATTTTTACCATTTCTAGCATTATTTCCAACCTTTTTCCACCAATTATTTCTTGGTGCTAATGGATAATGTGAGTTGAATATCTTATTTCATTTATCATCAAGATATTTTTTGTAGTTTCTATTATTTCCTAATGGCCTTCTTAAAAATAACATACATGGTAGAAGGACCATGGAGATCAAATTTATCCCCAATGATTAGGATTAGTCCCATTATAAACTTGTGTATCCTAAATTCCTCATCCTTTTGATATTACAGAACATACTTCAGCAACTTGGTGAACTTTTCCCAATATTGAGTTACTGTCATTTTACCTTGAGTTAAGGTTTATAACTCATACATTTTTTGATTGAAATATAGATGTGGTAACCAGCGTTTTCGGAATAATAGTTTAAATGATTTCCAAGTGATGTTTATAGGATAAATTCCTAACTCTTGCTTCTAGTTATCCCACCAATAGGATGACTCATTGAAGAGATGAAAAAAATCCCAAATAGCCATAATTTCTTCAAATAAGTCTCTTATGTCAAAACACTTCTCTATTTTACTCAACCTATTTCTAGCTTAATATCTCAAGGTTATCCCATCAAACTTGTGTGGGCTAATTCATTTCATGTCCGTTGATACGTTGGTTTCCAAACATGTTCTTTTGTTCTTAGGTTGTTTCCCTTGGTATTTCTAGTATTAGGATCTCTTGCATTATTATTTACAGTATTAGGATCCCCTGCATTTTGTTGAACAGGTTGTTGAACATCACTATCACTTTCACTTTCCTCACCCATTACCTATTGTTTAAGAAAATCTATCTAATTATGAGTATCTTGTAGAATAACTAATATATCATCAATTTTTTTGTCTATTTTTTCTTCATCCATGTTGTTATGCTTCATTAAACTAAGGGATTTTTTTTAAGAAACCCTTTCATCAAAATTAATTCCTTTAATGATTTTCATCATGCAAAAAAATAAATTCAGCATAATATAATGTTTACAATCCATATGATAACAATGATAACCATATGCATCTGTAAGGGTCTTTTAGATCTACATGATCCCCATTATCATCACTCTAATTGAGTGAGTATATCCTATATACATTTGGTTAAAACTTTATAATAGGTGTTGAGAACTAAGTCCACTCCTATGTGTCAACCTGTAGAACATACATGTTACAATCCATCTAGCATGGGATACTACAAAATATTAATCTGGTGATCAAACAATGTATTCAACTAACCACACTACCTGGCCAAGTTGTTAAGTGAGCAATGCAAGCTTAGTTTCATGACCTCACATAAGTCAAATGAAATGTATCGCTACCATCGCACAACTATCTATACATAGTTATCTAGATCTCAATTTCATTGTTTATGAAGTTTAATTTTCTATTTTGAAGACATAATATCTAGCATTCACCACTCAATTTAAGAGTATGCTATCACTACCATCTTAGGATCCCTATGGGAAAAATAGTGACCACTTAATAATAATCTTCATTAAGTACTCACTACTCTTCTTGCAGCCATCCTAAGCTAGTAAGCATAGGGTTGAAACCAATGGAAAGGTGGGTCATAGAACCCACACTTCATTCATACAATGTTATATTTGAGTTAATACTAGGTATGTCATATCGTTGCAATGTTAATGCACACGATCTATTTTCCATAATAGAACTATAGTTATTTAACTCATTACTAACTTTAAGAAGTATGTCTTTTCATGGTATTAGAACATAACATTAGTTATTAAGGATATGTTTAGTTAATCATGCAACATTTTATAACGATCCAATCTCATCTTAATTTTATCATTTTAGTATCATAATTCTATAATTTAATATTTATGTTTTACTTAAAATCAAATGATATCCAATGTAGACTAACTGGTTTACTTATGGTTGTAGTGTAATGTGATTATATTAATTCATGTCTACTTGTAGTTTTTTTTATTATTGGCAAATAGTTTTTTGAAAGGGACTATACCCTTGTTTACAAAAGAAGGCCTAGAATTCAGAATAAGCAAGAGAACCAGAGAGAAAAGGATCAGAATCCAAATGTTACAATGAAGTTCAAAGTAGCCAAAAAATAGCTACCAAGATGAAACAAAACAACAAAATTACTACAAAAAAGTAGTAAAGGGTCCGTAAAAAAATAGCAAAAAAACAAACAAGGACAGTAGAAGCATCTACAACTACTTTTTAGTATCTTTTTCAATGATGGTTTTGATATTCTTCCAGGATTTAAACATACCCAAAGTTGTCATGTGGGCAGTGTCATTATAATCCAGCTGCTCCATGGTCTTCTTACTTTCCTTATCATTACCCCAAAGAGTTGCCGGAACTCTACTTAGGTTGGAGACACTTTTGACGTGTTGCTCAATGAACTCCTCAATCACCCTAAAGATGGCTATGTTGTAATCATGTCGAGTTTTGGCCTTCCCTAAACGGGAGTCTAAGGAGTGCAATTTCTTGTAGATATCCTCAATTTGGCTGCTGTCAACATCCTCCTCCTCCTCCTTCCTCTTTCCTTTCTGTTTTGCCAAGTTTTTAACTTCATCCTTCAATAGTTTCATATCATCCTCTAAGGATTCCAGCCTTCTTAAAGGGATTTTCAATTGCACTTCCTGGGGGCTAGCACTGCTGATATTTAGGAGGTCATGAGCAATTTCAAATTCATGAGAACCCTTCTGCACAGCAAGAGTCTCAAGGTTAAGCTTCCTAGAAGCCCTGGTAACTAGTCTCCGCGAGGAAGAGGCTAAGTGGGGGGCAGGAGAAATAGAAGGGGGAATGGGAGAAGAAGCCTGAATGGCCGGCAGGGGGGGTGACAGCAGTGGTGGTGGGGGCAGAGAAAGGATAAACAAGGCTGGCAGCAGTAGAGCCCGGCAGAGCGGGAATCAAGCTAGGGGAGGATGGGAGACTAGGAAACTTGAGGAGAAAACATTTGTGTAGCAAAAAAATGAGCCCTTGGTGCAAAGGAACCGCCCGGGAATGATTTTGAAACTCTAGAATGGAGCGTTCAAGAGAGTTCAGCAAGTAATGGGGGAAACAAACCAAACGATCCCTACGAAAGTGATTAATAAAAATAAGGTGTTTCGCAGGAACAATGACAAACCTTCCTTCCAAGGAGATGAACTGTATCATCATGCGGGTCATTTCATCATAAGGAGGAGGGATCGAGCTAATAAGTAGGCCCGCTTTTATGTAGGTCAGCTTCTCCTCTCCCTCAACAAATCTTCTCTCTTCAGCATCTTTATCGACCCTTTTGTTAAAGAATCGGAAGCCATCCAAGCCAAGGCCGGTCACTTCAGAAATAACTTCTTCCTTGATTAAGACCTTCTACCCCCAATATTCCACTGTCCTCTCCTTCCAATCCTTTGCAAAATGCATAGAGATGCTCTGGTCATGCCCCTGAACCTTTCTATGAAGTTTGTTATGCCACCCTTGCTAAGAATGTTCCACAGCTCAACATTATCTTTCCATTCTGGGTCCACACTAGGCTCAATTTGACAAGGAGGACCCCCCATCTTCTTTGCTCTGAACTGATTGCAACAAATTCCTAACTGATCTCTAAAGCCAGTCCACTTTTTTCTATAGTAATCCACACAATATTGGAAATGAGAGCAATTGCTTTTCCCACGATCGGTTGCATGTCTGCTGATCTGAGCCTACTGAAAAACGCATGTGAGAATAGCCCACTCCCTATCATCAATCACTTTATCACCGCCTTTGGTTTTTGTGGAGGTTTGAATCCACCTTTTAACAGTCTCAATGCAGCCCGCTTGCATGATTTTCAAAACCGTGTAT
Organism: Taxus chinensis; assembly: GCA_019776745.2. Classification (NCBI taxonomy): domain Eukaryota; kingdom Viridiplantae; phylum Streptophyta; class Pinopsida; order Cupressales; family Taxaceae; genus Taxus; species Taxus chinensis. The sequence goes on along the minus strand of CM034147.1, from coordinate 571,925,153 downwards.
CTCCACTTGATATTCCCCATATGATTCCCCATGTCTACTTGTAGTTATCCATTTAATAATTAATGAATTATTACATTAAAAAGTGTTTCATGATTAATTTTTAATTAATGTACCTTTATTTTATCAAATTACGACAGTAATATAATAATTTCTTTGTATTATTCTTTCCACTTTGTACTACTCACATTGATAAGTTAATTAATCATTCACAATGAACTATAATTTTAAGAAGAATATCATTATCTCATAATTATGCTTTTTGTTAATAATAACTGTTTAATCATTTTCGACTTACTACAGTACGATAATAATATAAATTTTTTTATCATTACAATAACTCTCATTTCATAATAAATGTTGAAGATTGTTGTAAACATATAATAGTAATAATAAATCAAAATAGTGTTTACTTTACATTTAAAATTAAAAAATATTCAAAAACATATTCAGTTGTAAAAATAGTAAGGAAAAAATCATTACATCTTGTAAAATGTAATAAAACTAATAAATATATTTATTTAACTTATAAGGAAGAATATTTATTTCTGTCAGAATGATATTACGTTTATTTCAGCTATATTACAAGTAGGAAAATGCCATGATTAAATCTGCAAAATAATGTTTTCACTTTTCAATGCAATACATAATCTGAAATAGATTTTCAAACAATAATACATGATCAAGTCATGTGTATAGAATCCAATAATTTTTCCCTTAATTACTCCATCCTACACACTTTAGGAAAGATAAGGTATACATGGTCAGTTCAACGAACTAGCATGAATTTTCTACTCGTAATCATGCTATCATATTTTGAAATAAATGACTAAGATATGGTTATCCTTCATGTCATCTCATAAACTTCATAATTTATTTACTAAGTAAGTACACCAATGTATTAATGAAGTGATACAATATCATAAAATAATATAAGTTGTTAAGTTTCAACTATTCACAACAAATAGAATTTCAGTCATTGAACATATTTATTACATTTTATTAATCATCATAAACAATCAATTTTATTGAGGATCTAATCCTTAATCATTCAAAAATAAAGAGTTGTAAATAAATTAACATTATTATAACCATATAAGTAAATGAAATCAACATTGTTACAACATAATAAATATTTTACAATGTCATTTATTTTATTTTAGCATACTAGCCATACTCACCGATTGATTCTAAATACAAATAGAAACAAAACTTAACAATTTCTATTTATGGTTTTTATATGGATAAATTATTCATGAAATCTCAATAAGCATATATAATACAAATTGTTTTTCCTTTACCCAGAATTTAACAATGTCCAGAAACCCAGACAAGCACAATCATTCACTTTGATTAGTTAAACTCATTTGCAAAGGTAGGATTGAATCTATATTTTACTATGAATAACACTAAGTCCTATATCAGTTGTTCTCCATAAAGCAAGTAGATCAGTTTTCACAAAATAAATAGAAATAAAGACTCAGCTCCACTACATTTTTATAAGTTGTTTATACAAGTATATCTCTGCACATGCAAGCTCAAATGAGAAAGATAACAGCTCATATAAATTGAAAAATTTTACTGACATAATCAAACTCAAAAACATGTTCTCATAACAAAAAAAAATTAGAAATAAATTTCTCAACAACAAGAACCCACAACAGTCCCCAAACCAAAATGTTCTAAAAAAGAAAACAATACAATTGCAGACTTTTAATTTATTTTCCCTTGTACACCTATAAAGCCTTTTTCATTCATATTCAGACTGCCCAAAAAGTAACAATTTTTAGTTTCATGTATTGAGTCTCAAATTAAATATATTAACATAAAAACCTCTTTATTTTGCAACTTATTCCAACATCCATAAATTCAAACAACATTTCTACATGAATTGACTATCTGCAAGCTCTATACGAGATGTATAAATAATAGAATCATGCACATGTCTCATTTTAAAAATCAACTTGTAACTTAATCAAAATCCATATTTATTTCAAGACCAAAAATTCCTTTTTAATAGTAGGAAAAATTGAAACACAAAAAAAAGGATTTTACGAACAAAAACACATTCCCAATATTTTTCACACAAGAGACATAATATTAATGTTTTCCCTAAATACCCAGAATCAGTTTTTCAACTACTAGAATACAAGAGGTAGGATAATCTCTTTTTCAATAAATACTTATACCCAAATTTATAGAAAGAATTAAAAAAATATTCATAATTTCTTCCCAAGAACCCATTAATACTAATTTATTCCCATGTGTATTTCCTTCATGGGTTTGGAAAAAACTTAGAAAATCATTCCAAAATTCTATAGCAGAAAATAAAAACCATATTGTAATCATCTATTAAAAAATATAACAAGATTAAAATTAGACAATACATGCCTAGAATACACACCCAAATTTTTTCTTTTCCTCTTCAAAAATTTAGAAACCCAGATGCACTAGAATAGCAAAGAAAACTCCCAATTTCTCCAAAGTAAATGTGCCCAAAACCAGAACAACTTGCCATTTTAATAGCAACAAAATTTCCACATGCAACTATAAATAACCTCCTCCATTTTCTAAAAATTACAGAGCTAAAAATAACCATATAAAAAAATGTGAGTGGGAGGTTTTACATGGTCTATCTTTCTTTGCAAGCTTCTTCCCTTTCCCAAGAAAATCAAGTAACCAATTAATTTTAATTAACCACTTTTAGGCCTCCACTATTTTCCCTCCATACTTTCCTATCCTCCTTAGCAATGTCTATTTTACTATCCATGCAAGATTTGGTTTTGACCAATTTTAAATTTAATAATCATTGTTATTTTAAAATTATCCAATCCCCATGCAAATCTACATGGTGACTAATTTTTTTTTTTAAAAAAAACTATTTAAAATGTCACCTTCCTATTGTCACCAAATCACTACACCCTCTTAATGGCCTGAATGTGAATAGGACGTTCATTGTGATTAGGAAAAATGGGATAGCCTCTCAAGATGTGGGAATTTTTCTCAATGTGAACCTCTGGAGAAGGCCAACTTCCTCTTCCTAAACTATGTTTTGTACTACTACTAGTGTAATAAAATGGTTATCTAGACCTATGCTAAAATTTTCATGGGTTTTAGGGAAAGATATTTGTAATAAATGAAACTATATTATGGATGGTGATGTACCAAATAAAGGGTGTTTCCAGACTTAGGAAGGGTTAATTTGAAGAGGGTATGTGCACTACAAGTCAACTTCACCTACTACAATTTATAGAGGGTATAGAATACCACAGACTAGGGAGAACGCATTCCCTTTGTTAAACTCGATTAGAAAAACAAGTTATCAATATTCTAGTGAAGAATAATGAACTTGAGAAGGGTGAACAAGAATCACAACTCAACTACATGAAATGCTCCACCACTTGATAAGAACAGAGCTCCAAGAACTTGTAACAGAAAAATGAACTTGCACAATGTACCTGTAAGCATGAGAAAAGGCAAAAATAAGTACAGAAGGATGAAAGGACCGATATTAGTAATAAAACCCACACTTTTATTACTTAAACAATTATCACAATGCATCCTACATTTAGAAGAGGCAATGGTTGCCATTATAGTCTTGAAAAAGAGGGTTGAAAGCTCCCTCAGCATATAAGGATAACTTACAAAAGGAGGTTTCTTGAAAAACTATACACATTTCTTAGAATTCTAACTTGTCCAACCTACATGACCTGTTGGAACCCCTTGTACTGAGCTTCCAACTTACATTTATAGAATAAGTTATGAGAGAAGAGAGAAGAATTCATAAATTACCTTCATAAATTGAAGGCACATGATGTATTTATTAAATTTGGTTGAACCACTTTTAGAAGCTTCCATCATGTGTCATTAATGCCCAGTTTGACTTAATCCTCTCAATTAATTAAAGGAGTATTTAAATAAAATATTTTAATAATAGTAATAATAAATATTATTAATAAAATATTTTAATAAAAATATTAATGTAATTAAAATAGATGGTAGGCCCCCCTAAAAAAGGTTTGCATCGAAGGGGGTATGTTTCTAAATATGATAAAAAAGATCCCAACTTGGTGGTTGGCTCACCAATCCAACTCATTGAGCTGGGAAATGAGCTCCTCCATTGAGCTTACTCTCCACCACCATGACCAACGATCTCCTTAGAACCTTAATTTCAACTCATCTTCTAAATTTGGTGGATGAATGCCCTGGAGACCCCACATTTGAGTTTTAGTAAAAATTAGACCCCCGCCACGTTACGCTTGTTATCACCTCATGTGAGCTCAACACCTATCTACTAGACACATTCCATTACTCAACATCACTGTGACCAATCATATCAACTAATTTTTCTACCAAGATGGAAATGCATGGTATGTAATGAATGTCTCTACCAACAATTCCACTGAGCATCTCGTGAGTCACCTCATCATTAATTTCCACAATGAATTGACCTATTTCTGCCAAAATGATCAGTGAAACCCACAACGGCTTGGTCCTACTAAAAAAATTTCCTAATGTGCCAAGGACTCCAAAATTCCCTGATCTAGACTTTACTTTTCCATATTCCATGGCTCAGTCACACTACCTTGGATGGCCTGGCATGCCACGGAACCCGACACCTTGTTTTCCATGTGCCAACTTGAAAAAAATGGTTTTTTATCCCTGTGTGCATGTATACTTTGCTTAATGCTAAATTAAATGAAGCAAGAACTACTACCTAAAATAGTTCTACAATTTAGCTAAAACAAAGCATAAACACCATCATGATAAGAATTAAACAAGGGTTAGATGCTAGCATTCATCAATACAAAATTTGAAACTAACAATGCTAAATATCTAAACTCCTCTATTCTCTAACAACAAATAAATGAATGGACCTAAGTAAGCTCCATGGCTATCAAAATAGTTGTCCTTAATGCTCCAAGAACCTAGGAATGGGGGCTAATCAAAGTTGGGCTACAAGACCCTTTTGACACCTCCCATATGACCCAAGCACTTTAAGAAAGAGGCTTAACTCTTCAAGATGATGAACTCTCAAACGGGCAAGGTGCAAGCTCTTAGTCTGTTTGCTATATGCTTTGCATTTTCTCTCTTAGAAAGTTTAGGTGTAAGTAAAAAGGTAGGTGGAGGGCTCTTTATATAGCCCAAAGGATAAAGGATTCAAAAAATTCTCATGAATGTGGGATAAAGGTAAAACATGATTAGGAATGGATAAGGTTGCTTTATTAAAGGTAACCTTACTTTAGAAGCGTTTAATACATGTTTAACAAGTCATGGGAGTTGGGGGGTATTTTAATTAATCAAAGGTGATTAATTAATAGGTAGATGTAAGCTTATAGAAGCTAATTAGAGGAATATTAGTACGATTTAGGCTATTAGAAGGGGATTAAATCAATTAAATATTAATTTATTGGTTAAATGGAAGGGAAAGCTAATTAATTAATAATAATTAATTAGTCTAGGTAGAAGGGGTGATTTATTAATGGAAGGTCGTTAATTAGGGTATTTGTTGGATAGGAAACTTAATTAATTATCTTAGTGTAATTAATTAATGATGATATGAGGGAAAATGAGTGCCTTTGACGATATGTCGTTGATTTGCGAGAAAGGGGATAATTAGCACAATTTAAGTATTTAAATTGCTTGGGTGTAATTATAGGTGTCTACATTTGCCCCTCTTTGGGGTGGCATAAGTGATGCCACTTCAAAGATAGTAGACAAAAGAGATTTTGAAGAGATGGAAGAAAAATTAGTAGGAGGGAGAGATGCCCCCTCAAGTGTCGATGGGGTGATAGAAGAACTCGATCGACGATCGAAAAAGGTGAGAAGTAGGCAGAAGAATGGGGACGAGGCAGGATGCCCCAAGGAGAGGGAGAATTAGGGGTGAAAGGGAAGTCGTGTAGAAGAAATATGGCTGAGGGGAGAGAAGAGCTTAGCCTCTAGCTGCTTATTTGTTTGGAACAAATTTGATGTCATCATATTGCCATAGGAACTACATCATCGGTCCTTATGAAAAATATAAGCATACGAAAAAGGTAGAATGACATGAAAAGCCATACTACGAATAATTGTCCATTGCTGAAAGTACCAAGTCCATGCAACATATAATAATGCAATGCAATACGAGAAGGAAACAAGCTCATATAACAGGGAAAACAAGTACGAACACACATATCTAACCCAACAACAGTCAAGACAGTTTTACAAATATTTTGTTATCAGTGCTGAAGAGATCCACAAGTTTGTGATTGTTGAAAAGGGATAAAAATGATACCCCAAGCAAGGATACATGTAAGGGGAAATGAAAATGGACACGGGGTCCATGAAAAGTATTTGTGCCCAACGAAACAGCACCAGGCAACCAAAAGTTCCCTAGAGTACAGACGAAGCAAGCAGCTAGCTTTTGTGAATGGTTGTGAATCCAGTGATCCGTGAGTCGTATTAATTGGGGAAGATGTGAGAGAAACCAACAGGATATGGAGAAAATACCATGCGCAAGACACAAGTTTCATCCGTAAGAAGCAAGTTACCATTTTGTAGGGTGTTTTATTTTTTTGATATTTTTTGAAAATTTTTGCATTGTTTTTAGATTTTTTTGATATATATATATATATATATTGCTTTTGTTGTTTTCTCGAAACAATGTTCTATTGTTTTTGTGTTGTCTGAAACAATTTTCTATTGTTTTTGTGTTTGGTGAAACAAATTTCTATTGTTTTTATGTTTTGTGAAACAATTTTCTATTGTTTTTGTGTTTTGTGAAACAATTTTCAATTGTTTTTGTGTTTTTAATAGTTTTCCAAAGCTATGTGCATGTAACCAAGAAAGCATGGATGCCCCCAGTGTTAGGTGGGGAAAATACAAGGGCAGAAGCCACGCACTTATGAACAAGAAGGTGAAGTCGTTGAGTTGCCCCCAGCGTAAGATGGGAAATAACGAAAGACCACATCCCTTACAGACGAATAGAAGAAGGCAAAGCTGGATCAAGGTTGGACTAGATGGTGTGCACAAGGAAACTCGAAGGTAGAACCAGGTCCAGAACAAAGACAACTACCCTTCTAATATAGAATGCTTGTGAACAATGAATCCTCCCGAGGTGCCAAAAACCGGTTTTCACCTAAGGACTTGTCCAAAGTGCCACAATTGCGTGGTTTTCACTAGTGGATGACCTGTTTTCTCTTTTTCTTTTTTTTTATGTTTTTGATATTTTTTTGTGATTTTTATGACTTTCTTGTTCCATGTTTAGGCATAAAACCTCTTAAGATGTATGGAATTCATGGGCTCCCGGAGCTCATCACCATTGGGGTGAGCCAGCTTGTATGCCCCTATGCCATACTTGGTAACTATGACATAGGGTCCTAACCAGTGTGGTTTGAACTTCCCTTTCTTTTCTCACTCTGCTTTGGTGTTGAACTGGTTCTCCTTCATAACTAAATCACCCACCTCAAACTGGCGAGGGATGATTCTCTTGTTGTAGTTGCGGGAGATTCTGTGTTGATATACTTTTAGGTGATTAAGAGTGCAAATGCGCCTCTCATCCAGGAGCTCTAACTCAGCCAATCTTGCCACTCGGTAATCTTCATCCTTATCCAAATAGTCCCGAAGAGAAATTCATAGGGATGGGAGTTAAATCTCTAAAGGGATGATAGATTCTATCCCGAACACGAGGGAATATGGCATCGCACCCGTAGGAGTGCGAATTGATGTTCGGTAGGCCCAGAGGGCTGGGTGGATTTGTAGGTGCCAGTTTCGACCAGTTTTGCTAACCATCTTCTCCATTATCCTTACCAAAGTCTTGTTTGTTGCCTCAACTTGTCCATTACCCTGAGGGTAATATGGCGTGGACCATTTCAATTTGATTTAGAACCATTGGTAAAGACCTTTCACAGTTTTATTCTTAAATGACTTCCCATTATCTGTGACAATGGCTGCAGGGATACCATATCGGCAAATAATGTGATTCATGATGAATTTAGAAATCTTTGCTCCTGTGACATAGGTTAAAGGGATAGCCTCCACCCATTTTGTAAAGTATTCTATAGCTGTGATGATATGTGTATGACCATCAGATGAGGTAGGAGTAAGCTTCCCTATTAGATCAAGTCCCCACTTGGAGAATGGCCACGGGGTAGTGATTGGTTACAATGGTTGCGATGGAGCATGGATGAAATTTCCATACTTTTGGCATAGCACACATTTTCTAACATAATTACAACAATCAGTTTCCATGGTGGGCCAATAGTAACCTACTCTTAATAGTTTCTTAGCTAAGACCATTCCATTTGTATGTGCTCCGCATACTCCTTCGTGTACTTCTTTAATTGCCTGGATTGACTCTAGCACATCCAGACAATGTAACAGATTCCCATCGTAGCCACAACGATAAAGTGTACCTCCTAACAGGGTGTAACGGGCTATCTGGAAAATTAGGCTCTACTTTTCAGAGCGGGAGGTTTCGGGAGGGAATGTACTGTCCTCAAGATAGGTGAAAATGGGTTCATACCATGGTGAATGGGGACCAATAACCTCACAAGCCAAGCAAGATTCTGGCATGTCATACGCGGGCTGGAGTAGATTTTCTACAAAGAATGGCATATCATTGTTCCTTGGCGGAATATGAAGCATAGATCCCACCGTTGCCATAGCATCTACCGATCTATTCTACGCTCTTGGGTTTTTCTTAAAGGTAATGCACACAAAATACTCCTTCAGAGTTTCCACCAACTTTTTATAAGGTATGAGCTTGTCATCCTTAACTTTATACTCATCATTAACCTATTTGATGATTAGCTGTGAATCACCTACAACCTTCACATGTTGAATATTCCACTTGATGGCTAGCTTCATCCCTACAATGAGTGTTTCATATTCCGTAATGTTGTTCGTGCAAGGGAAGGCTAGGTGGAAAGCCTATGGTATAGGATCACCTGAAGGAGTAATAAGGACCACTCCTGCACCTGAACCATGAAACGTAAAAGATCCATCAAAATGTATCTGCCATACGACAGATTCTTCAATGTAGAGCAAAGATGCATCTGGTAGATCCAGACTCAAAGGTTCTATGCTTTGCAAAGGTGCTTCCACTAGCTGGTCAGCAAGTACTTGTCCTTTAATTGATTTTTGATGGACAAATTCTATATCAAACTCACTGAGTAGAATGATCCAAGTAGCCATTCTACCTGTGAGGGTGGGTTTGGACAACAAATACTTGAGTGGGTCGACCTTGGATATGAGCTTGGTCTTAGTATTTAGCAGGTAATGGTGAAGTTTCTGAAAGGTAAAAACAACAGCCAAACAAGCCTTCTCAATTTGAGGATATTTACGTTCATAGGTGATTAGGGTGCTACTCATATAGTACACTTCTTTCTCTTTATGGCTAAGGTCATATTGGGTGAGCAATGCACCAATAGCATATTGCGTAGCGGAAATATAGAGCAAAAGTGGTTCTCCCGGAGTGAGAGGCATGAGGACAGGTGGATTAGCCAGGTACTATTTAAGCAAAGCAAAGGCTTGTTGTTGCTCAGGTCCCCAGATGAAAGTGATGTCCTTCTTAAGAAAATGAGTGAATGAGTGACATTTATCTGCAAGCTGGGAGATAAAGCAGCGAATGGCTTGAATTTTCCCTTGCAAGCTATGTAGTTGCTTGATATTCTCAGGTGGAGGCATTTCTATGATGGCAGATACTTTAGCAGGGTCTACCTCAATACCTTGTCTTGACATGATGAAGCCTAATAGTTTCCCAGATAGCACACCAAATACAAACTTCTTTGGATTTATCCTGACTTTGTATTCACGTAGGCGTTCAAAGATACGCCTCAAAATGATAGGATGTTCCTCTCTTGTTTTGGACTTTCCCAGGATGTCGTCTACATACTCTTCGATGATGTCATGAATCATATCGTGAAATATTACTATCATGGCCCGCTGATAAGTTGCTCCCACATTCTTAAGGCTGAATGGCATCACCTGATAACAGAAGGTGCCCCAAGGAGTTGTGAAAGTTGTTTTTTGTTGGTCTTCCTCAGCGATCTTAATTTGATTATAACCTGAAAATCCATCCATAAGTGATAGCATTTCATACCCTGTGGTTGAGTCAATAATCATGTCAATGTTGGGCAATGGAAAGTCATCTTTAGGGAAAGCTTTATTGATGTCCCTAAAATCTGTGCAAATTCAGATACCAATAGGTTTCTTCTGGACAGGAACAATGTTCGATATCCATTCAGAATAATCAATTGGCCTGATGAATCCTGCTGCAAGCAACCCTTCCAACTCTTCTTTAACTAACAAGGCCACTCTTGGGTGCATCTTTCGAAGATTTTGTTTGATAGGCTTAGTGTCTGCGTGCACAACCAAGTTATGCATGACCAAAGTTGGATCTAAGCCGGGCATGTCTTTGTAAGACCATGCAAACAAATCAATAAACTCTCGCAGTAGCATAGTGAACGTCTTTTGTTCTTTGGCTGAGAGTGATGCTCCCAATTTTACTATCTTGGGATCTTCTTCAGTACCAATATTGACATCAATGGTTTCTTCAACTAACAATTTTGATAAATCCTCCATACGCGTGGGATCGGGAGGTAGGTTGAGATCTTCATCCAAGGATGTCTCTACGAGATTTTCATCCCTGGCGTGGTCACTTTGTTTGTCATTTAATTTTCTTATTTGTTTGTCAGCCAATCCTCAAAGAGGTTTTCACTGTGTGACTTGGACTTTGATTTTTGCCGAGGCTTTTCTTTAGAACTCTTGCCCTCACTTTTCTTTAAATTTTGCTGACCATGAAGTTCAGCCTCCTCCTCGAAGTAGGTGCAGGTGTCTAAGTCGATAAAGAAACCCTTCTTGTGATCTCCAATGGGAATTGTATCCCTTATGCCCATGAACTCTGCAATAGCCTCGTCATTCTCAAATAAATCTAGTGGCACGTGATGTTGTTGGTCCCATTCAACAAGGGAGGGGTATACAAGGTCAAGGGTTGGTTCATTGGGGGTGATGGTTAGGACAACATTTTTCATGAAAAGGTTCGTGGAGGCCAGATCCTCATATTGGCTACAACAGGAATCCGTATCGCTGTATAGATAATCAAAGCTATCCTCATGCTCAGAAAAATTCACATCTTGATCGTTGGGGTGTGCTCCATAAGGGCGAATCCCAATGCCATATCTTTCTGTTTTGAAATGTGGAAGAGGGACTGGTTCTCTTTGTCCTTGTTCATTCCTCCCACATCCTAGGCCTTTGTAGCCCATGGAGTACATCATTCTGCTAGATTTTTCATATTCCAGGGTTTGATAACAAGATGGATGAGTGTCCTTAGGGACCCAAGTAGTAGGTGGATCAATTAATTTTTCCTCAGCTAACAAGCCTCCAGGTAGGAACGACCTAATAGTATGTTCCTCTCTAGGTCTCCTGAAGCGGTAGTTGGGTCGACCTCTAGTCTTGGGTGACAAGGAGAGGTTAGAAACCAAGAGCGCTTGTTGTACATTATACTCCCCATAGCCATATTCCAGAATTTTCATCTCCCATGAATTAAATGGAGATGTTGAAGTAGATGCCCCATGAGTGCAAGAACTAAGAGAATTTGAATCTACTCGAGATTCCATGGCCTCAGAATGAAGAGGGACAGCTATATCTGTGGAGGGACATGCGTATGTACCCTTTCGTGCAAAGCTATTAAGAGCTCTACAATGAGCAAAGGGCTCTGAGTCTCCTGGTATTGTTACTGTATGTCCCTCATGCTTCATCTTGATGCATTGATGAAATGTTGATGGCACTGCTTGCATAGCATGGATCCATGGTCGGCCTAGAAGCATATTATATGGAAGTTCCAAGTCTAAGACGTGAAACTTTGTCTGATGGAAAGTGGGGCCCACCTCCATTGGCAGCGTAATGGTGCCTACTAATTCTCTTTCCGTGTTGTCGTATGCGGTGATAGTGATGATATGGGACTCAAGATCTTCTTCCGTATGTCCCAATTGTTTGACTAATTTAAGTGTGCAGATGTTCAATCCAAATCCGTTATCCACAAGCACCCGTTTGATTTTCCTGCGGGTAACAACTACCTCAATGTATAAGGGAAGATTATGTGTAGGATTCTCGGTAGGGACCTCCCTATGGTTGAAAGTGAGATGCTCACTGGGTGTAATATTTGCTACTGCGGCTTGAAGGTATGCAGGATCGACTTCTAAAGGCACTCCCGACCCCTGAAGAGTTTGATACAAAATGTTCTTATGCACATTGGATATCTTGAGAAGATCTAAGATCGAGATCTTAGTAGGTGTCTTCTCAAGTTGTTCTAAAAGGTTATATTTACCAGTTTGCGGGGTCAACAGAGAGAGTTCTGGAATCACGAGGCGGGCACGCCTTGTTACCACAGCGCAGTCCTTTCCCTTGATCTGGATGGTATTGACACGGTCAGTAGGGGAGTGAATACATCCGATAAGTGAATCATAATGATTGTTATCTCTCTTGGTATACAAGTAATTTGTAGCTCTATAGGTTTGGGATGACTCCTCCCGATCCATTTTTTCCTTTTCCGACTTATCATGCTTGGGGAATGGTTCCTTATAAATCCCCATTTTCTCATTAGGTGTTTGAATGTGGCTAGGGTTATCCACCTCTATCTCCCTGTTGTCAATGAGGTCTTGAATATAGTGGCGAAGTCGCAAACATTTGTCTATTTTATGACCTTTAACGCGATGCATTTCACAGTATTCATGCTCCTTAAACCATGAAGGTTTAGGAGTGTTGTCATCAAACGTTTGTGTTGTAGGATAGGTCATCATGTGGGCCGCATCCAACTGTTTTAGTATGACAGACAATGGTTCATTGAGGGAGGTTAATGTTCGTTGCTTTGGTGGTGGTTGAATTGGGCCCTTGGTCAGTTTAAAAGGTGGACTGGTTTGGACCATTTGAAGTTTGGAATTAGTGATTCCATCTCCCACCACGTTTTTGTTGTTGTTAAAGATTTTTGGCTTTTCAGTGGGTTTGACACTTTGGTTTTCTTTAGATTGGGTTTTGAGGGTACCTTTGGCAATGAGAGCCTTTTCTATTTGAATCCCTTTCTCGATAACCTCCTCAAAGGTGCGGACACAATGCATTTGGAGGTGGAAAGCTATATTTGGGTTGAGATTAGGGACGAAAATACTGACTAGCTGCTTCTCAGGGAAAGCGCAAGGGAAGCAACTAGCTATCCCTCTCCATTGTTGGAGGAAGCTGGTGAAGGTATCATTTGGGTGTTGTTTTGTGCCGCACAATTCTACCATGGTGACATCACTCTCTATGTTATATGAGAAATGACGCACGAATCTTTCCACCAATTCTGGCCAGGAGAAAATTGATCCTCGTGGCAAGTGCGTAAACCATTCTAATGCTTGACCTCCGAGACTCTTAGGAAAAAGTCTGATGAGGTAATTATCACTATAAGACACCTCTTGACATGCCATGTAGAAATATTGAACATGATCCCTTGGGTCTCCCTTTCCTTTGTATTTGTTGAACTTTGGCATATAAAATTTCTTTGGAAAGGGTTGAAGGGTCGTTGTCTTGTCAAAAGGATAAGGGCATAGTTCTTCGTATTGGTATTTCTTAGTACTCCCTATATTGCTTTCTTGTATGCTCGCAAGCGTTGCTTTCATAGATTGTACTTCTTGTGCGAGTAATTGTTCTTTAGTGGGAGAAGTAGGGATGTGTACATGATGATACCCTGTGTCTTCTTCTCCTTAGTTTTCTCGATGGATTTCGTGGATCCTAAACTTAGGCTTTGACTTTTGAACGTTCTTTTTTGTGTCTTTTTGTACTTGAAAAGTAAGAAAACCTAGTTGTCGGCTTAAGTTACTGAGTTGTTGTTGGATTGTGACTTGGTTTGTGTCTTCTTCTTCTAAAGGTTCCTCCTCTTCGTATTGTGGAGGTTCTTCCCCTCTCTCATGTTCTATCTTGTTTCTTCGTGGCACTTTGATGAGGGGTATTCTATTCCCTACCACTTTATCATTTTCTACGTAAGAAGTGGAAGCATGCCCGCCTGTTAAAATATCTTCCATATTGATAAGGGGGTGTTCCTCCTTAGTAGTGTCATTTGTAGATAATATTGGTTCCTTCTCAATGGGAAATTTGGCCCCTAATTCCATGACCCGTGCCAAAACTCTATCTTTGTTTCTAAGGAGAAACTCATCTAGTAGAGTGGGGTCAAAATCAAAGTCTGCGTGTGGTGATTCTAATTCATTTCCACTATGGTCGACCATTTCTTCTATTTCCTTTTCTACAGAAAATAGTGGTCCTAGATCATTTCTGATAAATGGGTTTGACCCTTTTCTGTTAGAGGTTTCCCAAGCTTGCGCCTGTTGTTCCTCATATGTTTGTTTCTTTAAACCTAGACGCGTCTTGGGAGCCATGTTTTCGTGATAAATTTCACTAAGGTAAGTTATAGATTTGTTCAAAATTAAATGTCTACCCCTAAGTGAAACACAAGATGTACGTGTTAAGAGTAAATTAACAGTTTGAGAATACCAATGTGATAGAGTGATAAAGTCACCAATGAAACAATCGTTTGGTACCAAAACCTAATCAAATGAAATACTTCCTAGACTACGTTTCAAAGTAATTTGTGATACCAGATGATTAACAAGATGTCTCCACTTATGCCAAGTTCAAAGGAATGAACAAGATGTAAGTAAATACATGAAGTTAAATGCAATCTCCCAATCAAGATATACGATGAGCAAGCTCAAGTTTGATTAAGACCTATATCTCAAAAAGTGCCAATTACGATTTGTGAATGAGACAACAATATCACCAAGATATGTTAACCCACTTTGCAAGAAAGTGGAGTATTGATATCGAGGTGTTATTGATATAACACGCATAAATGGTAGTTCCTAACACCTTTTGAAATCAAGGTAATAATAAAACTGAACAAAAAAAGCTCAAAGTATAGCTAGGAATAGTTAAGAATGTGTGCAGCGTAACCATACAATATAGGTATTTATGTCGAGTTTATAAGAAACAAGATGTAAATATTGAAATTGTAATGATATGAGACAAACAAACTAACTCCTCTATGGAAGTCTGCAGTGATGAACCACGCCTAACTACAATGACGATCTTGACGTGGGTATCAAGATCACAATGGCTACCAAATGACGTGAAAACACCTCCACTAACTTTAGACATTTAACTAACCCAATCGCAAACATGGATGGGCGTAAACAGACATAAAAGTGAGAGAAATAGTCGAATGGCAACACAAAGGTAATCACACATCTTTTGATCAACAAAGTGTCAAAAGAATATGAAGGAAATAAATCAAGAAAAAAAAAGACGAAAGATGCTAGTCTCACTTCGGTAGAGTTTCACCTCACCCTAAGGCAAGTAAAACTAGGCAAAAGTAATACGTCACACGTTTCTCAAAAATAAGGTTCACAACTCAACACTGTTTTAAAGTGGTCAAAGTGGGCTCCTGGCCAAAGTATATTCTCCTAGGTGGTTCTCTCGCCCTAGGTGTTACAAAGTTTCCATGAGCGAGCGTGATTTATCCAAAATGTCGCACTGACTAGTTTGGGAGTATCTTGGCTTTACTTTACCCCCTTCAAGAACAGTAGGCAACTAGTGCGTCTACGTGTATTATCACTGGGGTCGCCACAACGGACAACCTATAACTCTATCTCACAAAGGAATCACTATTCAAGTAGGTAGTGCGGAGCACTTCCTGTTTCGTCCACAAGGTTCCCTCTTGCGTGGACTACTTTGGGGTTCCTGGAACCTCCCCCATTGTTGTAGCTTAAGGCGTTATGCCAAAGGGGTTATGTTTCAGTTGAGTGGAGAGGGACGTACCCTTTTTTGAAACCTACAATACAGTGTTTTGAATATGTTGTTCTTTTTATCTTGTTTAATTAGGTGTGGCTTGCTTGAACACCTTTTGGCAACCTGTATAAAAACTGTATTAGTAGTTTTTTATTTCGTTTTGATTCCTCCTTTCTTTGACAAGCGTTTTTAGGTCTTGCACTTAAGCGTTAGTAGTTCTCCAAGAAAATCACATTATTTAAAAGAGGATTAAGAGTTGCTTTTGATTCTCAAGATCATCCAAGGATGTAAGAAGAGAGCATACACAACAAATAATCCAACTAAAAAGTAAAGAAAATCTTCTCGATCAATGAACCATACAAAATTCTTGATAAATGTTCATTCCCTTTAAACCAAAAGTGAAAGATGAAGTTTCCAATTTACTAAATGTTATAAAATGAAGACTAAAGTTCCTTTTGATTCTCAAGATCACCCTAAGGTGCAAGAGAAGAGCATACATAAAATTTAGCCCAACTATATAGAAATGGAAAACTTCAAATCAAAGGACCGTTGAAAAATGCTTTGTAAAAGGTTCATTCCCTCAAGCAAAATGAATAATTAAATTTCCAAGTTTAATCCCAATGTTTAACAAGATAGATATCAAAGTTGCTTTTGATTCTAAAGATCACCAAAAGGTGCAAAATAAGAACATACACATGCTTTGATCTAAATCGAGTAAGCATGGAAATACAACATTCATCAAAACATTAGACATGTTAGAAAATGACCAATTTTAAAATAACAGAAAAACCTGCAACTTCTATAAGTGTAAATCCCGAATTTATATTTTCATTGCATAGTTAACTTCAATACCTTTCCAACACAAAAAAATGGAGTCATTTCGAGGTCAGGAGCAAAATTTATGGCCTTCGGAAGATGGGTTACGCATATGCTCTTATGCTCATGGGTATGCACTTGACATGCACTTAAAAAATGTCAAAAAAAATGTCCCTTAATATGCAAAATGGGCAAATTTTTCCAACCAAGATTCAATTTTGACAACAACCCATCACATTAATATATTAATAGAAGACTCAACACTATCAAATATTAACATACATGCTCAATAACTTAAGATTTTCAAGAAATTGAAAAAACTAGCATGTAGAATGATGAAAAAGTAAGCTCTAAAAATGAAAACATGATGAAATCTTGAAATTTTCTTACCAACATTAAATTTTGACAACAACCCACCACATTAATATGTAAATATAAGACTCAGCACTATCAAACACTAACCTACATGCTCAAGAATTGAAAATTTTCAAGAAATTGACAAAACTAGCATGTAAAATGTTGAAAAAGTAAGCTCAAAAAATGAAAACATGATGAAATCTTAAAATTTTCTCACCAAGATTAAATTTTGACAGCAACCCACCACATTAATATGTAAATATAAGACTCATCACTATCAAACACTAACCTACATGCTCAAGAATTTTATTTCTTCAAGAAATTGACAAAACTAGCATGTAGAATGTTGGAAAAGTAAGCTCTAAAAATGAAAACATGGAGAAATCTTGAAAATTTCCAATCAATTCCAATTTTGACAGCACTTCACCTCTTTCATACCTACAAGGAAGACCCAACACATGCAAATTCAACAAAACATGTTAAAAAAACAAGTTAGATCAACATATGTAAAAGATGCGCGTGATCCATTGGTCAGCAGAGCCAGAGATCTGTGAACAGGTAGAATACCCAGGTTCAAGTCCCACCAGGCATGCCAAATGTGTGCATGTATACTTTGCTTAATGCTAAATTAAATGAAGCAATAACTACCACCTAAAATATTTCTACAATTTAGCTAAAACAAAGCATAAACATCATCATGATAATAATTAAACAAGGGTTAGATGCTAGCATTCATCAATACAAACTTTGAAACTAACAATGCTATATATCTAAACTCCTCTATTCTCTAACAACAAATAAATGAATGGACCTAAGTAAGCTCCATGGCTATCAAAATAGTTGTCCTTAATGCTCCAAGAACCTAGGAATGGGGGCTAATCAAAGTTGGGCTATAAGACCCTTTTGACACCTCCCATATGACCCAAGCACTTTAAGAAAGAGGCTTAACTCTTCAAGATGATGAACTCTCAAAAGGGCAAGGTGCAAGCTCTTAGTCTCTTTGCTATATGCTTTGCATTTGCTCTCTTAGAAAGTTTAGGTGTAAGTAAAAAGGTAGGTGGAGGGCTCTTTATATAGTGCAAAGGATAAAGGATTCAACACATTCTCATGAATGTGGGATAAAGGTAAAACATGATTAGGAATGGATAAGGTTTCTTTATTAAAGGTAACCTTACTTTAAAAGGGTTTAATACATGTTTAACAAGTCATGGGAGTTGGGGGGTATTTTAATTAATCAAAGGTGATTAATTAATAGGTAGATGTAAGCTTATAGAAGCTAATTAGAGGAATATTAGTATGATTTAGGATATTAGAAGGGGATTAAATCAATTAAATATTGATTTATTGGTTAAATGGAAGGGAAAGCTAATTAATTAATAATAATTAATTAGTCTAGGTAGAAGGGGTGATTTATTAACGGAAGGTCGTTAATTAGGGTATTTGTTGGATAGGCAACTTAATTAATTAGCTTAGTGTAATTAATTAATGATGATATGAGGGAAAATGAGTGCCTTTGACGATATGTCATTGATTTGTGAGAAAGGGGATAATTAGCACAATTTATGTATTTAAATTGCTTGGGTGTAATTATAGGTGTCTACAATCCCCACAATTCCCACGAGTGCATGGAATCACCATTATTCTTTTCCTTCTAATGAGTTGGGCCGGATTGGATCTTCTTTCATCCCATGAAATTTCTAAGCCTCTCAAGTTTGTTGGCTCTCAACTCAGCCCAACTTGTGTAACCATCAAGTGCTCCAAACTTGAGCTCAACCCTTACTCCTATGTTCTAGTTGAGTCATTTGACCTATGCCAAGCTCATGGTATCAACTTAGTGAGTCAACTTGGCTTTACCCTACAAAATATCTTGGCAAATCCATTTGCTTTGACATGATTCAACATAAACTGAGCTATCTTTGGAATGACTCGCCACTTACCTTTTACAGGCTAACTGTATCTATCAGGACAACTAGATAATCCTTTTATTTTTCTCAGGTCATCCTTTGCCTAATGAGTCTTTATCAACCAATTCCAAAACTCCTCCTGAACATTATCGAAGTGAGCTTCTTGATATGATCTCAGCTAAGAACAAAAATCATTGACATTGAGCTAAACCTTCCCCTGCAAACTATTTCCATTTTGTGTCTCGGTTGCCTAGTCAACTAGTTTCAAGTTCCAAGCGAGTCACACTCCTCTTATGCACCAAGTCAATCTATGTCACCTTTTCTCTGCAGCCTATCATATGCATGAACACCAACTTGTTACCTTTTCCATTTTTCAAGCTTGAATGATTCTTCCTTACTTGATGAGTCCCCCATCGCTCGAGTGTGATTCTGCATGATGCCCATTAGTTCGATCTCCAAATTCTATTTGTCTAAGCTTCCATTACTTTGTTCAATCTTCCAAGTTTGATGTTTTCTGTTGTGACTTCATGGTTCCACACTAAATTTGATCTCCCACAAATGTTCCACTCCATCTGAGTGAAACGGACTCCTCTCGGACCATTTAAACCTACTATGTAGGACATACAAGCTCATAGGTAATACCTAGAAATCCATCCCTAGATGATATGCCAGCTTGGCCTCACCATGTTTACCTCTGTAAAATCTTAACAAAACACCTAGACACACACAACGTTGGCTCAACCTATCTAGCCTAAGGTTAAGTTCAGTTCAATGTATTAAGTCGTTTATGGCTTGGCCCTTCTCTATTTCTCTGCATGGCTAAATTTTATGAGATCCACCTACATTGGGTCCTTCAACTTGGCCATGACACAACATAGCTTAACCCAATGAAATCCACATTTCATTCCTAATTCCTGGTGAGTTTGTGAACCTCAGTGAATAACTCGTCACTTGGTATGTATTGATCAAGATAATTACATGGAAGTTTTGAATTGCCTTAATGGCTCTGTATGCACCCAAAATTACATGAGCTACATTTTCATAAAAATGGTTGTAAAAGTCCCTAATGATTATTCATGTTCTTTTAGAAGGTGTTCGAGTTCCTAAACCCGTTCACAGTGTATATTTGTATCCTATCCTTACTTATCTTTTCCATGCATTCTCCCATCTTCCCGCTTCATTCTATGCATCTTTTGGCCTTTAGTGTCAGGACCACCTCCTAGGTAGGGAGACGGTCCTAAGACCGCCTCCTAGGCTTGGGCGGTGGTCATGGAACCACCTCCTAGGCTTGGGAAGCTGTTTTAGGACTACCTTCTAGGCTTGTATGGTGGTCCTAGCTTCACCTCCTTGCATAGGGCGAAGGTCCTGAACGCCTTTTCTAGAAATTTTCATGCGTGTTTTTGACATGTAACGCTTCACTTAACTAAAATTTTAGGGTACTTTTGTGAGCCAAATTGCATAAAAATATTCTTGATGGCTTAGTTTTCCTTCCCTCTTCTATTTTTAAATATATTTAATTAGTTTTAACTACCTCTTCTTGCCTTGTGCATGAAGGCACCTCCCATCCTTAATTCCTATATATTCCATTCTTGTATTCAAGAAAAAGGGCCTGAGAATTTTGTGTATCTTGCATTATCTTGCTGCTAACAATTTTTCTAGGAATTACATAGCCAAGCCTGATATCTTGTGTTATCTCTCTTCTACCTGCATTACTTCTTAACTTCCATCAAGCTACCATTTCTCAAGCACCATCCTCTTATTGTTGTTCTTACATTCCCAATCCCTTGGACTCACATGAACACTCAGAGAAAGAAAGGACAAAGTGAGGGGAAAAATTACTACATAGCTAGATTTACCTCTACTCTATGAATTCTAGGTTTTATTTGTTGTTTGATTTCCTTCATTATTATAATTTATCAGTGTTACATCATATCAAATAGAGTAGAACTAAATTTCTTTTCATTTTCAAGTAGTTAGTAATTTCCCAAGAGGGTTTGAATCTTTCATAGCAACCCCTCGACGACGGATCCTCTTCTTCCCATCCATGTGGATATGCAAGAGAGAATATCTATAGGAGGTTGTCTACTTATCATATATCATTTGGAAAATTTATTATTTTAAGTTAGTTTAGTTTCAATACACTCAGCACAGGGTGAATAGCCACATCGGGTTATTTTACTTATTTAATTTTAGTGGAGAAATATTTTAATTACTTAGAATAGAAGCAAATTGTTGTTCGTGATTGTAATGTTTCAGTTTTGTGATTTGTTTAGATTAGTTTCCCTTTCAACAGCAGCATAGATTATTATTTTCATCTTAGTTAATTTGGGACACTTCAAACTAGATAAACACTTAGATCCAAGTTAGGAAAACAAACCATAGGGAATTTACGTTACCCGTTCATAGCCTCTAAATCTCCCCTTTTCTAACTCAAATACAAGGAGATCACACTACCATATCCCATTCAATGATCCTCCTATAGTTAGCCACACACATTCAAACATCGGATGCTCCAGCACAACATCAAGGGGGGTTGAGTGCAGTTGAAGGTTGCATGTCAATTTTCATCTATACAAATTGGTGAACCCAACGTGAAAGATTAGTTCGTTATTTTTTCCTTTCTTTCACTGTTATCACCTCATCTTTGCATTTCTTGCCCTAGTTTTTTAGGTATTTTTTAAATTTTAAAATATGTTTGAAAGAGAGTTTCATGGGCCATTTGGCTCTAATAGATATTACACCAATGTGCAACCACAACAATCCCCTTCTCTTTCGAGGTGGGGTGACAATTACACAAGCAACGTTCAAACCTCCCCTAGTTAAAATTCAAACCCCCATTCATTATGTAAGGATGGAGGAGGTTTATCATACCGTTAGACATGCAATACGTTCAACCCAATGCAAACCACATTTTTATCACAAATGGAATAGGTTCTTACCATAGGTTCTTGTCAAGACTTCACATTTCCATGAAATCAATAGAGGATGATCTATTTGCATGAATAAATAATCCTCTTCATCAAATAGATGAGTCTTTTGATATAATGAAGGCTTCAGCCTTTGAAATTTTGAATACCTATCTTAAGATTCTTACTGTAGACACCAAAATTGGGTCACACTCCCCTTGGTCCCTCATCAAATTACCATCTCGAGCATACTCACCTAACCATGGCCCCTTACACCCCACATCACTATTAATTTAATTAATTAAATTAAATTAATATATATCCTCGCAATATTTATTATCTAATTATCCTAATTTCTACCCCACCACCTCACCTAAACTCCTCATCCAGCCACTTCACCTTAAATCTATTCTTGGCATGTTTCCATATACTAACTAAGACATAGTTTAACCATAAAAATCAATGCCTGCTATCCCTCTAACCACATTCCCGCTCATAAAAACATAGAGCTTCTACTATACATCTGGTAGAAAAAGGAAAAAACCTGAGAAAAAAGAGGTGAGATTAAATATAAAGTCGAAAATTTAGTAAACCTAGGGAATCCTACCTTAACTGATGTCGATCCCCCTAAACTAACACCGGTCAACCTAGAACCATCGTCAATTACCATTTATTCACCTTAGCAACATTTTTGGAGAGGTTGGCACATCCTGTACCAGAGGAGAGAGATCAAAGTGGCATGCAAGAAGAACCAACATCCTTTCATGCATCCAAACATTCACAACCAACATCAAGACAAATCCAGAAGCATTGCACTCAGGGAAGCTTTCTGGGATTCAATACTATGGTACCAAATACCATCCTTTTGATCAAATACCATTATCATTCATCCATCTATTCTGTATTATAGTAAGTGAATCCTAACCAGCATTGTTATTTTAGTTAGTATCTTTTTGTTACTATTGTTATTAATTTACACTTTGCATGTCCATTCTTCTATCCCTTACCAACCTCTAACCCATCCAGTTCCTTACCCACACCACCAAATCACCCATCCTCACCTACTATTCATCTATAAATACACCTGAGACTTCTATAAACCTCCTTATCCACCCTACCATGTCTATCAAATCTTAAATCAAACCTTACAATCAGATCTCTTTGAGTTTCATACATCCTGAACCTACAAACACCGATTACCCATAACTGTCATCAGTTATGCATAAACCATCAGCGGTCATACTAGATCGACATCATTCTTTGTGTTTTATACCCTGCCCAAGAACAGAGCCAAACAACCTCCTACCAATTGAACTAAACAACCAAAAATTAGACCATGACCAGTCGTAGTACCTTGACAGTCATTTCATCCTTTAGATCAAACTATAGCCTAGCCTATTGTGATTGGATTTGCTTATTGTACTTGAATAAAATACCTAAATCATATCAAATACAATAGGAATTTAGTTATTTCTCACATTAAGTTGGTTTTAAATAATGGATTGATAGCCATCCAGGGAGTATCACACTTCCTGGATCTAGCATACCCTAGGTAGTCCATTGTCATATATTATTTAACTATTATTTTGTGGTTTTGTTTTCTATTTGAGGTAGTTCCTCCTATCCAAAAGGAAGCTATCACAATCGACATTGGGTCAAAAAGTCAGAATTGCGTGCATCAACCTCCAACCAACCCGTTTAATAGGTATTCATCCTAGCCCATAACCCTATATGTTTCATCCCAATAACGTAAAGAAAACAGTGAAACATTTTGGGACACCCAGTGGGACCGATCAGGGGTTCTATTGCATTTTCTTCATTTTTAGGTAAAATTTGTGTATTTTTTCCCTTTAAATGTATTACATAGTAATTTTCTTCCCTAGTAATCCTCTCTTCTTTCTAATTTCTCTAAAAGAAACATTTCTCTTGGTGCATTTAAAAGGAATCATTCTTCTTTCTTGCTTTCTACATTTAGTGAAAGAGCATACCCTCTCGTATTCATCATTTTCTTCATCAAACGTAATCTTTTTGATTTGGGCTTAAAATTGGTTGCAGTACATTTTAATTTACTGTATTTAGCTCACATTAAATGAGGGCAACCTATATGCTATAAGTCATTCCCAGCTGATGGTTGACACAAAGAATCAGAGAAAGCACATTCTCTCTCTCTCTCTCTTTCTCTCACTCTCTCTCACTCTCTCTCTATCTCTATCTTACCAAACTACACAAAATTGAAATATACACATCTTTCTTAAACAACATCTTACCTGGGAACACTGTCAGTGATCACACGATCCGATAGGTAGGTACTCCCTAGCTTATTTCTTCTATCAATTCATTACCTCTGAAGATGGCCCGCCCCCGCCATAACATACTTGAAACCTCTCCTTTTAGATATCATTATTTGTAGGAAGCCTTACTCACCAAAAATTCTACTATAAATTCATGATTCAATATTCTAAATAGCATAAGCTCAACACATTAAAATCACTTGTTGGATATGTGTTTTTTTAGTGTTTGATTGACATGTGTTTTGAGGTGTGAGGATACGCCTCTCCATTTTCTATTCTTTTGCCTTACACACTCCACAATCACAATTTGAGTATTCTAACTTATTTTGAGTGTGTTAGGACCTCATTATATCATCTCCAGGATTATGGGTTGATCATTCATCTAATCTCAGTTCACAAAATCCATTTTTCTACATTTTTCCAAATTTCACAGTAACTGGCATCGGTTACACCTGACGGGCATCGGTTTTCTATTCTTTTGGGTTAAATTTCCTCAAGAACCCTTATTTCATTTTATTTGTTGTCAAAGTTCTTGTGAGTCTCTGTATCTCTCTAGGATTTTGATAAACAATCATCATACAACTTGTTCATCTAACTATCAATAGTATTTGCTTCATCTGGTAAAATTGTTCCTGTCTCACAGTAACCAACGTCGGTTACCCCTGAAATGGCATCAGTCATCCTTAACTGGGCATTGTCAGTTATCCTCTACTGAATATCAACTGATATATTACCCAAATCCACCTATAGACACATATTTTCTTCATTTTCACTACTCCCTATGTTATCTGCAGGATACAACATATACCTGATATACATTAATTCACATGGTGGTTGACTTGCAATCAAACTAATGCTCTTATATTTCACACAACTCGTCAACCACTCCCACCTAGTCCTTTACCACCCTCTATCCTATCACCCATGGATCCGACCCTACCTACCACCATTACCGTAGGTGACAAGGAATTTACACGAATCCTTAATCAGAATCCCGTGGCCTTACAGTTCTATGTTTCCCACTCTTCCACCAAGGATTTATCAAGTCAGTTGATATATGGCATGCCTATCTCCATCTCTCATGCCCTTATTCTAGCTTCTGCATCAGCCCCTAATAATGCAATGTTACCTTTCACCTGCTTCACCCCCAATTTTTTCACAGCTAGGACCCATATCCGTTATGACTGTTATGTCTACAGTATCAGTTACACCTGTAGTATATGTTGTCCCCTCATCACACCACCCAAGCTATAAATTCATCCACACCCATTGTCTCACAGATACCGATTGTAACACAACCTCCTATGGTGTCAGTGACCCCTACTTCATTCTATAATCTTGTCTTCTCCATCCCAAAATACAACCCCTAATCACTACTAGAGTCACTGCAACTATCCCACCTACATACACATACTATCAACAACCCCCTATCTCGTCTATCACCCATTCTGGATACATGAGCTCTATGTCGGTCCCCTATTCTCAACCTCCCTATTAGGCATCACCATATAATGGAATGCCATCCATGTCACAAGTTCAATACCAGCCCCCTTATGCCATAGGAGGTGCACTTCCATCACAACCTACCAATGATCTCATCAAATTGATTATGGAAAGATGTAGACACTAGAAGCATTAGTTTTTGGGTTGCATAATTCTCTCACCTACGATGAAATCTATAATGAGCCCATTCATCCATCCATCCCTATTCTCCCATACCATGTACATTGGGAAACGCCAAAATTCAACCGTTTTAATAGTAAAGAACACCCGCAGCAGCATCTGTAGTCTTTCAAACATGGGTATTACTTGATTTCCCATGACAACACTTTACTCCTACAAACCTTCCCGATGTCCCTGACAGGACCTACCTTGGACTAGTACAGTGGGCTACCAAGACACTTCATCTACTCATTTAATAGAGTAGCCCAAGCCTTCTTGGATCACTTCTCCATCAACATTGTTAAGAAGGTTACCATGACTGATCTTTATTCCACATGACATTATGACAATGATTCTATCACTGAATTTGTCACTCACCTGGCGTAGCCTAATTAACCAGCTCATATTTCAATTACCTTAAACTAACTCATAGAGTTGTTTACTCAGACATACGCAATACACATCTCACCAACCCTGTAGGTGTAGACCTTTCACACTTTTGAAGAGGCATTCACCATGGTATGGAAATTTGTGTATTGAAGAGAAAAAAATTCAACTTCGTAACAAGAACATTATGTTCAAATAAAATGATGCTTCTTCATCTTCAAAACCCCAAAACAGCTATTCAAAACCCAAAGGATCTGCCAATGTTGTAGTTATCAAGGATGGTCCCCCTCATCAATAAAACCCATCCAAACATCCTTCTAATCTCTCTCCCATCCAAACTTTCTAGTTCATATGAGAATAATGAAATTACACTTCGATAGGGGAATCTTATTGTTCTATTTTGAAAAAGCTTGTTGAGGCTAGTGCCATTACCCTTCCACCTATAAAACCACATACTAATTTTGACCCTGAGAGCACCCCATGCCCACATGGTATAAGGAACATGAATATTGTAACTATCATCGTGTCAAAGGTCATAGTGACAATAACTACATCACCTTTAAGAATATTGTCTAAGAAATGTTAAACAACGGAGATCTCTGTATTGGATAACCTGAATGCACCCGTTAACCAAAACCTACATATCTTCAAGAATCCATCTCTAATCATGCCTTTTCTTCTAACCAAGATAGTGATACTTCAAACAATGATAGCAATGTCTATGAGGTCCACACTATTTTTCGATGACATACTAGTTACTTCCCAGTTTCCTCGTGTTCCTTCCATAGATGAAGTTTTATCCTGAGCTTCCCTACCTACACAAGAACTTATTTCATCTACCTCTCCACCCATAGAGGAACCCCCTTCATTTTATCCTTCACCCATGGAAGAGTCTATAATTGGCACGCCACCTTTAACCCCTCAAATTTATGAGTAGTTGTTAGTGGCACCTCTCCTACTCATAGGAGATGCCTATCCGCCACCTACACCATCACAAGGATATTCCACCTTGTCTGACCCATCCTCTCCTCTACCCATGGAGGATCCTATGGAAGTACCAATGTCTTTGTAGGACCATTCACCATCAGACCTTCAAGATCCCATTGATCTGCTTTCGGCTCTATTACCCACAAAGTTTGAGGCTAGTCATTTCCCTGTATCTCAAATACATTTCATGGGGAGTGCCACTCGATTCACGTCATCCCCACTTACGACAATACCATTTTTCACGCTTGGCCAATCACCTGGACTATGTTGATAGAGCCTTACTTTGGGGATGACTTCTACTTCCTCTTTCAAGACAAATGCAGTTGTCACTCATTGACCACCTCCACTATCTATCCAAAAGTGTTTTGAGCAACCAAACTAAACACAAACCACAACTATTTTAACACCTTCCATGTCACCAACCATAACCCAACACACACCTCTACCCACAATCCAACATACATCTCCACCCAAACACATACCCACGCCTATATCATCTCCCTTACCCAAACCTATCACTACCTTGGGTAGGTCATACCAACCATCTAGCTTTACTGATCCACCCATCAAATTAGATTAGGCACATCTTCCAAAACTAACGCAAAACATACCCTATCCCATAAAAATAAGATCCAACCTCCAAGGCCTCATACACCAGTTCACCTGCCACACCATCATCACCTTCACCCCTTCCATCCATCCTAGTACCTCGCCCCTTGACCCTGACCAAGCAACCCCCATCCACCGGTAAACCAATAACGCAACAACCCATTTCCTCCTCACAAACCTCTAATATACCCAACGACAACCCACATAACTTCCGCCCTCACCCATAACCTTCTTACCACCCATACCCCCACTACTTTCCATAACTTCTTCACTACCCATGACACTTTCTTCTCTTACGCTCACAGGTCTTCTACCCAACCTACACCACCCACACTCCCACATCACCTAGGTTACCCCCGTGGGTAAGCTGTCTTCTTCCACCATCTTATTTTCCTTCCACATCTTGTACACCCATGTCATCATTTCCCAAAAAGGTGCAACCTAAATCTAAAAATATGCTACCCTCACTGTAAGGTAGTTAAACCAATCAATTCTTCCACCGCTAGCTCTTCTACCATTCCCATACCCAAGTAGATGCAACCAAGACCTAATAATACTCCACACACCAAACTAGTAAACCAAACCATTCCCCCTCCTGTAAAGCCTCTTCCTCCATAATCAACTACACTTGTACCCAAACCCACATTCACCTCCCATTGTGATCCACTAGCAGGGTCCTATGCCAAAATCTTAACCAATCTCCTCGAAACTTCTGTCATCACATTACCACCTCTTTAGACCTTATGACCCACTTCAAATCCAAACCCAAAGGGTTTTACAACACCAAACTTTAAACCTACCATTGTGTGCCAAGTACACAATGTAGAGAACTGTAAGGATTTGAAGACCGCCCTTGTCTAATTATGTCCTCTTCGAAGAAAATTTTGACTGGTGACGATATTCTTTATGAGGACCCCCATTTCACCTTCACCAATTTCCACAGATCTTCTCCCATTACCTACTCAAGTGACCAAAATTTCCATCCCCACAACTCTTTGATCCACCCCCCGAGATTTGAGATTAACATGGTCTGTTTAAGAGAGTTAGACCAAACCACCACCAAAATGCCAATACACTCTACTCATTTCACAAGGATCATATCCCCCACTAGGGTTTTGTCCCTCATGCTACTAGTACCTTCCATGACACACCCTCTTCATCCACCTCCCCTCAGATTAACATGATCAACATTGCCACCCACGCTCAAAAAGATAAGGGAAAGGAAAAAGAAACTAGCCCCATCAACTAACCCTATACCTAACATACGATCTGCACCCATACCCAAAGTCACCGTTTAAGGTCCTACATATCCTATCTCTGATGGGGTCACACATCACACAATGCTATAAAAAACTACACCAATCACCCCTCAAAATGTCTTAATATGACCTCGTTTAAACCTCAGAGTCACATCGTCAAGCCCTCACGGAGGTCCTTCAATCTATTGAAGTCTTACTAATTGACCCCACACCCATAGCCTCCATTATTACCCCTCTCCATGTTGCCTCTCTCACTAGGTCATCACCTTCCTCTATGCCTCCATGTACTCTCCAAGTAGCTGCCCTCATACTTTTCAGATTAAGAGATCGCTCCCTTCTAATCTGAAGACCTCGACTCCCACTCTTTTCATCTCCATCTTTATCGATAATATACACATACAATGTGTTATGATCAATGGTGGTTGCTAACATTAACATCATCTCCTCCCATGCATATGAGCAAATGTGAATACCTACCAATTACATGCATGGTAACTTGGTTATACTGTGCTCCATCAATGACACCATAACCTCTACCTTAGGTACTATTGTTATCCCTCCATCCCCGTATACGTCCCCACACTATCCTGAAACCTATTCTATGTCCTAGAAGGGGAGTTCTAATATAAATTGTTGGTTTGGACCGACCTTGGATCCATGCCATGGGTTGTGTCCCTTCGACTTTACACTGTTGCCTCAAATTTGAATACGAGGGACATAATTACACCATCCCTACTAACCCATCACCTTTCAGGACCTGTAAAATGTTATATCGGCCCAATGATGTGCTTGTACTAGTCAAGGCATCTGCCACTCTCCCTACTTCATCTTCACCTATAAGCCCATCCACAAAAAATACCACCACCTCTTTTACATATAAGCTTGCTATCCCAACTATGGCTACAACCTCTACCACTGACTCACTTTTTTCCACATCATCTAGCAAGTTGTCCATCCCCACTACCCACATACCAACTCATGATCCCATAGAAGTTTTTTTTCAATGCCTCACTCTAGGGGAATACTGCCTATACAATATCTACACCTTCCTTACCCTGCAAGAGTATGGGAACCTGCGCCAACACCCCAGTTATGACATCCACATTGGTGAAGTTTTTCCTTATGGCCCTCCCCACCTTCTCACTAATCTGATGTATGGGGGACTAGATATTGCCACCTATAAACCCAAACTTCCATCCCAAACCCAACTGTTTTCATCTAACCTACACTCCCTCACTAACCTCTTCTTATCTCACACTTTCCTCCACCAATGTGCATGAAAAAGATTTAGCTTTAGATTTTATGAACAGGGCTGCCTTACTATCATTTCTTGTACCTCTCATAAAAACAATGACCATAGTGGCATTGGTTTTGATGCTTCACCTTCCAAGAAGGTTTGCGTCAACCTCATCCAGGATGGGTAATCCTCCCCATCTCATTCACCCACATTACCATCTTCACCCACTGAGTCCATAGATCCTGAATCTATTTCTCCTAACTTTTTTTTTCATAAACACCATTTCCCTGGGACCTCTAACCTATCAATGCAATGGCGAAACTCCCTCTTCTCTCCAATTCCTGTATCTTGACATGATCGATAATAATATGCCTTTTATTAATGTCATTCGATTTCAGGATGATGAGTCCATCCTCACCTACCTTGGCACGTAAGACTCTTATATTCTTTGTTTTTTACCTTTTGAGACGCAAACCATGTTGAATGAATCAACCATTGAAATCAACATTAACACTCAGGATGACCCGCACATTCTAAATATTGGCCAATCCTTATACACTACTAAACAAGAAGCCTTCACCTCTTTCCTTTGGGACCATAGCAACGCATTTTCCTGGTCCTATGCCGATATGCCCGGTATTGACCCAAAAATTATGGTCCACAATATCGTAACCATCCCTGATGCAAAACCCATCAAACAAAAGATGTGGAAAATGCATCATCACATTGCTCTTCTGGTCAAAGAATAACTTCAGTGCCTTCTCTCAGTTTCCTTCATTCTACCCATTGATTATCCCTAATAGGTTTCTAACATCATCCCTATCACAAAGGAGATAGGGGGACTCCGCATTTGCACAAACTTTCATGACCTCAACCTTGCCTATCCCAAGGATGATTTCCCACTACCAAGCACTGACCAACTGGTTGATCTCAGCACTAGCCACGAAATGTTATCACTCATGGATGGTTTCTCGGGCTACAATAAAATATTACTAGCTCTAGAGGATCAACACAAGATTTCCTTTATCACCCCTTGGGGGACCTTCTGTTATTGATTCAATCCTTTTGGCCTCAAAAAAGTTGGTGCTACATATCAGTGAGCCATGACTTACATATTCCATGACATCATGCATCGCATACTAGAATATTGTGTAGATGATCTTCTGGCCAAATCTAAACATTGAACCAAACACTTGACTATCATTACGGTCATATTTGACCGTCTCATCAAGTATTGTGTGTGTCTTCAACCAAAGAAATGTGACTTTGCGGTACTTTCTAACAAAATCCTAGTTTTCATCGTTTCTTTGCATCACATAGAAGTTAATCCTACTAAATTCAAGGCTATTATGAAAATTCCTCCACCCACTAATCTCTGTCAACTTCGAATCCTACAAGGAAAATTGTATTCCATTTGTCATTCTATCTCGTAGCTTTCTAACCGTTGTTAACCATTCCATCATCTACTCAAGAAAGACGTGTCCTTTAAATGGGATGGAAAATACCATAAATCCTTTGAAGCCTTAAATAAATACCTCCTTCAATCCCCAGTGCTCAGTCCTCCTAAGGATGATCAATCCTTTTACTTATATATTTCCGCCACTGACCATTCTCTATGTGTCATGCTTGCTCATCGCGACAAGCAGCAAAAAGATCAAGTGGTTTATTACATAAGTCATACCCTTCTGGACTACAAAACTATATATACCCACACCAAAAACTCTTCTTAGACTTAGATTTTGTCGCCCCCAAACTCCGCCATTACCTAGTCAATCACAAAACCTTTGTCATCACTAATATTGACCCATTACACTATATGTATGCCAAACCATATCAACATCAATGTGCCACACATTAGATTATGCTTCTTGCTAACCTTGACCTCAAATTCATTCATCAAAATTCAATCAAGGGCTAGGCTATCACCTGACTAACTGGTTGATGTACCTATTTCTAAGGAATCATCCATCTAACTTTGATTTCCTAGATGAGTCTATAACTACCCTTTCTCTGGATGAACCCGCTTACCAAATGACACTCTTCTTCAATGGTTTCAAGTGTCAACGTGGGGGTGGGGATGGTGTTATCCTCATTCCTCTTGATGGTGAACCTGATCTCCTTTGTCTTTCAAACTTGATTTTTTATTGTACAAACAATATTATGGAATACAAAGCACTCGTATTAGGTCTCCAGGCTACATATGCATTAGATGTTAATACAATCAATATATTTGGTGATTATTAGCTGGTCATAAACCAAGTCAATGGTTTATACCAGTTTCATAATGATATCCTTAAAAAGTATAAGAAACACATAGACATATTTTTGACCACCTTTGACCATTTTACACTTTAAAAACCACACCACGTTCTACTGATAAATTTTTGGATACCATGGCGTGATTTGGCTTCTCAGATACATGCTTTCGCCCACTGACTCTAAAATATTTGTCAGCATATAAAGGATATAATCACCCTCTTATTTACCTCATGAACTTTACTTCGTCAGAACCATTTCCCTTGACCCACGTGACCTTTGGTATAAGCAATATGCAGATTATCTTTCCCTTTCCATTCTACCCACTCGATATCACTCGTAATGCATAACATGGGCCTTTCTTAAAAGCATACTCCCGTTATGTCCTCATGGGTAGTCTTCTTTTACAAGAACATGGCTTCGACGATCATTCTCTTATGATGCCTTACAAGTTCTAAAATTCCTTACACCATTAAGGAAGTTTACATGATGGAATTTGTTGGAGCCCACTTTAGTGGTTTAGCTGTCACAAAACACATTCTTTGCCTAGGCTATTATTGGCCAACCCTAAACTGTGACTGTCTGTGATTATGTCAAACATTGCGTGAAATTCTAGAAACATGATAATCTCCACCACACACCTAGTGATGCCTTACAGGTTGCATGATACCTTTGGCCTTTCTCTCAATGGGGTTTGGATATGTTCAGTGAGATCAACCCCCATTCTTCAAAATTCCACAAATAGATCATAACCGCTACTGAATATTACACTAAATGGGTAGAGGCCATTCCCCTCTTTTCTACAAAAGATGAGAAAATATGTGAATTCATCAAACATCACATCATTTTTGGTTTTGGTGTTCCTCACCATCTCATCATTGATAATGGAAAACAATTTAAAAGCAAACCCCTGTACAAACTATGTGATGTTTTTGGCATCCAACTCAGTTTCTCATCACCTTATTACTCAGAAACCAATGGTCAAGCTTAATCAACAAATAAAACCTTGAAAAAAATTATTATGAAGGTACTCAATGATATTGGGAAAGATTGGCATACACACATTCCTTTCTCCTTGTGGGATTATCGTACTAGTATTTGAACGTCGACTGCTGCCACACCCTTTTCTCTAGTCGATGGTATCGAGGTTTTCTTGCCTCTCGAAGTCCAGATCCCATCTCTCCAAATCTCACTATAATATATGCTCAACAAAGATGACTTTCTCCAAGATCTTTTGGTGCAACTTGAGCTATTAGATGAACATCGTCTCAATGCTCTTGACCATCTCCAAATCTACTAAAAATGTATCAAACGTGCCTATGAAAAATGTGTTCATGAATGAACCTTTCAAGTTGGTGACCTCGTCCTAAATGAAAATCAACATGTAACAAAAGAAGAGAAAATTAATTGGGGAAAATTTTCCCCTAATTAGCTTGGACCCTATATTGTTACCCATGCCTATGTATCAGGTGCTTATCATTTTTCTTCACTCGAAGGTAAAACCAAACCTAAGCCCCTTAATGCCTTGCATCTTTGACCATTTTATTGTTAATGTTAGGTTCCATATCACTTTCTATCAATTGATCCCTCGTCCCTTGAGTGTTTTCCACCCTCCATATTACCTTTTTTGAGGATCCACGACTCAATAAGACTCATGTGATTACCCGTCACCTTTCATCCTTATCTTCAATATAAGTACCATATCTCTACTCATAGCATGACTCTCATGGATAATTTTCATCTTCTTCAAGATGGAATCCCATGTTCATTCATCACTTGAAACCACCTCTTTCATATTTAACCTCTATGATTTATGGTCTTATCTTCTAAACACAAACCTAATCTTCCTCTATAGTCTTATCCATGGCTTAAACGTCCAAAAAACCAAAAGGGATACAACTCCTTAAGTAAAAATTCCAACAAAAGATGACACCCTTAAAAGGTACATCTCTTCACTCTAATTCCACCACTATAAATAGACTGGTCCCTTAGAGGACAACTATATCAGGTCATTTCAAAAATCTAATCACAATATTCAGAAGCTTCCCACATCAATCAGCTTCACGAAGACCTCAAGTAGATAATATACTCATCCCATATAGACTTCCTGAAATGATCATTCTATTAAAAAAACCAAATTATGAAGAAAAAGATGAAATTTTCATCATGGACTTGCCTATTTTTTATTTTGGGTTTCTTGTTCCAAGAAAAACATTGCCATACACTAAGTTACGCTCAATCTCCCATTCTCACCTCCTCATCATTTTTGGATAATCTCCTTTTTACTCAAGGGACGTTCCAAAAATGAGACATTTCATGATTATGCGACTTTCTTCACTAGCAGAATGATCCATTATGTAACGCCTTTAGGTTCTTGCGTTCATAAGTCCCTCTTAGATCTGGATTGACTCATTAGGGTTCTTATCACTTATGTGGCTCTTTTACCACCTCTTACCATTAACCTTCCTTATTACTTATTGATTATCCTATACAAGACCAGATCATCAACACCTCTATTTAAAACAACTCAACCATGCCTATGACTGAAACTCAACCATAACTATGACCTAAAACTCAACCATGCCTATGACCTAAAACTCAACCATGCCTACAACCTAAACTCAATCATGCCTATGATCTACAATCCTCCATACCTAAACACCTATAAATCCATTCCTCTAATTCATCATAATCTTCCCTAGCTTATGGGAGAACTACATCAGCCTGAGGTCTCTTCTCGTCGGGACTATGTAGGCAGTACTTTGAGGGCATGGGGCCCTTGAAGGTTAGCTTGTCCACTCTCTACCGTAACCAATTCCCTCTTTCCCTTTAATATTTACATTTTACCCTAGTTACTTTCCTTTCCATATCTAGAAATTAAATCAAACAAGCACAATTGCCTAAACATCTTTACCATCACAATTACACATTCATTTTTCATCACAGTCATTTCTTTAAACCGTAATCTACAATTTTGCCTACAATCAATCTTAACACAATCCATACCATCACAAATTACACACATTAATGAATTATAAATTCAACCTCAAATCATGAAGCCTTACTCAACCATGCCTAACCAACCTGACTCAACCATGCCTAAACCAACCTAGCTCCACCATGCTTAAATCAACCTGACTCAACCATGCCTAAATCAACCTAAGTCCATCATGCCTAAATCAACCTGACTCAACCATGCCTAAACCAACATGACTCCACCATGCCTAAATCAACCTGACTCACTTCATTCCTAAACTGACCCAACTCCATCATGCCTAATCCACCTAGTTTTCCATCAAAACACATACCAAATAACAAAATGAACATCGATAACCCCATTCAGGTTATGAGTACAATCAACTATAAATCAGAAAGTCTGTGTATACACAACGGTATGTGTACAGGATAGATATAATAATTACTTACTAGTCGTATCATAACTCTCATATACATTCCTCACCATCTTCGTAAACGCAAGCTGGTATATGATCAAAAATATACAAAAACTCGCATCTACATCCTCAGTTCATCTTTGACAGGCAGGCCCATAACATATCAAAAATATGTCAAAAACATGGAGACCCTACCATCAGGCGAAATGATGACTAAGCTTCAGCACCCACCAACTGATATACATCTCTATCTCTCAGTATCCTTTGTCTCCCTCTTGTGGGGGGCCCTGCCAACCTCTCTCCACCTCTAATAGGGTTTTCCTAACATCCCCGTTTTCTCCATGATAGGTGCAAAAGTCAAAAAGTGCTCTTTCATTTTCTCAAAGACCACACATGCAAATGAATCCTTCCAATATGGATTTCCAGTTCCTTTTTTAAACCACATCCCAACTTGACCGGCATCAGTTATACCTAGACCAACATCGGGTCTTATGCCCTATCAACACCATGGTTGGTTTTACCTATACTGAAATTAGTGCCGTGTGCCCTATAAAAACTGTAGTCAATTTACCTAGACCATCACCAGTTCAGTATGACTAGCATCATTTACCTGATCATACTCCTATCAATACCCTTTCCCCATTTAAAAAAAAAAAACTACCCTTCCCAACCACCGTTTGACCTTACCCACCCTTATTGAAACCTACCTCCAAGCCTACATTACCTATACCTGTCATTAATTACATTTAGGGACTTTTTCATACTACCCCATCGACCTCGGCCTTACCCATGTCGTTGACCTAGCTACCACCTGGACTTGGAACATTGTTAAGTGACACCTTGTGAACCCATGTGCTCAATATACCTTTTACACTGTTACCCCATTGTTGTTTGACCTAATGACCTTACTGTTCCTATTGTCATGCTATTTATACTAATCCAACCTTTGGTGTATCATAACATACCTACACATTCCTGCACCTGACATGTGATGTGCTTCCACCACCATATCCAGTACCTTAGATACCGGAATCACTCTTCAAACCTTGTTTGGGTAAACCTATTCGACCTTGGACAACATAGATTTTGCATGCTCTTCAACTTATTTCTATGTCACAGTTATATGTGTGGCATGCCATTTGACTATCAACTACCTTTGACCCAGGCCCATTACCGCGATTGATTACCTGATTTTACCTTCATTCATTACCGTTAAAACCCCTGTTGTCTACCTTCCTCCTCTTCAAATCACACTCCTCATGTTTTTATCAAATCACTCACTGATTCTCTCTTCTACCTCATCAGTTCCTAGTTGAGGGGGATCACCTTCACCACTAATGGGGCAATTATATATTATGTTGGTCATTTGTCGCTCACCAATACTAGCTACGCAACAAAAAGGGGTAAAATGCCAAGACACCAAAATTGTGTCCCACACTCCCCTTGGTCCCTCATCAAATAACCAACCGAGCAGACTCACCTAACCATGGGCCCCTTCCACCCCACATCACATTAATTAAATTAATTAAATTAAATTAATGTCTATCCCTCACAATATTATTATCTAATTATCTTAATTTCTACCCACCACCTCACCTAGACACCTCATCTAGCCACTTCACCTTAAATATATTCTTGGCATGTTTCCATAACTAACTAAGACTTAGTTTAACCCTAAAAATTAATGTCTACTATCCCTCTAACCACCTTCCCAGTCATAAAAACACAACATCCATTATACATCTAGGAGAAAAGGAATGAACCTAAGTAAAAAGAGGTGAGATCTTCTAATTTTAGTAAACATAGGGAATGCCACCTTAACCGATGTTGGTCACCCTAAACCGATGCCATTCAACCCAGAACCATCCCTCAATTACCATTTATTAACCTTAGCAACCTTGATGGATAGGTTGGCACATACTAGACCAGAGGAGAGAGATCAAAGTGGCATGTAAGCAGAACCAACATCCTTTCACACATCTAGACATTCACAGCCAACACTAGGACACAAATCCAGAAGCATTGTACTCATGGAAGAATTATAGGATTAACTACTACGGTACCAAATTCCATTCCATCCTTCTGATCAACTACCATTATCATTCATCCATCCAGTCTGCATTATAGTTAGTGTATCCCTAACCAACATTTTTATTTCAGTTAGTATATTTTGTTACTCTTGTTATTAATCTACACTTTACATGCCCATTCTTCTTTCCCTTACCAACATATAACCCAACCATTTCTTTACCCACACTACCAAATCCCACATCCTCTCCTGATGTTAATCTTTGAATACACTTGAGACTTCTATAAACCTCCTTATTCACCCTACCATCTCTATCAAATCTCATATCAAACCTTGCAATTAGATCTCTTTGAGTTTCATACATCCCAACCCTACCAACGCCGGTTACCCATAACTATCATTGGTTCTACATAAACCATTAGTGGTCATACCAAACTGATGTCGGTCTCTATGTTTTATACCCTGCCCCATGAACAGAGCTAAACAACATCCTACCAATTGACCTAAACAACCTAGAATCAGACCCTGACCAGGCCCAGTACCTTGACAGTCTCCTCATGCTTTAGATCCAACTATAGCCTATCCTGTTGTGATTGGATTTACTTATTGTACTCGAATGACATACCTAAATCATATCAACTATAGTAGGGACTTTACTTATTTTCTCACATTAAGTTGTTTTAAATAGTGGATTGACAACCATCTAGGGAGTATCACACTTCTCAGATATAGCATACGCTAGGTAGTAAACTGTCATATATTATTTAATTATTATTTTATGGTCTTTTTTTTCTATTTGAGGTAGTTCCTCCTAGCCAAAAAGAACCTCTCATAATCGTCATTAGGTCAAGAAGTCAGAACGCGTGCATCAACCTCCAACCAACCCATTTAATAGGTATTCCTCCTAGCCCATAACCCTATATTTTTTGTCCTAATAATGTAAAGAAAATGATGAAACATTGACTTCTGAGGAAGACAAGGATTATAACACTGAACAATTCATGATAGGGTATCACGAGCTTTCTCAATCAAACCCCTACACCACAAGAACCCCAACAAGGGACTCAATCCTCTCCTAATGATCTCATTCATTCTTTAAGTAGGGATGATTAGAGAAACTAGAAAGTTCCCAGACTTCACAACCAACACATGCAATAGGGAAGAACATGGGTATCTTGTTGAAAACAAAGGATACATCCCTCTTAATGAACAACCAACACAATATCCTATATAACAAGGTTATCACGTTCATTCAAATCTAGCTGATCTTCTCATAGGGTTACACATGTTAGGTATGGGTCATCATCCTTCTAAATTTTATACTACGCAATGGATTTCTGGAGGTGCATTCTAAAATGTCTCCACAACAAGAAATGTGACATTCCCTTATTTTACACCTGCTAGTCCATATCCTAGTACTATCCCACCTTACA
The DNA here is from genome assembly GCA_019776745.2 of Taxus chinensis. NCBI lineage: Eukaryota > Viridiplantae > Streptophyta > Pinopsida > Cupressales > Taxaceae > Taxus > Taxus chinensis. The sequence continues at coordinate 571,885,839 of CM034147.1, read as the reverse complement.
TGCATATGTAATCAAAAACTCCCCAGATGGACCCATATACCATTCCTTCTCCCTACATGCCATATCAAGGGACCCCATATGTTCACGTTAATTCTTATAATGCATCTTGTCTAACTCCCTCCTCCACCTCCTCATCAAGGATCTTCAATCGTGGAATCTTATGCAATGGGTACATACGCTGAGTACTTAAAGGAGCCTCTTGACTTCACCATACATGGTGTCGTGCTTCCATGCCCATTACCGGATCTTCTAAAATTTAAGGGAGAATGAGACCCGAACACTCATATCAAGGCCTATGCTACTGCTATCAAGGAATTACTTCCTTGGGATGCTATAGTCGCTAATATATTTCCCAAAGACTCTTTAAGGAATTGCATTGGATTGGTTATTAACTTATTCCATAATATTTTATGCATTACTTTAAACATATTGTTTCGGAGTTCATCAAAGCATTTGACATGAACAAGTTGTTACATATAAGGATTATAGAGTTCCTGCATATTAGATAGGATAAAAATGAATCTGTCACCCATTTCATCTAGATATGGCACCAAGTTCTTTATTCCTCTACAAGTGCACCCAACATGGACCAGATGGAGCATTACAATCTTTTCCTCCACTTGCTTAATTGAGAAACTAAGGAAGAGGTCCAAAAGTTTCCTTTCCGTAGTTATGAGGAAGTATTCAAAGGAGCGCTTCAGATTGACCAAGCCTCTATAGACAGTGGGCATAAGACCTATGGTCCTAATGGGAAATCAGGTATCCCCAAATCAACGTAATGTTAAATTATCAAAACAATGGTGCCAACAACCAAGGACCTAAGGGTGTGAATCACAATCATGTTACTACCTATGAATAGTGTCACTGATCAAGCCAAAAATGTTGGTTTTCCAAAAAATGGAAACACTAACAATTAAAAACAACTCAGAAAATCAAAGAGGCCCTAACATTGCATCTTTTTTCAACACATTTGATGTAAATCATCCGCTATAAATACAAAATCAAACCCAAGCCACGAACCAGTATCAAAAACTCTAGCCAAGGGACAACGAATCATGGTTATAATAACCAATTTCAAAACTAAAACCAAGGTTATAATAAACTAGTAGCAAGATGCTTATCAAAGACTAGAAGATTATGACCCTAACCTATACTATGGTTTCCATAAGGTTCAAGGCCACGATGATAGGAATTTCCACGATTGCAAAAAAATTCTACAAATACTTCTGGAAAACCAAAGACAACTCTTTGTAGACATGTTCCTAGTAAATCCTGAAACAAAATCACAATCTTAATACATAGGACTTGTAACTCCTTATAACACTAATGTGAACATATTTCGAGATCTTCTCCTTACACATTTGGAAAATTTCAAAGTGAATTCATAAAACACAAACAAGGGAATTCCTATAGGAAACAACAACCATGAAGCCTCAACTTCTAACAACTCTCAGGTTGCTCCTAACCTTGGTTTCAAACGATAATACAAAAATCTTGGGATTAGTTGATCTAGAGGTTGAGTGTGAAATTAATACAAAAACTCAGATGAAGGAGTATGTTTAACAACCCTTAACCCCTCATTCCATCCCATAGGATGATGTTCCTATAATCGTTAAACCAGTAGGAACCTACGGCTTGATATCATATTTGAACAAGACCATCTCTCACATTTTGTTTCTAGATTTGCTGAAGAATTTACCTACAAATCATTTTACATTGCTCAATGCACTAGGGTCTTTGTCATTTAATCCATGTTATGCCACCTCCTAGCGCTCAAATAAATCATATTGAGTTTGACATACATCCTCTAGGACAAAATGATAGGGATACTGGGTTTGTTTTTCGATATAGACAAGATGCCATTTGACACTAAAATTGCCCAAAGAGGTGATCCTGCCTTATTTTTACAAGTTTGGGGTTTACAAAAATTACATTAATAGAGCTATGATTGATGATGGGGCTGCTTGTAAATGTTGTTCCCTTCTCTTTCTTACAGAAGATGGGATATGGGGAGACAAATTATTCTTCTACAAGAAACACTTTACGAGGGTACAACAGTCTTAAAATGAACTCGATTGGAACCATAGTTTCTTCCATTCGCACTTGGTCCAAAAACAATCTTGACAAATTTTTACATTATCGATAGGGAAACAAGTTATAACATGATCCTCGAGAGACCCTAGATTCCTTAAATGAAGGCTATCCCTTTTACCCTTTTCTAGGAGGTTAGATTCCTCCATTTGGGGAAGGTCTTCATCACTCAAGGGGATCCTAAGCCCTTCGATATACACATAGAAAACACCAAGAAGAAGAGAGGGGTCCATATGGAGTATGAAATTTTTGTGAATCAATTGAACAAACAACCTCCAAGAAAATATTTATTCCCGGTCACCTCAGACGTTCCAAAGGTTGAATTCATTGACCTAAAAACATTTGAGGTGGCAAAGGAAGATAAAGGTAAATCAATATCTTTAGAAGCAGTTTCCACTAAGACCACAAAAAAATTATGAAAATCTTAGAGAGTGAAGATCCGATCTTCCCCTCGTTTGAGGCACAAGGGATGAGTAGTCTTCTCACTTTAGCATCTCTTCCCTCCAAAAAACCTAGATCTAGGTTGTGAACATGATAGAATTAACAAGTGAATAAGGGGAAATTTGAGAATTGAAATGATGCCCATAAAAACCATCTCTAGTGGTTTCTCTATTCTAAACCTTGATTTTGACCCATGTGCATCTGAAACTAAGTTTTCCATATCCATGGGGCAAGGATTCATAATTCAACAAGAATTACAAGTAAACACAATGCTCTACTTACAAGACAAGGTCAAGCAACATAGTCATTTTCACCCGCACACCATCTCTCAAAATGTGACAAAGAGGTTCATGAACACCTCTTTCAGACATGTTTTTAATGATTCGACATAAACACTTCTAGGAAAGGGTTGCAACATCCACTTTTGTCACTTCAATATTATATTTTTTTTAATCTTACCTCCGTAGTTGATTTAAATACCCATATATTTAAATCCAACATAAGTCTTAATGTAATCCATTTCTAATAACTATCATGAACCATGTGTAGCTATATGAAAGAATACTAAATTTTACTCATTCTCCCTTAATGCTCTTTACAAGCCATACATAAAATTTATCCCTTTGGTTATCCTTTAACAGGATATGATATATAAGTGATAACCCCTAAGTGTGTACTTGGGTTCCACCTATGAAATCCATAGGCATCTCACAGCTTAGATAATGGTGAAATATCGACAATGCAATCAATAGTTATACTACCTTGCGTAAGGTTTCTGAGTCATGTATGCCATGTTGGATTCCATGATGGCACACTCATCATTGGAATATTTTCATATCACCTTATTCACTTGTTTAGTTATATGGATTTACAGTCATTGATGTTGTAAATAGCTACAATTCTTGTATAAGATACAATTCTGGATTAACCTACATGTAGATATACCTCGATGTCATCCTATGATGCCTCTGGGAAAGAAAATGTCTTTGTAATGATTCACATCATTACTAGACTACTTCCCTTCCCATAGCCATCATATGTTGGCATCGGGGGTACCAACCCATGTGGTTTCATCTGCCCTTGTAACTTTAACAAGCTTGTACTTAAGCAATACCAAACCACATTTAAAGATCTTGATAAGAAAACTTAGTATCGCTATTATGTGGCAGTATTCAAATAACAACCAATGTCATTAAATGGATACGATCACATAATGACAATAGTAAGTTTCCCTATCAAGAGTATAAAAATGAGACATGGTACCTTAATAAATTAAACAAGACAATTTGTTCGAGTTCCCATGTCTTCATTACTTAGTCAAGTGAAACTAGAGTCTTGTCCCATAATATCATGATATGTTAAATGCAGTTCCAATAATAATCATTTCTACCTATCTGTTCCAAACATAACATAGATCACTCTTTAGATCTAAATTCCCAATCTTGTTGTTACTAAAGATTCAAATTCAACTGAATAAAATAATGCCAAACATTATCAAGGAGTAGTAACCATTAATGTTATTCTTACTCCTATAAGCAATCATGTGAGCCACATAATCACTCATCATTACGGACATACAGAGTCATTCCTGTTATCCTCCTTTCAATAACACTTATTTTATTTATTATAATCATGTTATTTAGTTTTACTTCAACATTTATATATTTGCGAGTTCTAATTTATCCATAAATGAGTCTTATCCATTTTAAGTTTGTTGTTTCAGTAGTAATTCCAATTCTCTTAAGGACTTCTACAACAATGCCTAAACCTGACTAGGTTTATTTGCATAGTTACTATCACCTGGAAAATATATTCATTTTTCTTGCATCCTTATACCAATTTCCTGGCATCTAAATATTTATTCCATTAATTCTAGCTATCAGATCATTGCTATCCTTTGTATGAATACACCATCATATCTTATTCATGATTGATTTCAACTCAAAAATTTTAGGAAAGTAGACACCAAAATTCCATAGTGAATTTGATGGCAAGTACTCATGTTGAGCACATCTACATGTTCGTATCAACAATCTCATCACTTGCATTTGGCATCATATCCATGGTTTCATAGAGGTTTAGTACTCTAGGGTTTAATCATCTCCCATACAATTCTATGCTAACTATATCCCATATCCTATGGGTCCTTTTAGCATTTGTGTTCCACCTAATTATTAATGAATTATCTTCATTACATCTTGTTAGTTGGAGTAACTCCATCATATACGTTCATCAATTCGTATTTCGAATGATGGTAATCTGATAAATCTTATATTTTGTTTTCCATTTTATGGAATGACAGTTCTGTTTAAGTATCAAATAACATCCACATTTTATTCTTATTTATTATTTCACCTTGAAGTATTATGTTGAACTCCTCATCATGTTACGGGATTTGGATTAGTTTTACAGAGTATTTCAGCTTAATTTCCTTAAAGGTTTAAGTGTTTCCCAAAAGGAACATCAACAAGTTTTAAATACATAACCCTTATATGTTGAACTTTACCTTATCATCCAAAAGGTTCATCGTATTAATGTATCTCTAGTATATTTACTAAAACTTTGTTAGAATAATATTCCTTAAGTGTGTATACATAATCATATCAATCAATATTCATGCCTAGATGATTTCTCATCTACCAAACATTTAAAATTTAACTGATCTTGTGAGGAATCACAACCTCTTGCTAACAATAATATTAATTTACCATAAGTTAATCAGTTTAGATTAATAATTCATCAACACTACTCCATAGTGTTTTCCATTAACCTATCCAATGTATTACTAATTTATAACTTTACAATTCATCCATTGAACTTACTAGGTTCACCTAGTCCATAATATAGTTGTTATATTTCTAAAATAGAAAGAGTTATAACAACCCTCCATTAAAATTGTCTAATGATCCAATTTTCATATATTATCATAAGTATAAAGCAATTCTTATACTGAAACTACTACAACATAGTAGAATTTACCATAGAGATTATAGAGAGGCATAAACAATCTTTCACCGACATAAACAAAATATTTATTAATCATTGCATGGAATCTGTAACACCCTGAACTGTTGTTACTTCCTTCTGAGCATTCAAGTGTTGATATGTGATTTCTTTTGTAAAAGGATGTGTTCCTTTGATTGTGAAGTCATGCTTGATATGGACTGTATCTTCTTTGAAATTGCAGATCTTTGACTGAGTCGGAATATGATGGACTCTTTTATTTCTTTCATTTTACACCTGAGTTTAATCTGATCTGGGAATGAATTATGGAGTTATCCATCTATAAGACCCAGCCTTGGATCAGTGGCATTGATCCAAGTGATGCTTAAGTTTATTCAGGTTGAACTAAAATTATAGACCTTACGCAGGTTGCAAGGTCTGAATGCGTTGAATAAGCTATTCTGGAGTCTAACTCAGGCTGATTGTGTTAAATGAATTGGTTCCCGATATCGTAATATCAGGAAGGTCTTGATCATGGGCCAGGTAATAAATTCAGATACATTTATTCCACTAGCCTATCGGCAGTGCAGGAGTGAATCCTGTTCGTGAATGTATGTTTGTAGGTTCTTTTTCTGAGCATTTGAAATGTTAGACCTAAACTAGATTTATTAAGGTTAGTAACCTAAAACTAAACTATGATCTATGGGTTAGATTAGTGTTAATCTAACGTATGCCTAAGCTATAAGCTAAATGTCCTAAGTTAGTAACTTTGTGTTATGGAGGTTAGACTAAGTTACATCTTAAATCCTAACCTATGTTACTAACCTAACTAATGAACAAGGAAGAAAGGGGACCTATGAAAGGGTGCGAGCCATGGGCGGCAGTTTCTATGGCATTAAATAGATAGATAAGCATAAAGGACAAATGATTTGGTAGAAGTTTAAACGGATAGCAAGAGCTGACGTGACAGAGTTGCCAAAGTTAGATATGGTCTTTGAATTTCATTTGTCCATCACCAACTATGGTGGTTGGTGGCAATGGAGATTGAGCGGGAAAATTGGAGTAAATGTAATTAATGAACTCGGTCTTCGAGCTCGGGTTTCACGGGAAGGCACGCAAAATGGAAAACTGGTAGTTTGTTTGGTTTTTCATGTGCTCCGGTTTTCCCTCTGTCTGATTACTGGTTCTTCGCACCAGTCTACTTGGTGTTGCATGGAAAAAATGAGTGTAACTCGCTCTTTACTCTGTTAAGGAAAGTTTATAAGGCATGGAAATAACAAGTTATTGTTGTTGAATCTAACGTGGAAAAAGAGGAGAAGGCACGAGCTCTTTCAGTGGTCTTCTTCGGATTTTTTAAGCAAATAACCAAGCATGTTAGGCTCTAACTTTTAAATATCTTGCTTTCTTTCAAATGATTTCATTAGAACAACTCTGTTCAAATGATTTTTAGGTTCAATTGGTTTTTATGGTAGCCTTGTGTGATTTAGTAGCTGTATTTTCTTAACCGGCTCGATTTTTCAAGTAAACCCCTGATGGGTGTGCATTTTGTTTTGAACGGATGTATTACCTTGCTGTGTTTTGCATTCCGGTTGGATTTTGAGGAAATTTTGCAAGGAGAATATATGAATTTGACTCTGTAGGAGTTTAAGAATTATTGTCTTGTCTGATTCGGACTTAGGTCTTTATCTCGCTGTTTTCTCTTGTTAAAACGAATACTGTTGTTTGGAATTCTTGAGTGTATAGTATATACGACTTCTCTAAAAGTTTTGTCTTGAGTAATATGTGTTATGGTTGCTGAATCTTGTTGGATCTTGCTATAATACTTAAGTTACTCCTGTTTGGATAACTTGTTGTGTTATTGTATTCGAATGCAACTTTGTAGAAGTTATTTCCCCCCTTGTGTTACAATTATGGAATATAACCCATTGATAGTTTGCAATATATTTGTGTATACAAAAAATGACTCTGTGGAGTTCTTGGAATGGCTCGTATATTATGGTCTTTTGTAGAAGTCATATATGTGAATACTGGTAGTTTGATTCAGTCGAAGTCCTAGAGGGGTAATTGGTAATACGACTTCAGTTGTCTTAATATGAATACTTTCGCTTAGCAAAGAATTTCTTGGTACAGACTCAGTTGGTGTACTTTTTGTATTTTGTCTTCTGCTTAAGCTTAAAACGAATACTGTTGTTTGGATTCAGTTGAAGTCCTTAATAGGAAACCAGTGTTTCTGCTTCTGTATAAGCCTGGATATGAACACTTATTGCTATTTGCTCTATTGGAAACCATAATATATATATCTTGTATTTGGGCTTCTGTAGAAGTTATTGGTGAATGCCATACGTTTCTACTTCTGAAGGAGTTCAGATGTGAACATGGTATGATATTGTTTGATGGAATTTTTGGATTGATATGTATCATGTATCTTTCTACTTCTGTGGAAGTTATTTGAAGAGTACCCCATGGTTGGAATCCTTGATATGTGACTAGTGTTTCTACTTCTGTGTTAGTCCTATTATGATTTCGGTCGATACTGACTCAGTGAGAGTCCTTGACAGGTATCTAGTATTTTAATTTCATTCAAAGATGGGTTATGAATGCTGTTGTTATTATGAATACTAAATGTTATCAACTTTGGTGGAGACACTGAAAAGTAATTTATGTTGTAACATCTATAGGAGTTCTTGTTGTGAGTACTTTTGGTATTCTTGATTTGTTGACATACGAATTCAACTTCAAATGAAACCTTTAATTTAAGTATTGGTTGAATTTGGCACTGTTCAAGCCCATGTTATGTTGTATGTTGGTTCGATTCTCGATTTTTGTCCTTGCTGTGTTTTAGTAGGGATTAAATTGAACTGAATGTTGATGTGAGTTTCGACTCAATGGGATTGTTCTTGTGTTTGAACATGATTACGTCTTTTGTTGCATAGATATCTAGTCTTGAGTTTGACAGAACTAAGGAGTTGTCGACTACACCTCGACAGGCGATGGCATTGAATATCGTCTTGTTTGTCGCTTCGTATGGAAGGTCATGTGGAGTCTATTTGATAGATATTCATCACTTTTTTGGCATGAGAGCTACTGTACTACTAGTAAGCTACATGAGTTTGTTATATTTAAACTTTAATAAAACTGTGATTCTTCTTGTGGCTCATCTGACTTATTCATATGCGTATAAGGTGAATGCTTACTTTCGAGGGGACGGTACAGTCATGAGCTTGCTAGAAGGGAAATAGGAATGACTCATTTTATTTCTCTTCTGTTGTAAAGTATATGTTGTTATATTTTTAACTAACCATTGGAACTGTTTTAACATCTTGATGGAATCATGATTTGTTATGATATTCATTCTACTATGTTGAATGTAATGATCTGTTTGATGTTTGTTGTCCTTGGAATTCAGATGGATAGTTGTTTGGGATACTTTCATTCTTCTTGATTTCTAATATTTTGATGAAATATTTGAAAATTATTTAGGACTATTCAGTAATGATAATATGAGTTACGCGTTTATAGTCATGTTTGTATTACAAAAGCATAATCTGAAATATGTTTACTTGTTTGGTGAAATGATCTCATTTAAACAGGTTGTTTAATGAAAACATTTGGTGGATTGCAATTGTTTTAAGAGTTAGTGCTTATCATGCTCAGTTCATCGAACTGACCCATGTTGACAATTTTTGCAGATGGTTGCCGTAAGTGGTAAAAGCACGTAGATCTGATAGGATGTTCAGATTGTTTAATTTGGTTTTATGATGAATTGCAGCTTGATTCTCTAAATGTACTATATGAGGAAAGATGTTCTTTTTCTGTAGAAATATTGTATCAAGTATGCTGAATGCATAAAATGTATTTGATTAGCCTGAAGGGAATAGAGAGAGATATTTTTTACTTATGTGTTTGTATTCTTATCTTGATAGTTTGACCTTCTTCGGTTCAAAGATCTTGAGAGCATTGTTATTATTGTATAATTTGGAGAATTTCGTGATTATCAATGTGAGCTTGCAAGAATAAGTGACTGAATACTTATGATTGTTTAGTAGTTCTGGTATGTTCTATCTAAAGCTGAAATTGGAATTCAGATCACTATCTTTCTTGAAGCTAACCTGAGCAGGAACTTAAACAAGATGAATAAATTATTACTTCCTAGTCTTGACCTAAGTCAAGACAATGTTTAATTGGATTCTTAATCACTATATCTCGATATTAATAAGTAAGATATAAATTCAGTTATGATAACTAATATAAACCTAAAAAGGGTTTGGTTAGCAATCTCATGTGAAGGATGAGAGTAATTGTCCAATTTCGTTGATATAGAATTATGTATATTCTATGAACTCCTTGATGGGACCTCTAGCCTTAATAACTTCTCTTGTGTATTGGGTTTTATTAAGAAAGGTCATTCTAAGGTGAGGAACCCAGGGATCGGGAAAGGCTAACCTTAGGAGAATGTCTTTTAGTATAATTTAAACTCAACGTGCGTAACACTTATTAGTAAGTAGATATTTTCGAGGCAGATTTAAAGGTTGCCGGCACAAGTCAATTGCAGGGTTTTACCTTCAAGAAGATTAGGATCTTCTCGAAGATACAACAATGCAGGTGACTTATGACAACACCCTTTATATTGATCGTTAAGATTTACACCTTAATCACGAACAAGTTACTCTGGGACTGATTAGGAATGTGGTCACGTTATAAGGATGCCTAGGAGACTCGGGGTATCTTGACACACTAGTTTAACTAGGGTTAACCCAGTATGTCAGCGTATCCCTAGTCCTCGGGAGAATCCATATAACGTTGTCACCTTACTAATCCATTTCCAAGTGAATAACTTGGGATAGGAGAAACTGACTGAAGTTAGTATAAGACATTCTACATAACATAGGAATGGGGTGAAGGACGTATTCCAAATTGACGAGTATGCCGTCAAGGAATATGAGACATAAGAATTATGTTTCAAATCTTTGGCCAAAGTATCACAAGTTGCTGATTGCATTGTCCTAAGTCACCTAGTCTAAGGGATGAGATGCCGATGAATAATGGTAACAATTATTCAGATAGGTTCCTTAGACAAAGCATTCTGAATCCCAGATTAGGGAAGAGATCGGCAAGAGGAATGTGTTAAATAAAAACACTAACTATTAATACACATGAATAAATCGGTAGATTACTGAGTCATGGAATGAATAGATCGAAGGTACTCTGATTCATTACAGCTACATATGGTTATCTGTTGTAAGAATGGTTTCTTTGATTTGTGAGTTCTAAATTATGTATTTAGAACCAGGAAGCATTTATAAAATAAAAATAAAAATTTACTTGTTCTAATGTATAAAATGAGGATGTTACAAAATCTTTACCATGTTACAATATATCATAAAAGTAATCAGTAGATTTTCACAAGAAAACCTTTACTTTAATGACAACAATAACTTCCTTAACATAAACAAGAATATATATCAATTCACAATTTTAACACATCTTTATCCTTTAAAAGTAAGCATATGGTTCAATTAGATAACCAATGTGTTTCTTTACTTTATGCCTGTTATCTTCACTCATTTTCCTACAATAGTTAGAAAAGGTCAGTTCAACTGAACTGAGCAAGAAAAGTCCATTATCCCATTTATCAATTTATGTCATTAAATGTTAAAATGAATATATAGAGCAATAATAATCTCATTCTTACAATTTAATGAATTAATGCAACAAACTTCATACTCCATTAACTTGGTTTGCACTTAATGGTATAGCTTCTTTTACCTTTTTCAGTATTCCTCAATTACAATATCTTAATAATACTTCACATAATTAAGTTTAAGAAAAACCAGATACACATCTTCAAATCCAATAATGACCATTATCTAAGCAACACTCAAACGGTATGAATTTATATCATCCTCTTCACAACTAGAAGTGGCTGTAACTATTGTGGTTGCTCGAATAATTCAACAAATAATAATATTGGGCATGAAAGGTTATCCATTCTATGTACCTAAACCCATCCGGTTTCAGCTGTACTAAATTACCCATCAAATAAATCAGGCTTAGACATTGTATTCTTATCAATTAAATTCTATGAAGTTTATGCATCATTACTTCATGAACAACATACCCTGTGATAATCATTAATATTCTAATAAGGAAAGAGAATTATATATCTCAAGTTATATCTCTTAATAACTTACAGAAATTAATCATAGACATCATTTCTCATTTACATGGATTTGTGTATTCTCTTAAAAAACACATTCCCTCGAGTTATATCTTACTATTTTCCATTATAATAAGAGTTTGAAAACATAGCCCCAAATCTTAATTATAATTATATGTAGAACTCTAAAATTCCCAAGGTTGACACAATAACTAGTATGTACTATTCCTCTATAATGGGGTATTGCTAAACTTGATTTTAACATCCAACAGTAATTCATTTAACCAAATAAGAACCACATAATACAAATTAAAGGATCTTCAGTAAAATTCATTCTAAAGAAATGAAATCAAACTAAGTTCCAGTTCCATTATTCACCTTAGAATGGAGCAGCCATTTCTTAACAAACATATCCAAGGTGTCAACCAAAAAGACCCTTTGGTTTAACATAAGGATTTTCAGCACTTTTTATAAACATGAAACATTCAACATTTTTCCAATCATTATCCTTTAAAACCAAAGTCCCAACTAAGCTTTTCTAAAGTTTATATCCGGTTATAGATATATATATATATATAATCTAAACCAGATAGCTTCCTGAAAGAAGAAGAAATTGTATTCCATACCCGATATAAGATAAGCTATACTTATTCCTCTGAATCCTAAACCCCAATTTAATTTTCTATTCAATAGTATTAATTCAAACTGGTCTAGTCAACCATTAAAGAAGGTAGCAACTGATTAAATTCCTTATAAACATAGTGAGTTAAAGACTCGACAAATCAGCATTCCATTACCACAACCTATGGCACTTTCCATATCCTAAGAAAAGGAACATTCATGTTGAGCTTACATCCTACACGAGGCTATATGGTGAAAAAAAAATATGCATTCTGCAACTCAGTCATTGTCACTACTCATTTATAACGGAACCAGGAGTAATCCAAAATACTACCCAATAACCTCTCTGAGAGCTACAAGGATCAATATATCACCCAGGGTTAACACGAAATGTTACCAGTTCAAAATAAAATCAATCAAACTGAGCCATGTTAGAAAGGTTAATACCCAAGTTTATCTTATAGAGAGGGAGTGACAAGGAAATACTTTCTTTTAGATCCCATAAGGGTAATCAGTAAGATGGGTAACTAGAAAACTCCAAGTCTCAATGAAATGCATGTTCTTTTAATATTCAAATCCATGGAGCAAAAAGAGAACTATAATAACCTAAGAATCAGATAAAAACACCAACTCATCCTAGGTGTATACCCAATACATCCTTGTTTTTGTAAATGAAATGTATAGACGAGAAATGAAAGAAACAACACCAGTATCTAGAATCATCTTATACCCAAATCTATATATCACGATCTCGATCAGGTAAAGGATGACCCATGCACACAAAATTGAATTTACACAATATTATAAAATTTTCATAGAAAACCCATTATTATCTGGGTCAAACTCTTCGACAAAATGCAACAAAACCATTCATTCCAATTCTTAATAAGTAACACGATTTGGGCAGTATTACAGATAAAATATTTAATACTCAAGTTCAACAGTCATACCATTTTATTAATTATTTTCGCAGAATAATAGAGTATAAAAATAACAACTTCCAACCATCACATACCCACCTTTTTCCTTGGCTCAAATAAAATTGCATATATGTATTCACTCTAACATCTAATGAAGTAAAAAGATAAAGGGGATAAGGAATGTTTCTTGCCTACAAATTTGATTCCAAAATCCCTCAAGATCTATCTCCAGAAAGCATTGTAGTGACAGAGAATTTATGGTTTCAAGACTATCCAAATCGAACCAGCCAACAATTCAACCCTCCTTTAAGTTACATCAACACGTCTTTGGCCTTATAAATTCCCCACAAAACAAACTTCCTATTCTGCAAACAGCTAGATAAACTCATAGCTTGCTCGCTATGCACAGATGCCTAAAGTGGGGCTTTTCCCCTAAATTTCATCAACAAAACAAAATAGAGAATTTACATGTCATTTGCTTCCTTAGGAAGCTTTACAGATTTCCATGATTTTAATGTGCAATTAATGGTATTAACTACTAGAGTACTAGTGGCTTATCCAACTACCACCATCCTTCTACACTCCTCCAAAATTGGTGAGATTTCTACAGTTAAATCCTCATTTAACTCATCCATGAAATTAACTAAATATAGATCATTTAATTTATTTCAATCACATAGGTCGAATAACCTTTGGAAATAATAAATTATAATATAGTATAAAACTAACGTTATAAAACATACATGGTCTTAAAATTATTATTTAAATGCCCTCATAACTCCCAAAGTCCCTGGAGTTATATAATATAATTTTAAATATGTTGGCATGTCTCTTAAGGTCTATGACCTACCTTACGTTATCAATGATCTTACACATAGCAGTTTGGTTATACCATTTTATGGTCATTAAATCACTGTTCAGCTAACTTCGGCATCTCAAAAGGATTACCTAAAAATCACATACTAAATTTTCAATAATTCAACGGTGCCAAAATTAACATCTCAACCCCAAATTTACAAGCTCATGTCAACCAATCTACAAAGTGATTAATCAATAATATGGGTTAAGTGAATCCCTCCACTTGACTCTGATGTTTAAATCACATCACCTTCTAAAGTTGTCACAATGATACATTATCTTGCAAATATGTATAATAGTTTTAGAAATATATAGACTAGGCCTAATGTGATGTCATGGATCAAGATTGAATTGCAATGATGTATATCAAAAAGAAGAGACTTTTGACCCATAAGTCATTCACAATACTTCGTGAGACGTATTGAATTAGTGCTTGTAAGCTTAAGCCAATAACAATAATATTGTTATAAGGAATTAATTATCAACACCACTCTTAGTTTAGATTATTACAAGATCGATATCAGTTCTTACTTACCATATCATTCCCTTTGTCTTTTTTTCTTAACCTTTATTGAAAACAATTGTTCCTCTTCCGCTTGATGTCAAGATCGATCAAAGATGATGATCTTGTTAAATTATTGACTACACTTGCAGGGTATTACATTCTTCCCCCCTTAATGAATCATCGTCCCGATGATTTATTATTTCTACTTAATTAAATAAATTAAGTACAAAATTATGTACCTCTATTTAAGAAAAATCATCATTGTTTTAATTGAAACTAGCAATCTCATGTCTCATAAGCTCGCATTTACTAGTTGTCATACTTGTCATCTAATAAACTGTTATACTATAAGCAACACGTCATAGATTCTATCTCTTCAGAATTTTTCTTCATGTATCATTATGCAATACATACAAAAGGTATTCTCTAGAATTTGGCTTTCCCAAGCTAATTGCAACATGACACTACTGTATTAAACCAGACAAGTCCAGTCATAACTATCTTACATCAAGGTATTATAACACACAAGACTAGTCATGAGGAGTTTGTATTTTAAGGTCATACTTAATCAGACTCTACCGCTAAAATAAATCCAAACTCATACTTTAGAAAGATATAAAACTATCATTTACTCAAGATAATATAAGTAATCAATCAAAAATAGTTGTTCACAATCAGCTCTAAGTAATGCTATAATAATAATGTTATAGTCATATAAGACCAAATTATGTACCTGTAATCTTATTATTATAGTTCCTTTAAGTTGAATAACATGAATTCATTAAAAGTTATAATATATTAGCCCATTGATACCTTAATGGAGCAAAATATCATTCTATATTTCCTTGAGTTATACATCCAGACAACTCATATGAAAATATTTAAGATAAAGGATTCTTAATTTTCTATATAGTCATGTATAACATTATTACAACATGGTGTAGTGAGTTATTTCTCATTACAATTCCATCCTAATAAGACTAATCATTCAAGTAAGGTCACACATTCGATACTTGATCAAAACAATATGATTATATACTTCCTTAGTTTCCATAACAGGTATGGACTAAACATCCCTTTGTTTATAATATAAATTATACTTCGTTGTATCATCAAACAAAGATACGTACTAAAATTATCCAATCATCTCATAACGTAGGTTATGAGCCTCATCAGTGAAATCAAGTAACAATAGTGTAATGATAGAGTGCCTACACAATGATCATATGGTTAAAAAGGATCAATAGAACCTTATGAAACATTCTACAATGTGGCACCCCAATTTAATGATTCCTTGATTCAAATTTCAAAGACCTGAGACTTGGGTTATGTAGAGTTTACTTTCACAATCCTGTAACTCCTGCTAGCTTTAAAATTATCATTCCTTTACAACTAAGCTAGTTGTATTTACCATTTTTAGGCACACAATATTGATAACAATATTAAATTTAAAGAAACTTTTGACTTTAAAAATTTGAAGGTCAGCTTACTTACTCCCATGGAATCATGAATATCAAGTACATACCTAAAATTATTCATTAAATTTTTCAACATCTAGTTTCCTACTAGGTTTGAAATTTTACCAACCTGGCAATGTTGTTCTCAGCCAACAAAATATTATTTGGGCCTATCACACTTTGAATTCAATTCAAGGTATCAATTTTTTTTTACAGAAAATTTTTGCAATAACAATGAGTACCATGTCGTTATAAGACATTTCAATATTGCATAGCATCTCAGGTAAGTAAATAACATAGTTATCATTCAATCTTCTAGAAGAGTGTTTACTCAATAACACTTAGCAAACAACAGCCAGATTTATTGGGCCATAACGTATCCAAGTAGTATATTAATAGAGTGGTCATACCACAAATCACACCTTGCCACAAGGGTAATAAATTGTATTATGATAATAAAATATTATAGTTATATAAATATTTTTTCCTATTACCTTAAACCCCTTAATAAACTTAAGAACCAAGGTCATAATATAGTAGAACGTAAAAAATTCCCTCTTTACACCTTAACAAGGTGTACAATCCAAATTGGAGGATGAAAGTTTTATACATTCACAATACGAGTTTAAAAACATACCTCTTACATCTATATTTAGTCTCGTAAACATCCTTTACTTCTACTAAACTCTAACTTTAGAGTATTAGAAATTTTATTTGGTCATGAACAATCAAGGGTTGCAACCATTCATAACATATAAGAACCCTACACATAATTTTTTTTTTTTACCTGTATGGATTTCATAAGGATGAATTTTCCTGAATCTATCTTCAAAGCACACTACCATTGCATCTTGTTATAAAAACAATCTCACACAACTATATTAAAGTCCAAAAATATTCAAATCAACCTTATCGAAATATTTCCTTCTTTTGTGAAATGAGTTCAATCAGTGACTATATCATAATAACTGACACCCATTTATGGTTCATGGCAATTTTTCTTACTATTGAAATTAAAAATTCTGAATTCCAACTTACTTTCCAGCTAGTCACTTCACACCAAGAACTCAACTGCATTAATATTTGCATTTAATAACAACAAGAAGGTATTATTTAACTTTCCTGTCATTATGATAGGATGACTTGTTTCTTTTTTAACAAAACTATGTCAGGAATTACTTTGGAAGGTCACACTTTCTAACTCTTTCTATCCTTTATCTCTTTTCTAAAAATTATAAATAAGTAAGAGCTAATGATCTTGCATGCTTTTACTAGATAAAGCTAGAATTTTATTGAAGATTTCATTCTGGCCTAACTGGCCTTCCAAGTCACTGCCATAATAGCAGTTAGTCTTCTTCTAAATATTGCCTTAATCTTATGTGTATTTGCTTTAATATTTAATTTATACTCCAATTTTTATCATAATGCAGTTTGATCAATCGAGTAACACTTTACAGATCATCATCATTCAGCCTAATTTGTTTTGCTTGGCTGCTCTTATTCACACTTACCAGCTACTCTCTACATCTATCTATTATAGTGTGTCATGAAGGAATATTAGAGTATTATTTAACTCTTTTACCCCCAAACCCAAATCTTAGTTTGATCTAGTTCTTCATCCACATTACATCCTTCATCCTTTTTATTCTATTCATAAAATAATAATTTTCTAAGCGTAAGGGCTCATTAGGCCCAAGAGCTGCAACGTTCAGCTCTAATACAAAAATGTAACATCCACTTTTGTCACTTCAATCTTAGAGGATTTTTTTTAAAAAAAAAATTATCTTACCTCATGTATCTGTGTGCATGTTTTTTTTTCAAAATAATGCTAATATGAGTAAAGACTAACACCTAAATAGCCTTAACTTAGCAATAATTGAACAACAAACTAAACACCATCAAGATAAGAATTAAACAAGGGTTAGATGCTAGCATTCATAAGTACACAACTTTGAAACTAACAATGCTAAATATCTAAACATCCTCTATTCTCTAACAACAAATAAATGAATGGACCTAAGTAAGCTCCATGGCTATCAAAATAGTTGTCCTTAGTATGCCAAGTAACCTAGGAATGAGGTCCTATCAAAGTTGGGCTACAAGACCCCCTTTGACACCTCACAATATGACCTAAGCACTTAAGAAAGAGGCTTAAATCTTCAAGATGATGAACTCTCAAAAGGGTAAAAGGCAAGCTCTTAGTCTTTGCTATATGCTTTGCATTCACTCTCTTAGAAAGTTTAGGTGTAAGTAAAAAAGGTAGGTGGAGGGCTCGTTATATAGCCCAAAGGATAAAGGATTCAACACATTCTCATGAATGTGGGATAAAGGTAAAACATGATTAGGAATCGATAAGGTCACTTTATTAAAGGTAACCTTACTTTAGAAGGGTTTAATTTATGCTTAGCAAGTCATGGGAGTTGGGGGGTATTTTAATTAATCAAAGGTGATTAACTAATAGGTAGATGTAAGCTTATAGAAGTTAATTAGAGGAATATTAGTACGATTTAGGCTATTAGAAAGGGATTAAATCAATTAAATATTGATTTACTAGTTAAATGAAGGGGAAGACTAATTAATTATTAATAATTAATTAATCTAGATAGAAGAGGTGATTTATTAATAGAAGGTCATTAATTAGGGTATTTGTTGGATAGGAAAATTAATTAATTAGCTTAGTGTAATTAATTAATGATGATATGAGGGAAAATGAGTGCTTTTGATGATATGTCGTTGATTTGCGAGAAAGGGGATAATTAGCACAATTTAAGTATTTAAATTGCTTGGGCGTAATTATAGGTGTCTACATTTGCCCCTCTTTGGGGTGGCGTAAGTGATGCCACTTCAAAGATAGTAGATAGAAGATATTTTGAAGGGATAGAAGAAAAATTAGTAGGAGGGAGAGATGCCCCCTCGAGTGTCAATGGGGTGATGGAAGAAGCCGATCGACGATCGAAAAAGGTGAGATATAGGTAGAAGAAGGGGGACGAGGTAGGATGCCTCGATGAGAGGGAGAATTAGGGGTGAAAGGGAAGTGGTGTAGAAGAAATATGGATGAGGGGAGAGAAGAGTTTAACCTCTAGCCGCTTATTTGTTTGGAACAAATTTGATGTCATCATATTGCCATAGGAACTACATCATCAGTCCTTATGAAAAATATAAGCATACAACAAAGGTAGAATGACATGAAAATCCATACTACAAACAATTTTCCATTGCTGAAAGTACCAACTCCATGCAACATAAAATAATAAAATGCAATACGAGAAGGAAACAAGCTCATATAACAGGGAAAACAAGTACGAACGCACATATCCAACCCAACAATGGTCAAGACAGTTGTATAAATGTTTTGTTATCAGTGCTGAAGAGATCCACAAGTTCATGATTGACAACAAGGGTTAAAAATGATGCCCCAAGCAAGGATACATGCAAGGGGAAATGAAAATGGACACGGGGTCCATGAAAAGTGTTTGTGCGCAATGAAACAGCACCAGGTAACCAAAAGTGCCCCAGAGTACAGACGAAGCAAGCAGCTAGCTGTTGTGAATGGTTGTGAATCCGGTGATCCACGAGTTATATTAATCAAGGAAGATGTGAGACAAAAGAACAGGATATGGAGAAAATACCATGCGTAAGACACAAGTTTCAGTCGTAAGAAGCAAGTTACCATTTTGTAGGGTGTTTTACTTTTTAGGAATTTTTTGAAAATTTTTGCCTTGTTTTTGGATTTTTTTGATATAGTAAATGTTTGTATTGTTTTGGCTTTTTGAACCGTGATAAACAATAGAAGAAAGGAAAAGAAGAAAAAGAAGGGCCTAGGGGCAACATAAAGTGCCCTAGGTGGAAGAAAAGAGAAACAAACGGCAAATAATGTCCTTGTTTAGTGGAAAAAATTAAGAAAAAAATAATTATTTGAAAAATAATTATTTACGAGGGTGTGAAGAAGAATAAAAATCGCTAGGGAGCAATAAAATTGTCCGGGGGAGAAGAAAGGGGTATTGGACAAAAAATGCCCCAATACAATGAAAAATAAGAGAAAAATAATTATTTAATTAAAAATAATTATTCCATAGCGAACAGAGGAGAAAAAGGTGAGCTAAACGGGTGTCCCGGCTGTCTGATCAGTGAAAAATAGGTTAATATACCCCCCAAGGGGGGTAAAAACATCGCAATCAGTTCATTTTAATTGATTGGTTTAGCAAACTTACCATGAGGCTCTGACACTCAGGAGAGATGGTGATCGCACGTGATCATTTGAGGCGTGCTGTAGATTGTAGATGATAGATCTGTAGACAATATAAAATGTTGTTTTCAAGTGTTATTTTGATGTATATGGATGGGATGATATGATGATATTGGTGTGGGGGGGGGGATATATTTTTGATTATGCGCAACCCCTCTTACCCCCATTGATGATATGATATGTGATGATTAGCTTAGCATACATGCATGATGTAAAACTTAGCATTTTTGTTTATATATGATGTATAGATGATGCTAGATGTGATGATAGTGATGGTAATGTGATGTGAATGATAAAAAAATAGAGCACATGCAAGAAACATAGCCAAATGCTACAAAGAGCACCATGAATTAATGCAATACACCATGAATCACCATGCCTTATTAACAAGTAACAAAACACAACCAAATGCACTAAGAAAGAAAGAAAGAATTAACACACTAGCATGTCGAAATCCACTACAATATGCACAAGCAAGAATGAATCTATTCTAATCAAGAAAAGATTAACTATGAAAAAGTACACCCAAGCAAGAAACAACTCAAAAGAAAGCACACAAAACACTATACAAGCAACAAGAAAAGCAAGAAAACAAGACAATGCAAGTAAATATTTTTGTAATATATGTTTTCAGAAACTGATTTTCTATTGTTTAGGTTTTTGTGAAATGATTTTATATTGTTTTTGCATTTTGTGAAACAATTTTCTATTGTTTTTGTGTTTTCTCAAAACAATGTTCTATTGTTTTTGTGTTTTCTCGAAACAATGTTCTATTGTTTTTGTGTTTTCTCGAAACAATGTTCTATTGCTTTTGTGTTTTTCTCGAAACAATTTTATATTGTTTTTATGTTTTTCTCAAAACAATGTTCTATTGTTTTTGTGTTTTTCTTAAAACAATTTTATATTGTTTTTGTGTTTTTCTCGAAACAATTTTATATTGTTTCTATGGTTTTAACAGTTTTCCAAAGCTATGTGCAGGTAACCAAGAAAGTATGGATGCCCTCAGCATTAGGTGGGGAATATACAAGGGAATAAGCCACGTGCTTATAAACAAGAAGGTGAAGTCATTGAGTTTCCCCAGCGTAAGGTGTGAAATAATGAAAGACCACGTCCCTTACAGATGAATAGAAGAAGGCAAAGCCGGATTAAGGCTGGACTAGATGGTGTGCACAAGGAAACTCGAAGGCAGGACTAGGTCCAGGAAAAAGACAACTAGCCTTCTAATACAAAGTGCTTGTGAACAACGAATCCTCCCGAGGTGCGGGAAACCAGTTTTCACTCAAGGACTTGTCCAAAGTTCCACAATTGCGTGGTTTTCACTAGTGGACAACCTGTTTTCTCTTTTTCTTTTTCTAATTTTTTTTTTGATGTTTTTGTATTTTTATTTTATTTTTATGCCATGTTCAAGCATATAACTTCTTAAGATGCATGGTGTTCATTGGCTCTTGGAGCTCATCACCATTGGGGTGAGCTAGTTTGTATGCCCCGGTGCCGTACTTGGAAACTATGACATAGGGTCCTAGCCAGTGTGGTTCGAAATTCCCTTTCTTTTCTCACTCTGCTCTGGTGTTGAACTAGTTCTCCTTCATAACTAAATCACCCACTTCAAACTGGAGAGGGATGATTCTCTTGTTGTAGTTGCGGGAGATTCTGTGTTGATATACCTTCAGGTGATTAAGAGAGTGAATGCGCCTCTCATCTAGGTGCTCTAACTCAGCCAATCTTGCCACTCTATAATCTTCATCCTTATCCAAATAGTCCCAAAGAGAAATTCATAGGGATGGGATTTTTATCTCTAAAGGGATGATAGATTATGTCCCGAACACTAGGGAATATGGTGTCGCACTCGTAGGAGTGTGAATTGATGTTTGGTAGGCCCAGAGGGCTGTGTGGATTTGTAGGTGTCAGTTTCGACCATTTTTGCTAACCATATTCTCCATTATCCTTACCAAAGTCTTGTTTGTTGCCACAGCTTGTCCATTACCCTGAGGGTAATATGGCATGGACCATTTCAATCTGATTTGGAACCGTTGGCAAAGACCTTTCACAGTTTTGTTCTTAAATGACTTCCCATTATCTATGACAATGGCTGCAGGGATACCATATTGGTAAATAATGTGATCCATGATGAATTTAGAAATTTTTGCTCCTGTGACATAGGTTAAAGGGACAGCCTCCACCCATTTTGTAAATTATTCTGTAGCTGTGATGATATGTGTATGACCATCAGATGAGGTAGCAGTAAGCTTACCTATTAGATCAAGTCCCCATTTAGAGAATGGCCATGGGGTAGTGATTGGTTGCAATGATTGCGATGGAGAATGGATAAAATTTCCATACTTTTTGCAAAGAACACATTTTCTAACATATTACAACAATCAATTTCCATGGTGGGCCAATAGTAACCTACTCTCAACAGTTTCTTAGCCAAGACCATTCCATTTATATGTGCTCCGCATACTCCTTCGTGTACTTCTTTAATTACATGGATTGACTCTATCACATCCAGACAACGTAATAGATTCTCGTCATAGCTACGACAATAAAGTGTACCTCCTAAAAGGGTGTAATGGTCTATCTAGTGAATCAAGCTTTGCTTTTCAGAATGGGAGATATTGGGAGGGAATGTGTTGTCCTTAAGATAGGTGAAGATGGGTTAGAACCATCGGGAATGGGGACCAAAAACCTCACAAGCCAGGTAATATTCTGGCATGTCATATGCGAGCTGACATAGATTTTCTATGAATAATGGCATATCATTGTTCCCTAGAAGAATATGAAGCATAGATCCCACTGTTACCATGGCATCTGATGATTTGTTCTACGCTCTTGGGATCTGCTCAAAGGTGATGCACACAAAATACTCCTTTAGAGTTTCCACTAACTTTTTATAAGGTATGAGCTTGTCATACTTAACTTTATACTCATCATTAACCTGTTTGATGATTAGTTGTGAATCATGTACAACCTTAACATGTTGAATATTCCACTTGATGGCTAGCTTCATCCCCACAATGAGTGCTTCATATTCTATAATTTTGTTCATGCAAGGGAAGGCCAAGCGGAAAGCCTGTGGTATAGGATCACCCGAAGGAGTAATAATGACCACTCCTGCACCTGAACCATGAAACATTAAAGATCCATCAAAATGTATCTGCCATATGACAGATTCTTCAATGTAGTGCAAAGATGCATCTAGCAGATCTAGACTCAAAGGTTCTATGCTTTGCAAAGGTGCTTCTGTTAGCTGGTTGGCAAGTACTTGTCCTTTAACTGATTTTTGATGGAAAAATTCTATATCAAACTCAATGAGTAGAATGATCCAATTAGCCATTCTACCTATGAGGGCAGGTTTGGACAACAAATACTTGAGTGGGTCGACCTTGGATATGAGCTTGGTCTTAGTATTTAGCAGGTAATGGTGAAGTTTCTAAAATGTAAAAATAACGGCCAAGCAAGCCTTTTCAATCTGAGGATAATTAAGTTCATAGGTGATGAGGTTGTGACTCAGATAGTACACTGCTTTCTCTTTATGGATAAGGTCATATTGGGTGAGCAGTGCACCAATAGCATATTACATAGCAGAAATATAGAACAAAAGTTGTTCTCCCAGAGTGGGAGGCATGAGGACAGGTGGATTAGCTAGGTACTCTTTAAGCAAAGAAAATACTTGCTATTGCTCGGGTCCCCAGATGAAAGTGACATCCTTCTTAAGTAAATCAGTGAATGAGTGAAATTTATCTACAAGCTAGGAGATAAAATGGTGAATGGCTTGAATTTTCCCTTGCAAGCTACGCAGTTGCTTGATATTCTCAAGTGGACGCATTTCTATGATGGCAGAAACTTTAGCAGGGTCTACCTCAATACCTCGTCTTAACACGATGAAGCCTAATAGTTTCCCAGATAGCACACCGAAGACACACTTCTTTGGATTCGGCCTAACTTTGTATTCACGCAGGTGTTCAAAGATATGCCGTAAAATGATAGGATGATCCTCTCTTGTTTTGTACTTTCCCAGGATGTCGTCTACGTAGTCTTCCATGATGTCATGAATCATATCATGAAATATTACTATCATGGTCCGCTAATAATTTTCTCCCACATTCTTAAGGTAAAATGGCATCACCTGATAGCAGAAGGTGCCCCAAGGAGTTGTGAAAGTTGTTTTGTGTTGGTCCTCCTCAATGATTTTAATCTGATTATAACCCGAAAAGCCATCCATGAGTGATAGCATTTCATATCCTGGTGTTGAGTCAACAATCATATCAATGTTGGGTAATGGAAAGTCATCTTTAGGGAAAGCCTTATTGATGTCTCTAAAATCCGTATGGATTCAGATACTGATAGGTTTCTTCTGGATAGGAACAATGTTCGATATCCATTCAAAATAATCAATTGGCCTAATGAATCCTGCTGCAAGAAACCTTTCCAACTCTTCTTTAACTAACAATGCCACTCTTGGGTGCATATTTCAGAGATTTTGTTTAATAGGCTTAGCATCTGCGTGCACAACCAGGTTGTGCACAACCAAAGTTGGATCTAAGCTAGGCATGTCTTTGTAAGACCATGTGAACACATCAATAAACTCTCACAGTAGCATAGTGAACATCTTTTGTTCTCTGGCTGAAATTGATGCTCCCAATTTTACTATCTTGGGATCTTCTTCGATACCAATATTGACATCAATGGTTTCTTCAACTAACAATTTTGATAAATCCTCCATACGCGTAGGATCGGGAGGTAGGTTGAGATCTTCATCCAAGGATGTATCTATGAGATTTTCATCCTTGGTGTGGTCACTTTGTTTGTCCTTTTATTTTCTTATTTGTTTTTCAGCCAATGTCTTAAAGAGGTTTTCACTGTGTGACTTGGACTTCGATTTTTGCCGAGGATTTTCTTTAGAACTCTTTCCCTCACTTTTCTTTAAATTTTTCTGACCATGAAGTTTAGCCTCCTCACCCGAAGTAGGCACAGGTGTCTAAGTCGATAAAGAAACCCTTCTTGTGATCTCCAATGGGAATTGTATCCCTTATGCCCATGAACTCTGCAATAGCCTCGTCGTTCTTGAATAAATCTATTGGCACGTGATTTTGTTGGTCCCATTCAACAAGGGAAGGGTACACAAGGTCAAGGGTCGGTTCGATGGGCGTTATGATTAGGACATCATTGTTCATGAGAAGGTTCGTGGAGACCAGATCCTCATATAGGCTACAATGGGAATCCGTATCAATGTCTAGGTACTCGGAGCTATCCTCATGCTTAGAACAAGTCACATCTTGATCATTGGGGTGTTCTCCATAAGGGAGAATCCCAATGCCATATCTTTCTATTTTGAAATGTGGAAGAGGGACTGGTTCTCTTTGTCCTTGTTCATTCCTCCAACATCATAGGCCTTTGTAGCCCATGGAGTACATCATTCTGCTATATTTTTCATATTCTGGGGTTTGATAACAAGATGGTTGAGTGTCCTCAGGAACCCAAGTAGTAGGTGGATCAAGTATTTTTTCCTCAGCTAACAAGCCTCCAGGTAGGAATGACCCAACAGTGTGTTCCTCTCTAGGTCTCCTGAAGTGGTAGTTGGGTCGACCTCTAGTCTTGGGTGACAAGGAGAGGTTAGAAACCAAGAGTGCTTGTTGTACATTATACTCCCCACAGCCATATTCCAGAATTTTCATCTCCCATGAATCAAATGGAGATGTGGAAGTGGACACCCCATGAGCATAAGAACTAAGAGAATTTGAATCTACTCAAGATTGCATGGCCTCAGAATGAAGAGGGATAGCTATATCTATGGAGGGACATGCATATATACCCTTTCGTGCAAAGTTATTAAGAGCTCTACAATGAGCAAAGGGCTCTGAATCTCTTGGTGTTGTAACTGTATGTCCCTCATGCTTCAACTTGATGCATTAATGAAATGTTCATGGCACGGCCTGCATGGCATGAATCCATGGTCGGCCTAGAAGCATATTATATGGAAGTTCCAAGTCTAGGACATGAAACTTTGTCTAATGGAAAGTGGGGCCCACCTCCATGGGTAGCATAATGGTTCCTGCTGACTCTCTTTCCACGTTGTCGTATGCAATGATAGTGATGATATGGGACTCAAGATCTACCTCCGTATGCCCCAATTTTTTTACTAATTTAAGTGTGCAGATGTTCAATCCAGATCCATTATCCACAAGCACCCGTTTGATTTTCCTACGGGTGACAACTACCTCAATGTATAAGGGAAGATTATGTTTAGGATTCTTAGTAGGGGCCTCCCTATGGTTAAAAGTGAGATGCTCACTGGGTGCAATATTTTCCACCGTGGCTTGAAGGTACATAGGATCGACTTCTAAAGGCACTCCCGACCCCTGAAGAGTTTGATACAAAATTTCCTTATGCACATTGGATATCTTGAGAAGATCTAAGATCAAGATCTTAGCAGGTGTCTTCTCAAGTTATTCTAAAAGGTTATATTTACTAGTTTGCAGGGTCAATAGAGAGGGTTTTGGAATCATGAGGCGGGCATGCCTTGTTATCACAGCATAGTCCTTTCCCTTGATCTGGATGGTATTGACACGGTGAGAAGGGGAGCGAATACATCCGATAAGTGAATCGTAATGATTGTTATCTCTCTTGGTATACAAGTAATTCATGGCTTTATAGGTTTGGGATGACTCTCCCTGATCCGGTTTTGCCTTTTCCAAATTATCATGCTTGGGGAGTGGTTCTTTATAAATCCCCATTTTCTTGTTAGTTGTTTACATGTGGCCAAGGTTATCCACCTCTATCTCCCCATTGTCAATGAGGTCTTGAATATAGTGGTGAAGTCGTAAATTTTTTTCTATTTTATGACCTTTAACGTGATGCATTTCACAATATTCATGCTCCTTATACCATGAAGGTTTAGGACTGTTTTCATCAAACGGTTGCGTTGTAGGATAGGTCATCATGTGAGCCACATCCAACTATTTTAGTATGACAGACAAGGGTTCATTGAGGGAGGTGAATGTTTGTCGCTTTAGTGGTGGTTGAATTGGGCCCTTGGTTAGTTTAAAAGGTTGACTAGTTTGGACCATCTGAACACGTTTGGAATCAGTGATTCCGTCTCCCACCATGTTTTTGTTTTTGTTAAAGATCTTCGGATTTTCAGCGGGTTTGACACTTTGGTTGTCTTTAGATTGGGTTTTGAGGGTGCCTTTGGCAATGAGAGCCTTTTCTATTTGAATCCCTTTCTCGATAACCTCCTCAAAGGTGTGGACACAATGCATTTGGAGGTGGAAAGCTATATCTGGGTTGAGATTAGGGATGAAAATACTGAGCAGCTGCTTCTCAGGGAAAGTGCAAGGGAAGTGACTAGCTATCCCTCTCCATCATTGGAGGAAGCTGGCGAAGGTCTCATTTGGGCATTGTTTTGCACCACACAAGTCTGCCATGGTGACATCACTCTCTATGTTATATGAGAAATGACGCACAAATCTTTCCACCAATTCTGGCCAGGTGAAAATTGATCCGTGTGGTAAGCACGTAAACCATTCCAATGCTTGACATTCGAGACTCTTAGGAAAAATTCTAATGAGGTAATTATCACTATAAGACACCTCTTGACATGCCATGTAGAAATATTTAACATGATCCCTTGGGTCTCCCTTTCCTTTGTATTTGTCAAACTTTGGCATATCAACTTTTTTTGGAAAGGGTTGAAGGGTCATTGTCTTATCAAAAGGATAGGGGCATAGTTCTTCATATTGGTATTTCCTAATACTCCCTATATTGCTCTCTTGTATGCTTGCAAGCGTTGCTTTCATAGATTTCACTTCTTGTGTGAGAAATTGTTTTCTAGTGGGAGAAGTAGGTACGTGTACACGATGGTACGCCGTGTCTTCTTCTCCTTGGTTTTCTCGATGGATTTTTTGGATCCTAAACTTAGGCCTTGACTTTTAAACATTCTTGTTTGTGTCTTTTTGTACCTGGAAAGTAAGAAAAGCTAGTTTTCGGCTAGGTTACTGAGTTATTGTTGGATTGTGACTTGGTTTGTGTCTTCTTCTTCTAAAGGTTCTTCATCTTCGTATTGTGGAGGTTCTTCCCATGTCTCATGCTCTATCTTGTTTCTCTGTGGCACTTTGATGAGGGGTATTCTATGCCCTACCACTTTATCATTTTCTATGTAAGAAGTGGAAGCATTTCCGCCTGTTAAAATATCTTCCATATTGATAAGGGGGCGTTCTTCCTTAATAGTGTCATTTGTAGGTAGTATTGGTTCATTCTCGGTGGGAAATTTGGCCCCTAATTCCACGACCCGTGCCAAAACTCTATCTTTGTTTCTAAGGATAAACTCATCTAGTAGAGTGGGGTCAAAATCAAAGTCTGCGCGTGGTGACTCTAATTCATTTCCACTATGGTTGACCATTTCTTCTGTTTCCTTTTCTACATAAAATAGTGGTCTTAGATTGTGTCCAATAAATGGGTTTGACCCTTTTTTGTTAGAGGTTTCCCAAGATTGTTCATGTTGTTCCTCATATGCTTGTTTGTTTAAACCTAGACGCGTCTTGGGAGCCATGTTTTCGTGATAAGTTTCACTAAGGTAAGTTATAGATTTGTTCAAAATTCAATGACTACCCCTAAGTGAAACACAAGATGTATGTGTTAAGATTAAATTAATAGTGTGAGATTCCCAATGTTATAGAATGAAAAAGTCACCAATGAAACAATCATTTGGTACCAAAACTTAATCAAATGAAATACTTCCTAGACTACGTTTCAAAGTAATTCACGATGCCAGATGATTAAAAATATGTCTCCACTTATTCCAAGTTCAAAGGAATGAACACGACGTAAGTAAATACATGAAGTTAAATGTGATCTCCCAATCAAGATATATGATGAGCAAGCTCAAGTCTGATTAAGACCTATATCTCAAAAAGTGCCAATTACGATTTGTGAATGACACAACAATATCACCAAGATATGTTAACCCACTTTGTAAGAAAGTGAAGTATTGATATCAAGGTGTTATTGATATAACATGCACAAATGGTAGTGCCTAGCACTTTTTGAAATCAAGGTAATAATAAAATCAAACAAAAAAAAAGCTCAAAGTATAGCTAGGAATAGTTAAGAATGTGTGCAGTGTAACCATACAATATAGGTATTTATGTCGAGTTTACAAGAAACAAGATGTAAATATAAAAATTGTAATGATACGAGACAAACAAGCTAACTCTTATATGGAAGTCCCCGGTGATGAACCACACCTAACTACAATGACAATCTTGACGTGGGTAGCAAAATCACAATGGCTACCCAATGACGTGAAAAAACCTCCACTCACTTTACATGTTTAACTAACCCAGCCGCAAACGTGGATGGGCGTAAACGGACATAAAAGTGAGAGAAACAGTCGAATGGCAACACAAAGGTAATCACACCTCTTTTGATCAACAAAGTGTCAAAACAATATGAAGGAAATAAATCAAGAAAAAATGACGAAAAATGCTAGCCTCACTTCGGCAGAGTTTCGCCTCACCCTAAGGTAAGTAAAAACTAGGCGAAAGTAATACGTCACACGTTTCTCAAAAATAAGGTTCACAAGCCAACACTATTTTAAAATGGTCAAAGTGGGCTCCTGGCCAAATTATATTCTCCTAGGTGGTTCTCTCACCCTAGGTGTTACAAAGTTGCCACGAGTGAGCATGATTTACCCAAAAATTCTTACTGACTAGTTTGGGAGTATCTCAGCTTTACTTTACCCCCTTTAAGAATAGTAGGCAACTAGTGCATCTACGTGTACTATCACTAGGGTCACCATAATGGAAAACTTATAACGTTATCTCACAAAGGAATCACTAGTCAAGTAGGTAGTGCGGAGCACTTCCTGTTTCGTCCATAAGCTTCCCTCTTGCGTGGACTACTTTGGGGTTCCTAGAACCTCCCTCATTGGTGTAGCTTAAGGCGTTATGCAAAATGGGTTATGTTCCAATTGAGTGGAGAGGGACGTACCCTTTTCTGAAACCTACAATACAGTGTTTTGAATATGTTATTCTTTTTATCTTGTTTAATTAGGTGTGGTTTTCTTGAACACCTTTTGGCAACCTGTATAACAACTATATTAGTAGTTTTTGATTTTGTTTTGGTTCCTCCTTTTTTTGACAAACATTTTTAGGTCCTGCACTCAAGAGTTAGTAGTTCTCCAAGAAAATCACATTATTTAAAAGAGGATTAAGTGTTTTTTTTTATTCTCAAGATCATCCAAGGATGCAAGAGAAGAGCATACACAAACTTTATCCAAACTATATATAAATGAAAAACTTCAAATCAAAGGACCATTGAAAAATGCTTTGTAAAAGGTTCATTCCCTTAAACCAAAAGTGAAAGATGAAGTTTTCAATTTACCAAATGTTAGAAAATGAAGACTAAAGTTGTTTTGCATTCTCAAGATCACCCTAAGGTACAAAATAATAGTATACACAAACTTTATCCCAACTATATAGAAATGGAAAACTTCAAATCAAAGGACCATTGAAAAATATTTTGTAAAAGGTTCTGTTGATGCAAAATCACAGCACCCCTGGACGCACATCAGGCTTCTAGGTTGATGTTCAGGCATCCAGTGTGATTGCACAACATGGAAATCTCTCTCCAAGCGTGGGACTTGTGAAACCGAGAGAGGAATCTCCAGAGAAGGCTGGTTCCTACTCCTAAACAACCTGCCACAAGCTATTCTAGTGCAGGCAAGCTAATCTAATCCTAATCTAACCATGGCAAGGAGACAGAGAGAGAGAGAGAAGGGAAAAACAACAAAAGACTACACTAAAACGGTGATACACCAGAGAAGGAGAATGTTGGACATCTATCAAAACTGCCATGGGACAAAGAAAGGTGAGCAATGGGAAGGATGGACAGATGCATCACAGGCCCAAGCATAGATTTTACATAGAAAATGTCCCAAAACTCCATGAACACAGCTCCAGACCTGCAATGAACATTCAAACATGCACAAATACCTGCAATGAAGAGAGGCAAGAAGAAAACAAGCAAAAACGAGAAAGGATGGACAGATGCATCACAAAACACATTTTATTGCTTCAGAAGTTTGCACAGAACATCATTCCATTAATAAGAGGCAAAAAATGCCATTACAAAGCAAGGGAGGAGGTTCGAACTCCATTTTCAACCCTAGAGAAGAAAAGAAGGGAGAGCAGAGCCGAAAGAATGAACAACTCTTTTTTTTTTTTAAAAATGAGCCAAATCTGGCTTTTACATTGCATGGGTCGAGCCCAGGGGATAGAAAACGTGGGAAAATGTGCAAGCCCATTCCTCATTGACTGCAGATGCATTAAATCAGCATGGAGGATCTTACCAACCCATACCCTGTCACTTTGAGCGATTTTGGAGGAGAATGTGACCCATTTGTATTAATTTGGCCACTAAAATGTCACTTCTGGCCGTGCAGAAGAAGAATGCGACCCATTAGCATTAAAACAGGTTGTTGAAAGGTCGCTTCTGACCATTACCACATGTCAGAGCCGTTTCTCGATTTTCTCTCTTCAGACTGCACCAAAACTCAAGATTGATCCCAGAATCATGTAGAGCATCTCAACAGCTTTCCGTTGATATAAAGAACGTGGAAATTCGAGCTCTGGATCAAAGATATGGCGATCTGAAGATTTAGGGCACGGAACAGATCAAAACGAATTTTAAAATGTTTTCCTGCTCTTCGCCATCTGGACGACACGTGGCACGTGCTGATTGGATGAGCAATTCTCTCTCCTCCATCTTTCGCTGGCTTTCCTTTTGAAACTTCCTCGTGGGCCCTTAAATGGGACACGTGGCACGATCCTATTTGTTCGGCTCGGTGCTCAAAAATTTGCCCTTTGACTTTTCTGACCTTTACTCCTATGAGGACACGTGGCATCTTTTGATTAGTCCGCGGTCCTGCCAGCTCTTTCACACCCTTCGCCTCCATTTGTCCTGGATGTCCCATTTGATTTTGGGCCCTTTGTGCTCATTTCGGCCGGTTCGGGCATTTCGCACATTTTTGGCCCGCTTGTCCCATTTGATTTTGGACTGTCTGGCCCTTTTTCGACCGGTTCGGCCGGTTCGCGCCTTTTTGGCCCGATTGTCCCATTTGCGTCCCTCTCAGCAGTTAGCCAATTTTTTCTCGGTCGAACCGGCATTTCGCGCCCGCCGCGTACTTTTGTCCCAGATGTCCCGGTTGCTTTGCGGGCTGTTTGTGCTTACTTCGACCGAGCCGGCCGGTTCAGGCCTTTTTGTCCCAAATGTCTTGACTGCCCCTAGGACTAGGACTTAGTCATTTTTATGAATTTTTCTTGGATCAACCTACTTGCCTTCTGCAACCTTTTTTCGCATTTTCTCAGAGCTTGCTCTTTTCCTCTCAGACAGGGAACTTTGAAAATATTTGAGGGGACTCTAGCAACATGATTTTTGGCCCCGAATCAATCAATTTTCCTGGGACTTGAATATTCTGATGCATGTTATTAAAATTACCCATGGGGGGTGAAATTTTGACAACAGTTTGGTCACTCAGCGGGGTCATCTGCCTGCTAGATGAATGATCAGTAGCCTGAAGCATCCATTGGGCATGGAGTCATGAGTTGCAATCTGCAACTGATCTGAACTTTGAAAACCTCCCTCTGAGCCACTTGGAAACCCATTGAACCTGGAGTGTCTTCACCAAGATGCCACTGAAATGAACTGTGCAAGAGCAGAACCAGCAACACCAAAACTATGTACAAAACTAAAAATCATACATGCCCCAAATGGAACATGCAGAGTGTGCACAAGCACTTCTTCTACTGAAAGCAAACCTAGCTACTCTACTCTAACTGGAAGCAAAGGCAAGCTAAACAAACCCTATAACTGGTTGTGAGAAATAGCTTCCTTTCTTCAAAATTGGCAGCCATGCAATTGATTTGGCACTGATCATGGCTGTTTGGATGGATGGAAAATCAACAAGAAGCTGGTCTTCTATCCAAATCATCAAGGTATCAACTGAAAAATCCAATACCTCTTTTAGTTGCTCTGTATTTGGATTGGAGAGGTATGGCAGCTGA
The DNA here is from genome assembly GCA_019776745.2 of Taxus chinensis. NCBI lineage: Eukaryota > Viridiplantae > Streptophyta > Pinopsida > Cupressales > Taxaceae > Taxus > Taxus chinensis. The sequence goes on along the minus strand of CM034147.1, from coordinate 571,852,539 downwards.
TCCTTGGTACTTTGTAGCTCATCCTCATGCTCAGAAGCAAGCATGAATGGTTGTGGCTTCTCCTTTGGCTCCAATGAAGCCAAATACCTGATTGGGCAAGGTCTGATCCGTTTGATATGCCCATAGCTCTGATTTTCAACTCCAAGAATGGAGTCTTCTTGTAGACCCTCTTGAATGGATGGTGTGGAAGAAATGGTGAAATTCTTCTGTCCTTTCTCTTCCTCCAATGAATAACATGGAAGATAAAAGTCTTCCAATCTTGATCCCAAAGAGCTGCTGTAAGATGCAGGATGCTGCAAATGAAAGCTCTCCTTCATGGCAGCAGGCTCTTGTGTTTGGAATGTGGATGATGAAAGAGAGAAAGGTGAAAGCTCAACCAGCTCTTCTCCATCAAAACAGTCCTTCAAATCTGACAGGAGAACTACCTCATTGCTGTCCTGCTACTCGTGTTCAACTTCCTCCATGGTGTCCTCTTGATCTGTAACTTGACCACCATGGTTTCCTTCACTTTCCAATATTGAGTTTGAGAGATCAAACTCCTTTTCAGTAATAGAACTTGAGAGAGATGAAGTGGAAAGAAGAACTGAAGGTTCTCCTGTAGCCTGCTTTGTGCTCGAAGCCCTTGGATCTGCACTTTTCTCCTCCACAGCTAGGATGTGCTCCTCTTCTTTTAGATTTGGAGCAGCTTCTCCTTCCTCTAATGTTTGAAGGCAATCTTGCTCTTGATTGAACTCCTTCTCCAGCATGAAGTTTGTCAAGTCAAACTCTTCAATTTGCTGCTCTAGAGGACAAGTTGGGACTGCAAGATCTTCTTCTTCTGCTACAACCAAATCAGTCCTAACCACCATTTGTTCAACCTTAGCCTCTTCTGTAGGCTTAACCATCAAGGGGATCTTTGTCATCCCAAATTTGGTAGCCCAAACCTTCAAGTCGTCTGTCATTTCTTTTATGTTGGGCTCCTCTTCTTGCTGTCCTTGATGACTGATTTTTTCAATTCCTTCTTCCCCATATGAAATTGGGAATGCAAGAGGAGGAATGGGTTGAAACTCAACCGATTTTACACTTTTTTGTGGTGGTGGACGCAGTGAAACCTCTTGTTTCTTTGGAGGAGGGGGTATTTCTGTTAGCTCTTGTGGAGGGGATGACTATTTGGAAGGGAAAAGGAAAGAAGAATCGAGATGAGGTGGAAGACTGGGGGGTGGAGAAATGGATTCAACACTTGGGACAGCAGATGGAGGGTTTGAAACTTGACACTGCTGAAATGAAATAGATTGGGAAAGAGGAAAAGGAAAGGCATGAGATGGTGTGCTTACCCGTTGACAAGGTTGCTGAATACTTCTCTCATACACCTCTATTTCTTCAATCCACTTTGCAAGCAAAGGCAGCATTGCAATCATGAAGTCAAGCTTCTCCTGAGGGCTGTAATGCCTTGGAAAAGGTCCCACCCATGGACAGGGTGCTCCATAACTGATTCCAAATCTTTCATCTATGTCTGAGCCCTGGACTGCACTATGTTTACCTCCATCTTTTAGATTTTCTCCAACAGACCAGCATCTTGCATCTGATTGTCTTCATTATATGCATACTCTTGCTCTTGGAAAGCTCCATAGCCAAACTGACTTTGGCACTGCTGTTCATATGAATATGCATGCTGATCTGCAGGATTTGTAAAACATGTTGGAGGTGGAATATACTACTGTTGTTGATATGAAATCCATGATGGAAATGAAGTCATGATTGCACAACTTCAAAGGATGAGGAAGAATGAAAGAGATGGAAAGAAGGATGAATGGAAAATGAATGAAAATGAATGGAAAGGAAGGTCTTCAACTTCAGAGATGGTTGTTGACCAGATGGAGTCGCCAAATGTGTTTGCAAGTGCCTCCAAAGGATAAAATCTTCACAGGAACACATCAACCTGCAAAAGATGAAGTGAAAGACCTCTAAGGTTCCACCGGGCGTGCCAAAACTGTTGATGCAAAATCACAGCACCCCTGGACGCACATCAGGCTTCTAGGTTGATGTTCAAGCATCCAGTGTGATTGCACAACATGGAAACCTCTCTCCAAGCGTGGGACTTGTGAAACCGAGAGAGGAATCTCCAGAGAAGGCTGGTTCCTACTCCTAAACAACCTGCCACAAGCTATTCTAGTGCAGGCAAGCTAATCTAATCCTAATCTAACCATGGCAAGGAGACAGAGAGAGAGAGAGAGAAGGGAAAAACAACAAAAGACTACACTAAAACGGTGATACACCAGAGAAGGAGAATGTTGGACATCTATCAAAACTGCCATGGGACAAAGAAAGGTGAGCAATGGGAAGGATGGACAGATGCATCACAGGCCCAAGGATAGATTTTACATAGAAAATGTCCCAAAACTCCATGAACACAGCTCCAGACCTGCAATGAACATTCAAACATGCACAAATACCTGCAATGAAGAGAGGCAAGAAGAAAACAAGAAAAAACGAGAAAGGATGGACAGATGCATCACAAAACATGTTTTGTTGCTTCAGAAGTTTGCACAGAACATCATTCCATTAATAAGAGGCAAAAAATGCCATTACAGAGCAAGGGAGGAGGTTCGAACTCCATTTTCAACCCTAGAGAAGAAAAGAAGGGAGAGCAGAGCCGAAAGAATGAACAACTCTCTTTTTTTTAAAAAATGAGCCAAATCTGGCTTTTACATTGCATGGGTCGAGCCCAGGGGACAGAAAACATGGGAAAACGTGCAAGCCCATTCCTCATTGACTGTAGATGCATTAAATCAGCATGGAGGATCTTACCAACCCATACCCTGTCACTTTGAGCAATTTTGGAGGAGAATGTGACCCATTTGTATTAATTTGGCCGCTAAAATGTCACTTCTGGCCGTGCAGAAGAAGAATAACGACCCATTAGCATTAAAACGGGTTTTTGAAAGGTCACTTCCGGCCATTACCACATGTCAGAGCCGTTTCTCAATTTTCTCTCTTCAGACTGCACCAAAACTCGAGATTGATCCCAGAATCATGTAGAGCATCTCAACAGCTTTCCGTTGATATAAAGAACGTGGAAATCCGAGCTCTGGATCAAAGATATGGCGATCTGAAGATTTAGGGCACGGAATAGATCAAAATGAATTTTAAAATGTTTTCCCGCTCTTCGCCATCTGGACGACACGTGGCACGTGCTTGATTGGACGAGCAATTCTCTCTCCTCCATCTTTCGCGGGATTTCCTTTTGAAACTTCCTTGTGGGCCCTTAAATGGGACACATGGCACGATCCTATTTGTTTGGCTCGGTGCTCAAAAATTCGCCCTTTGACTTTTCTGACCTTTACTCCTATGAGGACACGTGGCAGCTTTTGATTAGTCTGCGGTCCTGTCAGCTCTTTCGCGCCCTTCGCCTCCATTTGTCTTGGATGTCCCTTTTGATTTTGGGCCCTTTGTGCTCATTTCGGCCGCTTCGGGCATTTCACGCATTTTTGGCCCGCTTGTCCCATTTGATTTTGGACTTTCTGGCCCTTTTTCACCCGGTTCGGACCGGTTCGCACATTTTTGGCCCGATTGTCCCATTTGCGTCCCTCTCAGCAGTTAGCCAATTTTTTCTCGGTCGAACCGGCATTTCGCGCCCGCCGCGTACTTTTGTCCCAGATGTCCCGGTTGCTTTGCGGGTTGTTTGTGCTTACTTCGGCCGAGCCGGCCGGTTTGGGCTTTTTTGTCCCCAAATGTCCCGACTGCCCCTAGGACTAGGACTTAGTCATTTTTATGATTTTTTCCTGGATCAACCTACTTGCCTTCTGCAACCTTTTTTCCCATTTTCTCAGAGCTTGCTCTTTTCCTCTCAGACAGGGAACTTTGGAAATATTTGAGGGGACTCTAGCAACATGATTTTTGGCCCCGAATCAATCAATTTTCCTGGGACTTGAATATTCTGATGCATGTTATCAAAATTACCCATGGGGGGTGAAATATTGACAACAGGTTCATTCCCTTAAGCAAAATGAATAATCAAATTTTCAAGTTTTAATCCCAATGTTAAAAATATATACATCAAAGTTATTTTTGATTCTCAATATCACCAAAAGGTGTAAGAGAAGAGCATACGCATGCTTTGGTATAAATCGAGGAAGCATGGAAATACATCATTCATCAAAACATTAGACATGTTAGAAAATGAACAGTTTTAAAATAATAGAAAAACCTGCAATTTTTGTAAGTATAAATCTCTAATTTATGTTTTCATTGCATAGCTAACTTCAATACCTTTCCAATGCAAAAAATATGGAGTCATTTCGAGTTCGGGAGAAAAATTTATGGCCTTCAGAAGATGGGTTACGCATATGCTCTTATGCTCATGGGTATGCACTTGACATGCACTCAAAATATGTCAAAAAAACGTCCCTTAATCTACAAAATGGGAAAAATTTTCCAACCAAGATTCAATTTTAACAACAATCCCATCACATTAATATATGAATAGAAGACTCAACGCTATCAAACATTAACATACATGCTCAAAAAATTTAATATTTTCAAGAAATTGACAAAACTAGCATGTAGAATGATGAAAAAGTAAGCTCTAAAAAGGAAAACATGATGAAATCTTGAAATTTTCTCACCAAGATTAAATTTTGACAGCAACCCACCACATTAATATGTAAATAGAAGACTCAGCACTATCAAACACTAACCTACATGCTCAAGAATTGAAAATTTTCAAGAAATTGACAAAACTAGCATGTAAAATGTTGAAAAAGTAAGCTCTAAAAATGAAAACATGGAGAAATATTGAAATTTTCTCACCAAGATTAAATTTTGATGGAAACCCACCACATTAATATGTAAATAAAAGACTCATCACTATCAAACACTAACCTACATGCTCAAGAATTGAAAAATTTCAAGAAATTGAAAAAACTAGCATGTAAAATGTTGAAAAAGTAAGCTCTAAAAATGAAAACATGGAAAAATCTTGAAATTTTCCCATCAATTCTAATTTTGATAGCACTTCACCTCCTTTATACCTATAAGGAAGACTCAACACATGCAAACTCAACAAAACAAGTTAATAAAAACAAGTTAGATCAACATGTGTAAAAGAGGGTTAGTAACCAAAAATAAAACTTAACTACAAAAACTTGAAATTAAATGCAAAGGACAATGGAGTTTGTCCCACTGAGCATGCCAAATGTGTGCATGTGTTGTTTTCAAAATAATGCTAATATGAGTAAATACTAACACCTAAATAGTCTTAACTTAGCAAGAATTGAACAACAAACTAAACACCATCAAGATAAGAATTAAACAAGGGTTAGATGTTAGCATTCATAAGTACAAACTTTGAAACTAACAATGCTAAATATCTATACTCCTCTATTATCTAACAACAAATAAATGAATGGACCTAAGTAAGCTCCACGGCTATCAAAATAGTTGTCCTTACTATGCCAAGTAACCTAGGAATGAGAGCCTATCAAAGTTGGGCTACAAGACCCCTTTGACACCTCCCATATGACCTAAGTACTTAAGAAAGAGGCTTAACTCTTCAATACGATGAACTCTCAAAAGGGTAAAAGGTAAGCTCTTAGTCTTTGATATATGCTTTGCATTCACTCTCTTAGAAAGTTTAGGTGTAAGTAAAAAGGTAGATGGAGGGATCTTTATATAGCCCAAAGGATAAAGGATTCAACACATTCTCATGAATGTGGGATAAAGGTAAAACATGATTAGAAATGGATAAGGTTGTTTTATTAAAGGTAACGTTACTTTAGAAGGGTTCAATTTATGCTTAGCAAGTCATGGGAGTTGGGGGGTATTTTAATTAATCAAAGGTGATTAATTAATAGGTAGATGTAAGCTTATATAAAGTTAATTAGAGGAATATTAGTACGATTTAGGCTATTAGAAAGGGATTAAATCAATTAAATTATTGATTTACTAGTTAAATGAAGGGGAAGGACTAATTAATTAATAATAATTAATTAATCTAGATAGAAGAGGTGATTTATTAATGGAAGGTCATTAATTAGGGTATTTGTTAGATAGGAAACTTAATTAATTAGGCTTAGTGTAATTAATTAATGATGATATGAGGTAAAATGAGTGCTTTTGATGATATGTCATTGATTTGTGAGAAAGGGGATTATTAGCACAATTTAAGTATTTAAATTGCTTGGGTGTAATTATAGGTGTCTACAGTATCTGATTTAAATACCCATATATTTAATTCCAATATAAATCTTAATGCAATTCATTTCTGAAACTATCATGAACCATGTGTAGTTGTATGAGAGAATACTGAACTTTACTCATTCTCCCTCAATGCTCTTTACAAGCCATACATAAAATGTATCCCTTGGGTTCTCCTTTAACAGGATATGATATATAAGTGATAACCCCTAACTGTGTACCTGGGTTCCACCTATGAAATCCACAAGCGTCTCACAGCTTAGATAATGGTGAAATCTCGACAACGTAATCAGCGGTTACACTACCTTGTGCAAGGTTTCTGAGTCATGTATGCCATGCTCGATTACATGATGGCACACTTGTCATTGGAATCTTATCATCTCACCTTATTCACTTGTTCATTTATATGGATTTGTAGTCATTGATGTTGTAAACAGTTACAACTCCTGTACAAGGTACAAGTCCGGATTAACCTACATGTAGTTGTACCTCATTGTTATCCTATGATGCTTATGGGAAATAAAATGTCTTTTTAATGATTCACATCATTACTAGACTTCTTCCCTTCCCATAGCCATCATATTTTGGCATCAGGGTACCAACCCGTGGGGTTTCATCTGCCCTTGTAACTTTAACAAGCTTGTACTTAAGCAATACCAAACCACATTTTAAGATCTTGATAAGGAAACTCATTATAGTTGTTAATGTGGCAGTATTCAAATAAAAACCAATGTCATTAAATGGATATGACCACATAATGTAATGACAGTAGTGAGTTCCCTTTCAAGAGTCTAAAAATGATACATGGTACCATAATAAATTAAACAAGACAGATTTGTTCAAGTTCCCATGTCTTAATTACTTAGTGAAGTGAAACTAGAGTCCTATCCCATAATATCATGATAGGTTAAATGCAATTCCAATAATATTCACTTCTACCTATCTGTTCTAGACATAAGATAGATCACTCTTTAGATCTAACTTCCCAATCTTGTTGTTAGTAAAGATTCAAATTCAACTAAATTGAAATAATGCCAAAAATTATCAAGGAGTAATAACCATTAATGTTATTATTACTCCTATAAGAAATCATGCGAGCCACATAATCACTCATCATTAGGGACATACAGAGTCATTCCCATTATCCTCCTTTTAATAAACACTTATTCTATTTATTAGAATCATGTTATTCATTTTTAATTCAGAATTTATATATTCTCTTGGTCTAATTTATCCATAAATGAGTCTCATCCATTTTAAGTTTCTTGTTTCAGTAGTAATCCCAATTCTCTTGAGGACTTCTACAACAATGCCTAAACCCAACTAGGTTTATTTGCATAGTTACTATCACCTGGACAATATATTCATTTTTCTTGGATCCTTATACCAATTTCTTGGCATCTAAAGATGTATTCTATTAATTCCAGCTATCAGATCATTTCTATCCTTTATATGATTACACCGTTATATCTTAATCATGGTTGATTTCAAATCACAAATTTTAGGAGCGTAGATACCAAAATTCCATAGTGAATTTGATGGAAAGTACTCATGTTGAGAACATCTACATGTTCCTATCAACAATTTCATCACTTGTAATGGGCATCATATCGACAGTTTCATAGAGGTTTAGTACTCTGGGATTCAATCATCTCCCATACAATTCTATGCCAACTATATCCCATATCCTATGGTTCCTTTTAGCATTTATGTTCCACCTGATTATTAATGAATTGTCTTCATTACATCTTGTTAGTTGGAGTAACTCCATCATATAAGTTCATCACATCGTATTTCAAATGATGGTAATCTGATAGATCTTATATTTCATTTCCCATTTTATGGAAAGACAGTTCACTTTAAGTATCAAATAACATCTGTGTTCTATTCTTATTTATTATTTCACCTTGAAGTATTATGTTGAACTCCTCATCATGTTATGGGAGTTAGATAAGTTTTATAGAGTATTTCAGCTTAATTTCCTTAAAGGTTTAAGTGCTGCCAAATAGGAACATCAACAAGTTTTAAAGAGATAACCCTTATATGTTGAGCTTTACCTTATCATCCAGAAGGTTCATCGTATTAATTTATCTCTAGTATAGTTACTCATAATTTTTTTAGAAGAATATTCCTTAAGTATGTATACATAAGCATATCCATCAAGATTCATGCCTAGATGATTTCTCATCTACCAAGCATTTAACCTTTTAACTGATCTTGTGAGCCAATCACCAACCTATGAGGAAACGTGGGAGCTTTTGATTAGTCTGCGGTACTTGCAGCTCTTTCGGCCCTTCGCCTCCATTTGGCTGGATGTCCCATGTGAGTTGGGCCATTGGTGCTCATTTCGGCCGCTTCGGGCATTTCACGCATTTTTGGCCCGCTTGTCCCATTTGATTTTGGACTTTCTGGCCCTTTTTCACCCGGTTCGGCCGGTTCGCACATTTTTGGCCCGATTGTCCCATTTGCGTCCCTCTCAGCAGTTAGCCAATTTTTTCTCGGTCGAACCGGCATTTCGCGCCCGCCGCGTACTTTTGTCCCAGATGTCCCGGTTGCTTTGCGGGCTGTTTGTGCTTACTTCGGCCGAGCCGGCCGGTTTGGGCTTTTTTGTCCCAAATGTCCCGACTGCCCCTAGGACTAGGACTTAGTCATTTTTATGATTTTTTCCTGGATCAACCTACTTGCCTTCTGCAACCTTTTTTCACATTTTCTCAGAGCTTGCTCTTTTCCTCTCAGACAGGGAACTTTGGAAATATTTGAGGGGACTCTAGCAACATGATTTTTGGCCCCGAATCAATCAATTTTCCTGGGACTTGAATATTCTGATGCATGTTATCAAAATTACCCATGGGGGGTGAAATTTTGACAACAGGTTCATTCCCTTAAGCAAAATGAATAATCAAATTTTCAAGTTTAATCCCAATGTTAAAAATATATACATCAAAGTTATTTTTGATTCTCAATATCACCAAAAGGTGTAAGAGAAGAGCATACGCATGCTTTGGTATAAATCGAGGAAGCATGGAAATACAACATTCATCAAAACATTAGACATGTTAGAAAATGAACAGTTTTAAAATAATAGAAAAACCTGTAATTTTTGTAAGTATAAATCTCTAATTTATGTTTTCATTGCATAGCTAACTTCAATACCTTTCCAATGCAAAAAATATGGAGTCATTTCGAGTTCGGGAGAAAAATTTATGGCCTTCAGAAGATGGGTTACGCATATGCTCTTATGCTCATGGGTATGCACTTGACATGCACTCAAAATATGTCAAAAAAACGTCCCTTAATCTACAAAATGGGAAAAATTTTCCAACCAAGATTCAATTTTAACAACAACCCATCACATTAATATATGAATAGAAGACTCAACGCTATCAAACATTAACATACATGCTCAAAAATTTAATATTTTCAAGAAATTGACAAAACTAGCATGTAGAACTGATGAAAAAGTAAGCTCTAAAAAGGAAAACATGATGAAATCTTGAAATTTTCTCACCAAGATTAAATTTTGACAGCAACCCCACCACATTAATATGTAAATAGAAGACTCAGCACTATCAAACACTAACCTACATGCTCAAGAATTGAAAATTTTCAAGAAATTGACAAAACTAGCATGTAAAATGTTGAAAAAGTAAGCTCTAAAAATGAAAACATGGAGAAATATTGAAATTTTCTCACCAAGATTAAATTTTGACGGAAACCCACCACATTAATATGTAAATAAAAGACTCATCACTATCAAACACTAACCTACATGCTCAAGAATTGAAAAATTTCAAGAAATTGAAAAAACTAGCATGTAAAATGTTGAAAAAGTAAGCTCTAAAAATGAAAACATGGAAAAATCTTGAAATTTTCCCATCAATTCTAATTTTGATAGCACTTCACCTTCCTTTATACCTATAAGGAAGACTCAACACATGCAAACTCAACAAAACAAGTTAATAAAAACAAGTTAGATCAACATGTGTAAAAGAGGGTTAGTAACCAAAAATAAAACTTAACGTACAAAAACTTGAAATTAAATGCAAAGGACAATGGAGTATGTCCCACTGAGCATGCCAAAATGTGTGCATGTGTTGTTTTCAAAATAATGCTAATATGAGTAAATACTAACACCTAAATAGTCTTAACTTAGCAAGAATTGAACAACAAAACTAAACACCATCAAGATAAGAATTAAACAAGGGTTAGATGTTAGCATTCATAAGTACAAACTTTGAAACTAACAATGCTAAATATCTATACTCCTCTATTATCTAACAACAAATAAATGAATGGACCTAAGTAAGCTCCACGGCTATCAAAATAGTTGTCCTTACTATGCCAAGTAACCTAGGAATGAGAGCCTATCAAAGTTGGGCTACAAGACCCCTTTGACACCTCCCATATGACCTAAGTACTTAAGAAAGAGGCTTAACTCTTCAATACGATGAACTCTCAAAAGGGTAAAAGGTAAGCTCTTAGTCTTTGATATATGCTTTGCATTCACTCTCTTAGAAAGTTTAGGTGTAAGTAAAAAGGTAGATGGAGGGATCTTTATATAGCCCAAAGGATAAAGGATTCAACACATTCTCATGAATGTGGGATAAAGGTAAAACATGATTAGAAATGGATAAGGTTGTTTTATTAAAGGTAACGTTACTTTAGAAGGGTTCAATTTATGCTTAGCAAGTCATGGGAGTTGGGGGGTATTTTAATTAATCAAAGGTGATTAATTAATAGGTAGATGTAAGCTTATAAAAGTTAATTAGAGGAATATTAGTACGATTTAGGCTATTAGAAAGGGATTAAATCAATTAAATATGGATTTACTAGTTAAATGAAGGGGAAGACTAATTAATTAATAATAATTAATTAATCTAGATAGAAGAGGTGATTTATTAATGGAAGGTCATTAATTAGGGTATTTGTTAGATAGGAAACTTAATTAATTAGCTTAGTGTAATTAATTAATGATGATATGAGGTAAAATGAGTGCTTTTGATGATATGTCATTGATTTGTGAGAAAGGGGATTATTAGCACAATTTAAGTATTTAAATTGCTTGGGTGTAATTATAGGTGTCTACAGTATCTGATTTAAATACCCATATATTTAATTCCAATATAAATCTTAATGCAATTCATTTCTGAAAACTATCATGAACCATGTGTAGTTGTATGAGAGAATACTGAACTTTACTCATTCTCCCTCAATGCTCTTTACAAGCCATACATAAAATGTATCCCTTGGGTTCTCCTTTAACAGGATATGATATATAAGTGATAACCCCTAACTGTGTACCTGGGTTCCACCTATGAAATCCACAAGCGTCTCACAGCTTAGATAATGGTGAAATCTCGACAACGTAATCAGCAGTTACACTACCTTGTGCAAGGTTTCTGAGTCATGTATGCAATGCTCGATTACATGATGGCACACTTGTCATTGGAATCTTATCATCTCACCTTATTCACTTGTTCATTTATATGGATTTGTAGTCATTGATGTTGTAAATAGTTACAACTCCTGTACAAGGTACAAGTCCGGATTAACCTACATGTAGTTGTACCTCATTGTTATCCTATGATGCTTATGGGAAATAAAATGTCTTTTTAATGATTCACATCATTACTAGACTTCTTCCCTTCCCATAGCCATCATATTTTGGCATCAGGGTACCAACCCGTGGGGTTTCATCTGCCCTTGTAACTTTAACAAGCTTGTACTTAAGCAATACCAAACCACATTTTAAGATCTTGATAAGGAAACTCATTATAGTTGTTATGTGGCAGTATTCAAATAAAAACCAATGTCATTAAATGGATATGATAATGTAATGACAGTAGTGAGTTCCCTTTCAAGAGTCTAAAAATGATACATGGTACCATAATAAATTAAACAAGACAATTTGTTCAAGTTCCCATGTCTTAATTACTTAGTGAAGTGAAACTAGAGTCCTATCCCATAATATCATGATAGGTTAAATGCAATTCCAATAATATTCACTTCTACCTATCTGTTCTAGACATAAGATAGATCACTCTTTAGATCTAACTTCCCAATCTTGTTGTTAGTAAAGATTCAAATTCAACTAAATGAAATAATGCCAAAAATTATCAAGGAGTAATAACCATTAATGTTATTATTACTCCTATAAGAAATCATGCGAGCCACATAATCACTCATCATTAGGGACATACAGAGTCATTCCCATTATCCTCCTTTTAATAACACTTATTCTATTTATTAGAATCATGTTATTCATTTTTAATTCAGAATTTATATATTCTCTTGGTCTAATTTATCCATAAATGAGTCTCATCCATTTTAAGTTTCTTGTTTCAGTAGTAATCCCAATTCTCTTGAGGACTTCTACAACAATGCCTAAACCCAACTAGGTTTATTTGCATAGTTACTATCACCTGGACTATATATTCATTTTTCTTGGATCCTTATACCAATTTCTTGGCATCTAAAGATGTATTCTATTAATTCCAGCTATCAGAATCATTTCTATCCTTTATATGATTACACCGTTATATCTTAATCATGGTTGATTTCAAATCACAAATTTTAGGAGCGTAGATACCAAAATTCCATAGTGAATTTGATGGAAAGTACTCATGTTGAGAACATCTACATGTTCCTATCAACAATTTCATCACTTGTAATGGGCATCATACCAACAGTTTCATAGAGGTTTAGTACTCTGGGATTCAATCATCTCCCATACAATTCTATGCCAACTATATCCCATATCCTATGGTTCCTTTTAGCATTTATGTTCCACCTGATTATTAATGAATTGTCTTCATTACATCTTGTTAGTTGGAGTAACTCCATCATATAAGTTCATCACATCGTATTTCAAATGATGGTAATCTGATAGATCTTATATTTCATTTCCCATTTTATGGAAAGACAGTTCACTTTAAGTATCAAATAACATCTGTGTTCTATCCTTATTTATTATTTCACCTTGAAGTATTATGTTGAACTCCTCATCATGTTATGGGAGTTAGATAAGTTTTATAGAGTATTTCAGCTTAATTTCCTTAAAGGTTTAAGTGCTGCCAAATAGGAACATCAACAAGTTTTAAAGAGATAACCCTTATATGTTGAGCTTTACCTTATCATCCAGAAGGTTCATCGTATTAATTTATCTCTAGTATAGTTACTCATAATTTTTTAGAAGAATATTCCTTAAGTATGTATACATAAGCATATCCATCAAGATTCATTGCCTAGATGATTTCTCATCTACCAAGCATTTAACCTTTAACTGATCTTGTGAGCAATCACAACCTCTTGCTAACAATAATATTAATTTCCCATAAGTTAATCAGTTTAGATTAAGAATTCATCAACAGTGCTCCATAGTGTTTTCCATTAACCTATCCAATGTATTATTGATTTATAACTTCACAATTCATCCATTGAACTTACTAGGTTCACCTAGTCTATAAGATAGCTATTATATTTCTAATATAGAGAGTATTTACAACAACTCTCCATTACAGTCGTCTAATGATCCAATTTTCATAGAATATCATAAGTATAAAGCCATTCTTATACCGAAACTACTAAAACATAGTAGAATTTACTACAAATATTGCAGAGAGGCATCAACAGTCTTTCACCGACATAACGTAAGTATTTATTAATCATTACATGGAATATGTACCATGTTACAATATATCATAAAAGTACTCAGCAGATTTTCAAAATAAAACCCTTACTTTAATGACAACAATAACTTCCTTAAAATAAACAAGAATATATATATCAATTCACAATTTGAACACATATTTATCCTTTAAAAGTAAGCATATGGTTCAATTAGATAACCAATGTGTTTCTTTACTTTACGCCTGTTATCTTCGCTCATTTTCCTGTAATGGTTAGAAAAGGTCAGTTCGACTAAAATGAGTAAGAAAATTTCCATAATCCCATTTATCAATTTATGTCATTAAATGTTAAAATGAATATATAGAGCAATAATAATCTCATTATTACAATTTAATGAATTAATGCAATAAACTTCATACTCCATTAACTTGGTTTGCACATAATTATACATCTTCTTTTACCTTTTTGATTATTCCTCAATTACAATATCTTAATAATATTTCATATAATTAAGTTTAAGAAAAACTAGATACATATCTTCAAATCCAATAATGAGCATCATCTAAGCAACACTGCATATTATAGTAAATATAGTTGTAGTCCACAAAGATTAAATAGAAGTATTAAATACGATCATACATGGTATGAATTTATATCATCCTCTTCATAGCTAGAAGTGGCTGTAACTATTGTGGTTGCTCGATTAATTCAACAAATAATAACCTTGGCCAAGCAAGGTTATCCATTCTATGTACCTGAACCCAACCGGTTTCCGCTGTACCAAATTACTCGTCAAATGAAGCAGGATTAGACATTGTATTCTTATCACTTAATTTCTATGAATTTTATGCATCATAACTTCATGAAAATCATACCCTATGATAATCGTTAATATTCTAATAAGGAAAGAGAATTATATACCTCAAGTTATATCTCCTAATAACTTATAGAAATTAATTATAGACATCATTTCTCATTTGTATGGGATTTGTGTATTCTCTTAAACAACGCATTCCCTCGAGTTATATCTTACTATTTTCCATTATAATAAGTTTCTGAAAACACAACCCCAAATCTTAATCATACTTATATATAGAAGTCTAAACTTCCCAAGGTTGACACAATGACTAGTATGTACCATTCCTCTATAATGGGATATTGGTACACTTGATTTTATCATGCAGTAGTAATTAATTTAACCACATAAGAACCCACATAATACAAATAAAAGGATCTTTGGTAAAATTCAATCTAAATAAATGCAATCAAAATAAGTTTCAGTTCCATTATTCACCTTATAATGGAGCAGCCATTTCTTAACAAACATATCTAGGGTGTCAACCAACCAAGACCCTTTGGTTTCACATAAGGATTTTCAGCCCTTTTTATAAACATGAAACATTCAACATTTTTCCAATCATTATCCTTCAAGACCCAAGTCCCAAATGATATTTTCTAAACTTTTTAGCTAGTTATAGATATATATATATATACATATAATCTGAACTAGATAACTTCCTGAGAGGAGAAGAAGAAATGGTATTCCATACCCGATATAAGATAAGTTAGACTTATTCCTCTGAATCCTAAACACCAATTTCATTTCCTGTTTAATATTATTAATTCAAACTAGTCTATTCGACCATTAAATAAGGTAGCAACTGATTAAATTCCTTATAAACGGAGTGATCCAAAGACTCAACAAATCAACATTCCATTACCACAACCTATAGCACTTTCCATATCCTAAGAAAAAAGAATATTAATTTTGAGCTTACATCCAACACGAGGCTAAATGGTGACAACAAAAGATGCATTGTCCAACTCAGTCACTGTCACTACTCATTTATAACAGAACTAGGAGTAATCCAAGATACTACCCAATAACCTCTCTAAGAGCTAGAAGGATAAATATATCAGCCAAGGTTAACCACAAAGTGTTACAAGTTAAAAATAAAATCACTCAAACTGAGCCATGTTAGAAAGGTTAATACCCAATTTTATCTTACAGCGAGGGAGTGACAAGGAAATGCTTTCTTGCAGTTCCCATAAGGGTAATCACTTAGTTGGGTAACTAGAAAACTCCAAGTCTCAATAAAATTATTGTTCTTTTAACAGTCAAATCAATGGAGCAAAAAGAGAACTATAATAACCTAAGTATCAGATAAAAACACCAAATCGTCCTAGGTGTATACCCAATACATCCATGTTTTTACAAATGAAATACATAGACCAAAAGTGAAAGAAACAACACCAGTATCTAGAATCATCTTATTACTAGATCTATATATCATGATCTCGGTCAGGTAAAGGATTATCCATGCACACAAAATTGACTTTGCACAATATTATAACATTTACACAGAAAACCCATTATTATCTAGGTCAAAATCTTCGAAAAAATGCAAAAAAAACCGTTCATTCCAAGTCTTAATAAGTAACACGATTTGGGTAGTATTACAGATAAAATATTTAATACTCAAGTTCAACATTCATACCATTTTACTAATTCTTTTCATAGAATAATAGAGTATAAAAATAACAACTTCCAACCATCACATACCCACCTTTTTCCTTGGCTCAAATAAAATTGCATATATGTATTCGCTCTAAGATCTAATGAAGTAAAAAGATAAAGGGGATAAGGAACATTTCTTTCCTACAAATTTGATTCCAAAATACCTCAAGATCTATCTCCAGCAAGCGTTGTAGCGACAGAGAGTTTATGGTTTCAAGACTATCTAAATCAAACCAGCCAATAATTCAACCCTCCTTTTAGTCACATCAAAACATCTCTGGCCTTATAAATTGCCCACAAAACAAACTTCCTTATCTGCAAATAGCTACATGAACTCATAGCTTTCTCGCCATGCACAGATGCCTAAAGTGGAGCTTTTCCCCCAAATTTCATCAACACAACAAAATGGAGAAGTTGCATGTGATTTGCTTCCTTAGGAAACTTTATGGATTTCCATGATTTTAATGTGAAATTAATGGTATTAACTACTGGAGTACCAGTGGCTTATCCATCTACCACCGTCCTCCTACACTCCTCCAAAATTGGCGGGATTTTTGTAGTTAAATATTCATTTAACTCATCCATGAAATTAACTAAATATAGATCACTTAATTTATTTCAATCACATAGGTCGAATAACCTTTGGAAAGAACATGAATATAATATAGTATAAAACCAACGTTATAAAACATGCATGGCCTTAAAATTATTATTTAAATGCCCTCATAACTCACAAAGTCCCTGGAGTTACATTATATAATTTTAAATATGTTGGCATGTCCCTTAAGGTCTATGACCTACCTTACGTTATCAATGATCTTACACATAGAGATTTGGCTATACCATTTTACGTTCATTAAATTGTTGTTCAACTAACTTCGGCATCACAAAAGGATTATCTGAAAATCACACACTAAATTTTCAATAATTCAAAGGTTCTGAAATTAACATCTCGACCCCAAATTGACAAGCTCATGTCAACCAATCTACAAAGTGATTAATAAATAATATGGGTTAAGTGAATCCCTTCACTCAAATCTAATGTTTAAATCATATCACCTTCTGAAGTTGTCACAATGATACATTATCTCACAAATATGTATAATAGTTTTAGAAATATATAAACTAGGCCTAATGTGATGTCATGGCTCAAGATTTATTTGCAGTGATGTATATCACAAAGGAAAAAATTTTGACCCATAATTCATTTACAATACTTCATGAGACTTATTGACTTAGTGATTACAATCTTAAGCCAATAACAATAATATTGTTCTAAGGCATTAATTAGAAACAACACTCTTAGTTTAGATAATCACAAGATCTATATCAGTTCTTACTTACCATATCATTCCCTTTGTCTTGTTTTCTTAACCTTTATTGAAAACACTTATTCCTCTTCCTCTTGATGTCAAGATCAATTGAAGATGATGATCTTGTTAAATTCTTGACTGCACTTATGGGGTATTACAAGGGTTGTAAGTTTAAGCCCAAAATGGCAGGCCTTTTTTAAGGTAACATAAATTTTAAAGATAATGGTTCTTTGTTGTGTACTTTTAGGGGTGAGGAATTCGATATTCATTAGCTTTATTCACCTTAGACATCATGACATGTAGTTTCACCTACATTTCCATATGTACATTACTGCATCCACATTGCATTTTCATCTACTAGTTCATTTTGTAATTTTTTTATCAAGGGACCTATTCTTATAAGAATTCCTAAAAACTTCTGAAAATATTGGCAAAACATTCAAATCGCGTCTCTTCAAATATTCACAATATCATCAATCATTTCTGAATCATTTCATCAATTCAGACAGGATAAGACAAGTCTTGACCATGACCATACCAAGGCCTACATACTTGGCTCTACTTATAGTCTCTTTCTAGGTTAGACGTATTTTCCTATAGTTTGTTCTACAAGCTTCATGGTGTCACATCTATCCCATAAACATATCTTTGGAAATAAGAACATTCTAGACATTTTTCCTAGATAAATAAGCCAAATATAAATCCACATAAATAATTTATTTTACACATTTATTTTCCCTACCAACCTTTGGTGTTGAGCCCACGTCTCTTACTAGTGATGTAGGGTTGGGAAAGAAGAGAAATTCCCTTACTCGCATATGCCTTTCCCATGGTGATGAGCCCATGCTTCCTACTGATAGCATGGGGAAAGGTATAGGGGGTATCTTTGAAAAACTTGAAAGTTAGAAGTATTTCATTAAAATGTTGTGAAATCATAAGTCAAAAACAAAGTGACTTAGATGTCCAAAATTCCAAAATATTTTTAAAACCTAAAAACCATATTTTTTCAACCAAGTGGCCATCTACGGATCTAATTCTAGATAAATTGGAAAGAAATTCACATTCTAAACTATGAAGTAGCTTGAGTAGGGTAAAGTTGTAGCATCTTAGTTTGGTTCTACCAAACCTTTGTCTTTCTCTCATCATGACCACTCAACAATTTTTCATCACTTATGCTGCTTATGATTCTTGGTGTTGATCCCTCGTATCTTACTAGTTGTGTGGAGTTGGAAGTGGGGAAAGTACATTTACTTATCATATCATTGTATTGTCATGTTTTTCTAAAATAATACGTGAAGTACCAAAAGTTGCCTAGAGAAACTAAAGTTCAACATCACTATGTGTTTGCATTATCATATATCAGCATTACAAAACATAAAAAAAAATCATTTTGTTAGCATTCGTATCCACTACATACATTTTGAAAATCATAGAAAATTGAAAGTTCTAAACATCTAAGAGTACTCATGTGAATCAAATCATCAATATAAGCCAAATCTATGTAAGGAGTAACCCATCTAAAAAGAGATATATGTACATATCATGGTGTGTCATAGTTTTGTACGATTCGATCGCACACTAGGTGCATCAAAAATATCGCAATGAGCATGAAATACCAAAACATCATATATGCCATACAAAATGGAGACCAAGCAATAAAGGAACTCTACCTATCCACCTTTTTGAGGCCCCTTATGAATGCTCTAGTTACAAATTTCTTAGGATTTCTTCTCAAAATTATTCAAACAGCAAAGGGCCAAGCCTAACACAAAATACCATTCCCAAATCCATTCCAATTCAACCATGATAAAAAATAAAAGATGGTCAACGTGGGCCCTAAGCTCAAAAATCAACAAGTTGATATACACAAATGAATTGAAAAGTGAGTTTGTTTTGATATATATGTTTTTTTGACCTCATTTTGAGTGTGTGTGTTCACATGGTAGGAGTGTTGGAATAGGTATAATTCTATATCCCCTCTCAAATGGTAAGTCCTCTTGTCATTTTAATTTAGTGTTTATTTTTTGATATTTTATCTATCTGCACTTGAGTTTTCTTTTTGTTTTACAAGTAACGAGAGTTTAGACGATGATGTTTTGACATATGGGCATGTCAGGTATAGCTTCTAACTCCCCATTTTGGGAATGCCATACTTGGACTCCATGTTTTATGCCCTTTTCATGGCTAAGACGCTTATCTGAGGGGGAAATATGTATGCACCCCAAATTGCATGT
Organism: Taxus chinensis; assembly: GCA_019776745.2. Classification (NCBI taxonomy): domain Eukaryota; kingdom Viridiplantae; phylum Streptophyta; class Pinopsida; order Cupressales; family Taxaceae; genus Taxus; species Taxus chinensis. Next base: position 571,832,671 of record CM034147.1, on the reverse strand, counting down.
GCTACATTGTAACACCCTGAACTGTTGTTACTTTCTCCTAAGCATTCAAGTGTTGATATGTGATTTCTTGTAAAAGGATGTGTTCCTCGATTCAGAAATCATGCTTGATATGTACTGAATTTCTTGCAGATTGCAGATCTTGACTGAGTCAAAATATGAATAGACTCTTTTATTTATTTCATTTTGTGTCTGAATATTAATCTGATCACGGAATGAATTATAGAGATATTCTTCTATAATATCTAGACTTGGATCAGTGGAATTGATCCAAGTAATGCTTTAAATCTGTATGTGATAAATTATATCACAGACCTTGAACAGGTTGCAAGGTATGGAAGTATTTATTAAGCTAGTCAGGATTATGACTCAGGCTGATCTTGAGAAATGAAATGGTTCCCGATATCAAAGTATATCTGGAAGGTCTCGATTGTAGACCAGGTAATAATTCGTTGACATATAATTCTGCAATAAGAACGGGAGCTAACTCTGTTCTAGAAGGTATGTTACAGGTCTTTCCGAGTTTTCAGGACGAGGACCAAACTGAATTATTAAGGGTTAGTAACCTAAAACTAAAACCTAACCTAGGGGTTAGATTATTGTTAGTCTAACCTAGACCTAGGCTATTAGTTAATATCCTAAGTTAGTATCTTTGTGTAAAATTGTTAGTGTGGGCATTACCCTAAACTCTAACCTAAGATACTAACCTAACTTTGGAGAAGATTATGAAGGGGCCTATGAAGGGTGGCGAACCATGGGCGGTGTTTCCCATGGCAATAAATGTAAGGGATAAGGATGAGGGACAGGTCATGGCGGAGATTTAGGTGACGGCTAAATGGTGGGGACGTGGCAGGTCGCTAAGTTTGGAAATGAACATGAGTTTTGGATTGACTGTCACCAAAGCTGGCGGTCGGTGGAAGTTGAGTTTAAGTGGGAAAGTTGGTTTAATGGCATTTAATTTTCTTGGAAAGCGAGCACGGAACTCGTGAGAAGGCATGCAAACGGGAAGTTTGTGGGTTTGTTTGGCTTATCGCGATTTTCGGTTTTTTGCTTTGCTGGTTTACTGGTTCTTCGCACCAGTTCTCTTTGAGTTGCATGGAAAGAATGAATTTCTCTGGCTCTTTTCTCTGTCATGGAGGATATATATGTGATGGAGACAGCGAAATTTTGTTGGTCGCTTTATCGTGGAAAAAGAAAAGGAAGTTTGAGCTCTTCCTGTGGTCTGCTTCGGAAATTTGATCAACATACAGGCATGCTAGGCCCTAACCTTTAAATATCTTGCTGTTTTTCAAGTGCTTTCATTAAAACAACTCTGTTCAAATGTTTTGTGAAGATTGGATGAATTTTCTATGAGATCTAGTTTGATTCCTGGCACTGTATCTCTTCTGGTTCGATTTTTTCAGTTTCCTCTTGTTGGGTGTTTGTTGAAATCGAACTTCGACTCTATTTGTTTGTGTATTCTTCCTGGCTTATGCATGTGAGGTATTTATTTACAAGATTCGAGTGTTCATCCTGTTTGGCGTGAGCCCTTAGAATATACCTGTGTGTAGTATAAGACTGCTGTGTGCTTTTGTTTAGGGGTCGCTGTTCTTGTTATGGAAACTGTATGGAACGATTTGATGAATACTGTAAGATTTGTCAGTATTATCGCTTCTTTGGAAACTCTGTCGTGGGCTTTGTTGACTGTGTTTAATAATACCCTTTTGGGTTTTCATTGCTTCCTAATTTTTAGTTTGGAACAGGCAACTGTTGTGTTACCGTAGTCTTTGCGACCCAGCAGAAGAGTTTTCCTTGTTTTTGTGGAAACGGGATTAATGTTGACTCTGTATAATATTGTTACTGCGGAAGTTGTTTTCCTTGTTATTGTGTTAGCGGGATTACTTGTGGACTGTGTGTAATGTAAATACATCTATGTTTTTTTTTTATAACGACTCAGTGGAGTCCTTGATTGAATCACATATAAACTATCTACTGTTGTGGATGTTGATTCATCCTTGTGTTTTGGTTGTTTGCTTTCGTGGAAGTCCTTTAGAGAAAGGAACAGTCCTTCTGACCCCGGTTATTTGTAATAAATAATCAGTATAGAATTCCTGGGTATGCTTTTTCATTTCTATGGGGAAGCTGTTCGAAAGTTCGAAGCGGCTCAGTTGCTTTTCTTGCTTGAAATGGGTATTCGATTTGCTTCACTTGTTTCATTCTGAATGTTAGCCATGAATGGCATATATGTATTTATCAACAAATTTCATAGTATGTTGCTGTAGGGTTCAGTGGTTATAAGTGCAAAACCTTTAACAGTTACATTGTGATTATATAGATTTAGACTATTGTGGCTTGGACGACTCTGAGGAGTCGATTGAATGATTCATTTTATTTTTGGGCCAATTAAAGTTAAGTTGTTGGTATTTTAAGTGCCGGCGACTTAATGGAATAACATGTATTTCGATTTTGTTATTGCGATTGGAATTCCTTCGTGTTTTTGGGATTTTGAGGTACAGATTCTTAGGTGGACATGTACGTCTTCAACCTGTGAAAATTAGTGTAAAATGATTGGCAGAGAGTAATTTGTTGTCTGATTATTGTTATGCTTCGTTGATGAATGTCAGTATGAATTCTTATGCATTTGCTTGAATTGATACCTCCGTTTGAATCATTGGAATTCTGGAAAGGTAACTAGTACTTCTGTCTCTTTTTGAGCTTGACCTTGGACTTTCTTTGTTACTTTTTGAGGTCCTTGAGTATGGATGACCGTTTCGTGTTCTGACCTTGTTGGGTAAGTCGCGAATATCAATCCAAGACTTGCATGCGGCAAGGTAAGGATCGTTGGCTGAATTCCTTTCTTTTACTTCAGTCTGATTTTGACTGAGCAAGAATATGTATGCTATGTTCTATTCCAATTAATCTGTCCGATTCGACTGTGCATGATTTGGAAATACCGTGTGGGCAACATAGCATAGTCCTTTGGGAAACCTTAGATTGTTGATGCAATAAGGTTGTTGTTTTTAGCGATACGCTTGTAGTTCTTGTTTTCAACTTGTGTCAATGCCTTACTGTGTAAAAGGAACTAGCATTGGGCTTAAGGTTGTTACATGAATTGTTGATGTGTTAGTTGCGGTACAGGAGTTTTGCTGAGTTTCTATTTTCGCGATTTAGAACAGTGATCTTGCTTGCGGCTTGTCTAACTTGTTCATTTTTATACTGGTTGAATGTTTTCATATGTGAAGGCAGTACAGTGATGAACTTATGTGAAAGGAAGTATGAATGGTTTGGTTCTTTCTCTTCCTTTATTTAATATTATTGATAATTGACTAGCTATGGGAAATTGTTTGTAACATATTGGTGGAATCCTGAATTGTTATGATATTTCCTTTTTGGAGAATGAAACAATCTGACCAATGTTGTGATTTGGATTTAATGATTGTTGTGTACATTCGTTCCTTGTTTCTCAATATTTGATGAAATATTAGAAAGTGATTAAGACTATTTGTAACAATGATAGAGTTACATATTTGTAATTATTTTGTGTTACAAGGGCATAGTCTGATTATGTTTACTTATGTGAATATCAGATCTCATTTAAATAGGGGTGTTTAATGAAAACAATTGATGGATTGCAATTGTTTTAAAAGTTAGTGCTTATCATGCTCAGTTCATTGAACTGACTCATGTTGACTATTTTTGCACATGGTTGCCGTAAGAGGTAAAAACAATGCAGATCTGGCAGGCCTGATCAGATAGTTTAATTTGATTTATAAAGAATTACAGCTTGATTTTATAGATGTACTATATGTGAAAAGATGTTTCTTTTCCGTTAGCATTATATCAAGCATGCTGTTGCATAAAATGTAATTGTATGAGTTTCGAAAGGAATGAAAATAAGTGTTTGATACTTATGTGTTGTATTCTATTCTGAAAGATGAACTTCTTCAGTTTATGTAACGAAGGGGCATAGTTATCTTTGTATAATATGGATGCTTTTGTGTTTGACAATGAAAGCTTATAAGTAATTAGGACTAAATTCTTATGAGTATTTAGTAGTTCTAATTTGTTTCTAGCAAAAGCAATATTGTAATTTAATTATTGTCTCTCTAGAAGATAGGTTAAAATTGAGCCTGAAAGAGAACGCTAAACAAGTTGGATTGAATTACTAATCCCTAGTCCCTAAGTATAACAGGACAATAGTAAATTGGATTCTAAATCATTTATATCTTTAAACTAAAAAGTATGATATAAATTCAGTTAAGAGAACTGATAGGCAATCAATGGAGTTCAGATGGCAATCTCAAGCATAGGTTATGAGATATTGTCCCATTCTGTTGCTTTAGAATTCAGGTTTATTCTAATGACTCCTTGATGAGAGCGGTGACCGTAATACCTCTACCAGTAATGAGTCTTTTAGAGGAGGGTCGTCTTAAGACAAAGAATCCAGGGATTTGGAAAGGCTAACCTTAGGGAAAAGTCCTTTAAAAGTAATTTAAACTCAAGCGCGTAACGCTTGTTATTGGGTAGATCTTCTCGAGGTGGATTTAAAGGTTGACGACATAAAGTCGACTGCAGGGCTGTACCTCCGAGAAGATTAGGATCTTCTCAAAGTTACAACAATGCAGGTGACTTATGGCGACACCCTTTGCATTGATCGCTAAGATTTACACTTGATTTCGCACGAGTTACCCTGGGACCGATTAAGAACGTGGTCATGTTATAAGACTGCCTCGGAGATTTGGGGGTATCATGACACACTGGTTGAACTGCAAGGTTGAACCAGTATGTCATCATATCCTTAATCCTCGTGGGCATCCATATAACATTATCACCCTTGTTAATCTGCCTCCGAGTGATTCAGTTGTGAAAGGAAGGACTGACAGTGGTCAGTATAAGACATTCTATATAACATATGAATGGGGTGAAGGACGTATTCCAGATTGACGAGTAATGCCATTAAGGAATACGAGACATGAACAGTATGTTTCAAATCTTTGGCCAAAGTATCGCAAGCTGCTGATTGCGTTGTCCTAATTCACCTAGTCTAAGGGATGAGATGCCGATGAATAATGGTAATAGTTATTCAGTTAGATTCCTTGGACAGAGCATTCTGAATCCCAGATTAGGGAAGAGAACCGCCAGAGTTTTGTGTTAAATAAAAACACTAACTCTTTTTACTCATGAATAGATCGGTAGATTACCGAGTCATGGAATGAATAGATCGGGGGTATTCCGAGTCATTACAGCTGCATATGGTTGTCTGTTATATAAATGGTTATTTGGATTGTGAGTTCTAAATTATGTATTTAGAACCAGTATGCAATTATCAAAAAAAAAAAAAAATTGACTTTTTCTATTGTCTAAAATGAGGATGTTACAAATCATTGGTAATTCATTATGTTGCAAATTTTGTAGTTTTATGGCTCCTGAACGATAGAATCATGTCCTTTGAAAATGTATGGTTCTAACCATCTTAAACCTTAAGCTTACGTAGAATGTTTCCATTTTCTATCATATAGCATAACCTTATCTCCAAAATAAAACTCATTCTTTCTTGTGGCTTCCCGCTTCATGCTGTGCATGCCTTTTGTCTTATTAATCTCTTGTGTTTGGTTCCCAGGCAGGCTGGTGTATCCTTTTTCCATCTAGCTTCTCAAGGTGGTCAATCTCGAATTCTTTCATACAGTGACTGAATCATTCATGTTATTCTGACAGGTAATGCTGCAACTCTCAAACTCAACTTTTAAGGTGCAAAATATGAGACCACAACTTCTCAATCCATAGACCAATTGGAAGGGAGAGTATTTTGTGTAGTATGCCCATAGAGATGCTGGTATCTTTAAAATCCTAGTCTACCTAGTTTTAAGGAAAAATCTTGGTTAGGACCTTTTTGGAAAAAGGCACCTCCCATCCTGAAGGATTCTTATATATTCCATGCTTGTATTCAAGTAAAGGGATGGATAATGGTGTGTATCCTGCATTTATATTGATGCTATGAACTTGACTAGGAATCGCATAGCCTTAATGGTCGGCATCTAACAAAGTGTTCTATCACTGGTAACTACCTACATTGCATCTAATGGACAACCATCAACTTGTAATGATCATTTCTCATAGAGAAACCTTCCTAGCAGTATTTATAGTGAAATATCTTTCATTCCCAACCACCTTGGACTCCCATGAACACTGAGAGAATATTAAGTACATAATGATGGGATAAACCTATCCTAGAGAGCTGAATTAGTAACTATTTTCTTTGATTGGTCCATTGAAATCTTACAATTTATCTATTTTTCAAAAGGTGCAAGTGCTAACATAGAGTTTCAATGGAATTTCATCATATGCATTTGGTTTTTCTACTCTAGTTGACATATGTGCACAAGAGGGTCTGGCATGTTTGTTGGCATCTCCCACTGACATAATGCAGTCTATCGTCCCATCCCTATAGATCTGAAGGAGAGAATATCTTTAGGATGTATGATCTCCTCTATCATATATCAATCCTGGAAAATCCTTCATGTGCTTCTATCAAAATGTTCTTCCTCTCAGTGTAATAAATATATTCATCACAGGTGAATATCCATCACTGACCTTTCTTGTATAATTGAACTTAGAATTAAGGTGAAGGGGAATGCTCGATTTAACAAGTTTATTTTTTGTTACTAGGTGTACTCCACTGGAAATTCTCCTGTAGCATGTAATTGTAGCTATCTCATCCAATTCTTTGTGGAATGGCTTCAGACTCTAAAAGGTGGGCCTCTGGGGAGTATCATAGATCTATTATTACCTTAGCATCCTCTCCATTTGGATACTTCATGACTAAGTATTCTAGCCCATTATTTCCAATTTCTTGGCAAACAATTCCATAGGTGAAGTCAAACTCTATCCGAATAACATAAACCATCTACAATCTCCTTCCTTGCAATACTCAGCTACTAGGAGATCAAACTACCAGATACTAGTCAATGATCCTCATGGTCAGTATTAGCCACACACATTCAAGACAGTATGCTAAATTAGCATGACGTTAGCGGTATTGAGTGTAGGTTGAAGGTATACCACACTGTCAAAGATTCTTTTTCTATTATTGAGCTAGTTCCTGTAACTCGCCTTGGCTAGCTTCCTGCACTATGTAAAAGCTACTGTCATGATCCATGTTGTCATCTCAACTAAGTTAGTACTGAGCACCAATTGCAATTCCTGATGCATCCACTCTATGAACATGAAAAGGTACTTCTCCAATCTAGATCGCTCATTAGAATAAGTGACCCAATGAAAAACTTTTTACGTCAATTGAACTTCATTTATCCATAAGGCTACATTCTTTTGACCAATTGTATCTTTTTTTTTCATCCTCTGTCCCTGGTCTGCAATCAATAAAATTCCCACATGGAAACCATTATGAACTTTTCCCATGTATGGAAATATTATATTGGTTTTCTATGGTATCATCTCCACCTGGCGATCATTTCCCCAAATTCCCCCACACGGAATTACCGACTTGGCTTGGCAATGCATTATCTCCACTATGGCCGTAAAATCCTGAAACTCCCTTTTTGTTTCTTCCTAGGCTCAAGATCAAGCCATTCAACCATGCCAAAGTTCATCACCCCTAAAATAGATCTCAAACTATTTTTCCTTTGTGTGGCTTGGTCAATTAACTAAGCTCACACATCACCAAGTCATCTATTTCCCTTTACATCACCCAAGCTCGGTCCTTCACATATTGCCAATGAGACGATCTCCCTTCCTCCTACGCTATGGCCTACCAATGTTATCTTGAGATGTTTCATAGCTTGATATGATGGTTTCTTCTAAACACCCTCGCTAATAAGCTCAATCGAGCCTATTTATTGCCCAAATTCATGAGCTCTATTTGAGTTGGTTTCATTTTGATCTTTCTTAACACCATCATCTGGATGTTGAGATTTGCTAATTTGTGTCATCGATCCATGTATCTCACCTCAATTATTCCATGTCATTTACCTCTAAACACAAAGCTCCAATAACATATGCTAATTAGACTTGTCTTCTCTAACACGAACTCTAATACGTCCGATCGGATTCAACTAATGAAAGGATTGAGTCACTAAACAATGACTTGACTCATAATCAACTCACCTCAAGCCATATTTGGAACTCTGAACTCCTCCACATACATGCTAACATTTCATTCAAAGAGGTTATCATTGAATAGCTCATTAGTGGCCTCTATGATCTCACCGAGATGGAAAAATAATTATCCTCACACCCATTTAGCTCGATCGGGCTATATTGGGGATTGAACCATTATATACATTGTGTGATCTCACCAAGATGCTTGGTGAGATATTTTTATCTCATAACACCCTTTTCAATAAAGGTACAAAACTCCCCACTTTACCTTTCTTTCATCGATCTCCAGTGGAATCACTCGACTTGTTGCAACCGAGTACCTTCATGAGCTAGCACTAAGTTGAGCCTAAGTTGGGCTAGGTGATGTCACTTATCATTTTATTAATTATTTTAATCATGTTATCTCTGTGATTACCAGAAGTGGGTCCCTAGGACAGATGTCATGATTTGATCGAAATAGGACCTTGTCCAATTTTTCATGTGTGAAAAATTAGATAACAGTTTTGGTGACCTCTCAGGGATGATTGTCTGCTAAGCATGATTCCAGTATCCTTAAGTCATCCATTGGGCATGGATTCAATTTTCAAATTTTGAATATAATTTGAATATGATCTGAAACATCCCAAAGTCTTCTTGAACATTGTCAATCTTGGACCTCCCTGGAATGCTAAGCATGAAGTATACTACATCTGATAAATATTTAGCATCTATGGCATACTATAGAATTTTGATTAGAACAACATTATGAAAATCTTATGGAAACTTTGAAACTTCCCTTATCTTGAAAAACCTCCACATTTAACACATTATGCAAGAGAAATAAGAACACACAACACACACCAAAACAAAAAAAACCATACATACTTCAAGTCAAACATGTAGGATGTGTAATGCACTTATTATACTAAAAAACAAACCCATGTCTACTCTACGCTAACTGGTGGCATAGGCGAGTTAAACAAAACTTGTAACTAGCTATAAAAAATAGCTTCCTTTCCTCATAATGGATTTCCATGCAGATGATTTGACAATGGGAATGGCTGAGAATGAGAGTGAAAAAATGAAAAAAGTCTAATTATCCACTTGGTCCACTGACACATCAATTGGAAAGATAAAGAGATCCTCTTTTAGTTACTCTGCATTTTTCCTGTAAAGGCATTATAACTGATCCTCAGAATTGTGAAACTCATCCTCACATTCTGAAATGAATGTGACTGGTTCTAGCTTCTCCTCTGGCTTTAATGAAGCCAAATACCTTATGGGACATGGTCTAACCCGTTGAATATTCTTGTTTCTCTGAACCTTAACTTTAACAAAAAATTATTGTTAAAGACATCCTTGAAAAAAATGGTTATTCGCGACATGATTTCCCTCTTATTTTCCATTTATAAGAAATTGATATTTCACTTGTATGGATGGTATTGTAGTGAGATCTCCCTTGTTTAACATGGAATTTGAAAATTTAAACCCTCCTATTTGCAAATTTTGAATATTTTTAGGGGAAGAAAAAAAATTCAAGAATACTTTCCTCTATCATGGACTCATTAACCAAAACAAGTTCTATAACTGAAAATAAGAAGCTCTCGATGACATAATCTTTGTTCAATGCTTCTAGATCAGTTAGATTTTCTCCCGTTTGTTCCTCATTTACATATGACGAGGGATATGGAAGATTCAATTCCTCCACTTTTGATTCCACATGATAGTTATGAGTAATGAGTTGTTTTTTAGCATTTCCCTCGATAGCACTCGGTAGTTTGTGTTGGAAAAGAAGTGATGGAATAAGAATATTGTCAAGTTCTTAAGGCTCATGTCCATAAAAACATTCTTCCAAATTTGATAGATAATATTCTTCTTCATTATCCAACTGTGTCAAAGGTTCATCTTCAATATGAGTATCCTCCAAACTAGAACCTCCTTCACCTTTATAATCTTCATACTCAAACATGAAATTAGAAAGATCAAATTCATTAGAAAAATCAGATTTTTGAGAAGGTAGAGAGGGAAAACGATTTGAAAGCCCCTGCATGGTTTCATCCACATTCTCAATCTTTGAATCTGGCTTGGTCTCATGAAATTTTTTTTGGCTGATTGTAACATCTAATGATGACCTTGGAAAGATGCTACCACCTTCCAAAAGTGCTGCAAGTTCTTGACATGCATGGAAATTAGGATCATTTCACTCATTAGAATTAACTTGTACACTTGAGAGTCTTTCTTCTTCAATTTACACATGTTCTTCTACTCTTGATTTGGCCACTTTTGGTATTCCAAACTCCTCTCATGATATGGAGCCAATATCAATACTGCATTCTTAATAGGTAGACTGTTGGTCTTCATCCTTCAGTTCTAGACTTGTTTCTGGTACAAAACTAGTTTTTTCCACTTGTTCTTGAGATTCAAATTTGAAATAAGGTTTGGTCATAAACAAATTTTTCTTGATGTTAAGTTTTACAGCCTATTTCTTCAAATTATTTACATGCTCTCCTTTTCTATTATCCTCAACCATATACTCCTCCCTTTTTCTCATTTCCTAACGATGCTCCTCCCAAAATGGATTTGGGACTACAAGACGAGGGATGAATTGGGATTCAATTGATTTACTCACCATTTGAGGAAGTGGAAGCTATTTGGCTTCTTGTCTTGATGGCATTTATAGAAAAGAAGGAAATTTAGAAGAATGAGGCATGGAAGATTCATGATGGAATGGAGGAATAGAAGATGAAGTGGCAAATTCCATAGTAGTGGTAGCAACTGGAAGGTTAGGATCATGTGCTGCAATGTATAGGGCAAGTCTAGGGGTATGCAATGTTGAATCCAATCTAGGATGCCATTTTTATGTCATTGATCCTTATTCATACCATGTTATGCTCCAACTCTCCAACCTTCTTCTACAAGTGGTCTTCTTCAAGTGTAGGATAAATTTCAAATCTGCATGCCATTATTCTTTACTATTCCCTAAGTCTCGTGGGTGACCAAAATGATATGTATCTTTCTCATGTGGGCATGCATGTTGAAACTAATATTTGTCATGAAATTGGTCTACAGGTGGATTTTAATAGCCTGAAGATGGAAAGAACTGCCACTGCTACAATTGGGAATCCCACTATGGAATTAAATTCATAATGGCACCACTTCATGAATGGAAAGATGTCAAAGAAAAATATATGGAAATGGGTGAAACAAAAAGTCTACAACACAAAGAGTGGTGTACTTTGTCTAATGGAGTAAATAGTTTTGCTTGGGTATTCCTCGTAAGGCTGAAATTTAACTAAGAGCACAACAACTTAATACAATGAAGTAATGTTATAACGAGTGATGTTGAGATTCCTCTTATCCTTCTCTTTGGAGGAGACAAGGAAAGATTTATATGCTGATAATTTCCTTGCTTTGAAGAAAATCTTGTCTAAATTATTTGCATGATTTAAAGCATTGATATTTGGAATCCAAAGATATAGAGTAGCTAGGTACATTGATTTTTGAAATTGAGAAGAGAAGTACCAACTCTTGGTCCCACTGGGCGTGCCAAAAACTATTGTCTCCAAATCATTGCACCCTCCAAATGGCCAGAATGTGAACAAGACATTCAGTGTGATCAGGAAACATGGGATCATCTCTCATGATGTGGGACTTCAGCTTGAGATGAACCTCTAGAGAAGGCCATCTTCCTCTTCCTAAACTAAGTGTTGTACTTCTCCTAGTGTAATAAAAGTGTTATCTAGACCTATGTTAACATTTTCATGGGTTTTAAGGAAATAGATTTGTAAGAAATGAAACTATACTAAGGATGGTGATGCACCAAATAAAGGGTGTTTCTAGACTCAAGAAGGGTTAATTTGAAGAGGATGTGTGTGCACCACAAGTCAACTTCACCTACTACAACTTAGAGAGGGTAAAAAATACCATAGACTAGGGAGCATGCGTTCCCTTTGTTAAACTCGATCAGACAAACAAGTTATGATTCTTCCATTGAATAAGAATGAACTTGAGAAGGTTAAACAAGCACCAAAAATTAACTACGTGTAATGCTCTACCACATTATAAGCACAAAGCTCCAAGAACATGCAATAGAAAATTAAACTTGCACAGTGTACCTGTAAGCATGAGAAAAGGCACAAAGAAGTATAGAAGGATGAAAGGACCGAGATTAGTCACAAAACACACACTTTTATTACTTCGACAATGTGCACAATGCATCCTACATTCAGAAGATGAAATGGTTACCATTACAGTCTTGGAAAAGAGGCTTGAAATCTCCCTCAACATACAAGGATAACTTGCAGAAGGAGGTTTCTTGAAAAATTGTACACTTGTCTTAGAATTCTAACTTATCCAACCTGTCTTTCCTATTGGAACCCCTTAGAATGAGCTTCTAACTTAAATTTATAGAATAATTTTTGAGAGAGGAGAGAAGAATTCATAAATTACCTTCCTAAATTGAAGGCACATGATGTATTTATTACAGTTGGTTGAACCACTTTGAAAAGCTTCCATCATGTGTCATTAATTCCTAATTTTACTTAATCCTCTCAATTAATTAAAGGAATATTTAAATAAAATATTTTAATTATAGTAATAATAAATATTATCAATAAAAATATTAATGTAATTAAAATATATGGTGGGCCCCCCTAAAACCGGTTTGCATTGAAGGGGGTCTCTTTGTAAATAAGCCAAAAACCATCCCACCTCGATGGTTGGCTCACCAAGCCAACTCATCGAGCTGGGTGATGAGATCCTCCATCGAGCTTACTCTCTACCTATGTGACCAACGAGATCCTTAGAACCTTGATAACCACTTGGGTTTGGGTTTCGAATTTGGTGGATGAATGCCCCAGAGACTCCACATTTGAGTTGTGGGACAAATTAGACCCCCGCCACATTATGCTTGTTGTCACCCTCGTGTGAGCTCAATACCTATCTACTTAGTATGTTCCATTACTCAACATCATTGTGACCAATCATCTCAACTAATTTTTCTACCAATATGGAAATGCATGGTATGTATCGAATGTCTCTACCAACAACTTCGTCGATAATTTTTTCATTCACCTCATCATTAATTTCCACGATGGCTTCTAATACAGAGAGAAATCATTTCCCACTTGACCCAGTGATAGACTCAGCCTCCATTGAATTATTTATCCATATGGATACCTTTCCTAGTTGACCTCGATGTGGAACCTCTTTCCTAGTCTGCCATTAACAAAATTCCCACATGGAAACCATCATGAAATTTTTCCATGCGTCGAAATATTATTTTGGTTTCCCATGGCATTATCTCCACCTAGCAATCAGCTCCCCAAATTCCCCCACACAGAATTACCAACTTGGATTGGAAATGCATTATCTCCACCATGGCCACAAAGGACTAAAACTCCCTTTTTATTTCTTCCTATGCTTGATCTTGAGCCATTCGAATACGCCAAATTTCATCACCCCCAAGCTCAATCTCAAACTATTTTTCCTTTATGTGGCTTGGTCAGGTAACTAAGCTCACACATCACCAAGCCATCCATTTCCCTTTACATCACCCGAGTTCGGGCCTTCACGTATTGTTAATGGGATGAGCTCCCATCCTCCTACACTGTGGCCTACAAATTTCTTCTAAATACCTCGCTAATAAGATCAATCAATCCTATTTATTACCCAAATTCATGAGCTCTGTTTGCACTAGTTTTAGTTTAGTCCTTCCTAACACTATCCTCTCAATATCGAGATTTTATAATTTGTGCCACTAAGCCAATGCAACTAAGCCATATATCTCACCTAAACTATGTTGTTTCATTCACCTCTAAATATCAATATCCAATAACATATGCTAATTAGACTTGTCTCCTCTAACATGAGCTTTGATAAGTATGATCATATCCAACTAATGAAAGGATTGAGTTGCTAAACAATTACTTGGCTCATAATCAAATCCTCATAATCAACTTGCCCTGAGCCATATTTGAAACTCATTACTCCTCCACATACATGCCAACATTTCATTCGAAGAGGTTAGTAGAGGTTAGCATCGAATAGCTCGTTAGTGGCCTCCATGATCTCACTAAGCTAGAAAAATAATTAGCCTCACACCCATTTAGCTCAACTAGGATGTGTTGGGGGTTGACCCATTATATACATCATGTGATCTCACCGAGATGCTCAGTGAATTTTTTTAATCACATAACCCCCTTGTCAATAAAGGTTTGAAAATCACCAACTTACCTTTGTTTCATCGAGCTCCTGTGGACTCACTCGACTTGTTGCAACTGAGTACCTTCATGAGATAGCATTGAGTTGAGCCTCAGTTGGGATAGGTAAGCTCACTTATCAATTTATTAATTATTTTAATCGTGTTATCTCCATGATTATGGGAAGTGGGTCTCTAGGACCAATGTCATGATTTGATCAAAATAGGACCCCATTGTCAAATTTTTTCATGTGCGCAAAATTGGATAACACTTCTCATGGTTTATGACCTTATAAAAAACATTAACTTCCAACTAATTAAATCCCCTTGTATTCTAATACCACTTAACCTATTAAAACAATATATTTTACAATATGGTTAGTGACCATCACAACATTATTTAAACTTGCTTTTTGGTCTAAGACCATCGTAACAAAAATGAATTGTATCCCGGTCTAAGACCAAGACCAATTAGAAATGTGTTACTTACTAATAATAAGAAAGGTGGTCTATGATCTATTAAAATTATAAGAATTAGGATTAATTACAATACATTATTGTTTCCTGCATTTCAGCATATAATGTAAACATCGTAAAATGATAATGATAACATCACATTATTATTACCTTTTGGAATGGCATGCGACCAATCAACAAAATGTTATAAACATCTATTATTTTGCGAGACAGTCCAACATGATAATAAAAATTTATTTACCTCTACCCTTTAAAATATTACCCAGTAAATCAAATAGTCCAGATTCATTAACAATCATTGAAATAATGACTTACAGAAACAACAATGGTTTCCATCCAACCAATGAAACATAGAAATGTAAAACCAATTATGGTCATAAAACAAGACCAACTTTGTTAGCTGATAAGTGCAAAGATAGTATCGCATATACACTTATACACATGTATGCATATGTTGTGTGTGTGTGTGTACAACTAACATTATATAAGCACTTATCAATTAACATTATTATCTTATTTAATAATCTGTAATTATTTTTAGCATTGTAACCAAATATAATTTTGGGGTATGGCAGTTGATTTTGATAATAGTTTAGAAACCTTCGAGGAAGATCTTCTTGTTATAGGTAAATACCAATTTCCTTTAATCATCCATTGGGAATTAATGCATATCAAATTGAAACTTTTGAGATTAAGTTGTTTTTCACCCTAAACAAATAAAGGGTACCAAAACTTGTGCATCCAATGTACTTATCCAAATTATCATCACAAGGATTAGGTAAGGGAACTCAATCAGTGATAGTTTACACAAAATGGATGGAACCTCAAAAAAATAAAGGATAGAAACATCACAAAGTTTGGAAAATCTTACATGTTCCAACTAGATGCATGTTGAGTGTGCACAAGCACTTATTTTGTAAGAAACAGACTTAAACTATTCCTAATCTAATAAAAGAGAAAGGGAATATAAATAAAACCACATAGTGGATGGGAGAAATAAATCCCTTTTCTCACAAAGTGGGGCCATGAGATTAGTTTCATAACTAGATCACATAGTGGAGATGAAGACATGGTTTGGACCTCTGATTTTCTCAAAATATTAGCCAAGAAAATAATAAACACCTTAGTATGATTTTCTCTTTATGGAGGTATTGGGGATGATATTTTGTAACTTTAAGCTCTTTATCATGTTTTGAAGTAATAACAACTGATGAAAACTCTACTTGTGGATATAGGCTAGCCAAATATCATATTAGAAAGAAAACTTGTGAGACTTTTCTCTGATTTTCTAACTCTTTTCAAATTTAGCCTCGTAAATGGAGTCTTTGAACATATTTTTCTCCTCGTATTTGTTGCATGTAATCTGATTTGAAATTTTTTCCTATTATTCTTTAGTAAACAACCTTATTTCTATACTTGGGTCCTCATTTGGATTTTCCTCATCCTCAAGAAAAATATAATAACTAAAACTTGTTACCCTCATCAAGATGCAACTCTAACTAATTTATTCCATTGTATGATAACCCTTATTCATATATAATCTCAACTTGATCTTCATTTGAATCTAATTTTTCTTTCTTTATTGTGGATACCTATTCTTACATGGTCATCATATTCTCATCTTGTAAATCAGAATTATACAAATCAACAGTTGTTATTGAATCATTTTCTTTGCTAAAACTAATTTGAGGAGGGTATGAGACACTAGTAAAGGGATGCTCCTTGATTCCATTTCCAAACAAATATGATATAGGATCAAGATTGTTTATTTGGTCATTACATACACTTGTATGATCCTTAAAACATGTTCCTTACTTTTTAACTCAAGATATCTAAAAAAAATTGTCTAACATTTTCTTATTGATTATAATTATCGAGGAAAAATGTATAATTTTACATGTGGAGTAAATCTTCCTTTTGAAAATATTTAGAAAAATTAGAAACCTATAAGAACATATGCCCATCATGGACATTACATTCAAAATATGTATATTATTGATCATCCTCTTCCACGTTCTCTTCAACTACAAAATCCTCTCAAATATCAACTATTTCATCCTCTCTTGCTGATTTTTGAATTAAAACAGCACATATTTATTCAAAATATGGGGTTATTTCTTCAACCATGTGCTCAGGGTAAGTCCAATTATCAATAGATCATTCATGATTAACCACAATGGAGCTTACCTCAGCTGATTTTGATGGATTTTTGTTAATGATAGCTTCTTGATGAAAAATGTGTTGTCTGATTTAAAATATTTCCACTAATTCTTGTATCTTTAAACATGTTATTCTTTACTTGAATCCTCCTTGAACAGATTTTGACTATTATTTTTTTCCAAAAGTGTTTTATAAAAATGATGGAGGGAAGGGTTTGGATTATAAATGATTTTACGTAGATTTTCATGATGCGGGATGTATAAAAATTTCTTATGAAGGAGAAGGAATGTCAAAAGAAGTTGTACAAAAACTAGGAATGTGAAATTTGGCCTAATATTATGTAGGTTGGGAAGTAGGAATGGGAGGGCTATAATATGATGATAATGAGGAATTACCTCATTGAAAGGGTTTCCTACAACTAGATTGATCAAATTCGATTAATACATTCCACTCTAATATTTGTGGTAACAAACCAGACATAAATCTAGCTTCTCCTGAGGGCCATACCAATTTATAATAGGATCAAACCATGGATAGGGCACCTTAAAACCAAGTTTGGTTACTTTATGGAGTATGTTTCCCTCATATATGATATGTTTTCCTCCATGAGTTGTACCCACATCTGAAAATCATCATTAGGCATGGAATTTCCTCCATAATCTACATATTCTTACTCCTGAAAAATAGGTATGATTAGTACGATAACCATATAGATTAGTAAGGTTTGGATCATGGGCATACTCGTTGTGATAGGGCTTATACCACTAATCTAGAGGATTATTTTAGTAAAAAAGGGGTGGAGGGGAATAATAATTCTCTTGGAACTTAAAAATGTAATCAGGATAAGAATTCATTATTGCATAACCACATAAATGGATGAAACGATGGAGGAAATTCCCTAAAATTGAGAAAATGGGTCATTTTGGATTAGTGGAGCCACCATATGTTGGATATATGTGCTGAAACCTTTTGAAGATGATCTAGTTGTAAATTTTGGCATGAAATATGGACTAATATGCTACCATGATGTTATTTGAACTTATGCAATTGTTATACGTTGGATGAATGTGTCTAAAACACTGATACTTACAAAGGACAAAATCAAATCTTTAACAAACTCTTTTATTTTATCCCATCAAGTGTGCTAGAAAATATTTCCATGGAGGAATGCACCATTTGGGGATTGGTGTGATGTATCCCCTTCCAAATGACAAAATAGAAACACTCCTAGGTTTTGGGTGACTTGTATGTTGGATTTAATATCTAGAGAGGGTTGGTTTCCGTAGTGTAACACCTAAAAATAACTTTTACTCTACTGCATGAAATGGGAAAATGGATAAGGAAAGAACGGAAATGAAAAGGAATGATACACTAGAAATTTTGACAACCTTTAGACTTATTTGAACCACACATATGGACCAAAAAACCACACATACCATACACAACTTACAATGGATATGTAAATACAAAAGTGTTTCGGAAAAGGGTTTGAAGTATATGACAAAATAAAGAAGGGAAACAAATGGATATGGAATGGAAATTTGGTAAGCTCCACAACTAGATTCTACACACACACAATTAAACCTAATGTATGACCTGTAAATTAATATATAAATATATAAAGGCATGAAAATTAAACTGTAAATCAAGGATAAAACATTATCCTAAGATAAAATTATCTTAAAGACATAATTACACAATAATAAAGTTATTGGAAGGTAGAAATAGATTCTTTATTGATGAAAGAGGTGAAAACAGTATAAAATATCACTCATGACCCATGTTCTTCCCCTAAGAACACTAAATTACTCCATAATGATTAATCAAATATGTAGAGATTCTTTTTACAATGAATTCCATGGAGTTTTAAAGAGAATATAGATTTTAAAAAGAGAGGAAAAGTACAAACATGCAAGTATGGTTAGTTAATTATAGAAAATTATAGAAATTTTACATCTCCAATCTACTCCTCTACTCTATAATTAGATGATCTTGATTGAAAATGGAGAGATCCAAGCTCAAAAAATTATCATGTATGCCTAGAAATAGATTCTTATTTAGAAAATAGAAGAATGGTGTCTCTTACATGCTCATGCTATGTTTAAGTTTTTATTTAATCTGAAATATTTTATTACATGAAAACCTCCTAATCTTAGCCTTTGTATGATAAAAATAGAGTCTTGTTGCATGGTGTTGTCAATTTTAACCTCTACATGCTCAAAATAACAACTTGGTGAAGAAAATTGATGTAGAAGGATCAACTTCCTAGTCTATATATAGAATAATAACATCAATTTTGGACTCCTAAGTATGGTGATAGGTCATATAGGTCATCTAGATTCTATGATTATGTCTGGATTGAATAAGGCCTTTATAAATTAAAATTTGAACATTTCCCTCCAAAATGTCAACTTGAACTCTTGAAGGAAATTTTGTATTGTAATAGTTTTTTAGTGAGCTCTTAGATCCTTCACACATGTAATATTATGGTGGAAACCATAATTATGTCTAAATATCCTAATAAGGCCAACAATCTGACCTAGTTCTTAAATCCTATGTTTTAGACTAGGTAAAAGCATTTATTGATATAATATAACACAAAATATGAAAATGAAAGGGTCTAAAGGACCAAAAATAGTTATAAGGTACATAAAGGCATATTTAAATCCTTTTTAACTACTTTTGAAACCATCATCTGAATGGTCTTTAAAGGGGAAAAATATCCACAAAGGTTAAAGGTGGAAATTTTGTGTTTACACAACTTGCAGTGATATTTTCATGATTTAGTGCATTGAAATGATCAAAGAAAATGTTTGCATGTACTAGCTTTAAATTATTTTGACTTGTAACGAATAATTCTCATTGTTTTACGGTTTGGAATTTGTTTTTCTATTATTCATGCAGATTTTATGCCTTATAATAGTAATGAGGGTTTGTAACAGTGGATCCTTGAGCATAGTTAGGTTGTACAATCAAGTTATGATAAGAAATAGAGAAGAGAGTAACTAGGAGATGTGAGCATAAATACTTTCCTTATCATAACCATGCATATGAAGGATTATTGATTGTTTAGGTAACTTGAGAATTTTGAAACCTTTCTTGATGAAACAAAGTGTTAAGGAATTGAGTTTTTCATGTTGATTTTGACAAGTATACAGGAGATGTGATCTTGAATCTATGCCTTACAGTGATATTGAGTTAATTAATGTGATTGAAATCAAAATTACATTGTGATTCTTCTCTAATTTATAACTGTAGGGTTTCAATGTTCTTTTTTCTTGATCAAGCTTAGTGTTATCTCTTATGGAAAAGCATCGATAGCTTGTAACAATCAAAAGGAGAATAATTTTAGGTTTTTCATTCTTCATTACAATGAAAAAAATTGATTGTTTTCAAAATTAAATCATTGGTAAGGTTGAAGGATAATAATAGAGGTATTTTGAATCTAACAGTAAGTGTAAACACATTTGAGGAAGGACCCATTTTACCTTCTTAGGTAAGACTGTAACTATCAAACCCTGATTTAGGTAATCGAAGAGAAAACTAAACATTGCTATCATTATAACTGGTGAAAATTCACCAAATGTTGAGGGAAAAAATATTTATATGTGTTCTAATTGATTTTGAAGGTTTCAGGCCATATACAGGTCGTACATTATGACTGGGTTACACATGCACTATCAAGGATTTGAAGTATAAAGGAGTGTAATTTGAACCTAAAAACCTCTAAATATTGTCCAAGGACATATTGTAGAATAGAATTAAGATTTTTGTGACTAAAATTTATCATGAAATCAGAGATATACAGTGTATAGTAGTGGTAAGTCTCCTATCCTAAGGTGTACTACTAACAAGTAAGTTTAGAATAAACCTTAGAGACCCTATTAGACATATTGGGCGACAGTAAAGCATTTAATTTAGATTTATAACACTCTATACTTGTAAGCCAATCATTTAAAGATACTAAAACCTAAAGACTAAAAGCAAGTGCATCCTAGGAAAACAAGTAGAACTAAAGTTACAGTCAGTGGATCAGGCTTGAAGGACTTATCATGGGTATACCAAAGTCTTACCTCTCAAAATATCTTAGAACTAAGATATAGAACTAGTTCAACCTATTCTAGTTTTAGATGTGAGTTGACTAAGGTCTTGAGTATAGAGCTCAGGGGAAGTAATTACATGAAACCTCCTGAATAGGTAAATGAATGATTGGTTTTCTTACATACTAGTTCCCATAGTTACCTTGTTTATATATGAATGCATCTTGAAGGATTGAAATTATCAGGTGACTACATCAAAAACATCTAAAAATAGATTCATGGGATGTTTATGGGCATTACATGCTTTTGTGTTGGGTTTTTCAGTGAATTAAAGAACACGTTGAATAGTGGGAGTTTTTCCCTCATTCCATCATTCCCCCAACCATCTGCATCTCTACATAAGGGAAAAAATCAGTGATATCAGCTTCACTAGTGGGATTTTTTCCCTCATTCCATCATTCCCCCAACCATCTGCATCTCTACATAAGGGAAAAAATCAATGATATCTTTCTCAAGGTAAGGCCACTGAAGTAGTGTGTCATTGTCCTCTTATATTCAAAAAAATGTGCTCCTGGGTCTCCTTCATCAAATAACTCTTGAATGAATTCTTCAACCTTGGCACTACCTCCTATAGTTAAGCACTTTATGACCTTTTAATGCTTCCTCTACCAGAGGCTTGGTAGATAAGAAGTCAAACGTATGAGTCATTCCTTCAATTAAAACCCTGCCAATTTCTAGTCTCTCTATGGAGTTTGGCATAGAAATACCAAGCATGTGAACAACCTTGTAAAGTGGAATAAAAACTTGTGCACCCAGAGTGAAGGTGTTAAAGGTTCTTGCCCCCTCTATCCAGAGTCTCTCACACCTTTTGAACGTTATGCTGAATAGGTTGATTACCATGATAAGTGGAAATTTGAGTAGGTGCATTGATCTTGAAGAACCTAGTAGTAAAAGAAGTCTAAATTTCATTCCATCCTACAAGATTATCCTTGTGGACCACCTACCAGTGCGTTGTTGTCCCACATAGTGTATATGTTAGCATATTTATTATTTCTAACGGGTCCTATCCATTTTTCCTCCATGGCACGCAGGAACACCATAGGATCTCCATCTTTGGTGTAATAAGGTTACCGATTTGTTACCTATTCTCCTAACATAATGTAGTTTACTGCCCTTAAGAAATATGATCTTTAATTCATGCCCCTAACAATTCATAAGCTCCATGATCCCAATTGTCACAAGAAACACTTGTAGTATCGCTAATAAACTGTGCATCCTCCCATTGAATTATTCCTTCTTTTATATGGCTCAAGGATCATTAGATCCCGGATGGTGCATACATAAATCCTATTAAGGTCTTCTTCACTCAAGGGCTCAACATAGGGCACATATTTTCCATCTGTTAAAGGGATAACAAATCTTTCCTCTCCTTGTTTTCAAAGCTGATATAACCCTTGTTGAACCAAAGATCAAAATTATTTTCATAGCACCAAGGATGCCCAAATAGACTTGGGAAGCTATCTGACTCTGCCAGCGCTAAAACCTCAAAATCTCATGTGAACTTGGCTCCTTGTATGGTAATAGATGCATCTTTCAAAATTCTGATGGAAGTGGCCTTAGTCTGATTAGCCATGAAAATATCATTAGAGGATGGTTGTAATGGGTGCATCCCCATTTGTACTGATGCATCTAAAGTAAGAAAATTGACTTCCGCACCTGTATCAATCAATATATTACTCAATTACCACCCATCCACAACAACATTTAGAGTGATTTTTTTATCATAATCTAGGTTATGAGGGGGAAGATTTGCATACATGATTTGTCATATAGTCTCAATAATTGTGCGTGGGTTTTTCCCTTTAACTCATTCCCTAATAGTGGAATGATATTCTCCTGTCGCAATAACTTACACACTTCTCTTAAGTCATCCATACTAATTTAGACCATCTCTGATGCTTTCTTTTGCTCCATCTTCTGTGATTACTCATTTAAATATTATATTTCACCCTCAAGATTCTTGAGTACCTCTATGGTTTCCTAATAAATCTCCTTTTTATGGGGAGGATCTGGGTACCCGTGCATGTAGTACCTCCTCTTTAGTGATAGTAGGATTTTGTTGCAATGCATCTCTCGCGCATGCCACCTCAGTGTGGGTTGTGATATTTACTTACAATGCCTCAGATTCTACTTCCAACTTAGGCATCCACTTATTTTTGAAATCACAATGTATCCTAACCATCCTTGCACCTTTGTTTTCTTGTTTATGATGCTTTTTAATATTCTCATACAAGTTTGGGCATTCCTCATAACTATTATTCTTTCCATAGAAATAACATGTAACATTCTAAGGAAATTACTTCTTGTAGTGGTCAGGAGATCCACATGTATAACATGTTTTGAAAGGGAACTCACTTCTTCAACCACCATGGCCTCATCCTCTAAATACACCATGGTATCCTTGACCTCTTCCACGACTTCCTTCAAAAACATCCGTCATTCCAATCATAGTGTGCCTGATTGTGATCCCGATCATGATGCTCATTATTTCCTTTAGAGTTATTTGAAAGTCCTTTCAATCATACACCAATATCTATAGCATCCTGGATCTGACCAATCAGTCGACTATCTTCTGTATCATGAGTCTTGGACCTACAGATTTTGCAGTAGTATGAAATGTTCTTCCTTATCATGCATTGTAGTAATGGGAACCAGCTAGCATAATGATTTATATGGCATTTTCATAGTCTAGCAGTAGTGAGCACAAATATCTGTGAGGAAAACTACCCTTTGTGTGACCTTCAACTTCAAAATCTATGCACTAAATCCCTGTGCGCATCTTGTGTGCTAAATTTTCTGATAGTTTCTCCTACTTCTTTGTCATAGTTGTGATCTATGCTTCTAAAAATGGGCTTACCCCAGTGTCTATGCTTCAAAATTCCTCAGTGCATAAGGCTACTTCAAGTGCTTCATGTGGGTCAGTGCATGTTTTATGTGATAACGCCCTCCTAAAAGGTGTAATCAGGCCTCCAACGAACCATTGTGCATGTTGGCTTATATGAATATCATAATATAGCTTAGATAACAACATTTTGAAATGGGAATCATATTGGCTAACACTTTCAGTAATGCCTTGCTTAATATCCTTGAGCGCACTTATACTCTTCTTCTCGAACTCAGGGATGTGAAACTCTTTGAGGAAAGAATATTTTAACATTGTGTAGTCCATGTAAGTCTTATCAGGGTCAAACTCTTTGTACCGGATTTGTGCTCACCCTTGTAACGTAGTTACAAGTTGTCTTTCCCTATGCTCACAAGCCATGATTCCTTTTACATGCCATAGTATTTCACACATTTACACGTGTTTAACAACATCTTCTATGCCCCTATACTATTGAAGATGAAGAGACATCTCCATGTAAATATTCTGAGGTTGGTATAGACCTTTCCCACATGATCCAAAACCCCCTATGTTTCCTCGGCCTCTAGAACCACAAGATCCACTGAATGTAGAGCCACCTATACCTACTGATCCCAAACTTGTAGCTGGGCTCAGACACGAATATGGAATTCCCTATGTTCTAATAGTATTACTAAATTGTAACCTAACATTCTGCAAAGCGTTACTACTCCTAGAAGAGAGTTCAAAAATATGTTCACCTAAATTTTATGTAGATGATACACCCAAAAGGTAATCCCATATAAAAATGAATTCATTTGCACTACCATCATTGTGCCTCTTATAAGACTCGCTCCTACTCTCCCACTAATTGAATTAGCTTATTGACTATTTATTGTACTGGATGCTAGAAATACAAGTGCAATAGAAAGGTTGTTATGTCAATTACAATGCATGCCCGCAGCCTAGGTTGTCTCTACTGGTGCACTTCTACGTGAGGCTAAGGAGGGTTCTCTATCATGCTTTCCCAAATGGGGGAGATTATGAGGCTCGAGTTCCATGTCTTTTGTGTGAATTTCAACTCCTTCCTGAACTATCTTCCTCCATAATGCCATTTTCTCTACAACCTCCCATTGCTTCTCTATCTCCCTCTTGCACACCTCATTATACTTAATATGCCTTTCCTCTCTCTGAATATATGTTGCTAGGTCTACCATATTTCACCAAAATTGATCCTTCTCTCACACATGGTGGGGTTTATTTAGCCATTAGTTTACTCTCCAAATTCAAAGTTACCATCAGGATCTTGATCGCCAGTGGAATTCCTTGCAGGTAAGTTCCCATTGGATATCATAAAAACTAAAATTCAACTACCTCTGGGCAAGAATAAGTGGAAATTGAGTACTCCAAGATATAACTATTTAGAACACCACGGAACCACGTATCCATCACACGAGTCCAAATTAGATTAGCATCATAAAGGGTTTGAAATTATTCCTGTGTCCAGACAAGTGTTCAATACCTCCAATTTCGTTTATACACATAAGCAAACAGCCACTCGTAAAATTAAACTAGAAAATAACAAAGAATCTATCATACAAACTGTCATACAGATTCTGTTTCACCCATACATGTGTGTTAAATTAAGATCCAGTGTTGAACCTCCATGCGTATTATTCTTCCAGATCATGTATCCACTCCTCAAAATGTGTTAGGGTCAACCCATATGTCTTCATCACGAACCATCCTAAAAACAATTGAAAAATAAGTCTCAATAATGGAACCAATGATGCAGCCTAGAATTCACCAGTAAAAGCTTAGGCATGCTTACACATCACTCAACCTAGATTGAGCACTCACCCAAAGCATGCAAAGGTACCATTCCCATCTTTAGGATTGTTTTTGCAGGATTTTAGCATGATGAAGACTTAAAGCATCCAGATCCATGATTAATCTAACATTCTATAGAGCATTTCCTAGATCTAGATCTGAAATTATCTTGAATTTAACAATAATCATAGTGAAACCCTTTATGTAGTAATAAAATATAACCATTATTAACACCTTGGTTCAGCTAATAACCCCCATTATATTAAATATAGTAAAACACAAAATATTCCTTATAATAACAATAATTTATACTCATGCATGCATCATATTTGGCAGCATAACCTCACAATAACTTAGCTCTCACCTCTCTCTCATGCTACATAGTTCACTACATATTTATAAGAGTGGGTACTTTACCTTCAACTCTTATCTATTCTCTATGCTATTATTAGCCACGCACCATTGCAAAAATAGCCACACATGCAAGTGCACTATTAATAGACTACTTTTAGTTAACTTCCAGTAGTAGACCTATTCTCAACATGTATCCATGCAAAGTACTTTGTAGTTTATCCTCCAAAAATAGCCAATGCATGTTGCGCAAGTCTTTGACTGGTTTGTGTGCTTTGCATGCTATCTCCAAAAATAGATCCTCATTGTGACAATAGCTAAGTCTCAAATGTGTCTCTCTTCTTTGTACACGATCCTCTCTTAAGCCTCCCATGTTAAGTGACATACTTTAACTAATCAACAACACACATTTCAATATTCTCTTATCCAAGTTGTCTTATGACATCCACCCTTCACAACATGCTCATTGGTTCATCGAAGGATTGATCACACCATTCAGGAGGGTGCTATCACATCAGAATCTCACATATCGGCGCAAGGCCTTAGAATCTACCTTATATGTTCAGGTAGTAGGAAGAATTGATATAGGAGTTAGTCCATTTCTAGAAGCCCAAATTGTTGGAATGACAAAGTAGCTAGAAAAATTATGTGTGAACTCATCTCATGAAACTTGTAGCGGGTTATGGTGTATGGATTGTGAAGTAGAGGGTCATACAAAGGATAGTTTCCCATGAAGTTCATTTCACACCATATCAGTGGACTGTAAGATTTTCCTCAAAGATCATGATGCAAATAGGTGTCCTTTGTTGCATTACATGATCTAGAAGAATGTATCTTGATATTGCAATATTTTCACCTCTACTACTCATAAAACAAAGGGTTGTAGATTGATTGACGAGATACATGGTGCTATTGACACTGAGGTGTGCCAATCTAACATTGAAAATAGTTCAAAGGATCATGTCCTTCATTGTGAAGGGCACGCGGATGGAGGAGGTGAAGGTAGAGGATTTTGAGGAGGATTTGGAGGCCATGGAAGTCACGGGGGCAGTAGAAGTGAATTTTCTTATGGAACCTATTATAAATGTGGCTCTATAGAACATTACAAGTGTGAGTGTTTGAATTTTTTTAAATTCTCATAGTGTGGAAAGAATCACATGTATGAAGAGTTCTTGGAGTTATATAAACACATGAGCTAGAATTAGAAGAAAGACAGGGGTGAAAGGATGGTGAGTGCAAAGCATGTTAATCCATAACGGATTTCATGGGTGGCATGTGAATCTGAGTTAGATTCTATATTAGTGATGATGCAAGATGAGGTTACACGCACTAGGGAGATACCAAAGCACAAACCACTTAGTACAAGGGAAAAGTGATACATGGGAAATATCCTTATCCTACACACCAGAAAGAGGTCTACCAAGAGACCATGGAGGTGATTAGGATTTTTAAAGGGGAGATTCAGTTCTTGAAGGAGAATTAATGGAAGTTGGATTAGTAGAAAAGTCCAGAAGTCCCTCATGCGGATATACATGAAGTCAGGGAAGTGTGTAAGATTTTTTGTTAAGATAATATCATCCCTCTGTTAGGAGAATAGCTTAGAATAAAAGTACCAAGCACCGGAGGAGAACGTGAGAGGAAAATATTTACATGCTAATATGCGTCCTCAGAGTCTTGACTATGATAAGGAGATTACCTTGAATACATTTTTTGATGGATGGCTCCTAAGTAATATACTGATCTATATGGGAACACAAGTTAATGGTCTCACCTTTGATGCATGGAATCAAATGTGAAGGCCTCCATTATAACCATCCTTAAATTTTTTGTATATTGCTAACAAGATAAAGGCAATGCCCTCTGGTGTTTTAAAGGATGCTTCTATAACTATCTGTTATCGAAATAACTCTCCTAGTTATTTGGACAACTTATATACATATTATGGCTCAAATATATTGTAATTCCCCTAACATGGTTGATATCTATGATGGATTTTTTATTGGAAGTTGCAAATGTTGATATGTGATTCTTATCTAAAGATGGGGTACTATTGTGAATTAATAAATCATGTTTTTTGTAGATAATATGTTATCTTTTGGAAATAAATACCATTTTTCCATGTTTGTGCTCAATTGAAAATAAAGTATTTCATTCCTTCTTATGTTGAATGATTCACTGCATGTGAAAATAAGTAATTGGTTTAGTTTAAACTAGTTCATAGGATTTGTTGCACTTGAACTTGTGATTCATTTTTCATAATCTCTGATGCATCATAGCTATACCTTGGATCAATTTTAGTGATACAAGGCATGCTTTAAATTTCATAGCATTGAGGTCATCTTGACCAAGCTAGGTAGAATGTTATATTTTTGAAGTAGGTTTTCCATGAGATCATGGATGACTTTATCTACTCACACCCTCCACAAGTGATCAAATAACATCAACATCATTATTAATTCTTCGTTGGGTAATATGTAATTGAGTTTTTTTATTATTGTTTAGGAAACTAACTATATCTATGTTCCTAATATGGTAATCCTATCCTAATTTTTAAGTCTAATCTAATCCTAATTTATTATGTTCTTTTTTATTATGTGGATTTTTATCATCAAAAGGGGAAAACCTTGTAGACTAAAATAATAAACTAACCTAAGGACCTAAGTTGGTTTCTATCCTAATGTTTATGAATCTAACCTAGACTTGGGCTAACCTAAGGGGTGGAATGGATGACATGAAAATTTAGGTCGGTGGCACCAACCTCTATGTATTTATGAGGAAATAAATGTTTGTTTTTATCTCTCTGTTGTAGCCAAATTTGGTGATTGCATGAAGGTTTAGTGGGTGGTTAGTTGGAATCTTTGCTAAATTTTTAGATGCAGCATTAAAATTTAAAATTGGTAATGGCCAAACCTGATTTGGTGGTGGGAAAGAGAGATAAGGTAGGACTGATAGTCCTATTTGCATTTATTATTCTTGGCAATAGCGAAAAACCACCTAGGAAGTAGGGAAAGTTAGAAGGAAGAAGGGGGTTTTCAGTTTTGCATTCTTCATTGGTTTTTGTGAGATTTTAGCTCTATATGTGATTTTATTTTCAAATCTCCATTTTGAATCCTCACATGCTTATTTCACCTTGCATGGTAGTGATGATAACTGAAATATTATTGAGAAGCTATAAGAAGAAGGTTTCTGAGCTAGTTGTTGGCATTTTTCGTGGAAATAAATGCTATCGAGGCTCTATTTGAAGATTCACTGCAAGAAATTGAAGACAAGAGCTCTATCAGACATGATAGGCCCTATCTATTTAAGTCTTCTACTTTTATTTAAATGAATTTATTTATTTTAAATAACTTTTCTCCTTTTGAAACCTTCTAGTTATGATTTTGTGTTTTTCTTATTCTTGCTTCAATGTGTTTTGACTTGATTATTTTGTATGTAATTTGATTCTTTTTTGTTTTGTGGAAAATGAATATGGAAGTGTTTATGTATTACTATTAAGTTAACTTGATTGCATTTGAACCACCTTGACATTGGAACGGATCTTTGTTTCTCTCTGTTGAAGGATTATCTAAGCTAAAGATTGTTTTATGTTGTACCAGTAACTGGGGTTTTGGCTTGAATTTGTTGATTCTTGATTTGAATGCTTCCTTATCACTATGTTTTTGAGTTTAATAGAATAGGAAACTTCATTTTTGAAGTTTAAGGTTCACTCCTTTGTCTCAAAGAAATCAATGGTGTTTTTCATGTCAGGTCGTTTTCCTTTTTTGATCATTATTGAAACCAAACAATATTGGTCAACAAAAATCCATGTTTGTACTTCTTGAATCATTTGTGTTGTTATCATTCAGGGTAGGAGTATAAGAATACTCTCTTTGAGCTTAATGTTTTATCATTTACTCCATTATTGAACCTTGGAAGAATGGAAGTATTTTCTATGGATGTTAAACAAGAAAATATGACTGAGAATTTTTAGTTTCGGTTCTGTGCGTATATTTTGTATTTTTGGTAAACCCACTCTGGCTTGTGGTTACTACTTTAGATCATGTGTGACTATGGATGGCATGCATTGATTATTGAATGTAGATGAATAATTGCAAGATGGAGGTTGTTCTCGTCATGTCTCTACCCTTCTTGTTTGATGATAGTAATTTCTTTGGTGGCCAATTCGAACTCTGAATGATATATTTCCCTTACTGTTAGTCATTGAGTCTCTAGAACTTAAAACCTTTTAGGTTACCCTATGGAAGGAGGAAACATTTGGTTAATTGTTCTAATCTTAATATTATTTAAACAAAAGGTTTAGCATAGTCTTTTGATCTAGGAAAAACTATGTCCTCTTCATGTGGGGAAGTATTGTAACTATAATTGATTCTATTTTAAGATTTGTTTCCAACATTGGAGTTGGGGAACTTGGGTTTACATCGGTATATAACTGCATTCCTTGTTTTGGTAACAGTTATACTTTTCTTGAATGTTTGAGTCATTATGATTTCTTTGAGACCATGAATCTAATGAGCCTCTTGTAGGACATTCCTTTGTGTTGTCTATTAATTTTTGTTTCATTCATATCTAGATCCCTTTCATTATGATAAGTCCCATCATTGGATAAGGTTGGGATCTATTATAAAGTTGGAATGGACAGTATGTCGTGGACATTATAATTATAATTTAATATACTGTTAATAATATAGAGGTATACTTAGCTTATCTAAAACTGTAGTATTGAGTTATGTTTAGGTTGGAGTGAAGGCATTATGAAACCTTTCTGATGATGATGTTTTGGGAAATCCTGAATATTTGTTTTTATATTGATCATTTAGGATCCAACTCTAAAATGATTTAGGTTTGCAGGAAACTTTACAATGAGTTATGTTGATCTTGTTTTAATCTGTAGTTGGATAAACCTTACTTACCTAGATAGTTGAGTCTTATTTAGACCAAACTAATTTTTGACTTTGTGCTAAAGCTTGATTATAGACATGATTTTTTTGAAGGAAGGTATTTAGATATTTGGTTTGATCTATTAGTTTATATTAAGGGTGTTTAACTTTGAATAACAAAAAAATGTACTTATTTAAGAAAGGGAGTTTTTCATATCCTTGTGCTTCTTCTTGAAAAATCATAATAGGTTTAGTTGAGGAACTTGAGTTGGTACTTAACTGAAGATGAGATTTGGATTAGAAAAATATGAATTTCTCCCCTTCTCTTACTATTTTTGTTTTAATTTCTAGCATGTTTGTAATAATAATTTCATAAGGATGGTGGAGTTAGGATTAAATGTAATGATTTAATTAGTCTTTCCTTATACATTTAACTCATAGATTCCATAATATTTTTCTCTCTCCTTCTTGATTTGTAATATTTGGGAAAAAAAAATTTCTGTTAATCTTCTTTTGTGATTTCATAACTGATTCATAAACAATAGGGTTCCTTTTATGAAACATTTAGATAAATTTTTTTTAATGTTATAGCACTTATCATGCTCAGTTTCGTATGAACTAACTCGTGCTAACAATTTTACAGATGGATTTCGTAAAAGATGAAAGGAGAAAGATATAGAAATTTACAATCTATTTTACTAAAGAAATTGTCTCTTCATTTTGCATGATTATGTAGTGTCATTACTTGAGATGTACTTATTTTGGAAAAGGAAGATGTAATAAAACTAGCTTATATTATTTTAAATAAATTTATAATGCCTTAAATACTTTTG
Source organism: Taxus chinensis (assembly GCA_019776745.2). Classification (NCBI taxonomy): domain Eukaryota; kingdom Viridiplantae; phylum Streptophyta; class Pinopsida; order Cupressales; family Taxaceae; genus Taxus; species Taxus chinensis. The sequence goes on along the minus strand of CM034147.1, from coordinate 571,800,935 downwards.
CAATAAGTGAATGGATCACTCTCTTTTTGATAAATGTATGGTCTTGATGATTACTATTACTACTTAATTGTGATATCTTTGTTGGCATACATTGTGATGCATTATTAAGTAATATATATATAATGGGGAGATAGGTATTTAAGTGTTATGGATTAAGAAAAACTTAATAATATTATAATAAATAAGGCTATTATATTAAGGATCTGAAATATTAGTTGATTTAGTTCATATAGAAGAGATGCCAACTAATAACTGATATTCTTAAATAGATCCTTAAGAAATAAAATTATTATGATTGAATTATAATCTGTATATGATTTCTTGGTTGTAGTATAACATATGTGATCTATTTCATAATTGGACATAAGTCCTTTATATAAAAAAGGATATTTTTCCTTGAAATCAATCATAGAGACTTATTTGAAGATCTTGTTAGAGTGCTATGAATATATTATCAGAATGGGTTGATTGAATTCTTCCTTAGGAAGATTCTTTGGAAAAAAATATTGAATGCTTGTTTAAGCTAAGGCTTAAATAAGAAAGGACCTAATAAACACACTTTAATAACATTAATAACTATCATGTCATTATATGATATAAGTTGTTATGTCGTTATATGATATAATTTTTTCATTTAAAGACCAAATTTAAACATGTAATTCGAATGGTTAGGAAAGCATATTTTACCTGCATACCTACCTCATGTATAATTACGAACCTCATAACCTTTTTAGGTTAGATGATTCTTCTTAGTTGAATATTAAAGCATTTGTTATCATTAATATTAAGGAAATGATAAATGGGTTGATAAACTTGTATCTAAGTATGTTAATCTAGTTAAGGAAACTCAATTGGATTTTGGAACACATTAGCTGCAGTATAGTACCTTCATAATGATAGGAGTCATTACGAGGATACTATGATGTAGTTTCTAGGTCTAAATACCCCACTTAGTTTGTTGAAATTGAGTTACATAATTGTATGATTGGATAATGGTTCCATCCTAAACAAGGATAGAAAAACATGAAGTAGTGTTGAGGTAACCTGATGTTGACTTAGGGTAACTAGGACACACCAATCGAAACAAGTTGATTAAGTATGTATATGTATCCTTAGTCACCATGAGTGGATGATGATATACTATTTGACATGGATATATTATGAATGTTGTTTCGGACATGTGATTTGGATATTGTGAGTAGACCTAGAAAATGGACATTATATGATGATGATATATTGTTGATATAAATTGTAAGTGATATTGTTGATTGCCTTGATGTTGTTGTGATTCATATGTATAGATGATTTTTGATTATATTTATATCATGTTGGATGTTCTGATATGGCCATGAGGCCGAAGGAGTATTTTGTGTTTTTTGCAGGTTAAAATATCACAACAAACATCAGGGGATTGGAGACCAACCACATTGGAATTCTAGATGAATTCAACAAGGTCACCATGGCAACATGTTTTTTGTGTGTGTGTGTGTTTTTTTGTTAGGGATTCCCATGGGGGGGATTACCTTTGAATGTGACCAAGGGGTTTTGTGTATTTTATTTATGTGGTTTCCTTTTTATTATTGTTTGCATGTGTTTTTTTAGTGTGTGTGCATTTACCCCTTTTTTATTTTAATTAAATTGTGGTAGATTAATGTGAGAAAACATATGGTTAAAAGTTAATAATAAATCAAATTGGGATATAAGAAAGTAATTATAGAAGTTGTTGGCTTTTGTATTAAATGTTGTAAGTGATGTGTAAGTAATGTGTAAGATGTGTTGTGTAAGAGTTGTTAAGTCAGATTTTGGAGTATGAAACACTCACCTCCTTGGAAATTCGAATTTGTCCTTGGAGGCTGATTTGTGAGGCTTTTGAGACAAGTAAAACTTGTCACATACCTCTTAATGTTATTTACCAACCATACCTATGGTTGGAAGGTTTAATTTAGACTTTTATAATGCATTTTTATAAGTCATGCTGCAAGTTTTAATTGTGCTCTTCTTACATTTTATTAAATTCAGTCCGTTAGGGTGTGGACTTTTTGAAGTGTGTAAGTTTATTTGTCATATTTTCACCCCACCTTTTTATTGTGCTTTGGAGAATGAAATTTGACTTTTGTGTTGAAGTTGATGATGTGTGATGTGGCATCCTACATGGATCCACCTCATCCTCTCCTCTTCCCTCTTCTATAAAATTTGAACTCTTTGCTTGTTTTGGGGTTGTTGAAACATTTTTCATGCTTCCTTGGGGTGAATTTTCTTGTTGATTAGAGCTCTTGCTTTTGGAAGGAGATTGAAGAAATTTGCATGCTTTTTGGTTGTTGATTTTGGGACTGTATTTGACATTGAAAGCTTGCTGTGTTGGAACCAAATCTACCATGGAGAGGTAGGAGCTTATCTCTTCTTGTATGTTGTTATTTCTTTTTGTGTATGTGTGAATGGTGAATGTTATGTGTGTTTATTGGTTTTTGGGTAGACTACAATAGGAATGGTGTAGGATAAGGTTATGGGGAATTCATGTGGGGGGGCATAAGGAAATGCCAATGGCATAAAATTTACTATGGAGGGAGTTTGGGTTTGGGATCCACCATGGAAAAGAAATAACATGCATTTCTTACTTTGTGGGGGGCATAAGGAAAATTGTGGGGCATAAGGAGGGATTATGGGGGGCATAAGGATATGAGTGGTGAATTTTATTGATGATTTTTTACAGGTGGATACCCAATTCCCATTGGGGGGCATAAGCAACTTCCCCCATAGTCCTTACTCATTTGGCTTGCATGGTAAATCCTGAGTCTTATTTTTTGTATTTCTTGTGGTTACAAAACTGGTGTTTTGTGTTGAACTGTGTTTCTAATTTGATATGTGCATTTTGAGAGAATGATGTGTGTTTGTGGAATCCTGTTGTTGCCATGAGTTGAAACAAATTTCTTATTGCATTGTGGTTGGGGCTTGGGGGCCAATGAAGAAGGATGGCTTCTCCTCTTCATTGGATGTCTTGGTTGGGTGGAGAGTGTTGCCTTTCCCCCACTTTTGTTGTGATCAAATTGGAAGAATGAGAAAAATTCATGTTACTATTATGGAGAAAAAAAAGAAGACAGTTTTGGATAGTCGCTTGTGAAATATATTTTATCGTAACCTTTCCCACTTTGAAGTGGATGAAATTGTAATGTACTTTGTGAAGAAAATATGTTTGTAATTGAGCTATGAAAGTTGTAAATTTGAAATGTGACAGATTTATATACTCTGTTATGTTCATCTGAAAGAAAGAAATTGAAATATGTTAATTCCATTCAAGTAATTGAGAGATGTAAAGTTGCTTTTGGAAGTCAATAAAGGATTGCAAATACCTTTCTCCATTTGCATTATTGCATTGAAATCCAAACTTTAAATATTATTGAAATCTTTGTTTGAAAGAAAGGAATACATATGAAGGAATTATATTACTTTGTCTCTTTTGGAAATTTATTAAATTGAAAATTAGAATTACATTTTGGGTTTAGGATGGTTTGTTTAAATCACTTAAATCTATTAGACTAGAAAGGAAATGAATCTTCATACTTGGAAGAAGAAATGGCAAATAGATCCATCAAGATTTGGTCCCTGTTGTAAATTTAAAACTGGTAAATAATTTGTTTTAAAATGTACAGTTCAAACCTGCAAACAATAGTCAACATTGAAACATAAAAATCTAGCATGTGATGATATCAACGAACTCAATTTGACAAAAAAACACTTTAATAAATAGTTTTAAACATTGCAAAATCAGGGCCATACTGTTCCAAGTGTTTTTGCTATCAGATGTTGGAAAATTTGAATTGGAAATCAATTGAGAAAAATTTCCTTGCAATACACACTAAAATATTTCTTATAATAATTCTCCATGTCTATATGGCATGTTGAGTGAAGGAGGAGATCAAATTGAAAAAAAAAATTGTAAGTTAAAATTTACCAGTTTACTTTTTAAAAACTTGCAGAACATTTTCTTAAAATTTACCCATTAAAATTTATCAAAATCTAAAGTTTATAATTCATGTGTAAAGAGGGCATCGAGAGCTTTCCAAAAAGTTCTTTTTTTCCCAAAATTGAGATTTATATCAAATGTTATGGCTTTCTAAAGATTTCTTCATTGGCATTAAAATTTTGGGAAAATTTTCCTTGGCGGGCCCGCGACCTGAATTTTTCCTTAAAACACTTAATAAAATTTTTGGGAAATTTTTTTAAATTTTCCCCCCCACCCCACAGCCAATCAGAGGCTGTCACATGGCATCATGAGGAAATGATAGAGGCGTGGCACAATTTCCTTCCTTGGAACTTTTTTTAAAAAATTGGAAAATTTTCCTACTTTTCTCCGCCGGCTCGTAACCCCGCATCTAATAAATGCCTGACACATGGCTTCACTCTGAAACTCTAAATTTCCTTTAGCAAAAATATTAAAATCTTTCCGCTGCCCTGCCAACCAAAGCTAGTAGTAGGATGACATGTGGCATTCTTAGATTTCGGTGGAGGCACAGATGGATTTGTTCCTTGTTGCCATCGGGGCGCGAAACATTATTTTTCCCCGCCGCGCGTTCTACCCATGCTAACTTTAGAAGCACCATGCATCCCTGACAGATGCGTGGGGGAATGGGCACAAAATGGATTTTTCACCCCACATGAGAAAATTTACAAAACATATCCCCATGACCTACCAACCCATCCTTTTGTGCAAATTTTCATCCCTGGGCCCACATGCCTGTGCTTGGGGAAAAATTTTCACCCAAGGTTCATCGGCCCATAACTTGAGTTTTATAAGGAGTTAGGAGGAATTATTTATATCATTGGAAAGGTGAGGAAATATCCCACCCAATGGAAATGATTTAGGGAAATTTTCAATGCATTAAGTTTTAGAAAAATAAATTTGAAACTATGATCTTGTTAGAGAGTGGGTATGGTGATAATTTACCCCCTGAACCTAGTTGAACCTTCTAACCCTAAATTTTTGACCTTATGACCTATTATAATTGTTAATAAAAAAATTTATGTTCTAGAAAATTATAATTGTTTTGGAACTTGTTAGGTATAGTTGTTATCTTACAACCTGGTTGTTGGATCCTTTAAATAAATAAAAATTATTCCATAATTTTCCTAGCTAATCCTAGGTTGTTTCTTGGGTCTCAAGTAGGTTTTTTTAGCGGGCATTACACTTGGTATCAAAGAAGTGGTTCAAAATCTTGGACCATTGGGAACACTAGAAAACTTGGGACATGAAACTTAAACCTAACACACTTTTAAATATATAAAACAACTTAGTTTAGAAATTGTGTATTTTTAGTAAACCTAGAAATTGAATAAAACTTAGAAAAATGAACTAACTCTCACCTTGGTCTGTGCAAGAGGTGTAGATAGGATGAGGGAAATTTTCACATAGACTCAAACTTACTACCACCACCACCACCACCAGATCAAGTTGTAGCAACCATCCTACCCCATATTTTGTAAACTCTTTAGGATGTTAATGCCACTCTACATGGAGGATTAGGAGGAGGACATTCAGCCAGACATGACAAAGAACCTTCCATTGAGGCTTAGGTATCTCCTCAACCTAGCAAGAATCATAGAGGAGAGAACTCCCATACAGATTCAGCCAAGGTAAAGTCACCACAGAGGGGACATGGTGACCAAGTGTCAAAGCATAGAGAGAGGTCTTAGATCCCTAGGCTTAGGGATGAGCATGCAGAGAGACCTAGAGGCCATCAGACCACAAGTGCAGATCACATTAGGGAAATCTTGAAACTTCAACCCTCACATTATTCTGGTAACATAGGTGGATTTTAGGAAGAGACTTGGCTAGTGAGCTTGAGTGCTTTCTTCAAGTTTTATCCTTATTCTAGCAACATGAAATCTCATGTTGCGATCCATCTACTGAGGGATGCAGTAGGAGTATGGTGAAGGACAGAGGGGCAAAAGCTCTATGTTAATTTTGAGATAGTGTCCTGGGATCTCTTTGAGGAGCATTTCCAGAGTAGATATTCTTCATGGAGGTTCATAAAATAGTGAAGAGATGAGTTTCATGACCTTCGATAGGAATCTATTTCAGTAGCAGTGTATGACAGTAGATTTCTGGATCTACCCCATTATGTTGAGTACATGCAGGATGAGCAGGTGTGGATTCACAGGTTCATCTGGGGCCTAGATTTAGACATTGGATGTGTAGTGTGGATCCATTTCCCACAGAGGCCATCGAGAAGGCCTTTATAGCAGAGGATACTCAGGGGAAGACCCAATAGGTTAGATACTGATTCTAGAGCCACATACATCAGATGCGGGAGAGTAGATCTAGGGGGTCATTACCTCCTCCTCGTGGTGGTCAGAGTTCTTCATACTCATCATTTAGTCCACAGAAGTAGTAGCAGTCCCACCCACCTCATAGACCTCCACAGAGAGTTGATGCACAGATAGGTTGGAGTATGGGGCCTCCTCATAGGGGTCCCATCATGACATAGGGTGGACCTAGAGATCAATCAACGGGATATTTCCAGCAGAGACCTCAGCAGATCGTAACCGAATCATCAGGATCCACACCACAGACTTCTAGAGCACCTACTAGAGGTGCTACTCATTAGGGAGGATCAGGAGGATGTTTTGGTGCTGGTGTTACTAGACACTTTTGGAGAGACTATCCACAGAACCCTAATAACAAGGGTAAGACAAAAATCTCAGAGCTAACAGTTGGTGACATGAGATGCAGCCATAGGATTTATGCAGCAGTTGAGAACCACCAGGATGAGCATCAAAGTTCAGTCATTGAGACTACACATAGCATTAGTGGTATTCCTACCTCTGTATTGTTTGATTCTAGTTCTTCTGATTTGTTCATTGCACCATCTTTAATAGAGTGATGTAGGATGGTGGCAGTTAGGTAGGGTCATAGTTGGGATGTTGACATGGCTTCTGGAGCCAAGATCTCTATAGACTCCTTACTTAAGGAATGTGTAGTGGATTTGGGATCTTTCACCACTACCTTAGATTTATGTATCCTTCATTCGGGCTCGTATGGAGTCATTTTTGGAATGGATTGGTTATCTACACACATGGCTAGGATGGATTGTTCCCACAAGACTATATCTTATGTAGATGATCTGGCAGTGGAGTCAGTGATTTCAGGGGTCAGAAGACCCGTTTCTATTTGCACCATCTTTGATATGCAACTTAAGTGGTGTGTGTGACGAAGTTATCAGATGTATGCCATTACTCTTAGTGACAGATAAGAGGATGGGTCTAGTGGACCATCGCTAGAATGATCATCCCATTTTGAGAGATTTTGTAGATGTCTTTCTAGGGGAGCTACTGGGGTTACCACCCCCACATGAGATTGATTTTCATATAGATATAGTTTCTGGAGTAGGGCCTATCTCATGAGAACCTTATCGAATGACCACCCCAAAGCTCTCTAAGCTAAAGTTGTAGCTTGAGGGCCTTTTGTACAAAGGCCTTATCCATCCTAGTGTATCCCCTTGGGGTGCACAGGTGATCTTTGTGAAGAATAAGGATGCATCCTTACGGTTGTGTATTGACTACCTCTAGCTGAATAAGGTAACGATCAAGAATCGTTATCCCTTTCCACTTATTGTTGATTTATTTGATTAGATGAAGGTAGCCACAATTTTCTCTGAGATTGATCTTAATTCAGGTTACCATCAGCTGAAGGATTTTAGAGGTGATATTCATAAGACTGCCTTCCATATGAGATATGGCCTTCATGAGTTCATAGTGGTACCTTTTGGTTTGACTAATGCCCCCACAATGTTCATGTTTTTGATGAATGGGGTATTCAGGACCTTCTTAGATCACTTCATGCTCATCTTCCTAGATGACATTTTGATATACTCACGTACGTGTGAGGAGCATGAGGGGCACCTTTTCCAAATTCTTCAGTGTCTTTGGCAGCAGTAGATTTCCAAGAACTTGGAGAAGTGTGTGTTCTTTCAGATGGAGGTGTAGTACTTGGGTCATATAATTTTTAAGGAAGGTATCATCTTTAATCCTTCTAAGATTAGAGCCATTATGGATTGGCCAGCACCCATTATGATGACTGAAATGCACAGATTCATGGGATTAGTAGGGTACTATAGGATATTTGTTCAGGACTTCTCTCAAATTGCGCACCCCATCACTTCCCTTCAGAGGAAAGGGAAGAAGTTTTTTTGGTCAGACAGATGCGAGAAGGCCTTTAGGAAACTGAAAGAATGGCTCACTACAACACCTATTATTGCAGTTTTAGATTCTTCAAGTGAGTTTTTTTTTTGCATGGATGCTTCTTTAGTAGGGCTTGGAGGTGTGTTGATGCAGGAGGTAAGAGTAGTGGCTTTTGAGTCTCATAAACTCAAATATTATTAGCTTAATTATCCAAATCATGATCTTGAGCTTGCGGTAATTATGCATGTCTAAGTTTGATCGAGACACTTTGTTCTTGGTCAGAGATTCACACTTAGGACAAATCATTTAAGTCTTTGCCACCTCTTCATGCAGCCCAATCTCAACACTCGTCAGTGGCGTTGGATGGATTTGAATTGTGAGTATGATATGGAGATCGAAATGTGAAGGGGAAGGAGAATGTGGTTACAAAATCTCTCAACAGATGGAGAAATTTGGCTATGGCCACTTCAGTGAGTATAGATTTACAGAGAAAGATTCTTAAGCAGCTTCCTCTTAACAAATTCTACATTGCAGTTCGAGCAGAGATCGAGTCTTAGAGACCCCTCGAAGGGAATTTTAATGTTTTTTCTTTATATTCAGATGGTATTCTTAGGCACATATGCTGGATTTATGTTCCCAGATAGGGAATCTTGAGGTAGGACATCTTGGTAGAGGCACATCGTGCACCCTATTCAGCCCATCCTGGGGTGAAGAAGATGCACGCCACCTTGCGACAATTGTATCATTTGAGAGTAATTCTTAGATACATGACCCAGTTCATGTAACGATGTTTAGAGTACTAGAGAGTTAAGGATGAGCATTAACATCCAGCTGACCTTATTTTCCCTCATGCTATACCAGAATGGAAGTGGGACACCATTTCCATGGACTTCATTATTGGGCTACTGATGTCGAGATATCACCATGATGCCATTATGGTCATGGTTGATTAATTGACAAAAGTGGCTCACTTTTATCTGGTGAAGACCACTTATATAACTAGAGCAGTGGCACGAGTATATTTGGATGAGATTTTCAGGTTGCATGGGATTCTGTGGAAGATCATTTGTGACTGTGATCCTTTATACACTTCCCATTTCTGGTCTACTATATAGTATGCCCTCGGGATGAGAATCAACTTCAGCACAACATATCACATTGAGATAGATGGATATATTGAGTGGGTGAATTAGATTTTAGAGGACATGCTTAGGTTGTATGTGATGGATCAATAGTCTAAATGGGAGGAGTATTTGTACTTAGTGGAATTTTCCTATAACAATAGTTTCCAGAGTTCTATAGGCATGGATCCTTTTCAAGCTTTGTATGGTAGAGAGTGCAGGACACCTCTTAGCTAGGATAGGCTAGAGGACATGATTCCTCTTGGACCAGCTTTGTTACAAGACATGGAGCAACAGATGGTATTGATTAGGTAGAGATTACAGGAGGCACAAGAGAGACAGAAGAAGTATGCAGATCAACATAGGATCGGTTGTAGTTTTTTTGTGGGCATGAAGGTGTTCCTTTATGTCAGGCCACACAAGAGCCCTATCCATTATGGAAAATATTATATGTTATCTCCTAGATTCGTGTGTCCTTATGTGATCTTGGAGATTATTGGCCCTTTGGCCAAACGTCTAGCATTGCCACCGAGCTTGTCTCACATACATTATGTGTTTCATGTTTTAGTTCTTAGGAGATATATTACAGATCCTTCTCATGTGCTAGATTAGAAATCATGGCAAGTGTAGTATTAGGGGAAGGTGATGGTGGAGCCCATTCACATCCTAGATCACAGGACTCTAGGACTTCGAGGAAGAGAGGTTGATCAGGTTCGGGTGCAGCGAGACAAATATGATGAGATTGCAACTACATGGGAGGATGCTACCTTATTACGAGTTCAGTTTCCACATTCATTCCAATGACTTCTAGGAGGAAGTCGAGTCTAAGGGGAGGGGGATGTAGTGCCCACTTCCCTTTGACAGCTTTTGATACTGATCTTGGTACCGTTGATTGCATTATGGACATTATTATGGTTTTGATTTAGTATGATGTTATATGTTAGACCATAGATTATTGTCGATCTTGATTTGGTTATGATGCATGATGATTATTAGAGACATTTCATATGTGGATGATGTATACTATTTGACATGGATATATTATGAATGTTGTTTGGACATGTGATTTTGGATATTGTGAGTGGACCTAGAAAATGGACATTATATGATGATGATATAGTTGTGGATATAAATTGTAAATGATATTGTTGATTGCCTTAATGTTGTTGTGATTCATATGTATAAATGATTTTGGAATTATATTTATATCATGTTGGATGTTCTGATATGGCCACGAGGCTGAAGGAGGTATTTTTGTTTTGTAGGTTAAAATATCACAACAAACATCGGGGGATTGGAGACCAACCACATTAGAATTCTACATGAATTCAACAAGGAAACCATGGCAACATGTTTTGTGTGTGTGTGTTGCTTTGTTAGGAATTCCCATGGGGGGGATTACCTTTGAATGTGACCAAGGGGTTTTCTGTATTTTATTAATGTGGTTCCTTTTTATTATTGTTTGTATGTATTTTATTAGTGATGTGTCTTTATCTTTTATTTAATTAAATTGTGGTAGATTAATATGAGTAAACATATGGTTAGAAGTTAATTAATTTAAATTGGGACATAAGAAGTTAATTATAGAAGTTGTTGGATTTTGTATTAAATGTGGTAAGTGATGTGTAAGTTTTTGTAAGAGTTGTGTAAGTTAGATTTTGGAGTATGAAACACTCCACCTCCTTGGAAATTTGAATTTTTCCTTGGACGCTGATTTTGGAGGCTTGTGGGACAAGTAAACTTGTCTCATACCTCTTAATGTTATTTACCAACCATACTTATGGTTGGAAGGTTTAATTTAGACTTTTATAATGCATTTTTATAAGTCATGTTGCAAGTTTTAATTACACTCTTCTTACATTTTATTAAATTTAGTCCTTTGGGGTGTGGGCTTTTTGGAGTGTGTAAGTTTATTTCTCATATTTTCACCCACCTCTTTATTGTGCTTTCGAGAATGAAATTTTAATTTTGTGTTGAATTTGAGGATGTGTGATGTGGCATCCTACATGGATCCACCTCATCCTCTCCTCTTCCCTCTTCTATAAATTTCAAACTCTTTGCTTGTTCTGGGGTTGTTGAAACATTTTGCATACTTACGGAAAATTTTCTTCTTGATTGGAGCTCTTGCTTTTGGAAGGAGATTGGAGAAATTTGCATGCTTGTTTATCACTAAATTTGGGATTATATTTGACATTAAAACCTTGTTGTGTTGGAACAAAATCTACCATTGAGAGGTAGGAGCTTAGCTCTTCTTTTTGTGTATGTGTGAATGGTGAATGTTTTGTGTGTTTATTGGCTATTGGGTAGACTACCATAGGATTGGTGCAGGTGAAGGCTATGGGAAATTCATTTGGGGGGCATAAGGGATGCCAGTGGCATAAAATTTATTGTGGAGGGAGTTTGGGTTTGGGATCCACCATGGAAAAGAAATAGCTTGCATTTCTTACTTTGTGGGGTGCATAAGGAGGGATTATGGAGGGTATAAAGATATGTGTGGTGAATTTTATTGGTGATTTGTTACATGTGGATACCTAATTCCCATTGGGAGGCATAAGCAGCTTCCCCCATAGTCCTTTATCCTTTGGCTTGCATGGTAAATCCTGAGTCTTGTTTGTTGTCTTTCTTGTGGTTAGAAAATTGTTGTTTTGTGTTGAACTGTGTTTCTAATTTTATTTGTGCATGTTGAAAGAATGTTGTGTGTTTTTGGAAGCTTGTTGTTGCCATGAGTTGAAATATGTTTCTTATTGCATTCTGGTTGGGGCTCGGGGGCCAATGAAGAAGGATGGATTCTCCTCTTCATTGGATGTCTTGGTTGGGTGGAGAGCGTTTCCTTTCCCCCACTTTTGTTGTGATCAAATTTTAAGAATGAGATGAATTCATGTTGTTGTTCTGGATCAAAAAAGAAGATAGTTTTGGACAGTCCCTTGTGAAATATATTTTATCGTAACCTTTCCCACTTTGAAGTGCATGAAATTGTAATGTAATTTGTGAAGAAAAGATGTTTGTAATTTAGCTACAAAAGTTGTAAATTTTAAATGTGACAACTCTATTATGTTCATTTGAAAGAAATAAATTGAAATCTATTAATTGTATTCAAGGAATTGAGAGATGTAAAGTTTTTTTTGGAATTTAATAAAGGATTGAAATACCTTTCTCCATTTGCATTGTTGCATTGAAATTTGAACATTAAAATCTTTATTTGAAAGAAAGGAATACGTATGAAGGAATTGCATTAATTTGTCTCTTTTGGAAATGTATTAAATTGGAAATCAGAATTGCATTTTGGGTTTAGAATGGTTTTTTTAAATCACTTAAATTTATTAGAATTGAAAGGAAATGAATCTTCATACTTAGAAGAAGAAATGGCAAATAGATCCATCAAGATTTGATCCATGTTGTTGTAAATTTAAAAATGACAAATAATTTATTTTAAAATGTATAGTTTGAACCTGCAAACAATAATCAACATCAAAACATTAAAATCTAGTATGCTATGATATCAATGAACTAAATTTGATAGAAAAGCACTTAAATAAATAATTTAAAACATTGCAAAATCATGCCCAAACCGTTCCCAATATTTTTGCTGTCAGATGTTGGAAAATTCAAATTGGAAATCAGTTGAGAAAAGTTACCTTTCAATACACCCTAAAATCCTTTTCAAAATAATTCACCATGTCAGTTTGGCATGTTGAGTGAAGGAGGAGATCAAATTGAACAAAATTTTACAAGTTAAAATTTACGAGTTTGCTTTTAAAAAGCCTACATAAATTTTTCTTAAAATTGACCCCTTAAAATTTTTCAAAATATAAATTTTATGATTCATGTGCAAAGAGGGTGTCGAGACCTTTCTAGAAAGTCTTCATTTTCCCAAAACTGATATTTCTATCAAAAGTTATGGCCTTCTGAAATTTTCTTCACTGGCATTAAAATTTTGGGAAAAATTTCCTTGGCGGGCTCGCGGCCCAAATTTTTCCTTAAAACACTTAATAAATTTTTTGGGAAATTTTTAAAACTTTTATGCACCACCCCAAAGCCAATCAGAGGCTTCCACATGGCCTCACAAGGAAATGGTAGAGGTGTGGCACAATTTCCTTCCTTGGATCTTTTTTTAAAAAATTGGAAAATTTTCCTACTTTTCTCCGTCGGCCTGCAACCCCGCATCTAATAAAAGCCTGACATGTGGCTTCACCCGATGACGGCGGAGGAGTAGAAGTTTTATTAACTCTGAAACTCTAACTTTCCTTTAGCAAAAATCCTAAAGTATTTCTACCACCCAACCACCTGTAGCTAGTAGTAGGATGACACATGCCAGTCTTAGATTTCGGTGGAGGCATGAATGGATTTATTCCTTGTTGCCATCAAGGCATGAAACATTATTTTTCCCCACCACCCATTCTACCCATGCTAACTTGAGAAGCACCATGCATCCTTGGAAGACATGTGGGGGCATGGGCACAAAATGGATTTTTCACCCCGCACGGGAAAATTTACAAAACATCTCCCCCCGACCCGCCAACCCACCTTTTTGGGAAAATTTTCATCCTTGGGCCTGTAGGCCCATGCTTGCGGGAAACTTTTAACCCATAGGCCCATCGGCCCATAACTTGAGTTTTATAAGGAGTTAGGAGGACTTATTTATATCATTAGAAAGGTGAGGAAATTTCCTATCCAAGGGTAATGATTTTGGGAAATTTTGAATGCATTAAGTATGAGAAAAATCAAGTTGAAACTATAATCCTGTTAGAGAGTGGGTATGGTAATAATTTACTGCTCGAACCTAGAAGAACCTTCTAACCCTAAATTTTGGACCTTGTGACCTCTTATAATTATTAATAAAAGAAAATTATGTTCTATCAAATTAGAATTATTTTGGAACTTGTTAGGGATAGTTGTTGTCTTGTAACCTAGTTGTTGGATCCTTTAAACAAAAAGAAATTAATCCATAATTTTCCTTACTAATCCTAGGTTGTTTCTTGGGTCTCAAGTGGGTTGTTTTAGTGAGAATTATAGAAAAATTGTATCAGATTGAACTGACAGATGTCATGAAAGACCACACTAGATAACAGAAAAAGTGTGGTGAGGGACATATTCCATTCGATGAGTATACTATCTAGGAATGTAAAAATGTTAAACATGTTTAGAAACTTTTGTCAAAGCATAGCAAGTTGTTGGTTGCATTGTCCTATGTCACCTAGTATAAAATGTAGGATTTTAGATGAATATCAGTAATAGATGATCATATAGGCCTCTTAGACATAACACCTGGGTAACCCTAAAATGGTAAAAGAAACCAAGTATACCTATTATACACATTATTAGTTAGCATGAGAGATCGGTTTAATAATGTGTCATGGAATAAGAGATCAGTATTTCACCAAGTCATTTACTTCTGCATATGGTTTTTTGTAATGAGATGGAATGGCATTGTAATGTGGATTCTGAATTGTATTAATTTAGAATAGATAACATTATGTAAGATAAAAAAATCCCTTGTTTCTAAAGTCTGAAAATGGGAATGTTACAGATCTTCATTACAGTGGTGCGTAACTCAGTTGTCCCCCTGGAACATTCACTTGGTCATTGATTCCTCGTGTGCCCTTGCATGCTTCCCTTTATTCAATTCCCATTTTCCTTTACCTATTTATTCCATTCTTACCTTACATACATCTTCTACACATTCACCTTTTTCCTAGAAACTACTCATCCTACACACGTGCCTTGCATTTGCTTCATTCCACTAATTCATTGGCCCTATCATGTGCCCCACACATTACCTTGTAATAATTGTGCCTTGAACATATGTTCTTTTCTCATTAGTTTTCCACATTTACTCCATGTGCATTGTGTGTGCCTTCCTTTTTCCTTCTTCTTGTGCCTCATTCTTCCATGCACATATATTTGTGCCCTTTCGTGCCACATCATTCTCTAACATGCTTGAGTGTACCACACACAACTAGTCAAAGTGTGCCAACAAGGCACCGAAGCCTTACAAAAAATAAATGAGTGACACGTGGCATAATTGACAAGAACATTTACACACTTGGTCATCCTTTCAGCTAATCGGCATGCCCACATGTCTTGTGTGCACATATAACTCTGAAAAACTTATGAGAACCATATATTTTTCTATAGATTTTTGATCTGCATATGCCTAATCTCAATAAATAATTTTTAACGTAGGCTAAAGTGCTAGATATTCAAATTCAAATTCTTGGTGAATCTAGTAGGTGAGAAATGAAAAATTGTCATTCTAGACATTAATGATCAGATCTGATTGTTCCAACAACCTGATTTGATTTGATCCACTCTATTTCTTTCTCCAACATGCCAAAAAAACTTGTGGAAGTGCATTTGAGTGATTTTCAAGTGGATTTGTGGGTATTGAATGCTTTTTGTTGGTGGTTGCATTTCAAATTTTTGTTTTCCTTCCTTCTTCTCTTCTTCTTCCAAGAATTCATCTATATATGTAAGAGCTAAGCTCATTGTTAATATTGGACATCGTGGATCCTTACGTACAATGGTAAGGACTTCATATTTTTCGTATTTTGAGTCATAGACCTCTAGATCTGGTTAATGCACATAAATATCTGCCTCTTTCATAATTGTAATAACTTTCTGTATTTCTAGAAGTAATGGAAACATCATTTTGTGACTATTCTCTATCCTAACATGTTTTTATTCCTTCTTCTTGCCTTTTATTTTGCATTGAGTGTTTTTTGTGTCATTTTACATCCCTTGTAGTTTACTTTCTAGTTGTGTTCCATGAAAGTGATATGGTAAATAGGTATTAGTTGCGGTACATGTGCCTAGCCTTCATTCATGCATTCCCCCACATTTTTTCTCAGAATGGATAGTGTTCATCCCTCTTTTTCTTATCTTATCACCTTTTAGTGTAGTTTCCTTTCATGCATTCCTTTTATCCTTGGTCCCTTGGCATTGTTATCTTAACTTTCCCTTTCAACACTAGGAGTAATAGTAGCTGTAGAAATAGATAGAGGAACTAACCTTCTTCAAAGATCCATCTTAAGCACAAAATGTCACACAACTTGGAGACGGTTCCATTGTTGTCTGAAATGACTCAGTTCTTCGAGATTCAAGACATGGGTGCAAGTTTGATGACCAACAGTTTCTAGCATGCCCAGTGGGACAAGAATTGAAAGCTTAATTTTCATATTGTTAAGCTATGGTGTGTGAATTAGAATTTCCATCCTTTGGAGGCTTATTTCAACACATATGGTGACTACCAAAAATTACAGAGATCTTATTTTGTAGTCGTGAGTGACTTTTATGACAAGAGTAAATACCAAATAGAGTGTTGTAGCTGAAGGATCATTTGAATACCAATAACTTTTACCAAGAAACACATGCAACAAATCTAATACAAGCACATCCCCATTTCCAGCTCTCTGTGTACACTCTACTCCTCAAAATAGACAAATGCACCATGCCATGGTGCTTCAGCCTCCTCCTCCTCAAAAGAAATTCACCAACTTCACTAGTGGAAGCCTGCTCAATCTCAATTCTCAACATGATATGCCAGTAGCTATGCTCAAAAGTATTCCATAATTCACTGGAAAAAAATAGGTCACCCATGTTAAAGACATTCAAGATGTGGCTAATGTATGCTATGTCTATCTGATTACACATGATGATGTCTTTTTCAAGTTACTTACATCCTCTTTCAAGGGTAAAGTACTCCAATGGTACCATGGCCTAAGACTTGCATTTATTGCTACTTGGGATGAGCATAAAACAACTCCTTACAGTTACTTTAAAGATAAATTAGATCATTTATCACTGGTGGAGTATATGACTACAACAAAATTGTAGACCTAACAAGCAGATGACTGATTTCAACATCAGATTCACAAAGAATTAGGACAAATATTCTCAATTAGTAAGGCCTACATCCCAACATGTTTTCTTGTACTATCTAAGGAATTTTAATAGTGACATTTCAATCATGATTAAATCCATGGGAGGTATAACCTTACTTGCTACATACAATATTGCAATAAGGGAAGAAAATAGTCTCATTCATACTGGTAAGTTGGCACGCAAGCTTCCTGCGCCCTTATTACTCAAGACGAGGTATGGTACTTGGTTTACCATACAATTTGAGCCAATATTTTCCTATCATGTAGAGTCATATGTCCCATCCCTTCTCCAAGCCAACTGCTTGATCTAAAATGAACAAGCTTTAGTTTTTGAAGAAAAACCTCTTCCACCTTCTATTAGTGATCTAGTACTTGATGAATGGGAAGAGAGGCACCATAAATTTGACCCATATGCTGAAGAACTAGAAGCTTATGAAACTAGGCTTGGTACCTACTGCATTCTTGAAAAATAAGTTATGCTTCCATGTGCACTCAAGCAAAGCTAAGAGAACCCTAATATATGGAAGTTATACTTTTGTTTATCGAGAAGAAGAAACATCGTGGGAGTAGTATTCGTTCTCATTTCCCCTAAGGATGAGAAATTCATATTTGTACACAGATTATAGTTTACATGTTCTAATAATGTGGCAAAGTATAAGGCACTTGTGCATGGTATTATTATTCCTAAAAAGAAGAAGATTAAGGTGTTGTATATCTTTTGGGACATAGAATTGGTTATCCACCAAGCCACCAACAAGTTCCAAGAAAATAATAGGCTTCTTAAGTCTTATAAATGTATATTTTTTTACCTCCTTAAGAGCTTTGATGCTTTAAACCTTTAGGTGGTGCCACAAAAAATGAATAGAGAAGATGATCAAATGGACGCACTTGGTTCATAGTCCTCTCCTACCGAGGACTTTGTCAAAGGAAACAATCAACACATTAAGATTGTGATCAGACCATCCATTCCAGACGACAACACTAGATGGAAAGTGTTTTACAATGATATAAAAATCATCCAATTCATTCAAAATGAAGCTACATTCTCATAAATTATGAAAGTTGACTTGCATGACAACTATGGTAACCAAGTAGTACAGTTTAAGCCAAAAAAAGTTTCCTAAAGGGTTGGTCACCTTAGAGAAATTTTTTATTCCTAATGATAAGTTCAAGGGTGGAGAAAATTATATGCGCGCTACACAATAAGACCAATCCCTAGTCACTATTTTGTGTGGAAAGGTATTACTTCTCAATAAAGCTTGCGCATATGATGAAAAACAATCCTTTATCTCCCTCTGTCAAAATACAGTGATATCTTATCATGGGGGTATGAAGACCTCAAAGATTTTTATACAAGTGTTTCCCAACACTCCGTTGACCTTGATCTTGGTATCAAGCCTATCATAAAAAATTAGTGACCAATCAATCCAAAGATACATCCCCTCATGAGAAAGGAACTATCCAAAATCATTGAGGAGAAGATTATTTTTCCCATCAATTACTCTACTTGGGTCATGAATCTAGTTACAGTGCACAAGAAGAATGATGAAATCAGACTCTATGTTTTATTTAAGATATTTGAACAAGGAATCTCTAAAGGATTGTTATTCTTTTCCTTCAATGGAATAGATTTCGCAGACTATCATTGGAACACAAATATTCTCAATGTTAGGTGGATACTCTAGCTTCAATCAAATCATGGCCAAAGAAGAGAATCATTTTAAAACAATATTTACATCCAAGTTGGAAAATTATGCACATCAGAAGATGCCCTTTAGTCTATTAAACACAGGCACAACGTTTTAGCATGACATGGACATTTCCTTCAAAGGCTACATCAATGAGTTCATCTTGGTTTAGCCTGATGGCATTACAGTCTTTTCAAAGCAGAGCACGGATCATATGGCACACATGGAATAATTTGGGGTATCCCTTAATCCCAGGTAGTGCAAATTTTTTTATGGCACATGGAAATATTTTTGGCCATTTGGGTTTCAAAGGATGACATCGTAATTGATGGCATCGCAAGAGATGTAGACAATTTGGGGTATCCCTTAACCCCAAGTATTGCAATTTTGTTGTGGCACATGGAAATATTTTGGGCCATTTGATTTGAAAGGATGACATTGCCAATTGATCTTGAGCACATTTCAGCCATCCTATCTCTTTCCCTATTGGTGATGAGGCCATAAATTGGCCATAAATTACCAGTATTTTGTCCTTCTAAGTTACCTATGAAAGTGAATTTAAATGTAATCTAGGAACCTATAGTTGGCTTAAGATAGAATATAAGATATACATCTTTCTCATTCTTTAGAAATATTTTTTAATCTATTTTTTTTACTAACCCTATTGATTATTTGGGAAAATATGCAAAGTCTTGTGTATGCAGGCCATAAAGGAAAGATAATGCTAGTATTGAGAAAAGTGGAAGTGCTCATGAAAAATATATTTAAACTCAAATATTATTTCATATTTAGATTTCTCTCAAAACATTATGCAAGTTCAAAAAATGAATCATCTCAATATGAGATCGTATGCAAAAGTTATAGTTTTTTTAAGTTAGTTCTGGAACTCGCAGAGTTAGTTCTGGAACTTGCAAGTTTAGCTCCAGAAATTGCATCAAATGGGGACTGTGAATAATCAGATATTCAAATGGAAATTATGAGAGAGGTTTTTTTTCATAGAAATACTTTTAACATAAAACTCATTCATATTTTCTACAGGTTTTACCAATGACAAAAAATCTAACTTTCAGTGAGCTGTAGTCTGAGGAAAAAGTGTATCAGACGAGCACTAAAAGTTCCATAAAAAGAAATAGAAAAGTAAAATAGAAAATATGAGAGAGGTTTTTATTCATAGAAATGTTTTTAATAAAAAAACATTCATATTTTATATAAGTTTTACCAATAAGAGAGATCTAACTTTAGTGAGCTGCAGTCTAAGGAAAAGTGTTTTAGATGAGTGCTAAAAGTTCCATAAACACAAATAGAAACATAAAATAGAAAATATGAGAAAGGTTTTTGTTCATAGAAATGTGTTTAATGAAAACATCATTCAGATTTGTAACAAGTTTTACCAATGAATATAAATTTAACTTTTAGTGAACTGTACTCCGAGGAGAAAACATATCAGACAAGCGTCAAAAGTTCTAAAATCAAAAACATCAAAGTCAAATGGAAAATCTAGGAAAGGTATTTGGTAAAAATCATATTTTGAGGAAAAACCTCCTTCTAATAATGTAGGAGAATAAAATCATTATGATTCTTGTTACTGAAAAGCAAGGAGAAGATTTGGGAGAAATTCTTCCTAAAATAAGTGTGCTAAGACTTTGACTCCAATAATATATCTCTCTCCATATTTTGTGGAGATGGGGGATATTAGTTTTTAGGGTTAAAATAAAGATAAGATCAAATTTATTCTACAACTTTTAATGGCATTTGTCCTTGAAGTTAAGGCTACCAAGGCTATTCTACAACTTTACAAATCTGCTTCTGGACAAGAGATCAATTATAATAAAAGATCCATTTTCTTCTTCAACACTCCTAAGGAAAGACAACTTAAAATTTCAAAAATTCTGGGCTGTAAAATAAGTTCACTTCCAGATACTTAGGACTCCCTCTTGGCACTAAAAAAATTTCTACTAAGGTGTGGAATGATCTATTGACGAGATTTCAAAAAAAATGGTTGGATGGAAAGGAGACATTCTTTCTAGTGTTGGTAAGTGCCTGCTCATAAAAATCACTCTTCAAAATCTTCCTATCTATATCATGTCTCTATATAAGATCGCTTCTACCTTCAGAGAAATAATTGAGAGGATTCAGAAAAACTTCTTATGGCAGGGCATGAAGGAGAAGTTTAAATATCACTTAGTTGCTTGGGATAAGGTTTGTACTCCAAAATCTATTGGGGGCCTGGGCATAAAAGACATAAAGAAAATGAATGACGATCTTATTGTGAAAATGGGCTGGAGAATACTATCTCTGGATAGAATTAATTAAGGCTAAATACCTTAATCAACAAGCAGTCTTTAATTTTCTTCAAGATGAGCATCTTGCTTATGGTTCCATTTTATGGAATAATTTAGTGAAGAGCAGAAATTTCATCAAAAAAGGAAGTAAATGGAAAGTGGGAGATGGTTGTGATATAAAATTATGGGATGATAACTGGTTTAATTGCAGCCTTATGGACAGATTTGGTGTAGTCAAAGATAGTCTTGAAAGCAAGTATGGCACTAGAATCAAGGATTATATTGAAAGAAATGGTAACAAAAATAAATGGAAATTTTTTTCTGTGGATAGAGATGATATGATCCAAACTATTTCCTCTGTATAGGATCAGCTGGACCTTATCCCCTTAAGTCAGTTAGACGTTAAGGATGAATTGTTCTGGAGCAATTCTATTGATGGGGACTACTATGTTAAAACTGGTTATAATACTTTCTTCGACAATAGTCAAACTGAGTTTAAATGGAGTAGAATTTGGATGACTGAGCTAACACCTAAAACTAACTTTTTCTTTTGGCTTGCTCTCAGGGGCAGAATTCTTACCACTGACAACCTGATAAGAAAAGGTTTTATAATGCCTAATAGATGTCATATGTGTAAAAAAGACTCTAAGGATATCAGTCATTTGTTTATCCATTGTGAATATGCTACCAAAATGTGGAGTTTTTCTCTCTCTAATTTTAAAGCTTCATGGGTGGTTTCGAAGGACATCAGTCAGCTCTGGACCCAATGGAGCCCACCTTATAAAAATTGTGCTGTGAGAAGGCTCTAGAATTTGGTAATGCCTCATATTATTTGGAGGATATGGAAAGATAGAAATGATATCATCTTTAGAAATAGTAAACAAAATTATAAGCTCAGTACTGGGAAAAATTATAATGTTATTAAAGAGAATATTGCTAGATTTAAACCCCCCAAGATCAAGAGTTATCCAGAAAATGAAGAGCATATCTTGTCCTAATGGTAGATTGGAGCTGACAATATCTAAAATAATTTTTTTAATACTATTGATAGATTTCTGATACATTGGCATCCTCCTGATCTCAACTGATATAAGTTGAATTTTGATGGGGCCTCTAAGGATAACCCTGGGATTACAGCTAGGGGAGTAGTGATTTGGGATCATAGAGGTAGTTTGGTTGTTGCTTATGCTAGTAAAATGGGAATACAAAATAATCATTTTGCTGAAGCATTATCATCTTTATGGGGCCTTAGAATTGCTCAGACTCATAATATCCAAAATCTCATTCTTGAAGGAGACTCGCTTAATATCATTAATCATCTTAATCAGTGTTTACCTCTAAGTTGGAACATCAAGGACTTCATCTTGGAATCCATAAGTATTTGTCAAAACCTCAATAATATTCGGATCCAGCATATTTACCAGGAGGGTAACAAGGTGGTAGATGCATTGGCTAACTATGGCATAAATTTTAGTCACATTATTTAGGATAATAGTGATCACATTCCTGAGTAGATTCAAAATAGCATACAAGCAGATACTTATGACCATGCAAATTCAGGGTAAGATAAATGAGCATTTGGAGTGGGTCTTTAATAATAAGACTTTCACATGTGTAGATAAGTTTAAAATAGCATTCAAGCAGATCTTGAAGGGCAATAAAGGATATAGAAAGCATAATGATGACTTAAAGTGGATTTATATGAAGATTAAAGCTACACATGTAGGAAATCTTGTGCCTTTAAAATATTTTAAATAGGTTTTTACAGATTTTCATGTCTGTAGTAAGGATGATGATGATTTGGAATGGGTTTCTAAGGGGGCTGAAATTTGTGCACGCGGTATTTCCTAGTTACATATCATAATTCACGTAGGATTTCATGAGAACTATTATGACAACAACGGCTACACTAATCATCATTACAATCACATGAGAAAAAAAGAGAAAGGAAAATTGAAAACTGCATCTATTATAGAAATCCTCATAGGGATTTTGAAGATTATATTTTCAATCACTTAAGCACAGTGAAAATGGGAGCATCCCCTTGTCAGATCGAGCCCAGCGAGGACCTGGAGTGGAAGAATAATGAAGAGATTTGGAATCTTCTCAACCAAGGAGGCATCAAAAATTTTATTGAGAAGATATAGGGCCACGACCAAAGCATTTCCATGTAATTTGTGAAGGATTGGAAGGATCGCAAAGTTGAATATGGTGGGTAGAAAATTACTATCAATGAAGAGTTAATAGCCGAAGCAACAGGCCTTGGGATGGATGGGTACCACTTTTTTAATAAAAGGATTGATAGGGCTTCTGAGGAGAGGAAATTCGCTGAGGGTAATGAGAAAATGGTCTTCATCATAATGAGTTTATAGGTTAGTTCTATCCCTCCACCTTTTGACGAGGTCACCTGTATGATGGTTTGATACATCTCTTTGGAGGGGAGATTCATCAATGTGCCCTCAAAACATCTTGTGTTCCTCAATCACTTCCATAGAAGTTTCACAATATGTTTCCCTCATTATCTTCTTAATTCTCTTGAGCGCTCCATTTTGGAGTTCCAAAAGCATACTCGTGTGGTCCCTTTACATCGAGGTCTCATCTTCTTATTGCATAAACTTTTTCTCCTTAAGTTTCCCAGCATTCCAACTTCCTCCATCTCTGTTCCATCTTTTCCCCTCACCATTGCCAGTACCCCTACCCCCATCTCTTCTCCTTCTATCCCCATCACCACTGTTGCTACCCCTTTTCCTTCCTTCTCGACTACCACTGTCATCTCCCCCCATCTCTTCTCCCACCCCCTTCGCCTCCACTTCGACCAGACCTATAACTAGGTCTTCTAAAAAGCTAAACCTGGATACCCCTATTTTGGGGAACATTCCTCAAGACTTGGAGGTTTCTCATAAGCTCCTTCATATTAGCAGTACTATTTCATAGGAGGAACACACCGAGAGCTACACAAAAAGGATGGAAGCCTTAGAAAAGTACATGTTGCTATTGAAAGAAGAAGTTAAAAACTTGGTTAAGTAAAAAGGTAAGAGGAAGAAGAAGGAGGAGGTTGATGTTGACAATAAACAGGTTGAGGATATCTACAAAAAACTTAACTCCTTGGATAATTGTCTAGAAAAATCCATGACTTGACATGACCATAATATGGCTATATTTAGGGCAACTGAAGAATTTATTAAGCAGCATGTCCACATCGTCTCTAATCTTAGTGGAATACCAGCATCTCTTTGGGGCATAGAAAAGGAAAGAAAACAGATCATTCAACAGCTGGATATTACTAAATCTACTCAAATCACAACATTGGCTATCTTCACCTCTTGGAAAACTATTAAATCTAGAATTACCAAAGCTGCCAAGAAGTAATTGTGGATCTGCGTTGCTCTTGCTGCCTTCATGTTTTTTGTTGTTTTTTTGCTATTTTTTTGCTACTCTTCTGTAGTGTTCAAACTGGTTTGATGTTTTGGGGTAACTTCTCTTTAGTTACCTTGGGTTCTTATGTCTTATCTGGATCTTGATCCTTCTTGCAATGATTTTCATTCCTATTCTGGCTTTTAGGCCCTCTTTGTTTACAAGGGTATAGTCCCTTTCAAATAACTATTTAACAATAATAAAAAAAGATAAGATCAAATTATATCTCCCAAAATAAGGAGTTGGTTGGATGCATAAATTATAAATGCAACCTTCCACACTCAAATATGTAATGTTTTACTACCAAGAAATGAATCTATTTTTTTCTCTCTAATATTTTGTAGTTCTAAGTTAAGATCTCGAAGCATTATTTAAATCCTCTTCCAAGGAATGAGATGGCCATTCACAAAAAATCCTTACAATTGGTAAGATTAATTTTGTTAGGAATTTTATTCCTAACTTTGCAGGACTAGTAAGGCCAATCACCTTAATGCTCAAGAAGGACATAACTTTCAGATGGACAACAAAAGGAAAGGAAAGATTCAATAAAATCAATCAAGAGATTTCTTGCATGCTAACACTCATCAACCTAAATTACTCACAGGATTTTATCCTTTATGCTTATGGCACTATTGTGAGTGTTATTTCTATCCTAACACATTATTGGCCATCAAAAAGGACTTTATGAAGAGCAATAGTCAGGGGACAAGAAGTCCCTCCTCTTTAGTGGGAGAGGTTCCCTTATTCAGAAATGAACCTATTTAAAAATATACAAAACATGATTTTCTGGTTGAACTTGGATATTACAAAAGTGTTTACTATAAAGATCATCAATTACAAAAGGACTGAGGAATGAGAGTATGAGAATGAGCAGAAAGGCAACATGCAGAATTATAGATAACAGAGTAGTTATTTATGTATGCGATGTTATAGTGAATTGAAAACAAGATCAGTTGTATCGTATAAATAATATGGAATTTAAAGAGACAAATTTCTGTAAATAACATCTGCTAGAACATAAAGTTTCTTAACGTAACATAGATTCATTAATCAAGGACACAAAGTTCCTTCTTGGTTATACAAGATCACCATGCTTGCAAAGTTGAAGAGTATGCAATCGGCAAGACTAACAAACTGGAGACAAATGATCTTCACAAAATTTAAATGAAAGCTTAGGGATAACAGAGATCAGATAGACAAAGAATGGAAAGCCCTTCTGTATTGATTTCTTTATGATCTATTTACACTTTCAGAAAATAAACCCAATTCTTCCTTTTTTAAGAATGGCGTAGAGAGGCCATTATATAGCTTACAAATCAGTTACTCTTCGTAACCACTTCTTTTAACCAAGAATAGTTAAGGACTGCCAACCGCAATACCTCAAATTTTTACAAAGAAAATGGAAAAAGAATGGGAAGAAGAGAAAAGAATAAGGAGAAGAAGACAGGTTGTCAGTTACTGGGAGGGACCCACTGACTTCAAAATCTGTTTCCTGAATCTTTTCAACACCTCGCCTATGTCTCTACCATGAGGGACTGATGTGTTGGCTATAGACTGACCCCAAAATCTGAGAGACTTCTCCATTTCTTTATCAAACTCGCCATGAGTATGATAATCTTTATTTACTTCTTCGATGGAAGATTGAAGAGAGAAAATATCCTTCATTTTATCTTTGGAGATGGAACTTTCCTTGAATAAATTATCTTTGACAAAAGCTCTGAATTGAGCTTTGATTTCTTGTAAGGAAAGGGGCACACCAGAAGTTTCATCTTGAAGATCACAGTGTATATCTTTGAAAGTAGATACCACTAGTGCCTTGAAAGCCTCACCGTTCTACCAGCTATTCTTCAGCTCTCCCAAAGCCTCCTCTAGGACCTTGATCTTCCACTCCACGCTCTAAACCCAGGACTTTGACAGATTATTCTTTGCATCATCAAAAACCTTATTCACCAATAAAATGTTCTCATCTGTCTATCCCATGAGACGGAGGTCTACTATGCAACTACTCCAGAGTTTGAGCTCTTTATCCATGACCCCGATAGTGGAGGATAGCTTCTGTTGCAAATTATTCACCTTTCCATGGAGTTTGAAAGCTTCATCGATGAAGTTCAATCCTGTAACAAGCATATCTTCTACCATGGCCTCCATAGCTCTGCCATAGACAGAATACTTGTGCATGTCTTTGATACTCTGTATTTCATCTTGGCTCAAAATTACAGGAGGCGGAAGAGTAGTCAATGGGGTAGGGTCCAAAACTTTGTCTTTAGACAAAAGAGATTTGATAAAACTTGTGAGAATCTGGGCCTATTCCTCGAACTGTTCAATAGTTTGCTGCCCTTTCTCTACCCTCCCAATGACTCTTGTGACTATTTCCTGGAGGTTTTGGATCTCACCTTCAGGAGTAGACTCTCCCATTGGAATTCTTGAGAGCTCTAAGTCAGATGCCTGCAAGTCCTGCTCTGATTTGTCCACTGTAAGCTTAGCAATCTCCAAGAATTTCTGACCTTGAGCATCAGACACTATTCTAGAGGTGATTTTGGCTTTCTTGGCACGAGAAGGAGTAGTGCCCAACAAGGCTGCGACATCATCAAAATTTGGCCCTGAGCTCCGAGAGGAAGATTTCCTCTTTCTACTGTCAACAAGAGGTTGAACCCATGCAAAAGAGGAAGAGGAAGCAGCAGGAGGGGCAAGAGGACCAAGAGACATAGAGCTCATGACACTCAAGGTTTGCATAGTTGTGGTCTCAAGTTGAGATGCGAGTAGGGCACTGGATACAATTGCTGCTGAAGAATCAATAGCACTTGGAAGTTCAGTGCTCTGGACTTCCTTATCTTTATCTGTTGGATCTTCAGGAGCATTTACAGGGGTTGGCACTTCACTCTCTTCACTTTCACTGAGAACAATGATGTTCTGCACTTCTACCTGTTTACTTTGAGGATATTTTTCCATAGGCTCCTTCTTAACCTCTTTAAGTTTCTTCTGGTACACTTGAGTGGATGAAGAAGGAGTGGAAACTGCAGGTCCTTGCGTTGATGAGGCAGGAGGGGTTTACACAGGTGTGTCTGATATGGGAGTCGATGCTTCCCTCCTTTGTGTTGTAACATCCTTGGAAGAGGATTCTCTTAAGTGCCTTCTGAGCTCTTGAACTTTCCTGTCAAACCAGACCTTAGTCCTGACTAAGACTGGAGCAAGGATCTCAGCCAGATCATATTTTTCTTTCCTGTTCCAATCCAAGTCCTCCAAGGGGGTGTGCTTAATCACATTGTCATACTCATACGAGTATAGATCAAAATTGTCATCCTGGAGTCCTTCAGGAACTTGGTACAAGATGAGTTCTTGGATTAATTACAGATAGAACCTACCATAATGCCTCCTTCTAGCTTCAAAATCATCTACACAGTCAGCCCAATAGTCCTCTGTATCTACCCTATGATGATAGATTATCTTGATGTTCTGCTCAATGAACTTCTTCAAGTCGAAGCAAGTTCTTGGCTTAAATAAATAAATGGTGATAGGGACCAGGGCTCTCTCTATGTTCTGTGCGTCCAGGGCTGTTTTACAAGTGTAATTTCCCAAAGAGATGGGAAAGTGCAAACCAGAAATCTTCTTGTCTCTGCAGGTTCTGTGTAATTTTTCTAATTGCCTGCATCCTTCAATCAAAGCCATCTTATCATTGTAGAACATGGGAAGCCTCAGAGGGGTGCTCTCATAGCCAGCAAGTCTGATATAAGAGAATTTTTTGAATTGAATAAAATAGGCATCGTAGTGTGATATCAGGTTCATGGCTTCATCTGAAAACCTTCTAGCAGTGTCACCCTCGAACAGCCTGACCATGTACATGGTGAAAGCATCATTTACCCTTCTAAAATTGTGATTGCTGGTCTCTAGGGTGAACTGCGGGCAGTAGGCATATATAGGGTCATCCTTGTGGGCATCAATGTAAGAAAAACCAAACCATTGTCTTGATGCCCCCAGGGTATACATCAGGTACGAAGTCATGTAGAACTTCTTCGTTTGCTGTACATTGGACAGCTGCTCCACCAAATTCATGCTGATGATTTCTACCCAGTTGATATTTTGAGTTCCCTCGCACACATGCTGATAAGTGGGCACATCCAAAAATGGAACTCGTTAGTAGAAGGTAAGCCCATCACTTGAGCCAGTAGGATTATGAAATCTAACAACTCTTCATTGAAATCTACTCGGAAGAGAGTCTTGGATAGGCGAGACACTCCCTTCTTAGGGTTTTTAAGCCATGAATTCACCACCCGCGCCTTGTATTTGTCGTTGTCTTGGTTAAACAGGGCCTATGCTTGATCCCGGGAAACAGCTATGGCATTATCCATCTCTAGGATTCTCAAAGTAGTGCTAATGGTGGTAGCATCCAGCTTGGCGATGAGTTCCCCGTGTACATTGGTTAATTCACTCGAATCAGGGTCGAAGTGAGCTCCGCATGAAAGCACTGTATCAGCACACTATACTAAGATCGGGAAACCTCCAACAAAAGCCAAACGACTATCGTGAATCATCTGCGCCATAGGTGTAGGGTTTTCATCCACCATCCTTGCCCAAAAATTGTTGAAATCAAGATGACGAGCTTCACTGTCCCCAATATTGTGAACGGTAGATTCTAGTGGCGAGATTTTCTCCTGTCCCTGAAATTTGATCTTCATATTGACAGTAATTCGGAGGACAGAGACGCGAGCTTGACTTCGGGAAGGAATTATAGAGGGAAAGGATACACGCGCGGGAAATTATATTGCAAGGGTTCGAGCAAAGGATAGTGTGGAATCAGTGTGAAAAATGCAAAGGGGGGATGCCCATTATATAGCCGATTAGAATAGAGAAAGATAATGAAGGCACATTTAATACATACCTACCAATTTGAATAAGCAAGATATTCAGGTAGAGCGGGAAAAATAAGCACGAATGGCAATTGGTTCATTTGGGACATGTGAGACGCGAATGCGCGAAACACACGACTCGGCCGGATCGGACGAAAAGGTGACAATGGGTCTGGAAGAGCTTGGGACATTTGGGATGTGAAAGTGTGAAGTACGTGGTTCGGTTGAATTGGCCAAAAATGGAACAACTTGCCCGATTTGACCCTGGGACACTTGGGACAAAAATTTGTGAAGTGCGCGGTTCAGGTGTTTCGGCCGAAAATGGAACAACTTGCACAATTTGACTTGGGACATTTGGGACAAAAATGTCCGAAAGGCCCGAAAAAGACAAACTTCAGGGAGATCGGCCGATCGGGGAACAAAGCGCACTTTTGAACTTGGGACACGCGGGACAAAAATGTCCGACAGGCCCGAAAAACACATGAAATGACCCAAAAATGTAGATTTTCTCAATTTCACGACTTTTAACACTTTCAGCATAACAGAGAAGACACTTAAAACTCAAAATTTTGAAAATTCACTTTCTTAAGAGCAGGGAATTTTGGGTGGACAACACACATGAAAATGAAAAAGGGCTAGAACAACCCGTAGCTTTCTTCAGCCAGATGCTGAAGGATTATGAATTAAAATACAGTCACATTGGAGAAGTATGTCTTCACCATCATGTGTGCACTTAAGAAATTAAAGGTTATGCTCACCACAAATCATACAAAGGTGTTAGTCTCCCACTCTTCTGTTATAGACTTCATAATGGGAGTAGAAATCATTGAAAAGAGAGCACAATGGGTGACCAAAATCATGGAACATGATGTGACTATTAATGCTACAAAGCTAGTAAGAGGTAGGGCACTCGTCAATCAGATTGATGAGGATGTACACAATAAATTTGAGACTTCATTATTTCTTGATGAATCTCTCCCACACATAGAACTTTAACAGAATACAGAACCTAGCGTGTGTGACTAGATGAAGGACATGATCACATTCCTTTCCAAGGGCACATACCCTCTTGGCTTAAACAATGAAAAGAGAAGACATCTGAGGTTACAATCTATCCCTTATGTTTTGATTGATGGACTTCTCTCAAAGAAGAATCTTGATGGCATACTATTAAGGTGTATCAACAATGTGAAAACTGAAAAAGTGTTAGCAAAATTTCATGATGGATTTTCTAGTGGACACTTCTCTTCCAAGACTACAACAATGAAAATCATAATGGAAATTATATTTTGGTCTAATTTGTTTACATATGCACACAAGTGGGTCACAAAATTCAAGGAATACACTTTCTTTGTAGGAAATAAGATATTGGAAGCGCTTCCCCTCTGACAAATCCAATTGGATCAGCCTTTTACACAATGGGTCTCGACTTCATAGGCATGATCAATCAACCTTCAAGTTCTTGAAAAAATGGTTTTTGATAGATACAGACTACTTCACCAGATGGATAGAAGCTGTCATGCTCAAGTAATCAACCGAGTCATTCATCCTTGAATTTCTTAAGGCTATAGTCACAAGCTTTGGCATTCATCAAACCATTATCTATGATAATGCAAAATCCTTCCTTGGCACTAAATTCATTGATTGGGCTGTAAATATGGGCATCTATCTGAATACTTATTCCAACTATTACCCTAAAGGAAATGGTCTAGCAGATTCAACAAACAAGAACTTTATAAGGATCATGAAGCACACAATGAACATTATCTAAAATCAATTCCATAAAAAGGTATTGCACGCACTCTGGCCACATAAAATAAAAATTAAAAGAGAAATAGGACCTTCACCTTAAAATCTTATCTATGGAAAAGAGGATACCCTTCCTCTGATGCTGGAGTTGATCTCATTGACGCTTGCCCAGTGTTGAGTAGAGAATACTTAGAAAAATGCCAACAAGAGGTCTGCACAGGAAAATAAGGCATGTTCAAAGGTGTGAATGGATAAGGGAAACATGTGTGTAGAGGATAAGTTCATATTTTGGGACTTAGTTATTTTTGCACATAAGGATTTATTGTTGGAGATGGCGTGCAGAGCACATAAATGAGGAAGAGACTTGAATGCCAGTCATTGGTTATTTTCGGATGATTGGCTACAAAGCACTTTGCATGGATGCAGGCTAAGAATAGGTTTATCACTATCAGTTAACTAAAGGAAGTATACTCTTAGCACACTTGTATGTGGAGATATGGTTGTAAAATGTGTGTAGCTAATAATAGCATGTGACCTATTTTGGGATTGGATAAGTAGTGAAGGGAAAGTCCCCACCATTATAAATATGTAGTGAACTGCGTAGTAGAGGATAATAACAAAAGGATTAGAGAGATAGATATATGTATGTGTGTGTGCAAGATTGGACTATTGTATCAGATCTGTGCATGTATGGGCACAGAATTCCACTAATGTAAGAAGCTTCTATGTAATTGTCATATTTAATATAATGGGGGATATTGGCCGAACCTAAGTGTTAGTTCTATGTGTATTTGGTTCTACTATGTTCTTGATTTCATCATGGATAATAGTTAAATTTTTTCTCCCTTAGATATAGACCTTGCATGCTTTGTAGAATGATGTATTAATAATGGAAATGCATGTATTGAGTATTCATCATGATAACATCCTACAACAAAAACCCTAAAGAGGGACTTGGTAACTTTGCATGCTTCAGCTGAGTGCTCAGTCTAGGCTGAGTGATGTGTTAGCGCGTCTAGGGTCTTACTGGGCTTGTATTGCTGAATTCTAGGCTGCTTCATTGGTTCTATTGTCGCGACCTCTTTTTCAGCTTTTTTCAGGATGGTTCATAATGAATACATATTAGTTGGCCTTAAGAAGTGTTGAGGAGTAGATACATGATCTAGAAACAGAATATGCACAACAATTCAACACTAGATCTAAGTTTAAAACACACGTATGGGTGGAACATAACATGTATGGAAGTTTATATGAGAGCTTCTTCACTATCTTTCTAGTAGAATTGTATGAGTGTCTGATTATAGATACATCTACGTAGAATTGAAGTTATCGAGAACTTTTTTGGACATAGGAAGAATTTCAGGCCCTTTTTGGTGTTTATTTGATTTGGATTCACAATGTGGATACATGGTTTAGCGGTATTTTGAATAGTTATATTTTTGAGTTATCAATTTCCACTTATTCATGTCCAAAAGTAGCTGAATTCTAGTTTTTACGATATCTAAGGGGAACTTACCTGTAAGGCATTCCACTGGCAATAAAGATATTGATGGTAAATTTAAATTTGGAGAGTAAACTGATGACTAGCTAAACTCCACCACATGCGGGGGCAAGAGCAAGTTTGGTGAAGGATGGAAGACCCAGCAGTAGAAAGTCAGAGAGAGGAAAGGTGACTTAAGTATAATGAGGCATGTGAGAGGGAGGTAGAGAAGCATCAATACATTACATAGTGGATGGCGTTGAGGAGAGAGATGGCTTGTGAAGGATTTGGAGCTCACGTAGAATACGTGGAGGTAGAGCATCAGGAACTCCCCTATCTAAGAAAGCATAATAGGGATTCCCCCTTGGCCTCACATAGAAGTGTTCCAAAAAATATGACTTGGGCTATGGGCATGCATCTGAATCCACCTAGAAACATTTCCCTTGTGCTTGGTTTTCCAACATCTAGTATAACAAATAGTTAGTAAGATAATTTAAGTAGTGGAAGAGTAAGAGTGAGTCTTATAAGAGGCACAATGATGGTAGCACAAATAGATTCATTTTTATATGGGAGTACCTTTTCAGATGTATCATCACCCCAGAATACAAGCGCACCAATTTTTGGATTAACTGATGGGAGTGGTAATGCTTCGCAAACTGTCGGGGTACAATTTAGTTCTACTTTTGGGACATAGGTAAGTACATCTTCTAGTCTAACCCTAACCATGAGTTTGGGATCAGGAGGCATGGGTAGCTCTAGCTCTGGCAGATTTGGTGGTTCTTGAGGCAGGGGAAATAGAGTAGGTTCTTGATGAGGTGGGCAAGGTTTGCAACAATCCTAGAATATTTACATGGAGATTTCTCTTCATCTTCTAGAGTATGGGGGCATAGAAGATGATTCTGAACATGTGCACATGTGTGAAATACTATGGCACACAAAAGGAATCATGGCTTCTTAGCATAGGGAAAGCCAATTTCCTAGTACATTACAAGGATGCACACACATTTGGTACAAAAAATTTGACCTTGATCAAACTTGCGTAGACTATCCAGCCTTAAAATATGCATTCCTTAAAGAGTTTCACATCCTTAAGTTTGATCAAAAGAGTATAAGTGCACTCAAGGATATTAAGCAAGGAACTACTGAGAGTATTAGAGAGTATGATGCCCGTTTTGAAATTATTTTATCTAAGTTTGCTTATGATAGTCATGTAAGCCAATATGCATAATGGTTTTTTGGAGGATTTATTACACCATTTAGAAGGGCGATGTCACATAAGACATATACTGATCCGCGTGAAGCATCAAAGGAAGATTTTGTTACTGAGGTAGTTTGAAGTGTTAACACTAGTGTTAGACCATTCTTAGAGGCACATATTATCATTATGACAAAGCAGTTAGAGAAACTATTGCAAAATTCAGCGCATGAAATGCACTCAGGGATTTGGTGTATAGATTTTGAAGTGGAAGGTCACACCAAGGATACTTGCCCCCATAGATCCATATGTTCATTATTGTTAGATTGTGAGTTATGTCATTTGAATCATGATGCTAGCCACTTTCCTTTGTTAAAGCATGCAAAAAGGAAGATTGTATCTTTCTATTGTAAAATTACCTAGTCCACAACCCATGATATGGAAGATTTTAGATTGATTGGTTAGATCCATGATTCCATAGACATTGGTGTATGATAGACAAGTGTAACTGATAATTCTAAAAAAAATAATGAGCACTAGGATCAGGATCATAGTCAAGCACGCTATGATAGGAATGAGGGGAATTTTGAGGGAGGTCATGGAAGAGGATGTGGTTATCGAGGTGGATATGGAGGACGAGGCTATGGTGGAGGTAAGAAGCATAGGTAGGAGAACAAAGGTGCAGGGATGGTTAGAATCTAGCTTGCGGTGGAAAATCAATGGATTCCTAAGTTATCACCATAACCTAAGGCTTTCACCATGAAAATTACCACATGAGATGAAGTGACACACGCAATAGAGGTGTTACAGTAGAAGCCTACAATCGTTAAGGAGGAGGTTCTGCATGCAAGGTACCTAGATCATTCTCATCAAAAGGAGGTCTATCAAGAGACCATGGAGGTCCTAAAAAATATTCAAGGTGAAATATTGTGTTTAAAAGAGAGATCACAGAAGATAGAATAGAAGAAGGAAGCACGGAAGGCCCCATATGAGATGGATGACATAAAAGAAGTATTTAAAATGCTATGCTTGGAGAATATTATTCCATTATTAGGGAGTTGGTTGAAGTGGAACACTCTATGCACAAGTAATGAGAATGAATGAAAAATTCTGCATGAAAATATTCCCCCTGATAGCATTGACTACGATAAGGAGATTACTCTAAATGTTGTTATGGATGGATGTCTCTTAAGCAATATCTTGATTGATACAGGTGCAGAAGTAACTGTTCTTAGTTTAGATGCATGGGTGCAAATGGGGAGCCATCCTTTACATCCATCATCTAATGTGTTGTTTATGGAAAATAGGACTAAGGCCACTCCCATAGGAGTTTTGAAGGATGCATCTATAACAACACAAGGGGCCAAATTCACTTGAGATTTTGAGGTATTAGTGCTCATGGAAGCAAATAACTTTCCATCTTTACTTGGGTGCCCTTGGTGTTATGAAAATAATGCTAATTTAAAGTTCAAAAAAGGATACATGAGTTTTGAAAAAAATGAGGAACAAGTTGTAATCCCCTTAACAAATGGAAAATCTACACCATATGTGGAGCCTTTGAGTGAAGAGGACTTAAAAAAAATTTATGTGCACATTATTCAAGACCTAAAGGTCATTTATCTATCAAAGGAGGGAATCCTTTAGTGGGAAGACTCTCAATCTATTAGTGATACTATGAGTATTACTTGTGACAATTGGGTGCACGATACTTATGAACTAGTAGGGAGTGAGGTAAGAAGCTCGATTGGACAGAAAAATGGATTTCACTCAGTTCAACAAATAGGTAGCTCAATACCTTAGTATACTAGAGAAAAATATCTTCCAATATTCTTGCAAGCCATGGAAGAATAGTCGAAAGACCAAGTTCAAAGAAGGAACATGTTATCATATACCCTATGCGGGATAGCAACACGCTGGTGGGTGGTTCATAGAGATAATATTATGGAATGAAATGAAATTAGGATCACACTATCTACTTGGTTCTTAAGGAT